>OY743172.1:56289333-57728022 GCA_963555705.1 Ligustrum vulgare
CAAATTATAGAATTACTTTTCAACAACAACTGTGGTGATGCAAAGAGGTTTCATTTGACATTAATTCATAGTAGAATTTATTTTAGTTTGTATTTATTCATTCACAAATACGATTATGTTTTATCTACCAAAAAAAAAAAAAATACATTTCATTTTTTGTCTAATTTAGGGATTCAAGTCTATTGCACTTTTACCTAGTAAAATATTACGATTTAGTTACTATAAGTTTTTATTTGACAAAAATCTGCTGATTTTTTATACAAGTGATGTGTTAAAAAATTATGATCTCAAGATTTTAAGTCTTGAATTCATGGTGCATCATATAAAATTAATATGAAATTATTTGCAAATACAATATTTACATTGTCGATGATAAAAAGTAATATTGTCTGTTGCAACTTCTAATGGTACAAGCTTAAAATAACTTTTATATGAATGTATGTCTTTTGCTTATTTACACGGTTAGCTCTTATGCATTTTTTCTTAAAATTTGATTTACTCATTAGTTTGTTTGGCGAAAATACTTAATTTTTCCAGTCGGGGCTTCCTCATTTGAAGATGTCATAAAGATGTGTAACTAATAAGTTAATCTTGAAAATAAATTCTATACTGATGCTCTTAAGGAATCTAAATTCATCAAATGGGACAGTAATGATTTATCGTGATTTCAAAAAACGTATAATTCATCCAAAAATAATCATTATGCTTGAAAACAAGTTTTTCTTTCACGTATTGTATTAACTTCAGAAAATGATGAAGGATATTAATTCAAATTCAAGATGAACAATTTTCAATATGTCTATAAATTGTAATAACCATTAACAAAGCTTAAGGATAAATAATACTTACTCGCGAAATTTTAATGCAAACTATCAAAGCCTTGGTAAACACGGACAATAAAAATAAGAAAAATTGTGAGAAGTTGACAAAAAATATTATGTATAAAGAAGTATTATTATAATCAACATTACATTTCGGTTTATTCATCATTTTTACATTATATACATAATTTTGTAAAAAATTAAAATTCATATAAAACTTTTTTAACTATTAATTTTTCATTTTAATAATATTTAATACATTAACTACTTTCAAAAAATAGTATTAGTACTTTAAAAATATTACGCATTCCATTCATCCTATACATGAAACGTGCAATGCACGTATTTACTACTAGTTTAAACAAATATACAAAATAGATGAAATTGAAGTGCACAAATGCACTTACAACTCTTCTCTATTATTCATACATTAATTTTATGTCATCTAATCCTAAAAGATAGAATTCATACAGGAGAGCATGTGTTTGTTGTGTAGAATTAAATCCAAATATTTATGGCAAGATAATTAGAATTCCTCATAATAGGTGACCTATAACAACCCGAAAATTTAGTACATGAGTTGAATTATTCAGAAAGTTGGAATCAAGTATTTTTTTAGAAAAGAGCCAATTTCACTTTTTATATGACGAGATGATACAGGATTTATAGGGGGGAAATTGGCATTATTTGTAACTTTATAGACTAAATTAGCATAAAGAAAGTTATATGTGATGTTTGAACTCAATCGGATTGAATTTCATAGTTGAGGACTAAGCTGGAAATTTTAGAAACTCCTATTAATTACAGTTTTGCCATTATGATGAACATGACTTTGAGATCATTTTTTGTAATATGTAGTGACCTTTATCCATTGCAAGTTATACAATTTTATAGTTCATGATGAGATCTAAGTATTGATATCAATGTTGATCATAATCGAGGACGGGAAGTGCTTCAAATGTTGAGTCAAAGTTGTATATTTGAAATTGTAAAAGTGCTGAGAAAATTCAGAAATTTGGCTAAATATGGAAATCCAGTCGAGCAGTCATTTTTGGATGAATGGTACGGGCTATAGAGTGATCCATTTTCATTGCATGTGTAGTCATTGCGAAACTTGAAGTATGAACTTTCCAACTGTATAAAGAGTGACCTAAATGGACTTCATTTTGACCTTCATATATTGACCCGAGGTGGTACCTCGAAATAGAAAATCTGAATTTTTTTTATTAAAATAATACACATAGGGGACACTTGTCACTCCCCTATTCTTACCTTAAGGGTATGTTTGGCACCTTAACTTATTTTAGTAAGAAGCAAGTACTTATTAAGAGTTGTGTGGTTTAAATAATAGAAAAGGGAACTTTGAGGAGTTAGTTTCAATTATATAAGGGCTAAATAATGCTTATATGAAAGTATAAGAGCTTGTTTTCCTATATATTACATATGTATCTATATAGAATGAAACTTTGCCCCATTCTTCCTCATTTTCGGTGGAAAGAACAGAGAGATAGAGGAAGAGAGCTGCTGGAAGAAAATTGAGAAGGAAGATGAGAAGAAAAAGAGGAAAAGAGAGGGAAAAAGGAAGGGGAAGAAGTAGGAGATGTTTTACTTGAAACTTGAGTTCTCAAAGTATGATTCTTCTTAAATTTAAGAGGTGAGTAAAACTTGGTTTATGCTTTAATTGTGTTAGTTCTCATATGGTGTTGAAGGTTCTTACATGATTTATATGCCAATTTTAATGTTAAAAGCAAAAGTGTCTTGTAGGTGTTTGATGAAAGGTATGAGTAAAGAAGATGTATTTCAATGACTTATTTTAAAACTTGTTTGAAATTAAGTTGCTGTCTTTATGATAAATGAGCCTAAAACACGACTTTAAATTTGAGTTATTCATACCTTAAAGTGATTTTTAAGTGGGGATGTTGATTTAGGATTTGAATAGAAATTGGACATTTGACGGTGTTTTATTTCATGATTTAAGCTTGTGTATGAAGCCATATGTTGCAAGTTTGCAAAAATAGAAATCTGCAAAAAGAATTAAGTTGTTGTTTTTATTTTTGAATGCCCTTAAACTATCACTTTGAGTTGAATTTACTAAGATTTGAGACTTAAATTTCGTATAGAAGTATTAAAACATGATTTAAATTGATTTTGGACACTAAATCATGTTCTACCTTATGGCTTAAGTTTGTTTATGAGTTTCATGCATAAAAGTCCAGCTTTAAGTTTGTTTCAAGACTAAAGATTATTAAGGTTATGAATCTTATTTTTATGAAAGTGTTTGAAATTAGTTTTCATACTAGAAAGTATCTCGATTCTTGTACTTATACCCTATTGTTAACCTAAACTCTTTTACTATATATTTCACATGATTGAAGGCATGTTAAGAGGAGTTGAACTAGTATAAAAATATGTTGAAACGTACACTTCGAAGTGTTACTTTGTATGCAGGGGCGGAACCAGGAAATTTAAATGTAGTAGGCTAGATAAAATATGGATGGTCCCGAGGGTTCGGAGCCCCCGAAATTTTTTTTTTCAACCAAAAATAAAAATAATTTATTCGAAGGCATTGATCTTTTGTTTCAAATAGGAGTTTCTTGTGGAAGATTTGGAGAACTTGAAGATCCAACATCATTTTTCTTATTAAAGTTATGAAAGATATTTCTTTTTCATATTTTAATCAATCTACAAGAATATGTATTATTCAAAATTCAATCAACAAAATGTCAAATTCTCATCACAAAAATAAAACCTAAATAAGCACTTTCCAGTCTAGCGCAAAAAACCTAAATAAGTACTTCTATAATAAAAAAATTAACTACCACAAAAAGTTCTAAATAAAACCTAAATAATTTAAGGATGTGTTCGGAAATTGTACTTTAAGCCATTTTAAATTACACAATTTTTAAAATCACTTTTTAACCACTCACATTTTTCTCTCTCCAATTATTAACCACACATTTTACCTAGAAAATACAAATAAAACAAATTATAATGCAAATGAGATCGCCGAACACAGCCTAAATTAATTAATTCACAGTCAAAACAACTAATAAGCATCAATCAAAGCCCAAATGAACTGAAATTGAGAGCTCAAATGAACTTCAAAATTTAAAATAATACTACCCAAAAAAAAATCAAAATTTTCAGAATTTTGTAGTTGGCTTGAGCGGACTAATGCCAAAGCATAGTTCCGCCTGTCAATTGGTCTGAATGCCCATTCTTTTGGGTCTCCTTTCATTATATTGAAGAGAACGTACATATACAAGGTAAGAATCTACAACCTAAATACATGCAATTTACCATATATACAATTTACCATATTTAAAGAATTCCTAAACTATAGCAAATCAAATATTATGTATCCTAAATTATATCTGGTAACATCCCCCCTCAAATTGATGATGGGAGATCAATAAGCATCAATTTGTCAATCAAGAACTGAAGACGATGCCGAGAAAGAGCTTTTGTGAAAATATCTGCAGTTTGATGTTCGCTAGAAATGTGAGGCAAAGCAATGACATGCTTATCGAAGGCCTCGCGTATGGAGTGACAATCGACTTCGATATGCTTTGTACGCTCATGGTAAATCGGATTAGCAGCTATTTGAATTGCACTCGTGTTATCAGCATGGAGAGGAGTGGAATGCAGCTGAGGAAAGCCAAGCTCTCCTAATAACCCACGGAGCCATGTGATCTCAGAGCAAGCAGAAGACATAGCACGATACTCAGATTCAGTTGAGGATTTGGAGACTCTGTCTTGTTTCTTGCTTTTCCAAGAGATGAGGGCACTTCCTAAGAACATACACCATCCAGTAACAGATCGACGAGTATCTGCACATCCTGCCCAATCAGCATCACTATATCCCACCAACTGTAAGGAGGATTCCTTAGGGAAGAACAATCCACGTGAAGAAGTGCCCTTCAAATATCTGATAATACGACGAACAGCAGCTAGATGAAGATGTCGAGGAGTCTGCAAAAATTGACTGACCTGTTGTACAGCAAAAGAAATGTCGGGCCGAGTAATTGTCAAGTAGTTCAAACTTCCAACGAGCTGTCGGTACAAGGAGGGGTCTGAAAGAAGTTCGCCTTCCTCACGAGAAAGCTTGAGATTGACCTCCAACGGGGTAAGAACAGAGTTACCCGATTGGAGACCAGCCAAAGAAATTACTTCCTGTGTATATTTGTGCTGATGTAACAACATATCAGACGGAGTATTCTGGATCTCAAGGCCGAGGAAGTACTGCAATGGACCAAGATCTTTCATACGAAAAGAGTCCTTGAGATGCTGTTGTAATTGCTGTAATAATTCAGTGTTAGATCCTGTAATCACAATGTCATCAACATATACTAGGAGTAACACAATTCCTGCAGAAGTCTTGCGAAGAAAAAGTGATGAATCAAACTGACTTTGAGCAAACTGAAAGTCAAGCAAAGTGGAGCGAAATTTATCAAACCATGCGCGCGGAGCCTGTTTCAATCCATACAAGGACCTGCGTAGCCGACAAACATCCGATGAAGGTGTATCAAACATTCCAGGGGGTGGAGACATATAGATTTCTTCCTTTAGGTCTCCATGTAGAAATGCATTCTTTACATCCATCTGCCTGAGAGACCACCCTTGTGAAGCTGCAAGTGCTAAGACAGTCCTAACAGTAGTCATCTTGGCAACTGGGGCAAATGTTTCTTCATAATCAATACCATATTCTTAGCGATTCCCAAGGGCCACAAGGCGAGCCTTGTATCTATCAAGTGAGCCATCAGATCGAAGTTTCACTGAATACACCCATTTACTGCCAATCGGTTTAACACCAGACGGACAGCCAACAATATCCCAAGTGTGATTTTCTTGAAGAGCATGAATCTCTTCTTGCATAGCTTCCTGCCAGCATGCTTGAGAAGCTGCCTGAGCATAAGAGTGAGGAATAGAAACAGTATCGAGAGTGGCAGTCAGCGAGGTATGAGAAAAGCCATACCTATCAGGTGGATGTGTAACCCGAGTGGAGCGCCGAGGTATAGGAGTCACAGGATCAGGCATTGGATCAGTATCTTGAAGGGGTGCTGGTCGAAGGCGTCGTTGATACACAAGACCTGGTTTAAACCGCTCAATAGGAGAGGACATGTCATCAAAAGCTGGAAGAAGAACCACAGGAGGATCGGGATTAACCTGAGACTGAAAGTAATATTGATTTTCAAAGAAGATCACATTTCGGGAGATTCGAAATTTATTTGCCCGGCCATCAAAACAAACAAATCCTTTTTGGGTAGGGCTATATCCCATAAAAGCACATGTGACAGACTGGGCAAACAGTTTGTGACGATCAACAGGTGGTAAGTGAACAAAACAAACACAACCAAAAGTATGAAGGGACTGATACTCGGGAGATTTTCCAAGTAAACGAAAATAGGGAGAATCAAAATTTAGGGTAGCAGTAGGCAAGCGATTGATCAAATAGACAGCAGTAGATAAAGCTTCGACCCAGAACCTAGATGGTACAGATGAATCAATCAACAAAGTACGAACAACATCTAAGAGGTGACGATTCTTACGTTCAGCGACTCCATTTTGCTGAGGTGTATAGGAACAAGAACGCTGGTGAATGATCCCTTTGTTTTGAAGATATGTTTGGAAAGAATGAGACGTGTACTCCCCCCTGAGTCGGAACGTAAGATTTTGATATGAGTATTGAATTGTGTCTCGATAAGTGCAACAAACTTTTGAAAGACAGAAAACACATCAGCTTTAGAACGAAGGAAATATATCCAAGTGAAGCGACTAAAATCATCGATAAATGTGACAAAATAACGATATTTCCCATGAGAAACAACAGGACTTACACCCCAAACATCAGTATGTATAATCTCAAAACAACTAGAAGCACGACAACCATGCATAGGAAACGGCAAAATTTTACTTTTACCAAGACGACAGATAGCACAATCAAAAGAAACAGGAGAAGTAAAAGAATTTTTATTGCCCAAAAAACCATGTTTCATAAGATGAGTTAAGACAACAGAATTGGGGTGACCCAATTTTTTATGCCAAACTTCATTATTATTGGCAGTCGCCGTACAAGCAAGGGAAATAGCATTTGAAACAGAAAACTGCAAAGGAAATAGACGGCCCACTTTAGGCCCCCTCGCGATCACTGTCCCCGACGCCTGATCCTGCACAAGACAACCACCACGAGAAAAATGAACATTACAGTTATGATCCACGAGTTGTCCAACAGAAATCAAATTTGTAGATAATCCAGGAGAGACAAAAACATTTTGTAATGAAGAGCCCAAATTACCAACAGCAGTAATAGGAAGAGTACTGCCATCAGCAATCTGAATGTTTTGTGTCCCTCCGTACTGACGAATATCATGGAGACCAAATGGACTACCAGTCATATGATTAGAAGCCCCCGAATCAACAATCCAAGAAGATATGAGGGTAGAACCGGTACCTTGTAAGCCTAAAGCGGAAAAAGCTGACACGATCATCTGTTGAACCATAGCAGGTGTGAGAACAGAAGAATCAGAGCTTACTGTGGGTGGAGCAGAAGAAGACGAGGGTTGAACCGCAGCTTGAAATGCATGGGGTTGGCGATTCTGAGGCCGTACTCGACAGTCTTTGATGATATGTCCTTCTTTCTTGCAGTAGTTACAAAACTTTTTAGGGCAGTTGCGAGCAATGTGGCCGAACTCTTTGCAACTGAAGCATTGTACTTTATGGTTTACCTTTCCTTGCGCCGCATATGCTACAGTCACAGCTTCAGAATTGACCTTCTGAGGAGTCATACCCATTTGAGTAGATAATCGCTGTTCTTCACGGAGTAACTCTCCCAAACAAATATCTAGAGATGGAACTGGATTTCGGTTCAATAATCCAGCTCGAACAGGTTCAAATTCAGGACGAAGTTTCATCAAGAATTGATCTCGCTGGCTTTCAGCATGAACCGCTTGAAGAGCTTCAAGTGCCGCAGTCGGAACCTTTGAAAGTACTATAGCAGAATACTCGCTCCAAATATTAATAAACTCGGAGTAAAATTGTTCAACAGTCAAATTACCTTGACTGAAATTGTTAATTTCCAATTCTAACTGAAATTTCCGAGCACTGTGATCTTGATGATAAACCCGCTGTAGGTAGGCCCACATAGCCTGAGCCGTAGTAAAACACCGAAGAGTGGTGATAATATGAGGCTCAATTGTTCCCAATAAGTAAGAAATTACCTTAGCGTCCTTAACCTCCCATTGGGCAAGTTCTTTTAAATTAGTAGGAGCAATAATAGTACTGTCAATATGATCAGATAATTCTTTTCCTTTTAAAAACATCTTAAATTGAAATTCCCATGTAGGAAAGTTCTTGCCAGTGAAACGAACGATAGTATTCTCAAAAGACATTTTGAGAAAAAAATAAGGCAGGTATTAAATGTATTCTTTTGAGAAAATCCAAACCAAACACAAGCCCAGGTACTGAATCACAGTCCAATATTTCGGCCCAATCTTAATGACCAGCCCAATACTAAAGGCCCAAGAGATTCCTTTCAAAACAAAGCCCAAGCCCTATTATACCTGTCTGATCCAGTTGACGAAGAAGAGCGCCGATCGTGAAGTTCCGTTCCAAACCAGGCTCCAATCCGAGGTTGCGCTCCAAAAATCAGACCCAATCCGAGGTCGCGCGCCGCAATCAGACCCCAATCCGAGGTCGTGCACCAAAATCGAGCCCAGAGCCGATGTCACAGCCACAACGAAAACGTCCGATCACTGAAGAACGCTGCTTGACTGCTACCGAGTAATTCCGAGATACTGTCGAAATACTTAATCGAGCAATTACGAGATACTGCCGAATGCCACCGAGCAATTACAACGTCCAATGAACACCCAACTACAGATACTGCGACACTGTGCAGCCACCGAGGTTAGCTTCCACTGTGCAGCCACCGAGAATCAAAGAACCCGAGAGCAAGGTGCACAGAAAAGAATTTATTTTCTCGTTGCACACGAAGGATTGAGACCACACCGATGAATATCAAAGTAGAGGCTCTGATACCATGTCAATTGGTCTGAATGCCCATTCTTTTGGGTCTGCTTTCATTATATTGAAGAGAACGTACATATACAAGGTAAGAATCTACAACCTAAATACATGCAATTTACCATATATACAATTTACCATATTTAAAGAATTCCTAAACTATAGCAAATCAAATATTATGTATCCTAAATTATATCTGGTAACACCGCCCCTGTTTGTATGTGATCAAAACCTGATTTTGAATTAATTTTAAGTATGAAATCTGAGATTTCAAGTACTACGTAAGAGAGTTTTTAATTGAGTTTTGAGGGTAAAGAGTGGTTGATCTTATGGCTAAATTTTGTTATAAGTTGAGTAATGTTTTATGATCAAATCAATATACAAGATTTGATAGGGTGTCAAGAGGCAACAAACATACTTTAAAAATCTGCTAGAACTAATTACTTATAATGTCACTTTGTAAGTGTTTAAAACTAGATTTTGAGGTCAAGTGTTGTTGGATTTAATGTATAATACTCGTTAAAGGCTTAAGTTATGTTTTATGTTCAATGCACATGATTAGAAGTGTCTTAAGAGGCGTTTAACATGATTTTAAAATTTGTTGAAAACCCTCAATTAAAAATGCCAATTTGTAAATGCTAACAAATAGATTTTGAGGTCAAGTGATGTTGGATTTCATGTCTAAAACTTATCAAAGGCTTAAGTTATGTTTCGTGTTCAATACACATGATTAGAAGTGTGTTAAGAGGCATTTAACATGCTTTTAAAAACTATTGAAAATCCTCATGTAAAGGTATCACTTTGCAAGTGTTTAAAACTAGATTTTAAGATTTAAGAATGTTGGATTTTATGTCTAAAAATTGTTATTAACTTAAGTGATGTTTTATGTTTAATACACATGATTAAAAGTGTGTTAATAAGTATCAAATATAGTTTAAAAAGGTTGATGAAAATTACGCAAATAAAATATTCATTTGCATGAGTTTAAAAAGGGAATTTGAGGCTAAATGATCCTGGACTTGATAACTAAATCTTGTTATAAGTTTAAGATATGTTCTATATCTAACATATATGAGGAAAAAGTATGTTAAGATGAGATAAACATGATTTAAAATTATGTTGAAATTGGGTACTTAGACATATCTCTTTAGTGTTGTGATTATGAGTATCAAATGTAGAGAACTTGTTGATATGATAAAGGATTTCATCCTTACTCTCTTATGTGTTAAATTAAAGATGATATAACACGTTATCATAAGTTTGAATAAATGTTTATATGAAGGATTTTTGTGTGATAATAGTATGATGTTGATGTCTTAAATAGAGATCATGTGCAAATTGTTATGCCGTGCTTGAATGAATAATATGTGCAAATTGTTATGTGATGTATGAAGAAATAATTATGTGCATGACCTTTCAAGCAAGATTTGCATGATTATCGATGTTCCATGTACATCATGACATCATAAGCATTTGTGATCATTTAAACATTCAAGAGAAAAATGATGTTTTCAAGAAATGATCATGAAGAACTAAGAAGTCCCTATTTAGGTTGTATACTTTTGGAGAAAGTCCCTATTTGAGGTCACAAGCTATTAGATGCTCTTGGGAGAAAGTCTCATTCGAGCTAGCATGTTCCTGAGCAAAGTGCTCTAAAAAATAATTGAGTTAGTGTACTCGTGAGTGTAAAAGAACACTTTAGTGACCTTGTGCTATAAAGAAAGTACTTTTGTGCACGGTGTACGACCCTAATATGGGAAGTTCCCCTGAAGTAAAAGACAAAGAAAGTATGAGAAAGTGAAGCACCTTATTTTTATGTATGTCACTTTTCAAAGAAAGAAAGAAAGAAAGTACGAGAAAAGTGAAAAACATTATTATTCATGCATTATATTCATGTCATGAATATGATATTGATTATTTGGAAGTAGTTATATGGAAGTAAATGTTGTGAAGTGATTACAAATGATACGTTGAAGTGATTATGATTTTTTGTACTATTTGAGAATTGATATTAAAGTTGCAAAGTAGTAAAAGAAACGTATGTATGAGAATAAGTAAATGATATTTGTATGAATATTATATCTCCATGAACTTTGTTATCATGATTGAATTGAATATGATCTTTGGAATTGCTTGATTGGTTAGAAAACTAAGTGTGTTATTTGACTGCTCAAATTATTACTTTGCCCCCGCTTGGTACAGATTAAAATATAGATTTCAATCTAAATCAAAGTTAATAATCAATCTTAATCATATATTTTATGGATCCCACAACTTATATCAACTTTTATCAAAATCTAATAAAAATCTGATTTTAATCTCCACCAAACAGGAGCTTAATTAAAAGATGAAAATCAAAGTTAAGACGTAAAGTGTATGATTTATATTCATTCATAAGTAAGTTAAAGTTTGACAAGAAAATATTGAGAATGATAGAAGCGTATATGACTTTATACACTTTATGTTGAAATTAACATCTTATTACATGTATCAAGTTTTATTCACTGGGCCTTATGGTTCATAGTTGTTACATGTCTATTTTATAGGCAATGAAACATTTATTTCATGGGTTGTGGCTTCTCTATGGAGAATGCCAATCGTGAATGAAGTACTAACCGGTAACCAAAAGAGATCAAGAATTAAACCTTTTTTTTTTTTACTTATAACTATTTTAGAATGAAAATATTATTCTTCTAGTATTTAAAAGTTAAAAACCATTTGAGGCTCAATTTTGAAATGTGTAGGTAGATTTTTATGTAAATAAATGAGCCTTGTATTTTAAAGTTCCGCATGATGTTTAAATATTATTATTATTATTATGAAGTGTTGAAATTGTTTTTAACTTTGTTGTTATTAAAATGTCAAAATTGAAGTACGGATGATGATCATAAAACGGTTAACAAGGTAAACTCTTTGTTTATAACAATTAAACTGATTTTAAACAAGTTTAGAAAGAGTTTTTGGCAAATAAAGCAAATATGCCATATTTCTGAAAATGTGCTACTATATATATAGCCTGGATTTTGGGGTCGTCACATGACCAATGCTCATTTTTGAGATAAGAAGAGTCACTGAGTCAAGAGAATTTGAGAATGCAATTAAGATTTCCAAAAGAAATGTAGTGTTTGGTTTGAAATGAACAATCGAGGTAAGTAGTTGAGCCCAATATTTTATCTTCTGACTTATGATGTTTTTAATTTGATTGAGCTTTTTAAATTGGACTTGTTAATTGAGACGAGTCCGGGGCGGGATCCCCATTCTCGTCCCCGTAATGTCCCCAGTTTGGAGATATTTTTTCATCTCATCCCCATGAGGATTTTCTGTCCCGTTCGAATTGGGCACCCATCGTTTTTTGCGATTCATCGCTCCATTGATTATAATAAGACTTTTAGTATATTTTAATAGAAATTAATAAGATGTGTTGGTTGAAACATTGAGGATCCTATGAAATGTACTGTTAAAATTAATCATTGACTTTAGCAAACATGGGCTTCAACTCGAGACATTAAAACTTTATGAGGATATATACACCTTTTACTTATCTAGCTTACTCTTTCAACAAGATTGAAGTACTTAACATTAGATATGAGTTAGATGAAATAAATTATCCATCTAGGCATAAACAAAGCAAAAATCTAAACAGCAACCAGGATCAAGTTCCCTACCCCATAAAGCAGCCACAAAGTCCACAAATAAGGGAATCACATTCCCTTCATTTTCACATAGCTGGAAGGGAACAAAAGGAGCCCAACTGGTATGAATTTTCAATGTAAGATTCTTTGTTGTCTGCCCTGTAATATTCTAGGTCCCCCTTCGGAACAAGAAGCCCGAAAATAGGAGACACATAAACAGTACAGTGCTTTGAAATGGAGTCACACTGGCACTATTTTCATTGTAGCTACCACTTCCGGTCGGTCCAAGGCCAATGCCTGGACCTGTAGTAGTGCCCGGTACTGTAGTTGGGAAGCCAGTGTTTGGGGTCGTAGTGGTAGGAATGCCGGTGTTTGGAGTTCCTCGGATAATGGGTGTAGTTGATGGGGTCGTAGTACTGGTACCAGCATTGCTGCATTACGTAAAGGATAACAAGATTATCACAGACTAGCATATGAAAGAATGCATCGCATATGTAATGAGAAACCATACTCTGTTAAGCAAAAGTAAATTTGATTAACATGCAATCGATAAATTTGAAGTTAAGTGAAAGTGATGATTTGAAAAGTATAACCCTTTTATTTTATTTATTTATTTATTTTTAAAGAAAGTTGCGTTGAAAATAAGTACAAGGGAGAAATGATCAGATGATGGCCAAACTGAATCCAAATAGGACACACCTGGAACTAGATGGATATACACATCCAGAAGCTGCATCTGTAAAGCATCACAAAAAAAGAGAATACAGAACAAATATTAGCAATTCATAAGCAGGAAAAAAAAAAAAAACTTTTATGTGATTTTTATTTCTTTAGATAGAGGTTTCTTACTAGGGGCTGTTTGAGATACAGTGGCAGTGCCTGAAAAATCACAGCTGCCAACAATTTGGCCATTTCTCTGGTAATAGCTGTTGACAGCATAATGGCAATGATCCTTAACAGTGTTGGGGCTAAAACATGGTCCATTTTGGAGGATTGGGATGCAATCTGCACCAGCTCCACAAGCGTAATCTATGTTCTTCTGAAGAAGGGTTTCACTCACTCCTTCTTTACATATGCGATAAGAAGCATCTATACAAAGCAAAGCAAAGCAATACAAAAACAAAAACCAAATCAACAAAACGAGAAAAAACTTCACAGAACCAACAAATGGAAGGAGATACCTGAATGACAGCTGATGGCTAAGAGAAGGACTAAACACAGTACAAAAACAGCCATGATTGTTTCAAGATCTGGAATTCAAGGAACTCAAAGAAGAGAAAGAGAAGAGGAAGGTTAGAAAAGTATTTTTTATTTTTTTATTTTGTGTTTGTGTGTGTAAATTTCTAGAGAGGAGGAAGATGGATGAGTGGCATAAGTTTTTATGGGAACTCGAAAAATCGAGCAAGCCTCTAGTCTTTGTTGTTTATCTGACTGTAGTAGTTTTCAAATGTGTGTGCGTGTCAAGTATCTGGCTGTGTCGTGTACATGTGTTGCGTGCCCTTTAAACGGTATAAACTGCTGAATAATTAAAGTTTTAACTCAGCATCAATATTGCCTATTGGTAAAAGTTTTTGGTTAAATTTCACTTTTGACAACAAAGCTTGTCTTGAAATGCTTCGGAAAGATCAAATTTTTTTTTTTTTAATATGAAATAATTAAACTCTGCTCTGCGCCATATAGATAAAGGTCTAGTAGATCAAAAGACTCGACCATTGCCAGAATAACCATATTTTGGAACATGCCCAATCTCCCATACGTGATATGAGATTATTAATCGAGGCCTCATCACCTTCGACAAGATGGTGGAGCCTTATTAATAATCTCCTACCACATGAAGTGATGAATAATATAAGTTCTCCCATCCCACAGTGACTGGAGATCATTCTCTTGAAAGGAGAAACACCTTTCTCTAAGAATTGCGTGACATCTTTCACATTTTGTACTCTTACATAGCATACATTTTCTGAAGGAACTCTGAATTCGATAATTCCATGTATTGTTCAAAATAATTTTGTTGACGCCACTAGCCTCTGGGGTACTTACGGCTCGGCCAACACACGGATTGTCCACCGCATGGTGTGGATTTGTTCCACGCGAGGTGGACGCGTCCCCAGGGGGTTTCGAACCTTGGACCTTTGGAATATATGAATTCCAAAGGCCTCCCTGGTAACCACTAAGCTACTTCCTCGCGTGGAACAAATCCACACCATGCGGTGGACAATCCGTGTGTTGACCGAGCCGTAAGTACCCCAGAGGCTGGTGGCGTCAACAAATTTTAATAAGAAGAAATTGACAAATTATTGTCATTATTGGAATATGAAAAATGTAATCAAAATCAAAGTGAGTAAATTTTTGAAATGGCAACAAATTCTCCCATGCGAAGCAGAGGCCAATTGAGATATTCCATGCGATGGAAATTGACTGAATTCATTAATCAATTAACTTACAACAAAATAACGTGCGATTTTATTCCAAATTTTTCAATACATTCAAACTTTCCTTAGCATTCTAAAAGTCTAAGAAAGAATAACAAGTGCTTAAGTTATTCTTTTATTCAAGGATTGATTAATCCTACAAACCGTTTGTCAAGGAGTCCCTTTAAACACTCAAATCAATCAAAGGAAAAATATAGTTTGTTACGCAAATAAGGTCTCAGAATCAACCACAAAGTAACACAAAAGCGATTAAACATAAAAACCTCAAAAGATTTTTATTAAAACAACAAATCGCAGAAGATATCAAAGAGTTATACAGAAAATTATAAAATCTGAATAAACTCGAACAAATCTCAAAAAACGGCACTAAACCAAAAAGTATTACAGGACCAGAGCTGTAAATAACCACAAAGATCAAATCCTGATTAACCACAAAGAATCAGGAACCACTAAGAACAAAATCGTGCGAAAGAGAGATAAGTTTTCTCTCAAGAACATGAAGGAAAGGCAGAATCGCCTCAAGCAGAGAGAGAGAGTGATCAGAAGTGTATTCTGGAAGAAGTGATCAGACGAAAAGGCGTAACCCCCCTTTTACTTTACAGACGGATGGCTAGGATTAATCTTAAAATGATCCAACGGTTGATGATAAAGGTCTAGCCAAAGGTGTTGGTCCGGATTGATCAAGTTGGGCGCCGGACCTTAGGCCGGGTATTTGGGCCAAAATATCCAATCTTCAATTTTGGACTTTTGCTTCATATACTGGGCTTCAGCATTATTTATCCAAACATTTTGGGCTTTTAGAATCTGGTCCAACTGTACTTTACAAACTCCAGCTCAATTGGATCAGTATCACCTGCCAAAATAAGAATAAGCAGTATCAAAATTCTAACAGACTTAAAAACCTTAATGCATCTCTAAATTTATTAACATGTATCACTTTGGTTCCAGCATCAGCTGGAATGCATTCTGTAGAAATTTTCTCAAGTTTAATAGTACATTTTTCTAAAACATCTCTGATGAAATGAAACTTAACATCAATATGTTTAGATCTATTATGAAATACATGATTTCTACTCAAATATAAGGCACTTTGACTGTCTGTACAAATACTAACAGAATTTTCATAAAAATGACTTAATTCTTCTAAAAATCCTCTTAACCAAATAGATTCTTTCACAGCTTCAATAACAGAAATATATTATGCTTCTGTAGAAGAAAGAGCAACCAATTTTTGAAGTTGACATTTCCAGCTAATGAAGGTACCATTTAAAATATAGAAATAAGCCGAAATAGATTTTCTATTATCTATAGTACCAGCAAAATCTGAATCAACAAAACCTTTAAGAAAGAAATTAAATTTTTGTTTTAAAAATATAAGGCTCAAATCAGAAGTACCTTTCAAGTATCTGAATAGACATTTCATTGCTTCCCAATGAGTTTCACCTGGTTTACTCATAAATCTACTAAGCACACTTACAGCAAAAGAGATATCAGGTCTTGTGCAGACCATTAGATACATAACAGAACCAACAGCATTTTGATAAGGAACATTTTTCATCTTATTTTCTTCTTCTACAGTTTTAGGAGATTGGTCAACTGAGAGTTTGAAATGACTAGGCAGTGGTAAAGAAACAGGTTTTGAATCAAATAAGTTAAACTTTTTCAAAATCTTTTCAACATAAAATTTTTGGTTTAAAACAAGTTTGCCAGTTTCTTTATTTCTAAAAATATCCATTCATAGAATTCTTCTAGCATTTCCTAAATCTTTCATTTCAAATTCTTTACTCAGTTTCTGTTTAAGTATCACAATTTCATTCAAATCAGATCCAGCAATAAGCATCTCATCTACATATAAAAGTAGATACAAATAGCATGAATTCAAACACTTAAAATAAAAACAAGGATCATATTGACTTTTGATAAAATTCAAACTTTGTATAAAAGTATCAAATCTTTTATACCATTGTCCGGGAGCTTGTTTCAGACCATAAAAAGATCTTTTAAGTAAACAAGCTAAATTTTCAGGTTTTTCAAAACCTTTAGGTTGACACATATATATAGTTTCATCAAGTGAACCATATAAGAATGCAGTTTTAACATCCACTTGCTCTAATTATAAATCAAATTGAGCAACCAAAGCAAATAAAATTCTGATTGAAGTATATTTAACAACAGGTGAAAAAATTTCATTGTAATCAATACCTTATTTTTGTGAAAAACCTTTAGCTACAAGTCTAGCTTTGTATCTAGGTTTTATATTATTAGAACCACCTTCTCTTATTTTATAAATCCATTTGCAATCAATCAGTTTCTGTCTATCATGTTTAGGAACAAGAACTCAAGTTTTATTTTTCAAAAGAGAATCAATTTCATCTTGCATGGTTGCAAGCCAAAATTTAGAATTTTTGAAGAAATGGCTTCTTCATAAGATTCAAGTTCTAACTGTAAAGGTTCTGAATAAGTAAAAGCAGAAACAAAATCAGAATCTTCAAATCTAGAAGGAGGTCTTATTTCTCTTCTAGTTCTATCTCTAGCTAGCTGATAATTTTCAAGATTGAAATCAGTTTGAGTTTCAGCTTCAGCTTGAGTAAGAATTTCAATTGTTGGAGGAGAATCAGGTGGTTCAGGTTCAGGAATATCATTTGGAGAATGTGGGGGTTGCTCCACCTGAAACTGAGTATTGGGTAGATCATTATCATCATTTAAATGTTCTACACTTAGTTCAGTTATAAGGAAATCCTTATCACTAAGAGGATCTTCCAAAATTTCATCTTTACAAGGGAAAAATTTTTCATTAAAAATGACTGACCTACTTATTATGACCCTGTAACCTCCATGTTCTTTAACCCACAATTTATAACCCTTGACTCCTTCCCCCCATAGCCCAAAAAAACATATTTTAGAGATCTAGAGTCAAGTTTTGTTTCAATTTGGTGTGAGTAGGCAACACACCCAAAAATTCTCAATTTAGAAAAGTCAGGAAGATAATTATTCCAGATTTGATCTGGTATTTTAAAATCAATAGCACTTGAGGGAGAAAGATTGATAAAAAATGAGGCAATTTTCACAGCTTCACCCCAGAAAATTTTTGGCAAATTAGAATCAAGGAGAAGACATCTAGTTCTTTCTAAGAGTGTCATATTCATCCTTTCAGCAATCTCATTTTGTTATGGACTGTATGTGACAGTCCTATGTCTAAGAATACCTGAGTCACTACAGAAAGAGTCAAAATCCTGATTACAAAATATTAAGCCATTATCAGTCCTAATTACTTTAACCTTTCCATCTTTCAAGTTTTGGACTAAAGTGATCCATTTTTTAAATACATGTACAGTAGCATCTTTTGACTTAAGCAAATGAACCCAAGTTTTTCTAGAAAAATCATCAACTATAAGGAGAAAATATTTAAAACCAGAAACAGAGTTAACTGGAGCAGGCCCCACAAATCAGCATGCAAGTATTCAAGTATGTTGCTTGATTTATTAATGCCTTTGTCAAAAGAATTTCTTTTCTGCTTTCCTAAAATACATTTTTCACAAAAATCAAATTTCTGTAAAGTATCTTTACCAAAAACACCTTTCTTTTCAAGTAGTTTAAAACTCTTTTCACCTAAATGTCCAAGTTTTTTATGCCACAAAATAGTTTTATCATTTTCAGAAACTGCATTACAAGACTTGGCAGGAATAGGATATGTATTTAAAACATAAATTTCATTTGTTTTAGGAGTACAGGAAAGTAAAAGGTTACATTTAAAAATACTCAAGTAACCTTTATGCAATCTGATATCATAAAGTTCACAATCAAGTACACCAAGAGAAATCAAATTTCTTTTCAAGTGAGGCACATATCTGGTTTTATTTAGAACAAGTGTTCTGTTGTTCTCAAGTTTCAATAGAACTTTACCGATTCCTTTTACATCACAAGTAAATTGTTTCCAAGTTTCACAGAACCAGTGCAGTCACTGCTGGAATTAGCAAACAAATCCTTTTTAGGACACATATGAAAAGTACAACCAGAATCAAGTATCCATTCATGTTATTTATCAGATTCAGTAGTCACATAAACAACACCATTATTATCATGTGTTGCAGCCTCAGTTTGATTGCTGGTTCCTAATTCATTTTGTCTTTTAAATAGTATTTAACATGATGTCCAGGTTGGCCACAATAAAAACAAAGTCTAGGTCTATTAGTATTATCCAGACCCCCAGAGTTATCCTGCCCTTTGAAATTGTTCTGATTTCTAAAATTATCTTGATTTCTAGAGTTGTCATGATTTCTGTAATTATACTGGCCTCTAAAAGAATTATCTTTGGGCTTATATGAATTATCTCTCTTCTGAAAATTTCTCTTAACAAGTTTATTATTAGTATTATTCCAGTTCTTATTATTGTTGGAAGTATTCCAATTTTTATTGAAATTGTTCACAGATTTTTTATCCCTAGAAGAATTTCTTTTCTTTGATGTTCCTATAACATTATAGGCAACCTTATACTATTTTTAAATTCCAATTCTTTATTCTTAAGGGATGTGTGAACTATTTCAGTGGTCAATTTCTACCCACCATATTCAAGAGCATTTCTAAGATCCTTAAACTTATCACCCATAGCATTTAAAAGATAGACAACCTTTTGTTCATCATTCAATTTTTCATCATAGTTCTGAAGACTTTGAGTGATTTTATTGAACCTATTCATGTTGTCATCTACATCTTTTGAAGGGTCAAATCTAAAAGAGAAGTATTGTTTCCAGAGAAAACATTTGTCAGGCAATGAAACAGTATCATATACTTCTTCTAACTTATCCAAGAGTTCCGTAGGAGTTTTAGTCTTACCTAATTGTCTAATGACATTATCAGATAGGTGAAGAAAAATAGTACTCCAGGCAGTTTCATCCATCCCAGTTTTTCTATCTAGAGCTAAGTTAACAGGCCAAGATTGATCAACAGCTTTTGCACACTTCATTTGAAGTAATAAGGCTCTCATTTTCTGACTCCAGGGATTAAAATCTCTTTTGTCATTCCACACTTCAACATCTACTTTTATAGTATCCATTGAAGTAATGACCAAAGATTTGTGAAAATTTTCAAGAAATGAAGCCTTATTCTTTCAAAGTTAATCAAGCAGACAGAGGATAAAACAGAATATGGTCACAGAATGTTCCAAATTAATCAGAATTTATCCACAAGGATCAAGAAGTATGTCACACAGACTTAGAACTCAATTACTAGGTAGCAAAGCAATCAAGGTGATCACAGTTTAGCAATAATGATCACAATACTTAAGAAACCAACAAAGAACTATATACTGAAAAATTATTCTTTTAGTATATCCCTCAATCTACTATGGGTCAGCCCAAACTCCTTCAGATTCCCGGATTCTCAAGAAATCCTGGACAAAGGTAAGAAATGGGGTCCAAAAGCAGCCTTCAACGGAGAGATTTTGAAAGAACAAGAATTTGAAAAAAAAATTGCAATATTTAAAGATCAAAAATTAAAGATATCACCCGATGCAAGATTAATGCTATTACCGTTCCACAAAGGTACAAAACCGCACAGATTCAAGCCCACAAAGTTCCAGTACCACAAAAATAATCAGTAATCCATGAAGTTAACCATCGAGGATGTCAAATCCCCTTCAAGGAATGTTCAGTATATAGTAAAAAATATACTGATTTCTTGGGATCTTTCGATATTGACTCGGAATGCAAAGATCCAGGTATCAAAAACGTTTAAAAAATATATTTTGAAAAACTAGGGTTTCAAAATAATTCCATAAAGAAGAAAGCCTTGAAACTTTTATGTAAAAATTTTGAAATCTTTAAATCCAAAAGATTTTACAAAGTTTTCAAGAAACCATAAGCGTTTATAAAAGGGTTTTTATAAAACTCAAGAAATTTTTAAAAAAATTCTGAAATGAATCCACAAAGAACAAAAACCCTAAAACGTTTCAACAACCACAAAGAAAAATTTCCAGAAATCACAAGATCCAACCACGAAGAGTCTGGATCTACCAGGTCTAAGCCTAAAACATCGTATTCACACGAACCCTAAGGCTCTGATACCACTTTTACGCAAATAAAGTCTCAGAATTAACCACAAAGTAACACAAAATCGATTAAGTATAAAAACCTCAACATATTTTTATTAAAAGAACAAATCGCAGAAGATATCAAAGAGTTATACAGAAAATTATAAATCTAAATAAACTCGAACAAATCTCAAAAAATCGCACTAAACTACAAAGTATTAAAGAACCAGATCTGTAAATAACCACAAAGGTCAAATCCTGATTAACCACAAAGAATCAGGAACTACTAAGAACAAAATCGTGCGAAAGAGAGATGAGTTTTCTCTCAAGAACATGAAGGAAAGGCAGAATCGCCTCAAGCAGAGAGAGAGTGATCAGAAGTGTATTCTAGAAGAAGTGATCAGATGAAAAGGCGCAACCCCCTTTACTTTACAGATGGATGGCTGGGATTAATCTTGAAGTGATCCAACGATTGATGATAAAGGTCAGGCCAAAGGTGCTGGTCCGGATTGATCAAGTTGGGCGCCGGACCTTGGGCCGGGTATTTGGGCCAAAATATCTGGTCTTCAATTTTGGACTTCTGCTTCATATACTGGGCTTCAGCAATTTTGATCCAAACATTTTGTGCTATTAGAATCTGGTCCAATTGTACTTTACATAGTTTGATAACAGCAATCCCGCATTCAAGCCATTTTCCTCCATTTTAGTGTTCTTGCTTCCTTCTTACTTATTTTGAGTAAGTATTCCATTCTCTATTTCATTTTCAAACAATCTCAAACTATACGTAAAATGGAAAACGGGACTACCATAGCAACAATTGGAAAAATATATGGAATGATCCACATATTTATCCTGAATTTATAGAAACTTTGATTAAGAAAATTGACTCATGTAGATACCTACCGAGCTATGACTTAAAGATCAAGATTCATTTTGAGCCTAATCAGAAGATTTATTATTGACCACTCATAGCCCATCACTCATGCTGAGTCAGGAAGCTAAATTGCGTGCAAGATTACACCTCTTCTTCTACGTTATGATTCTTTTAAGCTAAAATATCGCAGTATCACCATAACCCACAAATCAGGTGTAAGGCAATGATTACTGGGTCTGAATTTCGTACAATAAATAGGCTTGAAATATGATTACATTAAAAGCCGTACTATTAAACAGAAATTTCAGGAAAAGAAATCTTAGTAGTTAGAAATCAAGTTTAGAAATCAAATTTGAATTTAATAGTTATAATCAAGACATATTAATGTGATAACGTGATCTTGATGCCTTAAATAAGATACTGCCCGTCCAAAAGCAATAAAAAAAATACTTGATAAAATCAAGGAATTAAGTTATACTTGCCCATGCCAGCCTCGATACTTCTATAAGCAGTTTATGGATAACTTTCTGATTTTAATATTTTTATTTATTTCAAGCATTCCAAACGCAAAGTGAATAACATCTGTTCTTGTCTTATGTGATCTTAAGTTCTACTTGTTGGATAATTTTTATGGATTCTGTCATTTCACTGATTCGTTCTAAATAACGAGCAAATGAATCCCCTTCTTTTTGCCATTGAACCTCCCAATCAAATTCTTCATAACACTCATAACGATCAACTTCACGAAGGTCCCATTATATTCTAGAAGCTCATAGCATTGGTCCTGATAAACCGCAATTTACTGCTTCTTCGCCTCCAATAATGCATACGCTCTCAACTTGTTCTAAAAATAGCGAATTTTATCAATTTCCAGCTTGTTATCTTGTTAAATGAATGCTTAGGATAGAATTTGAGACTTTAATATGGGCTTCATTAGAAAGTCATTTTTCCTGAAATTTGTGCACGTTACTCATTGAATATTTTATAATCTTTTCTATGTTTTAGAAAAATGTAGACATCGAAACGTAAAGTCTTTGAATCTACATCAATTGGTGGAATCTATCAAATAATGATCGACGTTACATGTACATAGTTGAAATTGAGTATTGGAATCAACCGCCCGATTTTTCGACTTTACATCTCTATGAGTACACTCTTGTCCGCATAGATTACTACCATGCAGACACTTTAAGAGAATTTGAATTCAGATAGTTTTTTTTTCTATATCACGACCATATTTTTACATTTTGTATAAATTATGGCTTGTTAAGGTCTCGGGATTCTTTTTAGCTTAATTTTGTACAATCTCGATCCTACTTTTGTACTAGTTACTATATATGTAAAAAGATATTAAGTTTTTAATATTCCCGTCTTCCATTTCTAATTTTTATGTATCGATACCTGACCTTGAAATTAAGTATAAACACCCTAAGTTTTTATAATTTAAACGATAAAATAATAAATAAATAAATAACAACGTGAAACAAAAGAACTAACGTAATATAACAACCTAACCAGTGCCTTAACCCAAGACTTGTAATGTGTTTAAATATTTGAACGTGGTGGTATGACTCGGATTATTATTACTAACTTATAATTATACATGGTATGATCCTGTTATTATTGCTAACTTATAGTTATACGTGACGGTATGACCCTGATATTGTTGCTAGCTTATAATTATACGTGACGGTATGACCCCCGTTATTATCGCTAACTTTTATCTATAAACATAGATATATTACCTTGAAATCTCATTGATATGTTTATGTTCTTCTTAATAAATTATTTATCTTTGTGATTGTTTGGATATTTTTAGATGATGATAATATTGGTTAACGTGACATAACGTGCTAACCTAACTTGAAACCCTAACTAATATTAGATGTTATTATTTTTGCATCCAGTTATATTATATTATAAAAAATAAAAAATAAATTACGTGAAAAGTAGTCTTGAGATTCAAGCGCTACATATATAGATAAAATCATGCAAATACTGAAATCACCCAAAGATAAATAGCCAATTAGAATAGTTTTAAAAAAAGAGTTATACATATCGATACTTGGTTGAAATTATTGATACTTGTTGTAGCCCAGAAATTTATGCTTGAAAGGTACTTTGGAACATACATCGGTACCTCTGGTCCAAAATCTGAAATCTTCATTCTTCTTGACGTTTATTGAAGTAAATAGCTATAATTTTAATTTTTTTTTTTTTTTTTTTTTTTTTTTGACTTTCCAATACTATAATTAAAATTAGTGGATAGGTTAAACATGTCTCATGTAAGTTCTACCTGAACTTTGAAATCAAATCCATCTTTGGACCATTTGACTCAACTTGTTCAACACTAAGCTCGACAAATTGATCAAGTAATCAATTATAACGGTGAAAGTCATAACTAGAAGAAAGATGACTGATTGGCCACAGCGAGATTTCAACGCCTGAAACCACCAATTTTCAAAGATGCACGGGACCCAATTGATGCCAAAATTGGACCCGTACAAATGAGCGGATGTTTCTATATGTTCATACCCTCGACAAAGAAAAAGTCAATTGTGCAATTACGTGGTAGCTCGGGTTATTGGTGGGACACCCTGTTTCATTTGGAAGAAGTTCTACTATTCACTTAGGAATAGTTATGTGAAAATTTTTGAAACGAGTATTTCTCAGCCTCTATATAGAATAAAAAGCTCAACGAGTTCATCCAACTCAAGCAATGATTCATGATAGTGATAGAGTACGTCAAAAAGTTTGAAGAATTATCTCAATTTGCAAAGCACATGGTCAATCAGACATAGCATAAGATCGACTACTTTGTCGAGAGACTTAAGGTGAAACTAAGTAAAGATGTATTGATTTCCTCTGCTAGTACGACTACTTTGTCAAGCGTCTTCGAATGAGCCTTTATTGTAGAGTAGGCTGAGGTCAAGATTATGAAAGCTCAAGAAGTTAGAACTCAGAATCTCTGATGGCTTATAAGTGCATTTTATACACTTATCTATATATTTAAATTAGAATAAATTATTTTCATTCTTGGATAATTATTGCATAATTGCTTTATATTTGTTTACATTGTAGGAATTTTACCAAACATTGAAGAGTGAAGCAATAAAGTGGAATAATGCATATTTGGAAGCCAATAGGAGCTAAAAAGAGCAAAAACATTGATGTTTCACAAGGAATTCCAAAAGAAGCTAAGTTGAAGAAATCAGAATTCGAGGGCCTAATTAAAGATGGATTGGAGTTTGAAAGGAGATCTGAAGAGTTTGCAAGTTCAAGGACTTAATTGTTGCAATCAGAAGATGAAGGACAAATAAAGTTCAGGGACCTACTTAAAGATATTGGAAAAGATGAAAATGCGTTGGAGGAATTTACTACGTGGCCACGCCAAACCTACCAGGTAGCAGCACTAGAAATGTCAAGTTTATAGAACCAATTTTAGGTCAATTGTGAAGCCACCAGACTTTGGCTTGTGCGGCCGCGCCTCTTTCCGGCCTAAGCACATGCGCGAATTTTAACCTAATTTGTTTCCCTATTTGCCTAGGTTTTCTCTTCTTCTATATATACAACTTCTCATGCACTAATTAGAGGACCTTTGAAGAGCTTAAAAACAACATTACTCCACGTTCTTAACATCAAAACCTTTGGAGGAAATTGAAGGCAAAGTCTTGGGAAATGAAAATTACAACGGGGAGTGAAATACTTGGTGTAAGATTTCTGTTTCTTTGTTAATTTGATAAACTCAACATGCATAGTATAGATTTTTACTGCTTTTTTATCTCTTTATTGATGAAAGATTAATTTAATAGTTGAGATTTCGATGTAGCTTAGTTTTAAGCTTTTAATTCTATTCTAGTTTTGCGTTTATGATTGTATGTGTCGATTTTATTTTGTGTTTATGCGTAAATGAATTGATCACTTACTCGTGATTTAATGGGTGTTTTCATAATTCGAGAGGTGATCCAACGCTTAGATTTATGAATAAAATCCAGTAAATTAACCACGATAGAGATATACGTTATTGCAGTCGCTACATGAATTCTTGTATTCCATGCACCTAGTCATTATGACCTGCTGTTCGTTAACATGATCGACTAACTAAGTAGAATTAATTTAAACCCGAGAGGAGAATTTCATATGCATAAGTGAATTCGATTGATCGCTATAATAGGAATAAAACTAGACGATTTGAATTAAAAGTATTGACTATGTAAAATCGAATGTCCTAACACTTATAAACATCAATTTAGAAAATTTACATGTTTATATTTTGTTTTTCCTTTTTAGTTCAATGAATTCATCATTCTTTTACCGTTCAAATAAGACAAGAACTAACACAATTTCGGTACTTAATTACAATCTCTGTGAGAATGATAACCCGGACTCAAAAAGTCCACTTTGTTACTTGGATCTGACGTCGTACACTTACGATTTAGCACACATCAAGTTTTTGGCGATGTTGTCGGGGATTGTTAATTAATATCGATACTAAATAGTTGTTGCTTTAGTTTGAACTTTTTCTTTATTTTTTTTTCTTTTATTTTTGAGAACATTTAAAAGCTGTGAATTATTTCCTTTTCAGGATTTGAACAAATTTTCAGAATGTTGGAAGCATTACAGTAGAGAGATTAGATGGCAGCAAACAATTACTAGTGAATTTTGATTAAACAACACCTGAGGTGGATGAGACAACAGCACTGTATGAAAGACTCTGCAATGTTAGATGCTCTTTTCCGAAAAACTAGACGGTTGGGGTGAACAGCCTGTGCATACAGACTCGACTGATGTGTGATTTCTGCTTTGAAAATCACTCCACACATGATTGTCCTTTTTCATATCATGCTCAGCCAGCTATGGATCAGGTTGATTATTGGGGAATGAATCAAATGCAACATAGGGGTTCATGTTCTCAAGCTTATAAACCTTATTGGAACGAGCATCCGAATTTCATGTGGTCAAATAATTAGAGTATCCGACGCCTGCAAGTTTTCCATCAGCAGCAACAGGTAGATTTTCAATATCAGCAAGTTGGGAGACAACAGGTCGAAGATACTATATCCAATGAAGATTTCTTACAACATCTATTGCAAGATCAACTGGTTGAATTGAAAGAATGGAAAGATCAGATGGAGCAGTTGGCAGTTAGCAAGATAGAGAGACCACCAGAATAGTTGAAAGAAATTCAGGTGCAAAGATCAGATGACTAAAAAAGATTGATTGAAACAGCAGAAGAAAAAGATGAACAACCTAAAATTTTGGATCAACCAGAAGAAAGTAGCTGCCAAGAAAGGGCCATAGTCCCATTATCAACAGTCCAAAACCCAGACATCAAGCTCAAGGAGATTTCAATTAAAGAGGAAGATCGATTGGAGAAAGAGGAGTTGATCATAGAAAAGCAGACACTTAGAGGTGCCGACGTTACAATGCAATCCTCTAACTTCAATAATTAGGAAAAAATTGATTTCATCATTGGAAATGAAGAAATTATTGAAATCTATATATTGAAGTTTAAACTGAGTGGAGAAGTCAAAATACATGACATTGGTAAACCGGAACTTTGGAGCTTAAATGCACATTAGATCAAATTCGACTGTCACAAACAAAGGAAGTCATCTAAAGCTCTATTTAGAATTCCTTGAACAATACAGGTAAAAGTCGGGCTTTAGACTATAAATGAAGCACTTGTTGGGAGGAAACCCATTTTTCTACCCTTTTATTTATTTTGCTTTATTTATTGCTTTATGTTTAGTTAAAGGATTTATTTGAATTTGCTTATTTAGTTTTTGCATGTTTGAGTTATCATATTGGCATGGCATTTGTTGCACCACATTGAGTAGTTGATAAGTGCATCTTCCTTGATAGTGTTTTTAGTGTCATAATCATCATTGAGTTTTGGCCTAAAATTGTGGAAGCATAACTTGGAACATTGTGGTTTTCAATAGCATGTTCATTCATTTAAAAATTTGCATCCTACTTGCATGCTTGTTGATAAGTATTAAATCATGAAAATTAGCTTGACATGTAGCTCAAGACTTGAACAAAGTATAGGTGGTCGAGTAAATGGATAACAAATTATTGTTCAACTGGAGTACTGCGCGACCACCACCTTGCAAACCAGGTGAACGCACGTTGAACAATAATTTAACAGAGTGCTCAAATTTCAACCACGCGGCCATAGACTTTGTTCTGAGTGGCCGCGCAGTTGACCTGAGCTCAAGATCAGTAATTTTTAAACATATGACTGTATTTTTCACAATTCATAACTTCAAACACGAATTCTCTCCCAAAAATTCATCTCCACTTCTTACACCACCTATATTGCACACTTTAGCATGAAATTGAGCATCAAAAGAGCTTGCACCACATCACAATCTCCCCCAAAAGGTATGGTTCTCTACACTTCTTTGGAAAATTTGCAATTTTTGAGAGTTTTCTTGCTTTTATGGGAAATCTTGAGTTTATGGATGATTAGATAGTGGATTAGGCTAGGATCTGATGACAAATTGGATGTGTAAACTAGGTGAAGTTTTTTTAGGCAAATCCAAGTTCCCAAATCTATGATTTTCCTTGTTCTTCATCAATGCACACCAATTAATGTTTGATTAAATACCACAGTGAGTTTCTCTTTAAATTTTTGCAAATCTTTTTGAATGATCACATTGAATACATGTTATATATCATTTTTGTATCATTCATACATGGCTTACACTGATCTAACGCATAAAACTCAAAGTGAACATCATAGGCATCACAATGCACCCATTGCAAGTCACTGCACCAGCTTTCAGCTTCAGATCCCAACTTTGCCACATGTTTTCATGCCCCAAATGAGCTCCAATTGTGCTGAATTTTTGATATGTTATAGATCATACTGCATATTTCATGTGTCAAAATATGGCTCAGGAAAATGCCTACTTTTCAAGATGATGTCAGGGCCTGAATATGGGTGGTCAACTATATTTGATAAATTCAGAATTATGCTATATCTTTATTTGGGGGTTGTGGTTGTGTTTACCTCTACATTTTTATGATGTTTATGTGCTTTAATGCTATTTATCTCTTCTTTGCGAGGAAAACACCACTTCAAACACCATGAACCAAATTTTAAAAAGCAAGAAAAAGGGTCGACGCATCTAAAGGACTTCAAAGAAAAAGCTTCAAGTGAAGAATTGCACTCTCAAACCCGGGAATTAGTTGAACCCCTACTTGTTGTTTTTATTCAAATTTCAATCATCATATTTTCATGTCATACATTGAGGGCAATGTATTGTTTTACTTTGGGGTTGGAATTCCATTTCATACTTCATGCTTCATTTGCTTCGCTTACATTCTATTATTTGGGAAATGTGGTAGATTACAAAAATAAAAAATAAAAAATAAAATAATAATAATAATAATAATAATAATAATAATAATAATAATAAAAAAATGAAAATTTGAAAATTGTGTTCACATATTTATTGCATAGGATATAATTTGGATCAACTTTGTGCTTTTGCTAGGATAATGAACAACATATGAACTTGATTCTTCTTGACTAATTATTCATGTTTGAATTCATATTCTTACGCACATAGTCATTGTTAGATTATTAATTGTGTAGGATTATTTTTGATATTTGTGGGGGTATATCTATGCAACTTGAATATGGGAATGACTTGATAATCCCAAAACTTAAATCATTAGACATCTCATCCCTAAATTAGAACCAAACAGCTCAAAAGGAAAGTTTGGGGGTGGAATTGTTAGAATGTACATATATTATTTGGTTGGAAGTCTGCGGTTCTTGAATTTGCACTTTAGTTAAAACAGTTTGGTCAACGGGTATAAATCATAACCAGCATAAAAACAGAAAAATGTTGAAGGTCTTATTCTATTCTTCAAATGCCTTTTTGACTCGAGCAAGTAAGCTTGTAAGAGTGTTGAAACCTGGTACCCTAAACTAAACTGAGTTGGGAGCTATCAGCCCAAAACTCATTACATGGGTCAATTAGAAAGCAAGTAAGGAGAGTGGACTTACACATAAGACAGTCAATCTTTAATTTTTCTTTGTCACCTTTATGACTCGGGTAATTAAGTTTGAGGGGTTCTCTGAACCTTGTGCCCTAAAGTCATTTGGTTTGGGAGTCACCGACCTAAAACTCGCTAAAGGGGTCACATAGAAAGAAAATGAGGAAAGTTCTTCACAAAGATGATAAAAGATAGGGATAATAAAAAGAAAAAATATTCCATAAAAAGAAAAAAAATTGTTTGGTATAAGCTTTGTTGACTGTAGCTGTGGAGAAAAAAGGTGTAAATTTGGGGATTGCTTACTTTTGACCTGTGGGCATGCATAATTCTAGTTCTGACTATCTTATGTGGAAAATAGCAATGAAAAATGTTTGAAAAACCAACATAGATAAGAACCAGGGATGTGAGAGAAAAGCAGTAAGTTGTAATCTTCCATAAGCGATGTGAGAAAAATGAGTAGAATTTCATAGGTTGACCACATGGGATTTGGGCTTGATATTTGCATAATAAACTACATAGTGTTAAGTATATTTTTGCATAAGTGGGAGTTCAACATTGGCTATTCACACACATATTTGAAAAATGAGCATGACTTGACTAGAACTATTTTTACATTGTTGTTCAAAATTCTTTGTCAGAGTATGATTAGATTTGGATTGTTGAGGCGTATGGTGAACATGTCGACACGACAAAAACATTTGTCATTTACAATTTCTTTCTGATTCATTAGTTTAATTTTAAATTGTTCGAGGATAAACAATAATTCTAGTTTAGGGGGAGTATTTGATAAATGCATTTTATACACATATCTATATATCTAAATTAGAATAAATTATTGTCATTCTTGGATAATTATTCCATAATTACTTTTAATTTGTTAAAATTGTAGGAATCTTCCCAAACAAGGAAGAGTGAAGCCATAAAGTGGAATAATGTTTATTTGGAAGCCAATTGAAGCTAAAAAGAGCAAAATAACATTGATGTTGTCACCGAGAATTCCAAAAGGAGCTAAGTGGAAGAAATCAGAATTCGAGCCTAATTAAAGATGGATTGAAGTTTGAAAGGAGATCTGAAGAGTTTGAAAGTTCGAGGACTTAATTTTTCCAATAAGAAGATAAAGGACTCAAGTGCAAATAAAGTTCAGGACCTACTTAAACGCACCAGAAAAGATGAGAACGCATTGGAGGAATTTTACTACGCAGCCACGTCAAACCTACCAGGTGGCCGCGTGAGAAATGTTAAATTTACAAAACCAGTTTTAGGTCAACTGCACAACCACTAGACTTTGGCCTGTGCGGCCGCGCCTCTTTCTAGCCCTAGCCCATGGGTGGATTTTTGTAACGCCCCGAGTCTCGTGGAGCCCGGAACGTCACTTTTTCTAATTTCTTGAATAACCTTTATTGCGGAAAATGAATTAAATATTAAATAGCACATTTATTGGATATAAAATCAAGTTGGACTGAAATTTATTTTCGACTCAAAATTTATAACTTGGCTAAACGACGTACGTGAATTTTAAATAATGGGTTAAATTATAGCGACGCAGTTTTTAGTAAATAAAATATTTATTTGTAATAAATTCAAAAAAAATTCGGTCGCTACAACCTTACCCCCTTAAAATAATTTCGTCCTTGAAATTTAAGACTTACTTGGTCCAAAATATCTGGATACTTGGCCAGAATTTCTTCTTCTTTTTCCCATGTAGCCTCATCGCTACAATGTCTACACCACTGGACTTTGACTAGAGAAATTTCTTTATTTCTTAGGACATGGACTTTTCTATCAATGATGCACATGGGTGCCTCTTCATAATGTAGATTCTTCTGAATTGGGATTGATTGAAAGTTCACCACGTGACTGGGATCGTGAACATATTTTCTCAACAGAGAGATGTGAAAAACACCGTGTATATCCGAGTCTCGTGGAGCCCGGAACGTCACTTTTTCTAATTTCTTGAATAACCTTTATTGCGGAAAATGAGTTAAATATTAAATAGCACATTTATTGGATATAAATTTAGCGATAATTCAGATTTAATAAAGTAATTCTTACAAACTTATAAAAAAATGAAAATTCTTGATAAAATGAAATGTTTATTTCGAAATCCACGACTTTCAAAAAAAAAAATCCAAATTATATTCTTCACCATTGTCCATCACTCGCCTCCGTCACCGAAATCTGCAAATTTGTTAAAACAACGGGGTGAGCATTTCAAAATGAAATACTCAGTAGACTCAACTCCAATAATTAATCTATAAGATTATTGGACAAGTAATCATGCAAATAATGTAGTGATGTTCTTTTCTTATCCATAAGCATCATAAAATGAGTGCAAATGAACACATTCTTTTCTTGTCATCATGCTAGCAGATAAGTTATGACGTGCATAACATAAATTCTCAAATTTATCTCATACGTGATATTCTTTTCTTTTCTCATGCAATTAAGCATACAAAATCACACAAATCCACATAATCACGTGCAATTATAAAATAAATCAATTAGTGGGGGCGAGTCTACCTCAATTCGCTACGAGTGTGGTTGAGCGGGAAAATATAATTTCAATTCTCTAGATCTCCGTACGTCTCGTCTAGCCAAAATAAAATAAATTTTAATTAGTCTCTTGGAATTTAAAGTTTGAAATAAAATTAAAGTTTTGACTTAAAATGAATGATTTTACAATTTGGGGACAAAAATAGATTTTTTCCAAAATTAGAGGACTCATCAGGGACTGAAATAAAGAGTTTGGAACTTAAGGCTGAACTCTAAACACTTAAAACATTTTTTAGGGACTGAATCGATTAAAATGAAGAATCTGAGGACTAAAGAGCAAATTTTGAAAACAAGGTTATATATATAAAATATATATATACACATACACTCCTTTCTCTCTCTATGTTAACCGAGAGAGAGACGGAGAGTGAGGGGAGGGCAGACGCCATCCTCTCTGATCGATCGCCGGCGCGAAGCAGCAGCAGGAAACCTGGGTATGCGAGAGAGAGAAAAAAAATGGAGTTTGGGCTGATTTTGGGAGCAAGGAACCGAGGTAAACCCGGGCTGTGTTCGTGGGTTTTTCGACGAAAAACCGGTGATTGAGGTAAGTAATGGATTTCTGGGATTATGGTTTTATCTATTAGGGTTTTTGATTTGAGTTTGGATGAATTTTGGGATATGGCTATGGTGTGCAGTCGAGGTGGTCTCTGTGAGGGTGGCTCGCGGTTTGGAATGATGCTTGGTTTTGATTTGGGTTACAGATTTTGGCCGGGTTCGTGATTGGTAGTGTCTCAATAATGGGGATTGGCAGTAGGCTGAGAGACTGGGTACGGTGGTGGTGTTGCGGACTCGATGGCGCTGGTGCAGGCGGTGGCAGGGCAGCGGTGGATTGAGATGTTGATGGGCTGTGCTGTGCAGTTTGGGTAGTAGCAAGGTTCGGTTGGAGCTTGTGAAGGGGCAGTTCTTGTGATTGTCGATTCTGGGTTTCTTACTGAAATTAGTATTGGAAAAAATGTGGTTAGCTTGTCGTGGCTGCAATGGTGCTTGGCCTGGTCGATGGTGATGATGATGAGATGAAGATGGAAATTTCATGAAAATTATACCTGAATCTTGTATCTTGGCCGTGGGTAGTTCTGGTTGTGGAAGGGAGTAAAAATAGCTGGGGATTAGTCTTTGGTTTGGATTGGAGTTGTAACCGGGGAAGATTTCTTGTGATAGACTTGGCTGAGTAAATGTGGGATAGGATGATTATCATGATTTGTCAAGATAAATGCTGAATTTTAAATTTGAAATTTAATAGGATGATAAACTCAAATTTTTCAAATAAGATTAGCTGGAATTTAATCTGAATAAATAAAATTGGGCTATTAAGATGGATTTTGAATTTATTGGACGTAAAATCAAGTTGAACTGAAATTTATTATTTTCGACTCAAAATTTATAACTTGGCTAAATGACGTACGTGAATTTTAAATAATGGGTTAAATTATAGCGACGCGGTTTTTAGTAAATAAAATATTTATTTATAATAAATTCAGAAATTTTTCGGTCGCTACAACCTTACCCCCTAAAATAATTTCGTCCTCGAAATTTAAGACTTACTTGGTCCAAAATATCTGGATACTTGGCCAAAATTTCTTCTTCTTTTTCCCATGTAGCCTCATCGCTACAATGTCTACCCCACTGGACTTTGACTAGAGAAATTTCTTTATTTCTTAGGACATGGACTTTTCTATCAATGATGCACATGGGTGCCTCTTCATAATGAATGTAACGTCCACTGTAACCAGAATTTGGCATGGTCCTTCACCGTGATGATGGCATGGTCATCATCAGAACAGGAACCAGAATTTCAATAAGAGACAGAATACAGGACCTAGCAGAGGTCAGGTGACCAGTTTCCTTCCACCATGTCCGAAGTGCCAGAAGACACATAAAGGAGAATGCCTCTTTGGAAACAAAGTAGTTTGTTACCGATGTGGCCAACCGGGCCACTTTGCTCGAGACTGCAACACAGCACCTACTCAAGGCTCGGACCAGAAAAAGAACATAGACCAGAACAGGAAAGGGAAGGCTAGAGTTTTTTCCATGGACGCCGTTGAGGACTCCGACGTGATTGCAGGTACACCGTTATTTTAATATCTATATCCCTTAATTTCATGTATCATGCATAGCTCGAATTAATAATATGAACGACGATAACAAGCATTTTATCTGTTTTTGGTATCCCCGTATACGTCCTAATAGATTCAGGTGCTACACATTCATTTATTGCCGACTCATGCTTAACTAGATTAAATTTAATGGGAGAGACAACTGGTAGTGTGCTGGAAGTAAGCTTACCGTCAGGAGAAATTCTTGATACTAATAGGATAGTCAAAGTCTGTATAAATAGATTTCGATGGGATAATGCTTGAGGCAGACCTGAATATTATTTCGATGAAGGACTTCGACATTATCATAGGAATGGACTGGCTGAGTTCTAACCGGGCCGCGATCATGTGCCATGAGAAAGAGGTAGCCTCATCGCTACTATGTCTACCCCACTGGACTTTGACTAGAGAAATTTCTTTATTTCTTAGGACATGGACTTTTCTATCAATGATGCACATGGGTGCCTCTTCATAATGTAGATTCTTCTGAATTGGGATTGACTGATAGTTCACCACGTGACTGGGATCGTGAACATATTTTCTCAACAGAGAGATGTGAAAAACATTGTGTATATCCGAGAGTTCGGGTGGCAATGCTAGACGGTAAGCCACATTACCTACTTTCTCCAATATTTCAAAAGGTCCGATAAACCGAGGCCTTAATTTTCCTTTCTTGCCAAAAAGAATAGTGCCCTTCATAGGAGAGATTTTCAAAATCACTTTATCTCCAATCTCGAACTCCAAGTCCTTTCTTCTCTGATTGGCATAGCTTTTCTGTCTATCTTGGGCAGCTTTAATTCGCAATCTGATCTTCTCGATAGCCTCTACTGTCTTTTCAATTAATTCGGGACCCAATAACTTCCTCTCGCCAACTTCATCCCAATATACCGGCGATTGACTTCTTCGCCCATACAGTGCTTCATACGGTGCCATACCAATGGTAGTCTGAAAACTGTTATTGTAAGCAAGCTCCACCAATGGCAAGTGAGCTTCCCAATTGCCGCTTAGGTCCAGTACACAGGTTCTAAGCATATCCTCTGAAGTCTGAATGGTGCGTTCAGACTGTCCGTCTGTTTGCGGGTGATAAGCGGTACTAAAATTTAATTTAGTCCCCATAGCCGTGTGTAAGCTCTTCCAAAATCTCGAAGTGAATCTCGGATCCCTATCTGAGACAATAGACGCTGGAACCCCGTGAAGTCGAACGATCTCCTTGATGTAAATCTGGGCCAAGTGATCTATACTGAGAGTCATCCGCACTGGAAGAAAATGGGCTGACTTTGTAAGTCGGTCTACAACAACCCAAATGGCGTCATGTCCCCTCACTGTTCTTGGTAAGCCTGTTACAAAATCCATGGAAAAGTGATCTATACTGAGAGTCATCCGCACTGGAAGAAAATGGGCTGACTTTGTAAGTCGGTCTACAACAACCCAAATGGCGTCATGTCCCCTCACTGTTCTTGGTAAGCCTGTTACAAAATCCATGGAAATTTTCTCCCATTTCCATTCCGGAATGTCTAAAGGATTTAGCAGTCCCGACGGTCTCTGATGTTCAGCCTTGACCTGCTGACAGGTCATGCATCGTGAGACAAACTTAGCAATACACCCTTTCATATTCCTCCACCAGAATGTAGTGCGCAAATCTCGGTACATCTTTGTTCCTCCTGGATGAGCTGCATATGGAGCGGAGTGGGCTTCACTCAATATTTCATTCCTGATCTGATCATCTTTCGGTACACACAGGCGACCCTTGAATAATAGTGCCTTGTCAATTCCGATTTCAAAATCTGCTCTCTTGCCAGTTCCGACTTCGGCTTTGATCTTTTCCAAAAACTTATCACTTTCTTGAGCCATCACGATTCTGCTTCTCAAATCTGGTTTAACCGTCAAATTTTCCAATCTGCTAGAACTTTGGGTTCCTGGGTTTCTCACTTCAATTCTCAAATTCTGAAAATCCCGAACCAACTGTTCTTGTATGTTCCCAAAGCTGATAATTGACCCACATCCTTTTTGTTTAGTGCATCTGCAACCTTATTAGCCTTACCCGGGTGGTAAAGAATGGTACAATCATAATCCTTCACCAGTTCCAGCCATCGACGCTGTCTCATGTTCAATTCCTTCTGAGTGAAGAAATACTTGAGGCTTTTATGGTCGGTGTAAATCTCACATTTACTCCCATATAGGTAATGCCGCCAAATCTTAAGAGCGTGTACAACGGCGGCCAGTTCTAGATCATGCGTCGGATAGTTTTTCTCATATGGCTTCAACTGTCTCGAAGCATAGGCAATCACTTTACCTTTCTGCATCAACACACATCCTAAACCATGTTTCAGGGCATCGCTGTATATCACAAAACCCTCAGATCCATCCGGCAATGCTAACACTGATGCTGAAACCAGTCTTTTCTTCAATTCCTGGAAGCTTCGTTCACACTGCTCTGTCCACTGGAATTTTACACCATTTCATGTCAACTGAGTCATGGGACCCGCTATCTTATAGAAACCCTCTATAAATCGTCAGTAATATCCAGCTAGTCCCAAAAAGCTTCTTACATCACCGGCATTCGCTGGCGTATTCCAATTACTCACTGTCTCCACTTTTGACGGATCAACTTCGATGCCATTGATTGTAACAATATGACCCAGAAAACCTATCTTCTGAGCCAAAATTCACATTTCTTAAATTTGGCGTATAACTTTTCTACCCGTAGTGTCTCCAACACAATTCTCAGATGTTCTGCATGCTGTTGTGAATCTTTAGAATAGACTAGAATATCATCAATGAAGACAATAACGAACTTATCCAAGTACTGATGGAAAACCCGGTTCATCAAGTCCATAAATACTGCAGGTGCGTTCGTAAGACCGAATGGCATCACCGTGAACTCATAGTGTCCATATCGAGTCCTAAACGTTGTCTTTTGTATATCCGCAGACTTGATCTTCAATTGATGGTAACCGGACCTTAAGTCCATCTTTGAAAATACCGCAGCTCCTTTCAGTTGATCGAACAAATCTTCAATTCTGGGCAGGGGGTACTTGTTCTTTATCGTCAACTTGTTCAATTCCCGATAGTCAATGCACATTCTCATACTGCCATCCTTCTTCTTCACAAATAGCACAGGTGCTCCCCACGGAGACACACTTGGCCTAATAAAGCCCTTCTCTAGCAGTTCTTCCAGTTGGACCTTCAATTCTTGTAATTCTTTCGATGCCATACGATACGGGGCTTTCGAAACAGGGGCAGCTCCCGGCACCAAGTCAATAGAAAATTCCACTTGCCTATCAGGCGGAGTACCAGATAGGTCTTCTGGAAATACATCTTGAAAGTCACATACAACTGCCACTGACTCCAATTTGATTTCCTCGGCAGGCTTTCCTTGGAGGTTAACCAAATAACTCTGATAGTTTCCCTTAGCAACCAGTTTTTCGGCTTGCATAGCCGAGATAAGGCGAGGGAGTGCTTTAACCTTCGAACCATAAAATCTGAACACCTCATCCCCATTCTTCCGAAATACTACCTCTTTCTCATGGCACATGATCGCGGCCCGGTTAGAACTCAGCCAGTCCATTCCTATGATAATGTCGAAGTCCTTCATCGAAATAATATTCAGGTCTGCCTCAAGCACTATCCCATCGAAATCTATTTGTACAGACTTGACTATCCTATTAGTATCAAGAATTTCTCCTGACGGTAAGCTTACTTCCAGCACACTACCAGTTGTCTCTCCCATTAAATTTAATCTAGTTAAGCATGAGTCAGCAATAAATGAATGTGTAGCACCCGAATCTATTAGGACGTATACGGGAATACCAGAAACAGATAAAATGCCTGTTATCATCGTTCTTATTATTAATTCGAGCTATGCATGATACATGAAATTAAGGGATATAGATATTAAAATAACGGTGTACCTGCAATCACGTCGGAGTTCTCAACGGCGTCCATGGCAAAAACTCTAGCCTTCCCTTTCGTGTTCTGGTCTATGTTCTTTTTCTGGTCTGAGCCTTGAGTAGGTGCTGTGTTGCAGTCTCGAGCAAAGTGGCCCGGTTGGCCACATCGGTAACAAACTACTTTGTTTCCAAAGAGGCATTCTCCTTTATGTGTCTTCTGGCACTTCGGACATGGTGGAAGGAAACTGGTCACCTGACCTCTGCTAGGTCCTGTATTCTGTCTCTTATTGAAATTCTGGTTCCTGTTCTGATGATGACCATGCCATTTCCGTTTACCTTGATGCCCTTGATTGTTCAGATTGCCTTGAGTGCCAATCTTTGCAACAGCAAAAGCCACAGCCTGAGCTTTCTTCACAACTTCTCGGTAAGTGGGCAGTTCATGCGAGCCAACAATCTGCCTGATATCCGAACGCAGACCTCTCTCAAATCGGCGTGCCTTCTTAACTTCGGTTTCCACTAGATGTGGAGCATACCGTGACAGTTCCTCGAACTTCCGTTCATAGTCAGTGATGTCCATCTCACCCTGAACTAGCTATAAAAATTCGGTCTCCTTGTGGTCTCGGAGGGCTTGTGGGAAGAACTTGTCTTTGATCTCTTCCTTAAACTCTTCCTTAAACTCTTCCCAGGTCAACGCTGCCTGCTCCTCTTCGGTCCTAGTCCGTGATGCGGACTCCCACCAAAAGTTGGCCTACCGATCAACATAAATTCTGCACAAGTAACCTTCTTGTCCTCAGGGCAAGAGATATGCTTGAAAATCCTCTCGATCCCCTGTAACCACTCCTCCACGGCCAATGGATTGTCCCCGCCATCAAAAGTGGACGGACGATACCTCCTGAATTGTTCGATAACTGGAACTGAGGAACCTGTTGGGGCATGCCTCAACTCCTGAACTGCCGCAGTAGATCCCTAATGATATTGGCCTGGTTTGGGGGATCCTGCCTTGGAGCAGTCTGACCTTGGTTGGTCTGATTCGGTGCATCTCTGATTAAGCGCCGAGACATTTTCCTTTATCACGTAAAACAAATAGGTTTATTATTTCTCGATAGGAAAATACAGACAACCAATCATCTCATACATTAAATCTTAATAACAACGTGAAACATAGCTCGTGACATAAAAATAAATGAATCTCTTTATTAATAAATAAAATTCCTCAATGAGGATACATTATTATTTCAGGAATGGGAAAAACCGTTGAAAAGGAAAAATGCCAAAACACCTATCACTAGTCCTACCCCACTAAATATGACTATTGACAGGGGTAGTCCCGAGCGTGCCAGGTGTATAATCTGGGGCACCTGGTGAGGCACTTGGTGAACCTGGGGAGTAGTCTAGAGATTCTGAAACATAACCTTGTAACCTAGGCGTATAATCATAGGTCCCTGACTGAGCATCAGATATTTCATCTGGCTCCTCCTCGTCATCCGATATTACTATCACTTCTGGTGTGAATGCTGGCGCTGGTGCAGGGACTCGGAAACGATCCCATCGCAATACAAATTCATCGCAGACAGTCTGGAAGCTCAAGTCTTCTCCCAGACGTCTCTTTACATCATCATAAAATGCGAACGCCTTAGTCTTCTTATTTTTTGGGAACGACAATATAAGTTGGAGGATGAACTGAGCGTCGGTCATCCTAAATCCGCAAGCCATGAAGTGATGTCGCATGTCGCAAAAGCTAAGAATGTGGTCTGGAATCCATCTAGATGGTGCCATGTCTAAAATCGAATTATGCAAAGTCTAGTTAGGGTTTTATTATTTATTTAAATCTAGGGACGAAATATTTTATAAAAAAAAATGTCTTAAATCGTACTAATTCCCATTATGCTCCAAAACTCGTTTCTTTCTTTCTTTCTCATTATTTCGGATACTAGTTTTCTAATTCTTTCTCGTCTTCTCTTTTCTTTCTTTCTTTTCTCGTCAAATTATCAAAACATTTATTCTCAAGTATCCGAAATAAATCAATAAAATAAACATGCTAAACTTCGTTACCTTCGGAGTCGGCGAAAAATGATGGCAATGGCAAAAAGTCGTCAAAACATTATTTTCTATTATTTTTTAAAAAAAAAATAAATTTACTTTCTTGTTTTAAAAAAAAAATTTGCAAGTCTACAGAAACGTAGACCCGCTCTGATACCACGATGTAACGCCCCGAGTCTCGTGGAGCCCGGAACGTCACTTTTTCTAATTTCTTGAATAACCTTTATTGCGGAAAATGAATTAAATATTAAATAGCACATTTATTGGATATAAAATCAAGTTGGACTTAAATTTATTTTCGACTCAAAATTTATAACTTGGCTAAAAGACGTATGTGAATTTTAAATAATGGGTTAAATTATAGCGACGCGGTTTTTAGTAAATAAAATATTTATTTATAATAAATTCAGAAATTTTTCGGTCGCTACAATTTTAACCTAGGTTTTCTCCTTTTCTGTGTATACAACTTCTCATGCACAAATTAGAAGACCTTTGCAGAGCATAAAAACAACATTACTCAAAGTTCTTAACATCAAAATCTTTGGAGGAAATTGAGGCTTGAGAATTGAAGATTATCAACGGGGGAGCGAAATACTTGTGCAAGATTTCATTTTCTTTGTCAATTTGATAAACTCAACATGCGTAGTATAGATTTTTACTGCATTTTTATCTCTTTATTAATGAACGATTAATTTAATAGTTGGGATTTTCGATGTATCTTAGTTTTATGCTTTTAATTCTATAATTTTAGTTTTGCATTTATGATTGCATGCATGTGTTGATTTTATTATGTGTTTAATGCGTGAATGAATTGATCACTAGTTCATGATTTAATGGGTGTTTTCATACTCTGCTAGATAAGCTAAAACTTAGATCTATGAATAAAATTTGGTAAATCAACAATAACAGAGATATACGTTTGTTGTTACTGTAGTCGCTACATGAATTCTTGTGTTCCATGTACCTAGTCATTATGACATGCTGTTCGTTAACACGGTCGACTAACTAAGTAGAGTTAATTTAAACCCGAGAGGGAAATTTCCAATACATAAGTGAATTCGATTGAACACTATAATAGAAATAAAACTAGAAAATTGAAATTAAAAGTATTGACTATGTGAAATCGGATGTCCCAACAATTATAAACATCAATTTAGAAAATCTACATGTTCATATTTTCTTTTGCCTTTTTAGTTTAATATTTTAGTTCAATTAATTCATCACTATTTTACCATTCAAATAAAGAGAGAACTAACATAATTTCGGTACTTAATTATAATCTCTATGGGAACGATAACTCAGATTCAAAAAGTCCACTTTATTTCTTGGATGTGACATCGTACACTTGAGATTTAGCACACATCAATGGCCAATAAAGAAATGGAACCCAAAGGGGAATGGAGGTAGCTGTAACTGACTCGTAAAGCCACTTCAACCACAATAAATAATTAAACAGACTAATATCAGGCTCATAGGAAAGTTTCCACTCACTTCTCATCTATGTGAGAACAATTTCAGTTTTATGGCATCATCTGGAACTCCATTCATGCGCTACATATCACATAACTCTTGAAAAGTCCAAAGATGTGCATGCGGGTCTTCAGATGGAAACTCGTGAAATACAACAGAATTTTTGGATCAAAGAATTTAAGGAAGTCTTAATCTCAAAATTTCTAGCTGTTATTGCTGGCGGTACTACACAGGTCCAAATATTTCCAATGGCAGGGACCATGTATTCTCTCAAAGCACGCCTACCATGATTTGGCTGCTGTTCAATTGCAACTTCTGGCAGATTATTCTGATTTTTGTTATCTGCAATGACTAAGTTTGTTTGTTGAGCTACTTCCAACTGTTGTCTACGCCTCTGTCGAAAGGTGCATTCGATTTCTGTATCAAGAGGAAGCAAATCAAACGACATAGTCCTTCCTAACATGAATTAATTAAAGCAAAAATAAAGCAAATAAAGTTCAAAGTAAAGTAAGAACTAATGGATATCGATATTAATATAAAAACAGTCCCTGGCAATGGTGTCAAAAACTTGTTTACCGATATCTCGCAAAGCGAAATATCCCTGCAAGTGTACAGGTCATGAGAAGTAATAAAGTGGGTCTTAGAGTCCGAATTGTCGTCTCACGGAGACTGCTATTAAGTATCGAAATGTGTTAGTTCCTATCTTTATTTGAACGATTGAAAGAATTGTTTTTAAAACTAACTAAAGAAAATTAACTAGAGAATTAAAAATTGCGAAATTGCTTTTGTTTTAAAAAAGATTGTAAGGTAGTTGGGATTCACGATTTCACCTAACCAATTAAATTAACTCCAATTTCCAATTTTATTTTCTAATAATGCATTCGGTCGAATTCACTAATGTATATTGAAATTCCTGTCTCGAGTTTAAATCAATTATACCTAAATAAGTCAACCATGTATCTCTACAGAGGGTCTGAATATTCCTTATCTAGATGCTTCACACACAAGAATTCACACACGACCATAGTAATAATAAAAGTATATCTCTATCTCTTATTCAATTACCAAATTTATTACCACGTTCTAAATTATTAACTCACCTCTCGGATTATGGAAATAATTCAATATTCCAATTTTAAGTTTTTACAGCAAATGTTAATTTGACGCTGATTATATTCTCACCACACCTATAAAAATAGAGTGATGTGAAGATTCACTTCTTTGTTCAGAAAGCCAATTATTGAAGTATGATGCGTGTAAATTTATTTTTCAAAAATAAAAATTAAATGAAAAATTAAATAAGTTTTGTTTTATTTTCCAATTAATTTAAATTCTTATTGTATTAAATTTTTATGTTAAAATTTCGAAGTGCAGATTTCTTGAGAAGATAATTCGTTTATGTTTTAAGTTGATTTATATTTATATATTTTTATCTTGTATTGAATTTTGAAGTAAAATTTTAGTTTTTACAATTTATATAAATGTCACAAGGTTGCGCAATTATAAATTAATATTCTATAAATATGTATTGTATTTTGTTCACATCAACTCCTTTACTACGTTTTGAACTCATTTTATTATCATGTGTTTACTATGTCAAACGATGAAATGAAATCATGAGGAAGGTTGTTATTAATTTTGTTCTATCAAATCAATGAACACGTCTTATTATGTTGAAGCAAAATATGAGATGATGGTTTGTGGTGGTTCTATCATTTTAAAGAAATGTGTGTGCTACTTTCGGATTCAGAGCACTATGAATCAATTTGTTGAACCAGAAATTTGAATGCACCTATTTCAGAACAATTTTCTTGATCAAACATTACTCTACTTAAATATGATATATTCTGTGTCTCAAATAATCATACCTTAGTAGGGACCTAGATTAGATACATCTCAATTTTTCTTAGACATTTATGATTAAATATTGTTTTGAATTCTAACTTCACATGCATGATAAGCATTTTTTTACGCCGTATTACAATTGATTTTTTTTATCTTGATTCTAAAATCTGGATAAATTGTCAAATGATGTTTATCATTCTTTTTTTTTACTGTAGTAGTGGATTGATTATGAACTATATACACACATAGAAGAAGAAATCCTCCCAACTCCAATTTTTTCGAATAAGGCAGCCTAAGAATACATTTCAAGAGATACAAAATTTAAAGAAGTCAACAATCAGTAATTAAAAGAAATATGATTGTATTATTGATAAGAGTATTGTGTGCTTAAAATTTTGAATAACGTTTAGGGTAAATTGAGTTTGATACTGAGATTGTTTAAATCAACACTTTGAATATTTTTTAGGCAAAACATATAGGAAGATTTGAACAATTTTTATTCAATCTGAAAAACGTATATACTTGAATAAAAATATCATAATATATCGTTACAATATCACATGCATCGCACACGTTATATACTATTTCAATTAAAAGTGAATTAAAATTACATGCTTAAATATTAATATTAAACATATTTGAAAAATTAATACAATAAAATATATTTACGTAATCATATGGTAATTACTTTATGTTTGTGTAGTTTGATTCTAAATAGTAGAAATCACATGATCTGTTGTGTTATGATCATCTTACGTTAAGTCATTTTTTTGAATTATTTCTTTCTAAACACATTTTTTCAATCTCACATTCTAAAAAAAAAAGAATCATTTTTTTTATGTTTTTCTTTTAACTTTTAACCACCTGCTAAAAAAAATAATAATCAAAAGGTAGTTAAAGATTGAAGAACATGAGTAAATTAGTTATTAATTTTAAATTTTAAAAAAATTCCATCTAATCAATATTTTTTAAATGTAGAATGAACAATTGGAGAGTAAATTTTAGACTTCTCTGTTTATTTATCCATGTTTTCTCAGAGTTCATCTTTTTCATTATCATCTCAGCTCTAATCCACGAAATGCATTGGAGATGTTCTAAGAGCATCTTCAATGGGGGTATTCTCCAAACTAAAAAAAAAAAAGTGCAATTTGACTGCAAGTAATTGGACTTCTAATGAATGTTTAATAAACAAACACTGAGACAAAAAATTATCTCCAATGAATTATGTCTACGGTCCCATAATAATGCCTATGTGGTATTTATTTATTTTAAATAAAAAAAACTATTAAATTATAATTTCCTTAAGAGTTGCATAGTCAGCGTGTTAGACTGACCGTCTAGAGTTGGACATTGACTTAGATAATATCTAACTTTATTTTTACCATCTCAACATGACATAGAGTGAATTGAAGGAAAAATAGTTGGACATTGTCTGACACACTTTTTGATATACTAGTAGTAAGCATTTATGTTGCACGTATTATATATAGGATGAATGTGAAATATTTTAAATTATTAATACTATTTTTGAAAATAATTGAGGTATTAGATATTATTAAAAGAAAAGAATTAAAATTGTTAAAAAAGTTATATATGAATAATTTTGCTTATGAAATTATGTATATAATATAAAAATGATAAATAAACCAAAATGTAATGTTGATTATAGTGTACATAATATTTTTTGTCAACTTCTCACAATTTTTCTTATTTTTATTTTCCTTTTTATCAAGACTGATAGTTTGCAATGAAATTCCGTCAGAAAGTATTATATATAATTGTCCATGAGAGAGTGCGTTTAGAAGGATATATTTAAACAGTAAGCATTATTTATCTTTAAACATTGTTAATAGTTATTGCAATGTATAGACATATTGAAAATTGTTCATCTTGAATTTGAATTAATATCCTTCATTCTTTGTTGAAATTAATATGATTCATACAAGAAAAACTTATTTTCCAGCATGTTGTCCAATGATTATTTTTGTATGAATTATACTTCTTTTGAAATCACGATAAATCGTGATTCATTACTATCTCATTACAAAGAATGTTGGATGAGTCTAGATTCATTAAGAGTATCACTGGAAAATTTATTTTCAAAAGTAACTTATTGATTACACATCTTTATGACATTTACAAATGAAAAAGCTCTAACTGAAAAAAAATTTGAGATCAATTTTGTAATAAGCACTTATAAAAAAAAATTAGCAAATTTTTGTCAAATAAAAATTTAGAGTAACTAAATTGTTATATTTTACTTGGTAAAAATGCAATAAATTTGAATTCTTAAATTAGACAAAAAATAAAATGCCTTTTTTTTTTTTTTTAGTACTGAATCGTATTTATGAATACATGAATAAAAACTAAAAATCAAAATACACTAAAAATTTGGTTTTAATCACTATAAAAAAGATGCTATATATCAATTTCATGGAAAAATGTGAATGAACGTTCTTTATACAATTATTATGGGTTCAAGATAATTTTCGAATAATATATGATGATAATAAATTATAAAATTTAATAATAATAATAATAATAATCACCACCACCACCACCACCGACCTTATGGAGATCTTTCTTTCTTACGGAGCAAAAAAAATATGGATGTCTGTCTTAAAAAAAAGCCTCATACCAAAATTTCTTCAAGACTCATCAAAAAATCTTCAAAATTCATCGAATTTCTTCAATTTTTCTGTACAAATCATATCGTACGATTGGATTTCACTGCGATAAAACGATACTGGTAGTAGTAGTAGTGATAATAATTTATTATTATTATTATTATTATTATTATTATTATTATTAAATGGTGTCATTGACCATTAACATAATAAAAATTAAGGGCAAGATGTCCACTTTTATTATGAGTAGAAGTGGATAGATAGATAGTAGTTATCATTTATGAAATCAAATTAACAAATCGGAAACCCAAAACCCTAGCAACTTCCGCTTCAGACTCTCTTCCATGACACCTTCTCCCTAACTATATATACAAAATCTGTATTCCTATATATTCGAAATCTTGCAAAAATGGCGTTAATGGCGTTTCTAACGAAATCAAGAAGCATAATCAAAACCCAGAAGTATTCCAAATCCATATCCACCTTCCCACACCTCTTTCAAGAAGCCCAACTGGCGGAGCAACCATTCCCGCCGCCGCAAGCCACCACTCCCCTTCCACCTAACCCGGCAGCCGGCAGCCCATTGTACAATGAGAGCTGGAGGAACCCATTTCCACCTTCTTCATCTCCCGCCCTTGTCCCCCTTGGCCTTGGCTTCCTCAATCAGTCCTCCACTGTGCGCATCCAATCCCTTTCCCAAACGCTTGATTCTCAGAGCCTGATGAATCAATTTGCTGACTGGATGACTTCGCAGAGGTGGGATGATATGAAGCAGCTGTTTGAATTCTGGACCAGGGCATTGGACAAGAATGGGAAGCCTAATAAGCCGAATGTCGATTTGTATAACCACTATTTGAGGGCCAACTTGATGATTGGGGCATCGGCCGGGGAGTTGCTGGACCTCGTGTCACAATTGGATGAATACGGTATCATGCCCAATACTGCCTCGTTTAATTTGGTCTTAAAAGCTATGCACAAGGCCAATGAAACGGTTGCTGCTGAGAAATTGATCGAAAGGTTGGCTACTTTTCGAAACTTTTGTACTTTTTAACTAATCGTTACAGTTATATATATATATATATATATATATATATATATATATATATATATATATATATTCCATGTTTCTAGTGTAAACTTGTTACACGGTACTTGTTATGCTTGTAGGTTAAGGAGCCTTAAAATAGAACATAGTACTAATTGTATCACATATTTTTAATTGAGTTGCATTGCAAAGATATTTTTTAGCAGAATTTAACATTTCAATTTGTACTCTTTAGTAATTGCAGCGAGGTTTGCTGTTCTATTTATGGGTTTTAGTTTTAGTTTTAGTCTGATCTAAACAAAAATGAAATTAATGTATTAATTCGAATTTTTGATGTTTACAAACTGGATGCTGGCAAATTTTTCCCTACCATATCACAAGCAACCACCATTATTGCATGCTCATAAGTGAGAGTGAGAGAGAGAATCTTAAATCCGATAGGAGAGCTCATTTACTGTTCTGAAATCAAACTTTATGTTATTAAACTATTGAACTACTTCAACAAACTAAAATATACAGCGTGATTTTGTTCACAATCACGGGAGCTTGCTGTTGTTTAGATAGTATCAGTCAAAAGAAGACGACGTTTATTTATAGGAAATTGATTGATTATTTAATCATGTACGGTGAAAGCTTGTTATTTCATGGTTATGACCGGGAGTCAGTGATTGTGTTTAAGGTGGTGGTAAAAACTATATATATATATATATATATATATATATATATATATATATATATATATATATATATATATATATATTACAAATGATTAACATGCCAAATTATGTGGATACCTTACCCCTAACACCAAATGGACAAATTTGATTTAGTAAGGGCAAAATTTGACCTCTAATGGAAGTTTGAGAGTCAATTGGACACTAAATAATATAACAAACAACCAAAAATGAATTTTTAACTATTTTTATAATATATATATATATATATATATATATATATATATATACAATTTGTGTTAGGCTATTAGCTACTGTATCTATCATTTGTTTGCAGTCTTACAATTAATGGGATAAGTAACTTAATACTATGAGTTTGTTCATTGGCATTGTAGAAATTATTGAAGAAATAATATTGCCGAGGTTTATGATTTAAGGATATGATGTGGAAGTGGAGTTGGAGTCGGAATTCTTCTCAAAGTAGAAAGAGATCGTTATAAAGCATTTTTGTACTGCTATCATATCATATCATGGGTTTCTGTTCTAGAAAAAAGTATTACTTTTGATGACCTAATATTATAGTAACGATTTTGACTAGGACTTAGTGTTAGTGAGGTATGAGAGAGTTATCTTTTCCTTTCTTTCCCTTTTCTTTGTGAGAGGGAGTTCAAGAATTTTAGCCATTATAAGCTTTTGATGACATAATTGCTGAAACTATCTTCCCGAAAATCCCAATGTTAAATCATGTTATGCTTTAACTATCGGGGGAAAAAAATATTTCAGAAAGAATTAAAAGCTTATTTGATTTCATGAAAATTGATATTTTGACTCTAAATATATAGTAGAAATCTGCAGCCTCTTCTTTGGAGAGATGCAAAATGAAATTATTTGTGTATTCAATCAATATATTTAGGAAGTTGAAAATATTAAAAAGACACATATAAAAGAAAAGGAATCTAATAATATGATTATTGCATACTGTCACGGGACTTACAAACCTCAAGTACCGTGCGGCCTTAGCGCTTCTCAAATTCTTGCCCCTCCTTGCGATTACGCAAAGTAAGCCTTCTTTCCAATGCAACGGATTAAGGAATGACACAATAGAGAAATGAACAAGACAAGAAAAATGAAAGGGAACAAGAGAGCTTTGGAAGAATACTATTATATTACACTTCAAAGCTTTGATGCTTGATGCCTTTACAAATGAGGCCACCACCTATTTAGAATACTATTTTAAATGTGTCAGGCTGGTGGTTGGGCATGCTGCTCATTGGCCTGCAAATTTTGTCTATTTTCATTCCTTTTTGGTTTATTAAACTGACCAGTACACTTTGGATGTGTTTCGAGGTCCCTCTTTTTATCGAAATTTGTTACTTAGCCTCTGTTTGGTAAAAGTCTTTTTGTTTATAAACAAAGAATATGATGTTTTCGATGTAAACTATGTGGTTGAAAAGTAGTTTGGAAAAATGTGTGTGTTGTTAAAAAGTGGTCAGGGGAAATGTATTGTTTATAAATTTGTTTATAAACAATTTACCATACGGAGGCTTAAGCATAAGATATAAATATAATAACTGAAACAAGTGCTGCAGAGAAAAGTTCCACTCTTCACATGCCAAAAACTATTATTGCCTTTGATTTGGAAAATTCATTTTTTCCGGGTGGGAGGCTGTTTCTGTAAATAGAAAAGTATAGCTCTTTCCTTTACTCATAGGAAATAAATGAAGTTTTATTAAGCAGTATAATTTACTATTGCTTGTCCCTTGTTAATTTTCTAAACATTACGTTGAAAGTCTTTTGAGTATTTGATTGATGATGATTTGGTTTTCTCTTACCATGTTTATTTCTCTTATCAGCTCCTATGAAGTACTAATTCTGTAAACTCAATGACTGGTATTTATGTTTAATATACTGTTGATTTTTTTCATGAAGGGATAAGGTGTCTAGCAAGGTCCTTTTAATGCTCATTTTATCTCTGCAACTGTCCAAAATTTTGTTTATGGGCATTTTGTGTACATTGCCGAAAGTGATTTGTTTAAGCTTACTAATATGGTAGATGACTCTTTATTTTGTTCATGTCAGGATGATACTGACAGGAAAAGAATTTAAGGAATCTTTACCGGATGATGAGTCATTTGACTTGGTTATAAGCATGCTGCTTGTAACAAATCAGATTGATGCTGCCCTTAAATATATAGATCTGACCTTAAAGTCAGGTTATATGTTGTCAATGAACGCATTCACGAAGTCCGTCCAAAGCTGTGTTCAGAATGTCAGGCTTGATACTTTGGTATCGATTATAGAGAGATGCAAGGTAAGTTGGCGGGCTATTCAGTATGATATAAAGTACATTGTTAATGTTTTTTGTGACCAATTTGCTTCTACTGATCTGATCAGAAAATGGATCAAAACAAATCCTTATGTCCACCTTGGGCCGCATGCAATTATATTGCAGATGTTGCGATGCAAGCGGATAACAGTGAATTAACTTATTATGCCCTTGAATTTATGGCAAAGTGGATTGCTCAGGGGGAGAATGCAAGGCCTCCTGTTCTACTCTCTGTTGATGAAGGGCTAGTTGTCTCTGCCCTTGGCACTGCAGGTAGGACTTATAATTCTAAACTGCTGGATGGTTCATGGGCAATTCTTAAGCGATCATTGCGCCAGAAGAAGGTCCCGAATCCTGAATCATACCTAGGCAAGCTATATGCTCATGCTAGCTTGGGGAACCTGCAGAAGGCTTTTGGTACTCTGCATGAACTTGAGACAGCTTATGGAAATTCTATGGAAGTAGCGACCGAAGATCTGTTCTCTCCATTCACCTCTTTGAATCCTCTAGTTGTGGCGTGCTCAAAAAAGGGTTTCGAGACACTGGATTTAGTATGTTTTCTGTCTTAGATGCATCTTATAATTTTGAACACGTGCTAAGAAAATCAAATTCTTTAATGTGCTTGTCAGGTTCTTGACAAACATAATACATATCATTTTCTAGTGGAACTTTTTGTTGACAATTGAAAACTGATGAAAAATAGTGTCTCGATACTAAACCTTTTCAATTCATTTTTCCCCTCCTGTTATCTGAAGCTAATATTGGAAGGAAAATCAGTTATGTATTTTGAAGTAGTTGAGCTAAAATGTTTAGTAGTTATTTACATGATGCTCACACGTGATTAAGTTATGAGAAGCAACTTTAATTTTCTGTGTGGGGTTACATTTCGTTACTGGCCTTTCAACTATATCCGTGGAAAAACTGCAAACTGTCAATGCAGTTGGTGGTGAGGTCTTGTGATATTCAAATGGTTTATACTCCATTGCTGATTGCACATTCACAATTTTACTAATATATAATATAATTGTGTAACTAAGTTGGTAAAATGAGGTGTAAGCCCAGGCAAAGAAAAGTTTCTTCACTGGCAAAAAGATGTTTCTTCTACAGTTAGTTTCATATGCATTCTAACTAAAAATGATGCCAGAAAATCTGAAGGTCTTTACAGGTTCTTGGTCCTTGACATTCTGGATGGATAGTATTGGCTCCCAATTGTTTTCAATAATACAAATTGGCACTCCTGCCTTACTAAGATCATTGAGACAATGGTCGTGTCTATCTCATTGCTCTTTAGACAGAAAATGCATTTACATTTAGCAGAAAATAAGACAAATAAGGCTTACACAGCGCAATATGAAGAAAATATGACACGAAAAGTTATAACTATTTGAATAGCATTAAAACATGAGGTCTCTTGAATGCCTATTACCATTTCGAGATTTCCTATATGAATCTCGACTTTGATGGCCAGATCTCAATCACCTTTGGAATTCTTTGCGCAGACTTGCTATTATCTCTGGCAGTTATTGGTCTTCATATTCTACTTCTGCTGTAGAACTGTATAATAACGTCTTTATAAGAGTTATTTGATTGTTGCTAACTGCATTATTGACATATCGACAGGTTTATTACCAGCTGGAAAATCTAAGCCAAGCCGATCCTCCTTACAAGTCTGTTGCTGCCCTGAACTGTGTAATTCTTGGTTGTGCAAATATATGGGATGTTGATCGGGCTTATCAGACGTTTAGTGCAATTACTGCTACATTTGGATTAACTCCTAATATCCATTCATACAATGCTCTGATATCTGCCTTTGGGAAGCTCAACAAGGTAATACAGACATTTGCATCGCACCCTTTTTTCTGTATTATTCTGGAACTTTGCATATCATTCCCTCTGCCCGATGAAGGCTATGTCATTCAACTTTTGTTGGGAAAACTAATAAATTTTTCTTGGCTCATTATAATTCAGTTGTTATTCTAATCTCAAAAACTCTATACTTCAGTATCTTCTCTGAAATTTTGTTATTATTTTTATTTGATCTGGAAAACTAAGTAGTTTCATTTACAGAACTAGTTTACTTAACTTCAGAAATTAGAACAAGAAACACAGTGCATTTCAAAGTATAAACTTTGACATCAGCGTTTGATCATTTTTTGCTGCTTCATAATGCACATGGTTACATTTATAATGCTCGCTTCTCTAACATCCTCCATCAGTTTGGACTTTGAAAACACAATAATTGTAGTATAATACTATAATCGCGAGGGAATAATAGTCCAGGAATGGATCTCGATGCTCACTGACGCAGGAGCATATTAATTTGACAACCAACAATTGAAGATAGAAGTTAGATAGAATTTAATTCGAATTATAAGTTTTTATATTAGATTATATTAGTTCTAATATTTTGATAAAGTTCTAGTTTATTAGTTCTATTGATTTCATATTATTAGTTTTATGTATATAGAGACCTTATTCATTATGTTAGGAACTGTTGAACATATGATAAATTGAGGTGGTTGTGTATAAAAAGGTGGTTATAGGGCTTGGATGAGTGGTAGAAGGTGGCAGTGTGTGTATGAATTGGATTAAAACGGTTTGTTGGATGTTGATTTTTGGATTTTGGGAACGGAAGATTTTGAGTTAAAGGAGAATGACATGCTCTGTTACCAAATTGACCAGGAACTTATCAATTTGACACGAACAATTGAAGAACAAGAAGAAAAGGAGGTCCAAGAAAAGAATAATTGAGGGCATAGAATAAAATCAATTTATTATATGTTCTCTAAGGTTTTTATTACAATGATAAGTTCTCTTTATATAGTGCGAATAATCTAAAATCAATTGAACTTCAAAATATTAAAGCTAACCTTATCGAATTTAAACACTTATAATTCAAATTAAACTCTGAGTTAAAATTATATTTATCTTTATATCCATCATTCACTCTTTGTATCAACTGATTTTTCCTGAATTTGGTGAAATGCTGAACCTTTACAGTATCATATCAAATGTGATTACTTGGTTTCATTTAAACAGTAAATCTACAAATGACTTTTTATATATTTTCTGCAGAGGGATGAAGCTGTGAAAGTATATGAGCACTTTGTGAGCTCAGGCATAAAACCAAACGTGACAACATATTATCTGCTTGTCAATGCTCATCTCATCCAACGAGATCCTAAAGCTGCAATTTCCGTGATTGATGACATGGTGGGATGCTTCCTGTGATTTATATGTGCAGTTAATTTCCTCCGTGCAGTTAATTTCTTTTATTGATATCCAATCCTCCTGAGCAGATAAGTGCAGGATATGAACCTTCAAAGGAAATCCTGAAAAATGTCCGACGGCGATGTATTAGAGAGATGGACTATGAAGCCAATGATCGTGTGGACTCCTTGGCCCGAGACTTCAAAATCCGGATGGGCACAGAGTTTCGGAGGGACATGCTGTTTAATCTCGAGTACAGTACGGATTACTCTTGATAGTAAGTTCTCTCTCAAGCATCAAAATCTCACTTTCATCAGCAGAGAGAGAGAGAAGATATCCTTGTAGAACGTTCTTTTAGAATATATCTTTGTCAGCTTCATATTCTATTCGAAATTTCATAAATTAAGTTAAGAAAATTTGCTTCTCATTCATTCTTCTTTACTTAACCTTTTTCGAATAAGGATATCTGGGAGTCTTTGCCTGTCCTTAGTGTAGGATTTGTAGTTCTTCATTTTGCACTGTGCTTGTTTTGGCATTGACTCGTGCTGCTATATATATATATATATATATATATATATATTCTCAGGTGTGTATGTATGTATGTACGTTCACTTCACTGGCAGCATAGGTCGCCAAGTATTCTCTTCTTGTCTTCTATTATCCTTTGGTGAATCCTGGCCTGCTTATCTGTAAATTATTATGGTATGAAACCTTGGTTAATTCGAGTTTTAATGGCATGGTAGTTTTTTTGCCGCTACTGAATTGTCAATTCCTTGTGTATTATTTCCGGTTTCCAGGCAGATGTTTTGTATCCAGATTAGATTAGACACTCAGGTGTGGACTGTGGATGAACAATTGTAGAGAACGTAGATTGAAAAATTTTAAATCTCTGGTTTCTGTTTTTTTTTTTTTTTTTTTTCCAATTATTGCTTATTTTGATGTTGTAAACTGGAGTTTTTATTATCAGAATTCTTATTATGGAAGAAGTGACTGAACACGTTGCTTATTCTTTCTGGAAAAATAAAAATAAGTGGTTTCATTTGATAGACACCACCGATCAGGCTCACTTTAGTCATGAAGAAACATTGCATTAAGGAAGGCATCTAAAAACTCTGGATTGGGGAACAATGGACTTTAGAATCTTAGATGGTGTTAGCGTCCACTTGGTAACCAATATAAACTGTTTTATAAACTAGTTTATAAATTGCACAAAAATACTATTTAACTAAGCGTTTTTTCTCTCTTCAATTTTTAACTACTACTTTTTTTCTCAAAATTATAAATAAATTAGTTTTAATTTAAATAGGGTTATCAAACAAAGGTTAACTTTTGATTCAAAACTTAACAATTGATTTTAACATACAATTTGTCAATGTTCTAAAAGGCGTAAAACGTGCAAGGTCGAACTTCAAGTTTAAGTATGAAGAGTATCTAAGCGTAAGTAAATTTTTTAGAACAAAATAGTTTGTAGAATCTACAAATTTTATCAATTGAATAATTATATATCTTATTAATTTTTATCACAATCTATTAAAATTCTATTTTTGACAAAACCAAACATGTGCTTAAACTAGTACTAGTATCTATTTTAAGAGAGCCCAATAAAAACGTGAGATGATTGCAGTTCCAGTTCCAAACTTTTTAAGTTTTGTAATCTTTACCGAACATTTCAAGTGTGAGGTTGGAGGGCAAAATGATGGGTTATGTCCAGATCCTCATCAGTTGACCCAAAATAATAATAATAATAATAATAATAATAATAATAATAATAATAATAATAATAAAAATAAATTTTTTTACATTTTTGACAAATTAAATGGAGAGTAAAATCGAGGGAAATTTCACTTGTAGTGGTCTGTTTTGTCGTGGTGGTGCACAGTGGCGGAGCCAGTTCAGGCCGAGTGTAGGCGGATGCCTGCACTGACCTTGGCTTGCCCGAGTCTTTGTTCCTCAGATTCTTGAACTGCCAGCTTTGAGGACATGAATCTAAAATCTGTGCAAATCATTGTCATGCTAAAAGCTTCAACCACATCCATTTTAGGAATCACGTAAAATTTAGGAAGCCCAACTCAACTCAGTGAACTCGCCAACTTTACTATATATATATAAACAATGTATGCAGCTGAGTGTAGAGAATTGAGAGCAAGAAAGAAAGAGTGAGAGAGAAATAGAGACAAGTGCAGGCGAGAGTGAGAGAAAAGCAAGGAGAGAAGTAGACAGAGAAGAGGGAGAGATAGTAAAAGTGTGATAGAGTGAGAAAAAGTGTGGTGTCAGGTTGGTAATGTGAAAAGTTTTGATTTTTGTAGTTTTTTTGAATTCTTTGATGGATATGTGGTTCAAAAATTTTTGAAAAGTAAAAAATCGTGGGCTTAATTAAGAATGAATAGTTGAGATTGAGTTTGAAAAGTTGTGGTAAAACTTTTATCTTTACCAAACAAGCTCTGAGACTCAGGTGTGTTAAAAATTAAGCAAGTGTTGAGTAAATAAAATAAACTCGTTTTTAAACTAATTTATAAATTATACAATTTTTCAAACCATTTTTAATTAAAAACTTTTATCTTTACCAAACAAGCTCTGAGACTCAGGTGTGTTAAAAATTAAGCAAGTGTTGAGTAAATAAAATAAACTCGTTTTTAAACTAATTTATAAATTATACAATTTTTCAAACCATTTTTAATTACACATATTTTCTCTTTCCAATTCTCAACCACTATTTTTTATCTCAAAATCATAAATAAACCAATTTATAAATCAATCATATCAATAAATTCTCTTGTAATGTGTATGTTTTGTGTTCCAAATTCATCACCCTGCCTAATGTTTAAGTTCTTAGAAAAAATAAAAATTCATCGATCAACTAAATTTAAGGGACGGGTTTAAAGTTAGTTCTCAAGCCCCAAAAACTCAAAAGTCTAATATAGATTAAATTTCGCCCGCGCTGAACAATATTCCTGACTCCGCCCCTAGTGGTGCATTAAGCAGGCGTTGCGAAGGTGGTTTTGGTGGTTGTTTTGAATTCGGAGGTGATGTTTTGGTGGTTCTTTGTCGGAGGAGTGGTGGCTGTAGCGATTGTGACATGTGTGTCGTGGTGCGGTGGGTGGTGGAGTAGGTGTGGAGTAGTGGTGATGGCGGAGATGACGGTGGTGTAAGTGGTTGGTGGCAGTGGTTGTTGTCATGAAGTGGACGGCTCAGTGGTGCAGGCGACGGAGTCTTGAGTGGGAGTAGGTTTGAGTTTTGTTTGGTTTGAGTAGGGTAGGGATAGGGTATAGTAGGGTAGGATAGGATAGGGGTGGGTGGGTGGATGGGTTGATTTGGGTGCGGGACAGATAACTTGTTTGTGACCAATTGACTTGAAATTTGTGATCGAGAAAATGTTTGACCTTAAAAATTCGAGATATGTGATCAATAAATAAGTTGTGACTTAAGAAATTTGTAAATTGTGATTGAAAAATAAGTTGTAATCTAGAATTTCATTATTTGTGATCGAGAAAGATGTTGTCATGTCTAATAAATCTGTGACTTGTGACAGATAAATGAATCGTGATAGATTAGTTTGATAAATTGTAATTGAAAAATAGGTTGTAACCCATAAAATTTGTAATTTGTGACCATTAAAATTTTTAACACGTGACCTTAAATTGTATAAGTTGTGACTTATAAATTTGAAATTTGTGATCGAGAAAAAGTTGTGACCTACAAAATTAGAGATTTGTGACTAATAAATAAGTTGTGACTTAAAATTTTTGTAAATTGTGATAAAAAAATAAGTCGTCAATTTGTTAATTTGTAACCAATTAACTTAAAATTTGTGACTGTAAAATAAGTTGTGACTTATAAAATTAAGATTTGTGACTGAGAAAAAGTCGTAACCATTAAAATTCGAGATTTGTAACCGATATATAAGTTATGATTTACGAAATTTGTAAATTGTGATTGAAATTAAGTTGTGACAGAAATTTTTAGAATTACTGAACGAGAAACATGTTTGTGACCAATAAATTTGTGACTTATGACAGATAAAAGAGTCGTGATCAATTAATTTGATAATATGTGATCAAAAAATAAGTTGAGATCAATAAAATTTTTAATTCACTAATTTGTGATCTAGATATAATTCGTGACTAATTAATTTGACAATTTGTGACCTTTAAAATTCGCAACTTGTGACAACAAGATTAATTCTTTCTTGGTTATATTATATGTGATTTTTTCACAACTGAAAGATGGATGTATTGGACTCTTCATAAGTTTTTCTGAGGGATAATTGCACTGGTTACTTTAAAAAAAGTAATCTAACTGATCTAACGAGGAAATACATTAAAATACCCTAAAAATTTTACCAATTTTTGAAAATACCCTAACAATTTTATATCTTTTAAAAATAGCCTTAAATACTATAAACTACCACAAATACCCTTATATATTATATTACAATTAAACCCATTAAGATTTAGAAAAGTTACAACCTAGTCCTTGAAATTTTATTAATTTTGTTTATGATTTTATTTAATTTTTGTTCGCTCATAGTAGCACCCCTCACCTTGGTATCAGAGTCATATGGCAGATCTAAAAGATAAATATTATATAACACAAATTAAAAATGAATATATAATATATACATCAAGATTTATAATTATGCATACATTAACACTACCCGATAATTATAAAATAGAAATCTTGAACACTTTAAAAGATTTAGATAAAGATGTAAGAAGAGGAATATATAATCTAATAAATTTCGATATAATAAAAGAAGATTTTATCATAAACGAAATATTAGATTTAATCCACAAAGACATACTAGAAGAGTTATATAAAGATTATAGAAATGGATTATCATAGAGCGGATTTTCAATTAATTAGATATCTAGACATAGAAACAAATGAAAAATTAGATTTAATAGTAGAACAAAGAAGAAATTTAATGGACTAAATAAGAGAAGAAAGAAATATAAAACGACAAGAAAAATTAAGATTAAAATTATTAGAGAAAAAAAGAGAAAATTTTGATAAAATCTTAAAACAAATACCAAAAAATCAAACAATTTTAGAAGACAAAGAAAAAACTAGAAAAGAAAAATATGATAAAACAAACACATTGGAAGACTATCTAAAATATTATAGAATATATCATAGAAAATCAATGATTGGATCAATAGAGGAATATTGTGAATATCAAATAATGAATTATAAAGAAGCAAAATATGAAACAGGACTTATTCTAGAAATCGAACATATTAAAGGAAGAAATTAATGACAGAATTTCCAGAAATAAAATTTGAAAAACAAATAATAGAAAATATAAGACTTCCAGTTGGATCTTATCAAATAAAAGGAGCTAATACAACTATATTTCAACCATTAAGCTCATGTGGAGAACCTGATGGATTTCTTAACATGCAATTAAATTGGATAAGTGCATTTTTATGGCAAACATATAAAAACATAAATTTACAAGATAAATTAGCTATCGAAGAACTACAACAATTAAATATACAGGACATGAATATCAAAGAAAAATTACAAAACATTCAAAATAAACTAACAATACAATTTAAAGAATTAAAAGAAATGATAGGAGGAGTTAAAAATATAGATGAAGAAATCTTAAAAGAATTTCAAAGAAAATCAGGAGAATTAATTAATCAAGATAAAATTGGAATAATTATAGAAAAAATAGATAGTTTAAATGAAAAAATAAGAAATAATGAAAATGAAAAAATCATATCAATAGAAGAAAGAATCAAAAAGCTAGAAATAAAAATAGATGATATGTATGACAGAATATTTAAGGTACAAAAAACTCAAAAACCAATAATATAAAATATCTATAAGTGAATATATTGAAGATCTAAAAATATTAAATAAAACATTAATAAGTAATGTACAAGAAGTAAAAAATGAATTAAAAAAAGTAAGAAATGATATAAATATACTAAAACTAGAGATTAGAGAATTCAAAGAAAATAACAAAAACAAAGATAAGAAAATAGACAAAAAACTCATAGAAAAAGAAATACTTAGAATAGGAAAAAAGCATTTCGAACAAGAAAAAATTATAATAGAAGCAGGAAGTATGGATGATGAATTTAGAAGAAACATATTACCAAAAATACTAGAGGAAGAATTAGAATTACAAAAATCTATAGAAAAAACTTTAGGAAAATTAAAAGTTGAAGAAAAAGTTGAAAAAGAACAAGACAAAAATGAATGAGGAGTTAGATTTGCTTATAGAAAATTTTGACCAATTAAGTATAGAAAATTTTAATGAATACCAAGTTTTAATGAATACTGGATGAGCACCTAACCCTGCTCCAATAGGAACTTCTAAACAAGAATTACCATATTCAGATGAAAGTTATGCACCCTTATATAGTAAACCACACCGGCAATATTATGATAGAATCAGAGATAGACAACCACCTAAAGGAAATAAATATAAAGATAGGTTTGAACCAAATGATAATTGTGATAAACCTATTAATCATGGAGGAACAAAGTTAGATTTAGATTGTAAAATAGATACTAAAAAAGCCTTATTAACTTGGGCAGATTCGATGATACTATTCTTTTTATACAATAAAGATGATACATGGGAAAATACTGATAGAATGATAAATTTTTTAGTAGCATCTTTTGAAGGACATGTTAGAAATTGGTGGGAAGGAATAGGTAGTGATACAAAAGCATTAATAAGAAGAAATGTACAGACGGAACTAATAAAATCAGATAAAAAAGGAATAGAAAAGTTAGTAGATTATATTGCAGATGAATTTTTAGGAGAAAATTGGATAAGTAATTCTGAAGCAGAATCAATAAGAGAAAAAGATAATGTAAGAGTAAAATTAATAAATTTAACAATATGTGATATGTGTAAAATCAAAGAATATACTTGTGAGTTTAAAGAATACTATTATGTTCAATTCTATAGTAATGAAAATCAAGAAGTATATAGAGATATGTATTACAATAAATTACCAGGTTCATGGGGAATATACTTTAAAATAGAATTTGAAAAATTTATTAGAGATAACCCTGGAACACCTAGAACATTAGGATCAAGAATAAAATTCATATTTGAAAGATTAGCATATATATGTCAAAAAAGACAATTATTAAAGAAATCAGGAAAATTAACCAGAATATGTTGTGAAGATATGGAAAAATCTACTCAATGGGGATGTAACCCTGAAAGAAGAAAAAATAATAATAAAAGGAAATATAAAAATAGAAAGTTTAAAAAATTCAGAAACTTCAGGAAAAAATATATAAAACCTAAGAGAAGATATTACAAAAGAAGATATAATCCAAATAAAAAATAAAAAAATAAAACTTATAAGAAAGACAAAAGCCAATGTAAATGTTGAAATTGTGGAGAAATGGGGCATATAAGCCCTGATTGTAACAAAAAGAAAGTTAAAATATTACAAAAAGAATATCTAGAAATAGAAAGTGAACTAAGTGAAATATCAGATATTGAAGAATACTATGATCAAGAAGTCTATATAAGTGAAACAGATTCAGAAAGTAATGAATCAGAATAAAGAAATTGAAGAAATAGAAGCAAATAAAAATATAGATAAACAAGAATATGAAGGAATAGAAGGTTATTGATTAAAGGTAACTTTTGATAATAATAAGTTCAGGAAGATACAAAAATTATCTTTAGATTTGAAAATAGGAAAATGGGAAATATTAGACAGAATATGGAAAAGAGAAAAAGTAGCAATAAATGAATATCATAAAATTGAAAGAGCAATAGATGTTAGAACCACTCAAGGAACACACAAATTAAATCTTTTAACAAAAAAATACAGTTGCAGAATTATTAACAAAGATCAATAGAAAACAGAGTGAAAAGATTCAATATGTTAACTTAGCAGGTATCCAAATAATGTTTAAATCCCTATTTAGAGAAAGATTAGATTCGCCTTTAACTGTAAGTTTACATGATGGAAGAATTATAAATTTAAAAGACGGTCATTTAGGAACAGTAGAAGGAAATCTAGCATATAAGAAACTAATATTTACATGTTACCCAAAATATTGTATATCATTAAAAGATAGAAATTTTAATGAAGTTTTAGGACTACATTTCAAATTACATAAAGATGATATAATGGAACCAGGAGATAAAATTATGACTATAGAATACAGGGCATTATACACATTTACTAATTCTAATTATGGAAACATTTATTCTAAAAAACCATATATTGAAATTCATAAAGAATGTAAAGATTTTGGTAAAGTTGTAGAATCATATAAACAAATAAGTTTAGTTCCAAGAAACTATGAACTTACTATAACAAAAAATAAACCAGAAATCATAGAGTTACGAGAAGAAGAATACCCTAATAATAACATAACATTTGAAGATGACAGATTAATTAGGAGATCAACAAGTTTACCTAATAGAAAACAATTAGGAGAAATTAGTAATACAAAAGAAATAAAACTTAATAGAAATGCTGAAAATATAAAAATAGAAGGTGAATATTTAATGGAATAGAACATATAAAAGGATCAAATATATTAATTGACACAAGAGCTAGTGAATGTCATATAGTTTCAAATAGAAATAAAGGACTAATATCTCATAGAACTGATCCATATAAATATATAAATTTTGATGGACAAATACATATGACTGAACTTGAAGTAAAAGTACCAATAAAAATAGGAGGAATAAATCTCCTAGTACCATGTCATGTAGATAGTAGTATGGTAAATCCTCATGTATTATTAGGAATGAACTTTCTAGATGGACTAGAAGATTATAGTATAAAACGTGAAGGATTATATATAACTCATAATGGTCAAACCATACTATGCAGAAAAGCTGAATAAATGAATAACCAAATAAGTTTTCCATTAGGCGTTTATATACAAGTTACAATTGTTGAAACAAATATAACAACATGTGCATTAATTGACACGAGAAGTGATATAACAATATTCAAAAGTTTCTTAATAAAATCAGGGAATACTAATGGAAAGATAAAAATTATAGGAGTAATAGGAGAAAGTACTCATATAATTAATAGTGCTGATAAAATTGATATAATACTTGGGAGTAAACAAATAGTTGTAAATAAAGTATATAATTATAACACATTAGAATGTGATATATTACTGGGAAATGACTTTATACAACATTTTCAATATTATAAACAAAATAATTACATAATAATGTTACAAACACCTTGTGCACATTTACTAAAAATACCAAGAGAATTTAGACCTTACAGAGTTCAGCCAACACAGCGTGGTGATAAATGGGAGAAAAAATCAATTACACAAAATGAAATAAAAAATAAAAGAATAATGTATAAAAAAGTCTTGAAAACGAACATACAAATAAACATGAAAAAAATCATTGATCAATTAGAAAAAATTTGTGGAGAAAATCCATTATCATTTTGGAAACCACATCATCCAAAAGCTAGAATAGAATTAACAGAAAATGTTATTATAAGAGTTAGACCAATGATGTATAGCATACAAGATATGCAAGAATTTAAAACTCAGATAAAAGAATTACTTAACCAAAAACTAATCAGACCCAGTAATGGACCCCATAATAGCCCAACTTTTATGGTCATGAAACATTCTGAACAAAAAAGAGGAAAAGCTAGAATGGTGATAAATTATAAAGAGTTAAATAAATATACTAAATTTGATGAATTCTTTTTACCAAATAAAGAGGTACTAATAAATCTTGCAAAAGGAAAGCAATATTATTCTAAATTTGATTGCAAATCAGGATTTTGGCAAGTAAAAATGGAAGAAGATAGTATTCAATATACAACATTTAGTACGCCCCAAGGAAAGTATGAATGGATGGTTATGCCATTTGGTTTAAAAAATGCACCACAAATATATCAAATAAGAATGAATAACATATTTAGAAAATTCAATGAATTCTTAATTGTCTATGTCGATGATATATTAATATGTTCTAACAGTAGAAAAGAACATAGAAACCACTTAATTAAATTTATAAATGAATGCAAAAAAGAAGGAATTGTTCTTTCAAAAAATAAAGCTATAATAGAAAAACAAGAAATTGATTTTCTTTGATTATCAATAGATAAAAGAGGGATAAAATTACAAACGCATATATCTAAAAAGATAGAAAGTTTTTCAAACAAATTAGAATCAAAAGAACAAATACAAAAATTTTTAGAATGTTTAAATTATGCAGAAGGATTTATTGAAAATCTATCAAAAAAGAGACATAAAATTCAAATTTTACTCAAGAAAACAAAAATACCAAAGGATGGAATGATGAACATACAGAAATTGTCAAATCACTAAAAGAAAAATGCAAAAATTTGTCAAAATTAAGATTACCAAATGAAAAAGATAATCTGATAGTTAATACTGATGCCTCGGATAAGTATTGGGCAGCAATATTAAAAACAGATCTTAATGAAATTTGTAGATACTCAAGTGGAACGTTTAATCAAGCAGAAATAAATTATACTACTCATGAGAAAGAACTGTTAGCAATCATCAGAGGAATAAAGAAGTTTTCATTGTTTTTATTATCTAAGAAATTCATTGTTGAAACTGATAATTTTCAAGTTGCAGGTTTAGTAAAAAATAAATTACCACCAGAACCTCAATATAGAAGGCTCCATAGATGGCAAGCCTATTTGGCATTTTATAATTTTGATATAGTTCATATTAAAGGTATTAATAATTATCTTGCGGACTTTTTAAGCAGGAATATTGAATTTACAAATGGATAATATTAAAAGATCCCTGATAGACGCCAAAAAGCGAATGAACTTCCTCATGGAGGAAGCTGAAGATATAAAACTTGGAATTGAACAACTTGCAGAAACTCTCCAAGGAAGTTTCAAGCATTTGATGGAAATCTCAACATTTCATCACAATTATACTAAAGAATTGAGCGATAACATAATTGAGATTGAATCTCAGTTTGAATCGTTGATTACCAAACAGGCTGATACCGAACATGTTATATCAAAAACACAAGCAGGTACATCTTCTGGAAGCAGTGGTGGACCAATAATTAAAAGAGATGAACCAAGTCCCAAAAAAGTTGTTATAAATGAAGCTAGTCTTCGAAAAATCACAATCAATGCCAAAGATGAACATACAAGGGTAGTCAGAATTCGTGCTGAAGAAGAAGATGATTCCCCTTTTTTACCAAAAGAAAACGAATATAAAACCACTGTTGAGTTATATATGAACTTCAAGAATGTGATTGCTATTACATTTCGTCTGGAGACCATGTATACCCACGATTGATCGTTACTCAGGGAGGAGATCCCGTCATGACAAAAATGGCAGCTGATTATGGATTCTTGGATCTTATCTATCCAGGAAAAGATCTGAAAGAAATCGAAAAATTTGATGATTTACTAAAAGGAGAATTTTATTCGATCAGTCCTGAAATTGATGGAAGGATATATTATCCCGCTGAGCATATTATCACGATTGGATATTTTGCTCGAAATTTTCAAATTGAAGTTGGAAAAAATACCAAGCCAGTAATAAACATTACAAGATCATGGTTTAGATCCCGAAGGGTGTTGGGAATTAAAGTTCTCTACAACATTGCCAAAAATCTGTATGAGAAAAAATTCAAATGCATATGCCAGTACAATGGATGGACCTTACTCACTAATGGAGGAAAAGAAAAGTCAACAATCTTGCAAGAATACATCAATAAATTTGATACTCATCAAATCCATGGAAGTTTTGCCACTTTGCAAGAGGCGTGCATAGCTAGGAATTGCCCCACATGCCAAATGAATTGATGGACAGGTGGAAGCCATTTGATAAGTCTGCTTTACATACCAATAGAAGTGATGGACATATGGAAGCCAATTGATAAATCTGATTTAATGGAACAAGACAACACAATGTAAGGGCCATGAGAAGACTGAAAATAGAGGGATAGGTGTCCCTATATTATAGCCATGTGAAGAAACAAAGGGACAGCTGTATCCTTGTAATAAAGAATAGATGGACAGATGTGTCCTTATAGGACCTTGTAAAATTCAAATTATTGTATCCATTACATAAGCAATGATGGAAGAGGTTGTATAGTAATACCTCGTAAAGTTGTATAAATAAGAGTCTTCTGATTAGAGAAAAAGAGGAACTCTCTTGAGCACTCAGTTTGTGAGAAAGCCAAAAATCTTCTGTCTTTGAAAAACTCTCATACCAATCCTTTGTCAATCTTCATATTATCAATAAAATCCCAATTTACTTATCATATTAAGATGAGTTTCTAAATTCTTGTCTTCTAAATCCTATTTCCAAAAAGAAGATATATTATTAAGAAAACTCCCTACACTCTGTCTTAAAATATTTTCCATCTAAAGAGTTATACAGTGAAGGTATCCAGGTTTAGCTAATAACTCGTGAAGGCAGGAAGCCATTGGAGGGTGTGGAGCAGAAACCTATAAGCCTGAAGGTCACTAACAATAGAAGGAAAATACAAAGGTACTGAGAACAGGAAAAGATGTTAGTATTCTTAATATATCTATCTTTACGGAATTAGGAGGAAGAAGAGCTTTTAACAGGGCAGAATTTAGAATTGTTAAATTTAATTATCAAAACAGTCCTTATAATGATGAATATCATAACATAATTGAACATTTATTCATGCATAAACAGTTTACTAGACCAAATAATGAAATAAAAAAGTTATATCATGTCTATATGCCATGCTTGTTAGCTATTTTTCCAACATTAAAAGGAATATTAGGATTAGAAATTACAAAATCGATTATTTATTTTTGGCTTGATAGTGATAATACTGAAATAAATAATGAATTATATTTAGGATATGTGTTTAGTAGTGATAATGATTATGATCCTGTAATAGATTATGACAGTGATCGAAGAGATGAATCTTTCTTTACCAGTTTTTGAAAATCTTAATATCATGAATAACAGTAATTATATCATGAAAAAACCCAGAACTAAAAGAGGTCCATATAAAGTTCAAAAGTATATTAAAAGTAAAAAAGGAATTGAATATGAAAATGAAATTGATAAAATCGGATACCAAGAACAACTCTACGCATCACAAGAGATATTAAAAAATTTTAAAGAAAATTTAATAGAAAACTTTGCTAGAGGAACTGTAAGATCTATAATGATACATGATATTCAAGATATAATTGATAAATTAAGAAAGAGAAAGAAAAATATTTCAAAATATAATATACCATTTGAACCAAGTATAGATATCATGGCTGACATAGATATTATCAATTCTCAAACACTCATAGAATTTGAAAAATTACTTAAAATTTTATAAACTAGTTATCTTTGTGTTTATAATGCCTGGATATACTGTTGAAGGATTCGACAATTTGTTAGATAGGGTAATGGAAAAAATAGATAACATTATATCTCAATTAATAGATATGAATGAATCATCTGAACAATATTATATACTTTTAGATATCATGATCAATACATTATAGATTATTCTGACATATTACAACTTAAAATAGATTTAGAAAATAAAATAGTAACAAATACAATCCAAACCTAAATGCCAGGATATACAATAGAAGAACTAGATAATCTTTTAAAAAAATTGAAAGATAAGATGGAAGATATTAAACATCAAATGGAAAATGAAAATATATCATCTGAAGAATATAATAAACTTTTAGAAAAATACGAACAAAAAATATTGTAGATTATTGTATTTTACTATATCAAAGAATGAACTTATACCAGAAAATTTTATATAATAATTTACCAACCCAATAATCTGTGAATACTTCACAAACATCAACATCTAATAACTGTGATAATAAACTATATTTAGAAAATAAAGAAATTTCATTTTTATCAACTATCGTTGAAAAATCTAAAAATATACATTCTGTTGGACAATCTAAACTAAAAGAGATATACGAAGATATTGACTATGCTATCCAAAATAGAATAGAATTTAATTCTGTTGAAACAGCAAAAAATATAAATACGGTTCATAAAATTATAGAAGAATACGAAGATATAGAAGATGAAGTATCAGAAGGAATAACGTTAGGATATATAACTAAAAAAGATCATCCTAAATCTTTTGAAAAATTAGTACAATATAGAATATTTTTAGAAGAACTTAAAAGATTAAAGAATATGAATATAATAAAAAGTATTGAATTAAATCAACCTGACTAATTCAGGGATATATCTTGCAGAGAAAATAACTCAATTCATTAAGGGTAATAAAGACATTTTGCTAAAAAGGGATATTTTGAAAAACTAAACATTCAACTAAGCTATTTCAACAAATCTCCCCTGATCTAACGTAGGGGAAAAATTATTGAAAAATACAGGTTATGCCTAGCTTCTTCTTCCATCACAGTTCACACCAACTCTCAGTCCCCACCGCAACCATCGGACCTCCGCCGTCGCCGCCACCCGCATCAACACCATCAAAAGCACCACCGAACTACCACCATTCCCTTCCCCAACAACACCACTACCGCATAACCCCGCGCCACCACATGCAGTTAAATGATTCCCCTCCAGTTAAAGGATGAATTGGTAAGTAAACTCTTTAAAGGATTGGAGATTCTGAAGCTGAGCAACCACGAGAACAGTCTTGCAAGTCTAAACCCCTCCCCTCGTAGACAAACTTCAAAACATGCTACAGTGCTGAACTTCAAACCTGATGGCGAACTCCCCTGTCCTTTCCTCTGGAGACTATGGTGACCTCCCATCTCCTCTCCTCCGGCAACGATAATGACCTCCCCTCTCACACAGACACAAATCAGCAAACCCAATGGCGACCTCCCCTGTCCTTTCCTCTGACGACATTCCCTGCAATAGCCATCGCACAACCACTGCACACCCATCGCTGCTACTGCTTGTCTTCTTCCCTACCGATGAGCCTTATCTGTCCACATCTCTCCATCATAGTAACAAACACTCTGCGCCACACTCTGCATAACAAATGGTGGCTGCCTGGTTCGTTAGTGGGTCATTGACAGTGGGTTTTGTGGTGACCATGAGTTTTTTGCTATGTTTTCCTCCATTGATAAGGAATGGTGCAGATGTTTGGGTTTTTGAAGAGTTCAGATTTTTTGGGGAACTTTTGAAGAAGGAGATGCTGAATTTCTGTCATTTACCGTCAAGATTTTGAGCTGACATTAGAGAATATTGTATGGAAATTGTTTGATTTTATGTCCGAGATAAAATATCATAAAAAAGTGCAAAACTTCAAGCTGTGATTAGAGATGGCAAACGGGCCGAGCCGCTCGTTGACTCGGCTCGTCCAACTCACGAGCTCAAACAAGAGCCAAACAAGCAAATGGAAAAACGAGCCGACCACGGCTCGGCTCGTTTTTCATGGACGGCTCGTGAAACACGAGTCACGAGCCCGGCTCGTGTTTTCTTGAAATAAAATATCAATTTTAATGAAAAAAATGAAAAAAAAAAAAAATTATGTACGAGCCGTGAGCTCAAGGGTCAAGCCGAGCTTGACTCGTATAACACGAGCCACAAGCTCGGCTCGTTGCTAAGACGAGCCGAGTAGCGAGCTTAAAGGGTCGAGCCGGCTCGGTTCGGTCCATTGCCATCACTAGCTGTGATATTACAATTTCGTCCGAAATATCATAAACATTTAATAAAATTTCAGATTATGATAACAAAAATTTGAAGTATCATAAATATCATGTTGTGATAGTTTTAAGGTATCATAAGATGATACTTGGAAGAAAACAATATTTTTTCAAAAAAAAAAAAAAAAAATTGAAATATTTTTAAAATGAAGTAAGTTTCAATTATGATATCTGGTATTTTTGGAAATCCATTTTTTCCGACCCAACAGATATTCACTGAGGCCAACCCACATTAAGCAACCACAAACCAGTCTAGCCCATAACTATTCTATGAAATCTTAAATCCCTAGACATCTCAAAAATTAGAACCAGATTTCCTAAAAATTATCCCCAATCTCAAAGTTCTAAATGCCACAAGTTAATTCAAAATCTACGAATTCAAAAACTGAAAATTCAAATAAATTAAAAATGAAGCAAAATGGTAAAGCGAGAAAAAAACCACAAGAAGAAGATGGCCAAGATCAAGAACAAGATGGAGTCTCCGTACACTCGCCTTGCAAAATCCCCAATTCTTCTTTCCGAAAGGTGTTTCTGAATATATGTATATGTTGCGTGTTTGTATACATTTTTATTTATTACGTTATTTATTTATTTGATTTAATTGAGTTTCAGGAGAAATCGGAGGTGGAATTGGAGCTGAGGCTATTAGAAGCTCTAGAAATCTATCCTCCCGCCAAACTACGAGGCAATTTTTTGTTATTAATTATTGTCTTTTACCTTTTGTTTTATAAGTTTATTTCTTTCTTTAATCGTGCTACAAATAGAAATGTGAATACGCACGTGTACAATTCATATCATATTATCATTATTGAAGTAATCATTTGAAATTTTATGGAGCTGTTCTTGATGTCTGAGGAATTTGCAGAAATGTTTATCACGGTTATAATTTTGTTGGAATGCGAAATTGTTCATAAAATATGAACTTTTTAATAACGAAATGTTCACCATTATTTACGGAATTATTTTTCCATGCGCCTTTAATTTTCAGAAGTTAGAGGTATTAAAATGTCCAAAATTGATGCTCATAAGGTTACAATCAAGAACTTAGGCTGGCTGGTTTTGAATTGAAGCTCTTTTGCTTTAGAAGAGCTAAAAGCTAGATCATTATTTGAAGATAACTGAAAAATTACATGGAAGTTGGCAAATCAACCATTATTGTTTTCCCCTTTGCAGGAATACATAGACACTTTGTGCTTTACGGTTTAACAGAATACTTACGCAGAAGGTTCGCACGTGTTTTCATTTTTACACTACATTGATTATATCATTTTCTAGAATTTCAAGTCAGAACATCATCGCTTTTATTTTAATATGTCCCTGTATAGCACTTCCATAAATATTTTTGATGCAGTTTCAATCAGCCATTTAGTGGGGATGATATTTTGAAATTGCTCGATCGTTTCTACAACTTGGAAATGGTGGTAAGTGTTCTTACAATCAATGTTGCTATGGTTGGTTAATCAGAATTAGCAAACTTTGAATAAGGGCAAATTGGATTTCGAGTATGAACGAAAAGAATGTGAAAATTATATCTCATTGAAACTTACAAATTAATGACTTTATTTATGTTTCATTTCTTGTAGTTGTGGAGGATAAAATCTAAATAAGTATATGTGTCAGGTCTCTAATAGCTTAACCCTTCAGATTACATGTTTCAAAATGGTGTCGCAAGAGACAGGGAACCTGAGTTCAAGTCTATTGCCTTCCCTGTCTCTTGCCACCCATTTAAATTGTGCGCTTAAGCTCTTTGTTAAGAGAATGAAACTTGATTGAGTGTGTTGAAGTTTAAATAAAGATGTTTTAAACCTCTCTTACAACTTGAGCTTTTAAATGAGGCAGTGCAACAATACTAGATACTATCATTGGGATTTCAGCTACACGATTAGCTGATAACCTTGGATTGCATTCTCTTAATAGAAATTAGTTGTTAATTGTTATACAGGGAGTAAATACTTGCTTATTACTCGTCACTTATATGAATCTTCACAAAAAAAATTACCAAAATGCAGAAATTCAAACCAACTTACCGTGGTAAAATATTTCACATGAGCTCTGCACAATCCTCTGGTAACCAGTGAGACGACTTACTATAACAATTAGTTGCTAAGTCTCATTCTTTATGAGTGAACCCAGTGAAGGAACTAGTACACTGCAGAGTGAGTGAGATAGAGAAGGGAGGGGGAAGAGACAGAGAGATTCAAATGTCATTATATAAGGGCTGTGTAAATTTTGGAGCTCTGCCATTCAAGTTCTCTGTCATGTTATGCTGGTAACTTAATTCAGCATAAAACTCGGAGTTTGATACTCAATACATATTATTCTTTTGTTGTCTATGATGTGATATTGCAGAAACCAGATGATGATGACGCTGAAATCCTGCGTCAGGAGGAAGATTTTCGCTTGCCACAAAGTTATTTCCTCAGTGAAGATTCTTGAATGAGACTATTCCTGCTTTTTTATGAAGTTGTTAATATGCATGCTTTTTTTCTTTCTTTGGGGGGGGGGGGGGGGGGGGGGTGGTTCTCTAGGAACTTGTCTTATAATATTACCTGTGTTCGTTTTTCTAATTGTGATGACCCTAATTTCCCTACGACCAGGTCTTGTGAAAATTAATTGTCATTTCTTTGAGGAAAATTTCTTTACAATTTGGTAGTAGGAATATGAGACATTGATTTATATTTTTGTGGCTTATGAAGACAGAAGAAAGAGAAGAGAGTCTAAAACAACGTACTTAATTCATGTTAACTCGATCAAGGGTCAAGTAATTGCAACAGAGCGATCAAGTGATACTCGTCAACTCAAGGTCGAGTTTGAAACTTTGTTCACCTAAACCCAGTCGGGGAACCCTACTCAATTTCCTTTGTTAGAAATAACTTGGTGCAGCATCGAAAATTTCCTCCAACGAGAAATCTTTGCAATATTCATCCAGGCAATAAAGGATGTTTTAGCACAAGACGTACCTAGTAATATATCTGCATATATATGCTGTCATCTACGATAAAAGCCAAGCACATATCCTTGTTTATTAAGCTCCGTATGGCGCAATTACAATTTTAATATATTTTTCTCCTTTCTATTTTCAACATTACATTTTTCAATAAAATAGTATTACACGTAAACTAAAAACATTTCTTTATATTTTAACTGCATATTCCCACCCAAAGAAAAAAAAAAAAGAAAAGAAAAGAAAAAAAATAAATTACTATTCCAAAGTATGTTTTCTTCAAAAATCTCATTATAGTGTAACTCAAATAGATAATTAAGGATGGTTTAGCACAAGATGTATATAAGTGTTAAAAATGAGGTAAGCCGAGCTCACTTCACCAAAGGGTGGCTTAACTGGTTTAACTGGAGAGGAATCAGGACATATTGGTATACTGATTCATTTGTCCCGAAACGTTAACCTTTTTTTATGTTGATATTAGTATTATTAGATGCAAGAAATGAGTGAAAAATGGGCATAATATATGATCGTGTAAAGAAGCTCCACCACCTCCAGCAATTGGGTTATGAGATACCCACGTTAAAAAAAAAAAAAAAATTGGATTTTTGATGCCATAGATTACTACTGTCTTCTTTTTTGTAGTTGTTTGAGTGACATACCATGAAAATAGCCACATGAAAATGGCCCTTCGGAAAAATAGCCAACTTTTTTACCAATATATCAAAATAGTCTTAAACACTATAAACTACCTCAAATACCTTTAAATATCATATTTTAACTATGCCTCTTAAAATTTAGAAAAGTTACAATTTAGTCCTTAAAGCTTTACATTTATATACTTTTAATTAATTTGTTTATATGATTTTATTTGATTTTTGTTCGCTCATAGTAGCACCCCCTCACTTGGTATCAGAGTCATATGGCAGATCTAAAAGATAAATATTATATAACAAAAATTAAAAATAAATATATAATATATACATCAAGATTTATGATTATGCATACATTAATACTACCCGATAATTATAAAATAGAAATTTTGAGAACTTTAAAAGACTTAGACGAAAATGTAAGAAAATACATTTATGATCTATCTAATAAATTTCTATATAATAAAAGAAAATTTTATCATAAGCGAAATATTAGATTTAATCCACAAAGATATACTAGAAGAATTATACAAAGATTATAGAAACGAATTATCATAGAGGAGAACCCTTATTAATCAAATATCTAGATATGAAAACAAATGAAAAATTAGATTCAATAATAGAACAAAGAGGAAATCTATTAGATCAAATGATAGAAGAAAGAAATATAAAAAGAAAAGGATTTCTAAGACTAAGATCAATAGATAGTAAAAGAAAATACTTTAATAAAATTCTAAAACAGTTACTTAATATACTTATGATCATAAATAATAAAGAAAAAATCAATATGGAAAAATATGATATAACTGGAGAAATAAAATATTACATAAAAAGTTATAGAGTACAACAAAGAAAAACGATGTTAAGATCAATTGAAGAATTTTGTGAATATAATATAATGATATGTAAAGAGGTAAAATATGATACGAAATTAAGATTAGAAGTTGAACATACCAGAGGAAGAATTTAATGACAGAATTTTAGAAATAAAATTTGAAAAACAAATAATAGAAAATATTAATCTACCAGTAGGATCTTACCAAATAAAAGGAGCTAATACAACCATATTTCAACCATTAAGCTCATGGGGAGAATCCGATGAATTTTTTAATATGCAATTAAATTGGATAAGTGCCTTTTTATGGTAAACATATAAAAACATAAATTTACAAGATAAATTAGTCATTAAAGAATTACAACAATTAAATATACAGGATATGAATATCAAAAAAAAAATTACAAAATATTCAAAATAAACTAACAATACAATTTAAAGAATTAAAAGAAATGATAGGAGAAGTTAAAAATATAGATGAAGAAATCTTAAAAGAATTCCAAAAAAAAAATCAGGAGAATTAATTAATCAAGATAAAAATGGAATAATTATAGAAAAATAGATAAATTAAATGAAAAAATAAGAAAGAATGAAAATGAAAAAATCATATCAATAGAAGAAAGAATAAAAAAGATAGAAATAAAAATAGATGATATATATGACAGACTATTTAAGGTACAAAAAACTCAAAAACTAAGAGTATAAAATGTCAATAAGCGAATATATTGAAGATCTAAAAATATTAATAAAATCATTAATAAGTGATGTTCAATAAGTAAAAAATGAATTAAAAGAAGTAAGAAATGATATAAATATATTAAAACTAGAGATTAGAGAATTCAAAGAAAATAATAAATGCAAAGATAAGAAAATGGACAAAAAACTCATAAAAAAAGAAATACTTAGAATAGGAAAGAAGCATTTTAAACAAGAAAAAATTATAATAAAAGCAGGAAGTATGGATGATGAATTTAGGAGAAACATATTACCAAAAATACTAGAAGAAGAATTAAAATTACAAAAATCTATAGAAAAACTTTAGGAAAATTAAAAATTGAAGAAAAAACTGAAGAAGAACAAGATAAAAATGAACGAAGAATTAGATTTGCTTATAGAAAATTTTGACCAGTTAAACATAGAAAATTTTAATGAATACCAAGTTTTAATGAATACTGGAGGAGCACCTAACCCAACTCCAATGGGAACTTCCAAACAAGAATTACTAGATCTAGATGAAAGTTATGCACCCTTATATAGTAAACCACACCGACAATATTATGATAGAATCAGAGATAGATAACCACCTAGAGGAAATAAATATAAAGATAGATTTGAACCAAACACTACAAAAAAAGAGTTTACTAGTGACATATATTTAGTAATATTGTGACACTTAAAAGTGTCATAAACAAAATTTGTGACGGTCTCAAGAAGCGTGTATATCTAGCGTGTCAGAAAATAAATTGTGACACTTGTAAGTATCACTAAAATTTGTGACACTTTACGATGTCACTAAATATTGTGACGCTTGAAAGCGTTACTAATAATTGTGACGCTGGGAAATGTCATATTAACTGGACTTTAGTGACGCTTTTTTGAGTGTCACTATTAAATGAAAGTGTCACTATTTTTTTATGCATTTAGTGGCACATAAAATTGTCACTAATTTTATAATATATGTTTAAAAAAAATAAAAAAACACAAACACCCTGTTGTCAAATTTGGAATTATACATATTAAATCATCCACAATATAACACAAATTATGCAAAATACATCACCAATAACAAAAATTCATAATAATGTCACAAAATCTCACAAATATACACAATTAATATGATACTATAAAAAATCTTGTACACTTGCACCATATGTTCCATGCTACACTAACCATCTCTTTGACAAAGACTCGAGTAATTACAGCCGCAATGGATCCGAAAACACCCATGGAACAAAAGAATTATCCCCAAAAGCAAGGTGACCATAAACTTCATCAGCAGCCACGATGAAACCAAGTCTCTTCGTAGTTTTAGCAACCTGATTTTGGTGCACAAAGGCTTTAAGTAGAGCATAATATTAATAAGCAGTGACTTCTTTTGCTGTGCAAAATTATAGGGATCACCATCATGATGTATAAATATCCATTGTCCGGCCCAAAGAGTATTTGACCACTGTGATTTGCTCCAAATGGAAGCCCCATCGTAAATATTCTTCTTACTTCGATGGCTTGGCCTCTTCAGCCTAGAAGAAATCATAAATTAAATTCAGGGGCATACTAACAACATATTTGGCTAAGCTTCAAAGTTACCTTAAAAAAAAGGAGCGGAAAAGGTATACCAATGATGGATTTGATGCATTTCCATTAGCCGTAAACTCAGAAACAACGGTATGATATTTGCAATGAGGACCTGAATCGAGTGAATCTAACTACAATGGGTCGCATCCTATATCAGAATTAAAAACACAAATTCCACCAAATGCATTAAAACAGTTGGGAATCTCATCAAATTCCACTCCAACTTCTTCATTCCAATATGATAAAGCCCCATATGGATCACTTTCCACTCCATCTTTAAATCTCACACATACAAACTCACACATACATATATCAACAAAAAATCACTAAATTAAAACTAAAAAACAATCTCTGGTTTTCATCTCCTACTTATTTTGATCTAATAGAATAGAAGAAGCACATACCTTAATCATTAAGAGACCAGATACGAATACAATTGATTACTAGGAAGAAATATATACATCTATGCTTAGCAACCATTTATACACTCACAAACCCCAAATAGAAACTACTTAAGCAAATTGCTAAAAAATGAGAGAGAAGTTTAATCTTACAACCACAAAATTTTACCATCTAGTCCACCTCTATTTGAAAAGCCAATAACCGCTAAAACAAGCCCATAATTTCAGCATCAAATTAAAATACATATAACTGTAAAAAATTGGAAATATTTCAAGAAAACTACAGCATACTATTATTATCGTTCTTCACCGTGGCTCGTCTCCCTGGTGTTCTTCCTATTCACTGGGGATTTCTTATTCAAGTCAAGTTGTTGAGTGGGTAGCGGCCTCTACGCAGTTGAGGCATATCGATGATCACCCATCGATACTCCGGAGTGAATTTCCAAAATTAGTCTTCATCAAACCCTTTACCTACTCTCAGATCGGCTAGTTCAGTATAGAAATTCCACGTGATATAAACAAGAAAATGAAAAAAGAATCAATTATTCGATCATCAGAAACTCAATACCTGTGTGTATTACTGCGTGAGTCTGTGAGAGAGGGAAAGAGGGGGAAATATAAGGTTGAAAATTGGGCGATCAATGGAGGGAAATGGGGAAAAAAAGTTTAAAAAATTTAAGTTCTGAAGGGAGGCAGCAAAGATGATGCAAAAAGAATAGGGTTTGGGATTTGGAAGTAGGAAAAGTAATAATCTGGATGGAAATTGAAATATTTATTGGGTGGGAAATCAAATGAAGATAAAAATTTTAGTATTGAGAGTTTTAATTGTCAATAAATTATAAATAAATTATTTATTAATTATTTTTTGTATGAATATAATTATTTGTGATGCTTGAAACTCTCATAATATTTAGCAACAATTTTAAGTGTCACTAAATTATAAACAAATTATTTTTTTATGAATAAAATCATTTGCGACACTTCAAATAATTACAATATTTAGTTATGACTTTAGGCGTCACAAAAATTATGACACTTACGTGCGTAGCAAAAAATGTGTCACTACTGAGCATTTTTCTTGTAGTGAAATAATAATTATGATAAACCTATTAATCATGGAGGAACAAAATTAGATCTGGATTGTAAAATAAATACTAAAAATCCTTACTAACTTGGGCAGATTCAATGATACTATTCTTTTTATATAATAAAGATGATACATGGAAAAATACTGATAGAATGATAAATTTTTTAATAGTATCTTTTGAAGGACATGTTAGAAATTAGTGGGAAGGAATAAGTAGTGATACAAAAGCATTAATAAGAATAAATGTAGAGACATAACTTATAAAATCAGATGAAAAGGGAATAGAAAAGTTAGTGGATTATATTGCAGATGAATTTTTAGGAGAAAATTGGATAAGTAATTCTGAAGCAGAATCAATAAGAGAAAAAGATAATATGCAAGAGTAAGATTAATAAATTTAACAATATGTGATATGTGTAAAATTAAAGAATATACTTGTGAATTTAAAGAATATTATTATGTCAAATTCTATAGTAATGAAAATCAAGAAGTATATAGAGATATGTATTACAATAAATTACTAGGTTCATGGGGAATATACTTTAAAATAGAATTTGAAAAATTTATTAGAGATAACCCTGGAACACCTAGAACATTAGGATCAATGATAAAATTCTTATTTGAAATATTAGCATATATATGTCAACAAAGACAATTATTAAATAAATCAAAAAAATTAACTAGAATATGTTGTGAAGATATGGAAAAACCTACCCAATGGGGATGTAACCCTGAAAGAAGAAAAAATGATAAAAGAAAATATAAAAATAGAAAGTTTAAAAAATTCAGAAACTTCAGGAAAAGATATATAAAATGTAAGATAAGATATTACAAAAGAAGATATAATCCAAATAAAAAAAGAAAAATAAAACTTATAAGAAAATAAAAGCCAATGCAAATGTTGGAATTGTGGAGAAATGAGACATATAAGCCCTGATTGTAACAAAAAGAAAGTTAAAATATTACAAAAAGAATATCTTGAAATATAAAGTGAACTAAGTGAAATATCAGATATTGAAGAATGCTCTGATCAAAAAGTCTATATAGTGAAACAGATTCAGAAAGTAATGAATCAGAATCAGAATAAAGAAATAGAAACAAATAAGAACATAAATGAACAAGAATATGAAGGAATAAAAAGTTATGGATTAAAAGTAACTTTTGATAATAATAAATTTAGGAAAATACAGAAATTATCTTTAGATTTGAAAATAGGAAAAATGAGAAATATTAGACAGAATAGAAAAGAGAAAAAGTAGCAATAAATGAATACCATAAAATTGAAAGGGTAATAGATGTTAGAACTACTCAAGGAACACACAAATTAAATTTTTTAACAAAAGATACGGTTACATAATTATTAACAAAGATCAATAGAAAACAAAGTGAAAAGATCCAATATGTTTATTTAGCAGGTATCCAAATAATGTTTAAATCCTTGTTTAGAGAAGGATTAGATTCACCTTTAACTGTAAGTTTACATGATGGAAGAATTATAAATTTAAAAGATAGTCATTTAGGAATAGTAGAAGGAAATCTAGCATATAAGAAACTAATATTCACATGTTACCCAAAATATTGTATATCATTAAAAGATAGAAATTTTAATGAAGTTTTAGGACTACATTTCAAATTACATAAAGATGATATAATGGAACCAGGAGATAAAATTATGACTATAGAATACAGAGCATTATACACATTTACTAATTCTAATTATGGAAATATTTATTCTAAAAAACCATATATTGAAATTCATAAAGAATGCACAGATTTTGGTAAAGCTGTGGAACCAAATAAAACAATAAGTTTAATCCCAGGAAATTATGAACTTACTATAACAAAAAATAAACTAGAAATTATAGAATTAAGAGAAGAAAAATACCCTAATAATAACATAACATTTGAAGATGACAGGTTAATTAGAAGATCACAACTTTACCCAATAGAAAATAATTAGGAGAAACTTGTAATACAAAGTAAATAAACTTAATAGAAATGCTGGAAATATGAAAATCGAAGGTGAATATTTTAATGGAATAGAACATATAAAAGGATCAAATATACTAATTGATACGGGAGCTAGTGAATGTCATATAGCTTCAAATAGAAATAAATGACTAATATCACATAGAACTGATCCATATAGATATATAAATTTTGATGGACAAGTACATATGACTGAACTTAAAGTAAAAGTACCAATAAAAATACGATGAATAAATCTCTTAGTACCATGCCATGTAGATAATAGTATGGTAAATCCTCATGTATTATTAGGAATGATCTTCCTAGATGGACTAGAAGATTATAGTATAAAACGTGAAGGATTATATATAACTCATAATGGTCAAACTATATTATGTAGAAAAGCTGAATAAATGAATAACCAAATAAGTTTTCCATTAACTGTTTATATACAAGTTACAATTGTTGAAAAAAATATAACAACCCGTGCATTAATTGGCACGGGAAGTTATATAACAATATTCAAAAGTTTCTTAATAAAATCATGGAATACTAATGGAAAGATAAAAATTACAGGAGTAACAGGAGAAAGTACTCATATAACTAATAGTACTGATAAAATTGATATAATACTTGGAAGGAAACAAATAGTTGTAAATAAAATATATAATTATAACAAATTAGAATGTGATATATTACTAGGAAATGACTTTATACAACAATTTAAATATTATAAACAAAATAACTACATGATAATGTTACAAACACCTTATGGACATTTTCTAAAAATACCAAGAGAATTTAGACCTTACAGAGTTCAGCCAACACAGCGTGATGATAAATGAGAGAAAAAACCAATTACACAAAATGAAATAAAAGAATAATGTATAAAAAAGTCTTAAAAACGAACATACAAACAAACATGGAAAAATCATTGTCAACTAGAAAAAAATTGTGGAGAGAATCCATTATCATTTTGGAAACAACATCATCCAAAAGCTAAAATAGAATTAACAGAAAATGTTATTATAAGATTTAGATCAATGATGTATACCATACAAGATACACAAGAATTTAAAACTCAAATAAAAGAATTACTTAATCAAAAATTAATCAAACCTAATAATGAACGCCATAGTAGTCCAGCTTTTATGGTCATGAAACATTCTGAATAAAAAAGAGAAAAATCTAAGATGGTGATAAATTATAAAGAATTAAACAAATATACTAAATTTGATGGATACTTTTTACCAAATAAAGAGGTACTAATAAATCTTGTAAAAGGAAAACAATATTATTCTACATTTGATTGCAAATCAGGATTTTGGCAAGTAAAAATCGAAGAAGACGGTATTCAATATACAGCATTTAGTACACCCCAATGTAAGTATGAATGGATGGTTATGCCATTTGATTTAAAAAATGCATCACAAATATATCAAAGAAGAATGGATAACATATTTAGAAAATTTAATGAATTCTTAATTGTCTATGTCGATGATATATTAATATGTTCTAATAATAGAGAAGAACATATAAACCATTTAATAAAATTTATAAATGAATGGAAACAAAAGGAATTGTTCTTTCAAAAAATAAAGCTATAATAGAAAAACAAGAAATTGATTTTCTTGAATTATCAATAGATAAAAGATGGATAAAATTACAAGCCCATATATCTAAGAAGATAGAAAGTTTTCCAGATAAATTAGAATCAAAAGAACACATACAAAAATTTTTAGAATGTTTAAATTATGCAGAATGATTTATTGAAAACCTATCAAAAAAGAGATATAAAATTCAAATTTTACTCAGAAAAATAAATAACAAAGGATGGAGTGATGAATACACAGAAATTGTCAAATCATTAAAAGAAGAATGCAAAAATTTGCCAAAATTAAGATTACCAGATGAAAAAGATAATCTGATAGTTAATACTGATGTCTCGGATAAGTATCAGACAGCAATATTAAAAACAGATCTTAATGAAATTTGTGGATACTCAAGTGGAATGTTTAACCAAGTAGAAATAAATTATACTATTCATGAGAAAGAATTGTTAGCAATCATCAGAGGAATAAAGAATTTTTCATTATTTTTATTATCTAAGAAATTCATTGTTGAAACTGATAATTCTCAAGTTGCAAGCTTAGTAAAAAATAAATTACCACCAAAACCTCAATATAGAAGGCTCCATAGATGGCCAGCCTATTTGGCATTTTATAATTTTGATATAGTTCATATTAAAGGTGTCAATAATTATCTTGCGGACTTTTTAAGCAGGAAAAAAGATGGATGATATCAAAAAATCTCTGATAGACGCCAAAAAGCGAATGAACTTCCTCATGGAGGTAGCTGAAGATATAAAGTTTGGAATTGAACAACTTGCAGAAACTCTCCAAGGAAGTTTCAAGCAATTGATGGAAATCTCAACATTTCATCACAATTATACTAAAGAATTGAGCGATAACATAATTGATATTGAATCTCAATTTGAATCGTTGATTACCAAACGGCTGATACCAAATAGGTTATATAAAAAATACAAACATGTACATTTTCTGGAAGCAGTGGTGGACCAACGATTAAAAGAGATGAACCAAGTCCCAACAAAGTTGTTATATATGAAGCCAGTCCTCGAAAAATCACAATCAATGCCAAAGATGAACATACAAGGGTAGTCAGAATTCGTGCTGAAGAGGAAGATGATTCCCCTTTTTTACCAAAAGAAAACGAATATAAAATTACTGTTGAAGTTATATATGAACTTCAAGAATGTGATTGTTATTACATTTCATCTGGAGACCATGTATACCCACGATTGATTGTTACTCAGGGAGGAGATCCCGTCATGACAAAAATGGCAGCTGATTATGGATTCTTGTATCTTATCTATACAGGAAAAGATTTGAAAGAAATCGAAAAATTTGATGATTTACTAAAAGGAGAAATTTCAAAGTTTGCTAAAGGAAGACCCATATACTTAAAATTTTATTCTATTAGTCCTGAAATTGATAGAAGGATATATTATCCTGCCGAGCATATTATCACAATTGGGTATGTTGCTCGAAATCTTCAAATTGAAGTTGGAAAAAATACCAAGCCGGTACCAAACATTACAAGATCATGGTTTAGATCCCGAAGGGTGTTGAGAATTAAAGTTCTCTACAACATTGCCAAAAACATGTATGAGAAAAGATTCAAATGCATATGTCAGTATAATGGATGGATCCTACTCACTAATGAAGGAAAAGAAAAGTCAACAATCTTGCAAGAATACATCAACAAATTTGACACTCATCAAATCCATGGAAGCTTTGTCACTTTGCAAGAAGCGTGTATAGCCAGGAATTGCCCCACATGCCAATAGAATTGATGGACAGGTGGAAGCCACTTAATAAATCTGCTTTACATGCTAAAAGAATTGATGGACAGGTGGAAGTTGTTTAATAGAGCTACTTTAATGCAACAATGCAGAACAATGTAGGGGCCATGAAAAGACCAAAAATAGAGGGATAAATGTCCCTATAATGTAAGGGCCATGTGATGTAATAAATAATAGAGGGACAGATGTGTCCTTATGTGATAAAAGCTGTGAAATTGTTAGGTTGATGATGTAAGCAGTGATGTAATTGTTTCCAATGTAATATTATAAATAGAGGCCTCCGGGCTAGTTGAAAGACAGAATTCTCTTGAGCACTCAGTTTGTGAGAAAGCCAACAAATCTTCTGTCTTTGAAAAATTTTCATACCAAGTCTTTGTCAATCTTCATATTATCAATAAAATCTCAATTTACTTATCATATTATGATGAGTTTCTAAATTCTTGTCTTCTAAATCCTATTTCCAAGAAGAAGATATATTATTAAGAAAATTTCCTACACTCCGTCCTAAAATATTTTCCATCTAAAAAGGTTATACAGTGAAGGCATCCAGGTTTAGCTAATAACCCGTGAAGGCAGGAGGCTATTGAAGGGTGTGGAGCATGAACCTATAAACCTGAAGGCCACTAACAATAGAAGGAAAACACAAAGGTACTAAGAACAGGAAAAGATGTTAGTAATATTTCTATCTTTACGGAATTAGGAGGAAGAAGCGTTTTTAACATGACATAATTCAGAATTGTTAAATTTAATTATCAAAACAGTCCTTATAATGATGAATATCATAGCATAATTGAACCTTTATTCATGTATAAACAGTTTACTAGTCCAAATAATGAAATAAAAAAGTTATATCATATCTATATGCCATGTTTGTTAGCTATATTTCCAACATTAAAAAGAATATTAGGATTAGAAATTACAAAATCAATTATTTATTTTTAGCTTGATAGTGATAATACTGAAATAAATAAAGAATTATATTTAGGATATGTATTTAGTAGTGATAATGATTATGACCCTGTAATAGATTATGACAGTGATGGAAGAGATGAACCTTCTTTACCAGTTTTTGAAAATCTTAATATAATGAACGAAATCAATTATATCATGAAAAAATTCAGAACTAAGAGATGTCCATATAAAATTAAAAAGAATATCAAAAGTAAAAAATGTATTGAATATGAGAATGAAATTGATAAAATAGAATACTAAGAACAACTCTATGTATCACAAGAGATATTAAAAAATTTTAAAGAAAATTTGATAGAAAATTTTGTTAGAGGCACTGTAAGATCTATAATGATACAAGATATTTAAGATATAATTTATAAATTAAAAAAGAGAAAGAAAAGTATTTCAAAATATAATATACCATTTGAACCAAGTATAGATATTATGGCTGATATAAATATTATCAATTCCCAAACACTGATAGAGTTTGAAAAATTACTTGAAATTTTATAAATTATTTATCTTTGTGTTTATAATACCTGGATATACTATTGAAGATTAGACAATTTGTTAGATAGGATAATGGAAAAAGTAGATAACATTATATCTCGATTAATAGATATGGATGAATTATCTGAACAATATTATATACTTTTAGAAAATCATGATCAATACATTATAGATTATTCTGATATATTACAACTTAAAATAGATTTAGAATATAAAATAGTAACAAACACAATCCAAACCTAAATGCCAGGATATACAATAGAAGGATTAGATAATCTTTTAGAAAAATTAAAAGATAAAATGGAAGATATTAAAATTAAAATGGAAAATGAAAATATATCTTCTGAAAAATATAATAAACTTTTAGAAAAATACGAACAATATATTGCAGATTATTGTATTTTACTAGATCAAATAATGGATTTATACCAGAAAATTTTGTATAATAATTTACCAAACCAATAATCTATGAATACTTCACAAATATCAACATCTAATAACTGTGATCATAAACTATATTTAAATAATAAAGAAATTTCATTTTTATTAATTATCGTTGAAAAATCTAAAAATATACTATGTTGGACAATCTAAACTAAAAGAAATATACGAAGATGTTGATTATGCTATCCTAAATAAAATAGAATTTACTTCTGTTGAAACAGCAAAGAATATAAATACAGTTCATAAAATTATAGAAGAATACGAAATATAGAAGAAGAAGTTTCAGAAGGAATAACATTAGGATATATGACTAAAAAAGATCATCCTAAATCTTTTGAGAAATTATCACAATATAGAACATTTTTAGAAGAATTTAAAAGATTAAAAAATATGGATATAATAAGAAGTATTGAATTAAATGAACCAAATTAAATTCAGGGACATATCTTGCAAAATAAATAACTAACTTCATTAAAGGTAATATGGACAAATTACAAAAAGTGGCCATTTTTAAAAATTGTATGTTTCATATGGCTAAACCAATAAATCCCCCGTTGTTTGAAGTTTCTTTTGGTATTGGTGATGTAATTTATTTTTTTCAAAGACTGTTTGTAATGGCGATCTTCTTATCTTTTGGTAATGGTGATGTACTTAATTAGTTGATTTCTGCACAACTTTGTACGGTTGAATTGGATGTGATTTTCTATTTAAAAATTGGATTTGCTATTGTAGATGCACATGTGAAATTTTTCCGAAGTAGTTAATCTACTGATGTTTCCAATTCAAAGAATCAAAGGGATATTTTGCACAAGAACTGTAAAAGTTATGAACATTTTTCGCAAAATAGATAGATGATAGGTATGAATTTCATACTCGTTAATGAAAGACAGTGATGTGTATCAGAATAAAAGGTAGAAGGTAAGGATGTATATCTCAAAGTTCAAGAAAAGTATTGATGATTTTCACGAAAAAAAAAATTGTGTCAGAAGGTTTATTCACCTTCTCCACTAAGTCACTGCATTACTTTATATTCATTGTTAATAAAATACTAAAATTACAAACCTCTTAGATAAATATATCTCATGAACAAATGACAATGCTATATACTAAAGATCTCTGGTTACGAAAATTCAATTCCCAACATACCCACAATAAAAATCAAAAATTCAATTTTTAGCTCTTACTATCTACATCTTTCTGTAAATTCAAAAAACCTATCTCCACTTTCATTCATATAATTGGGTTTAGTATTATCTCCAGTGATATATCAATCAAAATATACAGTTACAAAGGTCAGATGAAAGAAGTCAGATTTGCGCCAAAATGAGTTAAAGGTATTGACTTCCCTTCAACGTTTGTATTTCCTTTGAAGAGTTAGTTTGATTTTTATTCAATTTCAAAATTGTCCTCAACATTACGTAAAAGTGAGTTTTAATTAATTGAGATAACGACTCAAGTTAATAGAAAATGACGATGGGACAATTTTGACAAGAAAGAGAAGGTAAATATGAATTTGCTAAAAATTAAAGGTAAGATGAATTTTGCAAAATTTGTAAAGGTATAGGCAAAATTAGGGGTGAACAAATAAACCGTCAACCCGCTAAATCGAATTAAATCGAAAAAAATTGTTTGATTTTGTTCGGTTTCAAATGGGAAATGGTTTGGAAAATCTCCAACCCACTTTAAACAGTTTGATTTAAGTTTCAATTGTCAAAACCGTAGTTTGAAATTGCAGCCCTCCAAGTTTTAAATAAATTATAAAGAATAGTACATGAATAGCTTATCAAATCTAGATTGTTATTGAAACCTGTAGGAAATTTTGAGTGCTGCTTTGATTTCGTATTCCAGTATAATTGAGTTATAGAATGACTTTTATCAAAATTTGAACATGTTCTCGAAAGATTTCTATCTTTGTCAATTCAAAAAATGTGAGATATTTTCAGGAATAAAGTTATGCGCTAATCTATACCTGTGTTATCCCTCCTATAAGCAATCAAAACTCATTCTCAACTAGAATTATTGAATGTTGTAGAAAAGTTAAATTGAGACATACAGTTTCCATTGAAGAACTTTATAAACAAATTAGAAGAGAATTCATCATTATGATACATATTTATAGTATTTTTAATAGAAGAAATACTCTTACAGTAACATAGTATGTTTTCTTTTATTTATGTGAATGATTCTGAACAAATAAATATCATTTGTAGCAGCAACCTATCGGAGTAATCTTCTTGCTAATGTGAGTTGCATTTCTGAAAAAAATTCAAGAACACTTTTTTTGACATAATATATGAATGGTCGGTAAGTATTTTTTAGTTATCGACCGTGAATTTGGTGTTGATCCTTTCACTCAATGTTGTGTATCGATAACAAAATTTGTGATCTTTTTTATTGATAGATTAATTATTCATTCATTTTTGCTTTATCGTACAAAAATGTGGCTTGATTTGGGATCTATTAACTTATTTAATTGCAAATTGCGGTTTTAAATCTCACCAAATTGCAAAAAATGATTTGATTTGGTTTGAACAATTTGATTTGAAATTTTATTACAAATCGTCCAAATCAAACCGTGTTCATCTCTAAGCAAAATGCCTCAATTACCCTTTTCAAAATTGATACCGTAAAAAGATTGGCAGATTGCTACAAAGTTTTTTCGCATTGCCCGTCTATCCGCACGTGAGGGTCCTATGAACCGGGTCGTCGTATTCGGGTTTTCTTCTGATCGGATCCTTCTTCCCCTACAAAAAACGACCCAAATAGTACCAAAAATTTCCCAATTGTATTTCAATCGCCCTACAAGACTTCGATAATCGAACATAAAAATCACCTCTGTTTTCCTTTAAACCTCAAATTGAACACCCTTCCATTCAAGTTCTCTTGATCCTCGTTTGATTAACCCCTTTTAGACCCTTGTCGTTGTGTCTACAAAATTCTAGGGTTTCACTTTCGATTCTTCGATCTGTACGTTCCAACACTAAATTTGTCAATAAATTTCCTCTAGGTATCATGTGATATACTTATTTTGGTTTGTAGATCAAGATATAATTTATTAGGAACACCTTTGAGATCTAGGGTTTCAAATTTTGTGGTGTTCCTTTAATCTTACTGTTCGTCTGAGCTGTAAATTTATGTGGGGATCTGGTATGCCTGTTTCTGAATAGAGTTTTTAACATCTATTTTGTGGTAATTTTTATCAATTTGAGTGAAATTAGGGTTGGATTTTTTACATACCAACTCGACTTTTTGTCCGAATAATTTGAGTCATATGCTTGATTTAGCTTGTAATACTATATGCTAATTGGGAATTCTCTGTCAATTTTTCTGTATATTTATTTATTTGTGATTAATTAATTTTTGCCTATAATAAGAAAAAAAGAATAAATTTTTAATTTAATTCTTTTTTAAGAAATTACTGAAGTTTTTATTTATTTATCTTTAATTAGTCTTTAATTATTGTGGATGACGTTATAGTTAAAAAGTCAATTTCCTTTCATATAAGAATCAAACCGTCCGTTAACTTTGTCTCCTGCTGTTATTATATTTTTCAAAACACTATAAAGTAAGCATTACCATCTTGGCAGCTAACGTTGCTACTATTAAAATGTGAAGTTCAATTATTCATAACTTTTTGCAATGCCTTTGATTCAATTGGTGGCAGTGCATTCGGTTCAATTTGTGTATGTTTCTAGCATTCTTGCATAACAATACAGCATATTTTTTTATTGTTGTTACATTTGTTCTAGTCAAATATAGGTTTTTGAGTTTGTGGAAACATGTTATGATTGCTGGTTGACATTTGGGTAGGACTTGCTTGTTGTTTTGTACATAGGGTCAGGTCACAGATAACATGCTTCTCTCCAATGTTGTATACATAAGATTCTGTGTTGTGGTTTAATTATTTTTTTCTTTTTTCCAATATTTTAGACGTGTCATGTGCAACTTATTAACTGCACACACTTCAAATATAAATTTTGTTTAACGCGTAGACATTTTTGTAAAGTTCTCTGACTTATTGAAATAAGTAACCGATATCATATTGTCACCTGGGCATATTTTTTTCTTTTTCCAATATTTTAGACATGTCACGTGCAACTTATTAACTTCGCACACTTCAAATATACATTTTGTGTAACACGTAGACATTTTTTAAAGTTTTCCGACTTATTGAAATAAGTAACCGATATCATATTGTCACCTGGGCATATTTTTCATTTCAAATATTGTCTTTAATTGCATGATTTGTTGTTCTGTCCTGTAGTGCAAGTTATGGGAGTCAAAAGGTTTTTTGATGAGGAGGATTTCCATGAGCCGTCTTTCAAGCAAGCTAAGCGAGTTGAAAGTGAGAATAAGCTGGTTCCATTTGCTAAGAATTTTCCTCTTTATGGAACTTCTCCAAAAGATGATCTGCGAGGTAAGATTTGTCATTTTACCTGCCATGTTTGCTCATTTATTTTATCCAAAATGGTATTCATTTTTATTGCTTTTAGTTTGTAGAGCAAATGTATCAAGTTTTTTACTTTAAAAGCTTTTCTTTTGCATGAATTAGGAAATCTTTCTTTGTCTATACTATTTCAGTGAATTATAAAATGAAGTAGGCAGTATGTGCAGCTCTGCATATTCAAGTTGTTAACTGGCGCAGCTAATGTTGCGTGAAACAGAAGTCACGCTATATGTTGTCTTTGATTCATTTTTTTATTATACTTTATTGTGCCACAGGAGATAGAAGCAACTTTTGTAAACTGCAGTTCGATGAGGGACTTGAAAATGATAGCATAGATGCTGCTTTTAATGTAGCTGATAAGGACTTGGAGACTAGTGTACCTTTATCATGGGTCACTAGCAGTGGTGATGATAGTGCTGGATTTGAGGATACTTCTTGCTGGTCGCATTTTTCAGAGAATTTTGACTTTTTGGATCCTAGTCCAGGATCATATCAGTTTGACAATGGGTACTCATCTGTGTTTAATGATATTCCTACGAAAAAAGTTCCTGTTGGACTGACTCATCAAGCAGATCTTCCACCATGGGATCCAAGTTTTACTAGGAAAGATAGTTCGGGTTTCAACTGCCTTGTTGAAAGTGAACAAAAATTAATGGGAACTTGTATCATTCCAATGCCTGACTTAAATACTTCAACCTACAATGATGTCGAAGTTGGACGTGGCAGAAGTGACTGTGGTTGCCTGGATGAGGGTTCATTGAGCTGCGTGCAGAAACGTGTAAATGAAGCACGAGAAAAACTAAGAGAGGCATTTGGAGATAAGAATTTCATGGAATTGGGATTTTATGAGATGGGAGAAGATGTGGCACACAAGTGGACTGAAGAAGATGAATTAGTATATCATGAGGTCATTTATTCTAATCCCGTGTCACTTGGTAAAAGGTTTTGGAAGCATCTCGCAGCAGTGTTCCCAAGTCGTACAAAGAGGGAAATTGTGTGCTATTATTTCAATGTCTTTATTCTTAGGAGGCGGTCAGTCCAGAATAGATCTAAATCTAAATTGTTGGAGATTGACAGTGATGATGATGAATGGCAAGGTACAGATGGAGGCTTTTGTCGACTTGAAGGGGAGGAGGAAGAGTCTGTAGTTGAGTCTTTTGGTTATCAAGATATTCGCACTGACCGTTTAGATGATTATTCTTCCCAAAATGATGATGGGGATGAGGATGAGGACAATGACAGCGATTCTGATGGAAATGATGATGTTGGTCAGCGATATGCCTTTGAGATGGACGATGGTGCAAGTCAGATGTCCAGATTAGAGACTGAGAAGTTGCACGACGGCTTCAGATTTGATTATAATAAACCATATCGTTTGGACGGAGTCCCAAGCAAGATTGAAGGAGACCAAGATGTTGAAGAACGCTCCGGTCCCTCATCCAAAACCCAATCCCAGATGACAGATTCCATGGACTCAGTAGGTCTTGGGAGTGTGGGGCAAGATAGCAGAAACAAAAACGATCATAGAAAATTCACGAGTGAACTTGCACCGGAGTCAGAGTCGAATGGCTTTTTTGATTTTGGGTTTGTGATGGAATCGTGTGATGCAAATGTTTGGAAAGACATGTATTCAACGGGTCTGATGAAATCAATTGATCTTTTGCCAACAAGCAATATGATTGAAGAAATATTTGGATCCTGTGATGCTTTGAAGATCAAGTCAAACAATGAAAAGAAGCTATAGCCTAGTCCATATTTCAAGGCCTATTTGCAGTATTTATTCTTCAGTTTTTTGGGCCTTGTGATATGAAAAGTATGAAATTAGAGAAAAAGGACACTTTGAAAGGAAGCTTTCGGAGTCTTACCTTTGTATATATATTTTTGCAGAAACTCCATGACAGGTTGGAGGTTTATTCTGTACTATGTAGGACTCCATTTTTGTATGCACTGTGCACATTGGAAAAACTGCGAATGCGAGATTGGATAAGAATGCCCATTTCATTGTAATCCCTTTTTTAACTTAACATCGCTTTGAAAACTTCATCAATTATTATTTTTTGAAGGAAATTTTGTGATGAATTTCTTTCTATTAGAGCTGATATCTGTATCTCTTCTGTATTACTGATGTCTCATTCGTCAGATTTCTGACTAGTACGAGAAACCGGTCTGGTAAGGGATGTTGAGTTGGTAAAGGATTTTAACTGGGCGAGTCGAGCAGTGATTTGGTAATGGAAGCCGCTCAGGCTAGGTAAGCTAGCTAGCTCGTGGGCAAGCTGATTTGTCTAATAAAAAATAAAAGAACAGAAAAAATATGACGAGCTGTGAGCCATCTCAATTCGTCCTACCAAGGGGCAAGCTGGACTAGCTCATGCTGGGCGGTAGGTGACCCTATTAGCTCAACATTCCTATGTCTGCTTGTGTAGAAAAAGTGCAAGACGTGACAGGGCGCAGTGGGACACCAACTTCAACACTAGGCTTACAAATTGTATAAACTTTGATTGTTTCTTGGCTTTTGTCATGGTTGGTTATATTCGCACAGCAATATTTCCAGTTTTTTCTCTTCAAACTTCTATTAATTAATAACAACACAATTTCATGGTTGATTATTGCTTCTGTACAAATTTCCATATTTGCATCATTTAAATGAGTTTGCACCTTTCTGTTTAATATACTTTTGCTTTCAAATGACGAGCAAATAAATTTTGTAGCGCACTCCTAATTAAAACTTTTTAACAGAAATCATCATCAGAGACGAGATTGGTTGATTAATAGGATGTAGTGACGGGCAACGAGTCGGATTTGGCAGCAAATCGAGGTGATCAACATCCCCCCGTCAATATCCAATTCGATTCTATCCGCCTCGCGATCTGCCAATTTTTTGGGCGAATCGATTACATGACCTGATCGATGATTCACCGGCATTTTCTTTTTAAAAGAATGATTTTTGATTTTCCGGCTGCCAGTTGAAGTAGTTTCCAACAATAAGTATTCGACTTTGATTTCGCCCTTTCACGTACCTGCAAATGTTAATAACCACTTGGCTTTATTTACTTCTTTTGAAGGATTTTTGAAATACCAACTATACAGTCCCACAAAGCAAAGCATACTGATAAAACTATGATAAAAAATCAAAGCACTTGTAACGCCTAGGACTGTCAGCTTTATTTTCATGCAACATATTCTCCATCCAATGGTTCCAACTAACAGAAGTTGCTGAACGGTGATGACAAGAACTTAAATAAGCATATGATGTAATAAAGTTCAATCATCTAAAATGTTTTAAGTTGCACCCTGAGTTAATATTATGGGAAGAAACGTGATGAATCTATAGCCATTGACACAACCACTATCTACCACAACACTACTAAACCAGCAACATACGACTTCCAAACACCACCAACGTATTAAACTATACATATAAAATACACACAAAATAGGCATTACTTAAACATGAATTTATGGGACTTCAAAATTTGTGTCATCTCTACAAGCAAATTACACGCGACTTCATGTACTCAAGAATCAAGTGTATCCATGCATGTTGGAGGAGCTAGAAGAGATGATGTAAGACGGTTCCCGAAAGAAGAAAAATAAGAACTATGAAATTTTATTTTCTTGATTTGAGCAGGAATTTATCCTAGGCGAGTGGCTAGCAACCATTCACGGGGTAAGATTAAACAATTTAATAACCTTACCAGAGGTAAGCTTCAATACGTTCTCCACTTTCAGATCTAGCAAAGAGAGATTGTGTTTTTTCCTTTTAGAATATGTCAAACGCATTCAATGTTCTATCCAAAAAATAAACAGTTCAGCTATAACATGCATTAACGAAAGATGACATATGAAATCTATATTAAATGTCTTTTATTGTGACTTCCGGCCTATATAGACAATCCCGAGTACACATCAGCGCCTCCATGGTATTTGGATGAAACCTATTTTGGTGTAGACTCTCAAATCCAGTAGTACAGAAAGCAGACTCGGATGTTAGAATATACACCGAAATGACCAACACATCTCGTGCAATTTTAGACGAAGTCGGTTATTTGATTGCATTTACTATCCACCAAGTCAAAATGTCAAAATCATGTGATCGAGACAATATAAACTCATCCAAGAAAGTATCTAGTTTCAGTTTTCACATTGTAAAGACTAGAGGTAGTAGAAACAATTTCACAAAAACCCGATAATCGATTCATTTTCTACTGTAATCATCCCATAATGAGAATACATAGAAGACCGAGTAACATTTTCATCAGAATCTTGATTTTTATCATACTCTTGCACTAACTTTCGACAAACATGAAAAAACTTTTCAATCTCGTGTGAAGATTGCTATTTAAAAATAAGAGGATAATAATACTTAACTCGCTTCATCTTGTACCTGGGATCTATCAATGTTGCTATTGTGAAATTCCAATATTTGTTAAACATATTAATCATACTATCACCATCACTGAATCGCCTCATGAGGAGGTTCAAGTCATTCATACAACGATAATTTTTTTCACTATTATTATTTGGAAGAAAAGCATGATTAGTAATTGGATATTTCGTCCTAGAAAATAATTCAATCATCGAAAAAAACATCTAATCTCTCACTAATTTGTTTCACCAAGTCCCAATCTCATCACTAGGTAGACATCTATATTGTCTCCCTCTCTCTTTGCTTCATACGAGGGAAAACCTCCTTATATATTAAGGAAGTACAAAGCATAAGTATGTCCAATTCTACCTAATTTTACAGTGAAGCGTCAATTTCTCCCAGGACCTATTTTTAATTGACATGCAAATTGTTCAATTTTTTTGATCTCTTAGGTGTAGCTGTCCAATGCACAACACTATCATGTATTTTCTCAACACTTGATGAAATAACAACCAAATTGTCTTTCACAATCAAATTTAGTATGTTTGCACAATATCTCGTATGAAAAACACACCACCCACAGAAGAGTGTGGCTATGAAGCCCGCTTGAAACTAAACTTATCACAACATCATTTGTTGTGAAATCTACAATCAAGGTAGATGACTTACTATCGATGTTCCAATCGATTAAGCAAACAACCAAAGTTTAGGATAATACATCTGGGGTGTGTGGGCATGGTACATACACATACCTGCAAAAAGAGCAAAATTTTTATACCCTAGCAAAATTTACGTTGTTAAAAAACGAAGTCAAGCGAAATTAAATATTATTACAATTGATGTACTTCATAATTCGACTATGTATAGTCCATAAATCGTCTATGTAATCATACTACCATGAATCTTTTTTTTTTATTTGAAGAGGTCCACATATCCGTAGTGATAGAAATTCAACTCTTGTTCATTTCCAATGCTACCATCAATTTTAGATTCTCGTAATCATACATTTTTAATGTGATGATCAACTATAGATAGTGGATACGCATGTAAAACAATGGCCTTCCCAATCCTACACTTATCTTGATCAAAATGTACATACCCATCCTACATTTACAACTATTGTTCTTTATGATATTTAACATTCCTTGTTGAGTATTACTATTTTTCTTGTTTATAAAAAGGACATCTCTTTAGATGGTTATGCAAAAGAGTTGCACCTTTACTAGTATTACTAACTAACTAGAGTTGCAATGACTGCAAACACTAATCCAATCCTCTCCAAATTTTGTTCTCTTAAATTCTTTCCATACCTTCGAGGTAAACCTCAGTTCCCTCTTTTCACAAACATGCTGACTACTATTATGCTCCTCTTCTTCACTTAGTAAATTAATTCTTGATCTCCATTTAATTCTACTAGAGATTCTTGCGGCAGAAGCAAGTTCATTCGATGCGCGATTGAAGGGTGCTTGAGTGCCACATAGGTTTGCGAAAAGTCTTTTCATAAATTGCACAATTCTAAACCCATTAAAATACCTTTTCCAGCATCTACTATATATACACAGGACCTATTTCGTTTGTAAAGGCAGCTGATCATTAAATTTCATAGAGATGACATTATATTTATCTTTTAATCCATTCTTTAATTTTCAAAGATCAATCACACACTTTTTGATTTGAAATTCAAGATTGTCAATCATAAAACATCAAACCTAAAAATTCTTTACCACGAGTGTCCTAAGTTCTGGAGTTGGGGAGAGGTCGCTGGAGTTCAAGTTGAAGAACAAAGTTCATTATTGATGATCAGCGCGAAGGGAAAATATAGCCCAGAGGTTCTAGTAAGTGTTGGAGGAACAATCGAACAATTCTTCAGTGATTTATATGTTGTGGTGTCATAGTCTATTAAGGTTTAGTTGTATCTAAACCAACTGTAAATTATTCTTTTCTAATGAATTTTACTGGCATGTTTGCCCAAAGCTCTTTTCCATGTAAAGAGTTCTTAAGGAATGTTCTTTCGTTAACAATTTTTGGTGTTATTTACTTTAAGCATTTATTTATTGCTTTAAATTGATTCCTTTTTTTTTTAATTGATTGATTATCCATTTAGATTTAAATTAATTTATAATTCCGCATTATACACTTATTCAACCCCTCTAGGTGTTAGTTGAATCTGTACATGTTATTTCAAGTGGTATCCGAGCCTAAATTCGATTATTGATCCTTGTTTAGCTTAGATGAGTCGGTCATTATGTGTTCCTCCTTATTTTAATGGTAGTAACCCATACTGGAAGGGTAGAATAAGTGCTTTCTTGAAATCCATAGGTGAGAGTCTAAAAGATGATATAAGCTCGCTTACTTTGTTAAAAAACTCAGTAAGACCTTCAGAGATGTCAAGAAGAAATATAAAGATAAATAATAAAGATAGAATTTAATTAGGATTTTATAATAAGAGTTCTATTTCAAATATGTTATTAATTAGATTAGATTAGTTTAATGTTTTGATAAAGTTTTATAGTATTAGAAGTTCGTTTAATTTCAATTTCTTGCCCTATAAATATAGTAATTATTCATTGTAATTCGTACCCTTGATCATATGAATAAACGAAAACAAATTGTTCTGATACCAAATTGACGTAGGATACAAGAGTAGAATTATAGAAGAAAGGGAAGAGAAGAAGAAAAGAGAGAGGCTCAAGAGGAGAAGAATCGAGGGCAAAGAGAAATCAATTTTTATTCATATAATCAATGGTGAGAATTACAATGAATAAATCTCACTATTTATAGGGAAACATTAAGAAGAAACTAAAAGGAAATAAACTTCTAAATAAATTATAATTATAATCTTATCAAAATAGAAAACTAATATAATATAATCTAATGAAATATAGTGGGAATCAAACTTTCAAACTTTATTATAAAAAACATAATTAAACTATAACTATATATTTCTATCCTTCTCTTGATCTTCATCAGTGATTTTGTTAGGTTTTGATGTAACTGACAATCCCGTAAACAAAATGACTCGTTTATAAAGTCAAAAGGTGTTTGAATTTAAAGAGGACAAATTATAGACCAATAAGGAAAACTCAGTGCATTTACGCTCGAAGTGTACTCGAGCGCACTGAGCATGAGCAAGGTCGCTCAATGCGCGCTCGAAGGTTAGGGAAAAACTTTTTGTAAATTGTAGTTCTAAACCCACTAAAACACCATTTGCGTCCTCTACTATATATATTGAACTCCTATTTCATTTCTAAGGATAGTATCATTATATTTCATATAGATAACATTATATCAGTCTTTTGATCCATTCTTTGATTTTCAAAGATCAATCATACTACTTCTTGATTTGAAATTTAAGATAATCAATCATAAAATATCAAACCTAAAGTCTTATACCAATAAGTCTCTCGAGTTCTGGAGTTGGGGGGAGGTCGTTGGAGTAATTCCAATTGAAGAAGAACGAGGCTTGTTCTTTATGATCTACGTGGAAGGAAAATATAGTCCAGAGGTTTTGGAAAGTGCTAGAGGCAGAATTGAAGAGTTATTCGATGATTTACGGGTTGTAGTGTTAGAGGCTACGAAAGTTTAGTTTTGTCTGAACCAACTGTAAGTTATTCTTTTCTAGTGAATTTTACTGGCACATTTGCCCCGATGTTGTTTGTCTGTAAAAAGTTCTTTAGAGTTTTTCCTTCGTTAACAATTCTGTTGGAATTACACACAAATTCTCTCTAATTAACCTCACAGGAATTTTTGATGTTCAAGAAAAGAATAAGCAAACCAGAAAATAAGTACGAACACAGAAATTTACGTGGTTCGACAACTTGCCTACGTCCACGGACCCTCGGCAAAGTTTTTCACTATATAATAAATTATTACAATTATATAGAATTTGTACTCACCAAACCCCCCAAGTATTGTAGGAAAAATAACCAAATTTTACTATATCTACCAATCTCTACTTCTTTGTACAACCCACAAAGAACCCAAGAAAAACTAAGATGCTAGACTACATTTTTTCTCACAATACTCTATAATCAATGTGCAATTAATTGGCTCCTCAATACACATTTATAGGTAAATATAACCCAAAAACGTGTATTACTTGTGCCCCAAGATATTTCCTTGTTGAAGTAGAATAATCAGAATAAGGAAAGAAATTCACGTCAAAAGATTATCTTCCTTTTCTTTTCACCCTTAACTTGGTAACCAAGTTAACCACTTTAACAAGAAAATCAATTGTCCAAGATATTTTTGGGTCAAAACCCAACAATCTCCACCTTGACAAAAATTATTCCAAGCCAAAAAATTCAAATTCAATCATAGGTAAACAGGCAAGCATTTAACACTTTGACGATCTCATACTCCACCATATGAGTATAACCACTCAGAATTATCAACGAATTCCGAGCTTTTCATCGGCTCATGTCAAATAAACCTTGCTGAAAAATTATGGTGCAACCCTCATGTTTGGCTTTCCTTGGGAGCTCATCAGTCATCTACATCAATTTCACCACACACCTTGCATTAATGCAAAACCAATGCCCGTGTGCACACATGTACCCGTCAGCAAGAACACATTCTCTATCATGGCAACTGACTTCATGCCATAAGAAGTCCCATCTTACTAAAGTATATCATCACCACCCTCCACCGAGAAAATCGCATTGTCCACCTCCGAGCAGTTAGCAGACTCCGTTCCACCTTTTGGACAATTTCTTCTCACACGACTAGATTTACCACAGTTCCAACACATTACCTTCTTCTTCATGGAGTTACCTCTCTTCCACTTTTCAGTAACAAACAAAGCGTTTTCAGATGAACCGTCACTTCAACGTAATCAACTTAACTTCTGAAAATTCCATTATATCAAAATCAGCATGATGTGCTCAAACGTGAATGGAAGAGACCAGATGAACCTTATCCTCATCATAAATCTTAACTCCAATATATTCCAGTTCAGAAACAATCCCATTGAGAATACTAAGATGGTCTAAGATTTTCGTACTTGCATTCATTCTCAAAGAATGAAACCGCTCCTTCATATACAAGTTATTTGACAAGCTTTTCATTTGATACAACTCTTTCAATTTTTCCCACAATTCCTTCATAGCAAATATCCCATAAATATTTGCAAGAACATTTTTGGCTAAACAAAACTGTAACATGCTAGCAGCTTTCAAATCCAAATCTTTCCAATTTTCATCACTCGTGCTGGATTTAGTTTCTTTGTTAGAAACGGGGTTGGTTTTGCTTTCTAAACTTTCTGCAGTCTCGTCTGAATCAATACATCCATGACTTGTACTACCACAAGCCAAAATTGATCTTCCAGTCAAATTCCTCTACGTTGTACTTTCCAAACATCTTTTCTTTTGCTCTAAAATAAATCTTCAAACCACCTGATGCTTTGTTAATTAGACGTCGATTTCCTCATCGACAGCGCCACTGTTGGGAATTACACACAAATTCCCTCTCTAATTAACCTCACAGGAATTTTTGATGTTCAAGAAAATAATAAGCAAACCAGAAAATAAGTACGAACACAGAAATTTAAGTGGTTCGGAAACTGACCTACGTCCACGGACCCTCGCCAAAGCTTTTCACTATATAATAAATTGTTACAATAATATAGAATTTGCACTCACCAAACCCCCCAAGTTTAGTGATTACTGGGACAATTAACTCATAAGTTTAGCTACCAAAACTCGATATTTTAAATATTAGTAACCAGTCGAAGACGTAGACATAAGTTCAATGATCAAAACTCGACACTTTGAAGTTCAGTGATCAATTGAAGACGTATACATAAGTTCAGTGATCATTGGAACAATTAACTGGAATATTTATCCTTTGTTCTAAAAGATTATTATTGCCCCTATTTGATCCCTTTTAAAAATTTAATGTATTTTTTCTCTTTTTTTCAATCACATATCGATCAATAAAATAATATTATACATAAATTTAAAAAAAATTTCCTACTTTTTAATCACACATTCTCCTGAAAATTACAATTCATTTCAAATAAACCCTATTTAATAATTGCAAGAACACCCTGCACCTTTTTAAAAAGGGAAGGGAGGAACCTCCCATCTTGCTATTAACTTTTCACTTTCTCCTTCTTTCTTATACTATACGTGTTGTATACAGCGATTTCGATTCCATTTATGTTCACGTAGATAATCACCCACTTGAAGAAATCATTAAAAATATGTGACCTCCGGTGGTAGAAGGCGACGAGCACTTCGACGATCCAGTTAATAAACTTACATAATATGTTTAGGTGTTGGACATGCTGAAAATTTGAGTCGCAGACGGGTTGGGACATCGAAGCCTCGAAGGTTCATTATCATAAGAGAGAATAAAATGGGAGAAACAATGTTACTATGGTTGTACAAAATTGCCTTACCTTAAAAAAGAAAGATGATTGGAGTACAATCTTACTAAACAATGAACTTAAGTAATAGAACAGAGATAGAACAGAGATAGAAAACCAAGTTAATGTTTGGAGCCGAAGCTTGCTTTCAGCATAGTGTCCTTAAACTAATATTCACCCTCTTATCGAAGTGATTTGAGTGATTGCTTCACAGGATACATTAGCGTGAAATGCAGCTTTGCAGTCGAACTGAAAACAACACCAAAACCCAAACACCAAGCAAACTAAAACAAGACAAGATTTTGGCAAAATAGCAGAGGGAAGAAACGAGATATTTCGTGTTGTGTCTGTTGTGTCTTTACTGTGGGAGATGACAGGTGAATATACAGGCACAGGAGGAGCCTCTATAATTATTATAGAATTGAAGCATCATTAACTTCTGCTATTACACGACCTTCAATTTCAGGAGTTTTGATGTAACACCCCGAAATTCTATGGTTTATTATTAGTTAGCAATATGAATTTTACCTAAATGCCTTTTATAATTTTTTTGAAGTTGAGGACAAAATGAAAATAGGTATTAACGATAATTTTTTTTTTTTGGGGTTCGATAATTAATTATTTGTAAAGAGATAATTACTATATCAATATTATACTCATTTTGTAGATCGTGATTAATTAGGAGTTTTGACGTTAAAGAAAATCAATTCTGATAGGTTATGCTCAAGATATTGAAGTTAGAAGACGTTACCTTTAATTACAGATTAGTTGAGTTTGTTTGATTTCTAAAACTTTTCCAAAGCAATATACACGTGTCTATAGGTAACCATATTTACTGTTTTTAACATACTACTAGCATTTCTCTCAATGCGATGCACGGAAGTTATTCAAAAATATCGATTTCGATAAATATTTGTAAAATTTTAATATTTATACATAATTAAAATAAATTCAAAATGCAAATTTAGTAGTTTATTTAATGATATACATCATATTTGATGTAATATTATGATACAATATTAATTTTGTGGAAGACATCAATATATTTTTCACGATTTCTGAATTCTCCTCTCGTATTTATATTTAAATCTAAATAATATACTTAAATTGGAATATTATTGTATCCAAAAAAATATTGATAACATAATAGAAAATTATAAATTTCAAGAGAACAATAATTTACAAATATAAAAATAATAAATTTATATAAAAAGTTTAACTGAACGATTCTTCGCTTCACATTGTATAAAAACCATATAATTTCTCAAAAAAAAAAAAAAAGTAGAGAATTCTTTTTAGTTTATGCGTAGATTATTTTATTGGTGTAAAATGAGCAGAAAATTATATTTTTTTGTTAAAAAACGATATTTTGAATAATAAATATCAAGATGAAACAGACATTGCATAAATTAAATAAATATAAGCTTCTATTTTTTATACAATAATTACAATTTATAAACAATATAATTTCTCAAATTACTTTTGAACTACACACATTTTCTCTTTACTTTTAACCACACCCTCTCCACTTATTCAAAACATCATTTTTTTTTTTTAAAAAAAAAACTCATTTTCTGTCACATTTTATCAACAAAATAATTTACAAATAAACTAAAAAAATTCTTTACTTTTAACCTTACATTTTGAATTTTTTTTAACTATTTCAGACCTCATTATTTGAAATAATGTGTTGTTTATTATTACCACCACCATGTTTGAGTCCGTCATTTCAAAAAAAAATGTGGTTTGTAAAATTTTTGTAGAATGTGTGAACGAAATTTAATACTTGTACGTGTATTAAAAGTTATTATGACAAAATATTGAAAACTCATTGTTTGCTACGTTTTACTAATAAAATAATATACAAATAACATAAAAAAAATTATCTACTTTTAACCGACATTCTGAAAAATTTACTATTTCAAACCTCATTATTTGAAATAATGTGTCGTGTTTTTATTAGCCTCATATTTGATATCCGTCATTTCAAATAATGTGGAATATAATTTTTTTATAGAATATGTGGTAAATGATATTTTGAATAATGAATATCAAAATGAAATAGACATTGCATAAATTAAATAAATATAAAATTTTGTTTTTTATTGCAATAATTACAATTTATAAATTAATTTATGAACAAAATAATTTCTCAAACTACTTTTTAACCACACACATTTTCTCTTCACTTTTTAACTATACATTTACTCTACACTTATTCAAAACATTACAAAAGATTAAATTACAAAAATATACATAGCAAGACAAAAAAGTTAAAACTCTTTTCGTTATAAGTTTTGTGTTTAAAAATATGTTTTTTATGTTTTCTACGTAAAATTTGTGGTTGAAAAGTAGAGATAGAAAAAACGTGTTGTTAAAAAGTGATTTGAAAAAAAATCTTATTTTTAAACATATGTGCTAAACAGAGGTTAAAAAGAAATGAAAAAATAAGAAGAAAAAAAACTAAAAAATGGTGTCAGTCGCTGACACATGATTTGTAAATTTTTTGTAGAATGTGCGATCAAAATTTAATGCATGTACGTGTATTAAAAATTATTATGAGAAAAAAAAATTAAAAATGATGTCAACCGCTTTTCTATCACAATTTACCAATAAAATAATCTACACAAACTAAAAAATTTCTCTACTTTTAACCTTTCATTCTGAAAAATTTAATATTTCAAATAATGTGATTTGTAAAATTTTTGTAGAATGTGTTATTGAATTTTAATATATGTACGTGTATTAAAATTATTATGACAAAATAAAAGATAAAATGACTCATTACAAAAGATCAAATTACAAAAATATACATAGCAAGACAAAAAATTTAAGGCTCTTTTTGTTAAACGTTTTGTGTTTAAAAATATGTATTTTTTTTTTTAATATTTTTTAGTTAAAATATGTAATTGAAATGTGGAGAGAAAAAAAACGTGTGGTTAAAAAGTGATTTGAATTTTTTTTTGTTTTCAAACATGTTTGCCAAACAGAGGTCAAAAAGAAATGAAAAAATAAATATAAAAAAAAAAAAAAAATGGCGTCGGTCGCTAAAACATGATTTGTAAATTTTTGTACAATGTGCGATCGAAATTTAATGCATGTACGTGTATGAAAAATTATTATGACAAAAAAAAATTAAAAATGTTGTCAGCCGCTTTTCTACCACACTTTACCAATAAAATAATATACACAAACTAAAAAATTTCTCTAATTTTAATCTTACATTCTGAAAAATTTAATATTTCAAATAATGTCATTTGTAAATTTTTTGCAGAATGTGTTATTGAATTTTAATACATGTACTTGTATTAAAATTATTATGATAAAATAAAAGATAAAAATGACACATCATAAAAGATCAAATTACAAAAATATAAATAGGAAGACAATAAATTAAGGCTCTTTTTTTGTTAAAAGTTTTGTGTTTAAAATCCTTTTTTTTATGTTTTCTAAGTAAAGTATGTGATTAAAAAGTGAAGAGAGAAAATGTGTGTTGTTAAAAAGTTATTTGAAAAAAATCTTTTTTTAAACATGTTTGTCAAACAAAGATTAAAAGGAAAGGAAAAAAACTAAAATGAAAAAAAAAAAAAATAGAAAAAAAAAAGTGTCAACTGCTGACACTTGAATGTGTCAACGGCTGACACGTGATTTTGTTTTTATTTTTTTAAAAGATAGCCTCTGACTAAAATGTTGTTGAAACAAACTAAAAAATTTCTCTAATTTTAATCTTACATTCTGAAAAATTTAATATTTCAAATAATGTCATTTGTAAATTTTTTGCAGAATGTGTTATTGAATTTTAATACATGTACTTGTATTAAAATTATCATGATAAAATAAAAGATAAAAATGACACATCATAAAAGATCAAATTAAAAAAATATATATAGCAAGACAATAAATTAAGGTTCTTTTTGTTAAAAGTTTTGTGTTTAATTTTTTTTTTTTTTATATTTTCTAAGTAAAATATGTGATTAAAAAGTGAAGAGATAAAATGTGTGTTGTTAAAAAGTGATTTGAAAAAAATCTTGTTTTTAAACATGTTTGTCAAACAAAGATTAAAAGGAAAGGAAAAAAACTGAAATGAAAAAAAAAAAAAAAAGTGTCAGCTGCTGACACTTGAATGTGTCACGGCTGGCACATGATTTTGTTTTTATTTTTTTTAAAAAAACCTCTGACAAACGTGTTGTTGAAACAAAAAAAAATAATAATAAAATAAAAAATTGTGTCAACCGCTTTTTTACCATATTTTATCAAAAAAATAATCTATACAAACTAAAAAATTACTCTACTTTTATCCTTAAATTCTGCAAATTTACTATTTCAAATAATGTGATTTGTACAAATTTTACAGAATGTGATCGAATTTTAATACATGTACGTGCATTAAAATTAGTATGACAAAATTAAAGATAAAAATGTCACATTACAAAAGATCAAATTACAAAAATATACATAGCAAGACAAAAAAATTTACTATTTCAAATATTGTGACGTGTAAATTTTTTTGTAAAATGTGATCGAAATTTAATAATTGTACGGGTATTAAAAATTATTATGACAAACTAAAAGATAAGAATGGCACATCGCAAAAAACTAAATTACAAAAATATAAATAGCAATACAAAAAAGAGAACAACTCTGTTTGTTAAAAGTTTTGTGTTTAAAAACATGTTTTTTAATGTTTTCTTGGTTAAATGTGTGGTTGAAAAGTGGAAAGAAAAAATGTATGTGTTAAAAAGTGATTTAAGAAATTATATTTTAAAAATCTTGTTTTTAAACATGTTCACCAAACAGAGGAAAGAAAAATAAAAGTAGTGAAAAAAAAAAAACATAATTTAACCACAAACATTTTCTCCCCATTTTTTAAACATATTTGCCACTTTTATCGATAGTATAGATAGTATGGAAGTATAGATTATCACAAAATAAAAGAGAAGAATGAATATTACAAAAAAATAAATTTAAAAAATATACACAAAATAATAATAATAATAATAATAATAAACATGCATTTAGTAAAAGTAAAAAAATGAATTATAATTTCTTAAATTAATTATCCACACATATTTTCTCTCTACTTATTCAAAAATCTTTTTTTTTTTCAAAATTCATTGTCTGCCACATTTTACCAATAAGATAATCTACAATTTTTGCTACATTTTACCAATAAAATAATTCACATACAAAAAAAAAAATTATCTACTTTTAACATTATATTCTAAAAAAATCACTATTTCAAATAATGTGATTTGTAAAATTTCTGTAGAATAAGCATGTATTTGGTAAAAGTAAAAAAATGGTTTCTAAACATGTTTATAAATTGCACAATTTTTTAAACCACCTTTTAACAACACATTTTCTCTTCAATTTTCAACAACTATTTTTTATCTCAAAATATTAAATAAGTCATTTTATAAAATAAATGAAAAAAAATTAAAAATGTGTCGGCCGCTTTGAAAAGCGGCTGACACATTTGATTTCTAAGCAATCCAGCTGACGGTATAAAAAAAAAAAAAATTGCAAAGAATGAACAGTAAATGGCGCTATCTTCTTAGACAAAACTTTTCAGTTTTCAAATATAATAATAATAATAATAATAATAATAATAATAATAATAATAATAATAATAATAATAATAATAATAAGCATGTATTTGATAAAAGTAAAAAAAATGAATTATAAACATGTTTATATATTACACAATTTTACAAACCATTTTTTAAATACACACATTTTCTCTCCAATTATTTTTACATAAAAAATATAAATAAATCAGTTTATAAACCAAACAATGTTACCAAAAGGAGGCAATAGACAAAAGAAGAATAAGATAAATGAAAAAAAAAAATTAAAAAAGATGTTAGCCGCTTAAACAGCATAATTTCTTAAATTACTTATCCACATATATTTTCTCTCTACTTATTCAAAAATCATTTTTTTTCAAAACTCATTGTCTGCCACATTTTACCAATAAAATAATCTACAATTTTTTGCTACATTTTACCAATAAATCAACATACCAAAAAAAAAAAAAAAAAAAAATTATCTACTTTTAACATTATATTCTGAAAAAAATCACTATTTCAAATAATGTGATTTGTAAAATTTTTTTAGAATAAGCATGTGTTTGATAAAAGTAAAAAAATGGTTTGTAAACATATTTATAAATTGCACAATTTTTTAAATCACCTTTTAAACACACATTTTCTCTTCAATATTCAACAACTATTTTTTATATCAAAATATTAAATAAGTAATTTTATAAAATAAATGAAAAAAATAAAAATAAAAAATGTGCCAGCCACTTTGAAAAGCGGCTGACACATTTGATTTGTTGGATTGCTTTCAGCTGACGATAAAAAAAAAAAAATTGCAAAGAATGAACAATAAATGACGATATCTTCTTGGACAAAACTTTTCAGTTTTCAAATATAGTAAGTATAGATAATAATAATAATAATAATAATAATAATAATAATAATAATAATAATAATAATAAGCATGTATTTGGTAAAAGAAAAAAAATGAATTATAAACATGTTTATAAATTACACAATTTTACAAATCATTTTTTAAATACACACATTTTCTCTCCAATTTTTTTTACATCAAAAATATAAATAAATCAATTTATAAACCAAACAGTGTTACAAAATGGAGGCAATAGACAAAAGAAGAATAAGATAAATGAAAAAAAAAAACAATTAAAAAAGACGTTAGCCGCTGAAACAACATAATTTCTTAAATTACTTATCCACACATATTTTCTCTCTACCTATTCAAAAATCATTTTTTTTTTCAAAACTCATTGTTTGCCACATTTTACCAATAAAATAATTTACAATTTTTTGCTACATTTTACCAATAAATCAACATACCAAAAAAAAAAAAAAAAAAAAAAAAATTATCTACTTTTAACATTATATTCTGAAAAAAATAACTATTTCAAATAATGTGATTTGTAAAATTTTTGTAGAATAAGCATGTGTTTGATAAAAGTAAAAAAATGGTTTGTAAACATGTTTATAAATTGCACAATTTTTTAAATCACCTTTTAAACACACATTTTCTCTTCAATTTTCAACAACTATTTTTTATCTCAAAATATTAAATAAGTCATTTTATAAACTAAATGAGAAAAAATTAAAAATGTGTCAGGAGCTTTGAAAAGCTGCTGACACATTTGATTTGTTGGATTGCTTGCAATCCAGCTGACGGTAAAAAAAAAAAAAAAAAAAAAATGATTGCATTTTTGAAAATGTAATGCTTGTAAATTTGAATTACATCTTTGAGCACTACATGTATTTGTTCCCAAATAAGAAAAAAATAATAATTTTGAGCACTGTTAAATTTTATGAAAAATAATGGTAGTTAAAATTTTTTGTTTAAAAACATAGAATGTGATATTTTTGAGGTAAAAATTAGTGATTGAAAAGTGGAGAGAAAAAATATGTGTGATTAAAAAGTAGTTTAAAAGCGTGTTGTTTAAAAATATTTTGTCAAACAAAATGCTTCGTTCCAATTCCAAAAAAGGACAATTTAATTTTTTTTTTTATTTCACAAATTAGTTTTTACTTAACAGGATAATTGATTTTAATATAAATAATTCTCTATTGTTATAAAAAAGTATTCAAGATCCGTAATATAGAAATTTTGTTAAATTAATTAAAAAAAAGATTATTCAAAAATATTCTGTCTAATCATAGTGTAACTAATTTGATAAAGTAATATTAAATTATTTCTAAAGATATAAAATTATATTATAAAATGTGTTGAAAAACATTTAAATAACCCGAAAATGTTTTAGTTTAAAGAACGAAAAATGATTTATTTTAAAGAATTTAAGAACATTCCTTATACTGTGTATTTTTTTTATAAGTTTTCCAATTATATTATATAAAAAAATAAATATTAAATGACTAATTCAGAAATTTTCTTTCAAATCGAATAATTTTATATTTGATTGAATATATTTTTCCGTCTTATGTAATGACAATTAACAAGAGTTAGAAGTAATCACTCTTGCATGTTGAAATGTATTTGAAAAATCGTATATGTAACTATCAGTATTAAAATTATATTTAAGCACGTGATTAATAAACTTGCAAAAATGGTTTATAAACCATTTTATAAACCACAAAATTTTTCAAACCACTTTTTTAAACATACACGTTATTATATTATTTTGAAGTCGAAAAATATGTAATATAGATGTCAAATTAAAGATCTCAACAAGAAGTTTAATACAATATAACAAGTGAGAGCAAACTGTAAAAATATTGTCCGTAAAATCGTCCAAAAGATCAAATGTCAAAGTTTTACTTTATATTTTTTACTTAATTTTAAATTATATCATTTAAGTTATATAATACTCCATGTTCAAAAAGCCTAAAATTGTTCGACTTGAAAAAGGCAGCGGGTCAAGAGTCAGAGGATTAAATCGGGTTGAACCGAGGTTAAATCGATTTTAATTAAAAACTTAATAATTATTTCAAAGATCAGAAAATTTTCTAAAAAAATTATTTTACAAATAAAACGACATTTACTCATTTGGAGTAAAATTAAATAAACAAAAAATATAACAGCAATATTCTTTACCAATTCAAAGTAAATATAGATTTATGGTTGTTAATTTTATTTATTAAATTTTATTTCAAAATAATTTAATATATATATATATATATATATATATATATATATATATATATATATATATATATATATATATATAAAAGATAAAAATAACGTTTTATAAATGTTTTATTTCCTATTTTGATTTTTTTAAGCTTTAAATTCGATAATATTTTGTATTAAAATGTTATTGTACTACATTTTTATATGGTATGATTGTATAATTAATATATTTTTATAAATTTTGATCGAAATTACTATCACAATTATTTTTTCATGGTTCGAACGGGTGAAAATACCAATTTTTTTAAAGATATTGAATCAATGCAAACCATTCTACTTTCTTTTCTCAACCTTCCACGTGTAGTAATCCTATTGATTTTGAGAAATCACAATCATGCTAATTACCAACTAGTGAATTTCCAGTGCAATGCACGGGAAGCAACGACTGCAAAAGACGTAATGATGCGGTAGTTGATGAAAATTGAATCAGAATAAATAGCGTTAGCAAGAATAATATGACATCATTAAATTTTGTTTTCCTCTTATTACAAAAAAAATTTGGAAAACTTCTTTGTACACAACATTTGTTGTTAAATTTGACGGTCTTCCCTCCTTATTATAAATCAACATCTTCGACCCCGAATGATAGGTCACATTAGAAACTAGAACATAAAGTTGTTCATGAAAGTGATTGTCCCTAACTCTTATTGATGGTAATGACATAAAACATCATCAATGAAAACCGTCTTCTTTGAAATTTAACAGGTATTCTAAAATCCGAATGTCTCAATGACATCCTTGGAACAAAAATCATATATTCCATACAAATAACATCCACCTAAATAAAAATAAAAAAATTACTTTTTATTGATTAGTCTAGATGGAAAATGCTAAAGAGCCCGAAAAATCCGATAAAATGGATGACCGAATGGGTGTGGACTATTGATTTTGGAGTTGATGTGATGGTCATGTGTGTAGGTGTAAAATTTTATGTCAAGCTTTTAATTCGTGCAACATGATTCTACTTTAGATAGGTCATGAGTCATGACCCATCTCCTTCAAATTTCCATAACCAACACAGAAATCATTGCAAATCTCTCCCTAAAACACACACATTGCAAATCTATCAACTGGCCAGTCATTGATACAAAATAAAATTGAATTCTTACAAATGTGGTTTATGCTAAATAAAGTTGTTACATTACAACATACAGTTTCACGTAATGCTAATGGGTTTGAGGCCCCCAGTGCAGTTTGGAAGTGTTCATTTGTCACAGCCATTGAATTTAACAATTCAGCATCAATCGTCTCATCTTCCACGTCAATACATTCATTTTCTCTCTAATGCACTGAAGAGCAGCTTCAGTGTAGAGAGCAGCAAGATCGGCACCACCATAACTGTGGGTATCCTCTGCAACTCTTTCAAGGTCAACCTGAAATATCTCCCAAGATACCCTTCTCAACTTTGCAAAAATTAAGAAATGTGGAAGTTCGTTTCGTCTGCTTTTGCTTTCCGTGGATATCAAAACAATCCATCTGAACGTATCTAAGAAGTTCTGAATGAAATATAACAGAATCAACTTATGAGAAAAAGAGCATCACTTTCTTCGACAAATTCCTCTTCAAAAAGGAATACAAAAGAACATATTTTTTGGCACTTGAGACAATACTGCTTGTTACAACCCTTCGTTGGTGACCTATAGATGATAACATTTTATCAAAAGGGAATAAAAAATATCAAAATTTTAACAGAGGTTAAAATCAGTCAAGACACTATACTTGTTTCCTTCCATCATCCACATTAATGTAGACATTAGTTTTTTGAAACGATACACGCGCAAGATCCTCAACCAAAAATTGGTAATATTCTTTTATTATGTCCCAGGCAGTAGTAACTAAATATATTTTTTTCCATTATCAATACAATAATAGTAAAAAGTCACTTCGGCATCAAAATATAAGAATCTATAATGAGGTTGGACAGTTTGGGAAGATAAAAGAAATTGAAAAATAAAATCATATAAAAATACATTTTTGTATTTAATCTTGCATTCTATGTGTTCTTTATTTTCCCAAAACAACATGAAATTTAATTTTCTCTTGTAGAGAAATAAATATAGATTGTTCCACCAAAATAAAAAGAAAAGGAAAAGGAAAAGGAAAAATAGAAATAAAAAATAATAAGTAATAAAAACCATTTCTTCCTAACTTCCACCTCCCCTATGTGCAACCCTTCTCATGCCGCCCCCTTACCCTACCATGGAGCAAGTCTCGGCCCATAGCCCCATCACCTTCATCCTCAAAATCCTGATGAATTATCGTTGCTAGATTATCTCCTGTAACGTATAACTGAGAACTTCAGCAACAAAGTGAAGTCTTGAGTTTAATATCATCTCTATAATGAAGTATGTGTAAATCTATTTAGCAGAATATTTCCTTGATTTCTCTTTTCATAGGTTCACCAATTAATCACTATTAAAAGTTTCTTTCACAAAATATATAACTTATACTACCTCTAACTGTTAGCCCAATCTCCAAAATAACATTGAGGGACACTTGGTGGAGGTCAGTGATTTTGATGCTTTTTTATTTTTTATGATATATATAATTCTTTTCATCTTTCTTCACCAGGTGTCTTTTTAACTAAACATCATTTTCGAAACATGTGACTTATTAACAGTTTTTTGGACGGAATCCTCAGTTGGGACTCAAGTACTACAGAAATTGAAGGTAGGGGACCCAAGTTCTCACTTCCAAGAAGGTTGAAAACCTCCGGCTCCAATTTCCTTAATTTATTTAATGGGAAAATCTGTTATTTAACTTCAATTTGATAATAAATATAACCTCCACTTCAATAATTGCACCGTGATCCATCTTATTCAAAGCCACCAAAAAAAAAAGGAACATATGACATAATGCGTCCACGAAAAAACTGAAAATATCTTTTACCCCGAGGAACTCTTTAAAGATTATGAAACTCATTTCAATTTGCTTATCTACAGGATAAAAAAGAAAAGGGGAGGGGGGGGGGGGGTAAAGAAGGTTGGCAATATTAAGTTTTGCATAACCTGCTAACACCGCAAGCAAAAATTTGAATAACACTCGTGAGTATTAACTATAACTGCAAGTACCTTTGGTAAAATTTTAATTATCTTCTTCAAAATTTTCTTCCAAAATCTTATCAGCTTCATCAATCACGAGGCACTGCAAAACTCAAAATGCATCTAAAATTTACAAAGTCCAGAATTTTCGGCTGAAAAAGAATACCCAGAGATTTTGGGTCTCTGAAAATCAAGTGAATTTTTCACCAAATGGAAAAAGAAGAAAACCCACAAGAAATTCAATATTCAAAGGCCAAGATTCCAAACATTCAACCTTGAATATAAATTTGTAGACAACCCAGTGCAAAAGAAGAATAAGAAAACCAAGAAAAGCCCATAAAACACAAAATACCAGATGGAACCCTAGGGATAGTTAAGGGAAGACACCATAAGAGAATCCGATATAGATCGCTGTAAGAAAATAGTTCGATAAGACCGTTAGAAAATGGCTCAAAGTTCTTGGCTTTGTAGATCAAAAGACAGACCCCTCAAAGAAGCTATATTTTCCCCTTTCTCGTGTGGAGTCTCTCCCAGCCGGGCCTCTTCTGCCGACAAATTAAAGGCAAACCCTCCACAACAAATGGACATTTACTTCAGTTGTGCAAATGACATTGACTTTCACTCCCCCGATAAGCTTTGATTTGTAGTATTATTTATTTATCAAATCTTGAATTAGATTTCATTGGATTCTTGATTAAACAAAGCTTTGTTGTGGATGGCCAAGGCGGGACCTACCATTACTCCAACACCCTTTCTTCTTATAATAAATATATATATAATTCGATTTTATTTGTTTTTCCTCAAATTGAGCAAACAATTCTGTTCTAAAGGGAAAAATTAAGAGAGAATTCGATAAACAGGGTACAGAAAAACTTCAAATTCATGAAAACTATATAACAATAAAATGAGAATTATAAACAACAAACTTAAAAATTTTGAAAAAAATGAACGAAAAATTGAAAACAATGTTGAAAGTGGAAACATAAACTCAAATAAACAGAGAGAAGAAAAGAATAAAACACGCAGATAAACACACTAACCTTGGGGAGGACATTTGGAAGAGAAGCTTCTCATATTCATCTACATAACTCCACTCCATAATTTCTCTTCCTTTCTTCTTAAGGTTCTTCTACTTCTTCTTCTCTAAAAATTACTTCAAAATCACAAACCAAAACAAACTTGTCTTCTCAAGTCAAAACCCTAATAAAATCTCTTTGATTGATATGCACCCTAATCCTCTTCAATATCTCTATCTCAAAGTGTCCATGTTAAAGAATTATTGCTATGTGCATACAGATAAAAGCATTAATTAATTAATGCAGATTATAAGAAATATAAGGGGCGGTTGACTTTGGACGGATAAATGTGATGCATCTAGGGAAATGCGTAAGACGTTGGGAAAGAGAAAAAAGTGATTAAAACTTCTGGAAAAAAAAATAAAGAGTAACATTTAGGCAAAAAAGTGTTAGTGGAACCCACTAGAGCTCAGCTACTTTTATATAGAATATAGATATAGATTCTTTTCCCAGCTCTTAGACTCAGTTTCCAACATAATACTTTTCCATCAGGGAAAAGTCACTGCCAGAGTCCAATCAGTATAAATCTTTGAGAATTTATCTTTATCTATCACAGTTGTCACTTCTATTTACTTTCAAACTCTCAGATTATAGGTCACGAACAATGTTTATAAATAGTACACGTTGGCAGCAATTTTTATGATAGAGAATATATTTTTCACGGCAGAAGAAAAACACTCACGGTCACCACGAAGTTTAACTCGCATCAAGATTTATTTTCTGTCAATTCTTTTCAACTAATAAGGTAAGTTACATTATGTGCAAGTGGTTTAATTCTAATTTTTCATATTTGTTATAAAATGTATATAATGTGAATGACCAAATTTACCCTTATAAATTTTACTTTATTACAATTGTATCATTACTCTCTCCTATAAATAGAGGCTTGATTTAGAGGTTTTGTACACACCTCTTCAATAAAAAGAATTCTATATTTCTCTCTCTCTCTCTCTCTCTCTCTCTCTCTCTCTCTCTCTCTCTCTCTCTCTCTCTCTCTCTCTCTCTCTATTTTACTCTAGTTTTACAACACGTTATCAACACGAGTCTCTAACCAATTGAGTCTTGAATTTGAGTAATCTGAAGGAATTATGCTCTGCAGTTGCCTTTAGTAGGATCCTCTGCATCAGAAACCTGATTATTATTAATCAAACATCAAATTAAACCGAATTCCTGTGAAGAGATTATCCTTAGGTATCTACTCAACTGCAAGTCTTCAAATTTATATCTTTGTAAGAATCAAATTAATTGATATTTATCGATCTATATTTCATAATCATTTTAATTATTTACAATTTTTTTATTAAGTATACAATAATTCTTTAAAACTTTAGAATTAATTACGTACTTTTGAGTTGTCCATATTCATCTTTTTGAAAGTATTGCTTGTTGAAATTGTTGCTTAATTATTTAGTAGTTTTATGTGCTTTATAATCTTTATAATTATTGTTTTTATGCATACTAACATGGTGTGGTAGTCAAAAAGTTATGCTTTAGAATCTTTAGAATTATTGTTTCTATGCATGCTAACATGGTGTGTTAGTAAAAAAAAAAAAAAAAAAAAAAAAAAAGAAGTTAAAGTTAAATTTAAATTTAAAGTTAAAGCTAAAGTTATATATATATATATATATATATATATATATATATATATATATATATATATATATTAAATATTTATCTTTCTTCTAGTTTATATTTTTGTTTCAGTTTAATGATCTGTTTAATTACCAATATAATAATTATGAAAACTTAAATAACAATTAAATAATGATATTCGAATTAACTAAATTTGGATTATTGTTGTACCTTTGCAAAACATTGAATTATTATGGACTTTGGACTATTATAACATATGCTCTATTATGAATCTTGTACTCATGAACTTTGGACTATTATAACCTATACTCTATTATGGATCTTGGACTTATGGACTTTGGACTATTATAATCTATGATATATTATAGACCTTGAACTTATGCACCGTGGATTGTTATAAACTTTGGACTTATTCTAAATTAAAGATAATTTACTAAAGTTATTTATCTTGATTTTATACGCACATTATATTCAGATTATTTCTTTATTATATTTGTTAGTCATTCATTAGATAGTTATATTTATTTACTTGATTTTATTTTGTAGTCTTACATACATGGCCAATCTCACAAAATTAGAATTTGTGGCTCTTGATATATCTGGAAAGAACTATCTTTCATGGATCCTTGATGCTGATATACATCTTGAAGCTAATGGCCTTGGGGATACCATAAAAGAAGAAAATACTGCATCCAATCAAGAAAAGGTCAAGGCGATGATCTTCCTTCGCCATCATCTTGATGATGGATTAAAAGCGGAATATCTTACAATCAAGGATCCTCTTGAATTGTGGAATAATTTGAAGGAAAGATATGACCTTCAGAAGACAGTCATACTACCAAGAGCTCATTATACTTGGATGCATTTGAGGCAGCAATATTTTAAATCAGTATCTGAGTATAATTCTGCATTGTTTAAAATAACTTCCACATTAAAATTATGCGAAAAAAAAGTTACTGAAGAAGATATGTTAGAGAAAACTTTCTCTACTTTTCAGGCCTTGAATGTTATCTTCCAGCAAAAATACAGGGAACGAGGCTTTAAAAAACATTTAGAACTGATATCATGTCTTCTAGTGGCTGAGCAAAATAATGAGCTCTTAATGAAAAATCACGATCGACCGGATCAGCTGCACTACCTGAAGCGAATAACATTTCATATAATAAACAAAGACAAGACCATGGTCATAATTACAATCATGGTCGTAGTCGTGGTAATGGTCAAGATCGAGGACGAGGACAAAGCAACACTTGGCAACGTGGAGGACAAAATCATGCTCGTCCTCACAATGGTCATAATAAACAATCCTTCAATTGTAGAGGAACAAATTATGGAGAAAGTGGGAAAAGTTCCCAGAAAAGAAAGATGTCAACAAGATTGACAGACAGTTCATGCCATAGATGTGGTATGAAAGACCATTGGGCACGTGCCTGTCGGACAGTGTTCACTTATATCTCGCGAAGCGAAATATTCTCGCAAGTGTACGAGTCGTAAGAAGTAATAAAGTGGACCTAAGAGTCCGGATTATCGTCCCACGGAGACTGCTACTAAGTATCGAAATATGTTAGTTATTAGCCCTATTTGAACGGATGAAAGAATTGTGATTTTTAAGACTACAACCAAAAAAATAAATTAAACTAAGAATTAAAATTGCAAAATTGTGTTTGTTTCTAAAAATGATTGTAAAGTAGTTGGGATTCACGATTTCATCTAGTCAATTAAATCAATTCCAATTCCAGTTTTATTTCCTAAATATGCATTCGGTCAAATTCACTAATGTATATTGAAATTCTTCTCTCGAGTTTAAATCAATTCTACCTAAGCAAGTCAACCATGTATCTTTACAGATGGTCTGAATATTCCTTATCTAGATGCAATAAACACAAGAATTTACACACGATCGCAATAATAACAAGAGTATATCTCTATCTCTCGTTCAATTACTGGATTTATTACTACTTTCTAAATTATTAACTCACCTCTCGGATTATGAAAATAATTCAATACATTATGAATTGGTGATCAAGCAATTCAAGCATTAAGAATAATAATAAATCAATACAAACAACGAATTCATAAAAACAACGGAATTTGGATTTAAAATAATTGATTAGGCTACATCGTTCATCCCAACATTATAATTAGTTACACATCATTATGAAAGAACAAAAATAATAAAAATAAACCCGTTCATTGAAAAACAATATAAAGAATGGAAATCTTGCACCAAGTTTTGATTCTTCAATTATCTTCAATTCACGTCCCTCTGCAATGCTTGATTCTCCAAGAAATTGATGATGAAATCTCAATTGTAGCTCGTTCTATGGAGAGGCAAAAGTCCAGATCTCGTGTCTCATGTGTTGTATATATAAGTTTTGGAGAAAACCTAGGTCAAAAAGCTCAAATCCTGTTAAAAATCGCGAGAAAAATCTGATATGCGACCTAGACGGACAACCGCGCAATCGCATGGCTTAAACCATAGCGATTGTGTGGAATACATTAAAACCCTCGGGTGAAGATTTTGCACTTTCGAACGACCGCGCACCAAGACACGTCACGATCGCGTGGTTCTGTTGGTCTGTGCAATTATCAACTTTCCCTTCTGTATAAGTTGGTCCCTGCCTTTTAATTGCACCTTCAATCCTCAACTTTCGATTGTTGTGGTTTATTCTCCAAACTTTATATTCTTCTCAATTTGCTCGTTTAAGCTCTCAATTCCTTCAATTGGGTCCTTTTTCCATTAATTGTTCAATTCTTCATCTTTTGGGATATTTTCTGCAGAGTAACAATTAAACACAAATTAAATAACATATATTCTAAAACGACAATAATTTCTTCTAATTTAGACATACAGATAAGTGTATAAAATACACTTATCAAATACCTCCAAACTAGAACTATTGTTCGTCCTCGAACAATGTAAACTAAACTAACAAATTAAAATAACAACATGCAATTGTTTTTGTTGTGTCAACATGTTTACCAAATGCCTCCACAATCCAAATTACTTTACACTTCAGTAAGAGTTATGAACAACAATGCAAAATAATTTCTAGTCATATCATGCCAGATTCTCAAGTGTGTGTGTGTGAATAGCCAAAGTCAAACTCCTACTCATGCAAAGGATATACTTAACACAGTGTAATTTGTTATGCACATTCCAGCCCAAATCCTATGTGGTCACCTAATGAATCCAATTATTTTCTTACATCTCTTATGGGTGATCACAACTTACTGCTTTTCTATCACACCCCTGGTTTATCTATAGTGGTTTCTAAAAATATTCTTAGCTTTTTCCACACAAGATGGTCAAAATTAGAAGTATGCATGCACAACAAATCAAAAGAAAGCAATCCCCAATTCTACAACCTCAACCACCACAGCTCAGTCAACTAAGCTTATACCATGCATTTATATTTTTTTTCTTTTTATAGACGACTTTTTCCTTTAATTGTCCCTACCTTTTACAATCTTTGTGCAACACTTTTCATACTTGCTTTCTATATGACCCCTGTAGCGGGCTTTCGGGTCGGCAACTTCCAAACCAGTTGGCTTCAGGGTACCAAGTTCAAAGAACTCCTAAGACTTACTTGCCCGAGTCATAAAGGTTTAAACACAAAAGTTAAAGATGTTTTAATGTCTTATGTGTAAGTCTACTCTTCGTACTTGCTTTCTAGTTGACCCCTGTAGCGGGTTTTCGGGTCGGCAACTCCCAAACCAATTGGCTTTAGGGTGCCAGATTTAAAGAATCCTAAAGACGTACTTGCCCGAGTAAAAAAGGCTTTTGTAGAGCAGAATAAGACCTTCGATATTTTTCTGTTTTTATGACGGTTATAGTTTATACCCGTTGACCAAACTACAATAACTAAAGTGCAAAACCAAGAACCACAGACCTCCAACCCATCGATACATACAAATTCCAACTATTCTACCCCCAAACTTGCCTTTTAGTATAATTGGTTCTAATTTAGGGATGGGATATCTAATGATATAAGTTCAGGGATTTTCAAGTCATTCCTAAATTCAAATTGCATAAACTTTGCCCCACATGTATTAAACAAATCCCCACGCAAGTAATTATCCAACCATGGCTATGTGCGCATGAAGATGAAATTTAGCAAGTAATAACTAGCTCATAAAAGAAATTCATGTTTTCAAGTTGTCCAATTACTCAAGCAAAAGCACAATTAGATTCAAACTACATCTTAGGCAATAAACATGTCAACAAATTTTCAAATTTATTTTTTATTTTTTATTTTTTTAAATCCCAAAAAAAAGAAAAAAAAAAATGAAAACATAAAATAAAAAGCAATAATATGGAAATAATGAAATTTTCCACCCCCAAACTTGAATGAACATTGTCCTCAATGTTTGCTACATAAATAAGAATATGCAAAACTTGACAAAAGAAAGAGAACGAGAACTTCTTAGGGGTAGAGGAGATGTCTCATTGTTTTGGAGTCTCTATTGGATGACACTTTGGATGAAGTCGACCCTTCCTTGTATTGCTCACTTGGTTCAAGGTGTTTTGATTGGCCTTTTCCTTGAAAACTAAAAATAAATGGCATTAGAGGTCTCAAACACCAAGAATACATGTTATAAGTTCAACCCAACACCCCCAAACTAAAGCAAAAACAAAATCTTGAATTTTTAAAAACATGGTCGACCACACATATTCAACCCTTGACATCTCCTAGAAAAACACAAATTTTTCTGAGCCATCTTTTGATATGTTGAAGTTCACAGCCTGGTCTATAATATATTACAAATTCAAATCATTTGGAATACAATAGGGTCGTGAAAAACTGTGGAGATGTAGGTGACGTCAGACAGTTTCTAGGTGCAATGACCTGCAGTGACCTTGCAATGAGACTGCCATGATGCAAACATGGTTTTAATGGATTTCATGCCAAGATGTGAACTAAATCATGCACTACACACACATAAACATTGATAAACATGTCATGAAGATAAATGTTTGGATGCATTTCTAAAATTAGTACAAAACTCTCTTTGTGGCATTTCATCAAACACATAGTGTGCATTGCAAAAATCAAAGGATATGCACAGGTTTGGAGGCATCTACTAAACCACAAATCACAAAATCCAACAACTAACCTAAGCCCATTCTTCACAATTCACAATTCCAATTGTTCAAAAACTAAAAGAAGATTTCATAAATTTTGAGTTAACTATGCTTCAAGTGAAGAAATTCATACATTTGATTGATTTGGATGTAAAAATAGCAATGAATTTGGTGCAATGAAGTGTTGATTACATGCATGATAGATGAAAGATCAATTTTGGAGTGATTTTGGGGAGAGAAAACGAATTTGTGTGTTGTTTAAAATTGAAAGAATTAAGTGAAGCACTTAAACTGCCAGTTCTGCTACCAGTATAGCCACCCGATCACGTGGCCAGAGAGCCAGCAATCACGTGGTTCAAGGTTTTAAAACCTGTTGAACTTTAAATGCAAACTCGCGATTGCTAGATCCTATTGGCACGCGATCGCGTAGTTCCCGGCAGTAATGAAATTTTTTCCTATTTTTGATTTTCAAAATCGTTTTTAGCCCCCTAATCACTTCATGATCTATGAAATGACTTTCCAAACGTTAACTTCATGATCCAATGTGTGTGTGAGTTGGGATGACAATTAAGAACCTAGTTTAATAAAAATATGCAAAAATTAAAAATGCGCGTAAGCATGCAAAAATAGCGCACCTAGCAAAAATGTCTTAACTTGCCAACATGCTAAATACTCCCACTAGTTACCCAACATGCATAGATCTAAAATTTATCAAATAAACAAATTATTAAAGCATTGTAAATAAAAGGGGGGAAAGGTTGGGTTGCTTCCCAACAAGCGCTCCGTTTTAAGTCTTAAGCCCGACTTTAGCACATCAAAATCATGGAGGCTTGAAAGATGATTTCAGAGCCTTGCATATCTTGCAATTTCCAGCCTTACATTTCTCATCCCATTTTCTCACTTTCTTGAGCTTCATAACCTCTGTTTTAGCTGTTGGTTGAGGAATGTTAGGCCTTTTCTCCTTCTTTTCCCTCCATCCATCTTTTGCTTGGACAATTCCTTCGATTTTGCAACGGCTTTCATTCTGGTCTTCAGGTTCCCGTCTTAGCTTAGTGCTAAAAGTGACTTGCTCCTTCTCGACCCTAAATATGATTTCACCTTTTTCGATGTCTATGAGAGCTCATCCCGTAGCAAGAAATGGTCTTCCAAATATCAGGGGCATCTGAGAGTTTTCTTCCATATTAAGGATCACAAAGTCAACTGGAAAGAAGAACTTGTCCACTTTCACAATCACGTTCTCCACTATCCCAAATGGATACTGTATAGACCTGTTGGCAAGCTTCAACGTGATATTTGTTTATTTAGGATCCCCCAAACCTAATTTCCTGTACACAGACAAAGGCATTAAATTGACATTGGCACCAAGATCACACAATACATTATCAAAAGTAAATTTACCAATAGTACAAGGGATGGAGAAACTCCTTGGATCTGTTAGTTTCTGAAGCAACTTCTTTTGGATAATGGCACTGCATTCCTCATTAAGAGCTACTGTTTCATGATTAACCAATTTCCTTTTGTTTGAGAGCATCTCTTTCATGAATTTCAAGTAGAGGGGCATTTGGGCTAAAATTTCGACAAAAGGGATGTTTATATGTAATTTCTTGAAAATCTCCAAAAATTTCCCAAATTGCTATTCCAGATTTTGCTTTCTCAGTCTTTTTGGATATGGAACTGGAGGTACATATGCCTTGACTGGCGGCCTAACTCGAACTTCTTCTTCAACTTTTTCTTGAACTTCAGGAGTCGATCCCTGTTCTTTCTCACTTTCCTGATCTTCCATCCCATTTTCCCTTTGATTCTTCTTTTCATATTTTTCAACAATCACTTCAGGTAATTGAACCCCACTTCTTGTTGTTATTGCATTCACATGTTCCCGAGGGTTTGTTTCAGTATTACTAGGTAATTGTCCTAAATGCCTTGTTGCACTGCTCGCTGCCAACTCTCCCATTTGTTTCTTCAAATTCTTTATCTCTGCTACTTGATTCATAATTTCCCCATTCTGACTCTTGACCAGCTGGATTAACATTTCCATGTTCTCGGCCATGTTTTTTTGAGATTGTTGCTATTGCTGTTGCTGAAAACCAGGTGGGCATTGAACATTCTGATTGTTAGACCAAAAAAAATTGGGGTGACTTTTCCATTCTGGGTTGTATGTTTGTGCATATGGACCACCCTGCTGCCTGTTTCCCACAAAGTTGACTTGTTCTGGATTTGATTGATTTTGCTGTAGTGGCCAGAAATTTACAGCGTGATTCTCAAAACAAAAATCACACAAAACCGTTTGTATTGAATTCACTGGCTGCACACCCATACTGCCGATTTTCTTTGTTAAAGCATCCATCTTAGCACTCAAAGCTGTAATCTCAGTAACTGCAACAATTCCCCCAGACTTTGGTGTAGATCTATCTGAGTACCACTGGTAACTGTTCCCAGCCATCTTCTCAAAAATCTCAGATGCTTCTTCATATGTCATATCCATTACTGATCCTCTAGCTGCTGAGTCAGCGTGCTTCTTGTTTTCATTTGTCAGCCCATTGTAGAATGTCTGAACTAATATCCAATCAGCAATTCCATGGGTAGGACACTGTCTAATGAGTTCGTTAAATCTTTCCCAAGCTTCAAAAATGGACTCCCCTGACTATTGACTGAATGACAAGATTTCACGCCTCAGCTTTGACATGCGACCCGATGGGAAAGATTTATCTACGAATTTTTGGCTCAGGATTTCAAAGGTGGTGATAGTGTGTAGAGGTAAGGAATAGAACCAAGCTTTAGCTTTGTCTGCCAAGGAGAATAAGAACAATTTCAGCTTTATAGCATCATCTGGAACTCCATTCATGCGCTGCATGTCGCACAATTCTTGAAAAGTCCGGAGATGTGCATGCGGGTCTTCGAATGGCAACCCGTGGAATACAGCAGAATTTTGGATCAAAGAAATTAAGGAAGTATCTCAAATTTTTTTGCTGGTATTGCTGGTGGTACTACACAGGTCCCAATATTTCCAACAGGAGGGACCATGTATTCTCTCAAAATACGCCTCCCATAATTTTGTTGCTGTCCAACAACAGCTGCCGGTAGATTATTTGGATTTCCTGGATTGTCTAGAATTCTATCATCAGCCATGGCTAAGTTTGTTTATTGATTTGCTTCCAACTGTTGTCTACGCCTCAGTCGAAAATTGCGTTCAATTTCTGTATCAAAAGGAAGCAAATCAAACGACTTAGTCCTTCTTATCATAAATTAAATTCAACAAAAATTAAAAATAAAAACAGAAACTAAAAATAAAGTTCAAAGTAAAGCAAGAACTAATGAGTATCGATATTAATATAAAAATAGTCCCCGGAAACAACGCCAAAAACTTGTTCACCTATATCTCGCGAAGCGAAATATTCTCGCAAGTGTAGGGTCGTGAGAAGTAATAAAGTGGACCTAGGAGTCCGGATTATCGTCCCACGGAGACTGCTACTAATTATCGAAATATGTTAGTTCTTAGCCATATTTGAACGGATGAAAGAATTGTGATTTTTAAGACTACAACTAAAAAAATAAATTAAACTAAGAATTAAAATTGCAAAATTGTGTTTGTTTCTAAAAATGATTGTAAAGTAGTTGAGTTTCACGATTTCATGTAGCCAATTAAATCAATTCCAATGCCAGTTTTATTTCCTAAATATGCATTCGGTCGAATTCACTAATATTTATTGAAATTCCTTTCTCGAGTTTAAATCAATTCTACCTAAGTAAGTCAATCATGTATCTCTAGAGATGGTCTGAATATTCCTTATCTAGATGCAATAAACACAAGAATTCACACATGACCGCAATAATAACAAGAGTATATCTCTATCTCTCGTTCAATTACCGGATTTATTACCACGTTCTAATTTATTAACTCACCTCTCGGATTATGAAAATAATTCAATACATCATGAATTGGTGATCAAGCAATTCAAGCATTAAGAATAATAATAAATCAATACATGCAACGAATTCATAAAAAAACAACGGAATTTGGATTTTAATAATTGACTAGGCGACATCGTTCATCCTAACATTATAATTAGTTACACATCATTATGAAAGAACAAAAACAATAAAAATAAACGTTCATTGAAAAAAAATATAAAGAATGGAAATCTTGCACCAAGTTTTGATTCTTCAATTATCTTCAATTCACGTCCCTCTGCAATGCCTGATTCTCCAAGAAATTGATGATGAAATCTCAAATGTAGCTCGTTCTATGGAGAGGAAAATGTCCAGGTCTCATGCCTCATGTGTTGTATATATAGGTTTTGGAGAAATCCTACGTAAAAAAGCCCAAAGCCTGTTAAAAATAGCGAGACAAATCTGATCTGCGGCCCAAACGGACAACCACGCAATCGCATGGCTTAAACCCTAGCGATCGCGTGGAATACATTAAAACAACCCGATGAGAACATTTCTAAACATGATAATGATCGAAGTTGAGAAGTTATTTGATGTGATCCGGACCCTCGACAATCGGAGTCATAGCAGGCTTGACGGGAAAATTTAAATATTCAAGCAAAAAAAAGAATTCAGCAGGTTCGACGAGCTTTGAAGATCAAACCGTATCGAAAAGAACCGAAAATTGAATCACGGCCGTGGATTGGTCACGACCGTAACTTTTGAAGATCACGGCCGTAATGTCAAGGATCACGGCCGTAACCTATTCTCTGCCTAATTCATAACCGGATAAAAAAAGACTTACGGCCGTAGCTAAAATCCTCACGACCGTAACATATTTCAATTACACAATTACGGCCGTAAGACAGCTTCTGAACGTGCGCCGCTTATAGAGTTTAAAGATTTTCGTATATTTTATTTCCTTATCAGTTTTTAGCTATTTTAGGTTAGTTAGAATTCTATTTTGAGTAAATTAGCGATTAGGATTTTATTTTGCTTATTTATACGCCTTTTTGATTCATTGTAAATTAAGACTTTGATGATTAAATAAAACAGAGATTGAATGTTTTTCAATTGTTTAATGTGTGGATTCACATTACAAACCCAAACTTATCAAGATTGATTATCTTGTGGCGTTCATCCCGAATTTATCAAATATTCGCGAGAATATTTGTGGCGTTCAAATCAGAGACTTATCAAGGAGATTGGGCAAATCCTTGTGGTGTTTCGAAAATCGTGGTTCTTTATTCCGCATCGTCGAGCCATCGCGTCGTGAATATCGGGTCATGATTCATCCGTCCAACCACAACCTGAGTTCGGAACTTTCCGGCGTTTCTTCCGCGTCTCAAATCTCATCATTATTACTTGTAATTGAATGTATTCATGTATTTCAGTGTGTTATCGGTACTTTTATCTATTTGATAATTTTTGCACGTTGTTTTTAATGAAAATATGTGTGATAATATAATATTTTTCTTCTCAATATAATTATTTTGTATGTAACCATATTTCTCTTTGTTAGTGAAGAAATGGACACTTTTGATTTGTTGAATGGCTCCAAGATCATTGATGGAGATATTTGCTTAGCAGACAGTGCATCAACAAATACAAAACTCAGAAATGAGAAATATTTCTTGAATTTGACAATGATAACAACTAATGTGAATACAGTAATAGGATTTGCACCTATTATTAAAGGATGGAGAAAAACAAATATTGTACTAAGTGGAGGAACAAAAATGACCATCCAAAATGCCTTATTTTCCCCTAAGTCATCTAGGATTCTGCTAAGTTATAAAGATATACGAAGTAACGGGTATCATACTGAGACTGCCGAAGAAAATAATAAAGAATATCTTTATATTACTTCTATTGTCTCTGGAAATAAATGTATACTTGAAAGGTTACCCGCTTTACCTTCTGGCTTGTACTATACAAAAATTAGTACAATTGAAACAAATGTTATATTATGCCAAAGGTTCAAAGAGCCAAAGAATTTTATAACTTAGCATGACCGACTTGGACATCCTGGGTCAACTATGATGTGAAGAATTATTGAGAATTCAAAAGGACATTCATTGAGTAATCAGAAAATTCTTCATTATAATGAATTCTCATGTTTTGCTTGTTCTCAAGGCAAATTGGTCATCAGACCATTATTATCTAAAGTTGGGTATGAATCTCCAATATTTTTGGAACGTATACAGGGTGATATTTGTGGGCCCATTCACCCTCCACATGGACCATTTCGATATTTTATGGTTTTAATAGATGCATCTACTAGATGGTCACATGTGACCTTATTATCCACTCGCAACCTGGCATTTATGAGATTACTTGCTCAGATTATTCTTCTACGAGCACAATTTCCGGATTACGCAATTAAGACTATTCGTCTTGATAATGCTAGCGAGTTTACATCTCAAGCATTTAATGATTACTGCATATCGATTGGGATAAAGATTGAACATCCGGTTCCTCATGTTCATACTCAAAATGGTCTAACAGAATCATTTATTAAACGCCTCCAATTAATAGCTAGGCCATTACTTATGAGAACAAAACTTCCCGTATCTGCTTGGGGACATGCTATACTACATGCCGCAGTACTCATACGCATCAGGCCAACATCTTATCATAAATTCTCCCCATTACAAATGGCTTATGGTTAGGAGCATAATATATCCCATCTAAGAATTTTTAGTTGTGCGATTTACGTACCAATAGCCCCACCACAACAAACAAAGATGGGTCCTCAAAGGAGACTGGGAATATATATTGGGTTTGAATCTCCTTCTATAATAAAGTATCTTGAACCCAATACGAGTGATGTTTTTACTGCACGATTTGCAGACTGTCATTTTGACGAAACAATGTTCCCAGCATTAGGGGGAGAAATTAAACAGCTGGAAAAAGAAATAACATGGAATGCATCATATTTATCCAAACAAGATCCTCGTACAAAGCAATGTGAACAAGAAGTTCAAAAGACAATCCACTTGCAAAAGATAGCCAATCAATTGCCAGGTGCATTCACTGACCTAAAAAGAGTGACTAAATCACACATTCCAACTGAGAATGCTCTGGTCCGAATTGATGTCCCAGAAGGACAAGATAAAGCTAATGAGTCTAAGATACGCATGAAGCGTGGTAGAACAATCAGTTCCAAGGATAAAAATCCTCGAAAGAAAAAGGAGCATATAGTCAATAATCATATTAAGGAGGCAGAATCTCTCGAAGATTCCAAAGACATAATTCAAATAAAAACCCCTGAAGTGGTACAGGTACCTGAAAATGATGAAAATAAAGAGATCTCGATAAATTGTGTCTATACGAGGAAAAGATGGAACCGAGAAGAAATAGTTGTCAACAGTATTTTTTCATATAAGGTAGCACTCGAAATTATTAATGATAGCGAGGATGATGAACCAAAATCCATCGAGGAATGTAAACAAAGAAAAGATTGGCTAAAATGGAAAAGTGCAATTCAAGCAGAATTGGATTCATTGGAGAAACGTAAAGTTTTTGGACCTATCGTTCAAACTCCTAAAGGGGTTAATCCTATAGGATACAAATGGGTATTTATACGAAAAAGAAATGATAAAAGAGAAGTCCTGAGATATAAAGCATGACTTGTAGCACAAGGATTTTCGCAAAAACCTGGTATCAATTATGAAGAAACGTATTCCCCTGTAATGGATGCAATTACGTTTCGATATCAGTTTGGCAATACATGAAAAACTAGATATGCGCATGATGGATGTAGTTTCAGCCTATTTATATGGCATGCTTGACAATGACATCCACATGAAAATTCCCGAGGGATTTACAATGCTCGAAGTATATAATTCGAGACCTCGAGAATTATTTTCAATCAAATTGCAGAGGTCATTATATGCATTGGAACAATCCGGCCGCATGTGGTATAATTTCCTTAGTGAATATCTACTGAAAGAAGGATTCAAGAATGATCCTGTATGCCCTTGCATTTTTATTAAGAAGTCAATGAATGGGTTCGTAATTATTGCTGTATATGTTGATGACGTAAATATTATTGGAACTCTAGAAGAAATTTCGGAGGCAGTTGAGTACTTAAAGTCAGAATTTGAGATGAAAGATCTTGGAAAGACAAAATTCTGTCTCAGCTTGCAAATCGAGCATTTTTCAAATGGAATTCTTATTCATCAATCAACATATACAGAAAAAGTCCTTAAACAATTTTACATGGATAAGGCAAATCCATTGAGCACGTCGATGGTTGTTCGTTCACTCAATGTGGAAAAGGACCCATTTAGACCTCGAGAAGATAATGAAGAACTTATTGGTCCTGAAGTACCATATCTTAGTGCTATAGGTGCACTACTATATTTTGCCAACAACACACAACCTGATATTGCATTCTCGATAAGTTTACTAGCAAGGTATAGTTCTTCTCCTACACAAAGACATTGGAATGGTGTTAAGCATGTATTGAGGTATCTCCGAGGAACAATTGATATGGGATTGTTTTATTCAAATAAAACTAAACCGGAACTTGTTGGTTATGCGGATGCGGGATATCTATCAGACCCACACACAGCTAAATCTCAAACAGGTTATTTATTCACTTGTGGAGGTACTGCTATATCATGGAGATCCACAAATCAGACATTAACTGCTACTTCTTCTAATCATGCTGAACTACTTGCAATACATGAGGCAAGTCGAGAATGTGTATGGTTGAAATCAATGACTCAACATATAAGGGAGACTTGTGGTCACTCTTTAGGAAAAGGAAATCTAATAATTCTATATGAAGACAATACCGCATGTATAGCTCAACTAAAGGGAGGTTTCATTAAATGTGACAGAACAAAACATATTTCACCAAAATTCTTCTTAACACATGATCTTGACAAGAGTGGTGAAATTGATGTTTAGACAAATTCGTTTAAATGATAATCTAGCAGATATGTTCACAAAATCTTTACCTACTGCAACATTTGAGAAATTGGTAAATAAGATCGGAATGAGTCGACTCAAAGATATCAATCAACATCATCAAGAAGATTAGATATGTGCTGCACTATTTTTTTTAGCTAAGTTTTTATCCCATTGGGTTTTCAAGCAAGGTTTTTAATAAGGCAGCAGCTGTACTCTTTTTCCTTCGTTCAGGTTTTATCCCACTGGGTTTTACTGACAAGGTTTTAACGAGGCAACAATTTAGAATTCAAAGCTTCAGTACATGATTGATTCTTATTATCGTTTGATGTCATTTCGAACAGTAGACTCAATGATTCACGATGGCTAATATCAGGGGGAGTAGCTGTACTCTTTTTCCTTTGCTCAAGTTTTATACTACTGGGTTTTCTTAGTAAGGTTTTAACGAGGCATGCTGCATAATGGGTCATTCAAGAGGGAGTGTTATAAAATGTATATAATGTGAATGACCAAATTTACCCTTATAAATTTTACTTTATTACAACTGTGCCATTACTCTCTCCTATAAATAGGGGCTTGGTTTAGAGGTTTTGTACAGACCTCTTCAATAAGAAGAATGCTCTCTCTCTCTCTCTCTCTATTTTACTCTAGTTTTACAACAATATTTATATAATGTTACTTTTAATGCCTTAAGGCCTTCGGGTCTATTCTATGTTAAATCCTTTGGGATTCTATATTAAATCCACTACAAGAAAAAAGGTCTTTTGCAACATGTAAACGACAACATTCGTTAATTGAATGTTGCTAAAAGTGGTCTACGGCAACATTCAGTGGTTGCATGTTGCCATTGATTTATTTATTTGACCTTTAGCAACATTCAGTAAGTGAGTGTTGCTAATAATAAGCTTTTGCAACGTTCAGAAAATGTTGCAATAAGTTTAGCCTTTTGCAACGCGCATTGCGTGTTGCGAAAGCCCAACATTTGGCAACGCGCAATGCACTTTACAAAAGAGTCTTTCGCAACGCGCAATGCGCGTTGCAAAAGGGTTTTAGGATTAAATTTTTACATTCACCAAAGATTGAGACTGAATTGTAAATCTCTAAACATCAAGACCTACCCCTAAACCACACAAATTATCAAAAGTTCATAATCAAAACCTAAATCCTATTTGAAACCTCAACACTTCTGTCTCTCTCTCAACTCCCCGACCAGGCGACTCCGTCCCCGTCTCTCGGTTTCCATCCGTCGCCACCCTACACCGACGACCACCAACCACGCCATCGCCAAACACCGGTAATCCCTTCCCTCTCCTTTGCCCCCTTCCCCTTCGTTTACACACACACACCCGTTCACCGCCGCTACCTACCTCCAAACTCTCCAATTTGAGGATTCTGTTATCTCTCCCAAACCCGAAGGATGGTGAAGATCTCTGTATTTCTCTGTAATTATAAATCTTGTCGACTCCTCCATCTGAAGCAAGCCCGAAGGATGGTGAAGGGCAGCGAGCAAGCATTGAGCAAGGATATTGGTGGAGCTTGGACTTGGTGCTACACAAGTGACATTTGATTTCGGTGAGCGAGCACTGAGGTAAATTTTTTCGTCGATGCCTCCATCTGAATCTTGTCGACACCTCCATTTGAATCTTGTTAATAAATATGTTGTTCTGTAAGAACACTAGATTTTTTCGTGGTGTTTATTGATGGGTGTTGTTTGACCCATTGACATTCAACTGTAATTCTTGTTTTAGTGTTAATTATTTGAGATTCTGGACTTCAGATATACTTTTAGGAGTTTCTAATTCATGTCAAGTTATTCTGTATTACTCCCTTTTACTATTAGTAGATTTTTGGGTTAAGCAACTTGATTGATTTGCATTTGATTCTAAAATGTGAGCTGTAATACTAGATAATGGATTTTGATTTAGTCAATTTTAGTTATGTGATTTCTTATTTGATTTAAAGAATGTAATTTTAGAAATTTGAGAATCTGAGTTATAATGTTAGCTAATGTGATTTTCGATTGATATGTGAGGATATTGGGGGTATTGGTGATTATGAAGCTACAATGGATTTTGGGCATTTATTAGGCTAATGTAATATTTGAGAGTTATAGACTGATCACAGCAAAAGGCACCTTATAGGATTAGATTGCATTGTAGAAAATGAAGAGATAAACTGTTGCTCTTTGATTATATTGATTGATGTTATTCAGAAATGAGTTCTTGATGGATCGAGCCAACTGCTAAGACCAATCTTGGACCATATTTTCTAAATTAATAACCTAGGATAGTTTTTCTAAGTTTTAGTTGGTTATTCAAATTCCCTCTCTCTTTCTGTTGAGTTCTTGAATATATATGTTTACATTTGAGTGTAAACATGACTGACTAGTGATCCTTAAGCTTGTAAATTTGTGAGCTTGACGGGTTTACCTCATTAATAGCTCGTTCAAAGCTCAACTAAAAAAAAAAAAGAGGATTCGCAGGTTTGAGTATTAGTTTTTAAATTGAGTACCCTAACTGAGCAGCCTAAAGCTCAACTTTAATTCATTCATATGTATATGCTTATACACTATAGAAACTCGCATACAATCTTAACTAGATGAAGCAAATACTAATTCGTGTACGTAAAAAAATAAATGCTCGTTATGATGAAGCATGCACAAATTGTTTTGTTTTCTCATGGAAATATGGTAGCCACATAAACATAACAGTGACATGGACCAATGTTAGAAGAGGCTCACCGCTCACGTCCTACTAGCACAAACTTTTTGGTCAAGGTAATAGCCTCTGGGGACTCCTGTTCGTCCATGATTGTCTTGTCCAAATTCTAGGAAACAGTTTAATTTGGTCTTGGATGTTTACCTGCTATACCACCACCCTAAGCAACATTTATTCTTACCTCTTTCTCTTTACTTCTCTTATTTTTCTGCGACTATTTTGAGGGTTTTCTTACCATGATGTATAATTTTCTACAATGCAGTGTAATGAATGATCCTATTATATCTATTGCCAAAGAGCTTGGTTTTGAAGGGAATTCCTTTCTTGAGAGACTTGTGGTGAGCATATTTATTGGAGTAGGACTTCCATTATACTTGGAGTAGGACTTCCACAGTGAAGGAAGTTGCATGATTCCTACATAATGTTTGGCCTAGTATCATATTTTAATTTTAATCTTTATAGAGTAATTTGATCTAATTATATCAAATTACACCATATAAGATATTTCAGCCGTATATTATTATATCGGAGCGTGATATTATTCAGCTTAAATATCATGATTCTAGTCAGGACAAGAAATGTTTGCAAAAATTTGGGCAGTGGAAAATGATGAACAAGGTAATTTTAATTTTAAGGTTCTAATTTATTCTGTCATCTATGCTAGAATAAACCATCAATCCGTGCATACTTATCTTCTAATGCTTATGCTTGTTGTCCAAACATTATAGCTTTCACCGTACAATGTTGTTCAAATGTCAGTATAGAGGGACATTCAACAGTTCGATCTACATTAACTTTGCCCACAATGTGCAAGACAACGTGGCACGAGGTTTTTGTCTTGACCTTGCTCAAATGTGTGTTACTTTTGGCATGGTAAAGATTTGATTTTTTTTTTATATTGTAACAGTGTAATATATGAATTTTGGTTTTTGTGTTTTCTCACATGCCTTCAACCATGAGTCGATTCTGCCAGTTTCTAGTTTTCTAGTGGCTGACCAGATCAGGTGGAAAGAGTCTTAAAAGTTGTCCTATGTGAAACTGTGGGATTATTGGCTTAAAATCAAACAGGCCCTTAGAAGTGCATATATAGTGTGAATGAGTTGAGAATTGCATATGTAATGTAGGTATGATGTCCCTCTACAGGTTGGTTACGTCCAAGTTATAAAGGAGACTCTGCCGAAATTTCTGTAAAATTTTTATAGAAAATGATAATGTTTGAAATTTTAAATGATTTGTTTCCGCATTTAAGTAAATGGAAGTTAACACGCCTAAGTTTAAGATTTTTGAACTTGGGGTGTTACAGTATTGATGTATATATGTTGAATTGTATGTATTTATATGAACATTTTAGATTTTCAGATTTGAGAGGAAGTCAAAATTCGAAAATTTTTAACTGTCAATCTCATACTTTTGGGCGATATATGTGTGTGTGTGTGTGTGTGTGTGTGTGCCTTTCAAATTTCGATAATGGAAAATTTACATGTGTAAATTCAGATTTTATGTATATGCATATAAATCTGTAAATTCTGATTTAAAATTTTAATCAAAGTTTCAGATTTTGAGTTTGGTTAGATTTTAATAATAGATTTTCAAGTTGAGAATTTTAATTTGGAACCTTGATGAGTTATTGAAATTTTAGCTATAAAGGTATAATGTTAAAGTCGTGAAATTGAAGTTTAGTTAACTGGTTGAGTATGGTTAGTATATACATTGATTTTAAGATTTGTGAGTTGTTGGGACCTTAAGGGAGTAATTTTATAATGTTAGGTTAAACTATGTGAAATTGAGTTTAGTTTGAATTAAGATAGAAGACCTTCTAATGTGCATTGAAATTGATTATTTATTTCGAATATGATGTTTAATGTATTGGTCATAGCGTAAGGCCACATTTTGATTTAAAAGTTATTTCTTATTAATGAATGGAAATAATTAGGACATTTGGTATATTGAATTGACTTGATTGTAGTTTAATGATGAATTAGTTTTTAGTTTGATCTTTTAAAATATTATGGTGGTTGTGATATCCCTCTACAGGTTGGCTAAGTCCAATTTATAGGGGAGATTTTGTCCAAATTTCTGTAAAGTTTTACAATAGAAAATGATAATTTTAATATTTAGTATAATTTATTTCTACATTTTTGTATTCAGTGCAGTTGTAGTCCTGATGATTACACTTTTATAATGTTTTTGCAGGTAAAAGTCAATTTTGTAGTTCTCTCACAAGATGGTTTGTCATGGGCATAGTTCGAGCTAGACTTCAGAAGCCAGGAAGTACTCATCTTCAATGATGATTCGTGTTGAAAATGGTTATAGTAGCTTCTTTTTGTATGGTTGTTGGTTTACTAGAGATACTATTGCAATTTAGAGGGATAGTAAATATCAAACTTTAGATGTGTAATCAAATAGGTGAAAAACTTTTATTGCAGATTTTGTTTTAATGTAGGAGAACAAAGTACCGTAATTTTTGTTAAGTATTTATTTTGAATAATTGATTTATTTTTATAGCACGCGTGTTTCATATATTATATATTACATATATGTTTGAGAAATTTTTTGGTTATTAGTGGAATTATCTATATTGATTAACAAAAATTAAAAAAAAATGTTAAAGATCAACGGCAACGCGCAAAGAGTGTTGCCAAAAGTATCAACGGCAACGCGCAATGAGTGTTGCCAAAAGTATCAACGGAAACGCGCAACGAGTATTGCAAAAAGTATCAACAACAACGCGCAATGAATGTTGCCAAAAATATCTACCGTAACACGCAAAGAACGTTGTTAAAGGTCTACCGCAACACGCAATGAACGTTGCCAAAAGTATAAACGGCAACGCGCAATGAATGTTGTCAAAGGTCTACGGCAACGCGCAGTGAACGTTGCCAAAGGTCTACCGCAACGTGCAATCCATCCTTTTGCAACACGCAATGAATGTTGCCGTATCATTTCCCTCTACGGCAACACTGCGATTTGCAACATGCACATGAACGTCGCAAAAGGCCTACGGCAACATTTTTTGCCCGTTGCCGTAGACTGTTTTTGTTGTAGTGATCCTTCGGGATCGATGTGGGGATTCTTAAGTAATTCCTTGAGCTAGTTGTTATCGTGGGCAGTTACTCTAAACGAGGAAAATGTTTGGTATGAATGTAATTTATATTTATATTATGACGAATTAGAATCTGTTTGTATCTTACTGGATATTTTTAATACTCATTCTTACTTTAAAAATCTCAGATTAATATGGTTCGTGTTGGACGTGTGGAAGAGTGGGTGCCTATGGGATGTGAAGTAAAAAGTAACAATTAATAATTGTTAGATTTATCGTTATTATTGACATTGTCAACAATTTTTTTTTTTTTTTTTAAGTATTTTTGAATATTATTTAGCAACTGGCCATTATGCCTTAATTATATTTCTTTAAGTTAATGTTGAATTATGTGGCTTGCACTTCGTGTACGTAGGTAGCATTTGCACACAAGTTCAAGGCTCGAATGCCAATTTGGTCAAAAAATTGCACCCCATGTGGGTGTGTAGGCCACAGAGAAGTCTCTATACAATACATGGTTATACCTTACAAATTGTTAATCATATTTAAATTAATCCACAACCATTTTTTCTTATGTGGAATAACTATTTAAGCTTTTTCCACATTGCCACATTTATCTATTTTCCAATGTGGGATGGCTCACTATATATAGGCCCCATTTACTCTCATTTTCCAATGTAGGATTAAACTCCCCTTTTAGGCTCTCCAAATCTCACCTCTTTCTAATGTGGATCAATTTCACATTCACAGGTGAACAATTTTTTTCTACATATATTTTCCAACAATCCCCCATGTGAATGGAAATTGATATAGACCAGGATTACTTAGCGACAAAGTTCCATAGTCGAAACCTGCATAGGATATGTAGGTGTTATTCTTTGAACCTTCCCTTATGAAAATATATTTACTTTACTAGCTGATTAGTAGAGGTGATGTCTTTGAACTATACTTCCTTTTGTGAAAATGATGATGTACCTCACACAAGATTCTTCTTAACACAACTCGGTTATCATGGGTTTGTTTGTAACCATGAACATAAGCCTCATTTAGTGAGAGTTATTAAGCATTGAGCCTTACAATTTCCTTCGAAGCGGCCCCACCTCTCTCACACACATAGGTTATTTCTTAATTAAGATTAACTGATGTGATCCGGACCAGGCATCGAAGGGCGAAGTCGAGCCATCGGCAATATGATAGTGATCTACGTACAAAACGGAGCAAGTTCCGTGTTGGGGTCGAGCCGAGAAGGCGAAAGGATCGAGCCGAGGCAGGAAATCAAACAATAAGGCAGAACTTGATTTACGACCGTAACCTTCATTTTTACGGCCGTAACATTCTTAAGGCAGAAACAGGCAGAACGCTGATTACGGTCGTAAGAAGTTTCTCACGGCCGTAAAACTGAAATTGAAATCTTTTACGGCCGTAACATATTGATCACGGCCGTAACACCTGATTGAAATTTGAGACAGAATGTTCGTTACGGCCGTAAGCTATATATTCACGGCCGTAATTCAGGATTCCGGATTTTGCCAATTATTTCGTTTCCTTTTATTATTTTAGGTTATTTTCCTATTTTAGAATTTTAGTCTAATTAGAATTCTATTCTGAGTAAATTAGATGCTAGGTTATTTTGCTTATTTATACGCTTTTTCAATTCATTGTAAAGACAGTAAAGTTGAGTTTGATTAATAAAATTTGTGAGAGGATTCTCCAAAATTGAGAGGTTGAGTTTATTCCATTTTTCTTGAACTTATCAAAGATCCGATCTTTGTGGCGTTCTTCCAGCAAACTTATCAAATATTCGCAAGAATATTTGTGGCGTTTCCAAATTCGAAACTTATCAAGGAAATTGACAAGTCCTTGTGACGTTCACCAATCTTGGTTCTTCTATCCGCATCGCCATAAATTGCGTCGTGATTGTCGGGTCAAGGTTTTACCGTCGTTCTATCCTTATTTTTGTTGTTTGTTCTTGAGTCAGATCTGATTTAGATCTTTCCTAGGTTTTAATTGTCGTTATTCAGCGTGTTCGACGAGATTCCCCAACTGGGATCTCATCATCAACCCTCGTTAATCCACTCTAATTCCCGTGGCATAAGAATTATGAAAGGTCTATTGTTTATCCTCTTTCCACGGGCACCACTGTTATTATAGGAATGGACAGGAGATAACTCCCATAGTGATCTTTTTAAGTATTTGCAATTAGGTTGTCCCATTGAATCTAGATCTTAGGATCTCCAGTCAACTAGGTTGAGTTTCCATTGCAATAAATTAATCTCCTAGAGGCTTAAGTCACATTCCTCGTGATGAATTTCCAACTAACTCTCGATTCAACCATTAGGTTAGTGGATCCACTAGATTATCCTTTGACTTTATATAGTCAAGAGTGATATTTCCTTTTGAGAGTAGTTGTCTTATGGTATTTTGACATTTATGTCTAGACCTATCATTATACATATTGCTCTGTGTCCTTTTAATTGTTGACTGACTATCACAACAAATTGCTGGCACAAGCATTAGCCATCTGGGAATATCTTCTAAGAATTGGCGTAACTATTCAACCTCTTCACCACACTTGTCAAGGGCTATAAACTTAGATTCCAGAGTGGATCTGGCCATAACTATCTATTTAGAGGAATTTTATGATATCGATGCATCTCACAATGTGAATACAAATCCACTTGTAGACTTTAAGTCTTTAATATCAAACATCCAATTAGCATTGCAATATCCTTCAATAACTACGGGATATCTGGTATAATGTAGCCCATAATCACGAGTATACCTTGAGTATCTTAGTAGTCTTACTATTCATTTCCAATAGCAAATCCTAGATTAATCGTATATATTTACTCAGCTTGCTAATTGCATAAGCTATATCTGGTCTTGTATAACTTATTAAGCACATTAGACTGTCGATTATTCTACTCAAGAAACTCCATTGTCTCTATTTCTTGATAGATGTCGAATTTGTATCTATCATAGCTCTAACTACCCGTAGAATCATCCTTGTTAAATTTTTCTAGAATTTTGTCTACATAATGTGACTGGCTTAGAACAAGCCCATCTAATTTTCTTGAGATTTCAACTCCAAGGATAACATTGGCTAAACTCATATCTTTCATGTTGAATCTTGGAGTCAACGTGTATTTTGTTGAATTCAATCATCTTATCCTTACTGTCAACGATAAATTTATCATCAACGTAAAGAAATAAAACGACATAGTAATTTTTAGTGCATTTGACATACACACATTTGTCACATTCTTTGATTTTAAATTCACTTTTCATCATGATATTATCAAATTTTCCATGTCATTGTTTTGTTGTTTGTTTTTAGTCATATAATGACTTCACTAACCAATTACGCACTTTGTTTTCTTGTCATTGTGCAGAAAACAACGTTCCATGTAGATTTCTTCTTCTATATTTTCTATTTAGAAAAGAAGTTTTAACATCCATTTGATGTACTTCGAGATCGTACAGAGCTGCAATCGCTAATATCATCCTAATGAAAGTTACACTCGTTGTCGGAGAATATGCGTCAAAGTAATCAAGGTCTTCTCATTGTTTGTAACCTTTAATTACAATTCTGACCTCGTACTTATCAGCGGTTCCATTCGCTTTCATATTTTCCTTAAAAATCCATTTATATCTTAGTGGTTTGCTTCTAGGAGGAAGATCTACCAGTTTCCAAGTATGGTTTTGCAAGATATAATCAATTTAACTATTAATTGCCTCTTTCCATTGAGGTCCTTCAAAAGATCTTACAACTTCTTTAAAACTTTGAGGTTCACTTTCTAGCATATAAATCATAAAATTTGGACCAAAGGATTTTTCCATTCTAACTCTTTTGCTACGTCTTGGTTCATCATCTTCTTCCTCTTCTTGTATTTGGTCCATTACCTTATGTATACATTTTGAGGAACTTACTTTTTCATTAGACTTGCATGGAAATACATGTTCAAAGAATGAAGCATTTCTCAATCCTATTGTCTTGTTTTTGTGTATGTCTTGAATCTTAGATTCATACACGCGAAACCGATAAGCACTACTGTTGTGCGTATATACAATGAAAATACAATCAATGATTTTCTGAAATACTTTCACCTTCTTTGGTGTAGGTACAACCACCTTGGCAAGACACCCCCACTCATAAGTATTTGAAAAAAATGCTTTCTTCCTTTCCATAATCCATAGGGGTTCTTTTTCTCTTTTTTTTTGAGGTACCTTATTTAAAAGGTAATTTGTTGATAGTACAACTTCTCTTAATGTGCGATTTTTCCGTTCAGTAATATCATTTTGCTGAGATGAGTATGACACTATCGTCTCATTTCTAATTCCATGTTGTGCATAGAACTTAGTATAAGGTGATTCGTATTCACCACCTCGGTAACTTCTTAACAACTTAATCTTCTTATTAAGTTGATTTTCAGCTTCATTCTTACATAGTACAAATTTCTTTATTTCTGTTAGATATATTTTTGTACTTATCTTAACCTTACATTTTGACAATTATGAGTATTTTAGAGTTTGATATTTCATGCACTTGCGATATTTTCACAACAATTTGTCAGGCTCGTTCTCTTTTGGGAAATTTTTTATGTTTGTGTTTTGTTCGTTTTCCCTCATGATTTCGCTCCTCTAGACACATGTCTCCAAAACTGTTAATCTCGTCATCTCCCTCTGATACAAAAGAATCACTATAACAAAAATAGACATTTCAATATTCAATATAGTGATGACAATGAGTCGGGTATGGGTCGAGTTTGCCAAATCCTTACCCTACCCACTAAATATTTACAACCTCCATACCCTACCCATATACACATTTAAAAATTGCGGGTCGGAGGCGGGTTTGCTTCTATACCCATTTAAAACCCATTACTAATTATTTGTTTTTTTAGGTTATAAATAGGTTATAGGTGCTCCGAATTAACTTGAATCAATTAAATATTGGGCTTCAATTGAATTTGAGTTGAAAAAAGCTTGTTATATGTTGAAATTATACAAGCGAATTTGAACAATTTTTTTAGACGTTAACAAAGTCAATAGTTTAAACATATTAATGTTTAGACGATAACAATGTCAATAGATATTTGAGTTCTATTTTTTATTTATTTTTTTAAACAATCACTTTTGTTTTAAATTCTATAATTTTTAAAGGAAATTAATGGTTATGCGGGTCGGGTATGGGTATTATAGTAAAACCCACACCCGACCCATACCCATGTCGGGTTTTAAAATTTACCTTCATACCCTACCCACGAACCCATTTAGTCGGGTATTCCCCGCCCATTTATGTCGGATCTTTATCGGGTATCGAGTTTGTAGATATTATTACCATCCCTAATTCACTAGTTGAATGTTGCTAAAAGGACCCATCACAATATTCAAAGAGTTCAACCTTTTGCAACATTTTTTGAATGTCGCAAAAAAAGGTCGTGATCTATTAGGTAAATCTTGGAGAGCTCTAATACCCAATTCCCCAAACAACACCTCATCCCCTCTCATTCCCTCAGATCCTCTCCCCCCTTCTCCATCACAAACGAAATCGATGTGAACTCGCCGTCCCCTCTCACTCTTCCTCAGACCATCTCCCTCTCCTTCCCCTTCACAAACCAAATCGATGTGAACACTTCCCCCGACGACTAAGAAGCCCAACGAAGATAAACAGTAACATACCCCATCGTTTGTGTCCCCCTTCGGCCCTTCCTTTGCCGCGACCCTTGTTCATGCTTTTTAATTGAAAGTATATGTTTATTGAATGATATAATGTAGATGGAGAAACGTAGTGGCCAAGTTTGAGGATGATATTTTACTGGATAATGGAGAAATGGATCATCCAAAGCTTGGGCAAATCATCGTCACCAGCCATCTTCTCAATAGGTACCACTTTCTCTGTACGGGTGTTCTTTGACTTATTACGGTGTTGTACTGGTTGCCTGCTAGATTATGGCTATTTGAAGTTAGGGTCCATTTGATTGCGAATGTGGAATTTGCGTTGAAAAAAAAAATACTCATTCCAGGGAATTAAATTCTTGAGAACTCATTTTCTTGGGAATTGAAAATTTAACGTGTTTGATTGATTTAGTTTTTTAGGTGAAAAAATGAGGAATTTTTCAAATTTTTTTGTTTGAGTGACATTATTTTTCATGAAAAATAAAATAAAATTTAACTACTTTAATCAAAATTTTATTTTTTTAAAATTTCAGGCATTTGTATTTGATAATAATAATGTTATTTTTTGAAAAAAAAATTATAAATCAATTAACAACAATAAAAATGATCAACTGTAACGAAAAGTGTGTCAAATTACAAGGAAAACACTTTATCTACTCAACCAATGGCAATTCAATTCTAGGAAATCATGGCAAAGATAGTCACGTGACAATAAGGAAGACAACATTTGCCTTGTAAAAGTTAACCAATCAAACACTCAAAAATGTGAACAAATGGCAAACATTTTCCATCTTGCAAGGCAAATGGATTATATCAAACAGGGCCTTACTATAATTAATAGTCAATCTGATTTTGTATACATCTTCAGGTGCTGTTTATGGAACTTAATGAAGCCATTAGATACAAGGTAAAGCCATTGCTCACTAAAGCTTTAGATTCTAGGTTTGGAATGGTAGGCTTCATATGTGGATTTCATTCCCTCCAGGGTTTTATCTAGTTAACTAGTAGTTTAATTTACATGAGCATGAAGGTTTTCATTCACCGTCCATGAGTAGTTGCTTAAACCTTCTAATTTTAGATATTAACCCTAAGTTATTGACTGGGAATCTTCCTTCTTGGTTATTGAAACTACGTATAGAGCAAGTTATGTTTTTGGACAATATTTATTAAGTGGGAGCATGGATAGTTTTCTTGCTTCATCGACCGAGAACTCTTGTAGAAGCTCGTGATTTTGGACGTCTCTCACAATAAGGTTTCAGGTGAAATTCCATCAATTGTTGGGGACTTTAGTGAGTTGCAGTTATTGAATATGTCAAAAACTCACTTGTAGGCAGCATTCCTGCAAGTATAAGACAATTGAAGACTTTGGAAATTTTGGATTTGAGTGAAAATCAGTTAACTAATAGTATCTATTTGGATATTGGAAGTTCTACATCTCTTACGAAATTGACACTAGGTAAAAACTCATTGAGAGGCAGCATTCTCTCCTCAATTGGGAACTGCTCTTCACTGGTTTCCTTTTAAGTTATCCCCAAGAGTATTTGACCTTGTTCTTGCTTCCTTCCTTCATGCTTTATACATTCTTTTAGCAATATTTTTGTGACATAACCATGCAACTCGTCTAGGGGATTCTAAGAAAACAAGTATAAAGTTTTGAATTTTATACTCAAATCAATCTGACCGTGTAGTCTAGATTGGTTTCCAAGTTAGTTGAATAATTTGTCTAAAATTGGTTAAGGTTCGTAGCCATCCTCTTGTGGAATTTTTAATTACCAGAGTTAATGAGTTGCTTGATTTAGAAGATATCTGAATTGGTGGTTTTGATTCAAGTCCAGTGATAAGTGTATTTTATACACTTATTTCCATCATAAAGTAGGATTTTATCTATTTGTTTAAGAATATCCGCTATTTATTTTGTTATTATTTGTTTATCTTTCAAAAATAATCCCAAAGTCGAGAAAGTAAAGGAAATAAAACAAAAACAAGTCATTTGAATGATAAAAGTGTCTAAGTATGAAAATCAAGAGTCAAAGCAGTTAATCAAAAGGCCATTTGAAGGATAATAGAAGAAATCAGAAGTTCAGGGATCAAATTGCAACAATTGGAAGTTGAAGGACTAGCTGTGCAATAAAAGGTAGGGACCAATTTATAGCATTTGAAAGATGGAAATTGCAGTTCAGAGTAAAACCGCGCGGTCGTGCCTGTTTATACCGTGGGTTCACATGACAGAGATTTTCGACTATTGAAGCTAACCTGCAGATGCGTGCAATCGCATCAATTATAATCGCGCGGTCACACGGTTAGTTTCTGGACCGACTGGTTGGGGTTTTGCGCGAATTTCAACAGACTTTTTCTCCAAGTAACCTAAATTTTGAGAATATCTATAAATACTTGACTTGGGGCACGAAATTAGGGGTTCCCAACTTGTTCAATTCATGTCAAAATGCTGTCAAAGTGCCAATGGATCCATGACACGCCAAGAACACAATTGCAGACCAAATATCAAGGGATGAATAAGGTGACATCTATCCATTATTTTTGTGATTTTTATTCAATTATGTCTAGACTAGGTTTTAAATGTTAGAATTGTGATGAAACATTAAATTCCGTATTTTATGTGTTACTTTGTTGTTTAAATTAGATAATTCATGGGTTTGAGCAATTGATGTGTGCTATTCTTATTATGCAATTACTTGATCACTAATTGTATGATTTTATGTTATGTTTTCTTAAGTTTGAAAGATTAGGAATTCATTAGACTAGCTTCAATTGCTATAAAGTCCGATAGGGGATAAAATTATACCCTATGCTTTGTGTTATCTACAATAGTATTCACAATTCTTTAATGCTTTCATGCACATTCATATTCAACATAGAAGTATAGTTAGGTCGTGAGTAGGAATAGGCATTAATGCTTGTCCAAAAGGGAGTTTTAACAGCATTATGAATATGGATTTTCAAAACCCCGTGAATTATTGTTAGACAATTGGAGTAATGCATATTTGATGGAATTAATGTGGATTCTCAATTCTAGCATATTCATTTTATAATTTTTACAAAACAAATTTTATCATTCTTTTTAGTTAAGTTTAAAATCAAAATTTTCAACTCAATCAATTTTCTAGTTCTAGTTAAGGATTTGCAATCTAAAATACAATTTACAACAATCCTCGTGGGATCGATACTTGGACTCAAGTCCATTATATTACTTACGCGACCCGTGCACTTGTGGTTAGTGAACAACTTTAAAAAAAAAAACAACAACTTGATTTAAAACGTGAGTCCAAGTATCGATCCCACGAGTATTGTTGTAAATTGTATTTTAGACTATTAACCTTAACCGGAACTAGAAAATTGTTTTGATGAGAGAATTTTGTTTTAAAAACTAAACTAAACTAAATAATAAATCTTGATTTAAAACTATGAAAAACAAGCGCGTTATAATTATGAATCCATTTTAATTAATTCATCCATTTTTAATCAAATCATTTAAATACAATTCATGGGATTTTGAATATCCGTATTCTTAAAATTATTTAAGTCCCCTTTCAAGCGATGCGTAAAAACTTTTTTCTAAATTCAAATTGACTATATTTCTATGACCATTAAACAATTAGAAAAGTATTAAAGGATCCATGTGTTACACCCACTCCCAATGTTGGATATTATTTTCTTAGAATTGAAATTTTGGGACTAAATTAAGTATAATTTCAACTCAGGGACCTTACTACAATTTTTTCTATATATTTTCTATATAGCACACGTTTTTTTTATTTTGAAATGAAGGCTTGGTCAATCCCTTGATTTATGTCTTTTCTTTTAAGGCAATAATTATTTGTTGACCATTATAGGATGTTATATATGAAAAGTAGGCATACATGGAGGGATGTATGTATGTTACTCATGCTAGAAAAGGAATCTCCAATTCCTACACTAATTTCAAGGCAAAATTGACCCCCTTTCAATGCTAGAATTAAATGGTCTACCCCCATCATGGCTATTCCCTATTAAGACTTGACCCCTTTCATGTCCTATATAAGGCATTTCTCCCATATGCATGTACACACCATTGTCAAATTATTTTACACACACGTAAACTATTGGAAGAGAAAATTCTAGGAGGATTCACGTATCTTCACTTCGTCTTTTCTACATTCTTTTCTGTAAGTATGTTTTCTATGTTTTGGATCATACTATGAAGTCAATTTCAAGAAATTGTTATGGGTCCCACATGATATGATATGATATGTTTATGACTATGCTAAGGGACCGGAGTTTAGTAGCGCTACACATAAGAATTTTTACCACTTATGTTCGGTAAAATCCTTGTGTCTCCCTATGTTGATTATGATCCTTATGTTATTCATGAAAATTGTTTTTGACATGCTTACTGAGGTTTTTATAAATCTCATTCCACGATATTTCTTCCTTTCAGAAAATTGATGATTCGAGGCGGTCAACATGGATGGAGGTGGCAAAAAGTGGCCAAGATTGATGAGATTATTGGATTGAACACTTTAAATTTTCTATGTTTTGATATTCTTTTATGCAGAAACAATATTCACTAATTTAATTCCGCAATTAAATTATGACTTTGGAAGTCGCACTCTAATAATTCAGTTATGAAATAATTCTTATTATAATTGCTATTTAAGTCTCGATAATACGATTTAAATCTCTATTTAGTGTCACTCGAATGGTCAAGAGTTCGGGTCGTCACAGTTGGTATCAGAGCAAAGGTATGCTTTCCTGTATACTCTTTAAATCATTTCAAAATATTTCTACAAGAAACGTTATTGCAATTAATCTATTTTAATTGCAGTTAAAGTAATTAATTTTTTTTCATCGTTTGTGTTTTTTTTTTTTTTTTTAAAAAAATAATAATAATAATTATAATATTTATTTACTGTTCACTGTCGTGAACAGTAAATATTACTGTTCACAGCATGGGGCACTGTTCACGCAGTGAACAGTGACCGAAGCACTGTTCACGTCAACAGTGAACGCGTCATATAAAAAAAAAAATTAATTTTAAGTCAGATTTTGACTTGATCACTTATGCAAATTCTATTTTTGAATACCCAAATTATTTTATTTGGTAATTGGGCTCAATAATGTATGAAAATTTAAATTGGACTAAGTAAACTACTATGTGTATTGTTATTGTATCAATTGGGCCAATCTCATGTAAAGATCCGAAATGGTTAATGAATATTTTCTAAGAAATAGACCATTATTTAATTATGAAAAATGTGACTCATCAATCCGCTACGCCACCTTCCATGTCTTGACTCTTCGAATCAGGTATGTTATATGTTTTGCTAGTCATTTACGATTTTATGGAGGCATGTTATAAAAAAAAAAAAAAAAAAAAAAAAAAAAAAAAAAAAAAATTTACCTTGAGACTTTACATGTTATATATGATTTGTAGTATAAATTGATAGAAGCCTCAATTTTAAATTTATTATTTCCAACGTAGAATCATGAGATATAGAAGATACATATTGGAATTTTGGTACATATTAAGCTTAGGAAGATTGATCCAATTAGATATTAAGTTGGTTGGTAAAAAAAAAAAAAAAAAAAAGGAAAAGAATAATAAACAAAATTGATTTAATGAATCCGTACGATAATTCATCCCTTTATCACTACCTTTGTGTAAAAACAAGGGAAAAACTGTGGATGATTATTAGTACTTCCCCTTCAAGCTTACATCCTCTTAATCCGTACGATAATTCATCCCTTTATCACTACCTTTGTGTAAAAACAAGGGAAAAACTGTGGATGGTTATTAGTACTTCCTCTTCAAGCTTACTTCCTCTTCAAGTTCCAATTAGCAGCTCGATAATTTATCCCTTTATCACTACCTTTGCGTAAAAGCAAGGAAAAACTGTGGATAATTATTTGCACCACTCTTTAAATTTCAAATTCTGAAAATTCCACTCCTCAAAATTTATAATTATTCTAAAGAAACTATATATTAAAAAAAAAAAAAAAAAGTCTCTTTTTGAAAGAAAAGTAATTATGCTCCCTATTTTTTTTGCTAGATGGTGAGTGGACAAGGTCAAACAACCCGAACTGAGAGGCGCAATCATTTTACTTGGTTGCATAGAAATTACAAGAGAAACCCTAACCATGGTTTGCCACAACATTTGGATGCCATGGAAAAGATTTACCGAGGGGCAAGGGCAAATGGATACCAATTTCATCGAGACGAAATTGTGTATCACCTAGATCGAACTCTCACTCCTTATTGGAGGAAATTCATCAAAAGAATTGAAGAGACATTCGACTACCAAACCTCCCCAGATATATTACTACGATGCATAAGGGAAAGGTGGAGGGTAAATCGTGAAGACCTTTATGACATCAATAGGGCGCCAGGCTACGAACAAAATTCAAGCAATGTCCTACCAATACCTGAAGTTAATTACGAGGGACTATATGTTGAAGATGAACCAAGTGAGGAGTACAGCCCAGCGTCGTATTCCGCAATTGACCCAAGGCCAAATCCCGAGGGAAATCAACATGAGGGTGCTGATAGGAACTATTAGTTGACAATAATTTTTTTTATTTATGCCTTTTAAATTATGAACCCCATTAAATTTTAGTATGTTTGGACACTGGGTATGCCTGGTAGTCCATTATGTATGTTAACTTATGAATGTTTATGAATAAAACATGTTATTTCTTTAAGTTCTTGCTTTTAAGTTGGCTTCTTTCTAAATAGTCACCATTGTTTAATTAAGGCTATGGCACCATCAAGACGCGGAAGGACTAACAACAGCAATAACCAAACCCAAGAGCCCCCACAACCTATTCAACCACAACCTATTGCAGTTGACCCACAGTTTGCTCAGCAATTTCTCGCTATGATGCAAACTTTTGTGCAAACTACTGCACCACCACCGGCACCTACTCAACAGCCAACACCAACGCCACCACCTTCTCCACCACCTCCTCACCCAGAGCAACAGCAGGAAGTTGTGCCCGACACTAGGACCACTATCGCTGTTGTTGAGCAATTCAGGAAACAGCAACCCCCTATCTTCTATGGCAGTACGGATCCCTTGGAAGCGGAGGATTGGCTAGTAGGAATGGAGAGGATTTTCGAACTCATTGACTGCCCGAACCCTAGAAGGGTGATCTGTGCAACCTTTATGCTACGTAAAGGAGCTAGACGTTGGTGGGACACCACTGCTAGATCAAGGGCTCCTGGTCATGTTTGGATGTGGGATGAATTCAAGGAGGTATTTTTGAAAAAATACTACCCCACGAACATTCGAAATCGGAAGGAAGCTGAATTTCTCACTTTGACTCAGGGATCGATGTCCTTGATCGAGTACGAGCAGAAGTTTGATGAGTTGGCTCATTATGCTCCTGAATTTGTGGATACGGAAGAGAAAAAGGCAAGACGTTTTGAGCAAGGTTTGAGGGATGACTTGAAACGGACTGTTATTGTGCTCCAGCTTGAAAGTTACCATGATGTGTTGGCAAGGGCACAACTGGCAGATTTCAAAAATCGCACTAGCGAGGAAGATAAGCAGCATGGTGAACAGCCAGAAAAGCAAAAGTGGGTTGATAACAAACAGCCAGAGAAGCGAAAGTGGATGGATAACAAGGGCAAAGGAAAACAGAATTTTTCCAAGAAAGGAAGAGGAGATTCGACACAAGGTAGCAACAAGAGCTACCCACGCTGTGAGAAATGCCAGAAGCATCATCAGGGAACTTGTTTTATGGGGACGAATTCATGTTTTCGGTGTAGAGAACAAGGGCACATGGCTCAATATTGTCCTAAGTATAGTCAGTCAGGAAACAACCAGCAAAAGCCACGGGGTAACAATCAGCAGAGGCCGCATGGAAACAATCAACAGAGAAATAATCATAATAAACAAGGCAATGCACCCGGAGGACAGGCTAGGGTTTATGTATTGGGAGGACAAGATGAGGATCAGAATCGAAATGTCCTGGCAGGTAAAGTCCTCATATCCAACTTACAAGCATATGTATTAATTGATTCGGGTGCCACCCACTCATTTATATCCCCTAAATTTGTAAGTAAACTGAATGTTATGGTCGAACATACACAATTCCCTTTAGAAGTGACGATGCCCAATAGAGATGTGTTGAATACTGATTGTATAACTAGGATGGCTAAGGTAGAAATTGATGGTAGATCACTGGAGATGGAGTTATATTTACTAGATATAGACGAATTCGATGTAATTCTTGGAATGGACTGGTTATCCAAGAACCACGCATTAATTCGTTGCTTTGAGAAAGAAGTAATTTTCCAAAGATCAGGGGAAGAAGAATTTCGACTATCTGTAGCTGGATGTGGACCGTTATCTCGCGTCGTTTATGCATTGAAAGCACGACAAGCCTTATCATTAGAAGACACAACGGGTTTTCTGATGTCTGTAATAAGTAAGGACGAGAACAACGGACCAACAATTAACAATGTTAAAGTTGTGTGTGAATATCCGGAAGTCTTCCCCGAGGAATTACCTGGCATACCACCAGAACGAGAGGTAGAATTCACAATTGACCTCATTCCCGGCTCAGCGCCAATCTCCAAAGCTCCGTATAGAATGGCACCTAAAGAATTACAAGAACTGAAGACGCAGATAGAAGGGCTATTGGAAATGGGTTTCATCCGGCCTAGTGTATCACCATGGGGGGTGCCAGTGTTATTTGTTAAGAAAAAGGATGGATCGATGAGAATGTGCATCGATTATAGAGAATTGAATCAGATCACTATCAAGAATAAGTATCCCCTTCCCAGGATTGAAGATTTACTTGATCAGCTCCGAGGTGCAACGGTATTTTCCAAGATTGACTTAAGGTCTGGTTACCATCAGTTGAGAGTCAAAGCTAGTGATGTCTCCAAGACAGCATTTAGAACTCGGTATGGACACTACGAGTTCTTGGTTATGCCTTTTGGGCTAACTAATGCTCCTGGGGTCTTTATGGATTTAATGAACCGCATTTTCCATGATTACCTGGATCAATTTGTTATCGTCTTCATCGACGATATCCTGATCTATTCTAGAAGTAAAGAAGATCACGAGGACCACTTAAAGATCATTTTAGGGATTTTGCAGAGGGAGAAACTCTACGCCAAATTCAAAAAGTGTGAGTTTTGGCTAGAACGAGTAGCATTCCTTGGACATGTTGTCACAGCACGAGGGATAGAGGTGGATCCTAGTAAAGTAGAGGCAGTGTTGAATTGGCAAAGACCAACCAATGTAGGAGAAATTCGTAGTTTCTTGGGTTTAGCAGGATACTATCGGAGGTTCATAGAGGGATTCTCCAAAATATCGGGACCTCTTACACAACTAACGCGCAAGAATGCGATGTTTGATTGGACAGAGGATTGTGAGCTAAGTTTCAAAAAGCTAAAGCAGAAGTTGGTGAATGCGCCAGTACTAACCATACCCACTGGCTCAGATGGTTTTGTGATTTATAGTGATGCTTCAAAGCAAGGTCTGGGATGTGTCTTAATGCAACACGGTAAAGTGGTCGCCTATGCATCAAGACAATTAAAGATACATGAAAAGAACTACCCCACGCATGATCTAGAACTTGCCGCCGTGGTCCATGCACTAAAGATTTGGAGACACTACCTTTATGGAGGCAAGTGTGATATTTATACGGACCATAAAAGCCTCAAATATATCTTCACTCAGAAAGAGTTGAACATGAGGCAAAGAAGATGGCTAGAGTTAGTTAAAGACTATGATTGTGAAATTCATTATCACCCTGGCAAAGCAAATGTAGTAGCTGATGCCTTAAGTCGTAAAGTTACAAGTCAGTTAGCCATGTTGACAATGCAAGAACCATTATGGAGAGAATTTGAGAAATTGAATCTTGAAGTTGTCACCACTCAGCCAGGTGTGGTCGCTCGAGTCGCAGCTATGTCGATCCGACCCACACTTCGTGATAGAGTTAAGGGTCATCAAAAGGGTGATAAATCCTTTGAGTATATCAAGTCTGAGATTAACTCAGATAAACGAAGGGATTTCACTATTTCTGAAGATAAAGCATTATACTACCAAGGACGCCTATGTGTACCTAATTTTGAGGAACTAAAAAGAGAGATTCTAGAAGAGGCTCACTCATCTCCTTATTCAGTACACCCAGGAGGCACAAAGATGTATAATGACTTGAAAGCAGTATTTTGGTGGGAAGGTATGAAGAGGGATATAGCTGAATACGTCAGAAAGTGTTTAGTGTGTCAGCAAGTGAAAGCCGAACACCAACGACCATCAGGGTTACTTGAACCATTGGAAGTCCCAGAATGGAAGTGGGAGCACATAACGATGGACTTTGTGATTGGTTTTCCAAGATCGGGGAAAGGCAATGAAGCAATTTGGGTCATAGTAGATCGACTCACCAAATCTGCTCATTTCCTGCCAGTTCGGATGACGTTCACTATGGATCAATTTGCGCAACTTTATGTGAATGAAATAGTAAGGTTACATGGTGTACCCGTTTCTATAGTATCTGATAGAGATTCAAGGTTCACATCAAACTTTTGGAAAAGTTTACACAAAGCTATGGGAACTAAGCTAAAGTTTAGCACGGCCTTCCACCCTCAAACGGATGGTCAATCTGAGCGAACAATCCAGACACTAGAGGATATGCTTCGAACATGTATCCTTGAATTTGGTGGACAATGGGAGAAGCATCTACCTTTAGTTGAGTTCTCGTACAACAACAGTTATCACACTTCAATTGGCATGGCGCCATATGAGGCCTTGTATGGGAGGAAGTGTAGATCACCAGTTCATTGGGATGAAGTTGGTGAAAGAAAGATTTTGGGACCAGAGATTATTGAGCAGACAGTGCATGCAGTTGAGAAAATTCGCGCCAGCATGAAAATTGCCCAAGATAGACAAAAGAGTTATGCGGACAAAAAGAGAAAAAGTTTGGAATTTTTAGTTGGCGATAAAGTGTTCCTCAAAGTAGCACCAATGAAAGGAGTGCTATGATTTGGCAAGAAGGGTAAATTACGACCAAGATTTATTGGCCCGTTCGAAATTTTGCAACGTATTGGAAATGTTGCTTATCAATTGGCATTACCTCCAGAACTCTCAGCTGTACATGACGTATTTCATGTGTCAATGCTTAGGAAGTACGTCCCTGACCCAAGCCATGTCATCAACCACCAGTCTATTGAATTACAGCAAGGTTTAAGCTATGAAGAAGTACCAATAAGAATAGTCGAACAGACATATCAAGCTCTCAGAAACAAGGTAATCCCGCTAGTAAAGGTACAATGGCGAAATCACTCTGTTGAAGAAGCCACGTGGGAACGAGAGGTTGAAATCCGAAGCAAGTATCCACAACTCTTCGATGAGTTCTAAGGTAAATTTCGAGGACGAAATTTATTTTAGGAGGGTAGATTGTTACACCCACTCCCAATGTTGGATATTATTTTTTTAGAATTGAAATTTTGGGACTAAATTAAGTATAATTTCAACTCAGGGACCTTACTGCAATTTTTTCTATATATTTTCTATATAGCACACGTTTTTTTTATTTTGAAATGAAGGCTTGGTCAATCCCTTGATTTATGTCTTTTCTTTTAAGGCAATAATTATTTGTTGACCATTATAGGATGTTATATATGAAAAGTAGGCATACATGGAGGGATGTATGTATGTTACTCATGCTAGAAAAGGAATCTCCAATTCCTACACTAATTTCAAGGCAAAATTGACCCCCTTTCAATGCTAGAATTAAATGGTCTACCCCCATCATGGCTATTCCCTATTAAGACTTGACCCCTTTCATGTCCTATATAAGGCATTTCTCCCATATGCATGTACACACCATTGTCAAATTATTTTACACACACGTAAACTATTGGAAGAGAAAATTCTAGGAGGATTCACGTATCTTCACTTCGTCTTTTCTACATTCTTTTCTGTAAGTATGTTTTCTATGTTTTGGATCATACTATGAAGTCAATTTCAAGAAATTGTTATGGGTCCCACATGATATGATATGATATGTTTATGACTATGCTAAGGGACCGGAGTTTAGTAGCGCTACACATAAGAATTTTTACCACTTATATTCGGTAAAATCCTTGTGTCTCCCTATGTTGATTATGATCCTTATGTTATTCATGAAAATTGTTTTTGACATGCTTACTGAGGTTTTTATAAATCTCATTCCACGATATTTCTTCCTTTCAGAAAATTGATGATTCGAGGCGGTCAACATGGATGGAGGTGGCAAAAAGTGGCCAAGATTGATGAGATTATTGGATTGAACACTTTAAATTTTCTATGTTTTGATATTCTTTTATGCAGAAACAATATTCACTAATTTAATTTCGCAATTAAATTATGACTTTGGAAGTCGCACTCTAATAATTCAGTTATGAAATAATTCTTATTATAATTGCTATTTAAGTCTCGATAATACGATTTAAATCTCTATTTAGTGTCACTCGAATGGTCAAGAGTTCGGGTCGTCACACCATGAACACTCTAAAGGATAATAAAAAGCATAGGGATATATTTCTATCCCCTATTAGACTTTATAGTAATTAAATAATATCTAAAGAATTCCTACTATTTTGAACATAGAAAAAAAATCAAGACAATCACGGAAAAGCTGACCAAACAATTGCATAATAATAAAAGTACTATTTAACTGCATCAAACCCATAAATCGCGTAAATTAAATAATAAGTCAAAACATGGAATCAATAATTAAAACTTCAGCATAATCCAAACACAAGAAATCTAGAATAGAAACACGATTAAAGATAATTCACAAGAAAAATGAATAGAATTCACCCCGTTCATCTCCTTGATCCTTGTTCTTCAATCTTGAATTTGACCTTCAAAGAATCCCCTCGGCAATTCGATAGCTTTTGAAATCAATTTCACAAGTTGGGAACTCCAAATTTCATGCCCCAAGTCAAGTATTTATAGATATTCTCAGAATTTAGGTTACTTGGGGAGAAAGTTTGTTGAAATCCGCACAAAAGCCCAACCAATCGGCCTAGAAACTAAACGTACGACCGCGTGGTTATAATTGATACGATCGTACACCTCTGCAGGTTAGTTATAGTCGTCGAAAATCTCCGTGATGCGACCGCACTGTATAAACAGGTGCGACCGCACAGTTTTACTCTGAACTGCAATTTTCATCTTTTAAATGCTATAAGTTGGTCCCTGATCTTTTATTGCTCAACTGGTCCTTCAACTTTCGATTGTTGCAATTTGGCCCCTGAATTTCTGATTTCTTCCAATTTTGATTTCTTCTTCGATTATCCTTCAAATTAGCCCTTTGATTAACTGGTTCGACTCTTGATTTTCATACTTAGACACTTTTATCATTCAAATGACTTGTTTTTGCTCCATTTCCTTTGCTTTTTTGACTTCGGGATTATTTCTGAAATATAAACAAATAATAACAAAATATATAGTAGATATTATTAAACAAACAGATAAAATCCTACTTTTAATCTATAATTTTGGGCAACCTCTTATTTTGCACTTCCATTCTAATAGAGCTCCTTTTTTACTTTTTCTAGATTTGTCACGTCTCTGGCACACAACGAAGTAAGTGGCTCCATTCTTACGTCCCTTGCAGAACTTGCTAACCTTCAGATAGTTGATTTAGAGCATCTTTAATGGCTTCGGTCATTCCAAAGTCTTTGCCTACGTGGCAATCAAAATATTATTAAAATATTTTAAAAAGCTCCACAGAGTCAGTCGGAGGTCTCCCAGAGGACCTTGGCTTGGACCACTATCTTCCTTTTTTTTTTCATTTATTGTGTCTTTCTCTTTCCTCCATCTTCTCTCTCCTCTTTGACTTTTATCATCTCTCTCCTCTTTTGCTTTCTCTCACTTTCAAAATTGCTCTGTTTGCTTAGAGGACCGACCTTTAGTGTTAAAGATGAATGAAAAAAAGGAAGACAGTAGTCCAAGCCAAGGTCCTCTGGCGGACCTCCTTACAGACTCTGGAGCTTTTTTTAAATATTTTAATAATATTTGATTGCCACATAGGCAAAGACTTTAGACTGACTCAAGTCATTAAAGATGATTTTATCTTTTAACAAGCCTACAGGAACCCTACCAAAGTAGTTGGTAAATCATGTCCACTTGCAGCCAATTAACATTTCACACAACCAACTAAATGTTGAATTACCTGCTGGTGGGCTTTTCAACACCATAGCTCCCTCTTCTATCTCTTACAATCAGTCCCTTTGTGGGGGGCACCGGTCAATAGAATTTCCCTACGATCATTCCCAAGCCAATTGTACTAAATCTCAACTCAATTGATCCTACAGATCTGAGTACAATTTCCCAAAGCTTTCATCATGGAAAGAAAATCTCGAGCAATAATTCATATTGCCTATAGTGTGTTATTTTAGAGCATTGCAACAATGTAAATAGTTCAATAGATGATTCAATGCTTAAAACATTTACAATTGGTTTTTTGTTGGTCTTATGCTAAATATGTATATGTATATGTATATGTATATGTAAATGAACAAGAAAATTCATGTTTCCCTACGATCATTCCCAAGCCAATTGTACTAAATCTCAACTCAATTGATGCCACAGATCTAAGTACAATTTCCCAAATATTTCATCATGGAAAGAAAATCTCTAGAAATAATTCATGTTGCCTCTAGTGTGCTATTTCAGAGCATTTCAACAACGTAAATAGTTCAGTTGATGATTCAATGCTTAAAACATTTACTTTTGTTGTTTGTTGGTCGTATGCTATATATGTGTATGTATATGTATATGTAAATGTAAATGAACAAGCAAATTCACGTTTTATTTAATTCATGAAGAGACTTAAGATCTCTAATGTAGTTTAAGTTTTTCAATTAAAAAAACCTCTTTATTATATATATATATATATATATATATATATATATATATATATATATGACAACGTTCAATGAGTGTTGTAAAAAATACATAATTGACCTATGACAACATTCAACTAGTGTTGCAATAGAGTCTATTGCAACGTTTAAAAAAATGTTGCAACGTTGCAATATGCTCTAGTGCAATGTGTTTTCACCTTTCATAACATTCAATGAACACTGTCGTATCCTTACACTCTATGGTAATACTGAAATTTGCAACACTTGTCCAAAAGCTGCAAAAGCCTTTTGGCAACGTTCTCTGAATATTGCAAAATGCATTTGTTGTTGTAGTGAATCTTTTCATTGTCGTCGACGTTGTGTAATTTAACTTGAATCCATTTCATTTCTTCCCATGACATGGCATTTAGTAATGATCTTTTATTATCTAGAATCTTGCAACATACTTCTTGCTTTTTGGTTCTATTATTTTTAATTGACTTTGAGCTAATATTTTTTGTTCACTATCATGTACATTGTGTTTTGTTTTATCTCTCTGTTTTGTGGTTTTTACTTATTATTATTTTTTTTTCATTTCTTTATGGTTGCATCAAATTTTGTTAGGTTAGTGTAATATGTATTTTATTTTATGTTTATTTAGGGCCAATGTAGTATTATTAAATCAGATTTCAATTTTTTTCTGATTCAAGACATGCAAGATGTATAAGTTTAATGAAGTTATAGTATTGTAGTGTATTTGTTTTCGAAATTGGATTCTTCTCTCCATTTTAATGGGATAAAAACATTGCATGTAATAGGAGGGAGTAAAATAGATTTTTTTTTTTTTTTTTAAATGTCTAGATGGGGAGCTATCTGTTACAAGATTTTGAATAGTAGAATTTACATATGATGAAAAAAAATATGAAAAAAATTAAGCTTTGTTTTTATGCGTAGGATTTGTAATATTTGTCAAAGTACTGGGTTCTTTTAACTGATGTGATCAAAGGTAAGAACTCAAAGAAGAGATCGGGTGACAAGGAACCAAAGTCCAAACACATATTTGATGACTCAGAAGAACAAGCAAAAAGTGATAAAAGAAAATGGGTGTAAGTCAAAATTCAAGTCTAATGACGAAATTGGGAAAAGAACAATCAAAAATCTTCTACGAGATCGTGGCTAGTTGAACCACATGATCGCGTGGTTTACCAAAATTAGGGTTTCACGAGTTTTTTTTGTTTAATTTTCGTTTCTTTAAATTATCAATTCCGTATTTTAAATCCAAATAGTGGCAGTTAGGCTTAGTTACATTTTTTTGTTATTTTATATTAACTTTTTCATGATGGTAAACAACACACATTATTGATTATTGAGATTATAGTGAGTGTCTTTTCTCTTTAAAGAAGGTTGAGTATTCTTTTTTTCTCCTTCTTCAAGAACATCAACTACTTATCAAAGATTTTCGATTTTTGTGACGTTCTACTCTAGAACTTATCAAGGAATTAGGCAAATGTTGTGGCGTTCAACAATTCCAGTTCTTGTTTTCACATCATCTACTTTTATTGTTATATGAATTTAATTCATTCTAGCGTTTCAGTTTTTAATTTCACGTGTTCGTCATGATTCCCAAAAGGAATTGTATCAGTTGATATCAGAGTTTGAATCTAAATTCAGGTTCTTGTTTTGTTTCTTTTTCTTCTTGATATCTTTTTGATTTCTTGCGTTCTTCGTGTTCTTTATATATATTTTTTATTTTTTTTTATCTATAAAACTACTCCAAACGCATTCAAAGGTGTTATTTGTGTTCGTTTCTCATTTAAATTATGTCTCATTTGTTTTACTGTGTTCGTTGTCAATTTTTCTTGTAAAAAAACTAGTTCTTCCACCCGTGCGATGCACGGGAAGCAACGACTGATTAAAGATGTAATGATTCGATAGTAGATGACAACTACAGCGTAATAAATAACATTAGCAAGAATAATATTTCATATCCTTAAATGTTTTCCTCTTGCAACAAATTTTGGAAAACTTCTTGTAGACAACATTTTATTGTTGAATTTGTTTAAAGATTTAAACACGTTTAACAAAATAAACTCTAGTACAAAGTGCATAAAATAAGAGAGGCAGATTAAAAAAAAATTAGGCTTCAAATGATAGAAAAAATTGCTTGCTAGTACGGGGACAGTGAAATATGTTAGAAGCATCCAACACATAGAAAAATGGACAATTACTAATTTATATAAAAGTTTCCAAAATCAAACAGAAACATAAATAAAGAGATTCTTCAATCCAAAAGGAAAGTGATTTTGTGTACTAATCAAAGATGACCACGTCACTGCAAACTTTAAACAATTTGTGCATGATACCACTTTCCCATCATTATAATTCCTATACCTCTCCTTCATACATCTCTTCTTCACATCCACATCGGCAATTATACTATTATTATTATCATCATCATCATCATCATCATTCTTGTTTTCATTATCAATACTACTACCACATTTTTCTGAAAATATTCCAACAAAAACTTTGATGGGTTCTCCTATCCTTAAATCCATTTACCCTTCTTATGGACGGACTGACCAGTACTGTTACCACTCTTATTCCATCTGATAAAGGTCAAGGTTAATAAACTCACGAAGTCAAAGTCAAAAATACCAAGATGAGGTTGTCATTCGAGCCAAAAATACTTAGAGGAGTTGACTAATTGGCATTATTTTAAGAAACGAAACTACATACAAAGGTGGTCATTCAAGCAAATTATCATTGACAATGTTCTTATTTAATTAAGATTTGCCTAACTGTACTTTTATGTATTGCAAGAATAAAAAGAAGAAACTACATCAAGATATCATGGAATCCAATGTCAAGCATAGAAATGCAGTTCATAAATATATAAATACAAAGCCAGAATAAATTCATTAGAAAAGAATGCAACTTTTATCTCTACTATAGTTTTGAACATTCTTTCCATGCAAAATCGACCCTAAATGACATACAAACTATCTGCAAGTTGTATCTAAAATATGCACAACTTAAACTTTGCAGGAAGCAATGCTTGAGAATAGCTATAACCATATCAAAATCCGTATTTTTCCAAGAAGTTGCACAATCCTTCTTGAATTGATCTTGATGTCATTTTTCAACTCCAATAACAAACCCCGTCGATATTCCTGACCTCTTTAATAGAGATTTGTGAAGTCTCTGCAAATAAATAAAGATAAAAAATCACATATTATCATCTGAGCTTCAATGCTTTGAACATTATCAATTTCCAGAATAATTTCAAAGTTCCTAGAATAATATTTAATTATTTGAACCACTCATCACACCGTTTTAGCCTTGATAGTAAATAAGCATTATAGACTTGAAATGCTATTGAAAAGCTTTTGGACAATTAAATCCCATTGTCGTGTTTTTCAAAGGATGACAATCATGATCAAACATCCAGTCAAGAATCATAACCTTGAAAGCAGAAGCACTTCATCAAACATAAATTTTATTAACCAAGTCAATAATCATAACAGAAGCACTTCACCAATAAAGCTCCGTAATATCATTTGACCAATAAAACCCAATGCACTGACAGAGCTCCATAATATCATTTGACCAATAAAACCCAATGCACTGACAGCACTATTAGTCAACACATAAATTTTATAAACCAAGTCAAGAAGAAGATGAAGCAAAAGAAGTAATCTCTTCAATATGCCAACCATCCAAACCAATTGCCAAAATCCTCTAACCTGCACAGCTAGCAAAGGTATCAGATTATTTGAATATAATATTTCCTCAAACTTGTATTCAACTGTGAATTAGTTTTTGCTTGTGGATTCATAACTAAGCACCATATTTTAACTACATTTTCACCCCAAAAAGAAAAGAAAGAAAAGAAAAAAAAAGAAAAAAAAAATCCACAACGAATAATCTCTCTGAAACACTAAAAAAATACAACATTACATCAAAACCTATAAAGTGAAAAACTAGACATCTAACGCCATTGGAAGAACACATATTGATGTTACAGTAAATGAGATTATATGGTATAGATTAGTAGCCAACAAAAATGTTTCTTAAGTGACAAATATCTTAAGAACTTGGCAACAATATATCCTTTACTTAATTGAGCTTAAACTCATGAAATTCTCATGAAATCGGTAAAAGTTATCCCTCTTTAATCTGCATAATCTACTCTCTAACATCCTAATCTAACACAAATAAAAGACAACTCCATTTTCTTCAAACGCTAATAACAACATTAAATCCACGTTCTTATCAACAAAATTCTGTAAAGAAAATTTGAAGTTACCTCAATAAATGTAAATTTTTTAATAGTCTTCCTCGAGCTTCCTTCAGTCCGAAACATTGATGCCCATTGAAAACTAAATAATCATTATGAACAATTATAAAATTACCATCGATTACACTCATTCTTTCAACTACTGCACTTCCAATCTCAAGAAGCTTTGTTTCAAGTGAAGAAAAAGAAATAGCCACCGAAAAACTCTCAGGACATTGGAAGAGCTGATGAATTGGTAGATGCTGGAAGAAATAAATATGAAAGCCTAAAGATGGAGACCATTCAAGTTTCCATAAAATGAGAGAAATCACATTTATAAGATTTTCTATGTATGTATTCATATCTCTTTCTTTGACATATGCAGAAATCATCATTCTAAATATAAGAAAATCACCAAAAATCACACTACCTTGGGAAAATCACAAAAACATACATAAAATAGGAGAAGAGTTCAAAATAGCAAAATTGAAAAAAGCACACCCCATTTAAGTGAGATAAACAGAAGCAGTTGGAGATATGAAAATACACAATAGGAATAGTAAGCATGCAATTAAAAAAAAAACAAATTGTAATCCTATCCCCCAGCCTATTTTAGAGCATGTTTGGTAATGGTAAAAATTTTACCTCAACTTCTCAAACCCAATCTCAGCTATCCAGTCTTAGTCAAGTCTACCATTTTTTACTTTTTAAATTTTTTTTAAACCACACATACATCAAAAAACCAAAAAATCTCACAAAAATAAAAAAATTTCACATTATCAAAAAAAATGTTAGTTGTAGGTAAAAGAGAGAAAGCTCAGTACCTAAACTTAAGAAATTTCAAGAAATCATCAAAAAGTCTTCAATGAACACGAAACCAAAACTTTTCATGTAAATTCCATTTAATTTTCATTAGTGCACGCTTGCGGGTCAATACTCATTGCCAACAAAGGGATTTCAAGCATTTTCCATTATTTTATCCATTCTTCATACATGGTAGTATATATCAAATTCTAACCTTACTTTGATTATGATAATAGATTAACTATTTCCAAGATGGGTAACGTATCTATCCACATTTCATTTTCTTACTTTGATTTCAAGCATTTTCCATTATTTTATCCATTCTTCATACATGATAGTATATATATCAAATTCTAACCTTACTTTGATTATGATAATAGATTAACTATTTCTAAGATGGCTAACATACCTGTACACATTTCATTTTCTTACTTTGATTATGATAATAGATTCAATATTTCCAAAAGTCCATTGCAGCTGCCATACTAAACCTAAAAAGTAATATTCTAACAAAGAAAAAATACTTGGAAAAATCTTGAATAATCTCCCTGCATAATTCAAGTTGTCACTCATAAAAAAACAAAGAAAATTAAATCAGACAATACTTAATTAAAGTCAAGACTTCTCTTCAAATTGCTTAAAGTTCATAATTTTTTTTTCTAGGAGTTTCATTATTAAAAAGGAAATAGAGGAATCTTATTTGAAAATCTCATCAAAATTTCAAAACCCTAAAATTGGGATGCTGCTAACCATGATTCTTCTAAATGATAACAAACGAACCTGAAAATCATTCATATAAGCAAATTTTGTATAGTAGTTTATGAATATTAAATTTGAGACAAATATTTAAATTCACAACAAACATAATTTCCAGATTTGTATCAGATCTCAAACATATACCATTCTAAACTTCAATCATAAAAAAATAAAGAGTAGGATGCAAAAGACAATACGAAAATTTTCACTGCTATTAAACGTTGATGAACTTGGAAATTTCAGCATCAAAATCCTCTAATTTCTAATTAATAATCTGTAACATAAATAAAAATTAAAACATAAAAAATAGTTAAAAATCAACAACCAATTATATTATGATACGAAAAATAACCAAAAAAAAAAGTATTTGTAAGTTATCCCGTTATGAAACCAAGGCACAACAAATGAAAAAAATGACGAAATAGATGAAGAAACTTCCATTAACACAATCATAAAGCTTTAAAACTTCAATCTATCATTAAAAAGTAAAACTCACTGACCTTGAGAATATTTACTAAACCAACACGAACCTCCGCACTCAAAGCTTATATATAAAAACAACAATGAACGACAATCATAATCATCTACAAATATAAGCCCACAATTCATGATTTTCTTACCAGCGGCTGCAACGGGAAGGGATTCCTCCACGTTGCTCATGACAGAGAGTGAAGATAGAAACCCTAGAGAGCGGAAATAAAAACATTGGGGAAATTTGATGAAGAAAAAGGAAGGAATACGTTTGTTCCGCGACAGAAAAAGGAAAAAAAAAATAATTCTGAAAAATAATTTTATTTTTCTTACCATGAACCGTAGATGAAGAAACCTATGTTTGATGAGGGAGATGAAGAAGCCCATATTGTGATAATTTTTTCCTTACTGAGGGCAGTAAAAAGCTTCCCAAGAAAGCTGTGGAAAGCTTCCCAAGAAAGCTATGTAATCAGGTTTTCTTTTCTTTTTTTAATTTTTAACTTCAGTAAAGACATACAGTGGGATTTTACTTTTTTTTCTCTTTCTTTCGGCAAGGCGGGACAATTGGCTGATTTTTGGGCAAGAATACTTGGCTGACTTTGCTCCTTTAATATTGTAATAAGATTCAAAAACTGTAGAAATATTCGAAAAATAATTTTGAGAATTTCTCAATTTCATCATCCTTCGTGTCTTCCATTGTCTTGTTCTTGGGTCCTTAGTTAGTTCTTTGGGGAACTTGAAAAAGAGATGAAGAGTGGTAAAAGGGAAGAGTAGTGAGCTTATTATCGGGAAAAAGTCAAATAGAGTGATACATGAGCATAAAAACAAGTGAGGAGACTTTATATATATATATATATTCATCTTCATCAGTAGGTAATAACAAGCGATCTGATACGAGAGGATCATCAGCGTCATCAGATGGTGACAACAAGCAGTCTAAGCAATTTAACGTGATGGAAGCCATGCATGAACAATTTGAGAAGGTAATGACGAAGATGGATAGGCAGGATGCAAACATTGCTAATTTTTTTAGGGACCAATCTTAAACAGCCTCCTGAGTTAGGAGGGAGAATAGGAGAGAACATAATCTTAGATATGGAGTTGGGGTTGTAGCGCCCCGAGTTCCGTATACCCGATTCACTACGTCATTTTCTGTCTAAATTTTTTCGAATAATATTTTTGCGGAAGAAATAATTGAAATTCATTTTTGGCAACATTAAATAAACTGTAATGGCCGATAAAATTGAAAACATTTATGAAACCATTTGAAATAGTAAATCGAACCATTAATTTTGTAAAGAAATTGACAATGTCATAATTTCTCAAATAAATGAACTTCTCTAAATTACTCGATGTTTGGAAAATACGAAAATCATTAACGTCAAACTTTCAACCGTTTAACGATTATTGCCACCATCATTCATCGCTCCCCACCGTCTCCGAAATCTGCAAAACTGTTAAAAAGTAGGGTGAGTATTTCATGGGGGAAATACTCAGTAGACTCATCGCAAATTAATTTAATTTATAAGATGATTAAACACATAAATCCCGGCTCTTTATAAAACGGGCATTGATAGAGCTTCTTTATAAAACTGCTCTTGATAAAACTCATATTGTGCATTACAGCACGGGACATATTTTGCAAATCATAGGCTCTTTGAAAATAGCTCTTTGAAAACAGCTCTTTGAAAACCATATACTTATAAAAATATTTTAATTATGTCAAGCATAATTTCTTTTGAAAGCATAACATAAGATAGGATTGAAATCCTCATAAACATAGGGAGACACAAGAACTTTACCGAACTTAGGTGGCAAGAATTCTTATGCAGTAAAATCATAATAACAGTAAGTATACCAAAACATAATTCTTGAAATTCATAGGGATCATTTCCATCATAACATAAGATAGGATCGAAATCCTCATAAACATATGAGACAGGAATTTTACCGAACTTAGGTGGTAAATCCTCATAAACTATGGAAACATAGGAATTTTACCGAACTTCGTGGCAAATCCTCATAAACTTATGGAGACACAAGAATTTTACCGAACTTCGTGGCAAGAATTCTTATGTGCATAGCAATGATCCAAAACATATAAAACATTATCGTAAAAACATAGGGTATACTTACTTTTCATAAAAACATAAGGTATATTTACCTTTCATAAAACATACTTAATTTTCTTGAAAATTGACTTTCACAAGTCACATGACATTTATATGAAATCATAATTTAAATCAATTAATAAGTGCGAGTCTACCTCAAATCCGACGAGTGCAAAGTTGAGCGGGAATGACTTCAATTTCTTTAAATTCTCCGTACGCTTCGTCTTAGCCAATAAGTCACTTTAGTCTATCGAATATATGGTTCAAAATGATAAATTATAATTTGAGGACTAAAATTGATGTTTTGAAAGTTGAAGGACTAAAATGAATACTTTTAATAGTTGAGGGACAAAAATGTAAATCTTTTAAAACTTGAGCTTAAAAGTAAATCAGCAGGTACTGAAATAAAAGAGTTTAAAGTTAAAGGGCTGAAGTAAATCATTTTAAAACTTAAGGGCTGAAATTGATGATTTGAAACCAAAAGGGACTGAATTGAATAACTTCTCAAACTTGGGGCTAATTTGCAAATTCTGAAAATTGAATATATTATCTTAACATTTACTCCCTCTCTCATTCACGATCTGAATCAGACATAGAGAGAGGCGTGCGAAATCAGGGAAAGAGACAGTGGTCGCGACCGGCTGCTGAAATTGATGTCCGGCAGGTGGTTTCGCCGGTGAAACACCGGCAGCAAGGTGGCGGTGAGTGGCGACACAGATGGTGATTCAAAAATTGGGATCTGGGCGTGAGTTTTAGGTGTAAAACCGTGTGAAACCGAAGCTAGGGTTCGCGGTTTAGGTCGTGATTTTCCGGCGAAGAGGTGGTCTGAGGTGAGGTAAGTAACTGAGTTCACTTATTTCTTGTTTTGATTTTGAGTTTGGGGCTGGGCTTGGAGATTCGAGGTTGGGCAGTGTTGAGGCGGTAGTGGTCGCGAGTGACTGCAGAGGCGATCTTGGAGTTAATGGTGGAATTGGTGACTGGAGCTGGAGGTGGTGATTCTGGTTAAAGCAGGTTGTGGTTTGCAAAGTGAGGCTTGGTCGTGAAGGGTGGTGCTGCTGCTGATTACGGATTGTGCAGTTGGGTTAATACTGCAGTGGTGATGGCTGGGTTGAATTGTGCAGTTTGGTGATGATGATGATTGGTGGTGCTGCAGGGGTGGTGACGGTTGTGTAGTGATGGTGGCTGCAAATTTGGGTGTAACTGCTGGAATTGTGAATGTAACTGATTGGTGATGAAGATGATGATTCTGAGTAATTGGCGAGACTGTGGAAGAATGTGGAGTTCGTGAAGTGTTGTGAATTTGAGATTAGCAGTTGGCTTTGGGTGGTGAAGTTGCAGTTGATGAGTACAGATGGTGGTGGCTGGATTCGGCTGCAAATGGAATTTGAAACTGACCATGGAAATCTGAATGTAGTGGACTATATATATATAGAAAGTGTGATTGAAGGCAACAAGCTGCTCAATTCGTGGCTGCATATGGTGATAAAGGAGAAAGAAAACCTTTGCTGGAAAGAATGGTTGAAGTTGAATGTGGGTTGATTGATGATTTTTGGTGAATAATAAATGTAGAAATGGATGATGGTTGCAGCTGTCATTGATGCAAATTTGGGAATTGAAAATGATATAGTGTAGGCAAGCTTTTGGCCATAGGATGATGATGTTGAAGAATATTAGGTGTAAATGTAGAAAAAGAAATAGAAAAGAAATGGATTGGTGGAGACAAAGTTGAGTGGTATATTGATGATGCTTTGCTTGTACAATTATGGTTGAATTGTTTTCGTATGATGAATAGTGATAAGAGGTTGAATTGTAATGATGTTGATTAGTGGATGGAATGATGAAAAAAAAAAACGTGGGTGGAGACATATAGATTGGAAATGAGGTGTAATTTGGACTTAAAATAATTTAAATAAGAAAAATGGAATTTAAAATGCTTTTGACAATAATACTTAAAATAATATAATTTTAGAAATTCGGATTTTAATTTAAAATCGAACAAATTCGATATTTCTTGACTTGGCTAGACGAATCCGTCGCGGCGTTAACTTCAAAATAATGGGTGAAATAGTAGCGACACAATTTTCTAAATATTAAAATAATTATTTATTGCATAAAAATTCTGGGTCGCTATAGGGGTTGATGATGAACGAGTAACAGGTGAGGAGGATAGTACTCAATCTTCCATGGCAAGTGTGCGAATAAGAATGTATATAGGGGATTGGCGTGAAAGCGGTCATAGAAGACATCATGGGGATAGAGATGGAGTGGATGGGAACCTGAGAATATCAAGATGGAAATACCATCTTTCCAAGTAAAAAGTTATCCTGAGGTGTACTTAGAATGGGAGAAGAAGGTGAAATTAATTTTTGATTGCCACAACTATTCGGAAGAGAAGAAGATGAAATTAGCCGTGATAGAGTTTACTGATTATGCCATCATTTGGTGAGATCAAATGGTGACAAGAAGGAGGAGGGACTATAAGAGAGCTATGGAAACTTGTGGTGAGTTGAAAGCGATTATGAGGAAGAAGTTTATTCCTAATCACTACTATAGGGACATCTATTAAAGACTATAAGGTCTTTCTCAAGGTTTTAGTAGTGTAGAGGATTACCATAAGAGTATGAAGGTCGTTATGATTAGGACCAATGTTGTGGAGGATGGGAAGTCTACAATGGCTAGGTTTTTAAGTGAGTTGAATAGGGATAATGTAATTGAGTTACAACACTATGTGGAGTTGGAGGACATGGTACACATGAAAATAAAGGTTGAAAGACAGTTGAAATGAAAGGGGGCAGCAAGGCATTCTTCGGGCTCTTATTTTGCTTCACAACCAAAACAGAAAAGTAATGAAAATCATGGCCTATAAGGGAGGGAGGAACCAATACCTAAATGTAAAAATATTTCTAATTCTCAACCTACTAAGGAATGGAAATATTAAATGCTTTCATTGTTTGTGTTTAGGTCACATTACTCTTCAATGTCCAAATAAAAGGGTAATGGTCATGCATAATGGGGAAGTTGTATCTAGAGGTGGACGTGAGTTGGGTTGGGTCGTTTTTTGCTCAACCCAAACCCAACCCACTATGGTTGGATTAATAAAAAATCAGCCCAACCAAACCCAAACTTGAGTTCAAACCCAACATAATCAAGTTCCAGTCAGGTTGGGTTGGGTGGTTTGGGTTTTGGTTCAATTAGCTAAAAAATATAGAAAATTAAAAAATTATGCCCAAAATCAACTATTAACTGAAATAAATTATGTACAATACAATAAGCTCAAATATAATAAATTGAATACTTGCTAATAAAACTAAAATATAAAACTAAAATATGTTCAAACCATATTTGAGTTTAGTTTCATCCAAATTAAAAATGAGCTTGAAATTTAAATGGTTCTATATCTTTAGAAATTTTATTGGGTTGTGTTGGGTTTTTCACCCAACCCAACCCGAATAATTTTTTTTTGTAGAACCCAACCCAAACCGATCGAGTTGGGTTGATTTGGGCGGTTTGGGTGGGTTAATGCCCACCCCTTTGCATCTGAGGATAAATTAGAAGGGATGCCTGGTTAGATGATGCTAGTGATAGTGATGATTTAGTATATGTTGTTGTAGGTGAATCACTTGGTAATAGGGGTTTTCTTAGCACTAGATCTAAGGTGAATGATGTGATGAGCAAAGAGATAATATTTTTCATACAGGTGCTTAGTGAAAATAATGTGTAGTATGGTGATTGATAGGGAAACTACTTTAGTGGGAAAATTGGGATTACCCATAATGAAACATCCTAGACTTTATAAGTTGTAGTGGTTGACCGACTCTAGGGAGATTAAGGTGAACGAACAAATTATGGGAAAATTTTCTATTGGTGGGTATAGTGGCGAGGTGTAATGTGCATTCTGACCATTATTCCATAGGTGATAGTATTTTTCGACAGATTCTTTTCGTTCGAAAAATCGTGGTAGAAAGTCGCATCGGTAAAACTTTCCGACCAAAAATAGATTCTGTCGCAATATACCAACGGAATTTTCCATTGGTATTTACCAACGGAATTTACCGATGCACTATATCAATGCAATTTACCAATGGATTTCCAACCAAAAGTTCCTGTGGAAATTAGCAATGAATTTTACAACAAAATATTCCATTGAAAATTAGCAACGAATTACCAACAGAATGTTCCATTGAAAATTAGCAACTAAGTATGTCGTTGGAGATTGCCAACGAACTACCATTCCATTGGAGATTACCAATGAATTCCAATTCCAATGGAAATTACCAACCAATTCCCTTTTCGTTGGAAAATCCCATTTTTAATTTCTTTGTGTAATTAAATAAAATTGTTGCATTTCATAATATTACATTGTTAAATTTTGATTTTGGCATTTCACAAATATGTCCAAATCTTTGTGTAATTATATAAAATTTAAACAATGCTAAACAATATAAGGCAACGTAACTAAATTGAAATCAAACGATGTTAAATTCACAAAAGTAACGAAATATGTCGAAAGTCACAGATAGAGATCATTATTATATTAATTACAATCTATCTTTCTCAAAAATATATAATTACCACCAACATTGAGTGCAAAAGTCGATGTGAAAACCATCTTCAAAAACTTCATTTCTTTGAGCTTGTTCCAAATCCTTGGCATCACAATTGCATCGATCATTTACCTGCACCATTAGAATTTGTCAACAGATTGAAACAAAAAAGAACCACATTAAATTTATGATCAAAGAGAACCATATAAAAAATTAACAAATTTAGCTCCGTATTACTATTAATTAACCTAAACAAGTGAATAGCAAAAATGAATATATCTAGTAAATCGATAAGGTAATAGAACCCTTATTAATATATAATGTCACAAACACTTAAGAACATTCCAAAATGGAAGGCATGCCTTTAGTTACAGATGATGATTCAAAGATTGAATTGGGTAGATTTAGATCTCGAAGCAACGATTTTATTCTATCTTCCAACGAGGTATTCATCCGTTCTTTTAACTCCTGTATTCTTCCGACTCCTCAATCACCCTCTTTCTCCCTTCTTGCTCTTCTTCTAGTTCCTTTCGTAGTGAATCCAACTCCTCTTCATTTGAGTTCATGAACGGTCTAGAAGGCCGAGAGGAGTACAGTATCTCTTCGGCAGCCTATGAACTCCCTAGACAATATACTCGATACTTGCATGTGTCATCTATGGTTTGAGACCAAAACTCTATATCAAATGGAGGAACTTAATCCTCCTGATTGAGACCGCTATACTTTTCTTCAAAAGCTTCGCATACTTGTCATGTTGTCAAAAGAAAATACCGAAGTGTCTTATTACACGATTCAAGCTAGATATTGCAAAAACTAATTGAAATGATTTAATTAGAAATAATAAATAAGAGTATAGATGACTTACATGTACTTTGTTTGACCTATTATCTATAAATTCCCCATTCGGTTTAATAGTTCGTTGAAAAAGCTCGAATGGGGTTGGTCTTTTTCCCTCGGACTCGTCTCTTTGTGAAGAAAATTAAATAGAATGAATTGTAATTAAAGAATATTAATTTAGAAAACTTGAAAACAGTTTTTAGGATTATTACCATACGCTTCTCGTGAACGAAAAATGTAATCGAACCACCTATATGTTTCGGTGGGGGACCATTCACTGTTGATTTTCGATTAGCCGAGTTAAATTTCAAGTTACGCTGCCATCTATCCCCACTCCAAACCCTCAAGCACTCTACCAACTCAAGCTCACCTATCCAGTATGGCCTAAGTTGCTTCCAATCTGCAGAATTATATGAATCAGTCTTTTCTCTTGCTAATTTGCAAACTACCCAAAGGGTACCTTTTAGCCATTTGCTCGCTAATTTTTGCCATACATCGTATACTGGTCCGTCCGTGTGCTCAGGCCATTGGAAACAAGTCTGGTGCAAGTAAAAGAAATTTAATAACAAAAATTAATATATTATTAATGAGCATAAATAATAGACAAATATTAAAGGTGGAATAACAATTTTAATGACATTACCTTAAAAGTATCAAACATATTCTTTCGTAACTCCTCAGGCACATCACCCCACCTGTGGTACTCTCCGTGCAAATATCCTTTCAAGGTTGCGGTTATATCTCTAGCAGAAGAAGGGTCGTCAAAGCTAAGAGTAAAAGTTAAAGAGAAACTTTTTAATATAACCAATTTTCATGATGTAAATAAAAGTAAAAGTTACCTTAAAGGGCTTCAAGATATTACCTATCCTTTGTTAAGATCTGAATGATTTTACGCCGCGATGGATTACTAGGTAAAGGAGTACCGTGATTAGGGTCTCGTCTATTAGTGGGAGTCTCATTTTTCAGATGGGTTTAACTCTTCATTCATATCCTCACTGTCCAAAAACTCGTCACTAGCATTTATTTGACCAATTGCATCAACACAAACACCTTCTTCAGAGTGAGTTGTACAACTGGTTTGACCTCGATTGCTGCTTGGAGATCTTCCTTTTGAGCCCAATCCACGTCCATGGGTAGGTCGGTGACCACTCATCTTCTATCACAATAATATGGTAATATATGTAACATTTACAAATTTAGTCCTTGTTTGAGTCCCATTATTTCTCATTAAATTTACCATTTTTTTCTATAGTAATCAATCTCAACCATCTAAAAAAGTCAAGCCCACAATTTTTTTACTTTTCAAACCACTTTTTAACTATTCGATTTTCAAAACCCAAATTTAAATTGAAATAATGGGGCTCAAACAAGGGCTTAAGTTACAAAATTCGATGGCATCATAGAACAAATATCCCAAAATTTGAATAATAGCGAACTACATTAATTTGTCAAATATCAAACAAGATCAAAAGGATCCCAATAATCAGCTTGTGGCTGAATAAAATTTACTATTATTGAGTTTGAAACAACAATAAACAACAATATGAAAGAAGAAAAACAAGATTTGTATAAACATGAGAGCTGTTTATAATTTAGAGTTGTACATGCCTAGGTTCCTAACCTATAAATCAAACATGAGAGCTGTTTGTCATTTAGAGTATTAGACACTTTGACTTCCTTAAAGAAGCCATATAAACAGCTTGCATAATCATGCTATCAGAAAGGACTTGAATTTTAATATATAAGTAAATTTCCAAATGGCCGTTTCATAGTCACATGGTCATGTAGCCTAAATACAATTTGTGCACATTTTTCTTCTTCGTTAACTATCATTCACTGCTAATCATTATCTTAAATTTATTAATTACTACTAGTATAAAATTAATATCAGCAACACGAACTAAAGAGTTCATTGGTAGTTCAATGACGACAAGGGCGAATATTGAAACTGCCAAATTAAGAAGCAACACCCCAATGTAAAAGATCGATATTCAATCTTGTAACACTTAGACGTGTATTATTTCTACATAAAAATATCATTGTCTTGTCAGTTTTGTAATCCAATATAATATATTTAGTTTAATATAATGGGTTAGTTTTATAACCATATCCTTGCTTAATATGGAAGATGCAATCACCTGTTTCAATTAGAGATTGATTTTCACAGTCTGAATTCATCTCTCTCTCTTCTACATCTTGAAGAGTCCAAGGTTAAAATCAACGCAAAAGATTTATCTTTGAGTTTTGTCAATGTTATTACAACTCAAGCTAAAATAAAAAATAAAATTTTTTTTAGACAATAATATAAACTAATAACATTTTCAGAAAATTAGCCGTAAACAAACGGAGGACAGAAAAAAATTATAAAACAATTACATCGTCTTCCACCAACACCAGTGAATTTTGACTTAAATACCCTAGCCTTGTCTTGCTAAATTCTGTTTCTTTTCTGCAGAATTCAAATAGAGAAACACAATTGGATTCTCATAAATTCATGGGCAGAGTGGGCATAAAATTGCCACCCGCAAAAGTACATGATTGTCACACAAGCAGAAGCACTGGATGCTATAAAGGTGGAAACTTGTTTACTCACCATAGAGGTCAATTGCAATCGTCAGACCACTATTTGCAGCATTACTCAAAAATTGAGTCCAACTAACAAAAAGCAGCATTGGGTCATACAAAGCACAGATGGTTTTGTAGACTCAATTTCATGCATCTTGGTGTTCTTAAAATTTTAAAAAGGTAATAAGGAACTAGTTGTAGGTCTTCATTAGAAGAAAACCAATAAGAGGCGGCTGGACAAAGTTCATACCATACCATACACTTCTGAAATGTGCAAGAAAGATAATTTTGAAACCGACTTGATACACATCACTAGTTCATTGCGTAGTTTAGGTTAACAAATTAACTCAACCTCAAACTCCAGTGCTAACGTTCTACCCAAACAACATAATCACATACATATTACAAAAATCTTTCTATTGTAAAATAATGATTGACTTAAAATGTAAACCAAAAGCAGGCTCTTCCACATCTCTCTTATCAACTAAAGCAAAAGAGGCCTCCAGGGAACATCTCCCACCGGCAAAGGAAAGAGCTAGTAATGCTTAACGCAGCGGTATGCATGGTTCGAATCCTGAAATATTGGATTTGTGCATTATCGTCAGCGAGAGTTATCCAAACGTTGGGCTTACCATCAAGTCCTCTACCATGACTCTGGGAGACATAATTTGCGATTAACCTTCTCAATCAATGACTCAGAATAAGGTCGATTGGGACCCACAAGGTGTTAGACTACACCTTTTTTTTTTTTTTAACTAAAGCAAAAGAGAAACAGTAGAAATATCAAGATAGCAGTATATAAAATTGATGTCTTTTCAATAATAAAATTTTAGGAAATCGAACACAGCCTTGCCCTTGTGGTTATCTCAAAGACCCAAGTCTAAAGCAATATGTGAATTCCCCGAACTTGAAATTGAACCCTCAATCCGCACCCAATCTTCGATATTGTCCCAGGGCTCACATTTTATGTCCTACAATCTGATTTTTGGCATGTGAACTGAAGAATTAGGCTCCAAATTGAGTATTCTCGTGTGATTTTGGAGAGTGTGTCGCGTAGGAGATGCAAGAGAGCGAGAGAGGGGAGTTTGTTGGGTTTGGGAGAGCTAGAGAGGGGGGTTTTGCTGGTTTTGGGAGAGATTTATGGGTGATAGTGGGGGTAAGACAATAGGAATAGAAAGTAAGCGCCAATTATTTTACCTTTCCCGCCTCCTTGATTTTCGTGAATTTTGGAATATGTTTAAGGCTACGTTTGATAGTGAGTGTAAAATTTGAGTGAAACGAAAATGAATTTCAGACAACGAAATTCCTGTGATTTGAAAATTTAATGTGTTTGATTGTTTTAATTTTTTAAATGAAAGAAGTGGAGAATTTTCAACTTTTATTGTTTGATTGACATTATTTTCAATGGAAAATAAACTAAGATTTTACTATTTAATAAAAAAAAAATTCTTTTTTGACATATTTGTACTTGATAATAATAAATTTATTTTTTGAAAAAAAAAATAAATCAATTGACAACAGTAAAATTTATCAAAGGCGACGCAAACCATTTTCCATGTTACCTAGAACATAAAAAACTATCATTTTGGCAAGATACCATTTCCAGAAAAATGGATTTTGTACTATCAAACATAAAGAAATGGAAAATTTGCATGGAAAATGGCATTTTCCATGCAAAATGACATCAATCAAACACAGCGTAATTATAATTTTATTTTGAACTAATTATAAACAATAACTTCTACAAAATATACTCTGATCTATTGAAATTATATTTGAAAGTAATTAATTATGATAAATTATAAAGAATAAATGAATAATGAAAAATTATATAGCAAAAAAATGTACCTTGTCTACATGCTTTCGACGCCCCCTAATAACCTCTATGAATATCTCGAGCACTATTCGTCCTATAGTTGAGACAAAATAAGACATCAATAGGCACGATGACATCTGAGAATGTAAAAAAACGCATAAAAAGTGAGATTAAAATTGCACCTCTTCTTCAATGCTTTGATTGTCACTATTTCCATCATATTTATGTAGATCAATGTACTCATTTTCATCTTCGATATCTAGTCTTCTAGCCTAAATAAATTCTTCTCTGTCTACCTCTTCAAGGTCAACATTAGTCTGTACCAAAGGTTGCATATCTAGATCCAAAGATGAATGAGTCGGTTATAGATAAGTAGCTGCTTCATCCTCTTGAAATGTAAGGTCTACCCATAAATTGCATTCTTGGTCTCTTGATATGATTCCTTCTACATTGGTTAGATGATGAGCTTTGGTTTTAACAACTACCCACCAATCACGTCTATCTTTATCCTTTGAAGGAATACTGGTGAAATATACTTGTTGAGCTTGTTGACTAAGCACAAAATTATCTTTCGAAACTAATTTTCTTTTATGGTTGAACTCAACCATGTTAAATTAAATATCAACACATACACCGTTTTCACTGTCAAACCAGTCACACGTGAATAAGGTAAAAGTATTTCCAACATCTAGATATTCTAACTCCAAAATCTCATTCAATACGCCATAGTAAACCTAATCGTAGTCATTGTAACTACTTCTCAGAACACACACACACCCCACTATTCATTTTTTTGGGTTGACCATATTCTAAAGTGTGGAATTTGAAACCATTGACAAAATAACCATTGTAATATTTCACCGTACTATTTGGTCCCATTGCCAACTGATATATTCAAGGATCAACTTCTTTGCTATGTTGCAGCACCTGAGGTATGAAATAATTTAATCCATAAATTATAAACACACTTAGATAAATCAAGCATGCGGTTAAAATATTGTCTTACATATTTTTTCATCCAGGTAGCAAAATATTTATCGCGCATAGAGTCTAGATGAGCAACTGAAACTTGGGGATGAGCAATTTCCATCTCTCTTTCGAACTCCATACATTATAGAAATAGCCCAAAATTATTCATCTATCATCTACGTATACAGATTTTAGGAAATTTAATTATAACTTACTTCACAAAGGGGGTGACTTCTTTGCAATTGAAGAGAACATATCTTGAAGCAGCTTCGAACTTGTCCTGGTTTAGTCCTCGAAAATTTGAGGTTTGGCAAGAGGTCGTCCAGAGTATATGAAAATTGATAGTCATCTTAAAGAACCAATAGTCCGTCGTCATTCCTTGGTGGATTGTTCATTCTCGTTTGTACATTATCATCAAAATATAGAGAGAAAAATGTAGATGTTTCCTCTACTAAATACGCCTCGACTATAGATCCTTCAACGGAAGCACAATTTTTCACCTTCCATTTTAAATGGTTGAGAAATCTGAAGAAAAAAAAAATGTTATCAAATTGTAACGATCGTAATCGCATCAATGAGAATAACATGCACATAGGAGATGAAAAATATTACAAGTTCTTAATACCATTCGAAGGGATACATCCTTCGATAATGTATTGGACCTCCCACTTGAGCTTCATATGGTAAATGGATTGGTAAGTGCTCCATTGAATAAAAAAAGCAGGTGGAAATATCCTCTCAAGCTTACATATTGTGATAATGATATCCTTCTACAAGAGTATCATATCTTCAACCTTTATGACTATAGAACATAAGTCTCTAAAGAAATGACTGAGCTCTGTCAATGCTTTCCAAATTGATTTTGGCAATACATCTTTAAATGCTATTGGCATCAACCGCTGCATAAAAATATGACAGTCATGACTCTTCATTCTATAGAAATCACAATCACCCTTAACACATCGTGTAATATTTGAGGCATATCCATTGGGCATTCGTAATGTTCTGATCCAATCACATACTAGCCTTTTCTGTTCCTTTGTTAAACTGTAAGAAGCTTTCGGCTTGTACAATCTCCCTCTATCATTGATTATGTGGAGCTCTGGACACTGACAGTAAAGTTCTAAATCCGTTCGAGCCTTGAAGTTATCTTTGGTTTTTCCTTTAATATCTATTACTGTATTAAATATATTTTCGAATACATTCTTCTCAATATGCATAACATCTAAATTTTGCCTTATCAGGTTTGTGTGCCAGTAAGACGATTCCTAGAAAATACTTTTTCTTACCCAATTAGTAGTGCTTCCAAAACCTCCAATTTCACGCCTTGTAATAGCTGTTCCACTTATGAATTTTGGAAGTCTGTCAACAATGTGTTACAAATCGTCACCTTTAGGCGGAGTCAGTGCCCCATCCTTTTCAATTTTTCCTTTAAAGAACTTATCTCTTTTTCTTCTAAAAGGATGGTTGTGGGGGCAAGAATCGGCGGTGGCAATCAGAAAATGAGCATTTTCCTTTGTTTTTCAATCTAAATGATTTAGTTTGATCCATACAGTACAGACAAGACAACCCACCATGTGTACTCCATCCAGATAGCATACCGAGCCTTGGAAAATCACTAATAGTCCACATCAATGCAGCTTTCATCATAAAATTTTACTTTGTGTGTACAGCATACGTTTCGACTCCTACACCCCACAACACTTTCAATTCATCTATCAGTAGACGTAAGCAAATGTCAATGTCTTTTTCCTGGACTTTTCGGTCTAGGGATAACGATCATAAAAAATAGGTTGTCCCGTCGTATGTACAAACTAGGTGGAAGATTGTACACAGTGGTGATAACTGGCCAACATGAATAATGTGAACTTGTCATGTTGAACGGGTTGAACCTGTAGACTATAGAGAAAATTGAGGGTATTTTCTATCAAAATGAATCCATGCTTCCCCATGTACAGGATGTGACATTTCTCCATGTGTAAATGCATTATTTGCATGCCATATCAGGTGTTTTAAAGTGCGTCTTGACATGTATTGTAATACCCCAGGCCAGGAAAGTTTAAAAGAAATGATAGATACTACTCATACCAACAAGGTGCACATTCTTTTCCGGAAGTCCATCATTAGAAATTCCAAAGTTAAGCGTGCTTGGCTTGGAGCAATTATGGGATGGGTGACCTCCTGGGAAGTTTTCTCGGGGAGCATGCGAGTGAGGACAAATCATGCTGAAAAGACTCGTGTTGGTACAGTGGGGACAGTACGCCGTCATTTAACGGTCGGGACAACCCGTTAAGTGGGACCCGGGTCGTTACAAATGGTATCAGAGCCGGCCGCCAGCCGAAAAATCGGGAACTAAGTGCTACGCCATAGGGCGGGATCCACCTCTAGAATCCCAACGCATGGCAACAGATCCTCAGATGGATTAAGCGCGACGAGGACGTCGCGAGTCTAACGGGGGGTGATTGTAATACCCCAGGCCAGGAAAGTTTAAAAGAAATGATAGTTACTACTCATACCAACAAGGTGCACCTTCTTTTCCGGAAGTCCATCGTTAGAAATTCAAAAGTTAAGCGTGCTTGGCTTGGAGCAATTCTGGGATGGGTGACCTCCTGGGAAGTTTTCTCGGGAGCATGCGAGTGAGGACAAAGCATGCTGAAAAGACTCGTGTTGGTACAGTGGGGACAGTACGCCGTCATTTAACGGTCGGGACAACCCTTTAAGTGGGACTCGGGTCGTTACATGTATAGCCTTTGAAGACTAGGAGTCAGAGGTAGATATCGTAGTACCTTATGAGCTACTCTACGTCCGGACCAAGATACTGCATCTTTATAACGCGGCTAACCACACATTAGACACTCAGTAAGGTTCTCGGACTCTTTGTAGTACAACATACAATTGTGGGCACATGCATCAATTTTTACCACACCAAGTCCTAGACTTGATAACATTTTCTTTGTCTTGTAAAATGTTGTCTCTCACTAATTATCTTTTGGCAACATCTCATTAACTATTGACATCATACAATCGTAACATGCAATAGGAAAATTATATTCAGATTTGTAGTTCAAAAGTCGTGACATTGCTGACAGTTTGGTATGCTTAACACAATCTGGAAACAAAGGTTTGTCAGCTTCTTCCAACAGTGTAAAAAAATTTGCAGCTTCCACATTTGGTACATGTTCCTCATGATCAAGCTGTTTGTCGTTGGAAAATGCATTGTACATTTCAGGACCCATTGCATCCATTACCATTGTGTGAAGGTCATAGTCCATTGAGCCTTGTGTAGATGATGATCCACCTAAATCTGATGGACTTACACTAAGTTGTTCACCGTGTAAAATCCTTATTGTAGCCACCAATATATCCATGTTCGCACAGGTGAAGTTTAATATCATTCCTTGTAAGATATCTTATGTTTAGACATCTACTGCATGGACACTTTATTATGTTAACAACTCTAGGTTGTGAAAATGCAAATTCAATAAAATTTTCAACCCCAACAACAAATCTTTGTGAAAAAATCGTTCTCCAATCGTGCGTACATCCAACTACGATCGGAAGACATACTGCAACATGTCAAATGAGATCATAATTTCAACACACTTATATAAACTAACTTTAAAATAATTAAAAAATATATAAATTCACTAAATGAACTTAATATTAATTTACATATTAATATACTAAATCTAACATACACATATTTACTAAAGGTAATATTCTAATTATCAATTTACTTTTTTTTTAAATAATGATAACATACTACCACAAAATAATAAAATTACAAAGAATTAATATTCATTAAAATATTACATTAACAAAATTGTTTTTTCTAATCTAGCAAAAGTGTGAACATAAAAATTAATATATTTATTAATCTAACATAATTAATAATATATCTAATCTAACATACATAATTAATCTAATTAATAGTGGCATATTATTTCTCATATGACATATTATAAAACTTTAAACACTAATTTATTTATGTGAATTAATTAAAACTGTAAAAGGGAAAGAAAAATGTCACCTTACATTAAATTTAATGGATAAATTGCTTTTCACTTTAGTATGCTTCCAAAATCTGATTTAGTGAAATAAATCAAGAAATTTATGTGGGAGTATTTGTGGATGAGAAAATGAGGAGAGGATGGAGGAGAAAAATGAAAAAGTAAAGTTTTGACGCAATTTATATCAGAATCAGCAACGGAATTAAAATCCCTCGGTATTTTGCAATTGATTTAGTGGTGAAAAGTATTCGTCGGTAATTGGTGACGGATTTAGTGACAAAGCAAGTGGCAATATTTTCTATGGAATTTTACTCCGTCGCAAGTTTGCGACGGACTTGGGGACAAATTAGATTTTAGCTGGTAATTTGTGAATAAAATTTTTATACGTTGGGAGTTTCCTACGCATATTATATTTGGTCGCAAAATATTCCTACTGATAGTAATTCCCTCACAAAATGGCAACAAATTTAGGGACGAAATTTTTTGGTTGGTAATTTCCAATGAAAAAAAAATTGGTCGCAAATATTTGTGACGGAATTAGGGACAAATCTTGTTTCATGGATAATTTACTAAGGAATTTGAATTCGTTGCAAATTGGCAACGTTGACGAACTTTGTATCCGTTGGTAAATAGCGGCGAAGTTGGCGGATTGGTTGGTAATTTGTTACTGTTCAGCACTTCCGTTGGAAACTTTCGACGACTTTCGACGGCCTTTTTTTCATCATAAATTGGCATCAATTTCTAATTTCCGTGGGTAGTTTCCAACGGATTATTGTTCCATGGGAAAAATCCATCACTAATACTTCCAATTCCGGTACTGTATGTTCATAGAATTGTTGTTTTAATTCTAATTTTATGTCGATAGCTTGGTTATATTGATTACATATTTTGTTATTGTGCTACACATTTATGTCTGTTCTTAATATTTATACATTTCTTCCGTGTAATGCAAGATTTAGAGAGTTCACAAATGTTTGTGGTGTACAGAGTGTCGGCTAAGAGCGATAGCCTAATTCCTACATAACTTCTTTCTAACTTCTTATTCCATTGTAATAGTTTTCTAATGCAACTTTAATATTGGAACTAACTTAGGAACTTTTTATTTCAAAGTTTTAAACGTAAATGATGAAAAATATTAGCTAATTAACCTAACAAAAGGGACAAATCAATATTTGGAAAAAGGGTTCTTTTAAGCCTCCGTTTGTTAAAAGTTTTTTACTTACAAAAAACAAAGAGCATAATGTTTTTCTATATAAAATATGTGGTTGAAAAGTGGTTTGAAGAAAAGTTTTGTTCATAAACTTATTCATAAACAAGTTTACCAAATGTTGCTTTTTTCCTTACCATAAGTGTACGATCGCACAAGTAATAAAATGGACGAAGAGTCCAAATATCATTCCCACGAGAATTGAGTAAACTCATTATTTTTGACTAATTACCTTAACCGGATTTAGAGAAATTGATATAATGCATAATTGTTGTTTAATTTATAATATTTCCTCCCAATCTATTATTTTAAATGCTTAAGTTATGGTTATTAATTATATTTCATGCTTTGTGAATTAGATGAAGGAGTTGGATCAAATTGAACTAATTCATATCACAAATTGAAAATAAGAAGTTGAAATATCAAATGTACAAAATCAAAGAAGGACACTGCATAAGGCGTGGACGCGCCTTATAGTTTCATGAAGACTTGACTTATATGAACGGATTTTTGAAGAAGAAAATCTAGCCATTGGGCTCATGTTTATCTTCTAAATGGGTGGAAATATTAAGAGAAATTAATTGTGTAGTTGAAATATTTCTCTTTTATTTATTTCAGGGGAATGTTAGAATTCGACCCAAATAAAGAAACTAAATAAATCCTTATCTCTAAGTAACTATTCCATAAGTGGGCCACTCGATATCTTACCTAGCCTTTTCGTTTTGGACTCTTTTTGATCCTCAACCATAGCAGTATTGGAGTTCCCTTTTCTTAGTGGTAAGTACACGTGAATAGGTTCATAAAATCAACATTTCATAAAACAAGTTTATAAGTTCTATATACACTAATAAGGTCTTAATTACTATTTAAAATATTAAGTAATAATAATATTATTATAACCAAAATCATTTACATTGTCTTTATCAGAAAAGACTCCACTGCATTCCCTTTCCTCTACTCTCACGTTGCCAAAGTCGTGCCTCTCTCTCTCTGGCTAACTGCCGCTCTCTTCGAAAACTGCCACTTCCGCCGCCGAAATTATGTCAGGAAAAACACATGTACCACTAGAAGCTTCTCCTCGACGTCGCGAAGCCAATGGTGGTGGTTGTTTCTTGATCGGAGTTTTCTTTTGGCCGAAATTTTGAAAAACAGCTCCGATTTTCACTTTGTTTTTCTGGCCTAATAGCCGCCGCCTGCCAGGGAATTCTGGCCAAAAACCAGTCGAATGTTCTCCTCCACCGTGCAGTTCAGGTGGTGCGCTTGGTTCGCTGATTGACCGGTCGGAACACTGATTTTGAAAAATGACAGTCTCTTTTACAGCCTTCGGTTCATAGCCCACCTTTGCTTCTCCAATTTTTGTGTCTTTGCTCTTCATCGGTCACTAGCTTCCAATCACGGTTTATCCACTCTCTGGCTTCACTGTCTGATTTCTTGACTGGTTGGTATTCTTGGCCTTCACTGATTATCTAGTCTTGCATCACTTAGATTTTTCTTCAACTTCCACTATCCACTTCCTTCAACAAATTTTGGTTTACAGCCTCTGCACTTCACTTTGTTTCTCACGGCTACAGCGTCAGTTTTCACATATTCAAGTCACAGGTTTATGATTACAGGTCACATACTAAAGACAAAAGTCACGCACTTCATATATTGTAGGTCACAGTAATTGGGTCACAGGTGACATTTGATGTATTAGGTCACATGTCACATTTGATACATTAGGTCATAGGTCACACATTAAGTTTTCAGGTCACATTTCACTTTTGATGCATTATTAAGACACATGTCACAATTTAAAAATGTTTAGATCACAATTGACTTGTTCAAGTTAAATGTCACACTTTATATGACAAACAGATTAATTGGGTCATAGGTCACATTTGATGTATTAGGTCACACGTCACATTTGATAGATTAGGTCACATGTCACACATTAAATTTTCAGGTCACATTTCACTTTTGATGCATTATTAAGTCACAGGTCACACTTGAAAAATGTTCAGGTCACAGTTGACTTGTTCAAGTTAAATGTCACACTTTATATGTTAAACAGATTTCAAGTCACATGCCACACTTCATAGATCATAGGTCACATTATATATTATATAGGTCGCACGTCACATGTTCAAGCCACAGATTACAGTTTATACCTCAAGTCACATGTTGCACTTTGAGGTCACATATCACAATTCATAAGTATCATGTCACATGAACACATGTTACTAGTCATATTACATAGGTCACATCAATTTTAATGAGTCACGTATCCAATAAGTGTTGATAAACCGGGGCATATAATCCTATGTCAATCATCATTCCATAGTTTCAAGATTCTCCTTGTTGCAATGCTCCAACTAAGAATTCCAGTAAGTTTTAATTTCTACTTCAATTTTCCCATCATATATCCGTTAATATGAAAAATGTTGAAATACAAAAATTCAATGTGTATATATTTATGTATGTGTGATTGTGAAGTCCTCAATTTTTTATTTGGTGATGATGGTGTGGTGATGGTGGTGCTGCACCGGAGATGGTGGTGTTTCTGGTGGCAGTAGTTGTGCATCGGAGTTTTGTGAAGTTATGGTGACGGAGACTATATCAATGGTGGTGATCGGAAATACGGGTGGTTGTGGTAGTGGTGGTGGTGATGGTGGTGGTTTGAGATGGTGGTGGTGGTGGTGGTGTTGGTGGTCGGAGATGGTGATGATAACAGTGATGAGGTTCCGACACGATCTGAGAAGATTTTAAGTGAGGTGGGGTGGGGTGGTCTAATTTTTATAATTATTATAAAAAATATGTTTATTACCACCTGATTGATATATTTTAAAACTTTTTTCCTTAAGTTTCGAATGTGGTATAATAACTACTTATTTGTGTATTATTCCCTTTTTATATATTTTCATGAGCCCAACAATAGATGTTTTTGAAGGGGCTGGTGATTAGTTTCTAGAGGAGGGCACAACACTTTGAAGAGGGGAGAGAGGACAGTAGCCGAGCACTATAGATTGAGGAACAACCACCTTTTTTTCTTCCATTCATTATCATAGTTTTATTTTATTTTATTTTATTTTTTAAGTTTTTGATTACAAATGTTGATGGATAACTAAATCTATATTCCAATTCAAGGACAATCGAAGTATTGATTCTTCAAGAATTATGAGATCTAATTAAATTCATTATTCTTTCATTTGTTCTCTATTTATATATATTTTGTTCGTGTATTAAGTTGTTATTTTAATTGATTAATACAAAGTGCAAGTTGTTTCAATTTTCAAAATGATACTTAGCCAATTAGGTATCTAAAAGCATAATTGTTTATATTTTCTAATACAAGTGCAAATAAAATAGTTGATTATAGAAAGATTTTCAATTCATGTTATGAAGATATATAACCTAACTCAAATGAATCACACATGTGTATTTGTTGGTTAGAATTGATAGTCTCTCTAGAGATTAATACTATTGGTAAATTAAATCTTAAGATCGTATATAGTGTTGTTTATTGGTTAGGAAAATAATCAACGAGCGTCTCTTGATTATCGAGATAGTAAAGAGAGATATATTGTTAGATTGTATCAACAACCATAACCAATTTAGAGAAGAGTAAATGATTTTATTTTTCCATCCATGATCAATTCTAAGATTATACCTTAGGCTGGATATTTATTTAATTTGATATTTTCATCAATTTAATTCCTTGCAATTGTTTTGTTACAAATTGATTTTATTCTCAAAATTCAAAACCCCCATCTTTTTTAATTTACCATTTTAAGTTTCTTGAAGAATTAAATCTAATCAATCCTTATGGATTCGACTTTGCTCATCACTATTATTACTATTTGTTGGATTCGACACCCATCAGAAATCAATTTATTTTGAATTTGAAATTAAACTAACAAATAAAAATAAACAATTTTGAATAATGAAAATAATGAGAAAAACATGCTCTATTCGATAATCCACTGTACTTCCTTCATTCATCCTTTGATTTAAAAGTTAACTACAATTTATAAGATTTTGAATATCAATGTTCCTATTTTGATTAAAACTCCATTTTTAATGGTGAATTAAGTCATATTTCTATGTGACCCGACTATATTTCTATGACGAATTCGAACGTATAGAAAAATATTAATGTTTTCTGAACACTTTTAAAGATAACATAAAGCATAGTGACATATTTCTAGCCTCCTATCGAACTTTAATGTGATTCTAATCTTTCGAACTTAAGAAAATGACACAACAATAATATAATTACTGTACAAATATTTATAAATGCATGAAAATTAAAATTAATTGCTCAAACTCATAAATTGTATTAAATTAAACAACAATCAAAATATGAAACCTGATAAGTGCTTTATTAGTGTTTATTTTAAGCACTTATAACCTTGGACTAGCAACAATTTGATCATATCTAAGTATTATTAATGCATTTTATATTTTATATTGTATAGGATCATAAAGGAAGAGAAAAGAAGAAAAAATGACCAAAATGCACTTAAAACTGAAGATTGAGGACCTTGGATGCAAATAAGTTACGGCCGCAACAAAGGAGGTCACGACCGTAAACGTTTCATGGCATTGTCAAAAAATAAAATAAAAAAAAAAGAGCAGAACATGAGTTACGGCCGTAAATAAAAAGTTACGACCGTAACCTTCAATGGTGCAAAAATCAGCAGAACTTGGTTTACGGCCGTAAACCCAAAGGTTACCGCCGTAACCTCAAAACATGAAAAATCAGCAGAAACCAAGTTACGTCCGTAAATGATTTTTCACGGCCGTAACTTATTCGTCAAGAATTTCCTTTTTTTTATTCTTTTCATAATTTTGGTATGTCTTGAGCCCAAAGTTAGGGCACGAAATTATGGCTATAAAAAGGGAATTTCATGACATAAAAAGGGGTGAAAAAATTGCGAAAGGAAGAACGGCTTGCTTGGAGCGTGGAAGAGAAATAAAGCGACTCGAGAAGGTGAATCAAGAGCGGAAAAATCTGGAATTCTTCATTGCTTTAAGCGGCTAAGTTCTCCACCTAGTTCAAAAGGGGGCGTTGTGTTTTAATTACGTTGTTCATCACTTTTCCAAACTAGTAACGTAGTTCAAAATTCTTTATTTTGATTGTTGAATTTTTGTGCGTTTTTAATTCAATCAATGCAATACTTTATTTGATTAAGGCCTTATCATTTAATTTGTTGTATTGAGATTTGCTATTTTGAATGATTAGATCCGTAATCGTCTTTTTGTTCAAATCATAGTAGCAAGTGGGAATTTATTATTTCCATAGGAAATTCCAACTTAGGTTAATTGTCACGAGCTTGTGTGATTAATAATCTAATTCACCCTAATTCTTCTCAAACATTATATAGTTGTTGTCTTAAATCTAAAGAGCTTGTTTTAGGTTATTCAATGGCTAATATTTGATTAGAGAGTTTATTCTAATTAAATGCAACTAAGGGAGAATAGAAATAGTTAGACCTTATTAACTATTTACGGGTGATAAATCAAAGAAGAAATTAAACTCGCGTTACTTGGAAATTGATAACATTGTGATAGAATACAACTGAACCTGAGAACTAGGATTTGTCAATAATTGATTTATATTCTATCAAATTTACGTTTTCATTTTATTTTCAAGTCATTTATAATATTTGAACTCAAAACCCCCCATCTATTCTTATTGACATAGCACTAATTTAGTTCCCGTTCCTTGTGGGATCGACTCTTACTTCTGCTATTACAATTAAATTTGGTGATTTGCAAGTAAGATATTTAATTAAATTTCGGTGCGTAACGACGGGCACCAAAACCCGAAATGTAAAGTTTCATCATAATTCTAATATAAACGCCTAACCAAGAAACATGATTACAGATAAAATACAAAAAGATGTGATAGAATTCATGACCCTGAATGGATAAATTATTCATCCTTTTGCATAAAGCTTCAATTTTGTTTTTGTGCGCCAATTGGTTCCCTTGATGATTCAGCAGTGCTCTGGTATGATAGTTGGAACCCTTGATCTCATGCATAATGATCATTATATATAGGTAGGGGCATAATCTAGGTTAATTAGGAGAAGAATATACAAAAATCACGTTTAAAATCCATAATTACGGCACAGTCAGAATACCACATGATCGCGTGGATTGTTGCCTTCGCGATCGCGTGTGTATGGTTTAAAAGGTTTTACTTTTTTTATTGACGATGACACTAAAGCGCAATATAACCTTGCGCAATCGCGTGGTTATGCCGTTTGCATGCAATTTCCCTATTTCATTCTATGTAAGTTGGTCCTTATTATTTTATTGCACATCAAGTCATTTATCTTCCGATTGGATTCAATCATCAATCTTCTAATTTCTTCCAATTAGCTTCTTTTTTGCCTCAATCGACTTTATTCACTTCCCATATGTATAATTTAGGATCCATTTTCTCTTTGTTTGCCTCAATTTCTTAATTATTTCGACTTTGGTTTAATTTCTGAAATATAAACAAATAACAAATAAGTCAATAGCATTATTATAAAACAACATAATATCCTAATTTTAGTATGTAAATAAGTTTATAAAATGTTGGAATATTTTGTGTATAGTGACGAGAATGAAATAAAGGATAATTATATGAAATCCGTGCTGATAAATGGACATAATAACAACAAGGAAACAAGAAAAAGAAACGAGAAGAAAAGAGACAAAATTGAGTCAAGTGTTGAGCACTTTGTCCTTAAGTCGAATTTGCCCCGTAATGGTGCCTACAGTTTATGTCAATCAACTCCCAAGATACAATGATTCGCACTTGTGTTTGTAGCACTCAAAAATACAAGCACAACGAACCAAAATATGGATTTTGTACTCCAAAATGTAAATGAAAGAAAAGAATCAAAATTATGCAACAAAATGCAAGAATTTTGCATTTTAGAAGGGGAGAATGATATTATGTTTGCATATATTTGGTATAAGGAATAGGACATCCCAAGGATCCTATTTATAGATGATGAAGGGTTGTGGACAAAGTGGTGTGAAGACAAATAATGTATCACTTCGAAAAGACACAATTTTTCGGACTACCAGGGATCGCAAGGTTTTGCGCGCAACCGAAAATAATCAGATTTCACGTGTGATCGCATGACTTTATTAAACCAATATCGAACATAAAATACACTTATCACCAAACATAATAGTCATCATGTTCACTAAAGGACTTTCGTACATACTACTGGATTAAACACTAGTCCGTAACATAAAGTCCATGTTAGTTTTCTAAACCATGTTTGTGTTATCAATTATTCTATATTGATTACAACCATAGATATATGAAGTATGAACTGAGCAAATGTATATAAGGTAATCCAACACAACTTTTTCTTTTCCAATGCTCTTCAAGTCTTAATGCTACAGATTCTTCCTACGATTTTTTTTTTTTTTTCATAAACTAAGAAAAAAGTGATTTACATCAATTAATCTGCATAATTAAATGTTTAAATATTCTAAATCAGTTTAACTTATTAACAAAATAACTTGTGAAATTATAATAGTCATTGTGCAACGCACAATCCCACTAGTGTATATATATAAAATCATAAATATCCTGAAGCTATTCATTGGAATTGGAATCCAGTATCCATACGAGTAGTGATGGATCCAGAAATTTTGTTTATCTAGGGTGACAGTCCAAGAATTTTGTTCAACCAGGACAGACATTGGTCAAATAATTATATTTTTTAAGTTGCAATACAAAAAATGTCCAAAAATATAACAATTTTTTGCCAACAGATCCAGCACGGATGATTGTGTCAACTCACCATGCCATGGATCCGTCGGTGCTTACGAGCACCTTCGACACTCCTAAATATAAATTAGTGATAGTTTTGAAGTCATCACGTACTATATCAACATTAATAATAATTACACAATTTCTTTCTTCCTTTTTATCATTTCATTTTCATGGTATCATTCCAACATTGGTGTCAGCTTAATTATTTTCCTATTACAGACACACTCATGAATCATGTGGATGTGTAAAAGCATGAAATTTTCTAGGCACACTTCAATTTTACATAAAGGTAATTAAACTAATCATTATTGTTCAATAAATGAGATGATAAACTACCCTCTTTTTGGAAACAATTTTCTACTGTTTGACTTATATTTTTCTTACTTCTAAGTAATATTTTGTTGTTGCTTTACTAACTTGATGATACTCTTAAGTTCTTAAGTTGTTGGTCCTATTTTGTGTGTATATATATATATTGAAGTTGAAAACTATGTAATATGAGTATCAAATCAAACATCTCAATGTGAAGTTTAATAGAAGCTAATAAGTAAGAGCAAGATGTAAACATATTGTCCGTAAAATCGTCTCAAGGATCAAATGAAAAAATTCACTTTATATTGTTTATACTTTTCCTTAATACTCGATTCATTTTAAATTATATTATTTAACTTTTATAATACTATCTATAATTTGTTAACTAAATTTAATTTATTCATAGATGATTAATTTCAATTTGAGTTGTTTTTCTTATCAAATTAAAACAAATAATTAATATAGGAATTTTCTAAATAAATTCAATTAAGTTATATTAATTTTTACAATTTCAGATTTCGATCAATGTATTTGAATTTCTAACATTACTTTTATTTATTTACTGATTCAGTTCATTTTTCTATTTTTAATATTATAAACTTAAATAACCACAATATACATAATATATATTACACATTTTAACAATTAGTTCATATAGTTTTTACCAAACAATTGATCGATCACCAATTTTTTTAAAAATATTAAAATAATAATGTAACAATATGAATATAGGAATTGTTAATATGAAGAAAGAAGAACCAATTAATGTAATAATATTTATTAATACTAATGATTAATTTTGAGGGTTATTATTTTTATTTATGATAGTAAACAAATATTTGGACAAAAAATTTATTTACTCCGTACGACATAAATTTGAAAAATTGCATTGTTTAATTTAAGTTTGAGCAATTGTTTAAAATATATTTTTTTCTATAATAACTTCCGTATATCACACAGGTAGGCAACCACAAACTCTACAAACAAAAAGAGGTTTTCCAAATTTTTTTAGAATTCTAATTCATTGAGTATTTGTTGACAGTTTGTATCATTGATCAAACCAAATTGTGTGTTCAATTTTTATTTTTATTTTATTATTATTATTATTTTTTGTAAAGGTATTTACAGAATGTAAAACGTATAAGTAATTCTATAGTATTAAGTTTAATTTTTTTGTTGTTTTACAAATTATTTTTTCTCTCGATTATGTAACTATTTAATCATGTGTTTAAATGATTTATTAATAGGATTATTGACTTATATTTGTTAGATACTTTATTATTACTGTTACTAAAGTATTGAGTAAAATACTAAAGTATCCGACAAACATAATTCCCTTTACATCATGTTTATATTTATATTGATCAATTAGAATAGTGTAGTATTGAATTAATAATGTAGTAACTAAATTTAAAAGAAAAGTGTCGACACATTCTATTCCAAATCAAATTTATATTTTCAATAATATCAAATTTATTCACCAATTTTACATATATTTTATATGAGACAATATTTGTGCATCGGGTGACATATATAAACTTAGCCAATCACTCACTTTGAATGTATTAATTTTTCTTACTTGTAAATTAAAATAGTTGCTCACCTTGAAAAAAAGGGGTAAAATTCCTTACAAAATAAACAAAAAAATTAATTAAAATTAGTTGATTATTGTAGCAACAGATACATTTCTGATTTAATATTAAATAAATATTTTTATTTTCTAAAAACGTGTCGTTATGATTTAACCTATTATTAAAATTTAAGTACGTCGTTTAGCCAAGTTATGAAATTTTGAGTAAATAATAATAAATTTTCAGTCCAACTCGATTTTATGTCTAAAATTCAAAATTTAATTTTTACAGCCCAATTTCATTTTATTCAAATTAAAATTCAAGTTATTTTCTTTTTAAAATTCAAAATTAGATTACCCAATTATCTTGATAATTATCTTGGCAATTTTGGTTAATCCTGAACTCAACCCTATCATTTTTCCTCATCCAACATGACTGATAAGATTTCACAGTTCAAATTCTAATCTCACACTAGTTCGTTAAGACATTATAACACTACTCACGTTCAGAATCCATACGCACGTTTAGAACTCAGCAACTCAATTTCTGGATATGAATCTCACCCTTATTCATTGCACATGCACGATTAGATCATTAGCCTCAAGGATCAACCCAAACACTGCTAGAAAACGCACCCACATCCAATGCCAATCACCCGCACCTCCACAACCACGATCAATTTTCACAGCCACAGCTGGCAGCAATCCCACCACCACCACCGCCTGCGAACTCCAAACCTCACTGTGAAAGACAATCTGTCCCCAAATCAAAACCAAGTATCAATTCACTGCCATTGCTAAACCACGATCACTACTGCCAAGCCCTAAATTCCACAATCAACACCCAAACCCACAATAAAAAAAACCCAATCACTTACCCGACCGCTAGCATTTTTCACCGAAAAACCACAAACACAGCCTCGATTTTCCTCAGTTTAAGCAACACCTCGCACCAAAACCCCTAAACCCTAACCCTACGATTGCTTGTGCCGCTCGTCGCCGCTCGAAGGCGACGTTTCACCTGAAAATTGCCCGCAGCGGACCGGGTGTGAAGGGGACGATTTTCGTAGCACCCTCACGTCTCTCTCTAAATTTTGAATCAGAGAGAGATTAAGGCTGTGTTCTCTTTGTATTTCAGTTTCCTATTTTCATTTTCGAAAATGTTTTATATTTTCCATTTTCTGTGACTTTTTTCGAAATTGCTGAAAACGCGTTTGGTTTGTTATTTCTGAAAACTGTTTTCGAAAATGAAAAGCTGAAAAACGCATTCTGTTTAAAATTTTGAAGAAAATTATTTTATATTGTTTGTGAATATAAATGAAATAAAGATATCATATTTTGAGTTACACAACAAAAATAAATGAAATAACCCATATCACACAATTTGGTTATACCAAAAAGTTCAAAAATTCATGTTGCTCTTCTAAAGTAATCGTTCCACATTTGAGTAATAATTTTCCCTTCTAAAGTAATCATTCCATTTAATACTTTATATAGATACATCCTTCTAGTAAGCACTCATAACGTTTAAAATTTAAGTTTCAATAAAATTTTGCAAAAATCAATTTAGGTTAATTAATTATGCCCTTACAAAATAAGTGTTTACAATACAAAAGTAAAAAAGAAATGTTTAATAATTAAGCAAATGATATATCATCAGAAAGATGGTTGAATTTGGAGTTCTACGCAAAAAACAGAGTGCAATTCGGAGTTGTACATCAAAAGTTATACATGTTTGAAGACAATGACCTATAAAGCAAATACGAAAAGGACTAAATTGAAAGAAAAATAAAATTTGTGAACTAATGTGCAACAAAATCTGAAGTTGAGGGACCTAAGTTGCAAATAAATTACAATATTTTCGAAAGAAATTTCAAAATTTGAGGATTAAAATGACAAGTTTTGAAAATCATGGACCAATAATGTAATTAAAAATGATAAATTTTGACAAATTTCAATTTTTTTTGATTAGTTTAATTTTTTTTTTTTTTAAATGGAAAACACGCGTTTTCCACTTACAAGGCAAAAATTTCAAAAAACGCGGAAAATGTAATTTTCACGTTTTCCATTTCCTTTACAAATTTTGAAAACGTTTTCGAAATTTTTTTCCGAAAACGGCGCAATAGAACGCGTTTTCGCGTTTTCGAAAATGGAAAACGGAAAACGACTGGAAAACGTCAAAGAGAACGCAGCCTAAGTTTTTGTTTTAATATTTTGATTTTGTGAAAATTTCACATTGATCCCCAACTTTTCAAATGATTCAATTCAGTCCACGTGTTCAACTATTTTAAACTCTGTCCTTTATTTTAAAAATCTATTATTTCGGTCCCTGAATATTTTAAATAGTGTTTTATTCGAGCCCCTTTAATTTCTGAAAAATCATCGTCTTAGTCCCAAACTTTTAAATCGATTATTTTAGATTCCCTATTTAAGACCCCAAGCTTTAATTTTTATTTTAAAACCTTAAATTCCAAAAGACTAATTTAAATTTTATTTTCTTTTGGCTATACAAGGCATACTGTGACGGACCTGCCGTCCGGCACCCGAGATGCTCGCAAGCATACGGGTTAGCCTTCCCCAACACACGGGCCAGCAAGCTAATAAGTATGCATAACAGAACTTTGGAAAGGGCATATTGATATTACCTGCAATTGCATATGCTATGTTAGTGCAAATCCTGAATAATCCGACAATGTATGATCCTTGTCGTGCCACATGAGTAGGGGAAGAATCAGGCCGTAACATGCTCCCCCACCCAATCCGCTAGCGACCTCGCAGCGGTGCGCTTGCCTCGCGTCCACACATGGCCTTCCTCTTCAATCAATCTTCCACCTCAAAAAGGACTTGCCAAATTCTCCACATTTACGGTACCACCCCCTAGTGAACGAGAGTCCACAGTGCCCCCTGCACCTCGCCTCGCAGTGCCCCATGCACTTACCGCCTTCGACACCAACCTTCACCCTGTGCCCTCTGCACTAGTCCCTCGGTTGGACGGCACTCCTCACGACCGTAGCTCCTCCGGCATGTCGAAGCATACTCAATGCACTGCCCTCTTTTGGTGGATTCCCCTCAATACATTGCCATGCTCAACGAAACAAACGTGCAACACGACTACACTAACCATGCCTTTTCCTGAGCCATCCCAAAGTTTTCCTCCCTCAATTATCTAGTTTACTGACGCCGTTTCTCCATTTTGCTCTTTGGCAAAGCCATGCATTTCATGGCCCAAAACCGTTGCCGCAGAATGCACGCCATTGGTCTGCCACTCCAACAACGCAACGTTCAAACGGTCCCGCTCTGATACCACTTGTGACGGACCTGCCGTCCGGCACCAGAGATGCTCGCAAGCATACGGGTCAGCCTTCCCCAACACACGGGCCAGCAAGCTAATAAGTATGCATAACAGAACTTTGGAAAGGGCCTATTGATATTACCTGCAATTGCATAGGCTATGTTAGTGCACATCCTGAATAATCCGACAATGTATGATCCTTGTCGTGGCACATGAGTAGGGGAAGAACCAGGCCGTAACAATACGGAGACTTAGGGAATTGAAATATTTTCCGGCTCAATCTCACTCGTTAAGATTAAGGTAGACCCGCCCCTATTAATTAATTTATATTTTAATTGCATGTAAATGTGTACTTCATGTGACTTATGTGCATTTATTGCATAAGACGAGACGAGATATTTTTTATGAAATATTTGATGTTATGAGCATGCCATGACTTATATGCATTTTATTGCATGAGACGAGACGAGATTATGATTTTGTTATGCTTGACCCAACTTATATACATTTTATTGCATGAGACGAGACTAAACATACCCTATGTTACGAAAGCCTAAGATTATAAAGAAGATGTCACTATATGATTTGCATTTTTATGTATTCAATTTCAATGTAAATTAATTAATTGACGATGAGTCTATTGTTCTATGAAATGCTCATTTCTTTTTAACAAAATTTGCAGATGTCGAAGATGGAGGCGATTGATGAACAGGTTGTAGCATTAATAATTGAATAACCGAATTTTATTATTATTCCAGTTGAATAATTTATGTTTGAGAAATTTCGAGATTGTCAAAAGTTTTCGTTATGTGAGATTTCTTAACAATTTTATTTAAACAGTTTGGAGAAATTTAAATTTTATCAACTTCTGAATTTATTTAATTAAATCTTGCGAATCGGGTTGTGAGAACTGAGGGCATCACAATTATCCTGGCAGTAAAATAGGATTCCTTTCAAAATAAAAATAAAAAAAATTATTTCTAATTTTGACAGGTTATTATTTTTAAAAGTGTTTACTTATAAGTAAATTTCTAAGCTTAGCCAAACATGGACTTACATTTAAAGCATCCTTTAGAACACGACTCTTTACTCTCGAGTCTTGCTTCGTACACCTATTTTTTCTTCAATTTGATTACAAATTTTTTACTATATCTCATTTTCTAATTTTGTCCGTTCATCTCACCAAACATAATAAATTTTAAACTATATATCTTGTTCAAAAACCAGATAAGAACTTATCAATAATATAAGTTTTGGCTGTGGAATTTATACAAAATTCAACCCCGAATTCCACTCTTTTCTCAAAGACTTTCCGGATAAAACGCCCGATGACAAAGTCTTGACTAGTAAACGTGTGAGAAAATAAATTTCCTAAAATTCCAACAACCCATTAAATTAAAGAAAATCCGTACGAGTTTTGATATGGGAAAATAGTAGTAATATACATGTAGATATTTTTTAGGTTAGGTGCAAGGTGTAATCTTCACCGAATTGGAAATACGTAGTACTCTATTGATTCTATAGATCTTGGCCGTTAGATTTGGACATACAAACTCGACTCCGGTAAGTATGAGTTCAGATCTATTATCTCAAAATGTTGTCTTTTAACTATCTATTTAATTAAAATTGTACATGCAAATTTTTAAATATATACAATCTGTTACATTAAAAAGTGGTGACGTGTACATTTTCAATTCAGTCGACAACTTAAAGAATAATATTTTGAGACAGCGGATCGGACAGTGTAAACATACGTGAAGCTAGGGTTGGGCGTGAGTTGGGTTGGAGCCCAACCCGAATCCAAACCAATGACTTCGGTTTGAAAAAAAATTCAACCCAATCAAATCGATTGTAGGTTAATAAACAAAAACAACCCAAATCAATGTTGATCGATTTGGGTTTCGGTCTAAACCTCCATTTTGGGTCTTATGTTGAAATAATAATATTTGTTAGTTTTTCGGTCAACTTGTATTATTTGTTGTCATATTTAGGTCATGTTCTCTTTACTGTTTTCAGCCCTGTTTTGAGTTTTTGATTTTTGAAAATATCGAAAATGCGATCACTTTACCTATTTTCAGAAATGCGTTTTTCAAAATACCAAAAAAAATATTAAGGATACTAAAAACGGGTTTATTGCGTTTTGAATATTTTGTGTTAAAAAGCCCAAAACGCGCGTTTTGTAATTTTTTTTTTTTTTTTTTTGCAAAATGTGAGACACTACCTTTACTTGAAATTCTTATGTTATTTTGACATTATATATAGATCCATGTTAAGATTTTATTTATTTATTTATTATTATTTTTTTTTTTGTAAATGTGAGACACTTCCTTCACTTGAAGTTCTTATGTTATTTTGCTATTATATATAGATCCATGTTAAGTATTTTTTATTTTATTTTATTTTATTGTAAATGTAAGACACTTACTTCACTTGAAGTTCATATGTTATTTTGTTATTATATAGATCCATGTTAAGATTTTTTTATTTTTTTTTTAAAAAAATGTGAGACACTTCCTTCACTTGAAGTTCTTGTGTGTGTTTGATATTGTTTAAAAATAGTTTTTTTTTGAAATGAATAGTGATTTTTAGAAAAATAGATGGTTGAGATTTGGTTGAAAAGTAAAAGATTGTGGGCTTTACTTTTGATTGATGGTTGAGTTTGAGTACTGTAGAAAAAATAGAAAAATTTAATGTGAACCAAACAAGGGCCTTATGTTATTTTACTATTATATTTAGATCCATGTTAAGATTTTATTGGTATGAAGTTGGATTTTTGTTTAGCTGAAACAATATTAATGATAAATTTATTGACATAGAGAACTAACTGATTTATTGATATTAAAATTAATGTAATTCAACAAATCAAGCATTTTTTACATATAAAATATCACAAAATAAATATATCAGAAAATTACAAAGTAAACGTATTTTTCAGTTTTCTATTTTTGAAAACAGTTTTCCAAAATTACAAAAAGAACATGTTTTCATTAATCCCAAAACAAACAACCAAAATTCAAAATTCAAAACAAAATTCAAAATTCAAAATCGAAATACAAAGAAAATGACCCCTTAATTTTTGAACCAATTTTTTGGCTCAATTGCATTAGCAATTCATAGTCCATAGATTAAAGTTCAAAACAAACTTGAAACTTAATTTGAAAAAAATCAAAATTTGATGAAATTTTAACTTTTAACATATTTTTATTTTTTAAATGGTGATGGGTGTTTTGATTTGGATTAGTTCGGTTTCTTTGCTTGAACCCGAACCCAAATCAAATCGAGCTAAAATTAAATTTTCCAACCCGCAAACCAACCAAATTACCTGAAAATTCGACTCAAAGCGATCGATTTGGATTGGGTCAATCGAATTCAACGATTTGGATTGATTTTTGCCAAACCCTACGTGCAGCCCATCTTTTTATTTTGCTTCCATGCATGAAGTGCTCCACTTATGACACGCAAACAAAGAAAAGGTAGAGAAAGAGTAAGTGTGAATATTTACCAAAGGAGAGGGAAGGAGAAATATAGGGAAGAAAAAGTCATTTGCTTCTGTTTTATTTCTAACTGTTCAAAAGTTCATTTTTCTAAGTTGAACTCTTCAAAATCTTGAAACAACTATCATTTATATGGCTGTTTCTCTGTGACTGAGTGAGAATACATAGAAATATAATTAAGAGAGTTTTCCTTTTGATTCTGATTCCATAAACTGTCAGTGACTTCCAATTCTGTTTTCATCGCTTGTGCACTATAAATTTTATGATCTCCCCAATCCCACATACATGAATTGAACTTTCTCAATTTTTTTTATTTATTTTTTTTCATATTCTAATTCTACTTTTCTGATCTGGGTTTCTTTTGTTCCTCTGTTTGTTGAACTAATTGGGTGGGGTTGGATCAAGAAATGCTGCATTATTGTACAATTTGAGCAATCGACAATTTGAGCAATCGATTGGGTGTTGTTCTTCATTTTAGTATTGGGTTTTTGTTGGTGGATCAAGTAATTCAATGGAGGTGGATCAAGTATTGAGGTTTATATGCAAGTTGTGCAACAAGAAGTATCCGTGTGGGAAGTCACTAGGGGGTCACATGAGGTCACATGTAATTGCTAATTCTGCTGAATCTGAGAAAAAAATCGAAGCAAACACGAAAAAGAAAATGTTTCTTAATGGCGGTGGAAAGAATTTCATCAAACAGTCCAAGGTTGTTGAGTTTGAAATTGGGCAATCAAGTTATGAACTAAGAGAAAATCCCAAGAAAACAATGAGGGCTGTCGATTCGACCTGCAAACAATGTGGTAAAGGGTTTCAATCAATGAAAGCATTGTGTGGTCACATGGCGTGTCATTCGGACAGGGGTTTGATGGATAGTCATTCGGATACTGAGATTGAGGACTGTAGGCTGAGGACAAGATCAGTAAAGAGTAAGAGGTACGAGAATGTAATTGTTAAGTCATCTTCTTTGTCTTTAGCCAATGGTTCTTCGTCTGTTTGTGAGGTCGAGGAGCAAGAACAAGAGGACGTAGCCTTGAGTTTAATGATGTTGTCTAGGGATTCTGGGAATGTGAAATCAGTTGTCGAGTTTTCCGATGATAATTCGTTTGTTCTCGCGACTAAATCTTCGTCCATTGACATGAAAATATGTCGAAAGGAGGATTGCCGGCTAGAATATGTTCACAATGTAGATGATAGGAAATCAAAAGCTATTGCTTTGGATGATGACATTGCTCGAATAGACGACGACTCCGATTCCGATTCTGGTTATTTCTTAGATGAATGCACCAAGGTTGACTCTGATGTATCAGTCGATGGATTCTATAGAAACAGTTCTTTTAGTGATTTCAAGAAGCTGTTTATGAGTATTGGAGCTAGACGTGCGAACTTGTACGGATTCAAGCACTTTGAAACAGAGCTAAAGAAAGAATTTAAGAAGGAACATGGACATGGGATGGCTTGGAATTCTGCTAAGATTGAATCACGAAAGAAAAAGTATGAATGCTTCAACTGTAAAAAGACCTTCAACTCGTATCAGGCTCTTGGAGGACATAGACCCTGCCAGAAAAGAAGCAATGCTCGTTCTGAATTGCAGTACGAAACTGGCGAAAACAGCCTAGACGACAACGCTCTTGATTCCAGATCTGCGCGTAAGCGTGGAGGGTTAGTTAGCAATAGAGAACCAATCGGTAAAAACTCGTCCAAGAATGCAGAGAAAAACGTTAAGCCTGAGAAAACCAAAGTGTTCGTGTGTCCATTCTGCCACAAGGTTTATAAGAATGGCCAGGCTTTGGGGGGACACAAGAGATCTCATTTCATCGGTGGGAACAACAAACAAACTCAAGAAATCAAGCCTCATCTTCCCAATTTACTTGATCTTAATCTTCCGGCTCCAGAGGAGAATTAGGATGGTAAGTTGCTGCCAATTATTTCGCGGTTGGTTAAGATAACCTGATGGATAGTTATTCTCATTATGCACTGGTTGCTGATATCAAGGAAGGTGCTGGAATTGCAATTAATTTTGTTTCAAATTGACTGTAAGAAGCCAACCAATATCGTTCATTTCATCTCATTTTTTGCATGTTCTTAGTATAGGCCTCAATTTTTGACTTTAAATTCATCCAACATTTACATTGGCACTTAAAATTTTCACATATTAGTCACTATGATTAAATTTGCTTTACTATAGTTGCATAATTCAATTCAATTCATTTTAGTTATGCAACTTGAAGTTGCTGAAGCCGGTTGTTCCAAGTTTACTAACTTGAGGAAATACACTGCTATGGAAATCGATCCGAAGGAGAAAAAACGGCCATCATCTTTTTAGGTTAAGAAACTCAAGAACAACAGAAATGGTACCATTGGATTTTCTATGTGGATTTGTCGAGTTTACTAGGTATTATGTTGCTACACCACACTCGACTATGGCACTTCGTCCCTACTCAAACAAGAAAGCATTAATTAACGCTCCCTCATTTGCCTCCCCGTAAGCTTTTTGCTTTATCCCGAGTCTTACTTCACTAGGTTGGCTTACAAAGTTGATCATGATCCAGTGCTTTCTGGGTGATCTCAGGCCTTACGATTGGTATTTATCTCCAAATAATGTAGTTATGGTGCTACATTTAACTTGAATATGCCAATTCGCCCCAACTTGAAACTAAAAGGATTGATTGCCATTCCCTTGTCCCCCAATCCAAAAGTTTTTAAGTTACTTTACCAGGTAGTATGGTGTTATGTTTCACTATTATAATAATCTCCATAGCCTAGATCTACTTTTTACTTGTAGTTGCTTTAGAACATTATCTTGCAATGTGGTCCATTTGATCTCTTCCATTGCATTTCCATTTCTTTTTCCTTTTCCTAGACAGAACATCATGCCCTGAGCCAATATGTGGCAGAAAAGATTCACATAGTCGACCTTAAGTTTGGGGGTAATAAGGCATAGTTTGTTGTTGTTAAGGACCAAGTTAAAGCGAGCCAAAAATGCTCTACAATAGAGTTTCTTTAGTATATAGAAATGACATGATGAACGAGATTTTAACTTATTTTCCTTCGTAAAACCGCCCAGTGCTACCCAATTCTTCCCCGTGAAAACATGCTTATAACTTGTTTCCAAACGGAGGCTAAATCACTAACCAAATTCCACTTACCTTCATAACTATATTGATTATTTTTGAGTAAACGGAAGTTCCTCTCCTTTGACTTCACCAAAAAGAAAAAGAAAAAAGAAGGAAAGTAAAGTTGAAGCATATATTATAACTATTTGGCACTCCATGTTTGTTACCTTTTTGCATCATAAACTGTTCCCTACCTTTTGACTTCAATGGAGTCAACTCAGCCTGCACCTCACACAACACGTTGAAGAGAAAAAAATACAAGAATTTGTGATAACTAATCAAAGCTTGATATAATTCACAAGATGTGGGAATATGTTATTTAACCCGATGGCCACCGAGCTTATGTTCGAGTTCTTGTGACGGAAGAGATAGAGAACAAAGTTGTCAATTGGTCGAAGTGTCTTGTAACTTAAATGCTACATAGTTTACCATGAATTAACCGACTTATACAAATGATTTGTACATATAGATCGACATATACATGCGTGCCATACATTTGGTCCTTATGTATATGTCAATATATCGTAAAAAGATTCTGTACATGTACAATATCTGATATCTCATTTACCATAGAGGGCAACGAGAGGTGCATAGTTGAACATAGGACCAAGTACTGCATAGTCTACTTTATTGGGCCATGATGTTAAAGAGTTGAAGAATTGAGTTATTACATGAAATGTAAGGCCAATGGGAATGCTTGTTTCTTGATACTGTGAATTGCAATGACCTATCACAATATTGGGCTTTAAAAAGCAAAGGCATTTATGGGCATGAAAAAAGCCACTAATGCACTAAACTTGTTCAACAGCTTGTTTTATTTCTCAAGTGCTTTGTATTTTGATCAGCTTTGTCAAAAGAGGGTATCATTATGGTTGGTTCTCTTCATTGCACTAAAATTGTTGTCTTATCCTTCTTTCTCTAAAGCAGTAATCTTCCGGCCATGAATCGAGCAAAATAATGAAAAAATAAAATAAATAAATAAATAAATTGCAGTCAACTCTAAGTTTATTGAGAAGGCCTATTTTTTTTTTCAACGTACAGAGCAAAATAAAAAAATAAAAAATAAAAAATACATGCAATCGACTCAAAATTTATTGTTAGAAAAAATTAGTTTCTCTGAAAACTATGTGCTACAATTTGACTTGGATTAAGCTGAATTACATTCTTAATGGCAAGTAATGATAAAAATAGTAGACAAATAAACAAGTTGGTGTAGTGGGTAATTAAAGAAATATGTCAAGTGCCTTTCCTTGCTTCCAATTGACTTTACACAATTGATTGATGGTGTAGATATAACTAACAAGGAACTAGATGCTACTAAGCTAAAAGAGGGCAAATTCATAGATAAATGTAAATATATTAAAACATTGTTTGGTAATGTGATTTTTTTTTTTTTTTTTTGCCAAAATTGTTTTAAAAGTCAAAACTAAGGATTGGTGATTGAGATTGAGTTTAAAAGTTGTAAAAATTTTCATTTTACGAAACAAGATCTAAGTATAAATATAGTGACGAATCCAGGATATTAGTTCAGCTAGAGCGAACTTTGACCTTAGACCTTTGACCAACCAATGATCATGAACGGAGAACGGTCCCACTAAAAAAATATTAGGCTGCGTTTGATGGCGATGATAAAATTTAGGTGGAAAGAAAATGAATTCTAGGGAATTAAATTCCTGAGAATTGAATTCTAAGGAATTGAAAGTTTAATTATTTGATTAGTTTAATTTTCTAGGTGGAAAAAGTGAGAAATTTTTCAACTTTTGTTGTTTGATTAGTATTATTTTCCATGAAAAATAAAGGAAAATTTAGCTATATTATTAAAAAAAATTATTTTTTCATACATTTGTACTTTACAATAATAATATTAATTTTTGAGAAAAAAAATAAATCAATTAAAAAAAAATGATCAAACGTGACGAAAATGGTTAAAGTTTTTCCCTAGAAAATAAATTCTACTACCTACCTGGGAAAACCAATTCCTTAATTTGGTGGAAAATAGGCGCGTGAAAAGGAAAAATGGAAAACGAATTTCCAGGAAAAATTGTACAATCAAACATGACAAGAGGGAAAAAATGGTGGAAAATCACATTTTCCATGAAATTTGGAGTGTATCAAACGTAGCCTTAAAATTTTTCCGAACAACATATAAATATTATAAAACGTAATTGTTATTTAATACAAAAAATATAGATGAAAACTAACAAAAATAGTAAGAAAAATACATGATATAATCATACTTTGTTATAGAAAGCTCGGACAACTGTATTCTCCGATGCCTCATACTTTGAAAGTGCTGCAAAATTGCCTCATTTTCAACTTGTTTAAAAATCTTGCACTCCGTGTAAATTATCAAACTTTCATTCAACCAATCACAATTAATGATATATAATTCACAAATTTGAAATTTCTAAACTAAATGATTGAAAATCCCCAAAATACACAATCTGAAAGTTGAAAATAAACAAAAAAAATCTATCTGTGAACAACTAGAACATTTGTACTACACCAAATACTCACAAATATAAAGGGAAAATATTGGGGGTCACAAGTAACTAGTAGAAATTAAAACAAAATCAAGTTTTCACAAAATAAAAAAATAAAAAAAATTAAATATGAAAATTCAATCGGATCCAGCACGAGGGGTCGAACGGGCTGGCCGCTAGCTAGATCCGTTCATGTATAAATATCTCCCTTGGTGGCACTTTTTTGTGGGGTGGTGAAGATTGTATGATGCTACAAATATAGTACAAATCATAATCATAGTGGCATTGGTTGGTGTAACTTTATTTTGCCCTTCCTCAAAGATATAACTGTGGAAATATACGGGTAATTTTCATCATTTCATAAGTGTGGTACTTATATTTCAATTTATCATGTGTTGCGTTCAAATCTTTAATCTTTTAAAAGAGTGATACGTACCCATGTTACCAGTTAGCATGAAACGTTATATATTGAGGATGGATTGAAGCATGGGGTATATTTCATGAACATTGAGGAATTTACCATATTCGAAATTTTAATTGAAGTATGAAGTTAATTTTTTAAATCTTTCTTGACAACTTTATACTCTTGGTTTGATATCACTTGAACATCGCGTGGCGATTAACATTCAAGTAAATATTTTTCATTAGTTGGGAATGTGGATGTTTGTGACATAGAACTATCAGATGGTATGTCACTGTGGGGTGGAAAAAGGGAAGAGAAGCAAGAGCAACAAGGGCTTTAATAGAAATACAAATTGAGGAAGAGGAAGAGGACAACTTCGTATGGGTTAAAAGGCTGTTTCACGTTTTTAATAAGTGAAGCGCGTTTTGAATTGGGAAACATGATTTTGACTACTTATATTATGTGGAGCTTCGACTGAGTTGGTTAGGTGGTTAGATCAATATTTTTCTTCACGCATTCTTCCTTTTCTTCATTAAGGCATAATTCTCACATCTTCTAATTTTTCTATCCTCATCTATATTTCTTGTAATTTCTTTTGATTCAATATTTAATAGTTGGGTCTTCAATTGCCCTGCTTATTGAGGTGAATTGATTCCTTTTGGGTTGAACTCTTTTATTGTTTGAGTTGAATTGTGACATTCGTATCAGAGTAGTTGAGATTCGTCTAGGAGAATGGAGACGAGCAAAAACCATGGAGGAAACTATCAAATGACTAGACCATGAAAAGCGCGCACTGGAAGGTGTGGTATTCAGTTTGAAAGAGTTAGTGGACGAATTGGGTGATAAATATGCTGGGTTTGAAGAGAAAATAGAATTGCAAATCGCCGATGTTAATGGAAACCTGACAGCTAAGATAAATTAGTCCGACGAGAAAATTGATAGGATGATGAAGGGATTTCAGCAACAAATGGTAGAACTTCGAGCCCTCATTGAAACCAACATGACTTCAAGACCTCAGTGTACTGGGTCAAATAGCCATAATAAGGAGAAAGTCAATGCACCTTACTTGGCAGGAGAAGGGATACTACCTACACCCATTGGTAATAATTTTTACTTGATGAATAAGTCTAATGATAGGATGCATGATAGACTTCCGAAAATAGATTTTTCCTACTTCAATGGGGAAGGGCCTAGAAAATGGCTAAGGAAGGCTCCGGAAATATTTTAAAATCTACAATGTTAAAGAGAAGAAGTCAAGGTTGGAATTGCTGAAATGTACTTACAAGGTAGGGCAGATATATGGTTCCAAAGCTTTTTTGCAGGCCATCTAAATGTTACATGGGGAGTATTTTCCACTAAAGTTTGCAAGAGATTTGCAGGTAATACTGGAGAAGAGGTGGTTGAGGCTTTTCAAAAATTAAATGGAAGGGTAGTGTAGGTGAATATCTGGAGTTATTAAAGGAATTAAAGGCACGAGTGATGATGTTACTACCTCTGGCCTCGGAGAGGAAAGAAGTTACTAGACATCCCAAGAAGTGGTGGGTACTCATAAGTAGTCTTGGGCATGTGAACATCTCATTGCAATCACCAACAATCCACCCCCAAACTTGTGTTGAAGCCTCCAATCGATTGAGCACAATTTTCTCCAATGAGGCATTTAACCAAACACCTTGTGAGCATCCTATGAAAACACAAGAAAAGAGTAGATAATAAGTGGTGAATGATCCAAAAATTTAAATTACATTCATCATCTCAATTCTAACTCATAAATCCAATACAATTTGTCCATCCACATCAATATTAAATCACACTTGAAGATAAAAGACAATATGAACCAAGTGATTTAAAAATGAGTTTTAAGCAAATATTTGACTTTGAAAATTTGATATGAGTATATGCTAGAATTAAATGAGAATGCATTTGAGCTATTTCGCACTACCCATCTTGAGGAAAATACATGTAGAAGATAGAGACTTGGCCTAACCAACTTATTTGCAAGAAAGTAAATAATATGCAAAAAATAAAAATAAAGCAAGTAAAGGATAGAGAATGGGTTGCCTCCCATTAAGCGCTTATTTTAAAGTCATTAGCTCGACTCTCCGCATAAGCACTTCATGGCACTCTAAATATAGATTTTGATGCCTTCCCCATTTTGCTTCTTTTGGCTTTTTCCCACTCTTCATTGATTCGAAATACTTGCACCTTGCCCCTTCCAATGTTATGGGACTTTCCTATTCCATCCAATTCAAACTCAACTAAATAGACTTGCACCTCCTCAAGTGGCTTAATCACAAAATCAATTATTGGACAATCAATGAAGTTGAGAGAATTTGATTTGATCTCTTCCTCATTAATTGCCACTTCCTTATGTGATTCTTGTGTGATTAAATTATCATTCTCTTCAAGCTCATCTCCCTTAGTTGATGTCTCCTTAGATTGAATGACCGATCCAAAATTTGAATCAATGGGCAATGACAAGTTTTTCCTATTAATTCCCAAGAGTGGATTATACCCCCACATTCGAAATTCTTCCCAATACATGGCATCCCCCATAAGCATATCCTCTTCATCCAAATTGGCAAGCTCATTGTAATACTTTACAAGTACCTTCTCATTCACTAGTGGAGGACCATCTCCCACGAGAGTGATGTCCTCATCCCAATCATCCGGTACATAATCTCCCAAGAGTATGTAACTCACATCCAATGTATCAATTGCTTGTTTTCGACATTTCAAATATTGTCTAAACCCAATAAGCTTCGACGTAATCAAATCATTCCCCGAAAACAAACATTGTCCATTACAATGCATCTTGTAGCAAATTTCAGAACTTGAATATTCTTCAAGCATGTATTCATCACCCATGTTGAGATTGTTCATTGCAAATGCTTTCCTATTTTGCCAATGTTAGAATCAAATACACATAGAAAGAAAACCAAACACGAGAAAGATTAGAATTGTGGTGGTTAACCAAAGATAACAAAATAAAACATAAAACAAAAATAATTACAAATTGTTAAAACTAAAATTAACTAAAGTAATAATCAAAGTAAAAACATTCCCCAGCAACGGCGCCAAAAACTTGTTCGCTCAAAATAGTGTACCGCAAGCGCACGGGTCGCGTACTAGTAATAAAGTGGACTTTTTGAGTCCGGATTGTCGATCCCACGAGGAATGTATACTCTAGATTATATAACTTTAATTAATTTAATTCTAACAACAAAGAGAAACACACAATTAAAAGATGGATTTTTGCAAATTCTAAATCAAAGAAAATAATTCTAAACCGAATTAAAATAAGGAAAATGGAAGATAAAATAGTTGGGATTCATGATTTCACTTAACTCTCGCTTAAGTAATTTCTCAACACATACAAATTAATAAATTACTCATTTACAATGTCAGACCAGATTTTCCAAGCTTAGCTAATTACCTCTCTCGAGTGAAATTAACCCTAATCAATTGGTCTAACCTACTATATCTCTATGTCGATTAAGGCCCAATCAATTGCATTAACTCTTTGTGAAAATAGCTCAATGGATCATCTAGGGTTTAAGGTATATCTCTATCCTTAACAAGAACCTAGAGCATTTGTTATTTGGTCTAAAATGCATAATATCTCTCGATTATCATATACTTCACAAAACATATATTTGGTGATCAATCAAACACATGGAATTATCTCAATAACAAACACACATGAAATAAGCTCAACATTAATAAAAAAACATTAAAATTACTTAAATTAAGTTAAGCTACGTCAATCATCCCAACATAAAATAACTAGCCCATTATATAAATATTCCACAAAAGTTGAGGTTTACAAAAATACATCACAAAATATAGAAATCAAAGATTAAAAATACAAGATAATGAAATAAATCACTTCCCTTGATTTTTGCCCCAAAATTCCTTGAACTTTGTTTTGAATTTTTACCTCACTTCTTGCTTCCTTGCTCCAAATGGTGCTAGTAACTTAGAAACAAAAATAATCTACAAACTAAATTACAAACAAAAGAAAAACAAAGAAAAGAAAAGAATAGAAAAGAAGAAGAAGAGAAGAGAGAAAAGGGGGCTAGGGTTTGTCAAGAATTGGGATCCTTGGTGAAGTGAGAAGTGAGGGTATATATACCCCCCAAAATTCTGACCTAAAAAAGGTCCAAAAACGCGCCCCTTACGAGCCAAACACGCCCTTAACTCAAAATAAAAAAAACAGAAAATAAAATCCGGAATTGGCCAGAAAGTCGCCTACGCGATCGCGTGAATGAGTGCCTCGCGATCGCGTGGCTAAGCTGAAATCTCTCGGGTTGGATTATAGGTTGACTTCGCGAACGCGACCTGGTCTAACCACGCGATCGCATGGTTCACCCAAGTGAGTGTTTGTGGTCTGGTCCTTCAATTAATTGCCATCCAGGTCCTCCAACTTTTGGTCTTCTTCAATTTAGTCCTCACATTTTGACTTTTATTACAAATATGCCCCTGAAATATTTGCAATGTAGATCCTCCATCTTTCCGAGATGTTGCAATTGAATCCCCGAACTTTTGATTTCTTTCGATTAGGTCCTTGGACATCAAATTTGCTCATCTTTTAGCCTGATTGCACTCCAATCTTGTCCATTTGCTTTCCAATTGAGGTTGTACCTAATTGTACAAGATAAACACAAAATATAAGTAGATATTTGCTCAATTTGTCAATTAAATTGTCTATTTAAAAGCACAATAAGTGTGTAAAATGCACACTTATCACTGGAAAATGCAAAATTGTGAATTCCGATTTAAAGTTAAGGACTCTCAATCTAGGAGGTTGTGACATGGCATTGGGCATCAATTAGTTGAGCCAATTCGGACTAATGGTTTGTGATTTTAGAGAGGGCTATATCAGTTTCAAGTATGATGGCACAGAAATTACACTAGGAAGTGAGGATACCCTTGACCTCAATATGATGACAGGGGAGTAGATGGATGACTTATTGTAGAATCAGGAGTATGGTACGTTGGCTCAACTGTGCTCAATCACTGATGAAGGATTGGCTGAAATACCTAGGGAGATACAACCAGTTGTAGATGTCGTTAAGACTCCAACTACCATTAGAAAGAGACCATGAACACACCGTCGTGTTAAAGGAAGGGGCTCAACCTTTTAAGCTGAGGCCTTACAGGTGCCCCTACATTCAAAAGGTAGAAGTGGAAAGGTTGGTGGGAGAAATGATGGAATCAGGAATTATACAAGCAAGTAATAATTCATTTGCTTCGCCAATATTATTAGTTATGAAGAATGGTGGAAGTTGGAGATTTTGTGTGGACTTTAGACAGCTAAACAGCCTCGATGTTAAAGACAAAAACCCCATACCCAGAATTGATGAGCTTATCGATGATTTTTTGGGAGCCAAGTACTTCTCTAAGATCGATCTCATGGCTTGGTACCACCAGATAAGAGTTAAATCAGATGATATATACAAGACAACCTTCTGGACACATCAAGACCTATACGAGTTCAGGGTGATGCCCTTTGGGCTAACCAATGCACCGACAACTTTTCAAAATCTCATAAACAAGATATTTGTTGCACACTTGAGGAGTTTTGTGCTGGTTTTTTTTTTTTTTTTTTAAACAACATATTGGCATACGGCCATAACATATCTGAACATTGTGCTCACTTGCAGGTGGTCTTAGGAATTCTGAGGAAACAACAATTGTTTGCCAAACTCAGTAAATGTGCCTTTGGTCAATCTAGCGTCAAATATCTAGGACACATAATCAGTTATGAAGGAGTCTCAGCTGATCCCCAGAATGTAGAAGCTATGAAATTGTAGCCTACACCCAGAAATCTAAAACAACTACTGGGGTCCTTGGATTGACTCAATATTATAGGAAATTCGTTTGAGTATATGGGACTGTGTCCAAACTACTGACAAAGTTATTGAAATGGGATGCTTTTGAGTGGAGTAAAGCTGCTGCATCAGCTTTCCAGAAACTAAAAGAAGCCATGAGTTCTACATCTACACTGGCTATACCTGATTTTAGCCAACCTTTTGTGATTGAAATTGATGCATGTTATGGGGAAATTGGGGTTGTGCTGATGCAAAGGAGGCAGCCAATCCCTTCTCAGTAAAGCTATAGGTACTAGGAAATTGAGTATGTCCATCTATGAAAAGGAACTCCTAACTTTAGTCACTGCGGTAACTAAGTAGAGGAATTATCTTGAAGGCCATCATTTTATCCTTAAAACAGATAACCAATCATGAAGTTTTTTTCTAGAACAGAAGATCACTACCCCACTACAACAAAAATGGCTGACCAAGCTATGGGGTTGGACTATGAAATCCATTATAAGAAAGGAGCGGAGAACACCATGGCTGATGCCTTATCCAGAAGAGAGGAGGATGAAGGGGAATGTGCAGCCATATCTATAATGGTACCCTCATGGGTTCAGGAAGTGACCAGTAGCTACAATGGAGATACATTTGCTAGTGAAAAAATTCAAGCCCTGATGATGGACTCCAATTCAGACAACCATTTTACATTTTAGAATTGCATATTGAGAAAAGGGCATTGGATGTATATTGGTTGTGGTGGACAAATTAGGCAGAAGTTAATCCAAAATATTCATAGCTCCTAGCAAAGGGGACATTAAGGAATTCAAGCTAGTATTTACCGAGCCAAGCAACACTTCTTTTCGCTGGGCATGACTCAAGATATAAAGAAGGAAGTCCACCAATGTGAGGTGTGTCAGAAATGCAAAGGAGAAAAGGTAGCTTACCATGGTATCCTACAATCATTACTAGAACCAGCCTATTCATGGAGTCATATCTCTATGGATTTTGTTGAGGGCTTACCAAATTCAAGTGGAAAGACGGTCATTATGGTGGTTGTAGATAGGTTCACCAAATATGGCCATTTTATTGTTGTGAGCCACCCTTAGATGGGGCCACACACTGAGAGTTGCAACCTAAAGCTATTTTACAAGTTAAGGAAATGTAGAAGAGAAGAAGAAGTTAGGTATTTTAGCTGGTCAAGCGGATGGAAAAGGATGAAGAGGAGGCAACTTAGGAAGTGCCAGAAGATATCCTGCACAAGTTTCCAAATTTGAACCTTGGGGACAAAGTTCTTCTATGGGGGATGGATGTCAAAGAGAACTATCAGATGGTATGTCACAGTGGGGTGGAAAAGGGAAGAGAAGCAATAGACAACAACGGCTTTAACAGAAATTCAAATTGAGGAAGAAGATGATGTCATATGGGTTAAAAGGCTATTTTACGTTTTTAATATGTGAAGCGCGTTTTGAATTGGGAAAAGAGAGTTTGGCTACTTATATTATGTGGAGCTTCGATTAAGTTGGTTAGGTGGTTAGATCAACATTTTTCTTCACGCATTCTTCCTTTTCTTCATCTATCTGTAATTCTCATCTCTTCTAATAATTCTATCCTCATCTATATTTCTTGTAATTTCATTTGATTCAATATATAACAGTTGGGCCTTCAATTGCCCAGCTTGTATTGAGCTAAATTGATTGTGTTTGGGTTGAGCTCTTTTACTGTTTGAGTTGAATTGTGACAATACCCCATTTTGACTCATGTTTGGTATCAATTAAAATCTAAATTTTAATATAAATCATAGTCAATTACCATACTCGCTTACATATTTTGTTAAATCTATCTTTTTAACCACACATCTCATTAACTTTTATCAAAATCTACTAAAAAAATGATTTTAAAACCATGTAAGGGATATTGAAGATATAATAAATAAATAATTCAGCCTCCCTTTTACAACTAAGCTAAAAGTTTGTTTACTCCCACCCATTTTCTTCAACTTTTTACTAAAATTCATTTTTAACCACATATTTCTATGAGACTCACCACTTTTTATATTTTTCAACAACTTTTCAACCACGCATTCTCTCAATTCTCCAAATTTTTATTAAATTGGAAAATTGACGCAACTAGCACAGAAAGAGGTGATTTATGCTTTTGCGGCATGGTTTTTTTAGGAATTATTCTACTTTGAAAACTTTTTTGAAGATGCAACATTGACAACTTATACTAAAAGACCAAAATATCCTTAAGTCTTGAAAAGAATTACAAGTGCTTAAAATAACAAAATACCCTTAACTACATAAGAATTATTATAGGTTATAAACTTATTTTATAATTATAAAAATATTATTATATATGCCTATTAATGACCCTCACATACTTCACAAAAAGGGAAAGATTTAATTAGAAGTTTATTTAATGAATATTTAGAATTAGAGAGATCTAGAAGAGGTTTAAGTACAAAAGATATAGAAATATATGATGAACTTAAAATTTTAGTAAAAAAAATAAATAAATTACGTAATAGCCCCTAAGTCACATAGGGAAAAATGGGATAAAGTCCATGGTCGTTACACATTTACCCTAGTAGGGATATGAAGGAAATATCATTATTACACAATCTTATCAAAGTAGCAATTAAAAAATACTTTGGTATAACCAAAGCTGAAAAATCTATGTCATGATCTGCTCAGCCACCCCAAAATTTATTGATGAGGATTATCTTAAGGCAGAACATATTGTAAAACTTTGAGTAACTAGCAAAGTTATCGTTACAGAATCAGAAATTAAACCATTTAACAAAGGAGAACAAATCCAAGCCATTTCAGAAAAAAAGGGTTTTGGGATTTAGAGTCATGTACACGGAATTAAGAGATATCCTTACACGAACTAATTTTTGAGTATACGAATCTAATGACGATAAATTATTAATCTACAACACTGCAAGAGTTAAACAAGTTAATAGTCAATTATGAAGATTAAGATAATATTCTCAGAATATACTTATCAACTATTTTGATTAAGACAAGAAGCTTATGATTATCTACATCAACTAATAGAGATAGAAACAGGTCACACGTGTACAATCTATGGGGACCAACTCAACTACAATGAAGATGAGACTTATCTTGTCTAATATGAATTATTCAAGGCATAGGGGTCTAGACTCATGTGAACTTTAGAAAAGTAGCAGAAATTATTATAATCTTATCTTTACTTTATCTACTTTAATTGTAAGCCATATATATGAAAGTTAGAGAATCTTAACTTATCCCTCAACTTAATTTTTATATAAAAGGAGGAATCTCTCTTCATTGTAATCATCCGAAAATCATATTAGTTTTCCGCAATAAAAATCTATATTCTCTCCATCCATTGTCTTTCTTTCATTCTTAGTTCAAATTTCCTTTCATCAAAACTAATCTAGAAACAACTAAACAGAACGTATGAATAACTAAACTCCATTCAAATATATATGAAGCCATTAAACAGATAGTAATACTCTATGTATTTATGAGTCCATAAGTTTATTCTTTATAAAACTTTTGTTAAAAGAGTAAATCCAAATCTAGGAAACAAAATCGGATTGTGCTGAACCTCTTTGAAGTGTTTGACTAAGTGTTAAACAGAAACTATTAGAGTAATCTTTCGAGCATCCATTAATGTGTGAGTCTTTCGAGTAGCAACGATCTCTTATGGAGTTATGTTTAATACTTAGATAAATAACTAAAGAGTATATGGTCAAATATCTCTTAAAATCGGATTTACAAATAAGCGTGATGGACCCATAGATAGAACGAAGTATTGTTAATTATTTATGGTGGATTATATATCGATTTTATCATTGATTTTCTTTTAATCTTGTTATCAGAATTATATTATCATCTTATTTATAATATTGCTTACACGTTTTTACATATGTTGACGACCTTTTTTTATCATGTCCGGATTTACTATTGAAAGAGAAATTGTAATTATTAGGGAACGATTAGAAGAAATAATTCTTAAAATTAGAAATAATAGAATATATTCAAAGATATAAGGAGTCTCCAGGAAAGATTAGACTTATTAGACTCCAGAGTTCAGAATTTAAGAAACAAAATTAATAATTTTAACTAACTATTTAGTTTCATAATTTATGAATTTAGAGCATTTAATAGAATTAAATCCTACAGATATAAGTAACTTTAAAGATCTAAGAGAAGAAACAAACGAACAATTAAAAACTGTAAGAGAAGATTTAGGAAGATATTATAATTTATTAGACTATGCAATAAGAGAACTTTCATTTACAGAATTTTCAGGAATTAACTAGTATAAGGAAAAGGGAAGAAGGGATAATTAGTGATTTAGAAGAAAAATTGAGGAATTAAATACAATTATTGAAGAAGAAACTTTGACATATAATGGTATATCTTATGCATTTTATGTAAACAATAAATTTAGAGATATAGACATATCATTAGAATACTAAAATTTATTTATAATTAGAAGGATAACAAAGTAATTATACATTTAAAAATTTTGTCATCTAGTGAGTTGTATAAAAAAGTTTTTAAACAAGGTTGTGCATGTAGCATCACTCGATAAAGTAATATACTTTCCTTAGTCAAACATGCACATTGTAATATATATATATATATATATATATATATATATATATATATATATTTTTTTTTTTTTTGCTTGTTAATAAATGTGAAATTTTAGAACATTTTATTATGTCGTTCCTTTTTATGAATGGGAATGCTTCAATTTTTTATCAGGATATTGATAGTGTTAAATTGAACATCTACAAGACTACAAAAACAATGTGTTAAAAAGTAGTTATATGAATAATGGGAATGATATGGTACTCATAATTGACAACATGATTTTTATCAACCACGTACGTCTGCCATATGGTAGAAACAATTTTTTTTTTTTTTAAATATTTTATGCCACATAACAGTCCCACATACATGGTGGGTAAGAATTATGGTGCTCAATGTGGCATCATATCCAGCATGATTAAGGGAAATATTATTTTGTCAATAAAATGTTAAAAATAAAAATGTGATGAAGAAAAGTTGAAGATATGATAATGATTAAAGGATAATGAAAAAATTTGAGGTGGTGTATTTAAAAAAATATGTGATGTAAACATAACCACTATAAAATATATAAATATTTGTTTCTTGAAATGACAAGTACATCCTACTCTTCGTCCTGATCTTCAAATATTCAGGAACTGTTCGGTGAACCGACAGCTACATTTTATTTATAAATAAAGTTTTGTTATTTTTAAAGTAAAAGTTTAAAGTACCCGTGATTTAAAAATAATTTTGAGAAATGTGAAAAAAAAAATTTGTTTGTCTAAGGGTGCTATTGACAATTCACTATACTGCTATTGGAGTGTCACTGTCATTACATTTAGCCCTTGTTTGATAACTTTAATTTTTTTTATTAAATTAAGTCAAAATCAATAATTAATTTAACTACACTTTTGTAGGTCTCACAACTTTTTAATTACACATTACATCAACTTTTATCAAAATTTATTAAAAATCTAAACTTCCAGGACACATCTCCAAGTTATAAAAGGGGAAAGTGGAAAAATTCTAACTTTGCTTGAGGCTGCTGCGTCAAGAATTCGAATCCTGAAATATGGATTTGACCATTTGGTAAGTGCAAGTGTACAAGTAGCCTTCCACCATGTACTCTTGAAAGCATAACTTGTGATTTACATCTTTCATCAAAGTTCAAGTTAGAGCAGGTGGAGGCTGTTAAGGTTGCGGCTCAACCTTTTTACTAAAAATCTAATTTTAATCCCTACAAAATAGAGGACATATTTCACTAGTTTTATAAAGTGAAAATGGGCTTATCGCAATAATAAAGGTATTTATTAGATCGATATGTTTTGAAAATTCAGATCTCAAAACATTATATTATGCCCTATCTGTTGGAGATAAAAATCACATTTTCAGTAAATTTTGATAAAAGTTGATGAAATGTACTGTTGAGAAGTTGTGAGTTCCATAAAATATGTGATTGAGATTGATAGTTGATTTTGACTTAAATTAAAATTTTAATTTTAATTGATATCAAAACAGAAGCTATATTAAATTGTAAATAATAAAGACATAGTCAATAAAGATATTTATATAATTCTATTTTACAACAATAATTCTATTAGATGTATGTGGACACACTACTATTTCTTTTGGTACATTTTCCTTTTATACTTCCTCCGACAGCCACATATATGAAAAATTGTCAGCAAGTGATCTTGGCGAATTAAAACAAAATCTTCAACAAGCAAAATTTATTACAAAATTAGACAAATTTCATTGAAAAGTTGAGTAGAACTTGAATGAATTCACTGCTAGCTCATTGAGGTGGACAACCCTAAAATCATTCCACAAGATAGAGTCACTCCCTGCCTGGATTTAACAATGCAACAATAATCAATTATTGAGTGACACTTTATATTAAAATTAAATGCAACTACAAACGAGTACTATAACTATACCTAGATATAAAGAAATAATCGAGTTTGATGTTTCTTATCTTGTAAACAAAAGATTTAGAGGAAGTTCAACTCGAATCTGGAGTATGGTCGAAAAGGGAATGGTCCAAAGGGGTGACCTGAGAACACAAGTGGGTGAGTCCAAGCCAATCCAATCCAATCCAATCCAATCCACTCCACTCCACATGTGTTCTCAAGCTCACTCCTATGGGGTGAGCCCTTGTTCTTCAAAGCATCGTGTTTGGGAAATAGATTGGGTTGCCTTTTTATAATAGTATTTGTACTTGACTAGAGTAACTATGTGCTCATTCTATTGACACTGCCAAAAATCTCAACGTGACAGTTTTAAAGAAATATTTTCATATATATTATTGTGATAGAATCATGAGATATTATTGTGTCTGCTAAACTATCATTTTTTTAGCGTAACAAAGTATATTGTGGGTTGCGTTTGTAGACTATCGTCATAGTTTTGTTTGAGCTACTCAACCTTGTTTGATACAAATTAAAACAAATTAGTTTAAGTTAATAATCAATTTTAATCATATATTTCATCGAGTTCACAACTTTTCAAACACATATTTCATTAACTTTTATCAAAATCTATTAAAAATCTTATTTTAATCTGCATCAAACTGATACCAATTATATTCACTTTTTGTTGACGGTATAGTTAATTTTTAAATATTCTAATACGTCCATATTTAATGTGCTTTGTGTTATCAACAAATGTGAACTATTTTTATTTAAATCGTTATATATAATGTAGGAGCATATTAAAAAGAATGTAAGAAAAATTGTATTTTCAACTTTATTAATTACATTTCTTAATCTGGCGGAGGACATAGTATTTTTTGGATAATGTGTAATTAAAAAGTAGATAAAATTTTTGAAGTTACGTATAAAATTATTTTATTGAAGAATACGTGATAAAAAATGAGTTTGACAAAAAAAAAAAAAAATTAATAACTTTTTAGATAAATGACCCCAAGCAGGCACTAAATCGCTTGATATTTTGTTAGAATTTGATCTATGTATCTATGTCCTTGTTTAATAAATCAACTTTCTTATAAAAAAATATAATTTTTTTCTACAGTAATCAATATCAATCATTCAAAAAAGTCAAGCCCACAATTTTTTACTTTTCAAACAATTTTTTAACCACACGATTTCCTAAAACCTTTTTTTTCCAAAAAATATGCTTATCAAACACAAATATTTGTTAATTTAACAAGTTTTATCCCTATATTTTATTGTTTTTTCTTATAGGGGACCAACCTTCACATCTCGTATTTTATATATTTTCAGGTGGTTAATTATTCTAATGTTCACTGAAATTTCTTGATTGCTTTATATTTAGTCAACTGAACTTAAACTATGATTCCCCATCCGTTCCAACCCCATCTCAAAAATTAGCGTTGTTGATGGTGTAGCAAACAACTTGCCAATGTGTCAAGCACAAGCAGATGAAGTTAGTTTGGGAAATACTACATGAACAATCATTTTTTAACAATTTAATGGACAATAACTCACATGAGTGATCGAGTACATACAACAAAGTAATGATACTCGTATAACTATAGTTGACAACTATTGTTAACAATTTAGATGTGGCATAATCTTGTTAACTTAAACATCGCATCACCTTTTAAATCAGTACATCACAATTTACCAAATCTAAGGTGTCAACTATAGTTGTCGTCAAAAGTTGTACAAATATTATTTTTCCATATGAAATGATGTGTGGGCCCCACCATCATATGTGAGTGGTCATCCACTAAGTTGTTCAAAATAGTTGTTCATTTAAAATTTTTCGGTTAATTTTCACATACAGAAAATATTTAAGCATTTTGAGCAACGTGTTTTCATGTTATAATTAGAAAATTAATTCTCAAACTGTCCATTTGCACCCATCATCAATGCCGATGAGATAAAATCAAGATATGGGATTTCTTAACAAAATATTTGTGTTTAAAAAAAAAAAAATTATATTTTTGAGATAAAATATCTTTATCATTATATATATTGTATCTTTATCTTTATATAATATATATAAAAGTAGGGCACTTACTTGAACGCCCATTTTATGTTTCCATATATGGAAGTCCCCATAAATTGGAACATTATTATTATTATTATTTATTAATTATTAAGTAATTAAATAAGTGACTAATTATTAAAAATATATAATACAATGTAATACAAATTCCATAATATGTTTGGTACATTAATTTAAATACATCTTTCCAGAATATGCTGTATGTCCAATCATCCAAGAATGACGGTTCGAATTCCAATATTGATGTATGGACTATGGTCTTCTCTCCACTCTTGTTTGGAGATATTGTCCCTTTGAAAAAAAAAAAAAAAGTGTAGCCCACACCTTGAGGGCCCGAACCGATCACGTCCAAGACCCTTGATTCGGGAAGGTAAATTCAGGTTATGCCTCCAAGGAGCCAGGGTGGATGGGCTTATGGTAAGTATGAGCAAATCTCAATAACTCCCGCTTGCCACAAGGCCAATTCCACCTTACGGGGAATCGAATCAAGCACACAGCTGCGCTGAGCACTTACCACCCATCCCCTTTGCCACTTGGAGATGTGCCCTGGGGGCAATATTGTCCCTTTGATATTTGTGCACCACTTGAGGTTATGTATTTCTTTCTTGCATATGTGTTTCTACCGTTTATTTACTCATCAGCCTTTGCAACCCCTCCATTTTTTTTCTGTGAAGTCGGTGGCGTTCTGTTTGTATTTTATTTTGTATTTTCATTTTCGAAAATATTTTGTATTTCCTGTTTTCATTTTTGTTTTCAAATTTGCTAAAAATGCGTTTGGTTTATCATTTCTGAAAACTGTTTTTGAAAATGAAAAGCTGAAAAACACGTTTTGTTTGAAATTTTGCAGAATATTACTTAAACTATTTTTAATTAATTTGTTTGCAGAATACTACTAACTCAAACTCAAATTTCCTTTCACAATACACTAAAAATATGGTTACATGCAACACACTAATGTGAGCATTAAGAGTCTATATTAACACAGCTTGATCAGGTTCGAAATTTGAGAAAACTCTACTTCTATTAAAATTCAGAAAATACAAGTCTTTTCAAAACCACCAGAATCCATTTATCAGTGCATTTTTTGAAATATAACAACAAGAATTCTCACTTAATTTTTTTTTAATGTTGATATTGAATTCAATAAAATTTTATTTAAGTTTAGTTCCAAGTTAGGATAATTCTAAATATATATATATATATAAGCTTAGTTCTAAGTTAAGATAATTCTTTAAAAAATTTTTTTTTCCCAAAACGCGTTTTTCACGTTTTGGACATTTTTTGTCGAAATACACATAAAACGCCCAAAACGAGGTTTTGGACGTTTTGCGTTTTGTGTACAAATTTTTTTTGTTTTCAAAAATGAGTTTTCGAAAATGGTAAAGAGAACGAGTTTTTAGCGTTTTCGAAAATGGTAAAGAGAACGAGTTTTTAGCGTTTTCGAAAATAAAAATAGAAAACGACCTCAAAATAGCAAAGAGAACAGGGGCTTCTTGGTCCTTTTCTGCATGTACGTTTATGAAGCATATCATACTGTATTATTTTATTTTGTTAGTTGCATTTCGTTCTTCATTTTCATTTAGAGATGGCAAAACGGCTCGTCGACTCGAGTCACTCGGGCTCGGCTCGAAAAAAACTCGGGCTAAACTCGTCTCGCGGCTCGAGCCAAACCTTTTTTTGAGAGATGGGCTTTGGCTCATCTCGGCTCGAGCCAAAAAAAGCCCGCTATAAAAAGCTCGATGAGAGCTTGAACAATGAATTTCGATCACGAGTTGGCTCAACTTGCTATATATATATATTTTCAATAAGATTTTTATGAATTTTTGCTATATAAATATAAAAAATTAAAAGTTAGAAACATGGCTCGGCTCGAAAAAAGCTCGAACTAAAGCTCGAGTCGAGCCTTATTTTTGGGACAAGCTTTAGCTCAGCTCGGCTCGGGCCAAAAAAAGCTCGACCCCTAAAAGCTCAAGCCGAGCTCGAGCCTCGATCTTCGGCTTGGCTCGTTGACATACCTTTTCATCTATTTGGAATATTTGTGTTCGTTGTCGGATATAACTGAAAAAATGTATTGTACAGGTTCTACAAAGGACGGAATATATACATTCGTGGACGACCTGAACACAAATAAAATCGATATAATCCACCATAGTCGTTGCACACTATGTTACCATGACTCTTTCATCTCGTGAGAAATCACAGAAATTCTTCATCTTGAAGCTCATCATCTCGATTCATCTGCCGTTGTTAGGGAGTCACGTACATCCACTCGTTCGTGCATCCACCATACAATCTTTCTGGCTCTGATACCACTGTTGGGACTATGGATATTTTAATTTTTGTCCTATCCCAAGCTCAAACCCCAGGATCAAGTAAGATTCCAACTCAAAACCAATTGGTAATGGGTGGAGTAACTCATTTGAGTTATATGATAGTTTATTTCTTTCCTCATAATCGATGTGAGATTGTTTGCAACCCAACAATAATATGCTGCAATTTAATTTGTCATCATTACAAAAATTTAAATTATATAATTTCTCATACCACTTTTTAACCATTCACATTTTCTCTCGTCAATTTTTAACCCTTCATCTCACCAAAAAAACACAAATAAATCAATAAATAATTTTAATTTTTTAATTTGACATAAAACATTCCAAATTAAATCTAAAAGAACAAGTCCTAAAAGTACGTGCCGTCGTGTCTAGAATACACCGTATTATTTCAAGTAACCGACGAAGACCTTCAGCTTTGATGCCGTCTTCGTTGATCGTCGGGTGAGTTTACTATACGCCGCTTAGTTTATATATATATATATATATATATATATATATATATTTCTTTTCAACGTGTTTTGTTAATATGATTTTTCCCCCTTTGTTCAGTTCCGAATTGGACATGATTTTTCTGTTGTGTATATCTAATTTGTTAATATGTCATCGATTATGTCTTTTATTTATAAAATAAAATCTTTATCTATTCTGATGTTATAATTATAATTTTTTGCATTTGGTATTTATAATATGAATTTTTTGTCATTTTTACCTGATTTATGAAGTAGACATTTTTTGAATTAAGATTGTTTACAGAATTAGTGCGGATTTATTCTATACTTGTGTTATGATATTTTATTTTTTTACCAAATCTGTTCATAAGTTCCTGGTCTTTTTTTTTTTTTTTGGAGAAATATCATAGCTTGAGAATTCAAGCCTAGGATATGATTTTATTGAGAACAAAACAAATTACAAGCAAAGAGGGGGACAAAGAGTCAAAACCTCTTAACCAACTTACAAGAGTAAACAATAAGACTAGCAATTAGTGTAAGAATTTCAAACAATTGACAATCAGACCACACAAGAAAGTAAACATCAGATTAAGTCCCGACAACTAAACTTCAGAAGGAGAAGACTCCAAACTCAGAAACACGCTGCTTAATTAACTTGTTCGAAAGTTTATCATGCCAAGTTTATCCAATCCAGCTTCCACTTTGCCCACTCCACTTAAATCTTCAGCTGCTATTCTTCTAGATCTTCTTTTGTTGTATCCTGTGTTAGCCAACCAGTCGGCTACTTTGTTCCCTTCACGCCAAATGTGAGAGAAGATAGTGACCGAATTTCTCTGGACGAATTTGATGATTTCAAGACTATGTTGTACTTTCCATGGCCCCTTGTCATCTAGCTTGATGAGCTCAATAGCAATGTTGGAATCTGATTCTACCCAGATATGTTGATAATTCATCTCCTTGCATAATTGAAGTACAGTGACTATAGCATGTAATTCTGCCTCAAGTTTGGAAACCTTGCCATAAAATTCATAGAATCCCAAGATAATATTTCCAGCAGAATCTCTAATGACTCCTCCCCCTGTAGCAAGACCATCAATTTTCAGACATCCATCACATAGGTTTTAATCCATCCAGTTTGAGGCTTTATCTATTTTACAATACTGATTTTGTTAAGAGCTCCCTTTCTATTCTTTTGGAGTAATCCAACAGTGAACAAATTGGAAATCGGTCTATCAACTCGCTATATTACCCTTCTCAAGCACATTCTCATCCCTTGATGTTTTGAGTGGTTCCTTTCAAGCCAAAGATACCAGAAGGTAATCAGCTGAATTATAGGTAGAATGCTTTTATGCGATGTTGGGGATTTGGCATGTTTCCAATGTTGAAAAAGGATGATGGGGCTTTGAGATTTGATTGCTACTACACCATACTTTTGATGAAATTCAGTCCACTCCTCCTTAGCAATTCTTCCATTAATAAACACATGATCGATTGTTTCAACATTTAAGCAACATTGACACTTAAAGGGCAGTTAGATTCCAAGTTTGTGTTGAATAATATCATCAGTAGTAAGAAATCTGTGCCATAATTTCCAAGAAAAGATAGAAATTTTCATAGGTAGCAGTTTTGACTAGACTGCTCTATAAGAGGACTGAAGAGTGCTCCTAGCTCTAATTAAATCCATGCATGATTTAACTGTAAATCTACCAAAGGTATCTAGCAACCAGAAGATCTTATCATGTCTGTCTTTGAAGAATGTTTGTTAAATCTCTTCCACTTTTCTATTAGGCAACAAGAGCTTCAGTTTATTAATGTTCCAGGCCCCATTCTCCATATACCATTCTCCATATAATCACACACACAATAGTTGTCAGGAACAACATTAGGAAGATTGGGGGAAAGAGGTCCAGAATTCAACCATTGATCATAGCAAAAGGTGACATGGCCTGCACCAATTTTCCAAGCAATGTGTGGTTCTGCTAGACTTCTCACCCTTAATAACCTTTTCCAAACAAGGAAATCCATCTGCTTTGGTTGAATTGAGGTAGGGTATTTGTTTCTGCAAATTAGATTTAATAACCCAGCTCCACAATGTCTCTTGGGCTCTAAACTTCCACCAAAGTTTGCAATCAAAAACTTTACTAATCTCGCAAAGTCTTCTACAGCCAAGACCTCCTTCCATGGTTGGCAAAAACAAATTTGCTCTAGGACAACCAATAAATATGTTTGTGGGTATCATTATCACCCCAGAAATAGGCATTCAGAATTCTCTCTATACGCGTGAAGACAAAAAGTAGAGGATCAAGCGCTTGCAAGAGATAAGTAGGCATGGAACAGTGTACATGCTGAATCAAAGTGAGTTTGCCTCCTGCATAAAGGAATTTATGGTCCCAACCTTTGATTCTAGCCTTGATTTTATTGATTATACTTTCGAAGAATGTAGAATTTTTATGGCCTTTGAAAAGTGGAACTCCTAGATACTGGATAGGGAGACTTTGTGACCTAAAACTTGTCCATTCAGCGATCCTTCCTATCAGATTTTCCTTGCTCACTGTAAAGGCACTTTTCTGGATGTTAAGAGACCTATAAATTCCTGATCGTTGTGTTTTAAAATAATGTGTCAATCCGGTTTAAATATTAATTTCGTGGAAAGTGGGTTTGATCTTTAACTGTGTTGTTTTATGTCTCTTTTTATTTTGTACTCTTCTTTTTCCTGATCTTATGATTTCAACATTTAACTCTGATTCTTTTAATCTGACGTTTTTTTTGTTATTTGTATATGATTTATTTAATTTTTTTTTTTTTTTTTTTTTTTTTACATAGCGGTTTTGCAGTTTTTTTGTAACAATTACTATGCTGATTTTTTGGTGTCTATACATGATTACAAATTTCTGATTCATGTGTTTTTCAAATAATGTGTTACTAAAAAGTGTGCAACTCACATATTTGAAGTAGATTTTTTGTGGACCCATTCATCTGATTTCTAATATTCGTAACAATTTCTTTATGTTTTTGTTTAACAATTCGAGGTTATCACTACAAGAAATCGGACCAACAGCGATGAAAAATAGCGACGACAAGAAAAGTCGTCGCTAATACCAAGGCTATTGCGACGACATTTTTGTCGTCTGAAATACCCGACCCTATAGCGATGACATAATTTGTCGTCGCAATAGGGTCAATCATTAGCGACGACATTCTTTTTCGTCGCAAAAAATTGCGACGACAAAAATATGTCGTCACAATAGAGATCCTATTGTGACGACATTCCCAGTCATCTAAAAAACATAGTCTATTGCGACGACTATGTCGTCTCTATAGGTTCGATTTTTTTTTTTTTTTTGCTTTTCGATATTTATAAAAATAATATTAAAGTCAATGTGTTGGAACAAATATTTATATACTATTATTATTAAAATGTGATTCATTAAAGTTAACTATTATATATTACTTAAAACAAAACAAGACACAAGAATTTATTTGCCACAATGGTTGGGACATCACTCATCCAACTACTTGGTCAAGAGTTCAAGTCTCCAAGCCAGCACTATCATCATATGAATTAAAAATAAATACGCGAGGTTCGGGTCGGGTTCAAATTCAGCCCGGGTTCAAAATGGGTCGGATCGGGTCAAGTTAAATTAATAAATTATTAATAAAATATTTTTCATTATTAGAGACGACTATGTCGTCGCTAATTGTCTCCGAAAAAATAGAGACGACGGTGCCGTCGCTATTGACTTTCAATTACGGGCCTAAACGACGACAATGTCGTCGCTATTGATCTATAGCGACGATTTTTAGGCTTTCAGCGAGGACTTCTGTCGTCGCTGTTGGTCCGATTTCTTGTAGTGTATGCTTATCGAAATCTTGAATTGATTTATATATATAATTAACTCTAACATGTTTACATTTTAAATAAATTTTCTTTAATAAGCATTTACTGGTAAACATTTTAATTGATTTCTTATCTAATACATGGTATTCTTATGGCTGTGGTTTATCTAAGGTGGATGGATACAAGCTTCCGCTAAGGGCCACTTGATTGGTGTATTTAGTCCACTCTTGCATGAAGGAGGCTTATATGTTATTCGCCATTTCCTGGTTGAAAAGAATAACTTGAAGTACAACATTTCATCTTGCCAAAACAAGATTTAGTTCAATTCTATGACAAGAATTGTAGTTGTTAATGATGTAATCTTTCTAGAGGAAATTTACAAATTTAGACCATTTCGTGAAATTCTTGAGTCAGATAAACCCGATGAATCTGAGTTGTTTGGTACTGACATTTAATTATTTGGTCTTTTTGGTTATTGAATTTTTTATCATGTTTTATTATACTATTATCAAAAATTGATTTCCTGCATGTGTATTCATTATGGTTGTAGATGTAAATGGCGAGGTTGTTGGAAAAGGTTATGTGCTACACAAAGATGTTACGGGAAAGGCTAGCAAACTCATTGATGTTCATCTTGAGGATTTGGAGTAAGATTACATATTCTTCTTCTTCTTCTCAATCGTGGTCCTTTGATCATTGTATTTTAGTTGATTTTTGTTTTATAACTAATAACATACACCCTAACATTGGTTTCTCGAATTATAGGAAAATAAATTGTCGTGTACTCTTTGGGATAATTACGTTGATGATGTAATCAGTTATTTAGAATCCGACAATCGTGAGCAAGTGATTTTCCTATTGCAAATGTGTCATGCAAAAACCTATAATGGTGATTGCTTATATTCTTAATCGGTACACTTTTTCATTTCATTTCCTTTACTTACGATATTTGCAATGCAGGTGTGAAAATCTCAAATTGTTTCTATGTCACGAAGTTGTTGATTAATGCTGTTTAGCTATTTATAGTTTTTTTTAACAAGATTGTTGGTCGGAAGGGATGCGAGTTGTTCAAGAATAAGTCACATTTCGTCTTCGAATGTTTACTCAGTTAACAATGATTTTAGTGGTAGGTCTATTGAGTATATAACAATCACGGAGTTGTGCAATTCAAGAGAGGTAATGACCATAAAAATATTAATATCTAATAAATTATTATTGTTTGATTTGATTTATCATTATTATTGTTTTCACGCATGTTGGTCGTTTCGATCGATAACGCTTTGGATTGGTGCTATTTATCTTGTCACAAATGCTAGAAGAAGCCCAATGCTATTAAAGCTGGGTTTTATTGTGTGTCTTGCGATTTACGTGATAGTAATGGGAATAATAGGTTATCACTATAGATTTTTTTTTAAGATTTATTTGAATTATTAAATCAAATGTTTGTGAGTTAATGTAATATTTTTCTTTTTCCAGGTATAAGTTACAAGTGAGGGTGATTGGTGATACGGGAACACTTCTTTCCTACTGTGGGATAAAGAATGTATTCAGCTTCTACGAAGGACTGGCATCGAGCTACGAGAGGAAATGTTAGAGGTATTATGTATGAGAAGAGTACATTAACATTACTATGATTGTAATACATTAGTTAGTTTTTCACAAGTTATTTGTTTGCCCAGAATCCCCCTCCCCCCCCCCCCCCCCCCTGGCTACCTAGTTGACATTGAGCCTGTTGTGGGCAAAACACTTTTATTTAGAGTTCAGGTAAGGGAAAACAACCTCAATGATCGTTCATCAGTTTATAGTGTCGTGAAGTTAACTGAAGATTTGAGCTTGATTCCTAAGCACCTGACAAAAGTTGTGGTTGATAGTAAGAATAATCACGTGTTTAAAAATTGTGGTATCGTTGAAGATAATTCTAAGGTTTGTTCAATGAACCTTCGAAAAAATACAAGATGGATTTTTTTGTGTGCATACGTATAGTATTAAATTACCTATTTAAAATTTTCATTTTTTGTAGCTGTCATCCGATGATGAGGTAAGCAGCCCCATCAAGACACCATCTATTGCGGTTGATACGGGCAAACAGATAGATCCTAGTTCTACTAAAGGTGCTCTTGAAGCTGATTTCTCATCCTAGCAATCTTCAAACAAGCTTCGAAAGATCATTAAAGAGGAAAAATAATGAAATCATTATGTTTAATGTTTTCTGTTTGGATTATCTATTTTGTTTCTTGACTGTGGATACTATTACTTCAAAGCACTTTAGTTTTTGATCATGCATGGTATGGTTTTCAAGTTATGGACTGTATAAGCAAATGAAATGGGTTCTACTCCTTTATTGTTGATGAGATGTTTTGAGTTATTTAAGGTTTTCCTACATACTTGGAAAAATATATTTTGTTTTTATTATCTGCTACTAATATCATTCTCAAAATTAAGAATTGGATTTCTTATATTGATTTTGATGTATCAAAATTAAAATCTTATTCTTCTTAATTATTTACTTTTAACGTGGTGTTCTATGTTATTTAATATTTTTCAACTTATTTGAATATTTTTTTAAGTTATTTAGAATTAATACAGTTTTAGGTCAATTGTTAATTAATAAAAAAAAAATAAAAATAAAAATAAAACTTTGAGAATATATGAATTTCAAAACAGATAGATGGAAATCATCAACAGATATCAGCTATATTGTTTATAGAAAGGAATTTTAATGGTCAAATGATCATAGTTAATAGCCAGATGTTTTAACAAGTATGGAACATCCATATGTGTATATTCTTATCAAAAGTCGGGACAAATTAGCATGTCTTTCAATTACTGCATCCAGTCCAGTTCCATAAATCACATTAAGCCCATGTTTGACCTCATTTTTTTAAAATCAAATTTATAATACTCAATCTCAACCATCCATCTTAATCAAGCATATCATTTCTTACTTTTCAAACATTTTTTAATCATACGTTCTCACAAAAATACTATTCAAAACGACATTTTTTTCCAAAAAATGGGAGCCAAACACACGCTAAAACTGCCCCCATCATTTTAGGTTGTGTTTGGAAAACATGTTTTTTCCTACACAATACCCCAAATCACTTTTTAACCATACACAATTTCTCTCTCCATTTTTCAACCACGCATTTTACCTAGAAAACACAAAAAAAATGTTTTTAAACAAAAAACTTTTAACAAACAGAGGCTCAATGAATGTAGCAGGACAAGTTAGCAGCCCTTTGAACAAGAATCAATTTTTTATTTTATTTTATTTTTTTTTCCCTTTCCAAATAAATCCCAAAAAAAGGTATCATTTCACTTCTTTGTTATTTACGTGATATGTAATAAATATTGGACAAAAAATATACCAACAATGAGTAATGGGAAATCTATGTCATTAATCGACTTGAAAAACAAATCTCTCTCTCTCTCTCTCTCTCTCTCTCTCTCTCTCTCTCTCTCTCTCTCTCTCTCTCTCTCTCTCTGTATATATATATATATATATATATACATACTTTTGTTATTGAAAATTCAAATTTTACGAACCATATACTCTCCGGTGTGAAATATATAACGGTACACTAAAGATTTAGTTGTAATAAGTTGTTACCATTAGTTCTATTAATCATTCAGAACAAGCCAATTAGATGGACAACATACTATCTGATTGTCATATAGAATCTGAACGGTCACATAAGACTGCAGTCAAATGGGAATGCGAGTGGTCACATTACATGGTGAGTATCCGAAGGGTCATAGTTAATAAACAGATTCTTTCAAACTCACAAACCATCTTCATCCCCATATATATATATTTTTTTTTTCATTCTGGAATATACACAAGAGAGTGTCTTGTTGACACTACTTCGTCATATTTTGTAGGGAATCATCAAGAAAATAACACACAAAAGTGCTGTGAAGAATATAGACAGTAAGAATATAGAAGAACTCGACAGCAGTGGGTCGTCGCTTCTGGGCAAAAAATGGAAGATTTCATACCCGAGCACTTCACATGAATGCTAGTTTAATCGTGTGTGTGTGTGTGTGTGAAGTTTTCGTAATTTCATGTTATCTCGTTGACACAAATTTTAGTAACAGTTTTGTTTTCATCATTCCTTACACATGGTTTTATCTCCTTTTTTAGCCACCTTTTTATCAATAAGATAATATTAAACAAAATGCAAAAAATATTCTTTTCTTTGTAACCACACAATCTATAAAAAATCAGTACTCAAGACCACAACTACTATTTTTAGCCAACATCAAACACACCTTCATAATCATAATTTTGACATCTGTTGAAATTATGTACACAAATTCCAACTAATTAATCCATGTTAGTTTGGAATTTAAAATGTTGTATGTTTCGTGTCCAAATAAATGATTTGTTTTATTTTAGTCAAGAGAGCTTAAAATAGGGTTTTAAGTATGTTGAAGATTTAATTTATATATTATGGATGGTAAAATTAAAATTTTCATTTCTTGAATTTTTAATGTAATATTTGATTAAAAATTGTAGAAAATAATAACAAAAAAATGAATATTTTCACATTTTACCTAAAATTTGATTTTTTTTAAAAAAAAACCCATCAAACTCTAATATTAGAATGTGTTTGGACGAACTTATATTTTTTTACAATTCTTATTTGGATTTTTAACATTAGGGTACTTTCAAAACTGGATTTTTAATATTTGATTTATAAAAGGAATATATTTTTTTAATGCTATGCCATATGGCATATTATCATCGACTATGAAAGTTTATAATTTGGGAAAAAAAATGCAGAGTACTTGGATTTTCATTGATTTGAACTTTAGTTGTCAATTTTACTGAGCCTTTTTTTGGTACATGGAGCTAATTGATAAGTGCTATAATTCCCGGATTCCAAAATATGCATTGCACTGTATGAAAGAAAAAGTTGAGCTCCCATTTCTGCAAGAACGTTCAAATGTTATGAGAGATCTGATGAACGGCTCAACTGAGAGACGCACACTAGTACAGAAATCACCAAAAAAAATGAGGAATATACGTCGATTTTTAGTAAAACCGACGCCTATAAAAGGACGGTGGCATTTTTGTAAAAATAATCGAAGAATGGGCGTCGGTTGTAATATTACAACCGACGTGTAAAGTTTAAACCTTAAGAATAAGCGTCGGTTCTTGAACCGACGCATAAAACCGGAGAATATGCGTCGGTTTTTGAAGAACCGACGCCTATTCTTTAGGGAAAAAAAAAACTTTTAAACCTTAAGAATAAGCATCGGTTCTTCAAGAACCGACGCGTAAAACCGGAGAATATGTGTCGGTTGTAAAAGAACTGACGCCCATTCTTTAGAAAAAAAAAAACTTTAAGCGTCGGTTGTAATATTACAACCGACGCCCATTCTCCGATTTCCCGCGTCGGTTCTTCGCGTATTCCTTTATTTACTTATACGGAAAAGGCGCAGATCATCTCTATTTTTTTCACTACTCGATCTCTTCCCGCTTCTCTCTTTATTTTTCTCTCACCCGAACCACCGCACTATGCCGCCACCTCCACCGCCACCACCACCACCACCACCACCATTCCTCCATTTCCCGGCAACGTTCATCACCATATTCCTCCCCTCGCTCTTTATCTCTTCCTCTCCCCGAATCACCGGACTCGCACCTCCGCCACCGCCGCGCGCCTCCACCATCTCGTAAGAGACCCACCTCCCTCTTTATATACATATGTTTTTATCTATCTATCTATATATATATATATATATATATATATATATATATATATATATATATATATATTGTATGTAAATATATATATGTAATAATATCTATGCATGTATAATGTATGTAAATAATATGTATATATATGTATTATATATAATATATATAAATGTATATATGTCTATATATATATATGGGTATTTATATTATAGATGTGTTTGTATATATGTATGGGTGTTTCAACTAGTTATTAATTTAATTTTGTATTGTTGATTTTTAGTTATTAGATGGATAAATTGCAATATTTGAATTATTGAATTTCTATTGCAGCGGAATAGATGAAAGAAATGTGATGCTTCCCCCGCAAAAAAAAAAAAAGGACTTTAGGCGTCGGTTGTAATATTACAACCAACGCCTAAAGTCAAAAAAAAAAAAAAAAAAAAAAACTTTAGGCGTCGGTTCTACATTTAGAACCGACGTCCAAAACATACTTTGGGCGTCGGTTTTATGTTAAAACCGACGCCCAAAGTTAATTTTTTTTTTTTTTTTTTTTGACTTTAGGCGTCGATTTACAACCGACGCCTAAAGTCGAGACTTTACGCGTCTGCGTCATAGACGTCGCCGCTACAACCGACGCGTATTCCGTTTTCCAACCGACGCGTATTCTTGTTTCTGTACTAGTGGTAAGCACTTCCTTTAGAATATACGCTCTTACAATACGATGTTTTTGTTCACATCCATGTGTGGAAATATCAACTCAAGATTGAATCGGGGTGGATTGCCTCTCGTATTTAGGTTGCATGGGCAAAATTACTATCATATTGGAAGTCTGTTGCCAGATGAAGATTCCACGCCTAAGTTTTCTCAGTTGTACGTTTATGACACAGACAATGAGATTGAGAATAGAATCAAGGCTGTTATGTCAGTTACAAGTAATTTTAAAAATAATGTTGTAATTGAACAATGTTCTAATACACTTCAGTTATAATTTAATTTAATTTTGATTTTCTTACATCAATTTTGTTGTAGCGGGAAAGAATCCGATGCAAGTAATTTACACTCGAAAATAGTTTCTGATTTAAAATCAATGCTTGATGAGCACAATGTCCTAGCTAAATCTTTTCGAATGGCTAGAGATAGAATGATTGATGAAGGCCGAAAGGATATCAGATTGAGGCTAATTGGAAGGTGAAAAGGAGATGGTAGAACGTATAATCTACCTTTGGTTGATGAAGTTGCAGGATTAATAGTAGGGAATTTTGAAACATCTCAGGGTGATAAGGATATAATTGTTGAGACTAAAAGTGGACAACTTAAGTGGATAACCGAGTTACACGTTTCCTACCTTGGACTTTAGTATCCTCTTCTTTTTCCTTATGGTGAAGATGGATATAGAGATAACATCACGTTCAAAGTTGTGACTTCTATTTCTTGAGCAGCTAGGAATAAAACAAGTATGCGAGAAATTTTTGCATTCGATTTGCGTGAGAGAGAAGACGAACGATCAAACATTGTGTACTCAAGGAGATTGTTTCAACAGTTTTTAGTTGATGCTTACTTGATGGTTGAATCGTCACATTTTCTATACATACGCATTCATAAAAAACAATTGAGATGTGACATGTACAATGGTTTGCAAGAAGCAATTTTGAGAGACTAATCCCGCGACTCAAGGAAAGCATGCTATTTTACAGCTAGTTTTACTGGCTCTACACAGTATATGATTCAAAATTATCAAGATGCTATGTCAATATGCAGATGGATTGGCTATCCCTGATCTTTTCATTACCATAACATGCAACCCTAAATGGCCCAAGATTGTCCGATTTGTTGGGAGTAGGGGGTTAAAACCAGAAGATAAATTGGATATTGTGTATAGGGTATTCAAGATGAAATTGGATTGTTTGATTAAATATTTGAGAAAGAACAAACTATCTGGAATGGTCAGGACAGGTAATTGTGCATTTGAATGTACCTTTATTTTGAATTTTTTAAAGATACTATGTCATGTTATTTACCTTTGATTGATGCAGTTATTTATACGATCGAGTTCCAAAAGCGTGGTTTGCCACATGCACATATTCTTTTGTTCCTTGCTAAGGAGGACAAGTATCCGACTGCATCAGATATTGAAAAGATTATTTCAACGGAGTTACCAGATAAGTCAAATGATCCAGAGTATTATGGTGTTGTAAGAGACTTGATGGTTCATGGTCCTTGTGGAGCCTTGAGGATGAATTCTCCGTGCATGTCTGGTGGAAGGTGCACAAAACATTTTTCCAAGAAATACGTGGATTGTACATCCATTGATGATGATGGTTGTCCAATTTATATAAGGAGAAATGATGGTAGAATTGTTCAAAAAGGTAATGTTGATTTGGGTAATAGATTTGTATTTCCTCACAATCGTTACTTGCTCCTTAAGCATAGCGCTTACATTAATGTCGAATAGTGCAATCAGAGTAGATCAATCAAGTACTTGTTCAAGTATGTGAATAAAGGAAATGATCTTGTGACAGCCACATTCTGTCAAAATTCCGATAGTAATGCTGTGCAAGTCAAAAATGATGAAATCAACATATATTATGATTGTCGTTAGATCTCACCGTGTGAAGGTGCATGGTGCTTATTCGGATTTGATATTCACTATAGAGATCCTAAGGTAGAACGACTGAGTTTTTACCTACCAAATGAGCAGAATGTTATTTTTTCTGATTCGGATCCAATTGATGAAGTGCTAAGTCGACCAACTGCTAAGCAAAACATGTTCTTAGCTCGGATGAGAGAAAATAAGAAATATGACGTAGCCAAAAATCTCACATATGCTGAATTCCCAAACAAGTTTGTGTGGAATAAGTCTTTAAAAGAATGGCTTCCTAGGAAACAAGGATTTTCAATAGGACGAGTCTTTTATGTTCCCCCGAGCATTGGTGAAATGTATTATTTGATGTGTCTTTTGAACATTGTTCGAGGTCCAATCAGTTTTGATGATATTAAAACGGTGAATGGTGCACAATATGATACATTCAAAGATGCATGTTATGCTCTGGGTTTGATAGATGATGACTGATGCGTGTCGTAACACACAAAAATTATATTTAAAACAAGCTCTTTGATTCAATTCTAACCAATGGGTAACCCTAAACAAGCTCTTAGGATTTAAAACAAGGTTAGTGTAAAAATGAGAAGAATTAGATTGAATTGGGTTATTAATTTCACAGCTCGAATTAATCAATACAAGTCGAATTATTGTTAAATCTGCACGAGATTATTTGCTTCCAAAAGTCAAGATTAAATGACAATTACGTATCAAGGATCTAAACTTAGCTTATACATGAATTTAGATATTAAACAATTTAATTGACCAAATCAGATTTATCAATCAACTAAACTCAATCAAATATTCAAAACTCAATAATTCGACAATTGAAATAAGGGAATTGATGCATGCTACTACTTTCTAGGAAAAGGAGATAACATAGTTAAATTGACACAACTTCCCCCTCAAACAAGATAGGGAATTTAGACCAACATGATTGTGGTGGATTCTTCAAGATGATTCATGGGTTCACCTTGTTGTCGATACTCTTGTGCTTGAAAATCTCTCAAGAATGCTCTCCCTTTTACCCTATATTTCCCAGCCTCCTTTATGTGATGAATTTTCTCTTTTTAAGCCTCTAAAAACGTGTCCTAAGGTTCCCAAGAAGGTATACCAAAAATAGACTCTTACATCAATTAGGAAAATATTCTACGGGAACGATACGACCGTAACTTAGTCATTTACGGTCGTAAATGGACTTTTGGACAACTTGAAGTTTTGAGAGTTATGGCCATAACTCTATAGCTTATGGATGTAACGGAACTTCTGCAAATTTCTTACTTGGCTTGGTAGAATTTCACGGCCGTAATTATGGAACTTACGGCCGTTACCAATTTTGCACTCTTGGTCCCCAATCTTCGTTTTAAGCACTTTTTGGTCCTTTTCCTCTTTTCTCGTCCTCTGTAATCCTACACAACACAATACCAATAAATGCATTAAACAATACTTAAATGAAATTAAACTAATAACAAAATATGACCATAAGTGAAAGAAATAAGTGCTAATAAAGCACTTATCAATGATAGAGAATACATTGATGGAATTTCCGAAGCCAGACATTGGGGATATGCTCAATTATTAAGAAATTTATTTGCAAATTTATTGATGACAGATTGCTTGATTGCACCTAATGTTGTATGAGAAAAATGTTGGCATTATTTGTCTGATGACATATTATACAGACAGCGTGAGATTATGCAGCATAGATGTATGAATTATTACAAAGACATCTTCCATAAAAGCTATATATAAATTATTATGACAATTTTATAGATATTTACCTTTTAATTCACAGATCTACAATCGACTAAAGCGAAGATAAAGAATTACATGTTATGTGAGATTGAAAAAACTTTGCGTGCCAGTGAAAAAATCCTCTGTGATATTCAATCAATGCCACATCCTGAAGGGATTAATTTTTCATTTTTTCGAAATAGGCTAATAAATGATGAACTGTGTTATGATAGAAGAGTTTGTGTTGACCGATGACTATTCACGTATATATTGTTTTGATTATAACAAACAAGATCTCATGTATTACTAATGGTTTCAATTCTTGAGTTTTATCATATATGTGTCATTTGGATACTCTGAGATCAAAATCGTCATCCATTGAAGTTCAAAGCAATCATAAAAGAGATTTGAAGTAAACAAGATCGTCGAATACCGAAGATTAAAGCTTTAGAAGATTTATGTTGAAATTTTTCAACTCATTTGTAAAGGTTCGACTCATCAATTTTTAGCAAGTCTATAAAGCTCAAAATTATTTCTAGAAATTATTAATTGTATAAAAATGATTTTTCAAATCATAATATGAAATAGTTTTTGGAAAAATAAACTTTTTGATATAAAATAAAAATTCCAAAATTTCCTTTTACGGTCGACCGAAACACGTCTGATCGACCAAAACTCTGATCAACCGAAAATGTTTGCTCAACCGAAAGTCTAATGGCTCGAATAGTATAACGGCTAGTCTTGAACTTTCGGTCGACTGAAAGTATAGAAATGGTTGACCGAAACTTCCTGAAGCTCATTTTCTTGATTTATAAATAACCACTTCTCTTGCATTCATTACTACCAAGTTACAAGAGCATTTAAGAGAGAAATTTATTAAGAAAATCATTGAGCTTACTTTGTTTTACAGTCTATTTCATTTATTGTAAAGAATTTCTTGATTGATCAAAACTTTTCATATCTTTATCAAGAATTCTATTTTGTAGAAAACTCAATACTCTTACTTCATTATTGATCATTGATTGAGTTCACCATCACCAAACACTTATTGAAGTGTAAATATCTCTTCATACTTAACTAAGTATTATTTGGAAAGAGAGATCATTGGTTGAAAAACTTTGATTCAAACAAAACTATCTCATATCATTTTTCAAAGTGTTCATAAACACTTGAGCCTTAAATATTTGCTATCTATTGAAGTGTTATCCTAAAACTCTCAAGATACTTGACTTGATCATATCATTTGTTAAGAGAGTTTATTCAATTGTAAAATTCTCATTTGTATTTCGCTTATGGTTTCGAGATCCTTGTGAAAACTCGATTGTAAAGGATAGGTGCTCCTTGTTGTAAAGTCACCTAAGGATTCGATACTCCTTGTTGTAAGTTATCAATATAGTGGATTTGGCCTTGCTCGTGACGGAGAACTCGGTAACGAAGGACGTAGATCACGTTGGTTGATTGAACCTCCCTAAATCGCATTTGCAATCTCTTATCCCTTTTACTTACTTGCATTGCACTTATTTTATTTTATCAATTTATATTGTGCAACACTATATCTAAGTGCTATACTTGCTTTATCAATTAAGTTCACACATTTATAGCACACTACATTGATAGTTAAGTTACTTGTAATACTAAGTGCTCATACTTATACTCATTGGTTCTTAAGTTTAAGATTATTTATCGAAAAAGTTTTGTAAACCAATTCACCCCCCTCTTGGTTAGTTTATCTTGGGATAACAATTGGTATCAGAGCTTAGGAACTCTTTCATTTAGATTTTACTATCTAGAGTTATGGCTAACCAAAATATTGAAGGTCATTCTACTAATCGTCCTCCATTGTTTGATGGTACTAATTATAATTATTAGAAAACTAGAATGATTATTTTTATTCAATCCATTGATTATAATATAAGGGATCTCATTGAATCCGGTCCTCATAAGCTTACTAAAGTTATTAAAGTTGATGGAAAACCGGATATAATTATTTCAAAACCTAAGGAAGAATATGATGATGATGATAAAAGAAAATTGTCTTTAAATGCTAGAGCCAAAAATCTTCTTTATTGTGCACTTAGTATTAATGAATTTAATCGTATTAGCACATGTGATTACACACACGATATTTGGCATGCTTTAGAAGTCACACACATGGGCACAAATAAAGTTAAAGAAACAAAAATAAATCTTTTGTATAAAAATTTTGAAAATTTCTTCATGAATCAAGATGAACCCATTGCTAGCGTGATTACTAGATTTACCGATATTGTTAATGGTCTTAAGGGCTTTGATCGAAAATTTTCTAATGGTGAACTTGTTAGCAAAATGCTTAGGTCACTCTCGGAAGATTGGAGCTCATTGAAAATGTTGATAGAAAGCACCCAAGATGTCAACACATATCCCTTGGAAGAGCTTTATGGAACATTGATGACATATGAGCTAAATCATGCCGAGACAAAAGAAAAGTCTAGAAAAGCAAAAGAGGAAGAAATGAAGGATCCTCCTAGGAGACAAATTGCTTTAAAGTCATCAAATGTTGAAGAAGCCTCAAACTCTAACAAGAGCGATGATGAACTCGATGATCTTGTTCTCCTAGTCAAGAAGTGGAAAACCTTTCGCAACAACCGTATATTTCAAAAGAAAGAAGACAAAGGTGAGGAGAAAAAGATTATTTGCTATGATTGTGACAAACCCGGTCACAAAAGAACCGAATGTCCCAACAAGAGAAAATTCCTCAAAAAGAAAGCTCTACAAGCTACTTGGGATGATAGTGATGATGAGCAAGATGAAAGTGAAAGTCAAGATGAAGTTGCAAACATGTGATTCATGGCCATTGAATATGAGGTAAATACTAATGACATTCCCTCTTATGATGAATTATCTACCTCATATGAAGAAATGATTGAAGTTTTTGAAAAACTTGTTCTTAAACATTCCACTCTTAAAAATCAATACATTTTGTTGAAAAATGAAGCCGAAAAGAGTTTTGAAATGCAAAAGGATATTGAAAAGAAGTATCTTGATCAAAATGCTTTGAAAGTAGAAAATCTCTCCCTAAAAGAAAAAAATTTAGATTTAACACTCATTATTCACAAATTCACTCAAGGGAGGAAAAAGTTTGAACTAATGCTTGGTAAACAACAATGTGTTTTTGATAAAGGAGGAATTTGGTACAAACCATTTTTGAAACAAAAATCTACAAAAAATACTTTTGTTAAAGCTTCTACTTATTCCTTTCATCAAAACACTTTTGTCAAAACATCAACTACTTGTAGCTTTTGTAATAGAAGTGGGCATGTAGTTTTTAATTGTTTAGTGAAAAAGAATCTTAACTTTGAAGAAAGACATAAGAGGGTTCAAGGAATCAAGGACCCAAAATTATGTGGGTACCAAGAAGTCAAAAATTAAGTCATGTTTTGTAGATATCAACAAAAGTAAAAAGCAATTGGTTCTTGGATAGTGGTTGCTCAAAGCACATGACCGGAGATAAATCACTTTTATCAAGATTCAAAAGAAATGATGGAGGTCATGTCACTTTTGGAGATAATGCCAAAGGAAAAATCATTGGCATTGGAAATATTGGTAATCATCTTTCTCCCTCTATTGAAAATGTTTTATTAGTAGATAACATCAAACATAATTTGCTAAGTATTAGTCAATTATGTGATAAAGGTTATCACATTAAATTTGGTTCTTCTAGATGTCTTATCAAAGATGCTACATCGAAAGAGGTATTGTTCATAGGAAGCCGAAGTAAAGATGTTTATATCATCAATATTGAATTTGAGAAAGAATTAAAATGTTTGTCAAGTTTTAAAGACGACACTTGGTTATGGCAAAGAAGATTAGGTCATGTTAGTATGGACCTTATTTCAAAAATATCCAAAAATTGCTTTGTCAAAGGCCTACAAAGTTTGAAATTTGAAAAGGATAAAATTTGTGATGCTTGTCAATTTGGAAAACAAACATAAAGTTCTTTCAAAAATAAACAATTTTCTTCTACCATAAAACCATTACAACTTCTTCACATGGATCTCTTTGAACCATCTAAAACCGCAAGCTTAGGTGGTAAACACTATGCTTTTGTCATTGTTGATGATTTCTCAAGATTTACTTGTGTTTTATTTTTAAATTTGAAAAATGAAGCTTTAAATGCATTTAAACATTTTTGCAAAAAGGTTCAAAATGAAAAGGGATATTCTATTACAACTATAAGAAGTGACCATGGTGGAGAATTTGATAACATGGCTTTTGATGAATTTTGCAAGATAAATGGGTATGAACATAATTTCTCGGCTCCTAGAACTCCTCAACAAAATGGTGTAGTAGAAAGGAAGAATCGTACATTGTAAGAAATGGCTAGAACCATGCTAAATGAAAATAACTTACCAAAATATTTTTGGGCCGAAACCGTTAACACTGCTTGCTATACTATAAATAGAGTTTTAGTAAGTCGAAAGAAAACTAAAACTCCTTATGAGCTTTGGAAAAATAGAATTTCCAATATCGGGTATTTTAAGGTTTTTGGTTGTAAATGCTTTGTTCTTAACACAAAAGAAAACTTGGGAAAATTTGATTCTAAATCCGATGTTGGAATTTTTCTTGGTTATTCATCCACTAGCAAAGCTTATAGAATTTTTAACAAAAGAACTCTAGTAGTGGAAGAATCCATACATGTTACTTTTGATGAAACTAATTCTCTTGATCAAGAGAAAGGTGTTGATGTAAGTTTGGAAATTCCTTTTGAGGAAATGAATATTCAAGATCAAAGCAATGAAATATCCAAAGACAAGGAAGAAAAAGACTTGGAAGAACCAGCTCCTCAACAAGAATAAGGAATATCTTCCAAAAACTCAAGTGATCTAACACTTCCTATCGAATGGAGATTTGTTTCATCTCACCCAAAAGAGCTCATAATTGGTGATCCTTCGAGAGGGGTAAGTACTAGAAACTCTACTAAAGGATTCTTAAATACTTGTGCCTTTATTTCTCAAATTGAACCAAAGAATTTCAAAGAAGACGAGTTCGATGAGTTTTGGATTCTTGCAATGCAAGAAGAACTAAATCAATTTGAAAGAAATCATGTTTGGGATTTAGTTGATAGACCAAATGATCAAACCATTATTGGTACAAAATGGGTTTTTCGGAACAAAAAGGATGAAAACGGTATAATTGTGCGTAACAAGGCTAGATTAGTGGCCCAATGTTACAATCAAGAAGAAGGCATTGACTTTGAAGAAACTTTTGCACCGGTTGCTAGTGTAGCGACCGAGAATTTTCGTGATTGATTTTGAATAAATATTATTTATCTTTAAAAACGTGTTGCTACGACTTTGCCCATTTATTTTTAAAACTCGTGTGTGTCTAGCCAACGAAGTAAAAATTATATTTTAAATTTATCTTAGTCAAATTCCAGTTCCATTAAAGTGAATCAGTTTCATTATTTATTCCCAAGTCCAGATTCCAATTTTTAATAGATTATCCAAATTATTTGATTTTATGTCCAAGTCCATTATTTATTTTAAAATTCAATTTTCAATTTATGGGATTCAAATTATTTTTTAAGTCCAACATGCTTTAAATCCCCAATTCATGTTCCAATTCAAATTTAAACCCCAAATTCCCTCCCCAACTTTCATTTTCATATTCAGCACATTTTTTTTTCCGTTCCCATGATCACTCTTCAATCCATCTTAACCAACTTCAATCCCATAATTACATTCACACAATTTTTTCTTTCTCATCATCATCACCCCACATTCACAACAAAAATTCCATCAACCTGTTTATTTTTCCCAAATCCTCTCACTCAATCACCAAGCAAGCAATTTGCTAAATCACTTCCACAATTATCAGAAATTTTCCCCAATCAGAAGGGCTGCCCTAATCTTCCATTTTCAGCCCCCCAAATCCATCACACTTACAGAAATCTCAGCTTCTGCATTCCATTTTTTTTCTCATACGTTTTTCCTTATTTTCCTTCTTTCCAAAAAGCCCAAAATTTCAATCATCCATAATCTAATCCATCTCCATAGATAATTCCCACAATTTTTCCTAAACCAGAATCTGTCACCAAATTTCCAAAATGAGATACAGATCAATACTTAATTCTTCCCAATTACCATCAATATACAAAACTCACAGAATATATGCTCTCCACCCCACCACCATCGAGCCACAGACTCTCAGCACAAGGTAGTCCTTTCCCATCTTCGTTATCATGTCGCACCCTCCACAATCTGCACAACCCAGTCAACACACAAATCGGAATGAAGCCAATTGAACCATGACCAACCACCATAGTTTGCAATAGCCAATGTAAACCACAATTTTCATCACAATGGCAAACTTTGAACCACCACATACGTCCACCAATGAGAACCAAATTCAGATCAAATCATCAAGAATCGTCTCACCGAAACCGCAACCACCGGCCCTCAATTTTAAACCACAGCCACCACCTTCACCGCCACCCTCACGTCACTGAAATGCCACCATCTCCACAATTCCAAACCATCTCCCCAGCCACTGTCGAACCCCACACACACATCAAAACTGAACCTCCAATTATGAATCCATCAACCACACCCGAAGCAACACCCCTGCCAAACTCGTACCGCCGCCAACCACGTTGGAATCACCACCTCCATCCGCCACTGCCCACTTCTCAATCACCCTCAAATCTACCCCAAATCAAAACACAAAACCACGAATAAGCTTAACCCATAACTTACCTCAACAATGGTCGGAGTTCCTTCGCCGAAAAACCCATGAATCCGATCCTTCAAGCCCGGACTCCTCATGTCAAAAACCGCACCCAGAACCACCCAAATTTGTCATCTCCCTCACTCGTCACCGTCACCGTCACCGCCACCGCACAGCGGTGCACCATCGCCGGCGGTCGGATTTGGAAGGGGCGAACCCATCACCCCATAGCCCTTCCGTCGCCCTCCCTCTCTTGCCTCTTCTCTGAAAAACGAAAGTGAAGAGAGAGAGAATGAATTGTTATAATTATTTTGATTTTATTGAAATTGCTTTTAAGCCCCAAACTTTGAAATGTGTCTATTTCAGTCCCTTATTTTTAGAAGTCCCTTAATTTAATGCCTACACTTTTGAAATGAGTTAATTGAGCCCTAGCATTTTAAAATCCAATGAGTCAGCACCGATAGAGAGGACGTGGATCGCACTCTGTTGATCTTCGATGGAGAGAAAGAAAATAACGAGAGAGAGATATATATATATATATATATGAAATGATATATATGTATATACTTTGTTCATATATTTTTTATTTGAAAGTTATACTTTAGTCCCACAAGTTTTAAAAAGTTTTGTATCAGTCCCTATAGTTTTAAATATTTTAAATCTTACTTGAAGTTTCAAAAGTTATTTATTTTAGTCCTTATTGATGTAAAAAGATATATCTTCAGCCCTAAATTTCAAAAGTTATTATTTAAGTCCCCATATTTTAAAGTCTTTTTAATTTTGCCCATATTGATTTAAAAATGATATCTATATATTTATAAATCTCAACTATGTTTGGTTTTAATTTTAATCCCTAAACTTTTATTTTCTTATTTTAAAACTCTTTTGTTTCAAAAATACTTGATTTCCAAATACCACTTTAAGGTTTATTTATTATTGGCTAGACGAGGCGCTTGGACATTTAGAAGAACAACGTGAATTTTCTTGTTCAACTTTCAGACTCGTGATTTGAGGTAGACTCGCCCTCACTAATTAGTTTAAATTATAATTGCATGTCTTATGTGAAATTACGTGATTTACATGCTTTGATGCATGAGACGAGAAAAGAATATCTCTTATGAGATAAGATGAGAAATGATGATGTTATGCATAAATTATGTGCCTTAAGTGCACGAGACGAGACTACCCGCACCCTATGATTTTAACAGCCTTGATTTTGAAAATACAAGAGCCCAAGAATACGATGATGATGTCACTGTATGATTTGCATAATTTCGTGTTCAATTATTCTGTAAATTAATTATTGGCGATGAGTCTACTGAGTATTTTTCGAAATACTCATTCCATTATTTTAATAGTTTTCCTAGATCTTGGAGAAGGCAGCGAATGAAATGGCAGCGGTGGCAAATTTAATAAATGATGAAAATTGTTAGTCAATTTTACGAATATTACTGATTGGATTATTTATCGTTAACTTCATTTAAATAATTGAGATACAAGTTTTTATGTATTGTTCTATATTTCAATTAATCAAGTTTCCGCTGAAGGTTTCAAATAATGAAAGTGACGTTTTGAATTAAATTTATTTTCCGCAATGAAATCGATATTAAAGGACAAAGTGGCGTCCCGAGCTCCGCACGGAATCCGGGGCGTTACAGCTAGACTAGAATCCATTCGTATGCTTCTAGCCTTTGCCTGTCACAAAGGTTTTACTCTTTATCAAATGGATGTCAAAAGTGCATTTTTAAATGGTTTTATTCAAGAAGAAGTCTATGTTGAACAACCTCCCGGTTTCAAAAATCATAAATTTCCCGATAATGTTTTTAAACTTAGAAAGGCTCTATATGGTTTAAAACAAGCTCCTTGAGCTTGCTATGAAAGATTGAGTAAATTTCTTATTTCAAATGGCTTTCAAATGGGTAATGCGGATACTACACTTTTTATCAAAACCAAAAAGAAAGACATGATTGTTGTTAAATTTATGTTGATGATATTATTTTTGGTGCAACTAATGTGTCTCTTTGTGAAGAATTTTCAAAATGTATGAGCAATGAATTTGAAATGAGCATGATGGGAGAGTTAAAATTCTTCCTCGGGCTTCAAATCAAACAAACAAGTGAAGGAATAGTCATTAGTCAAACCAAGTACATTGTGGATATGCTCAAAAAGTTTGAGATGGAAAACTTGAAGCCAATGAATACTCCCATGAGTACTTCAATCAAATTGGACAAAGATGAGCAAGACACTTCCATTGACATTACAAAATATCGAGGTATGATTGGATCCCTTCTTTACTTGACCGCAAGTAGACCCGATATTATGTTTAGTGTGTGCTTATGTGCTAGATTTCAATCCAATCCTAAAGAATCTCATCTAAGTGCCTTAAAACGTATTTTTAGATATTTATGCGGGACTAGAAATTTGGGACTTTGGTATCCAAAAGGTACTCATATTGATCTTATAAATTATTCAGATGCCGATTGGGTGGGATGCACAATTGATAGAAAAAGCACAAGTGGAACTTGTCACTTTATAGGCTTTGCACTTGTGTCATGGTTTAGCAAGAAACAAAATTCAGTTGCCCTATCTACCGTCGAGGCCGAATATATCTCAGCCGCTAGTTGTTGTGCTCAAGTTTTATGGATGAAACAAACTCTTAGTGATTATCATTTGATTTTTGAAAATGCTCCTATTATGTGTGATAACACTAGTGCTATAAATTTGTCAAAAAATCCCATCTTGCACTCTCGCACTAAGCATATTGAAATTCGACATCATTTTCTTAGAGATCATGTGCAAAAAGGTGACATTTACTTGGAATTTGTTAGTACCGAAAAACAATTGACCGATATTTTTACTAAACCTCTAACTAATGATAGATTTTCATATATACGAAGAGGATTGGGTATTATTGATGAAAATGATATTTATGGCTAAATCTCCAATATATATGTGTTTTATTTGTCAAAATTTGATTTATGAGTATTTCGGTCGTCCGAAAGGTGACTTTCGGTTGAACAAATTGTTCAACCGAAACCTGTTTCGGTCGACCTATTGTACGACCGAAAGTAACTTTTCGGTCGACCATTACACGACCGAACCCTCCTGCAGCTACCTATTTTCAAACCTACAGAGTTTCGGTCGACCTATAAAAACTTTCGATCGACCGAAAGATGCGCGGATTCAGCCTTTTAAAACATCAAATTCATCCCCAAATTCATACCATAAACCCTAAAATTCGCAATCCCTCTCCTCATTCTCTCCCTAATCCATCTTTTTTGATCAAATTACTTCAAAACATCCACAAATTTGTATTTTCCCATCATAATCTTCATCAAATCCTTGATTTTCTTCAAATTTCATCCAAAAATTCCTCAAAACCCTACATTTTGGGGTAAATCACGAAAATCTCAAATTTTCTCCCTTTGAATCGATTTCACTCCATCAAACTCACCATTCTATCCTTACAATCTTGATTTCTACTCATTTTTATTCTTTTCCAATCGTCTTTACCTAACTTTTTCCAAAGAATTCTATTGTTTCTTTCCAATAACTCGGAAATTACCAATGCCTCCAAAGAAGAAATCGAAGAAAAGTGAAGCAAGCTCATTGAACGTGGAGGAACACACACCCTTGCTCGACCGCTTCTCTGATCATCCGATTCTCATAGGTAAGTCTATCGATTTCTTCGATTTTTACCTTCAAGCCCCTTCGTTTCAAATTGAGCGTTATTTTGAAGAAATAGGATGGAAAAACGTTATGTCTATTTCCGAAAACTCCTACCCGGAATTAATTCGGGAATTTTTTCGAAATGCAACTTTTTATCCGGATGAAGTCACTAGTTTGATTAGGGGTACACGGGTCGCTATCCAACGATCCCTCATTAGAAACCTCCTAGGATTACAGCGTTGTGAGAATTATGCATATGTCACTCATTATCCTGTTAGGTTCGAGGGATACAATGAACTTGAAGCTTGTAGTCGTGTCACTGCCCGACCCCTCACTACCACTATGACCTTGAACCTCAACCATTTGACTATCCCATGCAAGGTCCTTCATCGTGCAATTGCTCACACAATTGTGCCCCGTAGTGGTCATTTTGATGAAGTAAATCATCTCGACCTATTCATTCTTAACTCTCTCCTTGTCGGTCGTAAACTTGATTTTCCATACATCTTCATCACGTTCATACCTCTCCTCGAGTTCTAGGCCTACCCTATGGCATGATATTCACAAAAAAATTTAATCACTTCAATGTGCCTCTAGACAATGAGCCTATTCTTAAACCTAAACACACCGATATTATCAACATCAACACTCTCAAACGGATGAAAATTGTCAAGGGTGATGGGAAATGGGTGTGCAATACTCAAGGTTTCGATGATGCATCGGGGCCTACGACTTGGCCATTTACCGAGGAGGAAGCTGAAGAAAAATTGGAGATCGGTGAAGGGGTGACTGCGGGTGAAGGTGACCAAGGGGGAGCCGGTGAAGGTGATGAACAAGGTGGTGGGGATGAACAGCCTCGACCGAGGCCACTGGCTCGAGCACCGTAAGCTGCAGCACCTCCCCATCGATCCATCTTTGAAGATCAATTCAACATCCTAAATGGGCGTATCGATTCTCTCACCACTGCGGTTGAATGCATACAACAACAACTTCAACATATGTACACATCTCAAGAGGCCTTTTTCGCTCATTTCTACTCCATCTACCCGCCTAATCCACCTCCACCACTGGCGGCCGATTGAAGATCCTATCTTTATTTTTATATCTTTCGTAGTGACTTTCTCAAAACATTTTGTTTTCAACTACGTAATCATGTTTTAAAACTATTACATTTTCGTTATGTTAATTCTCTTTTTTGCCTACTTTTTCTGTATATTATGATTCACGTGCTATATTCTGCTATGATTCTTGCTTTGAATTATGATGATGTTGAAGTATAGGTGCTTTCTATATGATAAGTTTCTATTCTTATCGGTTTGTACAAAATACGGGGATTCCATGTCAATTTTTTTTTGAACATGCAAACTGTGTGTTTGTGTTTCCATAAGGTTATGATTTCGCATTCCTATTCATTACATGAACTTCTATCAAAGGGAAAATTGATTATAAGTATTCCATGACTATTCCCGTATGTATTAAGGCTACTTGACACTTTTTGCTTATGCCAAAAGGGGGAAGAGATATTTGCTAAGATTTGATTTGTTTTATCTTGCTATATTATGATAGAAAGGGGGAATATGTACTCACACACACACACATATATATATATATATATATATATATATATATATATATATATATTTCATCATTTTTCTTACGAATTACAAATCACAATGTTTGTCATAATCAAAAAGGGGGAAATTGTTGACCTGTGACTATTCACGTATATATTGTTTTGATTATAACAAACAAGATCTCATGTATTACTAATGGTTTCAATTCTTGAGTTTTATCATATATGTGTCATTTGGATACTCTGAGATCAAAATCGTCATCCATTGAAGTTCAAAGCAATCATAAAAGAGATTTGAAGTGAACAAGATCATCAAAGACCGAAGATTAAAGCTTTAGAAGATTTATGTTGAAAAATTTCAACTCATTTGTAAAAGGTCGACTCATCAATTTTAAACAAGTCTATAAAGCTCAAAATTATTTCTAGAAATTATTAATTGTATAAAAATGATTTTTCAAATCATAACATGAAATAGTTTTTGGAAAAATAAATTTTTTGATATAAAAATAAAAATTCCAAAATTTCCTTTTTCGGTCGACCGAAACTCTGATCAACCGAAAATGTTTGCTCAACCGAAAGTCTAACGGCTCGAATAGTATAACAGCTAGTTTTGAACTTTAGGTCGATCGAAAGTATAGAAATGGTCGACTGAAACTTCCTGAAGGTCATTTTCTTGATCTATAAATAGCCACTTCTCTTGCATTCATTACTACCAACTTACAAGAGCATTTAAGAGAGAAATTTATTAAGAAAATCATTGAGCTTACTTTATTTTACAATCTATTTCATTTATTGCAAAGAATTTCTTGATTGATCAAAACTTTTCATATCTTTATCAAGATTTCTATTTTGTAGAAAACTCAATACTCTTACTTCATTATTGATCATTGATTGAGTTCACCATCACCAAACACTTATTGAAGTGTAAATCTCTCTTCATACTTAACTAAGTATTATTTGGAAAGAGAGATCATTTGTTGAAAAACTTTGATTCAAACAAAACTATCTCATATCATTTTTCAAAGTTTTCATAAACACTTGAGCTTTAAATATTTGCTATCTATTGAAGTGTTATCCTAAAACTCTCAAGATACTTGACTTGATCATATCATTTGTTAAGAGAGTTTATTCAATTGTAAAATTCTCATTTGTATTTCGCTTATGGTTTCGAGATCCTTGTGAAAACTCGATTGTAAAGGATAGGTGCTCCTTGTTGTAAAGTCACCTAAGGATTCGATACTCCTTGTTGTAAGTTATCAATATAGTGGATTTGGCCTTGCTCGTGACGGAGAGCTCGGTAACGGAGGACGTAGATCACGTTGGTTGATTGAACCTCCCTAAATCGCATTTGCAATCTCTTATCCCTTTTACTTACTTGCATTGTACTTATTTTATTTTATCAATTTATATTGTGCAACAATATATCTAATTGCTATACTTGCTTTATCAATTAAGTTCACACATTTATAGCACACTATATTGATAGTTAAGTTACTTGCAATACAAAGTGCTCATACTTATACTCATTGGTTCTTAAGTTTAAGATTATTTATCGAAAATGTTTTATAAACCAATTCACCCCCCTCTTGGTTAGTTTATCTTGGGATAACAGTTTGGGCGAAGAGCTCAATTCTTTGCATTCAAAGCTGACCAATGAGCAGAATAATGTCTATGATACTATAATGCGAGCAATTGAAGGAGGAAATAGGAGAGTTTTATTTTTATATGGATATGGTGGTACAGGTAAAATGTTTGTTTGGAAGACTTTATTCGCAGCTATAAGGTCAAAAGGGGAAATAGTACTTCATGTTTCATCCAATGATATAACCTCTCTGCTTTTGGTTGGTGGTCGGACTACCCACTCGAGATTTTCCATTCCGTTAAATCCAAATGAAGACTCAACTTGAAATATAAAACAAGGTAGTGCACTTGATGAGCTAATTATCAGAAGTAAACTCATCATTTGGGACGAGGCACATATGATGAATATATTTTGATTTGAAGTGTTGGATAAAAGTTTGAGAGATATTATGAGAGTTACGAATCCATTGAGAGTGGAACTCCCTTTTGGAGGCAAGACAATTGTTTTTTTGTGGGGATTTTAGATAAACTTTGCCTATCATTCCAAAGGGAAGTAGACAAGACATTGTGCATGCATTAATCAACTCATCTTATATATGGAAACACTACATGGTATTAAGATTAACAAAAAACATGATGCTACAGAATCTCAATTCAAATGATGGATTTGATGAGTTGAAGGAATTCTCTGATTGGATCTCACAAATTGGAGATGGAACTATTGGTGGGGCAAATGATGGACATGCAACAATCGAAATACCAGTTGATCTTTTAATATTTGGTTTAGGAGATCCAGTTGAAGACATTGTGAAGAGTATATATCCTTCAATTTTTGGCAATAATGAGGACATGTCGTGCTACAAAATAGGGCAATTCTTGCTCCAACACTTGATGTAGTTGATTCGATTAACTAATACATGGTGTCAAGGAACAAAAGTGATAGTAAAGTATATTTGAGCACGGATGGAATATGTCAATCGGATAGTAATAATGATCTGCTTCAAGATTTGCATAGTCCAGAATTTTTGTATACTATAAAGTGTTCCAGTCTACCAAATCATGAATTGAAGTTGAAGGTTGGTATTCAATCATGTTGTTAAGAAATATAGACCATTAAGTTGGTCTTTGCAACGGTACCCGACTTATAGTTACAAGACTCGAAAACCTTATCATCGTAGCAAAAATTCTTTCTAGCAACAATGCAGGAATGATTCAAGGTGTACATTCCTAGAATGACGTTGGTCCCCTCTGACGTAAGGATGCCTTTCAAGATTCAGAGAAGACAATTTCCCTTGATTGTTTCATATGCTATGACTATTAGTAAAAGTCAAGGTCAATCTCTATCCAACGTTAGGTTATATCTTAAGAAACCTTTGTTTAATCATGGACAATTGTACGTTGTAGTGTTTAGGGTTACAAATCGTAATGGACTTTATTTATGATTGAGATGGAAATAGAACAAACTTGACCACAAATGTAATTTTTAAAGAAGTTTTTCAGAATTTATAGATGTTGAATTGTATTCATTTTCATATAATTCACCATCTGACTTTGTAATTGGTTGTCTTCCTTCATTTATCATTTTTAATTAAATATTCATTTCATATGTTACATATAAATTTGATATATGTGAGTAGCTAATGACTGTGCATTGCATGAGTGAAACACTAGTAGTATAGTAATAATATATAAAAACAAGACACTTCCCAAAAGTTTTGGAATTTTTTCCGCCTAAACTGTCTTTTCTAAAATGAAAATATTTCAAAGAATCAGAATACATCTGCAATATACATTCAGTAAAATTTAATTAAAACTAAAATTTCATGTTGCTTCATTTGTTATGTTATTCTAAATATAGGATCATATGTATTTAATTTGTAATATTAAAGTAAATATGAAATGAATTTTTTTTAATATATTTAAATATCAAATATTATATTAAAATAGTTAGTACAAATTTTAATATTACTATTCGGATAGTGATAAAATAATTTGTAATAATCTAAAAATTATATTTTGAAAATATTAATTATGTTAATAATCATTAAAACTGAATAGTTATACAAATGGTCATTGAATTTATTTATTTTTATTTAATAGTAAGTCATTCGAGTTCCTAATTATTACAATTGTAGCCATTTGATAAAAAAACAAATTAGCCCATATTAGGTACCCTTTATTCAAAACCTTTTTTTTTTAACGCCATTTTCAACCAATATTCTATTAATAAAATAATCTACATATAAATTCCGAAAAAAAAATCATAATTTTTAACAACTCAATCTTTCAAAAATTTACTCTTACAAACTACATTATTTTAAACTATGAATTGTAAAAAAAAATTAAGATACATATATTTTTTTTAATTAATTCTCTTCCTTTGTTTCTCATTTTTAATTAAATATTCATTTTTGTTAACAAATAATTCAATATATGTGAGTAACAAATGACTGTACTGGTGTAACATTGGTGTGGTTAAAAAGTGACAAGAGAAAATATATGTGATTAAAAAGTGGTTTAAAAATTATAGTATTTAAAAAATTCTAGAGTTCTTCCAATCTCAATTCAAAATTACTAAAAAATAAAAAAAAACATAAACTAACAAGCACCTGACCAGTTCTACTAAAACTCTAAATTAGAATTTAACTTAAAATTAATAATTAATTTTATTCACTCATTTCATTGGATCAAAAACTTTTTAACGAATTATTTTATCATCTTTTTTATCAAAATAAAGTAAAAATTTAATTTTTATCCAAATTAATAGGGATGAAGTATAGATTAGCATGAACAATTTGTTGAAAATGTGTTGTAACGAGTCAACTTTGACCAAATATTTGAGTGGGTCCCGATATCCGTCTCTTACGGATAATGAGTCAAACGTACTCTACTCATGAGTAGATGATTAGAGTATATTTGGATTTCTAGAACCATTTTCGGATGAATGAAGAATTAATTGTTAAAATAGTGATGATGAAATAAGCTTGTTTGGAATAAGTGGACTAAGTTTAACTCTTTACCTAGGGCTACATAAGAAAAAAAAGGAAAAATTAACTTGTTTATTACTTTTAACTTGGACACTTAGGTTTGGGCCCAAGAGATACCAATAATATTTGAAGGAGAGAGGACTTAGATCCTATTGGATTTATGGGTTAAAAACTTAAAATAATTTAATATTTAAAGTTTTGAAATAAATCATAGTATAATAAATATAATTAGGAAGAATTAATCTATATTTTTGTTGATTTGATAATTCTAAAAATAAAAAGTATTATTGCTATAATATTTTATATCTTGTGCATATTTAATTTTTATGTAAAAAAATCTAAAATTAAAAACATTATTGCTTCAAATTCCCATTGTTTGATTTTTCATTTTTTTTCAAAAATATTATTTAATACACCGGGTCGACCCCGAGTCGACTTGCTGACCCTTGACCCTTTGGCTTTTTCGGGTCGATACCCGGGTCGGGTTTTAAAACATTGCTTTTTATCCACATACATTTTCTCTCCACTTATTGAAAACATTTTTTTTTTTTCAAAACTTATTTTTTGCCACATTTTACTAATAAAATAATCTACAAATAAACTAGTAAAAATAATTTCTACTTTTTGTTGAAAGGAATAATAATTTATACTTTTAACCTTACATTCTGAAAAAAAAAAAAAAAAATTACTACTTCAAACTTCATTACTTGTAATAATGTGTCATGTTACGATTAACCTCATGTTTGATATCTGTCATTTCAAATAATGTGGTTTGTAAATTTTTTTTAGAACGTGTAGTAAATGACATTTTGAATACTGAATATCAAGATGAAATAGACATTGGAAAAATTAGATAAATATAAGCTTTGTTTTTAATGTAATCTTTACAATTTATAAATCAATTAAACAAAATAATTTCTCAAACTACTTTTTAATCACACAAATTTTCTCTCCACTTTTTAATCACACATTTTCTCTACACTTATTCAAAACATCACTTTTTTCAAAACTCGTTATTTGCCACATAACGAGATTTGTAAAATTATTGTAGAGTGTGTGATCGAAATTTAATACTTATACGTGTATTAAAATTATTATGACAAAATAAAAGATAAAAATGACATAACAAAAGATCAAATTGCAAAAATATACATTGCAAGACAAAAAAAGAATAAGCATGTGTTTGGTAAAAATAAAAAAATGGTTTATAAACATGTTTATAAACTACACAATTTTTCAAATTTCAAACACATTTTCTCTCTCGAATTTTCAACCACAACCTTTTACAACAAAATCATAAATAAACTAGTTTGTAAATCAAACAGTATTACTGATGCTGTAAAAATTCCTAACTTACATGGCAAGATCTGGAGTAGCTTGATCACTGGAAAAGATGAACGAATTCGCCTTAGATGACCTGTAAAAAGGCGGGGAGGATTCTCCCAGCCGCCCCTCTGGTGTAAGAGTTAGTATTCTGTAGAAAAGTAGAGAGAGAATATATAATTGGAAGTACGGAAAGAATAATGAATAAATAATATGTGATCAAAGGAGCTATATTTATAGGGCTGAAAAGACCATAACTTTTTTTAGTTAAAGAAGGAGTCCTTTTAGTATAACTTACCTTTTAGGAAGAGTTCTAACCTTACAAGAATTGAACTCCCCCTTTTTTAGCATGTCTCCTTATAGGATACATCTTATTTTGGGGGCCCAAGAAGGTAGCCCATTGATGAAGCCCATAAACAAAGAATGCTTAGAGTCCTATTTGTATTGGGCCTTAAGGAGTAATGTGGCTAGGACGGACCCACCACGAGAGACAAGGCAATGATAAGGTCGGGAATACCTGATCTTAGTGACAGGGTATGCCCGAGTTAGTATACCGGCCTATGGCTAGATTGAATGAATAATCAAGTAGCCCGGGCAACATTCCCGGGGACATATATGATCGAGTATTCCTGCCCGACCCTATAACCCTTTGGGCTGCTAGTTTCGAGAGGTCGGGCACAAGATTAAGCCCATGGATGAGATAGGCCGATTTTCTAAACTCCATCGTCAAGCTCATCTTTGGACGTCGTGAAATTCCGATCACTGTCCCCCGTGCATCAGGGATTTGGAAAAGATCTTTGAATGTATTTATTTTATTTTTGACAACTATCATATTGACAGCTAATGACGCGTTTTTCCAACTGTTTCCTTCTTCAATTAATGTGAGGAGGTGAACAACCTTAAGTCAGAGGTTGACATGTGGTAAGAGGTAACCTATGGATTTGAAAATATTTCCCACCAATCCTGTCTATATAAATATGGACCCCATAATCTCATTCTTTTTACTTTATGAATTTGTGAAAGATCGGAGAACTCGTCGGACAACCATCACGACCTCTCCTTCAACAAAAACTTCCTAGCATCAGGTAACCATCACGACCTCTCCTTCAACAAAAACTTCCTAGCACTTTAGGTAAGCTCGACCTACCCCGACCTTTTTAACTTTATTATTTATTCTGGGAAGAGATGGCGAGACATGTAACAGTGGATGACCTTAGGGAGGTAGAAAATAGACGAACCCTTAGAGATCGAGCCCTTAGGTTTCTACGAGCCCCAGCCCAATTTTGAGGAGGGTGAGTCTGATAATGGGGAAGAGGTTGAGGACAACCCTCAGGTAGTCAGGGAAACAAGGCAGAATGAACTCGAACTCCCGACCTATTATAATAGAATGAAAGATCATATGATCGAGGTCGACATGAGAAGGTATAGGTTAGTAGATAGGTACATTTCTAGGGTTCCAGATAGGGATGAATATTCTTATCATTGTCGGGAAGGGGAGGTAGTCGTATATCACGAGGCCTTACTAGTCGGGCTTAGGTTCCCTTTGGTCCACTTTTTGTGGATTTCTTGCTGACCGTGAGCATATTGCCCTGTCAACTTGCCCCTAATGGGTGGAGGATCCTTGTGTATTTTTATATATTGTGTAGAAGCCTAGGAATAGAGCCCACCGTTAACCTTTGCAAGTGTTTGCCAGAGCTTAAGTACCTGCCCCGATGTAATAGCTTTGTTTATCTGTGCGGGAAGGGTAGATTTGAGGTTCCATGGGTCCCGTCTTCAATAAAACATTGTAAAGAAAGGTTTTTCTTTATCAAACCGAGAGAGGGAGAGACCTTATTCTAGCCGACCTTTATAAGACCCGATGTTGATAATTTTAATAGGATGGGTAGTCTAAGTGAGGAGGCCATGATAGAGCTCATGGCTGAGGCTGTCCAGGTTTGTGACTTTAGTTTTCTGGCCAAGGAAGCCAATGATCTTGTAATAAACAAAATTTTAGATCATGTTGGACTCGACTTCAGCACGGTAGGCCCCAGCCTCTCAAATTACATAGTAAATATTGATCTGTTTCCTTTTTAGCAAATCCCCTCCCCTATTTTCTCTCTTTTGTCCTAACTCTGCCTCTTACTAGGGATGGCTTTCGATTCTGAGGCGCTTAAGCACGCAGCCATGGTAAGGGCCCGGGGATCCAAGGAGAAACGTGATGAGGACAGGATAACCTGGAGACGTCCCCAAAAAAGGACAAAAACTGCTTCGTCTGGTCTCGGGCAGACCTCTCAATCCAACGAGGATGCTCCCCGCCCGAGGATTTCCAGGCAACGGAGGGGTGGGGCTCCCTCGCCGGCTGACTCAGATAATGAAGCTGAGAATCCTACCTTGGCCGATTGTAGGAGAAGGATGAAAGACTCCCTGTATCCTAACCTTATAAAGAAGTACCAATACGAGGTCGGTCTTGAACAGGGAGTGGAACATATCATGAGTGCGGCCCTTCAGGTAAAATTTAGGCCAGTAAGAATTCCACACTATTTCTAGTAGAAATTTTTTCTAACTTTATTGCTCGAGTTGTAGATGCTGAGTATCAATCGAGGGGTTGCACTTCAGAGTATTGAATGGGGGGAAATGGCTAACCAGCTGGTTCACTCCATGCAGTACTAGGCCACAAGGGCAAACGCCGCGGAAGAGAAGCTCAAGCAAGCTCTTGCTGATCTTGAGAAGGTCGTCCAAGAGCGTGACTTATCTCGGGAAGAGGTGGCCAAGTTGACAGAGGAAGTGTGCTTAGTCCAGGAACAAGAGGTCCAAGCCCAGACATCTGCAGTGGAGGCTTTCAAAGGGTCAGATGAATACAAGATGGCCCTTGGAAACTATGCCCTGGAATCTTACACCCAGGAGATCAAGCAAGCATGGGCTTGGTGTCTCCTCAAGTCTCCTGAGCTTGATACAAGCCCGTTGGGCGAGTTTCCTCTTGGTGCGGATGACCTCAACCTGACTCCCTTTGAGGAGGAAGACGATTGTGAGATGGTCGAGGATGTTGAGGACGGGAGTGATCCCGAGGATTAAAAATTTTGTATTTGTACTATTTTGACCAGGGTATGCACCGTTGACTAGTAAATTTTTTTTATAAATGAATTTGCATATTTTCTGTCAATGTTCATGCTTTTTAATTGTGTTTTATCGTTTTGAGTAGACAAGCTGACCTTGTAAAAATCTAGTAGTTTGTTTTGATTCCATGTCCTGAAAGTTATATGGTCGAGCAAAGACGAGCTTATAATTTTTTATAAGAATGGACTTTAATTCTTTGTAGCATCAAAACTTTGGATTGATGATAATTGATTAGTAAGGTCGGTTAGGGCCGACCTTTTTTCAATTTATACAAAGATTAGGTCGAACTTTTGACTTTGCGAAATTGAGAGAAATGTTTTATAAGGTCGGGTAATGCCAACCTCTTTAGTTACCTACAAGGAAGAGGTCGAACTCTTGATTTTGTGAATGTGAGAAATAATTTGCTGGGAAATAATTTGTAACGCCTTACCATGAGACATTGTAAATTATTCATGGAAGAATAATTTATAATGTCTTACCATGAGACTTTGTAAATTATTTGTTGAGAAATAATTTGTAACGTCTTGCAATGAGACTTTGTAAATTATTTGTTGAGAAATAATTTGTAACGTTTTACCATGAGACATTGTAAATTATTTGTTGGGAAATAATTTGTAACGCCTTACCATGAGACATTGTAAATTATTCATGGAAAAACAATTTGTAACTTCTTACCATGAGACATTGTAAATTATTTGTTGGAAAATAATTCGTAACGCCTTGCCATGAGACATTGTAAATTATTCGTGGAAGAATAATTTGTAACGTCTTACCATGAGACATTGTAAATTATTTATTGGGAAATAACTTGTAAAGTCATTTGGATGACCTCGTAAGTTATTCCAGTATTTTTATCATCTGGTGCTCATTCTTTGGAAGAAATACTTTTATTAAAGGGGACTGAATTATGGGCCTCGTTTTAACCTTATCCAGAAAAATCATTTTGGGAAAAAATATGGATAAGGAAAAAGAGTACCCGTCCCTAACTCTGAAAAAAAGTATGATGGGCACGCAGGCTCGACCTTACTAAAAAAATTGTTGATGGACGTGCAAGTCCGAAAATAACTAAGAGAAAAATGGGTTCGCAGAGCCGACCCTTCTACATCTAGATGACCTTGTTATTACCGGAAAAGTGGCGACTTGTAGTAAGACTTCAGATTTTCAACATTCCATGGCCGAGGAAGGGGCTTTGAATCTATTGTTCGGAGGCTGTACGAGCACTTTCCCACTTTTTGAATGATTTCGTATGGTCCTTCCCAAATAGGTCCAAGTTTCCCAAGTTGATGACCGGTGGCTTCGCTTCGACGTAGTATAAGATCTCCCATTCTAAACTCTCTTCTTTTGACTCGAATATTAAACTTCTTGGACATGGCCTGTTGATAAGAAGCTATTCTTAGGGCGGCACTTTCCCTGACTTCTTTCAGAAGATCAAAACTTTCTATCTGCCCCTCAATCTGATCGGGTGATTCTATAGTCATTGTGCGGAAGCTAGGAATCGTCACTTCCATTGGAATAGCAGCTTCCATCCCAAAGGTTAGCATGAATGGAGTTTTCCTTGTAGCAGTCTTGAATGATGTTCGGTTAGTCCAAAGAATTTCCTGAAGGAGATCAGGCCAATCACCATTGGCACTGTCAAGATGAGTCCTCAAGTCTTGCAAGATGAGTCTGTTTGTAACTTCAGCTAATCCTTACTTTTCGGGTGAGAAACGGAAGTTAACCCATGTTCTATTCCCAGATTCTTGCAGAATTGTTTGAAGGCTTGGCACTCTAATTGTCGTCCATTATCAGTGATTAATGTCTTAGGAAAGCCAAAGCGGCATATAATTGACTTCCAAACAAATGCCTCTAGCTTTTGTTATGTGATTACGGAAAGAGGTTCTGCTTCTACCCATTTTGTGAAGCATTCTACTGCCACTGCTAGGAACTTGACTTGGCCACGAACTATGAGGAATGGCCGAAGTATGTCAATTCCCCACTGTGCAAAGGGGTATAGGCATATAATTGAAGATAGTTCTTCTGCTGGTTGATGCAACCGGACTGTAAACCTTTGACAATTGTCACAAGATTTCACGTAGCTGAGTGTGTTCTTCCTCATGGTTGGCAAATAGTACCCGTATTGTATTAACTTCATAACTAGTGCTCTTGCTCCCTGGTGTCCTCTACAAATTCCTTCATAAACCTCGGCCATAGCAAGGGTTGCCTCTTTTGGAGTTAGACATCGGAGGTAGGGAAATGTAAAACTTCGACAGAACAAGGTATTCTGTAATATGGTATACCTCGGGGCCCTTCCTTTGACTTTTCTTGCCTTTGCTTTCTTATTCGACAACTTTCCCGATGTTAAATATTCGACGATTGGATGCATCCAACTGGGCTCAATATCTGAAATATCCATGACATCGAGTTGCTGGGTGATACTGGGCTCATGAAGTGTTCGCACGAATACAGTTCTCTCCAAATGGTCCAAATTGGAAAAAGTCAGTCTTGATAGGGTATCTGCTTTGTGGTTAGCGGGCCTTGGTATTTTATCTATGCAACAAGATTTGAACTTCCTTTGCAAGTCCAGAACCATCATTCTGTAAGATGACATTTTTCATCTTTAGCTTCAAAAGTACCACCAATTGTGAATCACTCAAGACCCTGACATGCTTGACCCCTAGATGTTGAGTTTCCAGAAGCTCGACGATAACGACCTCATATTCAGCGTCATTATTTGTGGCCAAGAAGTCGAACCTGATCGCGCATTGAATTTCCATTGTGACATCATCCTTTTTTAGTATGATTCTGGCCCCTGAGCTTGCGGCATTCGATGCTCCATCAACTTGCAAAGTCCATGTGGTCTCTTCCCTGTCATGACCTGTTGGCCCCTGAGGTCTTGGAATGAGTTCAGCGAGGAAGTCCGCCAAGACCTATGCTTTTATGAAAGGTCGAGGCTTGAACTCAATGTCATATTCCCCAAGCTCAATTGACCATTTGAGTAGATGACCAGAGACATCCGGTTTCTGTAAGATCTGTTTCAAGGGCTGGTTCGTGAGGACTGTTATAGCATGGGCTTGGAAGTAAGGTCTTAACTTTCGGCTGCTGTGACCAAAGCAAGTGTGAGCTGTTCTGCCAGTGTATATCGGGTTTTTGCGTCCAATATCATCTCGCTCACATAGTATACGGGTTTTTGGATCTCCCTTCCTCTTTGAAAAAAACCCGCTTACTGCATGATCTGAGACTGCTAGATACAAGAACAGATTGTCTCCCGGATTTGGTTTTACCAATATTGGAGGAGTTCCCAAATATTCCTGCAGTTTCTTGAAGGAGACATCGCACTCTTCATCCCATCTGATCTCTTTGCTTCCTCTGAGAGTCTTGAAGAAGGGAAAACATTTATCTACTGCCCTTGACATAAAATGACCCAATGCTGCAACTCTATCCATAAGTTTCTGTACTTCCCTGATGGTCCTGGGAGGTTCCATTGATGTAAGAGCCACAATTTTATCTAGGTTAACTTCAATTCCCCGCTGAGTGATCATGAATCCTAAAAATTTACCCTAGCTTACTCCAAATGCGGACTTGGTGAGATTTAGTTTCATCTAATGTTGTCTGAGTGTACAGAATATGTCCTCCAAGTCGGCAATGTGATCTTTCTTTCTCGAGCTCTTTACGACCATGTCAACAACAAAAACTTCAATATTCCGCCCGATGTGTTTGGAGAAGACATCTTTACCAATCTTTGATAAGTAGCACCGGAATTCTTTAATCCAAAGGGCATAAGCTTGTAGCAATATATCCCTTCATCAGCCATGAAGGAAGTTTTCTCTTGATCTTCCTGTGCCATTCTGATTTGATGATATCCTGGAAATGCGTCGAGGAAGCTGTAAAGTTTAGAACCTGATGTAGAGTTCACCAATCTGTCAATTCAAGGAATAGGATAACTGTCTTTGGGACATGCTCTGTTTAAATTTGTGAAATCTACGCAGACTCACCATTTTCCATTCAGCTTCTTAACCAACACCACGTTGGCTAGCCATTCTGGAGACGTTACTTCCTTGATGAACCCTGCTTTCAAGAGCTTATCTACTTTCTCTTTTATTATTTTCCTTCTTTCAGTAGCAAACTGTCTTCTTCGTTATTTTACAGGCTTCTTGTCTGGCATGACGTTAAGCCTATGTTCAACAAGTGTGGGGTCAATCCCGGACATATCTTCTGCATTCCATGCAAATACGTCGATGTTTATTCTCAAGCAATGTGATAGTTCTTCCTTCATTGGTTTGGGGAGTTCTTTCCCGATGGTGAAACTTTTTCCTTCTGAAATTGGAACTTCTTCCAATTCTTCTACTGGTGACATGCGATCTTCCGCAGGAAGTTCAATTGACATCAAATTTGTTTTACCCTTTTCAATGCAGCTGATATAACAACTTTTGGCCATTGATTGATTTCCCTGCACTGTTGCTATGCCTGCGGAAGTCGGGAACTTGATTGCTAGGTGATATGTTGATACTATTACTTTCAAGTTGTTTAAGAATGGTCTTCCCAAGATAGAGAGGCCATAGGGGTCACCAAGACTTGAAACGGGATCGTCTTAGTTACCAAATTTTCCTATAATCCAATTGAAGTAGGAAGGTTAATTAAGCCTTAGGGTCTTACTGTTCCCCCATCGAAACCAGTCAGCGGAGTAATGACCTGATGAAGCCGATCCTTGGGGTGTTGCATCTTGTTGAAAGCTTCCAAAGAAAGGACATTGGCTGCACTTCCATTATCAACAAGCACCCTTCTTACATCAAAATTTGCAATTGTGGCACCAATGACAACGGCATTGTCATGGGGATATGAAATTCCTTCCATACCAGAGTTAGTGAAACTGATGTTGTTTGAAATTTCATGGTCATGACTTGCCGACCTTTCTTCCTGATCACCCAATGCCCGGGCATAATTTTTCCTTGCGTTATTTGAATCACCTCCAGAAGCTATACCTCCGACAATAAAATTTATGGTGCCAGCGGATCTATTCTTCTCTTCTCATTTTCACTGATCTTTATCCTCCTTCTTTATGTAATGTCTCAAGAAGCCTCTTTTGATGAGGGCTTCTATCTCCTGTTTGACCTGAGTTTTTGTGAAAGTCACAATATTTATGGTGATTTCTTTCGTCGATCTCCCCCTTGATAGGCCTTGGCCAGCGTAGATCTTCCCGACCTTTGATTTCCATGAGAATGTGAGACCGAGCGGCATTCAATAAAGTTAAATTCTGATGCCCATAACTGCTTCCTTTTGTGTTGGACCGAGGAAGAATTCCTTTCATCTTATTACCTTGACCTATTGTTCCCCTGCTTGACGGGTTCCGGAGATTGTACTGTTGTTCCATGAACTTGATCTTGTGCCCTAACCGACAATGGTGTCTCTTCCATATTTATGTATTTTTCTGCCCTTCTGAGGAGTTCGATCACGTTCGCAGGCGAATTCTTAGACAATGACATTTTGAATTCCTGATCTCGGATTGCTAAGGTGAGGGCTGAATTTTCCGATGAGATGTGAAGATCAAGAATCTGAAGTTTTTCAGCGTTGAAACAGGTCATGAACTCTCGCAGTGTCTCATTAGGTCCTTGTCTCAATTGCAAGAGGGAAGTGGCCGTCTTCTTAATCCTTTTGCTGCTTGCGAAGAAGGTCTTGAATTTCTTAGTAAGATTAGTGAAGGAAGAGATTGATCCTGATGGTATTTTAGAAAACCAGTCTCGGGTAGAGTTAGTTAAGGTTTGAGGGAAGGTTTCACGTAGAATTTGATTAGGAGCATTCTGCATGACCATGACATCAGTGTAGATATTCAGGCGGTTGTTAGGATCTGTAGTTCCATCGTATTCCTTTATCCGAGGGTACTTGAACCTTTCTGGTAAGGGGAACGTGTTATTTCAGGGGTGAAAGGGGTTCTTCTCGTGAAAGAGGTCCGACTTTACATGTTTTGCCTTATCCCGTCTGCAATTCCTTCCTGAATAATTCATGAAATTTCTCGTTGTGTCAAGTTGGCAGATCCCTCAGTCATGGGATGGGCACCCCCGATTCCCGGGGAATTGTCATCTGCCGGATTAACTGGCCTATGATCTTTCTTGGGAATCGTTCCCGGAGTGTTCATATTGGGTGGTGCTTGATGATTATTCTGTTGCTAAAGAGCCTGACGGAGTTCACGGAGCTGCTGCTGAAGTTCGTTGAAATCTTCTCGACTAACCGGTTCATTGTCTGGCGTAACTCCTGGGTCTTGTTCTTCCCCAACATCTTCAAGAGGTGGATGATTCTCCCCTTCAACCGAGGTATTTTCAGAAGGGGGATGTCCGATGGATGCGGAGGGACGACCTTGACGTCTATTAACCATGGCTAATTGTATCGATTCCCATAGACCGCGCCAATTGATGCTGTAAAAATTCCTATCCTTGACGTTGCAAGATCTGGAGTAGCTTGAACTCCCCTTTTTTAGCATGTTTCCTTACAGGATAAGTCTTATTTTAGGGGCCCAAGAAGGTAGACGATAAGATTCGAAGCCCGGAAGAAACGCCGGAAAGTTCCCAACTCAAGTTGTGGTTGGACGGATGAATCATGACCCGATATTCACAATGCGATGGCTCGATGATGAAGAATAACAACAATTAAGCCTAGGAAAGATCTAAATCAGATTTGACACGAAAATAACAAGAACACGAAGAAAATAACAGAAATTAAAAGATAGATTTCACAGTAAAACCTTGACCCGAAAATCACGACGCAATTAATGACGATGCGGATTGAAGACTCAACAAACTCAAGAACAAGAAGAACGCAAAAAAAAAACTGAAAACAAAATACTCAACAAGATATGGATGATTTTTATGGGACTCGATGATAAACATAAAAATCAAACTAGATAGAAAAACCTAAATTCAGAGTCCAGCTCTGATACCAGATGATAAGATTCGAAGCGCGGAAGAAACGTCGGAAAGTTCCGAACTCAGGTTGTGGTTGGACGGATGAATCATGACCCGATATTCACGACGCGATGGCTCGACGATGCGGAATAAAGAACCACGACTTTCGAAACGCCACAAGGATTTGTCCAATCTCCCTGATGAGTTTCTGGTTTTGAACGCCACAAATACTCTCGCGAATATTTGATAAGTTCGGGTTTGTAATGTGAATCCACACATTAAACAATTGAAAAAACATTCAATCTCTTTTATTCAAATTTAAAGTCTGAATTACAATGAATGGAAAAAACGTATAAATAAGCAAAATAAAACTCTAGTCGCTAATTTACTCACAATAGAATTCTAATTAGACTAAAATTCTAAAATAGGCAAACAAATAATTAAAAAAGGGAAAAATAATCAAAATGCCCGAAAATCCGAAAAATTAAATTTAAGACCGTGATGAACTCATTTACAGTCGTAAATGACTTTCTGTTTAAGACTTACGGCTGTGACCATATTCTTTACGGCTGTAATGAAGGTTCTGCTCAAATTTGCGATAACTGTGTTACGGCCGTAATTCCAAATGTTACGGCCGTAAAATGCCTGTTGCTTAATTTTCTTGTTCTTTTCGACACGATTTGATCATCAAAACTCGTCGAACCTGTTGAATTCTTGTTTTGGCTTGAATATTTAAATTTTCCCGTCAAGCCTGCTATGACTCCGATTGTCGAATGTTCAGAACACATCAGTAGCCTATTGATGAAGCTCATAAACGAAGAATGCTTAGAGTCCTGTTTGTATTGGGCCGTAAGGAGTAATGTGACCGGGACGGACTGACCACAAGAGACAGGGTAATGATAAGGTCAGTAATACCTAATCTTAGTCACGGGGTATGCCCTGATTAGTATGCCGACCTATGGCTAGATTGAATGAATAATCAAGTAGCCCGGGCAACATGCCCGGGGACATATATGATCGAGTATTCCTGCCCGACCCTATAACCTTTTGGGAAGCTAGTTTCGAGAGGTCGGGCGCAAGATTGAGCCCATGGGCGAGATGGGTCGATCTGTTAAACTCCATCGTCCAACTCATCTTTGGACGTCGTGAAATTGCTCGATCAATTACCAAATGGAGGAAATAGATAAAAGAAGAATAAGACTAGTGCAAAAACATTAAAAAAATAATAATAATAATAAGATGACACCTTAATTGCTTGGATTGCTTGTAAAACTTCTATATATATATATGGATGGTTTGGGCTGGAACTTTATCATTTTTAGATTTAGGCCCTGTTAGGCGACGAATTAAAGGGAATTGGAATTATAGTGTTGATTTATATATATTTTCTAGGTAAGATGTGTAGTTAAAAATTGGAGAAAAGATATGTATAATTAAAAAATAATTTGAAAAATTGTGTAAATTAATTTGAACATTCATTGCCAATTTAATTGGTTAGCTGAACACACCCATAATTCGTATAGTATAGATAAAGTATAGATACATAACCATTCTCCTGCGCTTCAAGCGCAGGAGTAGGTTGTGCGCTTTGCATTATTGTTTTTTATAATATTTTTCTGTTTGCATATTTTTATTTGATTTATTTATTTTATCCATGCTTGATATCAATTAAAAACAAAAAATATATTTTTTATCTTCTTTTCAATTATATATTTATCAATAAAATAATATTACAAATGTACCTATAAAAGATTTCATATTTTTTAATCACACAATTTCAAAAAAATTTCTATTACAAACCACAATTACGAAATAAATTTTACGGTGTTATGACTTATTATAAATAAATATCTAACGAAATTTAATGTTTGTACGTATATTAGAATTTATTATGACAAAATAAAAGATAAAAATAATACTCACAAAAAGACTAAATTATAAGACCTCTGTTTGGTATTCATTATTTAAACTCTAATTTTTTTTTAAAAAAAAAAAAAAAATTTAACAAAACATTCAACCAAAAAGATAATCTACACATAAACTCAAATAGATTACTCATATTTTAATCGCACTTTCTCCAAAATTTACTATTATAAATCACATTATTTTTAAATAATGGATCTCAAACATATATAAACTAAATGTTCGGAGGCTCAAAGAAATCGTTTTTTCTTTTTTGTTTTTTTGCTATGTTCAGCAATTAGTTTGTGATAGAAAATTTTCAGATAATGTGTTGTTAAAAAATATGAAATTTTTTATAGTTTTATTTTTAATATTATTTTATTTATAAATGTGTAATTGAAAAGAAGATAGAAAATATATTTTTTATGTTTAATTGATATCAAACATGCATAAAATAAATAAACCAAATAAAAATATACAAAAAGAAAAATATTAAAAAAAAAATAATGTTGTGTCTGACACAAAGCACACCACCATTCTCGTGCGCTTTCTCAGTATAATAATAATAATAATAATAATAATAATAGTAATAATAATAATATAGATTTAAATTTAAATATAAAAATATAATTTTTCTAAAAAGTCCGCATTGGATATCCCATTGATTTGAGGATGAACACGGAGTCTTTAGCATGAATTATCCAAAACATTCATCTCTCTTCGTGTGGTGGTTATCACGACGCGTTGAAAAAGACTAAAGGAAGCTTCACCATCATTTCTTGTGATAAAGAGTAAAGACTGTCTCCTATTTATCCACAGACCACAAACACACCCTTCCAATTCTCTCACAACTTAATTCTTCTTCTTGATTTCACCTTCTTAATGGATTTCTTCTCCAACGACAATGAAAAAGGCAAGCCCATGCCCAGCTCTCATCAGCCCCATAATCCAAACCACCACCCAAAACCATCAAAATCTGAACTTTTGAACAGCGCCAAGGTTGTGGCTGACGCCGCCAAATCCCATCTCCGCCATGAAGAGAACAAGGTTGACATGTACAAGGTCGCCGGTGCGGCGGAGGACCTCTTAAATGCGGCCTCAGAATATGGGAAGCTAGATGATAACGAGGGCCTGGGGAAATATGTCGACAAGGCCGAAAATTACCTCCATAAATACCATACTTCTCATTCCACCACCACAACCACTACCAATTATCCCCACCACTCAACCACCACCACCACCACCACCGAAACCACACATACGTCATCCCATACGGATGGCGATCATGGCCATTCTAAAGGAGGGTATGAGGAGTATATTAAGATGGCTGAAGGTGTGTTGAAGAAGCACTCCGGCGGCAGCGGTGGAGCCACCAACACCTCGCATTCATCAGCTCATTCCGAAGGAGGTCATGGAAATTCAGGAAGTGGATATGGAGAATATATTAAGTTGGCTGGAGATTTCATGAAGAAACGCTAACTTCATCATTATGCCAGTAGGCCTCTACCTAATTGTATTTGTTTAATTAAAGTCGAGAGTATTATTTTTATCCATTTGTGTGCGTAATGTCGTATTGCTTTTTATCGACCATGTTACAACCAAATTATATTAACTTTGACACAAAATATTGTGACTTTTAGTTTCAATCAGTCGTGTTCAGCTGATGCTTGCATATATTTCTAGATAAATATGTGGTTGAAAAGTGGAATGAGAAAATGTGTTGGTTAAAAAGTAAGTAGTTATTATAAATTGAATTATAATTTACAAATATTTCCTAAATGTGGTATGTACAGATTTTGATCGATATATAGAAAATAACTTAGAAGCAGAGACATTTTGATGGAAGCTTTCCAGTTGCTCTGATTTTGTTTGCCTTAGTTTTCACTTTGAACTCTTCATTTCTTCGATTTTCCTTTAACTGTTCCCTTGCTCCGGCAGCTATCTTTTCATATCTCGCAACGCCACTCTGGTACCGCTCAAGGGATTTTGCTCGTTTCTTGTCCGATAACTCATTCTGAAAATCAGCTCAAATAATCACAGCTCTCAGGGCATGTTTGGCGGAATATAAAAATGTTATTGACAAGATTTTAGGTTCTTTTATATCTCAATATCGTCCGGAAATGTAAGAACCATAAAGCGTTCAATGATGCGATGAAATGAACCTGTGTCTTATCTAGTCGACGCCTTGCTTTTTCCTTCTTCCTGGTCTCCCAATTTTGAATTCTGGTTCTCTGCCTCTCGTACCTGAAGCATCGTTCATTAAATTCTGTACACAAGTTTTATTTACGAGATATAAACACACGAACATCATTGAAGATAAAATTTTGCTAATATTCATGTCCCAGGTGGGTGCCAGGCACGCCATGTTTCAGTTCGCCTGGTGGTCTCTCGCGGCCTCGCCTGTCAATGGATTCATAAGCGGTAGAGACGGTCCTAAGGGTGTATGAGAGGTGCGATTGCACAGGACCTCAATGTTATAGGAACAGCATTTTTTTATTATTATAAAGCCTCTGTCTGGCCCCTAGTTTTAGTGAATATTTTTGCCAAATTTTCAGATTGTCAAAGTGACTGTACCAAAAATTGGAGAAAAAATGGAGATAACTGCAGCCAGACAGAGGCAAAGACATTTAAAGAGAAAATTGAATATAAGGTACAATTTTTTCGTAAGCCATCATTTCAAATTACACCCAAAATTTCAGGACCGATCCTAAAACAGTTTGAACTGTATTTATATATTATATATAATTAGATATGATTCAGTACCTTTCCTCAATCTTAACCATTTCAGTTTTTTCCCAAGCATCTGCCATAGTGTCTCCAGGTCTCGGCGAATACTGCCTTTTGGTTTCAACTGCTTGAGGTGTGGATTGTCTGGGCGGTGGAGGGTCATTTTCGGGCTTTTTGCTCCTTGTTCGAGTCAGTTCCGTGTATGGGGAAGGTTCGTAATCTGGAAATGTTGGATTTTTTCTGATGGATGATGCAGGGACAACATCCTTTTCAGGCATCCTTAATCCACTAGTTGTGCTGCTGCTTGGCATTTTGCCATCTTGATCACGTGAACTTGTATTTGTGATTTCATCTGATGCAAAATTATTTATTACTATTTAATACCAGACTAGATAAAAAAAAGAAATGAATCTGGGCTTCACGTATGATTATGATGAACGAAGGCGCGTGTTTATACCTGAGAATGAAACAGAACGTTTGCGTAAAATTCCTCGAGGTTCTGCTGAATTGTTCGTCATGGTAATGGATGCATCTTCAGGGCCATAAGCTTCCGTATTGTTCTGATCCCTAATTCTTGATTCTTCAAGCGAATAAACTGCAAAAGCAGCTGCGGCAACCGCGGTGGGGTATACGAGTATGTCATCGGTGAAATCATAATCCCAACTCATTTGTCTAGAAAACTGTCTTCTTAACCAGCTCTGGCTTCTCTTTTTCTCTGCAAAACATGGTTTACATCCATTTCTCGATGCATATAATATATCTAACATAATAGAAAAGAAAAGAACTATCTTTTCTGTATACTTGCCAACTTTACGCAATCGATCAGATTAGATGAATAAAATTTTGCTCAATCCCTGCCTGAGAGGGGTATGGGGTGAGTGGCTGCCCCTCTCAGGTAGGGGGGAGAGCAAAACTGTAGATGGATATCCCTTCAACACAGTATAGCTCATTGAAAGGATATTTGAGAGACACAAAAGTACAAAAATAAGGATCTTTAAGATGTTCCTTTTATGCCCTTGTTTGAGCCCCATTAATTCAATTTAAAATTTGGATTTTGAAAATCTAATGATTAAAAAGTGGTTTGAAAAGTAAAAAATTGTGGGCTTGACTTTTTTGGATGATTGAGATTGATTACTGTAGAAAAAATTTGTAAAAAAAAGGAGAAATAATGGGGCTCAAACAAGGGCTATATACTATGTTATATTGTGCCTTTGACATCGTATAGCTTTTATTATTATCTTTAAGCAGAGTTGGTTTACATCCTTTTCTTGATGCATATAATAACTAATATATTAGAAAAGAAAAGAATTATCTTTTCTGTATCCTTTCCCCGGTTCCAATGACACAATTTATTGGACTGGATGGATATCCCTTCAACACAACATAAGTCATCAAAAGGATATCGGAGACCCATCAAAGTATAAAATCCAGGATGTTCTTATTGTATACTATGTCAGTTCTATAAAAGCACATGGAACATTAATTCAAGTTAAGGTTTACCTCCTGTGAAAGGTTGAGATTTTTGAGGTGATATTGTCCTGTCTCTTGCACTGCTGCTCTCTCCCTTGTATTCCTGTCCTGTATTAGAGTATCTTGACCTACACAAGTGGTCAGGGATGATGGCAAAATGCAGATTGAAAGATATATAATAATTTCACTGGTCGTCGAAATCGTACCTCGTTTGCCTAATCAAGCTCTCCATTCTATAAGAAACTTGTTACAGAAGAAGTGATTGGTAATGTCATGGATTTGGAGTTGATTTGAAGAAGCATAGATGGGAAGAAAGGAAGGTTTATTATAGGGGGGTGAATAAGGGTTTGATCTTTGATGACAAGCAAACTTGGTATTCTTTGCATGTTATGCCTGATTTTGCATCTTTAAGCTTTCAAGAAAAGCATACTTTTCTTCTTCCTGACACTCACTTTTCAGGGGCAGAAACTTTTGGGTTCCTTTCTATATTTTAAGATCTCAATAGTTTCAGATACATAGAATTTAATTTGAGCAGCCTTTTCTTATGTATTTATTGAAAATAAGTCAGTTTATTGCTATAACTTATATTTCAATTTCAATAATTGCAGGATCAACAAGGGTCCAAACAAGATTCTTACATATAACTTTTCAACTTTACTTGTCTGGGTGTTTATATTCAATCCAAGGAACTCCTTCCCCGTGAAAGGGGAAAGAAAGATTTTGAAAAGGTTGAAAGACTTCTCTCTTTGCTTAAAATGTGTAACAACTTATTCAGTAAGTTGAAATGTGCATCATTAGACATGATGGCTCGTTTGAAAAATAAAAAGTGACTACTGAAATTAAAAAGTTGTTTTGGAATATATTTGAATAAGTTTCTGAATTTGTCGTCTGGACAAAAGAGCAAGAAACTTGATCTAAGTTAACTTCCTTAGGATCCTTTTCTACAAAAATAAATAAATAAATAATAAAATAAATAACTAAAAAAATGAAAAATAAAAAATCCTGCCAAAAAGGTCCTAAACTTGGTTGTGCAAGCGAGATTAAACAAGATCAAATAAGGTATTAAAATTGAGTAAAATCAATTAGTGACCACTGAATTTTGATCATGTTATTACATAATCACTCAATTTCGAAAGATTTCTGGACGCCTACCCAACTTTTCACGGACTTGCATGTTCATCACCCAACGTATAATAGTTCTCCAATTCTTAACAGAACGTTCTACGTGGCCAGAAATTTAGCTATGGTATGCAAAAGATTATTCTCGTCTAATCATCAAATTGCATCATCGTCCAGTCATCAAATTGCATCATCTGCTAGGTTTGAAATTTGATAATTGAACCAGAATGAAAGCCATCACATCAAATTGCATCATATGTCATGACTCAAATAAGGGCATGTCTGACTCGTGCAATTTGATGATTGGAGAAGAATTAACGTCGTTAAATGCCATATTTTCTAGCAACATATGATGTTTCATCAAAAATTGGACATAGTTAAACATTAGATTGTGGAGGAGTAATTTCCTAAAAATTATTTGGGTGAACGTTCAAAAACCTTTCAAATTTTGGTGGTTATGTAGTAACATGATTAAAGTTACCACTATGTTGAGCTATTGCCTCTTGAATATTTTTTTAAACACGTAAAATTGTGAATGTATGATAAGACTGTGTTTGCAACTTCATTCTAACAAACTGATTCTAACTGATTGGAGTCTTTTTGGTAGTTGTTTCAGTTGGTACCTGATTTACCTGTATTTGTTAGATGGTTAGATCGATAAATAGATAAAGTTGGCTAGGAGAAAAGCAGTGAGAGGAAAACTCAGTATAGAGAAAGTTAGATTGAGAAAGTGAGAGTGTATTTTTTGTACAATCTTGAAGAACTTTCTGATGTTTGTAAGGAGAAATTTTTTGTATTTCTTTGGTGATTCAAAGTCATAGTGTTTAGTCATTTGATGAATAAAATTGACTGAGAAAACTAATTCAAGTTTCCTATTAGTGTTCGTCTTTCTGTGCCAATCCCATAAAGTGAAGTCTATCATAATTCTATCCCCATGCAGCCACATAAAAGTGTTTCCTGTGCATTTTATAACGACCAAGAATTTTCAAGCTAAATATTAAATAAATATTTTATTTCTAAATTCTCAAATAAAATCATGTCGTTATAATTTCCCCATATTTAAATTTGAACGTCTTCATCTAGCCAAGTCAACTACTTTCTAGCCAATCAAATAATTTGAGTACAAATCGATTTTTAGCCAAAGCTTCATTTTATTCCATTTTTATTATTATTATTATTCAAACTACTTTAAATCCAAATTTTATTTTTATTCTCAAAACTCATTCTAATTCCCAAAAATTATTTTAAATCAAATTTCAATTTGATTGTGATTATCATTCAACATCATCTTTTAATACAAATTCTTATTTCGTTAGAAGCTATAATTTATTTGGTATTTCTAAACGAATTGTTACTTCTGTGTTCCAACTTATCACAATTTCAATACTATTCTAAATCAAAAGTTTCCATATTCAACATTACACAATTTCATTCCAACTACAATACTTTCCACACCAATCTATTTATACCCAGTTCAATTCACAAATCACAACAACCAGTTGAGTCAAGGTCACACGCAATAACCAAACCAAGTCGAGCCCCAACCTGCACAATACCACCACCACCTCAAAATATCGCACAAACCCATATTGCCGACTGCAACAAAGAACACCCGTCAAGCCACTGCCCAGCCTCAGCCACCACGTCCAATCTCAAATTGACCAAAAATAAAAAATCCAGAACCAAGGATCAAATTACCCAACACTTACCATGAACCACCGGCCTTCGTTGCCGGAAATTTCAGCTCCAATCCAATCCCAAGCCCCGGTTCTTGCACAAAATTGAGCCACACTTCATGTTTCACAGCACCCAAAATCGCCCAGACCTCCTTATGCCGCCCTACACCCGCCGGCATCGCCACCCCCTCAATGGCGGCTTCACAGCCTGCAAACGTCGATGAAGGCACCGGCAGCCCCGTCATCGATCACCATTCTCCCTCTACATATTCTCTGATTTTTCAAATGAAAGAAAGAGAAATAGATTTTGTCATATTTTGATTTTTAAAAAATTGCATATTAGTCCCCAAGCCTCTTTAAAAGCCTTTACTTCAGTCCTTTTAGTTTTAAAATGTTTTAAATTCAGTCCATATAGATGTTTAAATGTTTTATGTTTCAGCCCAACGTTTTCCAGACCTTTATTTTCAGTCCCTAAATATTTAAACAGTGTTTTAATTATCAGTCCCTAAGTTTCTAAAAATTCTAGTTCAACCCCAAAACTTTTCAATTTCAACTTTGTTAAATTTCAAATTAGTCCCTAATATTTTAAATTCATATTAAAAATTTTAATTCCCAAAATACTAAGTTAAGATTTATTTCCTTTTGGCTAGACGAGTTCGCGAGAATAGTTTAAAAGCACTTTAACTTCACATACAGTTCAATTTTCAAGAAAAATTTCAAGACTTTGAGGTGAGGTTTACATTAAAGCAATTGTGGTTATTTTGTCCATATTACTTCTCGATATGTGATTTTGATTGTGATATAATGCTTCCATGGTTTCAAAAAGGTTGTCAGGGACCGTAAATAGGTTCGAGATCGAAAGGGGGTCCTTGGGTTGCCCACAGTGCACAAATTTTAATTAGTACTAATGACATGTTGTCAGGATTTGTACATAGGTCCGGGATCAAAAGTAGGTCGTTGGGGTTGCCCCACAGTACACAATGTAGCGACTGAGAATTTTCCACGACTTATTTTAAAAAAATATATATTTTATTTTTAAAAATGTGTCGCTACGATTTTTGCCCATTTATTTTAAAAAACGTAATCGTCTAACCAATTAAGTGAAATTAAATTTATTTTAAATTTATCTTTCAAATCCCAAATTTTATTAAATGATATCCAAGTCCATTATTTATTTTTAAAGTCCAATTTTCAATTTATTTAGATTCAAATTATTTTTGTCCAAACTTTAAAAATTTGAGTCCAAAATATTTTATCTCCAATTTAAATTCATTCTCAAATTTCTAATTATTTTTAAAATCATCAATTCACATTCATTTTATTTTAAATCCCAAAATTTCCTCTCCAACTTCTATTTGCATATACAGCACATTTTTTTTCTTCTTTCCCATGATCACTCTTCAATCCCTCAATCAACCTCAACTCCTTTACAAATGCCCACAAATTCTGGTCTAAACAAAAAAACTGTCATAACTTACCAAAATTTGAGTCAATAACCAGCCAAATCCTCCCAAATTCACAATTTTCCTTCCCCATCATCACACCACATTTTCTTCCTGTCATTCACAACCAAAATTCCATTCATACTTCCTTTCCCTAATCAACCAAGTAAATTTCTGAAATTCAGTCATATACTATACTCCCTCCAGCCTTCATACGTTTTCCCCAATAGCACATCCATATTCCATAATTCCTTCCTCAATCATCAACACTCACTCTACATCAACCAGTTTATTCCCCCTAATCCTCTCTCCCTCAATCACCAATCAAGCAATTGCCAATTTTTGAATCCAACTCAATGTATATTTTTCCATCTCCAGATCATCCTTCACGCCACCACAAACTGCACGAAAGTATTGCAGACGATTATGAGTAAGCACTCGACTACCTCACTACTTTCCAAACAACGGAAGCCACTGTCTGTAACCATCATCACCCAACCACACCCTTCCACGGCCCGAGACTTCAATCCAAACCTCCATAGCCAACGTTCAACTGTACGAACGCAGCACCAACAACATCACCAAGCCATTTCCCATAACCACAAATGCCACCAGCCACCACTTCTCGCAACTCCAAAACCGCCCCTGCCACGGCCAAAATCCAAACGCCACCCCCATCACCCACATCAACCCAAATTCAAAATCACACCAACGGACACCACCACTCGATCGCCCCTACTCCAAAGCCGTCGTCTCTCTCTCAAATCTCGATCGTCACCACCCATCAATCGACCACCACTACCCTCTTCAGCCCTACTCCAAATTCGTATCATCAACACCAAACAAACCAACAAACCCCAAAATCAAACAAAACCCATAAAACTTACCTCAACCCTAATCGGTAGACGCCGGAAAAATACCCAAATCGCAACCTTGGTCTCGGTTTTTCACACCCCAAACTTCCCCAAAACTCCTTCTCTTGACTCACCAATGCTCCACGCCGCCACATGACGGCGGTGCCATCGCCGACCTTCCGGCGACAATCGGACCCCGCAGGAGGGTTGAACCTGTCGCACCTCTCCTCTGCTTCTGAAATGAATAGAGAGAGTGAAATTTGTATTATCCATTTTGATTTTTGAGAATTTGCTTTCAGGCCCCAAGTTTTGAAAATGTGTCTAATTCAGTCCTTTTGGTTTTTTAAAGTTTTCAATTTCAATCTTTGACTTTCAAAAATGTTTTTATTCAAACCCTACATTTTTAGGGTATTTTTCAGTCAGCCCACTATTTTCGAAAAAGCCCATTTCAGCCCCTACACTTTTAAAAATTCTTGCTTTTCTTTAAAATTTCAATTTAACCCCTAAACTTTATTTATTCACTTTAATATTTCAATTTTCGAAATACTAAAATTAAATTAATTTTCTTTTGGCTAGGCGATACATTTGGTGATTTAGAAGATTGATGTAACTTTCCAGCTTTATTTTTCAAACTCGTGATTTAAGGTAAACTTGACTCCACTAATTAGTTTAAATTATAATTTACATGCCTTATGTGAAATTACGTGATTTATATGCTTTGATGCATGAGATGAGACGAGAATATCTCTTATGAGATAAGAATGAGAAATGATGTTATGCATAACTTACATACTTTAATGCATGAGACGAGACTACCCACACCTTATGATTTCTAAAGAGCCTTTGATTTTATTAAAATAGCCTATGATGATGATGATGATGATGATGTCACTGTACGATTTCATAAGTATGTGTTAAATTATTCTGTAAATTAATTATTGGCGATGAGTCTACTGAGTATTTCTTTCGAAATGCTCATTCCATTTTTACAGTTTTTGCAGATCTCGAAAATGGTGGCGAATGAAAGGGCAGCGTTGGCAAATTTAATAAATGATGATATTTTAGTCAATTTTATGAATATTACTAGTTTAAATTACTTATCGTTACTTTCATCTGAACAATTGAGATTAAATTTATATGAATTGTTCTATATTTCAATTAATTAAGTTTCCGCTGAAGTTTTCAAATGATGGATGTGATGTTTTGAATTAAATTTATTTTTCGCAATAAAGTCAATTTTAAAGGACGAAGTGGCGTCCAGGGTTTCACAGAATTCGGGGCGTTACACAAAAAGTTACAGAAAATTATTTTTTTAGGCATGATATTCATAATTGGATTTGCATGTTTGGATTTAACTTGAACTGATTATTGTATCTCCACTAAGTATAATTCATTATGCTCACCCCACTTTTTTCACCCTTCCAAGTTAAGGAGTTCGGCGATGCATGACAATGAGCGGGGGCGATCTTGGAATTTAAGACAATCCATTTTAATTTATAATATTCTTTTAAACTATTATTTTTAGCAATCATTTTTCCTCTTATCAAATTAATTTTGAATTGTATTTTTGAAGGTTTGACGATTCATTCATTATGTTTGATATTGAAAATCAAATTATTTCAATCAAATACGCTTCCGCAATTTATTTTTGGTTGTTATTGTTTTAGAAAAAAAATATTATTTAGACTTTAGTAGCGCTCCAGATTAACAAAATTTGGGTCATTACACATTCAGTTCTTCATTCATTTTCTTCTAGTAATTGAGTTCTTGCAGCATATTAGAGAAGCAAAAATCACAACAGTTAATTTTACCCACTAAAATCTAATCAGCTCTCTTGCTTTAAATATTGGAGAATATCCATAAATAGATTCAATAACTATAAAATTTTGTTAAATAGACTTTGAAACTATAACCTTTTAAAAATATACTTCAACCATTTATTCTTTCCCAAATACCCTCATTTTCAAACAAAGTCATCTAACTATAAAACAACTTCAATTTAGTCCCCAAATAATTTTTGGAAACAAAATAATAAAATTAGTTTTTACCTAATTAAATTCATGCCTTTTTACGACCCCTACATACTTGAGGAAAAAAGGAAAGACTTAATTAGGAGTTTACATAGAGAATATACAGAATTCTTTAGTATTGAAGGAAAATCAAGTATCAAAGTTATAGAATTATACGAAAAACTTAAAAGATTAGTTAAACAACATATTGAATATTTAAGATTAATAGAAATAAACGATATAAGATAAAAAGAAATATTTTTGACAAGAATCATAAGACGATTATAATTCCGCATATAATTCCTTAAGAAAATAGAGAGAGCATTCTGCGCCTGTACACCCTGGTGAAAAAATTGGTATCAGAGACTTGTTACGAACCAAAAAATCATAATGAATTTATCAGAAGAAGAAAATATAATTGAAGAATTTCTAAAAAATGTAGAAAAACATAAAAAACCAAGTTATCCTTATTTACCAAAAAATAATTTGAACGAAGGATTTGAAGAAATGAATAAAAAATTGGAAAATTTAGAATATAGTTTACAAATAGGAAAATACTATATTAGATAAAAATCTAAAAGGAAAAGATCCTCCTCAAGATTACAGAAGTAAAATTAAAGATAAAAATAAAAGAAAGGAAAAAATACCTAAAATAAAACAATTTATGATAACAGATGTAGAAGAATTAGAAAGAAAATTCTTAGAATTTACCGGAGAAGAATATGATGAATATAAAAATTAATTAGAAGAATTAACAAAACAAGTAGAAAATACTAAAATGAATACAAACCCGTCTGCAAGTAACGTAAAAGAAGAATTTAGTAGTGATGAAGATACAAGTAATCCATATGGAACTTACATACCTAGAAAAGAAGGATTCCAAAGATATAGGAAAATCCAGAATAGATATAGTGGAAATATTAGAAAACAATCCATAAAAGAAGTTAATCCAACAAAATCATATAATGAATTAATCTACACAACAGGAATATGGTTAGATTTAGACTGTGTAGATACAAATAAAGCTATTGAAACATGGACAAAGAGTACTGATTTAGCAACAATGTAATAAATGGGACGCATATACAATCTGTGGATTTATAGAACATACATTTAGAGGTATAGTATCAGAATGGTGGAGAAAACTACCTGTACATATAAAAAGAAGAATAAAATATGGAGAAAACACAACTAATGCATTAGATAATAGGAATAATCTAAATGATCAAAGTATAATAGATATATTAAATAGGTTGGAAAGAGCTCTCAGAACAGAATTTTTAGGAGATAGATACACAATTGATGAAGAAGCTAGAAAACAAGATGAATATAATAAAGGAATGATTGCAATGGAAAATTTAAGAATATGTGATATGTGCAAATTAGAAAGATATACATGTCAATTTCAAGAATTATACTATACAATCAACCAAGAAAATTATATAGATAATAAGCCAATCTTAAGATCTTACTTCACAAAATTACCATTCCCATGAGGAACTAAGTTATTAAAAGAATATAATAAAATATTACTTGAAGGAGATGAAGAAGGAATATATATAGATAGTCTTAGAAGTAGAATTGAATTTACAAAAAGACTGATAAGTATTTGGTGCAGAGAAGTACTAGAAAATAAAAAAAGCATATAAGATAAGGAAGAACTCTTTATGTTGTTACAAAGATATAGGTCAAACAGAACAATTTGGATGTTATAAGAAGAAATATAAGCCGTATAAAAAAACATAAAAGAAGATTCAAAAACTTTAAAAAGTTTAAGAAAAGAAACTTCAAGCCATATTAAAAATATTTCAAAAAGAGAAATTGGTCTGAAAAGCCCAATAAGAAATATATTAAAAAATGTAAATGTTTCATTTGTAATGAAGAAGGACACATAGCCCCTCAATGTCCTAAGAGAAAAGATAAACAAAATATAAAAACTCTCAAAGTTTATGAAGAATTTATAGATGATAGTGATATAGAACCAATTGAGTATTTTGAGGATTTGGATAGTGAATGTAGTAGTATTTATGAGTTGAAAACATCATCATCAGATGAAGAATCTGAAGAAAATGTATATATGAATGAAATTCAAGAAGTACAAGAATTAAATATTGAAACAAGTGAGGAAGTTGAAGACTCAGTAGAAGGAATTTGTCAAGAAATTACATTTGATAGCAAAAGATATAAGGAGATAACTATAAGAATCTTAGACTTACAAGAAAAAGATGTATTTCATCAAGGATTCTTAGGAATACTACCTAGGATGAACAAAACAATTGTAAGTATGAATTATAAAGAAATCTCAATTAACATAGAAGATGTAGTGGGAAAAACCAGAATCTCAATAATTACAAAAGAATGGGTAACAAAAATTATCCAATATCCCAGAAAATATTAGGAAGAAGTTAAAATGTATTGAAATTGGAGGAATCCAAGTTATGATTAAAGGATTCTTTAGAGAAGGTATGAATATACCCATTGAAATTTATTGCATGGATAACAGAATCTTACAAGATCCTATAGATGCTCTATTAGGAACTGTTGTAGGAAATCTAGTTTATCAGAAGATAATATTTACAGTAAAACCAAATTATGCAATCTCAATAACAGATGAAAATATAGACCAAAGTTTCAATCTCTATTATAGAATTGGAAACTTGAAAATGTTACATAAAAGTAAGGCTATTAGTATAAGTATAAAATCAATATTTGCTTTTAGTACTAGCCATCATAGTAATTTAAGGAAAATAACAGATAACATAATAATAGACAAAGATTTTGATGAATTGGCACAGTATATTCCGCCAAGAAAATATAAGGAGCATGAAGTCACAATACCAGAACAAATAATGCTTGATTTTCACAAACAAGCTAAAGAAATTAATTTTGAAGGAAGAATAATAAAAAAAGGTAATGTGAGACTACAAGGAGAAAATATTATTGCAAGATTCCCATCTAGAGGAAATATTAACATAGAACGACTTAAAAATCAAAGTATTGATGAACCAGCAAGTTCACAATTATCAGGACTAGATATATCAACCAAGAAGGGATCAAAAATGATCTTCCTGTCCTTATAGATACAGGAGCAAATAAAAATTATGTAGATGCTAAATTTGTTAGCCACCTGCAAGATTATGAGTTACCACAAAAATATGTCTTTAAAGACTACTTAGGACATAACCTTGAAATATAAAGATATCTGAGTTTCCCTCTTATAATTATAGTGGAGAATCAAGGTGAACATAAAACAGAAATAATCTTATATAAAGATGATAATTATGGACTTAGCCAAACACCTATATTACTAGAAATGAGCTTTCTTGAAAAAGTAAGCCATTACAAGATATGTCAAGGATATATAAAAATAGTACTTGAAGGAAACCCAGTTATTATACCAAGGATAGATGAAAGTATGAGATCATTGTGACCATGGAAAGGATAATAAATACCAATCCCATGAGTCCATATATTGAAGTTATACTCAATTTAAAAAATTATTGTAAAATAAAATTTCGTGCTTATTTAGATACAGGAAGTACTATAAGCCTTTGCTTACTAAATGTACTACCATCTGGATATTGGAAATATAACTCAAAGAAAGTTGTAACTGCTACGATAGCAGGAGGAAACAAGATAATATATAGCAAATTTGTTACACAAATACCTTTTCTAATATCTCTTAGAGAAGTGTTTGTTGATAATATATATATATATATATATATATATATATATATATATATATATATATATATATATATATATATGTGTGTGTGTGTGTGTGTGTGTGTGTGTGTCAACTACAATTGGATGTGATATTTTGCTAGGACAAAATTTCCTATTAAAATATGGACATTCTACTCAATTTATTGATAAAGATATGTTCACAATACCTTGTGCACACAAGATATTTACACCTAGAATCACCGGAGCCGTAAGCATATGTTACAAAGAAATTAATCATCAGAGCTCCTCAACCCAGCGTGGTGGATGTTGGAATGCAGAAAAATTTAAACCAATTAATGTGCTAAAAATGACAGTAGAAGATAAGTTAGAAAAACTTTGAAAAGAAATTTCTGAAACTTATTCTGAAAACCCATTAGAAAAATGGGATACAGATAAAGTTAAAGCCAAGACAGAGCTTATAAAACCAGATACTGTAGTAAGAGTTAAACCAATGAAATACAGTGTTGAAGATCAATAGGAATTTAAAGTCCAAATAAAAGAATTATTAGAAGTCAAACTAATTAGGCCTAGTAAAAGTCCACATAGTAGTCCAACATTTATGGTTAGAAATCATAGTGAAATAAAAAGAGGAAAAGCCAAAATGGTGATTAACTATAAAAGGCTAAATGAAGTTACAAAATTTGATGGATATTACTTGTCAAATAAGGACATCCTTATTAAACAAGTACAAAACAAGAAGATATTTTCAAAATTCGATTGTAAATCAGGATTTTGGCAAATTATGCTCACAGAAGATAGCAAACCTTTAACTGCATTTAGCAGTCCTAATCCTTTAGGCCAATTTGAATGGAATATAATGTCATTTGGATTGAAAAATGCACCACGGATATTTCAAAGAAGAATGAATGATTTAATAAAACCTATTACTCATTTTTGTATTGTCTACATAGATGATTTACTTATTCATTCAAAAAATATGAACGAACATATTGAACATCTTGAAAAGTTTTTTTATATCATGAAAAAACATGGCATTACACTTTCTCAAAAGAAAGCTGAGATAGCAAAAACAGAGATAGAATTTCTTGGACTATTTATAAAAGAAGGAGAATTGCAACTGCAATCTCATATTGGTGAAAATTTTCAAGATTTTCCCGAAGAAATCAAAGATAAAAAATATTTACAAAGTTTCCTCGATATATTAAATTATGCTGAATGATTTATTGAAAATTGTGTCAAATTAAAAAATTACTTTCTTCCAAAATTAAGGAAAAATGTAATGTGGTCTTGGGATGAACAAGATCGCAAAAACATCAGGAAGATAAAAGATGAATTAAAAAATCTACCAAAACTTATTATTCCACAAGAAGAAGATTTCTTTATCCTTGAAACTGACGCTTCAGATAATTACTGGGGAGTAGTACTTAAGGTAAAAAAGAATCATAAAGAATATAAATGTGAAAAGAATTGTTCTTGTCCTGAAATACTTGCAAGATATACATCAAGAACATTCAAAGAAGTTGAAACGAGGTATGAAACAAATAGGAGAGAGCTCATTGCTGTGAAGCGAGGAGTACAAAAATATGAAAATTACTTGCTACAAAAAAAGTTCTTGATCAGAACTGATAATACACAAGTTAAAGCATTTCTAAAAAATAATGTTGATCCATCTATTGCCAATAGACACATTATCAGAATCCAGATATGGTTTTCATATTTCAAGTTTGATATCGAATTTATTAAAGGGCAATCTAATTTTCTTCCTGATTATATTAGCAGAGATGGAGCTGAAGGAATTAAAGACAAAAGTCTAGATACTTGAACTTAAAGTCTCTTGTTTGGAAATGCAAATTCAAAATATACAAGAAAGCCTTCTAGGCAGTATCAAGATAGCCCATTCGGCAGAAAATACTTGTACAAAGTCTAGTAACCCTTCACCCGGTCTTATGAATACTAACACTCTTCCCGAGGATAAAGGAAAAGATAAGATAATACTAACACTCTTCCCGAGGAAACGGATTCAAAGCCTTAAATCAAGAAGGATAATCAAGATACCAAGAAGGTTATGGAAACTTCTTCACAGATGAATGAAATTAATTCCAAAACCCGTATTGAGCAAATAAATCCAAAATATGTTGTAAAAGTTTGCCACGAAAAAAAATTACCAAACAAAGATAACTATGAAGAAGTTCTCTTCTTTATTGTTATTTTCAATATACTGTCATATTGGTATCTCGAAGTAGGGAAATGGATGAAGATCCTACACTATGAAAAATACAGCAAGATAAATTTCTATCCAAGAGCGCCAGCTAATTGGGTTCAAAATTGCTTTGAACTAGGGAATATACTCTGCATATATCCAAGCAAAGATCTAAGGGAAATTTCACAATTTCCCATAGATGTTAAAAAGGCAGTTCGAAGATTTACTAAAGTTATCAAAAGTACGAACATATATATCCAATTCTTTTCAACCACAATGGAATGGGATAAATATGAAGGAACAATGATCCCATCATTTCATTGTATCAAGATAGGGATCACAAACCAACACTTCTTACCAACTAGCCAAAACGTTGTTAAGAATGGATATGAAGATATTGTTAACATGATTTCTTACAGAAGAGCTAAAGGATATAAAGAAGTATTTGATAATTTAAGTCAAGTTATTTCTGAAAAAGAAAAAATTTGGTTATATCCTTCAGATAATCATATAATTTACACCAATGCGAGATTGCCATCAAAAGAAGTAGATATTTGTGAATTGGACCACATACTTGAGAAAATTATTATCAATGAAGTAAGTGGAAGTGAAACTATGCGCAAAGAGCTATGCAAGATAATGTGAGACCATCCAGAGCACAGGTGTGAACACTGTCTTGTTGAAGATATGAGTCATGCATCACTCGATAGTACAGAATTCCCAGCAGAATTCTTTGACTCAAGGATGGAAAAATAAAGCTGCCAAATAGTTACCCTTTATCGCTACTTTAATAAAGTCATTTATTAAAGAAAAACGGTGGTCACTAAATAACAAGAAGATAGCTTCCATGCCAAAGACCCTTCACTCACTACTTTAATAAAGTCTCTTTATTAAAAGAAAAACTGTGGTGTTTTATCACAATTCGGAAGATAATTTGTTATGAATTATTGAAGTCCAGCTAGCAAGAAAAATAAATGCACCGAAAAAAGTGATTGATGACTACTCAACAAGAAATTTATTGCGGAAGAGATAAGATTCCTTTCTTGTCACCAAAAAAGGGATGAGGAAAATAATCCAAGACTTCTATATAGTTTGAGGAAAATAATCCAAGACTTCTATATAGTTTGCGGAAGAGATAAGATTCCTTCCTCACTTGTACTCTTTTATTCAAAAACTTGTTTACACTACTTGTATTCAAGAAAAATATTGGTAAATAGTTTGAAGATATCAAAGCTTGTAATAAGGTAATCACTTATGGTGTTCTAATTCATAAGCTGAGTACCAAAGGTGTCTGTAATGTATATAGTTTCTAGTAAGTACAATGTCAATCTATGAATGAAATGATGTTTCATTTTTTATCAAAACTTTCTTAAAAAGGTTTTCATTAAGTTTCTCATGACCCCCGGCAGTATTGATATTTTCCAAAATGAGTTTTCTTCTTTGAAGAATCTGTTGCTCAGCAGAAATTCCGTCAGCTTTTTGATGTGTTGTAGCGTTTTGGGATAATATTTGAGCTTTGTTTCAATTTTAAAACTTGTTTTTAAAACATGTAGTTTTGGAAAAGTTCTACGTAAGGTCTTTCTGAAAGGAGTCGAGATAGGGATGAAAACAGAGACTCTGAATAATGTGAGATAGCGTCTGTGGAAACACGGCTAGTTCTCTAGAGTGAGAAGTGCAACCTTGATTGAAAAACTTTTTGCGAAAGCAGTACTGGACCCAATTTATTAAAAAAAAATCCAATATTCATTTGATTCAAAGAATTGATTGAGTACATGCAAGGAAACTATAGGACGACAATGGAGGGAAAAACTGCTTGTTTCTATTTGATTACTGTAAGTTTACTTACTGCTATTTACATTCTTTGATTACATGCTTTTAATCATATGCTTCCATATGCATATTATTTTTAATAATGAACAATGATGATAGAGAAGATATTGAGAGGCTTAGAATAGTTAAGGATAATACCTTTGATTTAATATCCGAGAGATAGAAAAACTTCTCAGAGAATTAAAACAAGAAAATAATCAAGAAAAGTGAAAAAAAATACTAAATACTATCAGATATCATCAGTACGAACAATATCTAATTTAGTTACAAGAAAATACTAAAATTAGATTCTCAGGTTTAGTTTTACGAACCTTAGATCAAGAAAATAGAATAGTTAGACATAATCCTGACCAACCTGATCGTTTGAATTTATGAACACTTCACAAGCATCCACTTCTAATAATTGTGATAAACTGTATTTGGATGATAAAGATATTTCGTTTTTATTAACTATTACTGAAAAATATCAAGACATATATTATGTTGCCCAGTCCAAATTAGAAGAAATATATAAAGATATTGATTACGCTTGTATAAATAATATAAGATTTATTCTGTTGAAACTACAAAAAATATAAATATAGTTTATAATATATCGCTTGAATATAAGGATATATAAGAAGAAGTTTCGGAAGAAATAGTATGAGGATATATAACTAAGCAAGATCATCCAAAAGCTTTTGAAAAATTATCAAAATATAAAGAGTATTTAGAGCAATTGAAAGAATTACGAAAAGTCCAAATAATTAGTCCTGAATTAAATCAACCAAAATAAAGAAAGAATACATCTTGCAATTTATTCATTAAGGATAATTTTGATTTTTTAATAGAAAAGTCTATATTACTAAAGTAATTGATTATAAAGCTTATTTAACTAAAAATTCCTTAAATATTTTTGGACAACTCTTTGCTGCAAAGCACAAATGTATAGTCGATGTCTTCAACTGTTAGAAAAATGTAGAAATATGAAGCAACTTAAGCAAGCTCATGCACAGATGCTTACGTGTGGACTTGGAAGCAATAGCTTTGCCCTCAGCAGAGTCTTGGCTTTCTGCTCAGACCCATTTCACGGCAACCTCTCTTATGGGTACAAAATCTTTGAACAGATTCAAAACCCCACAATCTGCATTTGCAACACAATGATCAAAGCTTTTATACTCAAAGATGAATACATTAAATCAATTAAAATATTCAAAGACATGTTGCGAAATGGCATTTGTCCTGATAATTACACACTTCCTTATGTGCTAAAAAGCTGCGCAAAGATGAAAAGATTGGATCTTGGGGAATCGATTCATGGGTGTTGCTTGAAATTAGGTTTCTTGTTTGATAATTATGTGGGCAATACTTTGATTCTCATGTACTCTGCTTTTAATGATATGGAAGCAGCAAAATGTGTGTTTGATGAGTTTTCCTGGCATTGTGTTGTTTCATGGACAGTTTTGATTTCTGGGTATGCTAAAATTGGGGATGTTTACACAGCGAGATTGGTTTTTGATGAAGCTCCATTGAAGGATAGAGGGATTTGGGGTGCAATGATTTCAGGGTATGTGCAGAATAATTGTTTCAAAGAAGGATTACAATTGTTTAGGCTAATGCAATTGAGTGGCATTGAACCTGACGAGGCAATATTTGTTGGCATATTATGTGCTTGTGCTCATATGGGCTCTCTTGAAATTGGGATATGGATTCATAGTTATGTAAAGAAACTGAGATTGCCATTGAGTGTCAAACTGGGGACCTCTCTTATTGACATGTATGTGAAATGTGGGCGGTTGGATTTAGCTGATGAAGTGTTCGATGAAATGCCGAACAGAGATGTTGTTACTTGGAATGCTATAATCTCAGGATATGCTATGAATGGGAATGGAGATTGTGCACTTGAGATGTTTAATCTGATGCAAAAGGTTGGAGTGAGGCCGGATGACGTTACGTTTATATCTTTGTTCACTGCTTGTAGCTACTCAAACATGGCATATGAAGGTCTGTATTTGCTGTACATCATGCTTAATGTGTACAACATTGAGCCTAAAAGTGAGCACTATGGATGCATAATCGACTTTCTTAGTCGTGCTGGGCTTATCAAAGAAGCAAATTATGTAATTCAGAGAATTCCAATTTCAAGTGCTCCCTCTGAAGCAGCAATAGCTTGGAGGGCATTACTCAGTGCTTGCTGTAGACACGGGCAAATCGATCAAGCAGAAGTTGCTGCTAAAAGAATTGTGCAGTTAGAATGCCATAGCGGAGCCTACGTTCTGCTCTCGAACGTATACTCAGATGCAGGAAAACACGACGAAGCAAGGAGGATTAGGAAGGAAATGAAAAGTCGAGGGGTCAAGAAGACCCCAGGCTGCAGCTCAGTTGAGATTAATGGTGTTGTGCATGAGTTTATAGCTGGGGAGAAGACACATCTCCAGGTGGATAAAATATATGAAATTCTTGAAATCATTAACAAACACTTGGACTTTTTGCTGTATAATTCAAGTTGTCTGCCTTCACAAACAGGAAGAATATGATACGTTCCAAATTAGTTTCACTGCTGATTTTGAAGCTTGGAAAAATGATAAGCACTTAAATTAAAAAGGACTACAACATACAAATCGCCCAGCAGCAAAACGACTAAGAAAACCACTATCTGCTTGATGCAATTGACTCGAGAAAGAGATGAACCATTGAAGGATTTCATGGCTCGTTTCAATAGGGACAATATACTCTATAGATATACGGGATAGAAGAGCCATGTTGTCATAAGTGCAATAGAAATGCAGCAGCCCATGGTTCTGAAATAATACTTGTACAGACCATAATTCTACTTTTGGCACAGTATGCTGACGAGAAGATATGAATGAACAATACAAGTGATGAACAATACAAGTGTTGAAATGGTATTTTCTACTATGAATTTAATCAAGAGTGACTTGCGCAACAAAATTGAAGATAAATGGTTGAATGACAATTTGGTTGTATATACAGAGCGATACATTTTTAAACAGATTGAGAATGAGACAATATTACAGCGTTTCCAAAATACCAGACCTCGAAGAATTCAGTTGTCCGAGCTAACATACTAACAGTTCTAGATGATGTCAATGTTATATCATGTATTTTGCCATCGTTTTGGTTTGTATTGGATTGTATTTTCATATATTTCATTACAACTTTTTATTGTATTTATATACCTATTTATTAATTTTTAATATTATTTAATTAAATAATATAAACAATTTCACTATTGCGGTTATTGAAGTTCGTCGGTCAACAATCAAAACTATAGTTGGAGAATTGCCCTGGATCCATCCCTATGCCCATGAACAATGATAAACGACAAGATAGTGCATATGTATTTTAGGTAGCGTTCGGTGGCTACTAATAAAAGGCAGTGATTGCCTTTTTTAATTACGCAATTTCTCAAACTATTTTTTACCTATACATATTTTCTCATTCCAATTTCCAACAACATATTTTACCTAAAAAAACACAAATAATCCATTATAACCATATTAATTAATGAGCTGTTGAACACAACATTAATCTAACGCAATGGAAAATGGACTTGAGTCTTTGTTATTCATCTCACACACGTCTTATAGATCTCCTGTCATCGTAAAACAGATAAGTCCTGGCTGATGCTCAAAAGGAAATCCAGATTATCGATAGGTGGTGGTATCACGAGAGAAAGAATTCGTGTGAATAATCAACCATTACATTTAGACGATTGGCCTCAAAAGCTTTATTGCGCATATGAAACCTTAAAATTTTGTTTTTTCAAAATTTGTCAATTTGAGCTTCTAACAACACATTTCATGCATAAAGGGCAGGGGCGAGAATCCATGTTTTCGAGTGAGCACGAGCTGTCACTCAAGGGTAAGAAAAAAAAAATTGAAAACCTAATTATAAGACCATTTTTTTTTTTTTTGGACAGACCCAGAATGAGCTGCCGTCAAGGCTCACTGGTGACTCGATCCGCCCGAGATAAAGTGCTATAAGACATAAGCTATTCGTGATGTTCTAAGTTATTCCAATAGAAAGCTATATATTCGTAAATATTATTCTCAAAACGTGATTTGCCCATGTTTTAGAAGCCGTGAAACAAAGTTAACAGTTTAAGACCATGTGTGTATTGGCAATCATGAATATGATAAACCGTTGTAGACCTGGAAACCCACGAGGCCGAGCTCAGTGATAAGAAAGATGGGGGAGGTGAATGGGGAATGCCTAATAGTCTCCGGTTAACATGCCCGGAAACTATTCGGAACGGATTAGCTGAAACGCCCCAGGACTTCGAAATTTTTGTTATTAAATAGTGCATTTTGCATGTGTCAACTTGAACCAATTTCCTTTAAGGGAGTAAGCAGTATGAATTGTTGAAGTATGATTGGAATTCGGATGACCAAGAGATGACGAATAATTCATCGCATTCCAATGACACGAACCAATTTTAGAACTTCTGAAGCATTGTTATACCATCTCTCTATAATGCACTTTCATTGTAAGTATGAAATACATGCCAAGAGGAAACTGCAGCCAGTATAGTGAGACGCTAAATTTTGTTTCTATCACTCTGTGTGTGTGTGTGTGTGTGTGTGAGAGAGAGAGAGAGAGAGAGAGAGAGAGAGTCTTCATAATCTAAAGTCAAGTAGACAAAATTCTGTTATTGCAAGCAAGTACTGTGCAAAATTACAATTTCACAAGAATTCCTTAAAAAAATATAGAACCAAAAAAATGCGAAAAAACGCAACACCTGGTGTTCAGCTATCGTTTCATATTCATAAAACATAAAGAGGGAAACATATTTTAGCTATCTAGGATTCAACTCGAAGAATCTCACTTCCCAATCAAACGGCGTGCACGTTGATTGGCGCCTTTCACCCGAGAATTAAGTTCATCCACATCGTCTTGAAGGTAACTGAGGTCCTTGTTTTGCCTGTTATCATACAGGTTTTACTTGGTTAATAGGACGGATGTTACATAAATCGTGATAAATAAATAGTTAGACAAAATAAATAAATAAATAAAGCAATAGCGTAAGACTACACCATGTGAGAGGAATGAGAAGGATCTACTAATGAAACAATTTACTTATCATCTTATGGTCATCGACGCTACAGCTGCAATGGCTTACCACGTCATTGACAAGAAACTTCACACTACTATGCAGATTAGACTTAAGAAGTTTATATCATTTAATTTAAAAAACATTGTTTCTTATCTGTAGAATCATGGAAAATGTCTACAGACCACTCTATTGTGCTACCTTACCTTGTTGTAATAGGAATAGGAAATTTATTTAAATTAATTCTTCAACAGTTTCATATTTCAATTCTATACAGTATGACGTTGCGAATATCGTAAAGAACGATTATGAAAAAACTGTTGATTGTGCATAATGTAAATATATAAGATATTTGACCTGTTAAGTTCAGAACCCATGTCAGTAGCCATGCCCTTTAATTCACACAATATATTGCTTAGATCTAAAAGTGCATCATCTTGCTTTGCCTTCTCCACCTGGTATTGATGAACATTAAATATATAACGAGTGCATGGTAATAAATGGTTAATGACAGAATTGTATGTAACAAACAAATACCTCAACTTTCTGTAAGGAATTTGTTGGATCCAGAGGCGGCATACGAGACACAGGTCGTCCTTTAGGTGCCACATCCAAACCTAACTTTTCCCTTTGAGCCGGGCTACTTCTTTTTCCTATATCATTTTCATCTGTCAAAGCCACATAATAATCAAATAAGAAATGGAGCACTTGTCACAGTGGGAAACACCATATTAATCATGTTCTATTTTCCAAGAAAAATTGGGACTATGGGAAAGAAAACTTTATAACCTCTTGATGTTGAAGGCCCTGTGATGTCCCTTGTCTTTTTTGGCTTCCAAGGCATAGAAAACATGCCGCCCAGATTATTCAGCAATTTCTCCCCCTAAAAGAAAATTATATGATCATCATTAGTGGAGAGAAAACTACAAAATCAACTACATCCAGTATTCCAAACAAACATGAGTAAAATATCGCTAGTAAAAAAAGGTTACTTATTTTGAAAGTAACTCATAAGTTACTATCAAAATAAATAACTTCTTTTTAAATACATTTTTAAACTTAGCCGTACATGTTCTAATTAGATCTCCCATGTCGGATTCTTCTAGATGACACAACCATGCACAACAGTTACGTCTTCAATCCATGTTCTACTTCTCCTATTTGTTATTAATAAAAGTACAAGATTCTAAGAGTGCCTAAGAAATATTGAATAACACCGTAGTTGTAAGGCATGTCAATGACAAATCAATCGAAAAACTTTAAGTAGTCCAGTAACTAGTAATCATTGTCTGACACAATCTGAAACATGTGTAGAGAGGACAAATAAATGTAGAGAACACAGATGTCAAGTTCAGAAGGAGGGAAAATTTACTGAAAATTGAAATATTACTACAATTGTATTCTGGGTGACATGCTACCAAACAGTTAATATGGCTAGAGCATAACAGATTCTGTAACTTTCCCAAGCAATACAAATTCATTCATACTCCATGTGAAGGGAAGGGGAGAACGAGAAAGTAAATTTATCTGTCCCCAAGTTATTATGTCATGAAAATATGGATGCAAGGAGAAATAAAAATGTGATATACCCTGCTCAAATCGCGGTCCATATCAACAGCCATCATATGGGTGTTGTGGATTTGCTGGCCCTGTTGATGCAAGGTCTCTAAGGTTCTAACACCATCCTGTCTAATGTCCTCTGCAATCTTCAGGCAGTTGTTCACAGAGTTTGTCGTCTCTTCAGCCTTGTTCACAGCATAACTCTCAAATTCTCGTACAGACATACTCTCAAGGTCTCTCTTGCTCTGAGACTTGTTATTCTGTTTGTTTCTAGAAGAGTAAGAGGATGAGGAAGATTCTACTCTCCCAAAATCATCATCATCATCGAACGGATTATATTTTTGGTTTGGTGTAATGAGCACTGGTTTGGAAGAAGTTCTTACAGGTGTAATAGTTGACTTGTTATCAGATTCCGTATCAGAATCAAAAGGATTAGAATGGTCAAATGAGTTTTGCCTAGGCAGTTCATTGGCAGGTGATTTCCTAAAGGCAAACATTTTAGCAAATTGGTTTGTGAGTTGAATTACTACGTAGAAGTCTGGAATAAATTCCTACCCAAAGCTTCTGTCCTGCTATGATTGTACAAGACAAGATGGACACAAATATCCAATTGCAGCACCTTGACCTGGAAGCATAATTAGTTTAAAAAATGAAAACATTTTCACGCTAAGAGATGTTTTCACATAAGAAGATATGTCGTATATCACAGACACTAACTTGGATAAAACCTAAAAGATTATGATAAGCAAATGACAAAAAATTGTCAATTTAATATATTCGATAAAGATACTTTAGATATTCCTATTATGCATGTTACAGGAATTAAAACCATCATGCAACTCTCAATCAAATATCTCAGAGAAGGGGAAAAAATGGTTTTCAAGAGCAGTTCTTTTAAAGAGTCCAGTGGCAGAGTCAAAGCAATAAAATCCACCATTTAAATTTTTAAACAATCACTGTTTTTTCTGCATTGTTCAGGAGGAAATATAAGGTGGAAGACCATGGAGGAGAGAGAGTCCAAAAAATGGGCATCAGGAAATCATACATCAATTGGGAATTTGATTAGTGATTTTTTATTTTTTTTTTTGTAAAAAAAATGGAGATTTATGGTTTATGTTTGACAAGATTCTTGCAGCTTAAATGAATTTGCATGAGATACATGAGGTAGGGGATACATTTTGATGGATTTGATTGGATTACTACTTGCAAGCAATTGGACAAACATTTCTATCATGGAATAAACCCAAGGATGAATAACTTAGCACATGTGCTATCTCTAGGCTGTGTTGTGTACTTGAGACGCGAAAACTTCAAATCCAAAATTTAGGACAAGTTAAAGATGAAAAAACCTCAAAATATACACATGGGATAAATTATGTTTTCAAAGGAACGCTGCGGCCTTTCGAAGTGACTCGAGGAACAGCGAGTTCAACAAATCCTACAAGTACACAACATATAGCTTCCTTATTGTTGTACATGTACATTTCTATATTTTAATACTTGCTCACTCATTATAATTGATACAAGGCAGTGCTCCAAGTCCAAATCGGGGAGAGATTTGAGAAGAAGTTGCAACAAATCTATCCCACGATATTGAACCAGGATGCAAATTGCAACACAGGGACCAAAGATCAGTCAAGTGGTTGCCTTTTTTAAAAAAAAAAAAAGGTAATATTGCATTACGAATCGTATATCTCATAAGTGAGGGTAGTTTCCGTGCTAGTGTAAATTTAGTACATTTGCTGGAAAAGTTACCATTTTTTTTAATTTCCTTTTCTTGAAAAGGGAAATATCTTAAAAGATTAACTCGTGATTTATATGAAGATAAAACCCAGGTTAAGCAATGAATGCAAACAGAAGTGATGAGATATTTAAAAAAAGTAAAAAACACATCAGTTCGAAACGATTTCAAGAAATAAACACCCAAGAACTAGGGGTCTCTCCAAGATCTAAAAAAAATAAAAAATAAAGGGAAAAAAAATAGAAGAAATTGTACCTGAGAAAAGGGTCTCCAATTTTGTACTTGACCCTAAAATCTTTTGTAGTCCGGATTACGGCGACGCAAAATTTCTTCTACGAACAGACCAGAGAGGAGAAAAATACAGTGCAGCAAATTCGTGCACTGCGCGGCAAATACAAAGAAGAGATTTTTTGAATTGGATTAGAAATATTATTTTGCGTTTCGAGAGAAAGAAGAAGATTGACTGATAAAGAGGCGCCGGAGAAAGCCATATTGAGAGGACAATTTTTTGACCGTTGAGGCCAGACAACGTTCCAATTTAAGTTAATCAAATTACACTTACACCCCTAAATTATCTAAATATCACACTGACACCCTTTTTCTTATTCAAAAATTATGCCAATGTATGGTATAGAGTTTTTGTAGATTGTGATTTTTGGAATTCTTTTAAGTTGATCATCGTCTTTTATTTGCATTTTCAGTCCTTTATCTTCCAATTGTGACTATTTGATTTCCATACTTTTGATTTCTTTTCTTTTCTTCATTGTTCTCCTCAATTGGCTCTTTGCACTTTTTCATGTCTACAATTTAGCTCCAATAATCATCCAATTCATCAATGTTTACTTCATTTGCATCATTTCTTCCTCTTTGAGCTATTTTTCTGAAATATAAACAAAATCAAATAAATGAATAGCGAATATTCTTAAACGAACAAAAAAAATCCTATTTTGGGTACATGAACAAAGCGTAGGAAGTTGAGCGCAAGAATCACGAGGTGTTTCGGGGTCGAAAATCGATTTTGAAATTCAAAAGTCAAAATTTTTTTGTCTCGGCCGAGTAACCATGAGGCCACGACCTTTCAAAGCAAGTGACCGCGCATTGGAACTTAAAATAGCAAAGCGCCCAGATTTTAACTACGCGGCTACAAGATTTCATACTGTGTGGCCTCGCAGTTTACTGGAGCTCAATTTCGGCAGTTTTTAAACATATGAGTGTATTATTCAAAAATCATAACTTCAAAAACGAATTCTCTCCCCAAAACTCACCTCCACTTCTTCTATTGATAATCTCTATCCTAAAAGTAGGATTTTATATATTAGTTTGAGAATATTTGCTATTTATTTTGTTAGTACTCGTCATATTTCAAGAATAACCCTAAAGTCGAAAAAACAATGGAATTGAAGTCAAAATCAAGCAAATAGATGATGAAAGTGTCAAAGTCTGCAAATAAAGAATGGATGAAGTAAATCAAGGGCCCAATCGGAATAATAATCGAAGAAGAAATCAAAATTGGAAGAAATCAGAAGTTTAGGAGCTAAATTGCAACAATCAGAAGTTGAAGGACTTGTTGTGCAATTAAAAGACAAGGACCAACTTATAGCAAACCAAAAGATGAAAATTGCATAAAACCGCAATGGTATGTGGTCGCACACTGCTTAACCATGCGATTGCATGGACCAAAATTTAAGCGACTGAAGCAAAACCTGCAGAGCCACACGGTCGCGCCATTTACTACTGTGCAGTCGCATGGTGATTTTATGGGCTGCACATCTAGGCTTTTTGCCCAGAATTCAGCATTCTTCCTCTTCAAATAACCTAAGTTTCAAGTATATCTATAAATACCAGACTTGGGGCACGAAATTATGGGTTCCAAACTTGTCAAAAGTGATCCCAAAAGGTTGTCGAATTCTCAAGGAACCAATTAGCGCATGATTGAAGATTCTTCTATAACATGGTGAAAATGGTGCTAAACTCCAATTACTTTTGTTGTGATTTATCTTTTATTGTGTTTTTAAACTAGATTTTTAGTGTTAGAATTGTGATGAAGTTATGAATTCTTGAATCCATATTTTAATATATTATTTATTTCATGCAATTTCTGGTTTTGAGCAATTGATTCATTCTTTTACTATTATGCAATTACTTGTATGATTCTTGGTTATGATTTCTTAAGTTCGAAATATTAGGATTTCATTGCTCGTTTCAATTGCTACAAAGTTCGATAGATGATAGAAGTATACCCCTATACTTTGTGTTATCTGCTATAGTATTCACAAATCTTGTAATGCTTTCTTATACATCCGGATTCATCATAGAAATATAGTCGGGTCATGTTTAGGAAAAAATGTTAATTTTTGTCCGAAAGGGAGTCTTAACAATATTTGGAATATGAATTTTCAAAACCCATAAATTGTATTTAAATAATTTGGTTAAAATATGGATGATAGAGTCAAAATGAATTCATAATTTTAATGCGTTTGTTTTTCATAGTTTTAAAATCAAATTTTATCGTCATTTTTTATTTAATTGTTAATTTAGTTTTAATTCACAATTCTCAAAATCCAAGTGTTCTTAGTTCCAATTAAGGAATAGTAGTCTAAAATACAATTTGCACAATCCCTGCAGGAATGATACACGGACTTAAAATTCACTTTATTACTTGCAAGATCAGTACACTTGCGGGGGCGAACAAGTTTTTGGCTTCGTTGTCGAATATTGTAATTTAAATTTATTTTTGGATTACTTTCACTAATTCTAACTTTTTACTTGCTTTATTTTTATTTTTACTTTCATTTTTATTTTAGTAATTTTTAGTTTAGTGTAGTTAGTGTCTTTACATTTCTTATAGTTGTGTATGCTACGTTCGAGAAGGGGATCTTTTCGAAACTGACCCAAAAATAGAATGTATGTTACACCGTAGGTTGAGAGAAGTTAGAGAGCTAGATAAATAAAAAAAAAATCAAATGGAAAACAACAACAATCTTATGCCCCATGTTGATCCAGTCGATGAAGATGATATGTTGGTTGGTGACTTAATGACACCTCAAGTAATTCAAGGTTAATCCAGCATAGTCTATCCACTATTTGGGCAGGAAAACTTTCAACTGAAAACCAATGTCATTAACATGTTCCAAAATGGACAATAATTTCATGGGAGACTTGATGAAAATCCACACACACATGTTTCTAAATTTTTAGACATGTGTCATCACTTTCAATAACGGGGTATGTCTGATGATGCTATCAGACTCGGGTTGTTCCCTTACACTCTAAGAGATAGAGCTATTGACTGGTTAGATTCTCCCCCCGCTGTGAGTATAACCACTTGGAACGACTTGGTTCAAAAGTTTTGCACTAAATTCATGCCCCCAGCGAAAGTTGCCAATTTGAGACATGAGATCACTATATTCCAGCAGCAAGATACTGAATCTTTTGATGATGCATGGAATAGGTTTAAGGGCATGCCAAAAGTGTCCAAACCATGGGATCGCCAGAGGTGATAAGTGAAGTTTTTCTATGAAGGATTACTTCCACACTTCAAAAACATGGTTGACTCCTCATCAAATGATGCTTTGGGAACAAAGACCATCAAACAGGCATTGAAGCTTTTTGAAAGGATAGCCAACACAAATGTCATGTAGGGATCGGATAGGGTGGTACCAAAGAGGACATCGGGAGTCTATGAAGTGGATGTTTACATCTCCATATCAGAAAAAATTGACTCATTGGCTGCAAAAGTGGAGGGCATAGCACTGGTGAGTCAATCATCAAAAAGTGCTAAAGTAACTTGTGAAGAATGTGGTGCAAACCATATTACTACAGATTACCCTATTCTGACTTGTCCATTAGAGCAAGTTGACTATGTACAAGGGGGTCAACGCCAGAATAATCCATTCTCAAATACCTATAATCCAAGTTGGCGCAATCAGCCTAATTTTTGTTGGAAAGATCATTTTAATGGACACATTGCGCCCCAATTCAACACTGAGGAAAGAAAGCCTACACTAAAAGAGATGACTCGAAAATTTGTGGAAAAGAAAATCAGCAGGCATCGATCAAAAACCCGGAGCACCAAATAGGGTAGATAACACAGCTAATCACAACCAGAGCCGGGACATTACTTGCAAACACTGAGGTAAACTCAAAGGAACAGCTCATGACTATAAATGTGGTGTAAAATGAGGTAAATGCAATCACTACGCGTAATGGTGTGCAACTTCCTGAAATTCAAATCAAAAAGCCAACTAAAGTTCCTGAACAGATTGTGGAAAGTGGTGAGAAAATGGCTGAAAAGGAAGATGGTTGTGGGTGAAATCAACAATTAAACCTCATGAGTCTCATATCCCATTTCCACAGAGACTGAAGAAAAAAAAAGAGAGGATAAGCATTTCAATAAGTTTGTCAACATGCTTAGAAAACTGCACATAAATAGCCCTTTTTGGAAGTCATTACACGGATTCCAAGTTATGCCAAGCTTCTAAAGAATATGATGTCTAGCAAGAAGAAGCTTGAAAAACTTGATAAGGCAACTTTGAATGAAGAATGCAATGCAATTTTGCAAAACAACTTGCCACATAAGCTCAAAGACTCAAGGAGCTTTTCTATACCTTGCGTCATAGGGGATTTACAATTCAACGAGGTCTTATTTGACCTAAGTGCAAGTATGAATTTGATGCCCCAGTCTGTGTACAAAATTCAGGGATTAGGTGATCCAAAGGGTAGAATACCATATTGCAATTGGATAATCAATCAATATTTTACCCTTATGGAGTTGTGGAGGATGTGCTAGTTAAAGTTGGTAAATTCAAGTTTCTTGCTGATTTTGTCATTTTGGACATGGATGAAGATGAAAAATTCTCTTTGATACTTGGGAGACAATTTCTAGCCACTGCACTAGCACTGATTGATGTAGAGAAGAGAAATGCAGTGCTACGTGCTGAAAATCAGGAGATGACATTCACAATGATGCAATTCAACACCCACGATCCACAAATTGAAAACTGTTCCAGGATCGATGTGGACATGTCCATTAGATGCTGGGAAAGGTATGAGTATAGGGATAGAGAAGATGAAGAGGTTTCACCATCTAATCTAAAACCACCTTGATAAGTTTGCCAAAAAGTTTAGATCTAAACTTTAAATGAAGCGCTTGTTGGGAAGCAACCCAACTTTTCAAACATTTTTATTTAATTGTTTTATTTATTGCTTGTGAGTTTTGTAGTTGCTTGACTTTGCATTTTAGGAGTCCTAGTATATTTAGAATGCATACATTCTTGCTATGTGTTTTAAATAATTCTAGTGTTCTATATTGCAAGTTTGAGCATTAGGAGTTATTTTTAGTTTTCATTGCATTTTTAATTGGTTTGATGATTTACATTACATTTTAGGATCACTAGCATGCTTAGAATTTACCTTTTAACATGTTAGTTGCATTGACAACTTCATTGCACCTATTTTTGCATGTTTTAGCATTTTTAGCATTTACTTGTTTTCTATTTGTTTTGTTGCTTTTCATCACAATCTTCAACTTGATCACCTAGCTTAGGACATGCACATAGAGTTTAGAAGTTGGTTGCATGTATTGAAAGGCATTTAGGGATCGAAAACGGGATCAAAAATGAAAAAAATTCTGGTCACTGTCAATTACTACCATGCGGTCGCACGGTAGTATTACAGTGCTATCGCACGGTTAAAACCTGGAACATTTCGGCAGTTTGATTTATTATCTTACAACTTTCATTTTAACCAATTTTAACTCGATTTTCTTCCCCCACCCCCCCCCCCCCCCAAATTATCCAATATTTAGTCCTCAACTATACCCCTATATTTACACATCATTTTCACTCAATTTCATGTCTTGCTTTGCATCAAAATCAATCAAAGGTATGGACTTGCTCACAATTTTTCAAAATCATGCATAATCTTTGTGTTCATAATTCTTGTGAAATGTGAAAATGTGGATGAATGGAGATGTGTTCAGGTTAGTTGATTAGGGTATTGAATTGTGATTTTTAAGTGATTTTTTTTTTCCTCAATTCAACTCTCCAAATCTATAAAATTCCTTTTTTTTTTTTATATGCACACAAGATGCTCTATAAAATGTCCCAATTAGTTTTTGCAAAACTTTTTGAATGGTCACCTTCACCACATGTTATACATCATTTGTGAATCATTCAATCATTGTTTATACTGATTTAAGACGTGAAACTCAACTTGGACATCATTTTATTGCACTACATAGCACCTCATTGCAAGGTCATTGCAAGGCATCATAGCACCACTGCACCACATTTCAGCTTCACTGCACCTGTTTCACCTTGCATTTTCATGACACAAATGAACTCCAAATGTGATGAATTTCTGATATTTCAAAGTAGCATGATATAATTCAAGAATTCCACCCAATTGAGCACGTTGGCACATTTTTTCACAATATCAAGATATTGTAGACCAAGTTATATACTTTCATATGCCTAAACATGTCTCGAGAATTTTTCACTTTTTAGAGGCGATGTCAAGGGCTGAAAGTCAGTGGTTGACTATTTTTCAAAAATTTCAAAATTTTTAAGTCCTATATTGGGTATGTTGTGTTGATTTGTTTCAATTTTCATGCAATATTTATACATTCTAATGTGTTTATCTTTCTTTTACATGGAGCAAAATGAGAAAACATCTTGGACCAAATTTGAAAAAGTCTAGAAATAGGTCAAATCATCCAAGTTACATGAAGATCAAAGCTTCACAATGGGAACACAACATCTCCAAACCTGGGAAGTACCTAAACCTTCGTTGTTATTTTATATTTAATCGATCTATTTGCTTTGAATATATTGAGGACAACGCATATTTTTAGTTTGAGGTGGGAATCTCATTCATGTGCTTTATTTAAACATTCAATCGATTTTGGGGAAAAAAATATGAAAATTGGAAAAAAAAAATTGAAAAATTATGTTGGTTTATTTATTGCTTATGATATGATTTGAATTGACGTTTGTGCTTTAATTAGAAAATTGGACAACATGTAAACTTAATTTCTCTTAACATTCATCCATTTAAGACTTTTTTAAAAATTTGAGCACATAACCATTGTCGAATAATAACTTGTGTAGAAGATGCTTGATACTTGTGGGGTAAACTTATGCGAATTTGACCATAGAATTGACTAAAAAAATCTCAAACATTTAGAATTTAGATCCTGACCTGAAATTTAGAACCGAAGCAGTTTGGGGGTGGAAATGTTAGTATGAGTAGGCATTGATGGATTGAGGGTCCGAAGTTCTTGATTTTGCATATTTGGTTTAGGAGGTTTTAATCAACATGTATAAACCATAACCAACATAAAAATAGAAAAATGCTGAAGGTCTATTCTACTCTTCAAATGCCTTTTTTACTTGAGTAATTAAATCTGAGGGGTTTTCTGAACCTGGTACCCTAAACTGAATTGAATTGAGAGTTACCCACCTAAAGCTCAATACAAGGGTCAATTAGAAAGCAAATACGAAGAGTGGACTTACACATACGATGCTAAAACATCTTTAACTTTTCTGTTACGCCTATATGACTCAGTAATTAAGTGTGATGGGTTCTTTGAACTTGGTGCCCTAAAGTCGTCTGGCTTGGGAGTCACCGGCCTAAAACTTGCCACAGAGGTCATATAAAATGCAAGTATGAAAAGTTTTGCACAATGAGGGTAAAAGATAAAGACATTAAAAGAAAAAGTCGTCCAATTGAAAGAAAAAAAAGATGGAATAAAATGCTTGGTATAAACCTGTTTGATTGAGATTTCTAACACTATTTGATTGGAATTTCTAACAGTTGAGTGTGAGATTAGGGATGAATTACTTTTGATCTGTTGTGCATACTTATCAAATCATAACTACTTTGTGTGGAAAAATACAATATATACATGTTTAGAAATCAAATAAATAGCAAAAACCTCAGGATATAAGAGAAAAGTAGTAAAGTTGTGATCATCCATGAGAGTGCAAGGAAAATCATACGAAAGTCATTGTTGACCACATGGAATTCGGCTTTATTTCTACATGACTAGCTACATAATGCTAAGTATATTTTTACATGAGTTTGCATTTGAATTTTGACTATTCACACACATACAATGAAGTTGAGCATCAGATAAATGAAAATATTTTGTATTGTTCTAATTTATATCCTAAAGAGAATGTTTTTTTTCGTAAATGTAAAAATTAATTGATCAAAATGATTACTAAATCACCGGGCATACCCGGGATAAGCAATGAGGACCTGCTAAAAGTACCTAGCAAGCTATACAAAAATGGTCAAAGCCATGAAGAGATATTACATACAAAACTCAGGTATACCCGATAATAATAAGAAAGTCCTAGAAAATGACAACAAATACACCCGACATACCCAGAAATATATTGACAAAAGAAACTTAAACCGCAAGAGAAACATAAAGATCCAACACATGGGGATACAAATCAAATATTACTTTGTATACATGTGTTTTGATTCTTCTCACAATACTGTCTACATTCGGTTTGAGATCTTCAAAATGAAGCCTGTTACGAGCGATCCAGATATGATAAATAGTAGCTGCAAGGGCAATATGCTTACTTGCAACGTGCCAAGTAGTACTTCGGCCTCCTCCTTAATCCACTTCACTGCACTTGAAACGGTAGTCATTGTACGGGTGATTCCCAGCCATGATATGATCTTTGCCCAAATGGATGCCGAAAGTGAGAACTGAAAAAATAAATGCTGCTGGTCCTCAATCGGGTAATGACAAATTTCACACTCCATATCTATGTCAAGATAGACCAACTTGTCTTTAGTGAGTAACTTTTCCAAAACAGCAAGCAACAAATTGAATGCCATTTTAGGAGCAATACAACTCTAAACAGTTCTTGCCCAAGGCTTAGTTGTCTCATGTTCTCTAAAATAATTGTAAGCGGCCTCATTATTGAATTTGCCTCTAATCTTCCAAGAACCCAACTTACTCGAAGCATTATCAACACTGCCCTCCCTACCAATAATTGTGTCCCTAAGATGAAGTATCCTCTTGAAGAGGGCCAAATCATCTTTCCTGGTCGAGATATCCCAAATGGAAGAACCCCTGAGGTATACTTGATGAATCCATCTCATCCAAAGTAAGTCCTTCTCATGAAAATTCCAAAGGACTTTCGCAAGTAAGGATGCGTTCCATCCCTTAAAATCCTTAAAGCCAAGTCCCCCCCTCAGTTTTGGGCATACAAATGTTTCTCCAAGTCATGAGCGCTTTGCCCCCATTCCAGAGAAAATTCCTGCAAAGTTTGGTGATTTTATCCAGAACCGTCACTGGGATAGGTAGAATAGAGAGCCAAAAACTTTCAATACATTGCACCACACTCCTGATTAATACAGCCCTCCCCGCATGAGAAAGAGAGTGCCTCAACCATGCTTTAATGGTATCAGCCACTTTGTCCACAAAGGGGGCATAATGAGTGACTTTAAGTTTCTCAGCCACAAGAGGAATCCCAAGATATCTAAAGGGCATGATGCATTTAGGGATGCTGGAAAGAGATAAAATATTTTGCAACATATTCTCATCAATCCCCGCTGTGAAAACAGAAGACTTCGAAATATTCATTTTCAACCCAGACACCTCACCAAACTTATGAAGGCAATGGAATAGAATTTCAACTAAGGTTATATCTCCTCTAGCAAAAATGAGCAAATCGTCTGCAAATGCAAGGTGTGTTAACTTAAGCTGGCCACTGGTGACGTGACGGGCATCATGCAGTGCTGGGCAGAATGCAGGTGATGTTGGGGACGCAGCCTGCGATGCTGCCTTGCCTGGTGCTGGGGACGCAGCCTGCAATGCTCGCTGGGGTAACGCAGGAACAGGCAGCCTGCGATGCTGCCTTGCCTGGTGCTGGGGACGCAGCCTGCGATGCTGGGGACGCAACCTGCAATGATGAAAATGTTGGCAGAAATTCGGCTGAACAGGAAGTACTGGAGCAGCCCTTTTGATGCGTGTCGCAATGCACCAAAATTATAGATAAATATCTTACTCGCAAATTATTAAATTTTGCTTGTAATAGCGGAAGTAAAAGTCGATCCCACGAGGAACGGGAACAAAAGTAGTGCTTTGTCAATTAGAATAGATGGGAGGGTTTTCGAGTTCAAGTATTGTAAATAACGTGGAAATAAAATGAAAACGTAAATTAGACAAAATAAAAGTCAATTATTTGCAAGCCCTAGTTCTCAGGTTCAGTTGTATTCTATCGCAATGTTATCACTTTCCAAGTAACGCGTGTTCAATTTCCCTTTTTGATTTATCATCCGTAAATAGTTAATAAGTTCTAACTATTCCTATTCTCCCTTAATTGCATTTAATTAGAATAAGCTTTCTAATCAAACATTAGTCATTGAATAACCTAAAACAAGCTCTTTAGATTTAAGACAACAACTATATATTGGTTGAGAAGAATTAGGATGAATTAGATTATCAATCACACAAGCTCGTGATAATTAACCTAAGTTAGAATTCTTTATGAAAATATTAAATTTTCAATTGGTACTATGATTTGAATAAAAAGACGTTTACGGATCCAATCATTCAAAATAGCAAATCTCAATACAATACATTAAATGATAAGGCCTTAATCAAATAAATAATTGCATTGATTAAATCAAAAACGCCTAAGAATCCAACAAATCAAAGTAAAGAATTTAGAACAACGTTACTAGTGTGGAAAAGCAATAACAAATTGATATGAAATACAACTTCCCCTTTGAACTAGGTATGGAAGCTTAGCCGAGCATAGTCATGAAGAATTCTAGACTTTTCTTTCTTAATTCACCTTCTCGAATTGCTAAATTCTTCTTCCAATTCTTCAAGCAAGCCGCCCTCTTTTTTAAATAATAATTGTCTCTTTTTCTTGTCATGAAGTTCCCTTTTTATAGCCTCAATTTCGTGCCCTAGCTTTGGGAGCAAGAAATCCCAAAATTATGGAAAGAATTAAAATATGGAAATTTTGACTGGAGACTTACGGCCGTAAGTTTTCCTTTACGGCCGTAAAGGAGTTTCTGCTGATTTCTCAAAAATTGAAGTTACGGCCGTAACTTCTGATTTACGGCCGTAAATATGTTTCTGCGCATTTTTCACCTTTTGAGGTTTACGGCCGTAAATCCACCTTTACGGTCGTAAACGTGTTTCTGCTTATTTTCTTCTTGATTCATCATACTTTTACGGTCGTAACTTTATTTCCTTACGGTCGTAACCTTATTTGCACCTAAGTCCCCAAACTTCAATTTTTAGTGCAATTTGGTCCTTTTTTCTTCTTTTATGATCCTATACAATATAAAACATAAAATGCATTAATAATACTTAGATAGAATCACATTATGGCATATTCAAGGATATAAGTATATAAAATAAACGTTAATATAACACTTATCACCTTTATTCAAGTTCGAAAAAGGGATAAAGAAAAAGCCAACAAAGGGGAAGTTAATAGTGAAGAGCCAAAAGAAAAGAAAACCAAGGTGGATTTGAAAAAAGTTCCTACTAGGGCATCCTCTAATGCAAATAAAAAGGGGCAAACACTCCTTACAAAGGTGTTTTCATGAAGATTGCATGTTGTAACATTAGAGGTTTCCATTTGCCTCTTAAACAAAATGGAGTTAAGAGTTTGTTACTTGAAATTTATATTAATATTTTTGGCATCTTGTAGACTAAACTTTGTGAATAGAAGCTTAGGAAGATTATGTTGAATAAATTTGGAGGTTGGGAATGCATCCATAACTTTGATACTCATGTGATTGGGAGGATTCTTATACTTTGGAACCCCTCCAAAGTTGATGTGGTTAACTTGAGTCTCTGAGCAAATTATTCACTTGAAGGTTACGTACAAGACTACAAGTATTTCCCTTATGGATTCCACTCTATTGTTAGCAGAAGGCCCCTATGGAACAATATTTTGGAGTTTAATGATCAATACAACTCCCCTTGGTTATTGATGGAGGATTTTAACAGTATTCTGAAAGATGATGAGAGGCAAAATGGGGGTTGCTAACTGTTCATCGTATGATCTTAATGATTTCTGGGGGTGCTGCATTTATTCTGGACTTAGTGATTTGAACTCTATTGGTTGCAAATACAAATGGTCAAAAAATGGTGTTTGGGCGAAGCTGGATAGAGCTATGGTCAATGGTGCATGGGCGGACACAGGTTTCTTTGGTCTAGCTAATTTCCTCCCCAAAGGATGTTTATCTGACCATTCAGCTTGTATTGTCACTTTATTTCAGCATGATTGCAATAAATATAAGCCGTTTAAGTTCTTTAACATGTGGACATCCCATGGAAACTTCTTGAGTATTGTTCAACAAAATTGGTCAGTGCAGCATTACTTTGGCACTGCCCAGTATCAATTTTGTAAAAAGCTTAAGGATTTGAAACGCCCTCTGCGTAGTCTCAACAAGAAGCACTTTTCCCATATTTCATCTAGAGCCGAGAGAGCAAGGGCTGAATTGGAAATTGCACAGCTTCAACTGCATGATGACCCCTCTAATCTTGAGCTTCAGGTTCGGATGGGTGAACTCAAAAAGTTTGCAGTGAATCTGAAAGGAGCTTTTACTTCCAGAAGGCCAAGTGTGTCTACTTGAAGAATCGTGATAAAGGGACGAAATGTTTTCATTTCATTGTGAAACGTAACATGAAACGAAATCACATTGTAGCGGTGGTTAAGGCTGATGGGGATCTTACAGTTTCACAAGATGAAGTTGTGGTAGAGTTCGTTTCTTTCTATAAAAATCGCTGGGAACATATTCTTCTTGCGACCAGATTGATAGTGCTATTCTTCAAAGTGGCCCGGTCCTCTCGAATGAACAAATTCAGAATGTTCTCAAACCTATCACTACGGAAGAAATTAAAGCAGCGGTTTTTGATGTGGGGGATGATAAATCACCTGGACCTGAAGGTTTTCGACCTGTTTCTTCTTCAAAAAAGCGTGGGATATTGTTGGGACTAATTTTTGTAGAGCAGTCTTTGAATTTTTTTAGGAGGGTTCTCTTTTGAAGCAGATTAATCACGCAGTTATTGCATTGGTTCCCAAATCTTGTCACTCTTCTTCAGTGGGTGATTATAGACATATTTCTTGCTGCAATGTGATCTACAAAGTGATATCAAAAATTCTTGCAACGAGACTTGCCCCCACTTTATGCACCATTATTGATAGTGCTCAGTCGGCCTTTGTTGAGGGAAGAAGTATGATAGAATATATTCATCTTGCCCAAGAGCTTCTCAAACAATATAACAGGAAACTCATCTCTCCAAGATGTCTTTTCAAGATTGATCTTAAAAAGGCTTTCCACCACACCATCAGTCGGAGCTTCTTACGGGAGGTACTTACAGGGTTGGGATTTCCCTCAATTTTTGTCAGGTGGATTATGGAATGTGTTACTACTCCGACATATTCCATTAGGCTGAATGGCCAACTTCATGGGTTCTTTCGAGGAGAGCAAGGCATCAGACAGGGGGACCCACTTTCCCCTTTTCTCTTTGTGCTTTGTCTTGAATATCTTTCAAGATTATTGAGAATTGCCACAACTGATTCAGATTTTAATTTTCATCCGAAGTGCGACCAGCTTAAGTTAACACACCTTGCATTTGCAGATGATTTGCTCCTTTTTGCTAGAGGAGATATAACCTCAGATGAAATTCTACTCCATTGCCTTCATAAGTTTGGTGAGGTGTCTGGGTTGAAAATTAATGTTTTGAAGTCTTCTGTTTTCACAGCAGGGATTGATAAGAATACGTCGCAAGATATTTTCTCTTTCCAGTATCCCTAAAGGCATCATGCCCTTTAGATATCTTGGGATTCCTCTTGTGGCTGAGAAACTTAAAGCCACTCATTATGCCCCCTTTGTAGACAAAGTGGCTGATACTATTAAAGCATGGCCGAGGCACTCTCTTTCTCATGCTGGGAGGGCTGAATTAATCAGGAGTGTGGTGTAAGGTATTGAAAGCTTTTGGCTCTCTATTCTACCTATCCTAGGTGATTTATCATCCCCCACATCAAAAATCGCTGCTTTAATTTCTTCCGTAGTGATAGGTTTGAGAACATTCTGAATTTGTTAATCCGAGAGGACCGAGCCACTTTGAAGAATAGCACTATCAATCTGGTAGCAAGAAGAATATGTTCCCAGCGATTTTTATAGAAAGAAACGAACTCTACCGCAACTTCATCTTGTGAAACTATAAGATCCCCATCAGCCTTAACCACCGCTGCAGTGTGATTTCGTTTCATGTTACGTTTCATAATGGAATGAAAAAATTTCGTCCATTTATCACGATTCTTCAAGTAGACACACTTGGCCTGCTGGAAGTAAAAGCTCCTTTCAGATTCACTAAGATTCACTGCAAGCTTTTTTAGTTCACCCATCCGAACCTGAAGCTCAAGATTAGAGGGATCATCATGCAGTTGAAGCTATGCAATTTCCAATTCAGCCCTTGCTCTCTCGGCTCTAGATTAAATATGGGAAAAGTGCTTCTTGTTGAGACTACGCAGAGGGCGTTTCAAATCCTTAAGCTTTTTACAAAACTGATACTGGGCCGTGCCAAAGTAATGCTGCACTGACCAATTTTGTTGAACAATACTCAAGAAGTTTCCATGGGATGCCCACATGTTAAAGAACTTAAAAGGCTTCTGTTTATTGCAATCAGGCTGAAATAAAGTGACAATACAAGCTGAATGGTCATATAAACATCCTTGGGGGAGGAAATTAGCTAGATCAAAGAGACCCGTGTCCGCCCATGCACCATTGACCATAGCTCTATACAGCTTCGTCCAAACACCATTTTTTAACCATGTGTATTTGCAACCAATAGAATTCAAATCACTAAGTCCAGAATAAACGCAGCACTCCCAGAAATCATTAAGCTTATACGATGAACAGTCAGCAACCCCATTTTGCCTCTTATCATCTCTCAGAATACTGTTAAAATCCCCCATCAATAACAAAGGGGAGTTGTATTGATCATTAAACTCCAAAATATTGTTCCATAGCAGCCTTCTGCTAACAATAGAGTGGAGTCCATAAGCAAAACTAGTATTAAGGGAAATACTTGTAGTCTTGCACGTAACCTTCAAGTGAATAATTTGTTCAGAGACACTCAAGTTAACCACATCAACTTTGGAGGGATTCCAAAGTATAAGAATTCTCCCAGCCACATGAGTATCAAAGTTATGGATGCATTTCCAACCTCCAAATTTATTCAACATAATCTTCCTAAGCTTCCATTCACAAAGTTTAGTTTCCAAGATGCCAAAAATATCAATATAATTTTCAAGTAACAAACTCTTAACTCCATTTTGTTTAAGAGGTAAATGGAAACCTCTAATGTTCCAACATGCAATCTTCATGAAAAAGCCTTTGTAAGGAGTGCTTGCCCCTTTTTATTTGCACTAACAGATACCCTAGTAGGAACTTTCTTCAAATCCACCTTTGTTTTTCTTCCTTTTGCCTTTTCACTATTAACTTCCCCTTTGTTGGCTTTTTCTTTACCCCTTTTCCGAACTTGAATAAAGGGCTGCTCTAGTACTTCCTATTCAGCCAAATTTCTGCCAACATTTTCATCATTGCAAGCTGCGTCCCAGCATTGCAAGCTGCATCCCCAGCACCAGGCAAGGCAGCATCGCAGGCTACCTGATCCTGCGTTACCCCAACGCCCAATGGAGCATCGCAGGCTGCGTCCCCAGCATCACTTGCATTCTGCCCAGCACTGCATGATGCCCCAGTCACGTCACCAGCAGTCTGCTCTTTTGCAACAGATTTCTACCCAGCACTTTCATATTCAGCACTACCCTTTCCTTGATCAGTTCCACCAGCCTTCACACTATTTTTGTTCTGATTTTTACCATACAGAATTTCATTAAATTTACATCCTTTAGTTGTGTGGCCAAAAGCTTGACACCCAGAACAGAATTTTGGTTCATATTCATAAAGAATGTTCTGAACATAACAAGTTCCATCCGGCAGGGTAATTTTAAAACTTCTCAACAATGGAGCCGAGACGTCAACCTCCACTAGGACTCTCGCATATGTGATTCTTTCTCTTGTTGAAGTAAGTTTATCCGTACATATTGGCTTCCCAACACACGAAGCAATTTTACTAAGGATCTTAGCATTCCAACATTCAAGGGGTAAACCATGTAAGTTAATCCAAATGGGCATCATGGTGAACTCATAATTATCAAACCGGAACAAGGGGGCATAGTTTTAAGCATTAGTTGCCTTCCAAGCACAAAGTATGGTCCTTCCATAAGCACTTTCTCCCTATCCTCCGAGGAATCAAATTTGAACACCAACCATCCACTATTATGCATAGTAAGCTCATATTGCACACCCCAAAGCGTTTTTTCCAGGGAACTTCGCAGCAAAATACCCAACAAGACAAAAGCCCCATCGATAAAGGTCATCAACCTCTTCTTTGTTAATGCACATATCAACTGATTCAAAAGCAGCCCGCTTAAGATTAATTCCACTATCACGAAGCTTGTTGTTTTTGAAGAGATTTCTCCAAGGAGTAGGGTTCTCTTGCACATTCTCAGTCACATTCTGATTTCCAGAGGCTTCAAGATTTACTTGAGTATGAGTAGCTTCCAAAGTATCCTATGTTTCTGTATCCACATCTCCAAGAGTTCTAGAACTGTTCATGTCCTCCCAAGTTTCATTTGGCAAACCTTGGAAACCACTGCTAGAACCCGTTCCCTGTTCAAGAACCGCAATATCATGCTCAGTAGATGTCTGTGCAGAATCCTTTGTCAGAGGCAGAGGGCTGAATGTCTGTTTAGTTCTCTTCCTCCCCATTACAGGAGAGAACTCCTTCCAAACACAATCACCAACAACAACCAACTCCAATCAAACCAACCCAACTCCACCAATCACAACAAGCAATACAGTAATAATTGCCGACAAAGCTGCTGAAAATAGGCCGACAAGGCCACAAGTAAACCACACTAACCTTTGAAGGAGAAAATCCCAGCAAGAATGTGAGGAGAAAGCCAAAGCCCCACACTTGCTGGGTGAAGAATGCAGCAATTCGAAGGATGGGCACGTATGAACAGTGCCACCGTAGCAAATGAGCGAGTGCAGGCGCCCAAACTAGCAATGAACCCAAGAAGAGGCTGACCCAAGGTTAGGAGAACATTACCCAATCACTTTGGAGCAAGAAATTGCTGAAAATGAAGGAGAAATTCCAGCAAGAAATCCCACAGCCGGAATCGCGATGTGCGGCTGACCCAGGAGCTGAAATCCTTCAAAAATCTTCCAAGATCCGTGAGAAAACTTGAGGAAAGAACGATTCCAGGTGTGGGGAGGTGAGCCCAGCACCTGAATCCCCGAAAGAACCACGATCCGACACCAAAATCAAGTTTTGAAATCGCGTATGATCAGTACCGCGAGTTTTGAAATCGCGATGGTGACCTCCAATGCAAGATTAAATGCTGAAATAAGGTGTAATGAAGGTAGGTGAAGTAATTCCCAGCCTTAAATGCACTTATTAACAGCTAAAATCAGATGAAATCAAGAAAAAAAGTGGATGAGCAGATGAGCAACGAGCACCAGCGCGAAGAGTAAAAAATCGCCCAGGTTGTGATTTATTTATTATGCTTTCAGGCTAGATTTTTATTTAGTTAATTTAAGAATGAATTGTAACACAATATCCCTCCTCTATATATATATATATATATATATATATATATATATATATATATATATACATACATACATACATATATATACATTATACATTACATTACAACATTAAGAGAAGACTTGCTTTGTAAATTCACTGTTCATTTTTGGTAAATTGGTTTCACACTTTAAAGTCAACATCCTTCAAATATATATATATTTATATATATATATATATATATTATAGAAGACTTGCTTTGTAAATTCACTGTTCATTTTTGGTAAATTGGTTTCACACGTTAAAGTTAACATCCTTCAAATATTATTCATTAACTGTTTCCAAAATATCTTAAAGACTTCAAATCTCTCTTTCTGTCTCCATAAACCTAACTGTATACGTTCTCTCTTATCTCCCAAAGGAACCACACAACATCTTCCAAAGGATCAACACATCAAGCTCAGAGAATAGCGATTGGAACAAACCTCCAATTTCTTGTTCCTTTGTATGTTTAATTTTCCCTCCTACAATAGAAGACTTGCTTTGTAAATTCACTGTTCATTTTTGGTAAATTGGTTTCACACGTTAAAGTCAACATCCTTCAAATATTATTCATTAACTGTTTCCAAAATATCTTAAAGACTTCAAATCTCTCTCTCTGTCTCCGTAAACTTAACTGTATACGTTCTCTCTTATCTCCCAAAGGAACCACACAACATCTTCCAAAGGATCAACACATCAAGCTCAGAGAATAGCGATTGGAACAAACCTCCAATTTCTTGTTCCTTTGTATGTTTAATTTCCTTCTGCTGTATTTCTTTCCTGTTCGATCTTGGGTCCTTTTTTAGTTGTTCTTCATCTTGTTGTACTTCTACAGGTATTCTTTGAGTCTATTTAGGTAATAAGAAAGGTGAAGGCTCAGCTAAGTGTATCTTGTCGGTGGAACTCCCCGCATCTACATCTTGGAAAATTTTGGTATTTTTTTTTTATCCCCTCTTAATTCTTTTGTGTATGCGAAATTTTTGGAAATTGTTCTTAATCTGATAATAAATTTGTCACTAGGGTTTATGTTAAGAGTAATACTGTAGCTTAGTTTTGTGTGAAGTTTACATTTTTTCATGAAGTTCACCAATTCGAGTTCGTTGATTGAAACATTATCTTCTTTGGACATAGTTATTTCGTAATATTACATAGTTTATCACTTGAATGATGCTCTGATCCTAATTGGAATATCTAGGTGTTGTTAAACAAGACTCAGGGCTTCTTCTTGGTTGTTTATTAATGAAAATTTGAAGTTTTCTCGATTATTTCAATTTTTAGTACTTTTTTGAGTGAATATTTCTCAGTAATCAATTGAATGAACAAGTGTGGGAGTGTTAATTATCTTCCACATTATAAAGCTGCATCACATCCGAGGACCAGAATTAAGGTATTATTATTTGTCTCTAATTCCGATTTCATGTTTATAGTTGAATGCCCAAGCTGGTTAATCTCGCTTTTTTCTTAACCTTAGTTAAGTTTAATTCATTAAATTCAATATTACATTTGTTCCCATAACTGTTGGCATGAAATACGTGTTGGTCAGTTTTTGGTTCATTTTAATCTTACGGTGGGAGTTAGTTATGTAACTATGAATAAAAAGTTCATTTTGTGTTCATGGTGATACCATTTAACATTTAATTTCCTCTCGAGCGTTATTTCTCTCTCTCTCTCTCTCTCTCTCTCTCTCTCATGTGCAGCCTGGCATATCTGGCATCAACCTGGGAAAGTTTCTCATTAAACACGTGATTTATGTTGTGAGGAAAGACATGCCAAGTATATCAGTAAGTTCTACTGTCAACCGTCAGGGAACTGGAGTTTTTCCTAATAACTGCAAATGCCTTTTTTCTCTCTTTTTTTAGCTCCTCTATTCAGTTTTCTAAATTTGTACTGCTGCATTTGGACTTGCTCATCCCCAATATATTTTGCTTCAGTTCTCAATTCTAATAACAGTAAGTCAACATACTTTCCTGCCTCAATTCGCATTCCCAGTTAATTTTTTTTGGTCTCAAAATTTATTGCAACATTACTTCCTTAGCAACTAGCTATCAGACCCTTTGGCAACAAAATGAGCAACTGAACCCCTTAAACCTTTCTTATATTTTACTAATATATCCCTACATTAACTAACCTAATAAATATGATTATTTTATATTTGTTGATAACAATGAATATTAAATAAGGGCATATTAGAAAACTTAAAACTATGTTGACTTTCAATAAAGAAAGTGACCTATAACTTGGGACGGACAATTAAGGAATACAAGTCTATCTTCACGATACGGAGGGAGTATGATAAAAAAATCAGGATGGGGCCTCATCATTGGCCAAAGCCTGATACATCAGATTAACCAATTGATTTGAGGTGTAGTAATTGATTTTGAAGGTTAGCTTGGTGAGGATGGTTGCTAATTTTAAGTTGGATGTATTTGATAGAGACATCATCACGGAATAGCTATGATCTAAGAGATTGAAATGAAAGTGGTTGTGCTAACGAAGACCAGACAGGTTAGCATGAAACTCGGCAAGGATGAGGCTTGATGGTGGTGAAGATTAGGTTGGTCTGGAGTGGGGGAGAGAGTGTTATTCAATTTCAGAGAGAGGGACTATATCATTAATTAGTATCAATTTAAAATATTTGGGGAAATGATAAGTTGGGAAAAATAAGGTTAAATGCGAGTTTCGTATGTGGATTTAGCAGGGAAGCACTAGAAAATGTACATGGATGGTAGATCCTTTGATGAATTAAATGCCATCCTACATAATTAGTCACCACTTGTGGCCCTACTGACTGAGCAAGAAGGAAAAGTAAACAAACAATACTTTGGTAATTATAAAGAGATGGTTTTTAGTGAGTATCCAAAACAAATTGGAAGTTCGGCTTGAGCTATGGAGCTGACATTTTTACAAGGACAAAAGGGAATTATATATAATTATTTGATCGTGGATAGAAAATTTTTTGTGTTTTTGTTAAATTTTTTGTGACGATACTCTTCTGAAATTAAGTCATTGTTTAAGAGACTTGTCGTGGAACCGCTCCTTATTGAATTGGACCAAATGGGTAAGTTTAAATTTTCATTTTTTTTAATAAATCCTATTCGTGGGTGTGTTTGTTCATAGAATATTGCAAATTATGGTAGGATGTGAATATAGATTTTTGCAATACTAGGAATGAAGCAGTAATTATTTACAATTTCTTAATTATCTCTCTCTTTTTGTATCCATTTATTTGATTCACAAACAAATATTACTATTATGACTATTCGACAATATAAAATTTTATTTGGGATTTTCATACTATAATTAGGTTCCATTAATAAATTTTCACTTTGCTCAATTTTGATGCGAACAAGTAAATTTATATATGTTTTCTTTGTTACTAAATTTTTTTCCCAGTGTATATTGAGATACCTTCTCAACTTACAAACTGAGTTTCAATGAATAACTCAAGAGATCCTAAAGTTTCCGTTGAAGAGGTTGGTTTTATATTAGCTGAATTAAATGTGATTTTACATGTTATATGTCAAAAATTAAATTATCATCACTTATATTTACTAATAAAACATGCTATTTTTTTCATAGAAATACAAAACAATTATCCGTCAGGTACAAAATCAACAAAGACGACAAAAAAATGCATTTCGTAGGTCTCAAGAAGAACACTATGTTGACAAGCGCAAACATAAACCGAATTTGGATGGTAACTTGATCTCTATTTTTCGATATTTTTTGGTGTTTCCCTTGTCAGAATTTAGATTTCCAGCATAGTTTTATTATTTACATTGTTAGAATCAGAATATAAACTTTAAGAAATATTTACATGCAATTTTTTAAATATAGAATCTATACATTAACATATTGGGATTTCTAATAGCCTTATTCTAATCGTGTTAATTTTTTTTTTAGGTTCAAACAACATTTCCTAAATAATTATAACTGTTCTTTATTGTTCATTTTCTTGCTGGTTTTCATAATTTTTTTTTCCAATTCAGCTGCTGGACAAAACAATGGTTACCTATATCACGGAAGTGGAACCTCTTCGGTCGGCTTTGAACAACATACCATAGAAACTTCTTTGCCAGTACCACATGTAATCATTGAAAAACCACATGATTTACAGGTTCGAAACATATCACATCAAAGCACCAAATTAACTATACCTATAGCTGCTTATGTGTTGCCTCATTTTACTGTTTGCGAGCATTGTGGAGCCAAAAAGTTTTACAGAGAAAGCAAGGAATTCTGTTGCTCTGATGGGAAGGTCAAATTACGTACACATTCTATACCTGATGATTTGTTTCAACTTTTTACTTCGAGTTGTCAAGAGTCAACTCATTTCAGAATTGTTTGTCGATCGTACAATAACCATTTTGCTTTCACCTCTTTTGGCGTAAAATATGATAAAGAACTTTGCAAATCAAATAAAGGTATTTACACTTTCAGAGTACAGGGACAGGTATATCATTATGTCAACCCGCTTTTACCTCGCGGTGATGCTAAGCCTTCATATATGCAACTTTATTTTTATGATACAGAAAATGAAGTGCAAAATCGTCTTCACAGCTCAGATAGGTTCCTTGAAACAGTTTTAGTAAAAATTATTGAAAGCTTGAAAACTAATCCTTATTCAAGGTTTTTTAGATCTTTAAATGACAAAGAAAACTTAGACACTCAACGAATTCAAATTAGGTGTCATCCGGGACTTGACCAACGTGTTTATAATACACCTGTCTCTTCTCAAGTTGCTGCAATTTGGGTAGAAGACGATCCGTGTGCAAACATTAGGGCTCGTGATATCTCTATTTGCGGGCACTCAGGTGAGTCTCACAAAGTTCATTACTATTACGGTTGTTATGACCCTTTGCAATATCCATTATTATTTCCATACGGTGAACCTGGATGGCATGAAGGTATTGAGCGTACTAGAAATGCCAATGAACAACCAAAATGCGTGTCTGAAGTTTTGGTAGATGTAAACACTTTAGTCTATCCCGAACAACTAATTCAAAGAGAATCCGAAGGTTATTTTACTAGTTGTTTAATATATATTAATTATTTCATTTTTTTTAAACAATGAATTTTACCAATTTTTTTAATATGTTCCTATTTCTATTTGTTTTTTCAGTGCTTAACTATGGTAAGAAACGCTACCATATCTCTTGTAGAGAGTATTATTGTTACAAGTTGCAAATTCGCCCTTCAGGTAAATCTCTATTACTCCATGGGGGTAGACTTCTACAACAGTATGTAGTTGATATGCATATTAAAATTGAAACATCTAGGCTTGATTATTTTCGTAATAATCAAAAACAGATACGTGCTGAACTTTACCAAGGAATAGTTGATAGTGTTGAAAATGGAGAAAATCGAGGAAGCATGATTGGGAAAAAAATTATTTTGCCAGTGTCGTTCACATGTGGTCCTAGGGATATGCAAAAGAGATATAGAGATGGGATGTCTCTTGTCCAGCGATATGGAAAGCCAGATATTTTTTTGACAATGACTTGCAATCCTAATTGGCCTGAAATTAAGCAAGAATTAGAATACTCTGACGAGATACAGAATCGACCTGACCTCGTAGCTCGTATTTTTAAAGGAAAACTTGATGAACTAAAGAATGATCTAATTCACAAACATATTTTAGGGCCAGTAGCTGCCTATATTTATGTGATTGAGTTTCAAAAAAGAGGTCTTCCTCATGCACACTTTTTGCTGATCTTCAAAAATGGTCATAAAATCTGTACGCCTACTGAAGTTGATAATATTGTATCATGTGAATTACCTGATGAACAATTATTTCCTTACTTGCATTCTACTATTGTTAAGCACATGATGCACGGTCCTTGTGGTACATTAAATTCAAAGAATGTATGCATGAATGCTGATAATTTTTGTAAAAACAAGTATCCTAGAGATTACTCAGCCCATACTTTATTAGGAGAGAACTCTTATCCTATTTATAGACGTCAGAATAACGGACATTCAGTTAAAGTTAGAGGACATTTTCTAGACAATCGATGGGTCGTCCCCCACAATCGTTACTTAATTGCTAAATTTAACTGCCATATTAATGTTGAAATATGTTCTTCAATTAAAGCTGTTAAATATTTGTACAAATATGTATACAAAGGGCATGATCGTGTTAATTTTTCAGTATCAAATAACCAACCACCTGCTCAAATTGATGAAATTTTTGAGTATCAGTCTGGTAGGTGGGTGTCTCCGCCTGAAGCAATGTGGAGAATCTTTTCATTTCTTCTGTCAGAGATATATCCAACCGTTATTTCTCTGCAACTCCATCTTCAAAATCATCAACTGATAACATATAATGATCAAGATAATCTATCAAATGTACTTAACAAGTCCACTGCAAGTCGAACTATGCTAACATAATTTTTTTTGATGAACAGTACTAATGAATTTGCACGGACTTTGTTGTACAAAGATTTCCCTACACATTTTGTTTGGAATTCAGGTAGAAAAATGTGAACAACACGAAAGCAGCAAATAGTTATTGGTCGAGTTGTTGCAGCAAGTCCGAACGAAGGTGAGCGATATTTCTTGCGAGTACTTCTCAACCATATCAAAGGTCCACTATCATTTGAACATTTGAAAACTGTTAATGGAGTTAATGTGGCTACATATCGTGAAACAGCTTTGTTACATGGATTGTTAAGTGGTGACGATCATTGTGAAGAATGCATGTCAGAAGCTGTTGTTTACCAAATGCCTGGTTCATTAAGGCGTCTTTTTGCAACCCTATTGACACTTTGTAATCCAACCAATCCAAAAATGCTATGGGAGAAATTTAAAACTAATATGTTTGAAGATTATATACAACATGGTCTACAAACTAAACATGCTGAACAAAAAACTTTATATGACATTACTTCTATATTAGAAACACTAGGGAAGAATGTGAATGATTATGGGATTGTGTCATATATTATTTCCTTGGATGGTAATGAAAGACTAAACAAAATGATTGCAGAAGAGACTATATCTTTAGATATTGAAAGTGGCATCTCCTGCGAGACAAAATTAAATAAAGAGCAACGAATTGCCTTCAATACAATCATGGGATCACTTGTAAATGAAGCTGGTGCTGTTTATTTTGTGGATGGCCCTGGAGGAACGGGTAAGACTTTTTTATATAAAGCTTTATTATCAGCTGTCAGGTCTAAAAACTATATTGCTTTGGCAACTGCATCGTCAGGAGTTGCTGCTTCTTTGTTATCTGGTGGGCGCACAGCTCATTCAACGTTTAAAATTCCTTTAGACACAACTGGCAATATCAGTTGTTCAGTTAGTAAACAATCAGCTTTAAGAAGACTGCTAAAAATGACTAGATTAATTATTTGGGATGAGGCTCCAATGGTTAATCGTTGTGCAACAGAGGCACTACATAAATTGTTGCAGGATATAATGGAATGTGAATTGCCTTTTGGGGGAAAAAATGTTGTTTTTGGAGGTGACTTTCGTCAAGTTTTACCTGTTGTACAGAGAGGTAAAAGAGAGGATATTATCAAAGCAAGCTTAGTCTTTTCGGATTTATGGCCGTCTTTCATACAGTTACCTTTGGTTCAAAACATGAGAGCAAATCTTGATCCAGAATTTTGTGATTATTTATTACGAATTGGAAATGGAACTGAGACAGAACATACTTGTGATTCAATAAAACTTCCATCAAATATAACTCTAAAGTTTGAAGACGAAATAATTTCATTGAAAAGTCTTATTGATATAGTTTTTCCAAATATATCAACATATACAGACAATTTGCATGAGATCGTCGACAGAGTTATACTAACACCTAAAAATGAATGTGTTGATCAAATAAACAATCTTTTATTAAATCAAGTTCCTGGTGAAATGTATACATACTATAGCTTTGATGAATCAATTGAAAAGTCAGACCAAACTTTCCAAGAAGATTTCCTAAATAGTCTATCACCAAATGGTATTCCACCACACGAACTAAATGTCAAATTAAACTGCCCCGTAATGTTGTTACGCAATATCAATCCATCTGAAGGTCTTTGCAATGGCACGAGACTTGTTTGTAGGAAATTTGAACGAAATGTTATTGCTGCTGAAATCATAAATGGGGAATATATTGGAAACCATGTATTTTTACCAAGGATTCCATTCACTCCATTAGAAAGTGACAAAAATTCAGTACCATTCAAAAGAATCCAGTTTCCAATCCGTCCATGTTTTGCAATGACAATTAACAAAGCACAAGGGCAAACTTTAGATTTTGTTGGTTTGTACCTTCCTAAGCCAGTATTCTCTCATGGCCAATTGTATGTTGCACTCTCAAGAGCAAAGTCAAGTAAAGATATACGAGTGTTGTTAAAACCATCAAATGCAAATCATGAACACTTTTCTTGCACAAACAATGTAGTGTACAGAGAGATTCTCATGCTCACTCAACATTAATGCCTATTCGTTGCTGCAGACACATCTGGTACTCATAATATTACTAAGTAATTATTAGTTTCGTAACTATATAGATTTGATTTTGGGTTTTCATGAAATTTAATTTATTTTACTGGGGATTTTTGTATTTCTTTTACTTTTTGTTTACTCTTAACAGATGTATATCTATTTGTTTTTTTTTTTTTTTTTTTTTCAGATTTTGGATGATATAAAGCTAAATGATGGTTTTTAAAAGGTGTAAGGTATATTCATTATCAAACCAAACATTTAATGTATCTTTACTGCTCTTTGTTTAGGATTATTTCAGCTTTGAGATACAATCATGTTTGACCATGTTCACAGATAACAGTATTGTTGAGTAAAATTAGAAGTGGACAGATGAATCAATAATATAATGGGTTTTCTTATTGGTGGAGTATTCATTATTAAACAACGTTCATTTGTTATGTACATCATTATTTCCATACGGTGAACCTGGATGGCATGAAGGTATTGAGCGTATTAGAAATTCCAACGAAAAACCACAATGCGTGTCTGAAGTTTTGGTAGATGTAAACACTTTAGTCTATCCCGAACAACTAATTCAAAGAGAATCCGAAGGTTATTTTACCAGTTGTTTAATATATATTAATTATTTCATTTTTTTAAACAATATATTTTACCAATTTTTTTAATATGCTCGTATATGTATTTGTTTTTTCAATGCTTAACTATGGTAAGAAACGCTACCAGATTCTCTTGTAGAGAGTATTATTGATTTGTTCTGCTTATGGATTCAGACATGTAATTACATTTTTTTTAATTGTTCATCTTTTCACTGATGTAATATTTTGAGTTGCTTGACTTAGGTTGCCCGTAAGTCTGCCCCGACTACTGGTGGTGTGAAGAAGCCTCATCGCTACCGTCCTGGTACTGTTGCTCTTCGATGAGTACTCTTTCTATATTTACATTTTTTTTGTCACATTGTGGAATAATGGTTGTTTGTCTTAAAATTGTGCTGATTTATGGTATCATTAACCTTATAATTTAGTTAAATCCGTAAGTACCAGAAGAGTACTGAGCTCTTGATCAGGAAGCTGCCTTTCCAGAGGCTATGCCCCTAGATTGACGACTTCAAGGAATGTCGTTACTATTCATCTTTTTATCACTCATTGAAATGTTTCGAAACGATGCATTTGTTGCTTTCAGTGGTTCGAGTTCGCCATGCATAGGTGAACTAACTTTACAATGAAATTACCATTAAAATCAAATCACATATTCTCTTTTTAGTTCTACTATGAACACTTGGTTGACTAATGTTCACTTTTGCTTGTATGCATTCTTTTTTTCATTACATGTGTAGTGCATGCTATTAGAAAAATTGAAAAATGTACTTCGGACAAATAACTCAAACCTCAAGAACTTGATGAAATTTGTTCCAAGCTGAGAGAGTCCATGAAGTCTGATATTAGACATGCATCTGCCTTGAATACTCTCGGCTTGATACTTCTTAAAACATGTCGCTTGCAGGTCCAAATGACACGCACACATATATTCTTCGTTAATATCATGTTTGTACCCAATTAGATTTCTTGATTTAAAATTACTTATTATCTTCTCTAGGGTGCTATATCAGTATTTCAAATCTGTTGGATATTGTTCTCAACAACTTGGATTGTCTTGGAAACCTTGGAATCACCTATCTTCAAAGGTAAGTAGGAGTAATTAGTGATGTAATTGCAATAGTCTAATTCATGTACCTATAATGATAAAATCATTTTCTACAATGCATGTCTATAGTGATGTAATACATTTTTGTCGTGAGTGTAAATAATACATTTTTATTTTAATTAAATGCATGTCTGTATGTTTCATTTTTATGTCCCAAAAATTGTCTTAACTCCATAGGCTCTCTTTGGGGAAATTTGAGAATATGATTATAATGCAATAAACGGGATAATCTGCAGATGGCTCGTACCAAGCAAACTGCATGCAAGTCCACTGGAGGAAAAGCTCCCAGGAAGCAACTTGCTACTAAGGTGGTTCTTTTTTATTGATTTGTTCTGCTTATGGATTCATACATGTAATTAAATTTTTGTGAATTGTTCATCTTTTCACTGATGTAATATTTTGATTTGCTTGACTTAGGCTGCCCGTAAGTCTGCCCCGACTACTGGTGGTGTGAAGAAGCCTCACCGCTACCGTCCTGGTACTGTTGCTCTTCGGTGAGTACTCTTTCTATATTTACATTTTTTTGGTCACATTGTGGAATAATGGTTGTTTGTCTTAAAATTGTGCTGATTTATGGTATCATTAACCTTATAATTTAGTGAAATCCGTAAGTACCAGAAGAGTACTGAGCTCTTGATCAGAAAGCTGCCTTTCCAGATGCTCGTCCGTGAAATTGCCCAGGATTTCAAGGTATATTTTGATGATGAACCTTCTTATTTTTTTATTTATTTTTTGATTGATCAAGTAATTGTGGGTCTGTTTGAAGACACCAACCTGTGTGCCATCCATGCCAAGCGTGTGACCATCATGCCCAAAGACATCCAACTAGCTCATCGGATTAGGGGCGAGCGTGCTTAGATGATCCCTGATCATCTTGCTTACATGTGATGGTAGTAAATTGTGGTGTTCTCTATCTTTGTTAAGGAATATATTGGTAATCCTCTTAGCTATAATTCAACTCCAGTTAGTTGTGTGGACAATTATTTCAATAGTCGGTGGTGGTGATCTGATTCTACGGTAATGAATTTGGTGTTTTTATTGTGGGATGCACATGGTGATCAACTTTACTGATTACTGGTATTTTTTTTTTTTGTGAAAACTTTATTTTTTGTTAGATATCATTCACCTTTACATTTGCTGGTAATGTAGTGAATTAATTGGTGGGTTATACTATTTTTGTATTACCATCTGGTTGCTCGTAATTAGTGTGTAATTACTGATTCAGTTGATGGTTCTGGTTTTTGATTGTGAGCTATGTACATATAAATGGTTGGGTAGAGTTTCCTTTCATTTTATCCCTTACTAATGATGTGACTTTATTGTTATGTTGGTTGAAGCCCTTGCCATGTTTTGATATCTGCACCTGTACTTCTATTTAGGGTCTATAGCCATTCGTGAAGCAGAAGCTCCATTATTGGAATATTCTATATGGTTGTGGAAAAATCCATGAAGGGGACTAATCTCCGAGTTTTGATGATATAATAATAATTCAATAAAAAAAATGGACAGGTTGAGTAGATTATGAAACTGGAATAATGTGTTCTTCACAAAATGGTACTATAAAAGAGCTTTAATTACCATAATCGAGGGTCATTAGATTTCTACTCGTCTTAAAGATTATAGCGTCGCTGCAAGATACCTTTAGGATAAGTTTGATAGCGATAGTTGAATTTATGTGAAAAGAAATTGAATTTTAGGAAATTAGATTTTTAGAAATTTATTTTCTTGAAATTTGATTGATTTTAGGTTGCGTTTGATTAGATGATAGTAATTAGTGATCTTTTTCCCAGTGGAAACTTGGAGCTTTCAGAAAAATGTTTTCAAGCCTTTGTTTTAAAAAAGCAAAGTCATCTCGTTGCTTTAATCAACTATGCGGCTATTCTTTTGTGCAAATCTGGTTCAGTTGTTGCAAGTATCACTTTAATAATTGAACATAATTCCCTTTTTTTTCTTCTTCTTTTCCCCTTTTGCAATCCCCTGTGGATGTTCGTTGTTGACATAGTATGAATAGATTTATTTTTGTCATGTTATTGAATGGATTATCTCCTTTCTCTTGTAAACTTTTAGATATTAACATAATAATATTATTAAACTGAGACTTCCCATATGTAGGTGCTAAGGCGAATGCTGATGGGTGGACTTCATCAGACTTCTGTACCATTATCTCGTATTAGTTTTCACTTGATGATGATTAATTTTATCCATATTTGGAGACCTGCAAACTATTTTATTTATTTTTTATCCTTATGTCAGATTATGTATTTTTTATTATCTTATGTCTTTCCTATTGCTTTCAATGATTGAGCATTTCTTGTGATTCCTTTTTTTGCCCCCTGGTTTTCACATTTTTTGTGTCTTGTAATGGCATTGTTATGGTCTTCTTGAACGTAATCCCAGGAAATTTGGTCAGTTTGCTTTCACTATGTATTCTATATTTTAAGTGAACTGCTGAATTGGTTTATGACATCTACATAAGTACATGAATATAATCTGGTGCTCAAACATAAATTATATGTACATTTAGAGCATCTAACTGATGGTGTGGTTGCTCCTCGCATCTTAAATTATTCCAAATCTGGACAATGACTCTTTCGGAAAGATAATATGTAAAGTCTTAAATAATGAATTTAATCAAGCTTTTACTATGAATGCTTTTTACCTCTGAATTTTATATTGCTTTCTTTGTATCAACTTTTCAGAGATCCTCAGTGTTGATTAATTGGTTTATAACAAACTTTGCAAAAGATGTTAAAATCATAAAACAGCTCCCCATGGAAAAGAGGATGTATATGGACTGCATAAACTATGCAGGTTCCAATAAAGTACAATGATAGATGCTACAGTTGTGTATTACATGTACCTTTGAAGAAACATGCAAGTTACTTGACTGCAATCATTTAAAAAAAAAAATCTCTTTTATGCATGAGTTACAACATGTTATCTCTAATCATGAAAAGGAAAACGTGGTGAAGTAATGAACACATGTCATAAAATGATGGTGCAACTACACGACATTTTAAGGCATCCAGCTCTACAATTGTATTTTTTAGTACTGAACGTGTAGGTTGAGGATACCTAGACCATATTACGCTTCTCGTTGAAATAATTGATATAAATGTAGGTGTATTTAAATAAGATACTGAATATTCTAATTATATATTTCCTGACACAAGTTATAAAATACAAATTTCTTTCAAATACTTTTCAAATAAGCTACTTTTGTGCACATCTTTTAAAAATCCGACTAGAATAACGCAAATAAATTCGACTTGAAAACGGGTCTCGTACATCGTACGGGCCCTTCACTAGTAATATGAAGAAGAAATTCTTTTGGTTTCCTTTCGTTTTCACGATCCTGGAAAATGAATTACACTAATAAAATAAATAGAGCAAGAACCTATACACACTATACATACAAACTGAAATTCGTTATACAGCAGCACATTATTCCAATATGTATTTTGTCTTTCATGATGGAATCCCTTAAATCTAGGAAACCCTAGATGATGATAAGATTTGGAGTTGGTTGCATCAGTACACTTGAACCGCAGGAGGAACCATCACAATTGTAGAAGACAGCAAAATCGCATTTGTCCAGTGTTATCTTTTATCATATTTCTCATTGTGTTCACTTTCATCATTTAACTTCTGATTAGGTAACAATTGGTCCTTACTTTGATATTTAACTTCCCCCCTCAAGGTGGAGTGCATTGAATTCACTCCAACCTTGTCTCTCAATAACAGAAATCTTGAAGTTGGCAGAGGCTTAGTAAATAAGTCTGCTATCTGATCTGAAGTTCAAATGTAGTTCACCTCTAGTTCTTGTCTTGCTACCTTATCTCGAACGAAGTGTATGTCAAGTTCGATATGTTTTGTCCTAGCATGAAAAACTGGATTCAAAGCAAGTGCCTTAGCACCTAAATTATCACACCACACAGAAGGAGCAGATTTCGGGAGAATCTTGAGTTCACTTAATAGAGATTGTGTCCAGCAAATTTCAAAAGTAACATGAGCTAGAGCTCTATATTCAGCTTCGGTACTCGAACGAGCTGCAACATTTTGCTTCTTTTCACTCCAAGAAACTAGATTTCCTCCAAGGTAAACACAGTAGCCTGCAACTGAGCGTCTGTCATCTGGACAAGAACCCCAATCCGCATCACAGAATGCGGTTAAGTCCAAGTTCCCATTATTCTGAATTCTTATCCCATAATCAGAAGTTCCTTGCATATACCTGAAAACTCTTTTCAATAGATTCCAATGTAAATCTGTAGGTGTTTGCAGGTACTGACTAAGTCGATTTACTGCAAAGGAAATATCTGGTCTGGAGTGGACTAAATACTGTAATGCTCCTACTGAGCTTCTGTACAAGGATGGATTACTCAACTGCCTTCCTTCCTGTTTTGAAACCAGTTTACCAGATACCATAGGAGTTGCTACATGCTTTAAGTTACTGAAACCAAACCTTTTGATGATGTCATTAGCATATTCATTCTGTGACAGAAACAATCCTGATTCATCTCTTTTGACTTCTATTCCCAAAAATTTCTTGAGACAACCCATGTCTTTCAAAGAAAACTTATCATTGAGCTTGTTGATGAAGTTCTGTAACTGAGATTTATTATTCCCTGTGACAATAATGTCATCAACGTATATTAAAATTAGAATTGTGTTGTTTTCCTCTAATTGAAAAAAGAGTGAATTGTCAGCCTTCGATTGAGTAAGTCCCCAGTTGATTAGAGTTCCTTTTAGCTCATCATTCCATACCCTTGGAGCTTGCTTCAACCCATAGATAGCCTTGTTCAACTTACACACAAAATTGGGGAATTTGCTATCCTGAAATCCCTCAGGTTGGCACATGAAAACCTCATCATTAAGTTTTCCATTTAGAAAGGCATTATTTACATCTATTTGCCTTATGTCCCAGCCAGAATAGCTAAACTTAGCACAATTTTGATGGTTGAAGCCTTCACTACAGGACTGAAGGTTTCCTTGAAATCTACTCCATATGTTTGAAGGAACCCCTGTGCAACCAGTCTTGCTTTATACCTTTCTATATTCCCATCACCATCATATTTAATCTTAAATATCCACTTACATCCTATTATCTTCCCAGCTTTTTCAGGTGGATCCAGCCTCCAGGTCTGATTTCTCTACAAAGCATCAAATTCAGTTTGCATTGCTCTTCTCTAGTTTATATTCTTCAAGGCTTCTTTCACAGTAACAGGTTCTAAATACTCAACTAAGTATGCCTTTGGCTTGAATATTCCTATTTTTCCTCTTGTCATCATTGGATGCCCGAATTGAATGATGTCCAAACCTTCTTCTGCTGCCTTTTCACTTATGTCCTCTGTTTCCCTCAGAGTGAGACCATCTTGGGATATGTTTCTCATATCATCACTTTCCACTGAATTTTCCATATCAACTTCTGTGTTGTCAAACTCATTGCTAGAGATTGGTGGCTCATGAAATGCTGAAGTATGATCATTTTCTGTTAATGGAACAGAAGGCAGAGACACTTGACTGTGTGATTGAGCATCTGGAGATTGAGATGAATCATTGATGTATGAGATATGACTGGAAGTATTAGCATTAGAATCAGGACATAGTGGCAGAGGAAATGTGATTATAGTAGTGTCAGTGGGGTTTGAAAGTTTATTAAGAAAGCCTGTTTTGAATGGGAATTCAGTTTCATTGAACACTACATGTCTAGATACATAGATCCTACCTGTGGGACTTAGACACTTATATCCTTTATGAGAAGCACTAAAACCCAAGTTCACACATTTTTGGGAATGAAATGAAAATTTATGTTTGTTGTATGGTCTGAGATAAGGAAATGAGCTGCAGCCAAACACTCTAAACCTATCATATTTCACTTTCTTGTTAAATAGAACTTGATAAGGTGTTTTTAGATCAAGGACTGGTGTAGGCAAACGGTTTATGAGATAGGTAGCCATAGAGAAAGCTTCCCACCAATAATGCAAAGGCATATGGGCTTGTGACAGAAGAGTTAATGCAGTTTCAGTTAAATGTCTATGCTTCCTTTCAGCTCTTCCGTTTTGATTTGATGTATAAGGACAAGAAAATCTCAAGTTTATCCCATTTTCTAATGCAAATTTTTCAAACACTCTATACTCTCCTCCATAGTCTGTTTGCACAGCCTTAATTTTCCTGTTAAATTGTTTCTCCACAAGATTTTTGAACTGTATAAAGAATTTCAGACATTCAGATTTGTGTTTGAGAGGGTAGATCCATGTGTATCTACTAAAGTCATCTACAAAAAGTATATAGTATCTAAATCCCACGGTTGATTTTATAGGTCAGGGTCCCCAAACATTGGTGTGAATGAGATCTAAGGGAACAGAGGCACGAGAATTTGAAATTTTAAAAAGAAGTTTATGGATTTTTCCAAGCTGACATGAGTCACAAAAGGTAGACAATTCATTAACTGGAACTATTTTATTACAAGATTTAAGAACATGACTCAACACTTGAGATGAGGGATGGCCTAGTCTTCTATGCCAAACCTCAAACTCACTAGATTTAGTTGCAGAATTATTACAGACTGAAGTGAGAACAAAGATTGAAAATTGAGAGACTGTGAGAACTGGATCTTGAGACCGAGTGTTTGGAAGTGTCAACTGATAAAGACCATCCTTAAGCATTCCTCGAGCCACTTGTTTCCCCGTCAGTAAATCCTTGACAACACAAAAATGAGGGTGAAATTCGATAAATACAGTATTATCATTTGTGAACTGTGAAACACTAAGCAGGTTCTTCTTAATTCCAGGGACATGTAGAAGTTTATTTAAGACTAATCTTTTTCCTTCATCGTTCAAAGTTTTAGAGCCAATGTGAGTAATGGGAAGAGAGTTACCATTTCCTACTTTGATACCTTCATTACCAGTGTAGATTTGTGGCTCTGTCAGATTTTTGATGTCATTGGTGACATGTGTGCTTGCTCCTGAATCTGCATACCAAGCAGGATCATCCAGTATATTTGGGGATGTAACATAGGTTCAGTGACTTCCGATGTTATTTGAACTTGATCCAGCTGAATCTCTATTCTTTGTTCCAGTAGAGCTGTCATTATACCTCTTAAAACACCACCCTGCCTGATGGTTTGATAAGCCACAAATCTGACAAGGATTTTTATATTCTGCTTGGCGACCATTTCTCCCTCTGCCTCTGAATCTGCCTCTGTTTCCAGAATTTCTACCATTGCCTCTGGACCTTCCTCCAAAGTTTCCTCCTCTATTGTATCCATGACTTAGATTCACTGAACTCAGACCAAGCCTAACTTCATTTAGGTAGTCGAGTCTACTTTCAAAGGTGAGTAGAACTGATGTCATATCATGCCAGTTTAAACCTACTCTTCCATTCAGTTGAACAACAACCGGTGTGTAATCTTCGTCAAGTCCAGTTAGGACATGATTTATCAAATCTTCCTCATTGACTGATTTTCCAGCAACTTCAAGGTTGTTTGCTAATTTCTTTACCTTAGTTAGGTACTGATCCATTGTCAATGATCCCTTTCTGAGTCTTTGCAGCTCACCGGAGAGGAATGTGAGACTAGATTTGTTCAAGACTCCAAAGCTTTGCTGAATGGTAGACCAGAGTTGAGCAGCTGTGTTACTTCCCATTACTCTCAGGATAATATCAGGTGACATTGAAGCATATAACCATCCCATAAGAAGGGAGTCATTTGAAATCCACTTGTTGTAGTCAGGATTGGCTTCAACCTTAGCAGTGGTTCCTGATTCTGTAGTGATTTGAGTAGTATTGAACTCAGATGGACAAGCTTTTGTTCCAAGAAGGTGACCTTCAAGGTTATGCCCTTTAATAATGGGCATAACCATATTTTTCCAAAGTAAAAAATTGTCTCTATCAAGCTTGATTGACAGACTTTGAGTTAAATGCAGAGGAGATGACTGAAGAGGAATAGTGGCAGCGATTACCGGTGTGGTTGAGCTATTTAGGGACTGGGTTCCGGATGAAGCATCCATATCTCATAGCTCTGATACCAAGAAATAATTGTAACACAATATAATATGAAGAAGAAATACTTTTGGTTTCCTTTCGTTCTCACAATCCTGGAAAATGAATTACACAAATAAAATAAATAGAGCAAGAACTTATACACACTATACATACAAACTGAAATTCGTTATACAGCAGCACATTATTCCAATATGTATTTTGTCTTTCATGATGGAATCCCTTAAATCTAGGAAACCCTAGATGATGATAAGATTTGGAATTGGTTGCATCAGTACACTTGAACCGCATGAGGAACCATCACAATTGTAGAAGACAACAAAGTCGCATTTGTCCAGTGTTATCTTTTATCATATTTCTCATTGTGTTCACTTTCATCCTTTAACTTCTGATTAGGTAACAGTTGGTCCTTACTTTGATATTTAACTATTTAATGGATCATCACTCAACTTTACTCATAGTAATTATTTTCTCATCGAATTTTAAATGATTACTCAATGCTCACTGAGCTTTTCATCAATTTATCCAAGCAAATTTTATTTGTATAATTGACAAATATTTACAAATGGCAGACAAAAAGAATTACGTGGCACCAAAAAAATCTGTGATATATCCACATCATCCAACCTCTCTCTCTCTCTCTCTCTCTCTCTCTCTCTCTCTCTCTCTCTCTCTCTCTCTCTCTCTCTCTCTCTCTCTCTCTCTCTCTCTCTCTCTCTCTCCTCTTCCACTGAAGCCAACTTCCTCTCTCCACCTCCTCATTCTCCTCCTCCATCGCTGTGGTAGCAAAATGGCAAATTAATGAATGCAATTTTACGCCCTCACACGTTCATTTCCCTACTTCTCTCTCCTTCCCTACCCTTAAGCAGGCGATGACTTAAAAAACTGCAACATCAAAACTAAGTTCTACGCTTCTGCGAGTCGACTTCATTTTAATGCTGATAACTTCTTTTCTTCTCCACAGTAGCTTCTTTAATAAACCTCTGCCATCTTTTTTCTTATAAGAGGAAATAGCCATCGTCCTTGTTCATGATTAATTGTACTTGAATGGTAAACCTTCCCTGAGAGCCACATCAGTGCTGACAGCAGAATGGCCGACTCCAACTTGAATTTGTTCTTTGTTTGAAGAAAAAACAAGATCACATAATTTAACATTATCCTCGGCCATTCGACCACATCTTGTCGAATAGGGACGATCTCTGGCTAATATTCCTTTTAGATCGATGGTCAACCATCAGTCTGAAATAAAGAATTTACAGTTTGGCAAAGTCAAATTTGTTGTATTCGAAGCACAACTTTGATAAATTGATAGTTCCAGAAAAATGCAGATTTGCATATTTTCTTGTTCAATGTTCATACGTACACAAGCCATCACCACTCGCAAATGATGTAGAAGAAAGTGTGGGATGGTGAGGATGCAAGGCCTTGGGAAGAGGGAGAGAGCTGCTAGGTGTTGGGTGAGGCAGCCAAGGAAAGTGGAGCAGGTGCAGATGCAGTGGCTTCATGGGAGAGGATGTAGCTTCAGACCTCAGTGGGGGAGGAGAGAGGAATTAGTGGATATATTCACACTTTTCTTATGCCACATCATTTTTCTTCAGCCACTTGGAAATATTTGTCCAATTATACAAATAAAATTGGATAGGGTGAGCATTGAGTAAATTATTGAATAGTTCAGTGAGTATTGAGTAACTATTTGAAGTTCAGTGAGCAAGTACTTATCATGAGTAAAGTTGAGTGATGATTCATTAAATTAACTCGATTTTTAGTGTTAGAATTGTAATGAAGATTTGAATTTTTGAATCCATGTTTTAATCTATTATTTATTTCATGCAATTTATGGTTTGAGCAATTGATTCATTTTTTTACTATTATGCAATTACTTGATTACTAGTTGTATGATTCTTGGTTATGATTTCTTAAGTTCGAAATATTAGGATTTCATTAGACTCGTTTCAATTTCCACAAAGTCCGATATGTTGGGAATTACACACAAATTCCCTCTCTAATTAACCTCACAGGAATTTTTTTATGTTCAAGAAATAATTGAACCAACAAGAAAATAAAACAACAACGAAAAATTTATGGACTGCCAAAGCTTTTCACTATATAATAAATTGTTACAATTATATAGACTTTGCACTCACCAAACCTCCAAGTATTGTAGGAAAAATAACGAAGTTTTACCACATCTACCAATTCTTATTTCTTTGTACAACCCACAAAGAAACCAAGAAAAACCAAGATGCTAGACTACATTTTTCCTCATAATACTCTCTAGTCAATGTGCTCTACAACTAAAGATAATAATACATGTATTTATATAGAACAAATCATGTCATGACTATATTTCACTTCGGCATGAATTGTGAAATTGGTTTCCTTGGTCAATTAATCTTCTCAAGATTTAATCCGCCTAGGACACGTAATCGATAGCAACAAATTTCATAAATTACTTTCCATTAGGATTCGTATCCTAATCCAGTTGAATTACAAAACATATTCTCCAATTACAATTTAAGTCCCCTAACTTTGGCAATTTGAGGCAATTACCCAACAATCTCCACAGTGCCGAAAATGAGCCCAAATTCAATCATCTCTTTTGTTCACAATACTTGAGAAATAGACAGGTAAGCTTTGACACACTTTGACGGTCCCAATTCTCAAACTAGAGAATTAACATACTCCACCATATGAGTATAATCACTCAGAATTATCAACAAACTCCAATTTTTTCATTGGCTCATGTTGAAACAAATATTGCTGAAATATTATGGTGCTACCCTCACGTTTGGATTTCCTTGGGAGCTCATCAGTCATCAACATAAAATTCACCACACACCTTGAATTAATGACAAACCAATGCCCGTGTGCAAATACATGTACAACAAGAACACATCCTCTATCATGGCAGTTGGTTCCATGCCTTAAGGAAGTCTCATCTTACTAAAGTACATCATCACCACCCTCCACCAGGAGAGTTGCACTGTCCACCTCCGAGCAGTTAGCCGAGTCCGCTCCACCTTTTGGACAATTTCTTCTAACATGACTAGATTCTCCACAGTTCCAACATATTACCTTCTTCTTCATAAAGTTACACCTCTTCCACTTTTTAGTAACAAGCAAAGTATTTTTAGATGAGTTGTCACTTCAACCTAATCAACTTGTAATTTATGAAAAATCTATCGTTTTCTTCCCGTACATTAAAATCGGTTTGATGTGCTCAAACGTGGATGGAAGAGGTCAGATGAGCCTCAATGCTTTATCCTCATCATCAATTTTAATTCCAATAGATTTAAGTTCAGAAATAATCCCATTAAGCACAATGAGAGGGTCTGAAATTTTTGTACCCGCGCTCATTCTCAATGAATAAAATTGTTCCTTCAGATACAAGTGATTTGATAAGCTCTTCATATGATACAACTCTTTCAGTTTTTTCCACAGTTCCTTCACAGCAAATATCCCATAAATATTTGCAAAAATATTTTTGGCCAAACAAAGTTGTAACATGCCAGCAAGCTTCAAATCCCGATCTTCATCACTTGTGCTGGATTCAGTTTCTTTGTCAGAACTCGGGGTTGGTTTTTCCTTCAAAGCTTTGTGTAGTTCCGTCTGAATCAATATTACCTTGACTTCCATTTTCCACAAGTCAAAATCAATTCTCCCATAAAATTCTTCCACGTACTTGATAGACATATTTTCTTTTACTCTAAAAAAATTTTCGAACCACCTGATGCTCTGTTATTAGACATCGATTTCCCCGATGATGGGCCACTGTAGGGAATTACACACAAATTTCCTCTCTAATTAACCCCACAGGAATCTTTTGACGTTCAAAAAATAATTGAGCCAACAAGAAAATAAAACAAAAACGCAAAATTTACAGACCGCCAAAACTTTTCACTATATAATAAATTGTTATAATTATATAAACTTTGCACTCACCAAACCCCCCAAGTGTTGTAGAAAAAATAACAAAATTTTACCGCATCTACCAATTTCTACTTCTTTGTACAACCCATAAAGAAACCAAGAAAAATCAAGTGCTAGAGTACATTTTTCCTTACAATATTCTCTAGTCAATGTGCTCTACAACAAAAGATAATAATAGTGTATTTATATAGAACAAATCATGTCATTGCTATATTTCATTTTGGAATGGACTGTGGAATTGGTTTCCTTGGACATTTGTTCTTCTCAAGATTTAATCCACCTAGGATACGTAATCAATAGCAACAAATTTCATAATTTAATTTTCATTGGGATTCGTATCTTAATCCAGTTGAATTACAAAACATATTCTTCAATTACAATTAAAGTCCTCCAACTTTGGTAATTTGAGGCAATTATCCAGCACGATAGGGGATAGAAGCATACCCCTATACTTTGTGTTATCTGCTATAATTTTCAAAAATCTTGTGATGCTTTCTTATACGTTCGGATTCGTCATAGAAATATAGTTGGGTAATGTTTAGGAAAAGATGTTAATTCTTGTCTGAAAGGGAGTGTTAACAATATTTGGAATATGAATTTAAATAATTTGGTTAAAATATGGATGATAGAGTCAAAATTGATTCATAATTCTAACGCGTCTGTTTTTCATAGTTTTAAAATCAAATTTTATCATCATTTTTAGTTTAATTGTTAATTTAATTTTAATTCACAATTCTCAAAATCCAAGTTTTCTTAGTTTCAGTTAAGAGATAAAAAATTTTGGGCAAATTCAAACTTCCCAACTATTTGATTTCTATTGATATGCAATCATGCACACCAAATGTTTGTTTAAATGTCCAGTGAGTTTTTCATTGAGTTTTTGCAAATATTTTTGGATGATCACCTTAATCACATGTTATATATTGTATCTGTATCATTCATTCACACTTTACACAGATTTAAGGCACTAAACTCAAATGGAACAAATGCGCACCTATTGCAAGGTCACTGCAGGCACTACAGTACTTACTTTTTAGCTTCTGGTCACAACTTCACCATATGTTTTCACAACATAAATGAACTCCAAATGTGCTTAATTTTTGATATGTTGTAGACGAGGTCATATACTCTCATATGCTTGGAGGTTGCTCGGGAAAATTTTTATTTTTCTAGGTGATGTCAGGGTTTAAACATCAGTAGTTGACCAACTTTTTGAAAAATTTCAAAATTTTTCTAAGTCCTGGTTTGGAGGTGTTGGTTAATTTATGCCATTCCTTATGCAATATATATGTATTCTAATGTCATTTATTTCTTTTTGCATGGGACACTATGAATACACCTCGGGCAAACATGAAAAAACTAGAAACAAGTCAAATAATCCAAGTTTAAACAGAAAGAAAAGCTTTAAAATGGGACACTACCTCTTCAAACATGGGAAGTACCTAACCCTATTTATTACTATAATTTATTTGATTTATTTATTTCAAATACATTGAGGGAAATGTATGAATTTAGTTTGGGATGGGAATCTCGTTCATACAATGCATTCATTCGATTTGGGGTTGATTAAAAAAGAACAAAAAAAGGAAAAATTTTAAAAAAAATTATTTTTTATTTATTGGTTAGGACATAGTTTGGATCATTTTTTATTCTTTAGCTAGAATAATGACCAACATTGAAACATGTTATATCTTTGCTATTTATCCATGATAGACTTTAATCACTTGAGCACATAGTCATTGTCAAATAATTACGTGTGTAGGAATTTGCTTGATATTTGTGGGCATATTTATGTAATTTGAACATAAGATGGACTATAAAATCTCAAACTATAAGTTTTTAGATTCCGATCTTAAAATTAGAACCAAATCGCTCCAAAAACAGTTTAGGGGTGGAAAGGTTAGTGCGTGTATGGATTAGTTGGTTGAGGGTCTGAGGTTCTTGATTTTATGAATGTCTTGTTCCACTCCTCGTAGCCTTTTTTACTTGAGCAAGTAAGCTTTAAGAGTCTTTAAAACCTGGTACCCTAAATTTAACTGAATTGAGAGTTATCAGCCCGAAACTCGTTATAGGGGTCAATTAGAAAGTTTAATGGAGAGCGGTAATGGAGAGAGGATTTACACATAAGACGCTAAAACATCTTTAACTTTTCCGCATTTGTGACTCAAGTTATTAAGTTTGAGGGGTTCTTTAAACTTGGTGCCCTAAAGTCATCTCTGGGTTAGGAGTCATTGACCAAAAACTCGTTAAAGGTGTCACATAGAAAACAAATAAGAGAAGTATTGCGCAAATATGGTAAGAGACAAGGACAATAAAAGAAAAAGTTGTCAACATTGAAAAAAAAAAAAAAAAATGCTTGGTATAAGTTTTGTTGATTGGAATTTTGGAAATTGGAGGTGTGACAGTTGGGAACTACTTACCATCGATTTGTTGTTCATGCATGTATCTAATTTTAACTATCTTGTGTGAAAAATACATTACATAAATCTTTAGAAACCACAAATTAAGGAATCCTTGGGACTATGAGAGAAAAGTAAAAAGTGCGATTATTCATGAATGATGAAGGGAATATCATTAGGAAATCATAGTTTGACCATATGGGATTTGGGCTTACTCTTGCATAATGAGTCACACATTGTTAAGTTTGTTTTTGCATAAGTTTGCATTTGATTTTTGGCTATTCATGCACACACTAAAGTCGTGGATGGATAGATAGAAATATTTTTATGGTGTTGTTTAAAGTTTTATGCTAATATATAATGATGATCTAGGTTGTTGAGGCATATGGTAAACAAATTTACGAAACCAAAAACATTTGTTATTTTTCATCTTTTTGACTATGTAGTTTAGTTTTATCTTGTTTGAGGATGAGCAAAAGTTCTAGTTTTGGGGTATTGATAAGTCTATTTTATACACTTATTTATATGTGAAAAGTAGGATTTCATATGTTTGATTGAGAATATTTGTTATTCATTTGATTTATATTTGTTTATATTTCAGAAAAGCAACCCATAGTTGAGGAAGTGATGCAAATGAAGCGAATAAGGAAGAATTGAATGAGTTTTGGAGCTAAATTATAAACATGAGAATTGCAAAGAGACAATTAAGAAGAACAAGGAAGAAAAGAGAAGAAATCAAAAGTATGGGGATCAAATTACCACAATTGGAAGTTGGAGGGCTTGGATGCAAACAAAGTAGGAGGACTAACTTAAAAAAGAATGAAAAGTAGAAATTTCCCTACACCCGGTGAACCAAGCGACCACGAGGACCATAGTTGTACGGCCGCGTGAAGATTACAAAATTAATAGAACCTAAAACTGACTTACTGCGCGGCCATGGGACTTATAACTGGGCGGCCATGCGCCTTTTCAACTGGGCCGAAGACTTGGCTTTTTACGCGGAACTCGGTCTCTTTCACCCTTTTCCGCATAAGTTTTACCTAAACCTATAAATACCAATTGTTATGCACAAAATAGGAGTTCCCAATTGTTCCCAACTTGTGTGTTTTCATGTCAAATTACTGCTCAATTGTCGAGGGATCCACACGAAGCCAAAGACAAGATTGAAGATACAAGAATAAGGAGAAGAACGTGGTGATCTCTTCTCATTATTCTTGTAATTTATTTTCAATTATGTACTTCGGCTAAATGTTTTGTGTTAGATGTTGTGATTAAGCTTTAACTTATTAATTCTATGTTTTGACTCTAGTTCAATTTATATAATTCATGGGTTTGAATAATTAAATTGTGCTTTTTTATCTTATGCAATTTTCTGGCCAATTTTTGTATAATCGTGTGACATTTTCTTATATGGAGAGAGTTGGAAATCGTTAGACTTATTTAATTACTATAAGGTTCGATAGGGGATAAATATATATCACCTATGCCTTGTGTTATCCTTAAAAAATATTCACAAAACCAAAATATTTTTCTAGTGTTCAATTCGTCATAGAGATATAGTCAAATTACATTTTAGAAAAATGTTTTAATGCATCCTCAAGAGAGGAATAAAATAACATTAGGAATACATATTTTCAAAACCCAATGAATTGTAGTTAAACAATTAAGTAAAAATATAGATGATATAATTAAAGTGGATTCTCGACTTCCAACACGATTGCTTTCATTTATTTTAAATCAATTCGTTATTGTTTTCTTAATTTAAAATTCTTACTTTTAATTCATTCAAACAAATCTCTCAATTGAATTCTCTCGTTCAGGTTAATGATTTGACCTAAAATACAATTTGTCCAATCCCTGTAGGTATGATATCCGGACTCCAAAGTCCACTTTATTACTTGTGCGATCCGTATACTTGCGGTTTCATAATAGCATGGAACCCATGGGGTAGCCCAATGAGGCAAAGACCATATCCTCCTCTCATTAATAGTGTTTGGATGTTCAATTTGTACTGGAGTTTGCTCTTCAAGAAATTCAACTAAGTAGGCTCTGTCCTTCTCAAGCATAACAAGCATATGTCTTTACTGCCACATCTTAACTTGTTTCATTCATTCCAACATTACCACCCTACCCATGGACGAATCCAGCACAAAAGTTCAGCTAGAGCGGCGATCATTGACTATGGACCATTGACCATTGATCGATGACATCAACGATCGCAATAGAGAGATTTTTTATTATTATTTAATTAAATAATACTAAAATTAATCAATAAATATAGAAATACACTCAAACAATTATATATCGAACTATAATTCATTCTGAAAATCAGTTAAGCATTTTGAAAATCGTAAATCATATACCAAATCATTTAATTCATTCTCGAAATTATATATCATAATCAAAGTATCAAACTATAATTTATTCTAAAAATTATATACCAAAACTAATATCTTGATTTGAGGTATTTTTTATTTACTCACACAATCATATATTATACACCATAATCTTACTATCCAAAAAGCAAGAAAATTATTTAATTAGATCAAATAAACAACACAATAAGCTAAGGAGCAAATAACAAATAATATCAACCCAAATAATATTATAAGTCATAAGGTCCAAATAAATCTCTTTTTTTTTAAAAAAAAAGAGGCCAAATCAAAGACCTCATTCTTTCCTTCTTCTGTCCGTTCTTCTTCCCCGGATACTACATCGACGACGACGCCATCTTGTTTCTTCAATTTAGTTTTCCTATCTTCAACAATGGTGACTTCCAATTTTCAACCAGTCATTAATGCTCCATATATCTTCCAACTCAGTCTCAAGTCTCACTTTCCTTTAAAACAAATGGTAACTGAAAGTAAATTGGCGGGGATTGAGCTAGCACGACTGCACTAGCTCGACACCGGCTAGATCCACCTCTGACCCTACCACGAGCACCAACTATGTAAGCATTTAGCCCATGTTTTATATCGATAAAAACTCAAATAATCTAAGTTAAAGTTAACACTTAATTGTAACCATATATTATGTAGGATCTACAATTTTTCAACCTCACATTTCATCGTCTTTTATCAAAATCTAGTAAAAACTACTTTTAATCTTCACCAAACAGTGACTTATCTATCATACAATTGCATAAAAAACGTGGTATCGAGGCCCCACTTCATATCAAAATCACTCTCTCCCCAAATTTAGCCTCAGGGCAAGTGAATAATGTTGGATTGTGTTCCCATATAATATATTTTGTTGTGTTAAATTAAATTTTATAATAAATAAATTCTAATTTATTCATTTATTGTTTTTATTAATTATGGAGCATGTGAATTAAAATGCATATGATCACTTGTGATAATAGAACTTGGGTATTTGCGTTAAAAAGTACAATGTGATATAACTTATATTTTGATAATAAATAGATTGTTTACAACAACATTGTAATGATATGTTGTAGTGTTGATCAATTCACTATTCGAATTTGCGATTTGTCCTTTTCACAGAAATAGTTAAAGATGAAATTAGTACATTTAGAATGTATTGAACGGACCAATGTTGAGTTTAATTCAATAGCATGATCGTGCAGAGAATTAAATTCCAATTGATCGCTGTGTTTTTTAATGATATCCCATGAGAGTGTTATGTATATATATTTTCGTGACTTTAATGGTTCTTTGATTCACCAACTCGTGAGATGAATTTGATTTGTTAAATTCCTCAGTAAGTTGGGAGCTTGAGAATTAACAAAGTAAAGAACATGAATTTGTGTCGGGAATTGTTGCTCCGAAAAATTGGTAGAGTAACTACTTAAATGTTGTTAAAATCAGAGCTCAATATTTAGTGACAACTAAACTTTGACATCTGTGATTGGTTCACCTAACCGTTGAAAAAAAATGTAATTTAAGTTAGTGAGAATAATTAGTGGGAAAAAACAACATTTATGCTTATACCTAATTATCGAATCTCGAACAAAGATAAAATACATATATAGAGGGCCAAATGAAAGTATTACAGATTGTTTGGCTTCTATGATCTTATATATTTCGAGAGTTCAATTTTTTGGCTTTTGTGGAAAAACAAAGACTAATAATTAGATTGGGTAGTCTAGGGTCGACTAGATATGATTCGATTATTGGAGCTTGAATAACATATGTCCGATTAGGTCCCTATGATAGCTCCATAAAGTATTGGAACTTAATTAAGATTAGTATAAAGGTTTTGACCTTAATTGTAGTTACAATAAAGTCTTGTACTTAATTGTAATTTCCGTAAATTTGTAAACTTAATTGTGATTGCAAATAGAATTCAAGGGCCACACAAATAATTAAATATAAACTAATAACATTTGAACTTTAATTAAAACAACTAGTTTGGATTTATTTGAAACTCTCGTTTGAACTTGAAATCCTTAGTGTAATTGGATTGAAACTTTCTCATCTCTATAAATAGAGACTACAGGGTGATTAGAGATCCTGCAGAAACACAACAATAATACAATAATACTCAAGAGTGTTCAATTTTGATAAAGAAAATATAGTTTTCTTGTCCAATAATTAGTTTCTTGATTTAATTAAAAGAAGGTACCCATCATCTGGAGTAGTATTGACTTTGGAGAATACCATAGAAGATTTGGGGGGGTGGGGTTGGAGCATAAAAAGCTGGAAATTGGTGATCTAAAAAGCTAAAAGTCGTGATATAGATCCAGTTCAAGAATTGATCATCTAATTTAGGTAATAAATTTGAATCCTTTATTGTATATATAACATAAACTTGAACATCTAAACCATCTTGTTTCTTTAATTAACGATTTTTTTCAGGCTAATTCTATTTTTGTATTTAAACAACTGATATCAGAGCAATATAGATTGTTCACGTGCTTGTTATTTCTGAATCTTGATTACATGTTCTAGTCGAGGGATGTCTAGGAATAATTTATTATATATTATTGAATTATTGGAATTATTTTAAATTTTGATCCAATTATTTGTGGTCAGTTTTTTATTGTAATTTGGTATCGGTTGTAACAAGATAGGTGGATTATGACTCCATCATCTTGATTTAATTTTCTTTTTAATTAGATTCAAAATTGTAAGCCTTTGGGATATATGATTTTTGTAATTCTTTAATTCTAGCAATTTTGAATCTTGTAAATTGATTGAAGATTGAAGATCAAGATGGCGAAACATTCAATACAACAAAAATATATATATATTTTTTTTTGAACCCCGTTTGGCAGCAGTTATCAGCAAGTAACTGCTGCTTGGATGGTTGATTTTTTTAACCAAATTCATTTCACAGATCAGTTTGGATTTGGATAAGTTAATTTCAAAATTAATTTGTATAGGTACGATGGTGAAGTCCTATTTCTTTTATTATTGTATCATGCCATCAACATTAACCAAAATTCTAAAACATCACACCATATTTCCTTTACCAAAAAAAAAAAAAAAAAAACCTTCAAAGATCTTAAGTTGGGAAGGAGCAGCAGGAGATCCAGTTGATATAGAACGAGCGCGTTCTTATGAATCCACATAGAAAAAAGAGTCCAGAGTTGCTGGAAGGTGCGGGAAGCATATCTGAAGAGGGTCTTCAGTGATTTACAAAATTGGGGGGTCTGAATCAATAGAGGATTAGTGTGTCTGAACCAATTGTTGTAAGTAAAATATTTTCTAGTGGATTCATTATTAGCATGTTTGCCTGGAGGTTTTTTTCTTTTGAATTGTTGTTCTAAAGAGTTTTTTCTTCGTTATCAATCTTTGTGTTCTTTATTTTTTCGTATATTTACTTTTGTGGATTAGTTTTGAAATATTGCAATAAACAACATCTAGGGTCTAACAAATTGGTAATTGAAATTGAATTTCACATTAAATACCTATTCACTCCCCTATTGGTATATTTGGATCAACTTTGGTTCAAATGCAGTAGTTGGTATTTTTTATATCAAAACTTTCAACCAATAATCACTCTTAACAAATAATGCAAGTTAAATATGAAGAGAGATAGGGATGGCAATTAGGCGATCGTCGAGAAGAACACCAAACTCATACCCGCCCTATGACCCGCTAAATCATAACAGGGTGGGGCAGCGCATCCTGTACCCACCCACCCATTAAATGTCCCATTTGTTTTTTTTTTTTTCCTTAAAAAAAAAACACAAAAAAAAAAAAGCAAATTTTTTTTTTTTTTTTGAACAACTTTTCACTCGTTTAAGTGTTACATTCCGCCTATCATAATTAAATAACATATTTAAACAACACAATCTTTAATCAAACAATATTTTTTTCAAACAAGATCTTACAATATATTCAAATACTCATCATAAACAATAATTAACAAAATAATTGTAATAAATAAAATAGAATTCTTAACCCAGTAAAATCAATGATTTTCATTCAATATACTCTCTTAATTGCTCTTGTAGTTTTAAAATTGTATGCAAAAGAAATGGCTATTATAGATCAAAAATTAAAAATTAGGTAGCTTTGGTCGACCGAAAATTCAATTATGTGCTATAGCCAATAAAATATTTAAATCATTAGAATTTCAATTGAACAAAACAGGCATTGATCGAACATACTTTCGATCGATCGGTATATTTCAGTTGACCGAAAAATGAATATTTTGAAAAAATAGGGTGTGTTTGATACACCCCTATTTTCCAGGAAAATGTCAAATCATGGAAAATATTTTCCACCTTTTGTATTTGTTGGGTGTTTGGTTGGCAAAATTTGCCATGGAAAATATTTTCTTAGGTACAACCATTTAAAGCACAACTAACTCATTTGCCTTGAAAATATTTTCTTACCTATTTGTTGAGAAAATATTTTCCAGCTAAGGTGGAAAATCCTTTTGCGTCACGTTTGATTAGGAAAATCTCCCACTTTTTCACCTGGAAAATTAATCTAATCAAACACTTCCAATTATCATTTTCCAGGAAAATAATTTCCAGCCAAATCAATTCCTAGAAAATATTTTCCTACCATCTATTTTCCATCTTTTCTATCAAACACACCCTTATTTTTATATCAAAAAGTGTATTTTTCCAAAATCTATTTCATATGTAGAGTCAAGAATATTTTCACACACGTGATGAATGATAAAAATAGTTTGAGCTTTATATATATGCTAAAATTGACAATTCAATACATTTACATATTAATGAAAGATTCATTTAGAATTTCTAAACTACAATCTTTAATTTTCTTGTTTTCTTCGAGTTCAAGGACTCTACAAATAACTAAATGTAAACTAATTAGATTGGGACTTAATTAAAACAACTAGTTTAGTTCTAATTAAAAGAGTTTATTTGAATTTGAAATCCTTATTTTAAATCGATTGATGCTTTTTCATCTCTATAAATAGAGACTACATGGTACCTAAAGATCCTGCAATAATACAACAATAATATAATAATATTCTAGAGTGTTCAATTTAGAGAAAAAATATAATATTTTTTGTCCAATAATTAGTTGATTTAATTAAAAGAAAGTGCACACCCATTTAAGTAATCTTGATTTTGGAGAATATATCATAGAAGTCTTGGAAATTTGGAGCACGTGTTCATGGTATTAAAAATTGGAAGATGGTGATCTAAAAAGCTAAAAGTTCGTGATTCAGATTCAGTTCAAGAATTGATCATCAAATTTATGTAAAAATTCTAATCTTTTATTCTTGATATAACATATACGTAAACATTTAAATGATCTTGTTTCTTAAATTAAATAACTTTTTAAATTTCTGGGTAATTCTATTCCCGCATGCCAACAAATACAATATGGACAGTGTCTTCATTTGATTCAGAACTCTGCTGCAAAGTGGATCGGCATTCAGATGAAGTTTTCGCGGGCCCACTTGGATGGGATAAGCTCGAGAACAGCCAGCCAAGCAAAGATCTTTATCTTTGGGGAATATATTATATGAAAATGATCAAGTGTCAACCGCACTCCGTTGGCACAATAACAAGTGCCAATGGTCGACACTAGAAAATGACTCGTATATTACATTCCACCAGCTACCAATCCGTAGAAGGAGCTTTCAATGTCGTTCTTTGATAGTGACATAGGAAGTCTGATCCTAGATTATACTGAATAAAGCCCGCACCATTTCAAGTGCCACATAGGGATGCCATCTACAGTAGGGACACCACCTGGTAGTGACAATATCAAATTAGAAGCCGGTGTTAGAAAGAGATTAATGATTACTTCCCCTCTCTAACAGCCATCGTCTGTAATAAAATCAGCCACACTGAGAAGATTATCCAAGCGGTTCTGCTCATTCAACTCCAAGCTTAACAAGCCAGCCTAATCTTTATGTTTCCTATGCTGTATAGTTATGGGTGCGTTTTTCGAAAAGTTCTGTCATTTTGTCCTACCATTTAAAGCAATATAACAGTAGCGTCCTTTATGGTACCATAAAAATGCCCACCCACGGGTGGACTGCACCCCGCCTGACACCCCCCAATAGGGGTGACAAATGCCTACAATGGGCATTATAAAATTTCCCTATAATAGTATCACGGGCTCCTAAGAGATCTAACACAAACATTTAAGCCATTGTTGAGTCGTTTCTCATGTGTAACTCCCACCTAGGTTTCTCATGAGTAACTCCCACACAAGTCCAATCTTTTAACTTCAAAAATAAACCTAACTAATTCAAGTTCAGACGATCTTGATTGATCAAGAGGATGACCTAAATGCAATTTCGCCATGACTGATGCTTAGAATGGTCACTTGAGATGCATAAAGCAACAACTAATGCAGAAATGGCACCATCTGTGAATATGAGTCAACGTTGATGTACATGTCAGCCTGACTAGTCGCAGGTAACTTCCTCAAACCCCTTGTCTTCATCAATTCTCGAACTCTACTAACCTGGCTCCATGCTCTGTTAGAAGCATATAAATTTGACACAAGCACATAGTGGCTTGCATCATGAGGATGAAACTCCAGCATTTTCTGTACCGCCAAGTCCCCAAGATCGAACCTAGAGTGAATGCTGCATCCATGAAGAAAAGCACCAAAAACAGTAACATCGGGCTGAATTGGCATTTTCTCAACAAAAACGAAGGCTTCTTCGAGCCTGCCAGAACGAGACAATAAATTGACCATACATACATAATGCCTCATCAAGGGAACAATATCATATACCTTGCACATTGTATTAAAGTATCTCCATCCCTCTTTAATCATTCCTGTATGGCTACAAGCGAATAGGATATTTGAGAAAATTACATCAGTTGGTTCTATATTTTCCTTCAGCATATCATGGAAAAGGGCAAGGCAATTGTTAGCATCCCCTTGCGTTCCATAGCCACTAATCATTGCACTCCACGTAACCGTGTTCTTCTCTGCCATCCTGTCAAAAATGCTGCGAGCAGACTCTGCATCACCACATTTGGAATATAAATTTAGAAGTGCTGTACCAACATGGACATTCTTGGCTGACAAAAACCCTTCTTTGATATAGTAGGCATGAAGAGAAGAACCAAATCTGATATCCCCAAGGGAAGCACAAGCTGAAAGGACTGCCACCACTGTTACACAATCAGGCTGGATGAAATCTGATCTCATTCGAAAGAACAATTTCAGGGCCTCAAAAGCAAATCCACTTTGAGAATACCCGCTAATTATTGAGTTCCAAGCAATCACATCCTTGTAAGAAATATTCTCAAATAAATAATTTGCATCTCCTATTCTATGATGCTTTGCATACATGTCCACTAGAGCATTTATCACATTAGCGTCATCTAATCCAAGCTTAATAGCCAGACTATGAACAGATGAACCCAATTTCGGATTGGGTGATTGTGCACAAGCTGAAAGAACACTCGCCAATGTAACGGCGTTCGGCAAAACACCTTCCCATGTCTTGTCGGTAAACAACAGCAATGCTTCTTCAGCATAGCCACTCTGGGCATAACCAACTATCATGGCAGTCCATGAAACAAGATCAATAATGGAGAACTCATTTAAAATCAAACGAGCATCTCTAATAGCCATGCACTTCACATACATATCCACAAGAGCAGTAACTAAGTATGAGTTCACCTCAATCCCATTCTTGATCACATACCCATGCACCCACTTTCCCTGATGCAATGCCCCTAATTTTGCACATGCTGTAACTACACTCCCGAAAGTGTACTCATTTCCTTCAACCAGGCCGTCTCTCATCCGGTTAAACAAAGCTAACCCTTCTTGAGCACAATCATTCTGCACATACCCAACAATCATCGATGTCCAGCAAACTACATTTCTACTCAAAATCCTGTCAAAAACTTTGCGAGCAGTTTCAGTATCACGGCACTTAGTATACATATCAACAAGGCCAGTCAATACAAAACTATCAGGTCTCCCAACCTTAACTATATAACCATGCAATTTCCTCCCTTCACTAAAATTCCTCAATTCACTACACGCCTTCAACACAATAGAAAACACGATGTTATCCACCACAATAAAAGTTCTCTTCATAAAATCATAAAAACGAATAATCTCATCAAACAAATCATTCATAAAGTACCATCTAATCATCAATTTATAAGAAGCAAAATCTGGGTCCGGAATCTCATCGAACATCAATCGGGCAATTTTGACACGCCCAAATAAACCATACAAACTAATTAATTTGGTTCTCAAGAAAGGCTCATCAGATTGACCATCAATAATTAAAAGGGCATGGATTTTTTGGAGAGAAGAGAAGGTCTTGCAAAGATTTAAGAGAGGGAAAAAGGGGTTTGACTGAATAGAGTTGATTGAATCAAGTGTTGACTCAATATGATTGGAATTCGATACTGAAGTTAAGGTTCTGGATTCGTAAATGGTTCTTGAGATTGCGAAACGCGGGATGTTTATGTGCAGTAATGAGATGAGCTTCGTTATTTTGTTCAATGTCATTTGTATTAGTTTTTGGTATCGTTGTGTCCGACTACCGCCATTTTTACAGTTCTTTTACTTTAATTAATTAATAGGGAAAAGGTAAATAGCCCCTTTTTGGTACAAACAAATATTCATTAAAATTTTTTATTTTTTTCTACAATATTCAATTTCAACCGTCTATTAAAAGTTAAGTCCACAATATTTAACTTTTAAATCAAATTTCAACTATTCATTCTCCTAAAAATCACTATCCATTTCAAAAAAACTCTTTTAAAACAATATCAAATTTCAATCATATATTTAGTTGGATTTACAATTATTCAATCATAAATCTCATCAACTTTTATAAGATACTACTAAAAATTAGATTTTAATATCTATCAAACAAGGGCTTAATATCCTTACCTCAGTATATTAGTATTTTCACCGTACAATGCACGTGATTTCTATTCTTAACAGTGATTTCAATTAAAAATTATGAAAATATGTTGATTATACAATTAAATCAAATAAAAAATATAGTATAAATAACATTTTACTACAAAACGTTTTTGAATTTAAAACTTTAAAAAATACAAAACTAACCAAAATATGAAACGCTACATGTACATCCTAGTGTATTGCCCCTTTCTAAGTTTTGCATTTAAAAATTAAAAATAAAAATTGAACACATTTCATCTACTTTCTTTTCAATCACACATTTATCAATAAAATAATATTATATATAAATGCAAAAAAGATTTCATTCTTTTTAACCACACATTCACCTAGAAATCAATATTCAAAAACTATTTTTTCAAATAAATTCTTTAAAACGAACATCAAACAGGGGTTTTCTTTTCCAGCATTTTTTTAAGCAGGTCATTTTTCACCAAAAATAATTAAATAATTAAATTTTATTTAATCTATACATTTGTAACGAAAAGTTGATATAACCTAATTAATGATTCTTATAATATTCACATTGAAGAACGTACTCGTTTAATTGACATTAGTAGTAAGTACATATATTGCATGTCTCACATAAATGATATATGATGAGCAATAAATTTAAAGATATATTCCAAGAAATTGAGATAATCAATTTTGTTAAAGGCAAAATGGGGATTAAAGAGATTAATTAGGAGAAAAAATAAAAAAATACTGATTATTTATAATCTAAAAATATTTTCCATATTAAATAATTTATACATTAATACAATCAATTTTAATTAAATATGTCCTCATCAACACATAAGAACAATGAAGTCAAAGTTAAAATTCTCTAAAACATTGAAGTGAGTGAATCAATTAAATAAGATACATTGGATTTTTTTTTGCTACTAAGGATGTGACTTCAACTTCAATGACAAGTAAAAATGAGATAGTAGCGTTGAACTGCAAAACAACATATAAATATCGATTATTAATTTATAGTTACACATGTTAAATAAAATAATAATAGAAGTAAAATTGGAAAATAGTCATTTATAATTTGCAAAAAAATATTTTCCCCTCTACTGGACGCTCCTTGATTCAATGAGTGCATGCATCACTTGATAATAACAAATGCCAATTGATAAAGAAAAGAACAACTGCTTTAAAAAAAGCCCAAATAAATAATCCTCAACTAACTTATCATTGTTTATAAAATAATTTCTCTGTAGAGCTCCAGTTGAATGTCCTTATGGTCATCTATGCAATTCCATAATGAAATTGTCTATCAACATCAAATAATTAACATGGCTATGAAGATTGAAGACAAAATTCATAAAATTATTTAGAAATTACCAGTGTTAGTTGCCTACTTTCGTGATTTCCATGTAGAAGAGTAATATTAGTAGGGTATCTGGAAATAAAGTGCAAACACAATACAAATTAATAAACCAAAAGAATTAAATATAACTTACGGAGAATCTAATATCTTGCCATTCAAGTAAAGATCCAATGAAAAATGTTATAGCTTGGTCGATGAGTCTGCGCGTTACAGATGGTACAATAAATTCACAATGTTCTAAAAAGCAGCAACTTCACTTATTTCATACTTACTCATAATGATATGCCATTAAACAAATTCCTTTAAGGCTTTATGATGTATAATGTTTGGAATTCCAATCACAGAAAGAATCTTATGACAAATCCTATAGACTACTTAAATTACATCGAAAACCACGGAAATAGATTTAATTTTTAATTTGCTTAAGGAAATCTAGAATGAGAAAATTAACCAATGGAACTAAAATAACTATATGTGGTGTAGTTTTCCTAACTATTTACCAGAATTTCACCAGTTTTCCATGTTTTTAATATCCAAAGAAGTTTTATCATTTTCTATCACTTTCTTTCTCTTCATATAATCTATATCAATTCAATTATATCTCAAGAACCTAAATTAACATTGTAGCGATCAGGAATTTTTTCGTTATTTTTATATAAAATAAAATATTTTAAAATTATTAAAGGCGTGTCGCTACGACTGCTCCAATTTATATTAAAAACGTGCTCGTTTAGCAATTATTAAATAAAATTAATTTTATTTTAATCTTAAAAAATTCCAAATTTTATCCAGAGTGTTCCAAGATCACAATTTATTTTTTTGCCCAAGTTTTAATTATTTTAAAAACGTACTCGTCTAGCAATTATTAAGTGAAATTAAATTTATTGTAATCTTAAAAAAAATCCCAAATTTTATCAAGAGTGTTCCAAGATCACAATTTATTTTTTTGCCCAAGTTTTAATTATTTTAAGTCCATAAACAATTTTCATCCACATTATTTATCATTTATTTATTTTTCTTTTCTTTTTTTCTTTTTTTTTTTGCTACACAATTCAATTCAAGTCAACCCAATCACATTAACTCTTGACTCGAATTTTTGAAACTCCATCACGTTATCCTGTCCTTCCATGCAAACTCATCTCCCATTCATGACTGATTTTCCATTCCAAAAACCTTTCCCCAAAATCAGCAATGTGTTTGGGTATTTTGTTTATTTTTTTATTATAGTTATTCCAATTTTCAATACAACTTTTTAATCATACATCTTTTTCCTCCCCAATTTTTAACCATTTATTTATCTCGAGATTTGAAAAAACAAATCTTTATAACTAAAAATCAAATCGAGCCGCCGAACAGATGCTTTCTCCTCCAAAATCCTCACGACATTCCTAAACCAAGATTCTTCCCTAAACTACCAAAAATTAAACCCAAATTAACTCATAAATCCCTCACCCTCTCCCTCACGACAAACACATAGAAAAACTCTTAGCAACTTCTAGGTATACTTCCTTCCCCTCAATCTCACGACATCGGGAACTTGATGTTGATGCTAGAACATCCATTTCTAGCAACCAACGATGCGAGCAATCCCACACTACTTGTTAGAGTACAACCTGTAGACTTTCAATCCTAAACACCAAGCTACTGTCGAAACAAAATCTGCAATACCGAGATTCACTCACGTCCAATTGAATCCCCATAGTCGAAGCTCACTCCACACACCCAACCAAGACACCACCATAACCGAAGTCACAACCCACCAAGCACCACCACATGAACCGTAACCACCACTCGAAACAACACCAACCCACCACCACTGCCCCTTCACCGAACCTCAATATCACAAGCCTATCATCACCTATTTCATCACCATTACTGAGAATCACCACCAACACGAACTACCCTTCACCACCGCAAACACCATCACCAAAAATCGCCAACATCGGGGGATTTATTGGTTTAGCCATATGAAACATATAATTTTTAAGAATGTCCACTTTTTGTAATTTGTCCATATTATCCTTAATAAAGTTAATTATTTACTTTGCAAGATATGTCCCTGAATTTAATTTGGTTCATTTAATTCAATACTTCTTGTTATATCCATATTTTTTAATCTCTTAAGTTCTTCTAAAAATGTTCTATATTGTGATAATTTCTCAAAAGATTTAGGATGGTCTTTTTTTAGTTATATATCCTAATATTATTCATTCTATAACTTCTTCTTCTATATCCTCGTATTCTTCTATAATTTTATGAACTGTATTTATATTCTTTGCTGTTTCAACAGAATTAAAATTTATTTTATTTAGGATAGCATAATCAATATCTTCGTATATTTCTTTTAGTTTAGATTGTCCAACAGAGTGTGTATTTTTAGATTTTTCAACTATAGTTAATAAAAATGAAATTTCTTTATTATTTAAATATAGTTTATGATCACAGTTATTAGATGTTGATGTTTGTGAAGTATTCATAGATTATTGAGTTGGTAAATTATTATACAAAATTTTCTGGTATAAATTCATTCTTTGTTCTAGTAGAATACAATAATCTGCAATTTATTGTTCGTAATTTTCTAAAAATTTATTATATTCTTCAGAAGATATGTTTTCATTTTCCATTTGTTGTTTAATATCTTCCATTTTATCTTTCAATTTTTCTAAAAGGTTATCAAGTCCTTTGATTGTATATCCTGTCATTTAAGTTTGGAATGTATTTGTCGTAATTTTATTTTCTAATTCCATTTTGAGCTGTAATATATCAAAATAATTTATAATATATTGATCATGGTTTTCTAAAAGTATATAATATTGTTCAGATGATTCATCTATATCTATTAATTGAGATATAATGTTATCTATTTTTTCCATTATCCTATCTAACAAATTGTCCAATCCTTCATTTGTATATCCAGGCATTATAAACACAAAGATAAATAATTTATAAAATTTCAAGTAATTTTTCAAACTCTATCAATGTTCGGGAATTGATAATATCTATATCAGCCATAATATCTATACTTTGTTCAAATGGTATATTATATTTTGAAATATTTTTCTTTCTTTTTTCTAATTTATCAATTGTATCTTGAATATCTTGTATCATTATAGATCTTACAGTACCTCTAGCAAAACTTTCTATCATATTTTCTTTAAAACTTTTTAATATCTCTTGTGATGCGTAGAGTTGCTCTTGGTATCCTATTTTATCAATTTCATTTTCATATTCAATACTTTTTTTACTTTTGATATGCTTTTGAACTTTATATGGACATCTTTTAGTTCTGGGTTTTTTCATGATATAATTACTATTATTCATGATATTAAGATTTTCAAAAACTGGTAAAGAAATATTTATCTCTTCCATCACTGTCATAATCTACTACGGGATCATAATCATTATCACTACTAAACACATATCCTAAATATAATTCATTTTTTATTTCAGTATTATCACTATCAAGCCAAAAATAAATAATTGATTTTGTAATTTCTAATCCTAATATTCTTTTTAATGTTGGAAAGATAGTTAACAAACATGGCATATAGACATGATATAACTTTTTTATTTCATTATTTAGTCTAGTAAACTGTTTATGCATAAATAAAGGTTCAATTATGCTATGCTATTCATCATTATAAGGACTGTTTTGATAATTAAATTTAACAATTCTGAATTCTGTCATGTTAAAAGCTCTTCTTCCTCCTAATTCCATAAAGATAGATATATTAAGAATACTAACATCTTTTCCTATTCTCAGTACCTTTATATTTTCCTTCTATTGTTAGTGACCTTCAGGTTTATAGGTTTCTGCTCCACACCCTCCAATGGCTTCCTGCCTTCACGGGTTATTAGCTAAACCTAGATGCCTTCACTGTATAACTCTTTAGATGGAAAATATTTTAGGACAGAGTGTAGGGAGTTTTTTTAATAATATATCTTCTTTTTGGAAATAGGATTTAGAAGACAAGAATTTAGTAACTCCTCATAATATGATAAGTAAATTGAGATTTTATTGATAATATGAAGATTGACAAAGGATTGGTATGAGAATTTTTCAAATACAGAAGATTTTTGGCTTTCTCACAAACTGAGTGGTCAAGAGAGTTCTGTCTTTCAACTAACCCGGAGGCCTATATTTATAATACTACATTGGACACAATTACATCACTGCTTACATCATCGGCTTAACAATTTCACAGCTAAGGACACACCTGTCTATCTATTATTTATTACATCACATGACTCTTACATTATAGGGACACTTATCCTTCTATTTTTTGGTCTTGACATGGCCCCTACATTGTTCTGCATTGTTGAATTAAAGTAGATCTATTTGTATCGCCCTGAGTTCTAAATACCCGGTTCACCACGTCATCGTCTGGTCTAATTTTTCAAATAATATTTTTGCGGAAGAAATAACTGAAATTTATTTTTGACAACATTAAATAAACTGTAATGGTCGATAAAATTGAAAATATTTATGAAACATTTCGAAATAATAAATCGAGCCATTAATATGGTAAAGAAATTGACAATATCATAATTTCTCAATTAACTGAAATTCTCAAAATTATCCAATGTTTGAAAATACGGAAATCATTAAAATAAGATTTTTAACCATTTAACGTCTATTGCCACAATCATCCATCGCTTGCCACCCTCTCCGAAATCTGCAAATATTGTTGAAAATAGACATGAGCATTTCATAGAAATACTCAGTAGACTCATCGTCAATTAATTAATTTACAATATAATTGAACACATAAATGCAGGCTCTTTAGAAATCATAGGGTGTGGGTTGCTCTTCTCGTGCATTAAAGCACATGACTTCTTTCTGAAAAAATCATAGGCTCTTTAGAAATCATAAGGTGTGGATTGCTCTTTTTGTGCATTAAAGCACGTGGCTTCTCTTTGAAAATCATAGGTCCTTTAAAATCATAGGGTGTAAGTTGCTCTTTCTTCTCGTGCACATAAGGCACATAAGTTATGCATAACATCATCATTTATCTTGCAAGATATTCTCTTCTTTCTTTCTCATGCATTTAAGCAAGTAAGTTATGACAAGCATAACAACATAATTATTTCCGAAGAAATACATTATCGTTTCTTTTCATAAAAATGACTTTCACATAAGTCACATAACATACACATTCACATGCAATCATAATTTAAATCAATTAATAGGGGCGAGTCTACCTTAAACTTGATGAGTGCAAAGTTGAGCGGAACATGACATCAATTTCTTTAATTCTCCGTACGCTTCGTCTAGCCAATTAGAAGATTAAGTCGAATAAGTCTTTAGAAATTTATATTTTAAAAATGATAAATTACAATTTGGGGACTGAAATTGATGATTTGAAAGTTAGGGGATTAAAATGAGTAATTTGAAAGTTTAAGGACTAAAATGAATAATTTGAAAGTTAAGGGATCAAAATGAATATTTTTGAAACTTGAGGGACTAAAATGAATACTTTTGAAAGTTGAGGGGACTAAAATGTAATTTTCAAAAGTTGGGTCGGAAACTCAAAACAATAGGGTTGAAATGATAGATTTTAAAAATGAAAGGCCGATTAAACTCATTTAAAACTTAAGGGCTCAAATTGATGATTTGAAACCAAAAGGGACTGAATTGAAACAATTTGGAACATGGGGACTAAAGTTGCAAATTTCGAAAATCAAATATATAACAATTATATAAAAATTTTCCTTTCTCTCTCATCATTTGAAATCAGAGAAGAGAGAGACAAGAGAGAGAGACGCGACCGGAGAGTGGATTCGCGCAAGCCGGTGTCCAGCCAGTGGTTTCGCCGGCGAAATCGCCGGTGCAGGGTGCGATGAGCGGCGTAGCGAGGCAGGGTTCAGATTTGAGGGCTTAGGTACGAGATTTGGTGCGAAACCGGATCCAAAAAGAGGCTTGAATCGCGATTTGAAGTTCGGCCTTAACTGCGAAATCCGGCTAGAAAAGGGTCGACGGTAGAGGTAATGTTCTCGGCTTCTTCTATTTCTTGGTTTGGAGTTTGATTTTTGGATGATTGATGGAGACTTGGAGTTGGGCAGGGGTGTTTTCGTGGGGTGCTTTGCAGTGGTTAGGTTGGTGATAAAGGTGGTGAGTTGGAGGTGGCTGTTGTGTAGTGGCTCGGTTGTGGTGATGATGATAACTGGTGAGGTGGTGGTGGCTGACCGGTGGTTTGGGTTGCTGCAGGTATCATGGTATTGTGCAATTTAAATGTTGAATGGCTCGATAGTTGATTGACGACTGGTTTGATTTCTTGGTTGAAAGGAAAGGGTTGAGTGTGGTGGTGAATGGTGGCTGTTGATGGAGCTGCTAGTGGCTGAAATGGCAGTGGGGGCGGTTGAGGGGGTTTTGATATTGCGTATTGGTTTGATCAGGATTTTGGGAATGCAGTTTAGTTTGGACCGTGACTGAAGGCAGATTGGTTTCAGTGTAGTGAGGAGTGGTATATTGGTTTGTGGTATTGCAGTGATCGATCTTGGAGGTTGGCAATGCAGATGGAGGTTGAGATGGATGCTTGAAATGGAGCTGCACAGGGGCGGTTTTGGTGGTGAAATGATGAATTGAATTAGGTTGATGGAGGTAGAGGGCAGTGTTGGTGGTTCTTCTCGAACTTGGTCGACTGAAATGGTGGTGGTGAAGGTGACTACTGGGGTGGTATTGTTGATGGTTTTTGAAAGGCTGCAGTGGTGCCAATGGTGATGAAAGTGGTGTGGTTGTGTATTGGTTTGGTTTTGCAGACAGTGGTTTGGCTGTGAATTGCAGAGGATGGTGATGGCTGGTGTTAATGGTTGTGCTTAGATGCTGGGAGAACTGATGGAGTGGCTGTTAAGAGGGAGAGGTTGATTGTGGTGATGGTGAAATAGGTGATGTGAGATGGTGGTAGGTGAGAGTTGGTTTGGGGAAAAAATAATAAAGATAGTGGAGAAATAATTATGTTTTGGGAATCTTATGGAATTGAGGGTAGGATTAAATTTAGGGTAATTAATTAAAAAGTTGACTAACTTAGATTTGGAAATGTATTTAAAACTGATATATTTTGGACTGAAAAATGAATTTGAGAATAAATAAATTTTGAGATGAAATTGAATTACGTACTTGAACTTAAAATAATTTAAATAAGAAAAAATGAAGATATCTTTAATAAATTTGAAATTTAAAATGATTTTGAAAATAATACTTTTAATAAATAATTAAAATAATATAATTTTAGAAATTCGGAATTTAATTTAAAATCGAACAAATTGGACATTTTCTCGACTTGGCTAGACGAATCCGTCGCGGCGTTAACTTCAAAATAATGGGTGAGATAGCAGCGACACGATTTTCTAAATATTAAAATAATTATTAAATGCGTAAAAATACTTGATCGCTACACTATTAAACTGCTTTCGCTTGTCCATCAATTCTGTTGGCATGTAAAGCAGTTCCTTCAAGTGACTTCCACCTGTCCATCAATTCTTTTGGCACGTGGGACAGTTCCTGGTTATGCACGTCTCTTGCAAAGTGGCAAAGCTTCCATGGATTTGATGAGTGTCAAATTTATTGATGTATTCTTGCAAGATTGTTGACTTTTCTTTTCCTTCATTAGTGAGTAGGGTCCATCCATTGTACTGGCATATACATTTGAATTTTTTCTCATACAGGTTTTTGGCAATGTTGTAGAGAACTTTAATTCCCAACACCCTTCGGGATCTAAACCATGATCTTGTAATGTTTGGTACTGGCTTGGTATTTTTTTCCAACTACAATTTGAAAATTTCGAGCAACATACCCAATCGTGATAATATGCTCAGTAGGATAATATATCCTTCCATCAATTTCAGGACTGATCGAATAAAATTTTAAATATATGGGTTTTCCTTGAGCAAACTTTGAAATTTCTTCTTTTAGTAAATCATCAAATTTTTCGATTTCTTTCAGATCTTTTCCTAGATAGATAAGATCCAAGAATCCATAATCAGCTGCCATTTTTGTCATGACGAGATCTCCTCCCTGAGTAACGATCAATCGTGGGTATACATGGTCTCCAGACGAAATGTAATAGCAATCACATTCTTGAAGTTCATATATAACTTCAACAGTAGTTTTATATTCGTTTTCTTTTGGTAAAAAAAGGGAATCATCTTCCTCTTCAGCACGAATTCTGACTACCATTGTATGTTCATCTTTGGCATTGATTATGATTTTTCGAGGACTGGCTTCATTTATAACAACTTTTTTGGGACTTGGTTCATCTCTTTTAATTGTTGGTCCACCACTGCTTCCAGAAGATGTACCTGTTTGTATTTTTGATATAACATGTTTGGTATCAGCCTGTTTGGTAATCAACGATTCAAACTGAGATTCAATCTCAATTATGTTATCGCTCAATTCTTTAGTATAATTGTGATGAAATGTTGAGATTTCCATCAATTGCTTGAAACTTCCTTGGAGAGTTTCTGCAAGTTGTTCAATTCCAAGCTTTATATCTTCAGCTTCCTCCATGAGGAAGTTCAATCGCTTTTTGGCGTCTATTATGGATTTTTTGATATTATCCATCTGCGAATTCAATATTCCTACTTAAAAACTTCGCAAGAAAATTATTAACACCTTTAATATGAACTATATAAAAATTATAAAATGCCAAATAGGCTTGCCATCTATGAAGCCTTCTATATTGAGGTTCTTGTGGTAATTTATTTTTTACTAAACCTGCAACTTGAGAATTATCAGTTTCAACAATAAATTTATTAGATAATAAAAACAATGAAAACTTCTTTATTCCTCTGATGATTGCTAACAGTTCTTTCTCATGAGTAGTATAATTTATTTCTGCTTGATTAAACGTTCCACTTGAGTATCTACAAATTTCATTAAGATCTGTTTTTAATATTGCTGTCCAATACTTACCCGAGGCATCAGTATTAACTATCAGATTATCTTTTTCATCTGGTAATCTTAATTTTGGTAAATTTTTACATTCTTCTTTTAATAATTTGACAATTTCTGTATGTTCGTCACTCCATCATTTGGTATTTGTTTTCCTGAGTAAAAATTTGAATTTTATGTCTCTTTTTTGATAAATTTTCAATAAATCCTTCTGCATAATTTAAACATCCTAAAAATTTTTGTATTTGTTCTTTTGATTCTAATTTGTTTGGAAAACTTTCTATCTTTTTAGATATATATGTTTGTAATTTTATCCCCCTTTTATCTATTGATAATTCAAGAAAATCAATTTCTTGTTTTTCTATTATAACTTTATTTTTTGAAAGAACAATTCCTTCTTTTTTGCATTCATTTATAAATTTAATTAAATGGTTTCTATGTTCTTCTTTATTATTAGAACATATTAATATATCATCGACATAGACAATTAAGAATTCATTAAATTTTCCAAATATGTTATCCATTCTTCTTTGATATATTTGTGGTGCATTTTTTAAACCAAATGGCATAACCATCCATTCATACTTACCTTGGGTGTACTAAATGCTGTATATTGAATACTATCTTCTTCCATTTTTACTTACCAAAATCCTGATTTGCAATCAAATTTAGAATAATATTGCTTTCCTTTTGCAAGATTTATTAATACCTCTTTATTTGGTAAAAAGTATCCGTCAAATTTAGTATATTTGTTTAATTCTTTATAATTTATCACAATTCTAGCTTTTCCTCTTTTTTGTTCAGAATGTTTCATGACCATAAAAACTGGACTACTATGGGGTCCATTATTAGGTCTGATTAATTTTTGGTTAAGTAATTCTTTTATCTGAGTTTTAAATTCTTGTGTATCTTGTATGGTATACATCATTGGTCTAACTCTTATAATAACATTTTCTGTTAATTCTATTTTAGCTTTTGGATGATATGGTTTCCAAAATAATAATGGATTCTCTCCACAATTTTTTTCTAGTTGATCAATGATTTTTTTCCATGTTTGTTTGTATGTTTGTTTTTAAGACTTTTTATACATTATTATTTTATTTTTTATTTCATTTTGTGTAATTGGTTTTTTCTCCCATTTATCACCACGCTGTGTTGGCTGAACTCTGTAAGGTCTAAATTCTCTTGATATTTTTAGTAAATGTGCACAAGGTGTTTGTAACATTATCATGTAATTATTTTGTTTATAATACTGAAATTGTTGCATAAAGTCATTTCCAGTAATATATCACATTCTAATTTGTTATAATTATATATTTTATTTACAACTATTTGTTTACTCCCAAGTATTATATCAATTTTATCAGCACTATTAATTATATGAGTACTTTCTCATGTTACTTCTGTAATTTTTATCTTTCCATCAGTATTCTATGATTTTATTAAGAAACCTTTGAATATTGTTATATCACTTCCAGTGTCAATTAATACACAGGTTGTTATATTTGTTTCAACAATTGTAACTTGTATATAAACGACTAATGGAAAACTTATTTGGTTATTCATTTATTCAGTTTTTCTGCATAGTATAGTTTGACCATTGTGAGTTATATATAATCCTTCACGTTTTATACTATAATCTTCTAGTCCATCCAGAAAGCTCATTCCTAATAATACATGAGGATTTACCATATTGTTATCTACATGACATGGTACTAGGAGATTTATTCCTCCTATTTTTATTGATACTTTTACTTCAAGTTCAGTCATATGTACTTGTCCATCAAAATTTATATATCTATATGGATCAGTTCTATGAGATATTAATCCTTTATTTCTATTTGAAGCTATATGACATTCACTAGCTCCTGTGTCAATTAATATATTTGATCCTTTTATATGTTCTATTCCATTGAAATAATCACCTTCTATTTTCATATTTCCAACATTTATATTAAGTTTTATTTCTTTTGTATTACTAGTTTCTCCTAATTGTTTTCTATTAGGTAAACTTCCTGATCTCCTAATTAATCTCTCATCTTCAAATGTTATGTTATTATTAGGGTATTCTTCTTCTCGTAACTCTATGATTTCTGGTTTATTTTTTGTTATAGTAAGTTCATAGTTTCTTGGAACTAAACTTATTTGTTTATCTGGTTCTACAGCTTTACCGAAATCTTTACATTCTTTATGAATTTCAATATATGGTTTTTTAGAATAAATGTTTCCATAATTAGAATTAGTAAATGTGTATAATGCCCTGTATTCTATAGTCATAATTTTATCTCATGGTTCTATTATGTCATCTTTATGTAATTTGAAATGTAGTCCTAAAACTTCATTAAAGTTTCTATCTTTTAACGATATACAATATTTTGGATAACATGTAAATATTACTTTCTTATATGCTAGATTTCCTTCCACTGTTCCTAAATGACTGTCTTTTAAATTTATAATTCTTCCATCATGTAAACTTACAGTCAAAGGCGAATCTAATCCTTCTCTAAACAGGGATTTAAACATTATTTGGATACCTGCTACGTAAACATATTGAATCTTTTCACTTTATTTTCTATTGATCTTTGTTAATAATTCTGCAACTGTATTTTTTGTTAAAAGATTTAATTTGTGTGTTCCTTGAGTGGTTCTAACATCTATTGCCCTTCAATTTTATGATATTCATTTATTGTTACTTTTTCTTTTTTCCATATTCTGTCTAATATTTTCCATTTTCCTATTTTCAAATCTAAAGATAATTTTTGTATCTTCCTGAACTTATTATTATCAAAAGTTACCTTTAATCCATAACCTTCTATTCCTTCATATTCTTGTTTATTTATGTTATTATTTGCTTCTATTTTTTCTATTTTTTTATTCTAATTCTGATTCATTACTTTCTGAATCTGTTTCACTTATATAGACTTCTTGATCATAGTATTCTTCAATATCTGATATTTCACTTAGTTCACTTTCTATTTCTAGATATTCTTTTTATAATATTTTAACTTTCTTTTTGTTACAATCCAACATTTACATTGGCTTTTGTCTTTCTTATAAGTTTTGTTTTTCTGTCTTTTATTTGGATTATATCTTCTTCTGTAATATCTTCTCTTAAGTTTTATATATTTTTTCCTAAAGTTTCTGAATTTTTTAAACTTTCTATTTTTATATTTTCTTTTATTATTATTTTTTCTTCTTTCAGGATTACATCCTCATTTGGTAGGTTTTTTCATATCTTCACAACATGTTCTGGTTAATTTTCCTGATTTCTTTAATAATTGTCTTTGTTGACATATATATATATATATATATATATATGCTAATTTTTCAAATAAGAATTTTATTCTTGATCCTAATGTTCTAGGTGTTCCAGGGTTATCTCTAATAAATTTTTCAAATTCTATCTTAAAGTATATTCCCCATGAACCTGGTAATTTATTGTAATACATATCTCTCTATACTTCTTGATTTTCATTACTATAGAATTGGACATAATAGTATTCTTTAAACTCACAAGTATATTCTTTGATTTTACACATATCACATATTGTTAAATTTATTAATATTACTCTTGCATTATCTTTTTCTCTTATTGATTCTGCTTCAGAATTACTTATCCAATTTTCTCCTAAAAATTCATCCGCAATATAATCCACTAACTTTTCTATTCCCTTTCTATCTGATTTTATTAGTTTCGTCTGTACATTTCTTCTTATTAATGCTTTTGTATCACTACTTATTCCTTCCCACCAATTTCTAACATGTCCTTCAAAAGATGCTACTAAAAAATTTATCATTATATCAGTACTTTCTCATGTATCATCTTTATTGTATAAAAAGAATAGTATCATTGAATCTGCCCAAGTTAATAAGGCTTTTTTTAGTATCTATTTTACAATCCAAATCTAATTTTGTTCCTCCATGATTAATAGGTTTATCATAATTATTATTTGGTTCAAACCTATCTTTATATTTATTCCCTCTAAGTGGTTGTCTATCTCTAATTTTATCATAATATTGTCGGTGTGGTTTATTATATAAGGGTGCATAACTTTCATCTGAATCTGGTAATTATTGTTTAGAAGTTCCTATAGGAGCATGTTTAGGTGCTCCTCCAGTATTCATTAAAACTTGGTATTCATTAAAATTTTCTATGCTTAACTGGTCAAAATTTTCTATAAGCAAATATAATTCTTCATCCATTTTTGTCTTGTTCTTCTTCAATTTTTTCTTCAGCTTTTAATTTTCCTAAAGTTTTTTCTATAAATTTTTGTAATTCTAATTCTTCGTCTAGTATTTTTGGTAATATGTTTCTCCTAAATTCATCATCCATATTTCCTGCTTCTATAATAATTTTTTCTTGTTCGAAATGTTTCTTTCCTATTCTAAGTATTTCTTTTTCTATGAGTTTTTTATTTATTTTCTTATCTTTGGTTTTATTATTTTCTTTGAATTCTCTAATTTCTAGTTTTAGTATATTTATATCATTTCTTACTTCTTTTAATTCATTTTTTACTTCTTGAACATCACTTATTAATGATTTTATTAATATTTTTAGATCTTCAATATATTCCCTTAATGACATTTTATACTCTTGATTTTTGAGTTTTTTGTACCTTAAATAATCTGTCATACATATCATCTATTTTTATTTCTATCTTTTTTATTTTTTCTTCTATTAATATGATTTTTTCGTTTTCATTCTTTCTTATTTTCTCATTTAATTTATCTATTTTTCTATAATTATTCCAATTTTATCTTGATTAATTAATTCTCCTGACTTTCTTTGGAATTCTTTTAAGATTTCTTCATAAATATTTTTAACTTCTCCTATCATTTCTTTTAATTCTTTGAATTGTATTGTTAGTTTATTTTGAATATTTTGTAATTTTTCTTTGATATTCATATCCTATATATTTAATTGTTGTAATTCTTCAATGGCTAGTTTATCTTGTAAATTTATGTTTTTATATGTTTGCCATAAAAAAACACTTATCCAATTTAATTGCATATTAAGAAATCCATCGGATTCTCCCCATGAGCTTAATGGTTGAAACATAGTTGTATTAGCTCCTTTTATTTGGTAAGATCCTACTGGTAGATTAATATTTTCTATTATTTGTTTTTCAAATTTTATTTCTGGAAATTCTGTCATTAAATTTTTCCTTTGATATGCTCAACTTCTAATCTTAATTCCGTATCATATATTACTTCTTTACATATCATTATATTATATTCACAAAATTCTTCAATTGATCTTAACATCGTTTTTCTTTGTTGTGCACTATAACTTTTTATGTAATATTTTATTTCTCCAGTTATATCATATTTTTCCATATTGATTTTTTCTTTGTTATTTATGATCATAAGTATATTGGGTAATTGTTTTAGAATTGTATTAAAGTATTTTATTTTACTTTCTAATGATTTTAGTCTTAGAAATCCTTTTCTTTTTATATTTCTTTCTTCTATCATTTGGTCTAATAGATTTCCTCTTTGTTCTATTATTGAATCTAATTTTTCATTTGTTTTCATATCTAGATATTTGATTAATAAGGATTTTCCTCTATGATAATTCATTTCTATAATCTTTGTATAATTCTTCTAGTACGTCTTTGTGGATTAAATCTAATATTTTGCTTATGATAAAATCTTCTTTTATTATATAGAAATTTATTAGATCATAAATATATTTTCTTATATCTTCGTCTAAACTTTTTAAAGTTCTCAAGATTTCTATTTTATAATTATCGGGTAGTATTAATGTATGTATAATCATAAATCTTGATGTATATATTATATATTTATTTTTGATTTGTGTTATATAATATTTATCTTTTAGATCTTCCATATGGCACTGATACCATGTGAGGGGTGCTACTATGAGCGAACAAAAATCAAATAAAAGTATATAAATGTAAAGTTTTAAGGACTAAGTTGTAACTTTTCTAAATTCTAAGAGGTTTGGTTGAAATATGATATTTAAGGGTATTTGAGGTAGTTTATAGTGTTTAAGGCTATTTTGATGAATTGATAAAATTTTTGGCTATTTTTCCAAAGGGCCATTTTCATGGTATGCCACCGCCAACCTCCCCTCTCCAAAAATTTCATCCGAAACAACCCAAAAATCAAGAATCAAACATAACCCATAAACTTATCTCAATCATTAGCCATTGTCAATCGCCGGAAAGCCCAAGAATCCGAGCCTCCAAAGCCTCGGTTTGCCTTGATTTTTTGCACCCAAAATCGCCCAAAAATCCCACTCACACCCACACTGCACTCACGTCGCCACGTGCCGGCAACATCACCATCGGACAAACGCCAGTGGTCGTGAATTTGAGGAAGGGGCGAAGCCCCCCCCCCCTTCTCTCTCTCTCTCTCTCTCTCTCTCTCTCTCGGCTGCTGATGATAGAGAGAGAAAAGAGAGTTAAGTTATTTTTATGTTTTGAATTTTGTAAAAATTAATATTTTAACCCCAAGTTTTGAAAAGTATTTATTTCAGTCCTTCAGTTCTTTAAAATGTTTTGTCCAGTACTTATTGAGTTTTATAATATTTCTAATCAGCTCTTAAGTTTTGAAAATATATTTTCAGCCCTACACTTTCAAATTTCCAATTTCTATAAAATTTCAATTCAGTCCCCAAATTTCATTTTTGTCACTATAATCTTTAATTTTCGAAATACTAAAAAAAATTAATTTTCTTTTGGTTTGGATGAAGCATTTGTTAAATTAAGAGGTTGACATGCTATTCATAATTGCATGTTTTATGTGAATTTACGTGATTTATATACTTAATTACATGAGACAAGACATGAATATCTCTTATGAGATAAATTGAGAAATTTATGTTATACCTGTCACAAGACAAGAAAGTTTCATTTGCACTCACTATGTGATGCTTATGATTTAGAAGAGAATGTCATGGTATTATTTGCATAAATTCGTGTTCAATTATTTTGTAAATTAATTATTTGCGATAAGTCTATTGAGAATTTCTTTTTGAAATGCTCACCCATTATTTTAACAATTTTTGCAGATTTCGAAAATGGTGATGAATGATGGACAGAAATGACAAATCATTAATAGAAATTATTTTTAAAATCATGTTTTATGAACTCCGTTATTTCATTTTGTCGAAATTTAGAATATATGAATTGCTCCAAATTATTTATTTTAAATTTGAATTACATTTAAAATTTTCAATTAATAAATGTGATGTTTGAAATTTAGTTATTTTGACAATAAATTTTCATTTGAAAATTAGTTTTTAAAGAACGACGTGACATTTCAGGTTTCAGGACGTTAGAAGCATAATTTCTATCATTCGGTCAAAACAATACAGATGGCTAAAATTAATCACAAATTTGAAAAGAATAAAACTCGAAATAAACAACAAATAACTTGAATCCACAAGTTTTGCAATTTGACAAGAAATTAAAAATAGAATTTAGTTATCAATTATATCATAAAACATCATCCCACATAGGATTATGCACATTAATTGTATTTTTCCTCTACAAACTAGTTACAGAAAAGGAAGAACAATCTCAGAAAATTTAAAATATATGAAGTAAAATTTTACAAAAACAATGAGAAACAAAGAAGCATCGTCGATTCAAACACTATTATTTTTCTATCATCATATAACAATGTAGAAATAAAGCGTTGAGGCTATACCGTTGTATTATAGTGGTGCATTAGGAGAAAATTGTAATGAGTAATGTCCCTATCGTGAAACACTTTTGTAGGGAAACTGAACTCCATTTCCAGTAGGCTTGCTGAGTTTTGGCTTCAGAATATATGCAGTAAATGGTTGAAATTCCCATTGAAGAATGAAGTTTCCATTGTCGGATATCATTTTCTCAGAATATAAATCCCAAAGTAGCATTAAATACCCTTTGTATAACTGAAATCCAATAAAAGACGAAATTAATTGGCATTGGGATAAGTATTCTGATTTTTTTTTAATAATTAATTGAATCACTAAGTTTATAACATCTCTTCTAATTCCCAACCTTAGTTCTCCACCTTCTCCCATACATCAACCATATTACCAATTGGTAAGCTTTTCTCATTTGTAACCTAAAAGAAACATAGACATACATTCCCTCAAGTTTTTTCTTTCTAAATCAAACTTTTTGAGCATTAGACAAAAAACTGAGCCTTAACTCATGGACCCCTAACCTTGAAACAATGCTGGATCATGCTACACACACAAAATGGATGACAAACTAATTAAACGACACACCCCTCCATGTGAGAGGTGTGTCGTTTAGTTTGTCATCCATTTTGTGTGTAAGGAATTATCCAACAATGCTAGATCTACAATCTTAGAGTTTATATGATGTTTACCGCAGAAAGAGAACCCAATAATTCCAACTTGAAATCTTCAGTCCAACAAATACAAAAACCCATATTCTACAATCAAAGAAGGAAGGGTTAAACTCCAAAAATAGGACCTTCAAAGTACTACCCTCCTTGTGGGCAGTCTTGGCAACAGATGCAGCATCGGCATACCCAATTTTCTGGAACAAAAGTAGCATTAACTTACAATAAGTAAAGTTTAGCTACAGGAAGATATACGGCCAAAGAATGCATAATTTAGTAACTTATCATGTTTAGACTGAAACCGTTTTCTAAACCACATGTTGTTTATCGTGCTGACGTGGATTCAATATGTTGGCCTCAACTTAAGATGGCGACTGGTTAATTTTGACCGGGGTAATTTTGCGCCGAGCTGAACTTGGAGCCGACCTCAACTTTGAGGGAGAGGTGATTCGCATTGACCGAGCTTATAAACTGCCGAGGTGAATTCGGAGCCGACCTCCAAAGTTGATAAGGTGCCGAGGTGAATTGCATTGACCGAGCTGATAAGGTGCCGAGGTGAAAAATGGAGCCGGCCTTAACTTTGAGGAAGATGTGAATTGCATTGACCGAGCTGATAAGGTGCCGAGGTGAAAATGGAGCCGACCTCAACTTTGAGGAAGAGGTGATTTGCATTGACCGATCTGATAAGGTGCCGAGGTGAATTCCGAGCATAGTGAGATTGGCGGCGCTGCTGATACATCAAATCAGCCGCATTATATGTCAGTAATTATGATTGTTTGTGAAATGTCAGTATAATCAACTGTGACATGTTTTCAGCAATTGCAGTAGTCATTGTCAGTCACACACTGCAGAAGTGATATGTTGTAATGATTATGTTTTAACCCTTCAACTACTATAAATAGAAGTGGTAAATGCTCATTAATGGGCATGTGATAAAAAAAACCCTCAAAACTCTTGCCATTTGGTTTCGTGGATTCGACCTGGCTGTCAGATCGGTATCGAACTGGACGTGAATTTCTGTAATTTTAACCTCAGTTCGCTTTCGATCTGTTGCTTTACTCACCTCTTGCAATCTCTCAAACTTTATTACAACGTATATAATCCTGTTTGGGAGCTGTATACTTAGGAAAATTAAATAAAAATATACAATTCGTTTATCAAGTTGAAAGATCCTACTACTTTTATTTGTTGACAGAAACAGACGTCAACAAATTGGCGCTAGAAGGAGGGCCCGTATCCTTGTATTCGGCAATCACATATCTGCTCTTGCATTATGATGAGTAACAGGAAAAATTCAGGGAGCCACCGGGGACATCGTGGTGAGGATTCACAAGGGAATTCCCGTATGTCCCGAAGGTCCGCCATTCCGCAACCCCCAGCGGAGGCCAACATGGGAATGATCCTAGATCGACTTGATAGGATGCAAAGGGAAATGGAAGAGATGAGGAGAAATCAGGATCGGGGCCGTCACCAAGAGGTGCGTGAAGTACAATCTCAACTGCAGAGATCGGATGGACGCTCACATTTCGAAGAACAACAAACTGGACACTCTGACAACACAAGGAGTGCGGTAGGTGAAAGCACACCTTATGTACGGAGTCAAAAATCGCTTAGTTGGATAGGACCGAATCAAGCGAGAAGGGGTGAAAAAGAAGAGGAGAGTAAGGCTGTACGGACTAAGGAACATGGGGACAGATCTCCGATGAAAAAAGTGAACCCAGAAAACCGGCCGGCTGGTAGCTCGACTCTTCATTTGGGTCAGCAACCGATTTTTTCGTCCAGCAGACCGGATCAAACTGAAGTTGAGCAATTAAAGAAAAGACTGTCTGACTTGGAGGTAAAACAAGAAGGGTTGGGATCAACAGAACCATCTACCAAGAGAACGTCACCTTTCACGGAGATCATATTGTCACAACCTCTGCCGAGCAAAATGAAGATGCCTCATGTCGCCGGGTACAATGGGGAGACTGACCCAGTGTCACATCTGGATCAATACATGTCATGGATGGAGCTTCAAGGGGCAAGCGACGCAATAATGTGTAGGGCTTTTCCCTTAACTCTTGGGGACCGGGCTCAACGATGGTTCCGCAATATATCTCAGCACTCCATATCAAGTTGGTCTCAACTAAGTATCCAGTTCTTGAAGCAATTCATGGGGTCAAAAATTTCGACCACACCGAAGGAGAGCTTGGTGACCATTAGACAGGAGAAGGATGAATCATTAAAGAGTTATTTAGGCCGCTTTAATAGACACATCATGGGAATGGAAAGAATATCGGATGACGCGCTGCTCATGGCTGTTCTGTCGGGCCTACAAACGCAGACTCGTTTCTGGTGGTCAGTACATGAGGATGGACCTCGCACGTACCAGGAGTTTCTTAACAGGGCGGAGAAGTTTATCAATTCCGAGGAGGCATCATGTCCCAAAGAAGGTCATCATAATACAGCGGCGATGTCAGACAAGAAGGAAAGCAGGGATGATAAGAAAGAATTTAAAAGGAATACTTCTGGGAAAAAGAGAGGCTACAAACCAGCGGATAGGTTCCGTCCATATAATCCTGAACAAAGAAGTGAGCTCACCCCGTTAAATGCATCAACTGAGGTCATCTTCACGAACGAGAAAGACAAGGGGATAATTTTGCCGGCCCGGCTGATAAAGCAGAACCCGAATAACTTGGACTTCTCCCGGTATTGCAAATACCACAGGTCAGTGGGACACACCACGGACAAATGCCGAAATTTGAGATTCGAAATTGATAGGTTAATAAAGAGGGGAAGCTTACAAGAATACGTTGCTGAACCACGGGATTCAGGAAGGCAATTCAAACAACAGGAGAAGTATGCCGTCCATCAGGAGATAGAGCCTCGCGGCAAAGACCGGCCTGATGAAATTCGTACAATTGTGAGCGGAAATCAAGTGCAGGTAGGGTCAAAGAGGAAAAGGCGAGAGTTCGCTCGGGAGGCCTGAAATAGCTATCAGATATGTAGTCATGCAATGACGCCAAACGATTCGGAGTCTTTCAGTTTCTCTGAGGAAGACGCAAGGGGGGTACTCCAACCACATTCAGATGCTTTGATGATCACGATGCCGGTGAACGGTATAAAGATCCACAGAACTCTGGTGGATGACGGTAGTGCTGTGAATGTGTTATACTGGAAGACCTTTGAAAAAATGGGGATTGACCCGCGTAGCTTACGGCCAAGGAGAACGAGGATTCAGGGTTTCACTGGTGACTACATCTACCCGAAAGGTGAAATATCTTTACTGGTGGAACTGGGGACAGGATCTTGCCAAAGGCGCGTGATCGCTGATTTTGTGGTAGTAGACGTCATGACAAACTACAATGCCATATTGGGAAGACCGATCCTCCACGAGCTTAAGGCACCAGCTTCAATTTATCACTATTGTCTGAAATTTCCTACGCCACACGGGGTGGCTACCATAAAGGGGGACCAGAGGGTTGCGCGAGAGTGCAATTTAGGCTTCGCTTCCAACAATGTCCAAATGGAGAAAGAAGAAAGTCCCGCCGTAGAACCAAATGGGGAAGACGAGCCGATAACAGAGCTGCAAACGCTGGATCCAAGAGGTACACAGGATAGGGGTCAGTCAGGTCCTGTGGAAGAGTTGGATACTGTTAAAGTTGACGATGCAAAACCTGATGTCGAATTCAGAATAGGACGTGGCTTAGTGGAGCCCATCAGGACCGACCTCATCAATTTTTTGAAAAAGAATTCCGATGTGTTTGCATGGACTCACTCAGACAATGAAGGGATTGATCCTAAACGTGCATGCCACCACCTCCAAGTTAATCCGGATTTCAAACCTAAGGTACAAAAAAGGAGGTCACTTAATCCTGAACGGTATGAAGCGCTGGCAAGGGAGGTGGTGAAATTACTTAGCAACGGATTTATCAGAGAATCTTTCTATCTTGTGTGGGTAGCTAACCCAGTGCTGGTTAAGAAAAGCAATGGGACATGGAGGCTGTGCATCGACTTCTCAGAACAAAGCTTGCCCCAAGGATAGTTTCCCCCTCCCCGGGATAGACCAAATGGTGGATGCTACGTCCGGACATCAGCTCCTCAGCTTCATGGACGCTTACTCGGGGTATAACCAAATACCAATGAATGAAGCAGATGAGGAGCATACCTCGTTCATGACTGATCGAGGACTCTATTGTTACAAGATGATGCCGTTTGGTTTAAAGAACGCTGGAGCAACGTATCAGCGTTTGGTGAATGAAATGTTCAAAGATCTCATCGGGAAGACGATGGAGGTAAATGTCGATGACATGCTCGTAAAGAATATCCAAGCTGAAGACCATATTCAGCACCTTGATGAAATGTTTCGAATACTGCGAACTTACAGAATGAAGCTGAATCCCAAGAAATGTTCCTTCGGGGTAGGATCAAGGAAATTTTTGGGCTACCTGGTAAACCAAAGGGGTATCGAAGTTAACCCTGATAAAATACAGGCGCTGATGCAGATGAGGGAGCGAAGGAGAATTAAAGAGGTGCAAAGTCTGACGGGGAGGATAGCAGCTTTGAGCCGTTTCGTATCAAGATCTACGGATAAGTGCCGGCCATTCTTTGATATTATCAGGAAGAACAAGGATTTTAAGTGGACGAAAGAATGCCGGACGGCCTTTGAAGAATTGAAGAAGCAGTTGGCGTCCTCGCCTGTCCTTTCCAAACCGATATCGGGAGAAGTGCTCTCTATATACTTGGCCGTTTCCGAACTGGCAATGAGTGCGGTCCTAGTGAGAACCAAGCAGGGAGTTCAACGACCAGTCTACTATGTCAGCCAAGCCCTGCACGACGCCGAACTTCGATATTCTGAAATGGAAAAACTAGCCTATGCTTTGATAATGTCGACTCGAAAATTGAGGCCTTACTTTTTGGAGCATCAGGTTGAAGTATTGACAAATTACCCTCTGAGGCAGGTGCTACAAAAACCTGAGATGTCTGGACGGTTATTGAAATGGGCGGTAGAGTTGGGACAATTCGATCTGGTGTACAAAGCGAGAGCCGCCATCAAAGGGCAAGCCTTGGCTGATTTCATGGTGGAGCTCACACCAACTAACTTAAGTTGTTGCGCGGAGGTAGATGGGACATGGCGGTTATTCGTTGACGGTTCATCAGCGGGAAACCGGGTAGGGGCCGGAGTCGTCCTAATCAACCCTGATAATCAATTCTTTTGCAGCTCCTACCGTTTTGAATTCGAGGTAACCAACAATGACGCTGAATATGAGGCCCTGATTGTGGGAATGGACACGGCTCAAGCGATGGGTGTTGATAGCCTTATCCTGCACAGCGATTCACAACTGATAATCAACCAAATCCGGGGAACGTATGAAGCCAGTGGTGAAAAGATGAAGACCTACAAGGCAAGGGTTTTAGAGGAGCTAAGAAAGCTTAGACATGCAGAGTTTATCTAGATCCCTCGATCCAAAAATAGTCAAGCGGATGCTTTAGCTCGCTTAGCGACAAGTGAAGGAACGTCTGAATTGGAAAGCATATCGATCGAAACCTTGTCGCAATTCACCTTAAAACCGTTACCTTCAGTCGTCCTGCAAAGCTCTCTGAAGAGGACATAGAAGGATGAAATTATCCAATACTTACGAGAAGGGACGACGCCACTTGATCAAGTAAAAGCCCGTAGTTTGAGGATCAGATCTGCGAGGTACACTTTAATTGGGAATGATTTGTACAAGTGAGGTTTCTCCCTACCACTATTAAAATGTTTAGACAATGAAGAGGCTGAGTATGTGATGAGAGAAATCCATGAGGGCATTTGCGGGAACCATACGGGGGGACAAGCTATGGCGTTCAAAATTATTAGGTAGGGGTACTTTTGGCCTACCTTGAAGAAGGACGCGATTGAGTTTGTAAAGACCTGCGACAAATGTCAAAGGTTCGCCCCGATCATGAGGAACCCTCCTGAAGAGCTGACTTCAGTGATGAGCCCATGGCCGTTCACTAAATGGGGAGTAGATCTGATCGGGCCATTACCAACGGCAAAAGGAGGAAACAGGTTTGCTATAGTTGCAGTGGATTATTTTACTAAATGGGCAGAAGCTGAACCGCTGGTCAAAATTAGGGAGCAGAAAAATACAGACTTTATATGGAAGTTAATCATCTGTAGGTTCGGAATCCCACAATCCATTGTGACAGACAACGGTAAACAGTTCGACAACGAAAGGTTTAAATCTTTTTGTGAAGGGTCGGGCATCAGGAAACATTTCTCCACTCCGAACCATCCTCAGTCCAACGGGCAAGTCGATGCGGTGAACAAAATTATCAAGCATAATATGAAAACCTGAAGGGAACGTGGGCGGAAGAATTGCCCGGGGTATTGTGGTCCTACCGAACAACCCACAGGACATCAACAAGAGAGACCCCGTTCACTTTGGCCTTCGGGACAGAAGCTGTAATCCCGATGGAGGTGGGTGTGCTATCGTTTCGGGTCACTCACTTCAATGAGAAAGATAACCAAGATGCCCTCACTGCTGAATTGGACCTTACGGAGGAGAAGCGATTACAAGCACAGGTTAGGAATGCAATATACAAGCAAAGGAGTGCGAGGTATTACAATGCTAGGGTGAGACCGAGAAAGTTCCAAATAGGGGATCTGGTGTTAAGAAAGACGATCACGACGTGTGAACCTCTGGGACCAAACTGGGGAGGTCCGTATCAAATCAAGAAGGCTGTGAGCAATGGATCTTACGAACTAGAGACACTTGACGGAATTCAGCTTCAGCACCCCTGGAACGCAGAACACTTGAAGAAATATTTCCAGTAGGACAGGATGTGAAATTGAATGTGAATATTTTTTGATGTCATCCGAAATGTAATCAAATGAATAAAGAGTTTAATGTTTCAAAGTATGCAAACCTGAATGGATGTTTCCAAAGCAAAGACCTTAGTTGATGATCCGTAAGTACCTGTAAGGCAGGATATTTTCAACATCACAAGGCAATCCGTCTCAAAGACGAGAAAGACCTCCTTGAGAGGCAAAACAAAGACCTTAGTTGATGATCCGTAAGTACCTGTAAGGCAGGATATCATCAACATCACAAGGCAATCCGTCTCAAAGACGAGAAAGACCTCCTTGAGAGGCAAAACAAAGACCTTAGTTGATGATCCATAAGTACCTGTAAGGCAGGATATCATCAACATCACAAGGCAATCCGTCTCAAAGACGAGAAAGACCTCCTTGAGAGGCAAAACAAAGACCTTAGTTGATGATCCGTAAGTACCTGTAAGGCAGGATATCATCAACATCACAAGGCAATCCGTCTCAAAGACGAGAAAGACCTCCTTGAGAGGCAAAACAAAGACCTTAGTTGATGATTCGTAAGTACCTGTAAGGCAGGATATCATCAACATCACAAGGAAATCCGTCTCAAAGACGAGAAAGACCTCCTTGAGGGGCAAAACGATGACCTTAGTCGATGATCAGTAAGTACCTGTGACGCAGGACATCATTAACATTACAAGGGGATCTGTGAAGATGAAGTAGGTTCCCGCGAGACACCGGAGCGGAAAATGACCGACCTCCATTCAAAAAACGAGGTGTTTTGGTAAAAAAATACCGAGGTGAAAAATGACCGACCTCCATTCAACAAACGAGGTGTTTTGGTAAAAAATACCGAGGTGAAAAATGACCGACCTCCATTCAACAAACGAGGTGTTTTGGTGAAAAATACCGAGGTACTAAATGACAGACCTCCATTCAACAAACGAGGTGTTTTGGTTGGAAAACCGCTTGAGTGTTCACCTCGTTTAAAATTCACCTTTGCATTTCAATTTGAGTGAATTAACGTTTGAAAATCGCTCAAGTGTTCACCTGGTTTAAAATTCACCTCTGCATTTCAATTTGAGTGAATTAACGTTTGAAAATCGCTTGAGTGTTCACCTCGTTTAAAATTCACCTCTGCATTTCAATTTGAGTGAATTAACATTTGAAGTGTTCACCTCGTTTAAAATTCACCTATGCATTTCAATTTGAGTGAATTAACGTTTGAAAATCGCTTAAGTGTTCACCTCGTTTAAAATTCACCTCTGCATTTCAATTTGAGTGAATTAACGTTTGAAAATCGCTTAAATGTTCACCTCGTTCAAAATTTACCTCTGCGTTTCAATTTGAGTGAATTAACGTTTGAAAATCGCTTAAGTGTTCATCTCGTTTAAAATTCACCTCTGCATTTCAATTTGAGTGAATTAACGTTTGAAAATCGCTTAAGTGTTCACCTCGTTTAAAATTCACCTCTGCATTTTAATTTCAGTGAATTAACGTTTGAAAATCACTTAAGTGTTCACTTCGTTTAAAATTCACCTCCGCATTTCGTTCATAATTCATTTTGTTTGACTTCGAAATACTGAGTGCTAGAATGAAGTTCTTCTTTATACTATTCAAGAGGAACATAATTGATAGTTACAAGACAACGTTGAACTAAAAATGTGTAACTATTCTTCAACATTGACAACCTTTTCTGGCAGATTGATTTGAGATTCAGTGAGTGGAGAGAGTAATGGTTCTTCATCGACCTCTTCAGGCATCAGCTCCAAATACTTTTTATTGACCAGTTCGAGTTTCTCTTTTAAGAAACTAATGTCCGCCTTAGGTCGTTTTTGTTCCAACTCCTCTACTATCTCTTTGAATATGAGATAGTAGGTCTCGTCCACATCGTGTTCATATTCCACTGAATCTTTGAATTTTTTCACGGCCTCCTTGTAATAACCTTGGATGGCGGCCTCGAGTTCATTTATTTCCTTCTTCAGATTGGCCTCAATATTATTGGCCTCGTCCAATTCCCTTAAAAGTTTTTCTTTTGCGACCAGCAGTTGGGCCACATTACCCTTCAGAGAGGCCACCTCCTCCCTTAAGGGGAGCACTTCATCCTTAAACTTGGATAGTTAACTCAAGGTTTGTCTCCTTATGTTTGGCCACCTCGTCAAGGGCCTCCTTCAGTTTGGCCTCTGCCTCGTGCCTGGCTTTCACTTCCGCCTTGAACATGTTCCTGGCGTCATCGGCAAGCCTCTTGAACTTTCTGGTGTCTGAGGCCGCCTCGCTTAATCTGGATTGAGCTCGGCAAAGATAATTCAAAGCTTGACCGACGTGTGCAGTTCCGGTCGATAAAAGGTCGTCCAAGGGCATATCTTCGCTGAACTTCTCTTGACGAGGTGTCCAGGTCTTGGCCGGAATGTCCATAGCCACCTTGGTCTGCATGGGAAGTTTCAGTAAGCCCATTGGAGTCAAGTTGGCTGCTAACACAAACTCCCTGTAAATTTTGGGGCGAGACCCTTTTAAAGAGCTTTCCAGTTCAGCTCTTACAGGATGCACTCCCAGATACGAGCCCCCTGCAAGGCAGGTTGAGAAGACCCAGCTTGGTCCCCAGAAGTTTGAGGTGGTGGGATTGGAATGTCAGTTTTTTCTTTAGCGACCTCAGACCGTTTGGATTTCTTTGAAAGAGGTGGGTCAATCGGACGCTCTTTGGGAGGAGGTGAGGCCCTTGAAGTCTGTTTCTGGGCTGCCCTCTTGGGAACCTCGGCCTTGGCGTTTGCAAGCTTTTTGGCCTTCATTGACTCCATTTTCTTTCTACTTTTGCGGGCTGACATAAAAAGTTACACAGAAGTAAATGTTCTTAGTATACACATCAAGAATACAGGGCGTTGAAAAATTGTAGTGGAAATGATCTGAAATTTACATTTTGGAAGTGGAGGGTAATAATCAGATGGATCAACAAAAGTAAGGGTTGATTCAAACAACCGTTCTTCAGTCAGAATCTCTTTTACTGATCTGAAGTGATCAGGTTGGTCGGTCAGTTGGATAATCCTCTCAATGGCTTCAGGGTCCAAATCTGCCTCTCTCACCTCTGCAAAAAACGAGATGATTAATATTAGAACAATTCAGCTCGAAAATATCCCAGATATAAAGACTTACTGAATTTATCCCTATAGAGAACGGGAATGGTAGAACTGATTCCATCACTACGATAGGGGCTCATCCAATTTCCCCCAACGAAGAACCATTTTTCTTTCCAGGAGCGGACTGATTCTGGCAAATCAATCAGCAATCTTCGACCACCGAATACTGACCTCTGCATCGCATAAAACCACCCCGTTTTTTTCCATCAGCTCGAAACTGATAGGAAAAATTAAATTCATCCACTGAGGGGTCGTTGTATCCCAAGCGATTGTAAAGGGATATGAACCCAAGGATGTACCTCCAACCATTAGGGTGAATTTGGGTGGGGGCGACACCCCAAGATCGAAGAAAGTCAGTTATAATGAACGGAAGAGGAAACCTGAGGTCTGCCTCCAGAATTTGGAAATTAGTTGCTACACAACCTTTTGGTGGCTGGTCAGCTCGTTCGTAACTTTCGGGAAGGAAAAAATGTACGTGTCCTGGGATTCTATATTTATTTTTCCAAATTTGTAATTCGTTTTCAGTGGTTTCAGATCGGAAATGCTTGCAAGCAAAATCTGAACTATAACTAGTGCAAGGGTTAGGTCGCTGGAATGTGGCGGTAGAAGGGTATCGAAATGAACTGGCTAGGAGAGAACGGGATTCGGGTACAATTGCTAAAGGTATAGGCTGTGGAATTTCATCATCACCTCCCTCGCTTTGAAAAAGGCACTGGGTTTCCTGACTTTCCTCCCAGGACACAGACAATTCGGCCTCCTTGCCCCTATTCTCCGACCTCACCCCACTTTCCTCAAAACTAATACTATCGCTCATCCTTATATAGTAATTACAGTGAACTGGACAGTTAAAGAAAAAAGGGGGGGGGGGAAGGAATTTCAAAACAATAGAAAACAGAGAAGAAACGTCAAAGAAACCTCACCTGACGAAAGAAATAGAAGATCTGATATGATAACGAGGTTAATTACAGGTCGTCTAAGTAAGCGAACTGATATAGGCAGAGAGAATTTTGGAGGATCAATAGGTTTCTTACGAGAAGAATGCCCTATTTATAAGGGGAGAAGAGAGAGAGAGGCCATTTATTAGTCATAATGACAATACGCGTTGTCATCATGGAGGCGGCGACCCTTGATCCGAGAACTGACACACCGTCCACACAACGACACCTGGCAATTTAAATCCTATAAAAATTAAATGCGACGTCAATTATAAGTGTGTTCTTCTGGGATTTCGAGATCCGCCCATAAAGCTTCTGTTGGACCGATCTCGAGGAGACAATTGTTGTTTATTGTGCTGACGTGGATTCAATATGTTGGCATCAACTTAAGATGGCGACTGGTTAATTTTGACCGGGGTAATTTTGCGCCGAGGTGAACTTGGAGCCGACCTCAACTAAAGTAGGAAGACTCGAACATTGCACCTTTAGTTTAAAAGTTCAAAAATCAACCACTTGACCAAATAACATATTGCAAAGTAATACATCTCTAACAAATATATATTGTTTCAAAATTATTTTTTTCCTACTTCATAAATATAAGGTTACAAGAAATTGAACATTGCGCATTTATGATTATAGTTAAGAATCGAATCACTTGAACCAATAAATTTTTTTGTAATGAGTTTATATGTAACAAATATATATTTTATTTTTTTTAAAAAAAAATTAAATATAAAACTCTTACTGTTTCAGATATGTTCATAATGAGTTATAAGTCGTTTTTTAATAAAGAAACGGCTTGAAAATCGTTTTATAAGAAAAAACTTGACTGTTTTGGACATAATGCTTACAGGAACAAAACTAATTCTAATTCGTTTCTAAAATATACAAAATGATGTGGAGTCCAATTCTGTACATATAACATAGAAACATATTACAAGTCGTTTCAAAATAGGGAAACGACTTGAAAATCGTTTTGTTTTTGAGAAAAACTTAATTGTTTGGTACTAAGTCTTATCGAAACATAACTACTTATAATTCATTTTAAGAATATATGAGATGATGTGGAGTCTGTTCTTGTACATATAACATAGAAACGTGTTACAAGTGGGTCAAAAATGGAAGAAGTTGATATTTACATCGTTTAACGTGCTAGGAGTTGCCCATTCCTCAAAACGACATTCGTATTGGAAGAACGACTTCGATTTTGTTCCAGTTAATGGAATTCTGATTAGTGATGGCAACGGGTCGGGTCGGTCATTCCGTGTCCCGCCCCGCGAACCCACTAGATACGGGGCGGGTCTGGTTCGGGTTTTTCTCGGGGCGGGTCAGGTTCCTCTGCCGACCCGTTTGCGACCCGGATTTTTTTTTTCTCTTCTCTTTCCCCTCTATCGTTATGTATTCTAATGATAATTTTTTGATGGGTTTTAATTCTTGGATCCATTTTCAATTTAGTTAATAAGAATGAAATGCCAAAAAAAATGAATGTAGCGATTGAGTTGCTCAACAACTACCTTAGTTAGTAACTCTTCCATTTTTTATCATATTGATTTTAGACAAAAATCAATATGATAAATAAATAAATAAATAAATCATGCTTTATAAATTAAATGACGAGTTCCAAGTGATAAATGGCTTCATATTCATTCTTCTAGTTTAATGATTAACTTATATAGTGTCTTGAATTAAATAACGAGTTCCAATTTTATTTTATTTTTAATTTTATATTATAGCAGGTCGGGTTAATAACGGGGCGGGTTGGACCCTACCCAAACCTTACCCGAACCCACAGCGGGTTTTCAATTTCCATCCCAAACCCGCCCCGCGGGTCGGTGGGGCGGGTTTTTTTCGCCCCATTAGGGGCGAGTTCGGGTCGAGTTTTTTTGCCATCCCTAATTCTGATTCAAAATCGTTTTGGTTATGAGTAAACCAACTGGTTGGAAGTCGTTTAGTGGACGATAATCGTTTTGGTTATACACTTATTTGTTCATCTAAATTAGAATAATCTTTTGTCATTTTTGAAAAAATTCTACTTAAACCGTTTTCTATTTGTTCATATTTCAGAAAAGATTCCAAAACTGTGAAAATGAGACAAAGTGTGGAAATCACGAGCACTTGAATGACTATTTAAGCTGAAATACACAAAGTAGAGGCAAATGAGGACTACCGGGACTCACATCGTGGATTTTAGCTCAAGAAAGTGAAGTAGGAGGAATTAATTGCAATTAATTGTTGATGGAAAAAAGAATCGAAGAAATTCAAAAGTTTGGAACCTAAGTTATCACAGTCAGAAGATGAAGGACCATGTGGAATAAAAAAGCAGGGACCTACTTACACATGCTGAAAGATGGAAAAATGTGATAAACGGTTGTACTGCACTGCCACGCTAACTCTAGCAGGTGGCTACACGTTCAGAAGTTAATTCAAAAATGAAAAGAGTTTATCTTTAGACCATTTAACGATGCTATGAGTTGCCCGTTCCTCGAAACGACATTCATAGTAGAGAATATATAATTTAGTGACCCAAAATAACTTGTCTAATTGTTTCAACATTAAGACAGAGCTTTTAAATCTACTCTTGCAATGGTAATTCTTGGTTATATGCACGAGCTTTTATTAATCTAGTTGTTGAGTAAAATCGGTCATTGTCATCTAATCTAATGCATAAACTATTGATGGAAGAAAAAATCTATCATTCTAAATTTAGGATATGAATGTGTTAATTTTTAAGTTTCAGTGTGTTTTTGACTTTTGCAAAGGTCACTTGTGAGCTCCACATTCCCCTTACGCGAATTTAAATTGTGATTATTATGATTTGGTGAATATTGGATTTGTGAATTGTGATTATTGAGATTTGGTGAATATTGGATTTGTGAATTGTGGTTTATTGAATATTCAAAATTTTAATATTATTTAATTAAATAATAATAAACAATTTCAAAAATGGAAGGAGATTATCTTTAGACCCTTTAACGATGCTATGAGTTACCCGTTCCTCGAAATAACGTTCGTACTGGAAGAACGACTTCGACTTCATTTCAGTTCATGGAATTTGTCTTCGAAATCGTTTGAGTTATTGAAAAACTGTAACAGGTCGGAAGTCATTTAGTGGGCAACATCAACGACATAGAAGTCGTTTGCATTGAAATCGACAATTTGAGGGTCGACGACAACTCGAGAGGACCCTCATAGATTATAAGGGTAATAAAAACATGTTTTTGTAGTTTACTGAATCTCGATAGGCTACTTATATAGAAAATAGAGGATCCCAAAAGTCTTAAAAGGTAGTGAACTTATCTGAAAATGCTTAATGTGGGAATTAGCCGTCCGTTCCTTGATCAAAATAGAAGAGAAAGTTCTACCCAAAGTTTTAAAAGGTAGCGAACTTATTTGAAAATGCTTAATGTGGACATTAGTCGTTCATGCCTTGATCAAAATTGATAAAAAAAAATGGAAGAAGTTTATCTTTAGACCATTTAACGATGTTACGAGTTCCCCATTCCTTGAAACCAAATTTGTACTGGAAGAACAACTTCGACTTCATTTCAGTTCATGGAATTTTTCTTCGAAATCGTTTTAATTATTGGAAAATTGTAACGGTTTGGAACTCGTTTAGTGGGTAACATCAACGACAAGAAGTCGTTTGCATTGAAAACGCCATTATTTCTTATTCATGCAAAACAAATTATTAGTCATTTTAATGTAGACGGACTGAAAATCGTTTCACTACTTAAAAAATGAAATCTTGGTTGTTTGGCCATTATTAAACAAAAAGGAACTCCAAATCGTTTTAGGATTCAAAAAAGGAGTTGAAATCAGCAACACCTGATTGGATTCTGTCCAAATCAGATAAGTTTTTATGAGAAACTATTTATAGTCCATTTCAAAAAATATAAATGACGTCGAACTCGTTATCTCTTTATTAAAACTAAAACGTAAATTCTAACCTGTAACAGTTTGTCCAAAACAGTCAAGTTGTTTTAAAAAAATAATATGCTTGACAAACACAACGAGTTTGTTATGAAAAGGTAGCTATAAGCATAATGTCACAAAAAGATTTTAAAAAAGGTCCATAATTAGACGTCTTCACCGTCATCTTTTTTCAGTACCATATTCATTAACGACATGATCGTTACAATTTCTACCAAAAATGCCATCATCCTCATCCCTAATCGAATTTTCAAAGTGTTCCATGTCACCAATTTCTACCAAATGCACATCATCACCAAATAGATCACAGTTTTCCACAGTTCTATCCAAAAGAGTGATGCAAAGACGTGTTTCCCTGCTCACAGAAATAAATCAACTCACATTATAATCACAATTCACTATGGTCAGTGCAATAGGAGCCGTTGACACAATTGGGCCAAGAACTGAAAACTCCATTTTATAAAATCATGAATCAGCTTTTAACACCTCTTCCACTTTATCGTATAGGTCCCAATAAGAAATTGTTCTTGAAACAAGAATAGACATTATTCTCCCCTTCACATTTTTAGCATATTTTCAATTCTAAGAACCTCTGGGCTTCGGGTGTTTGCTCGTATTCAACGGATGACAAATTGATATCCAAACTCCATCATTGTTGGCCATAACTATAATTCAACAAAGAAAATGTCAAAAACGATCTACAAGTCGTTTTCTGATAACAGGTAGGTCATGAACGATCTAGAAGTTGTTTTAGTTAACCAGGAAACTGAAAATGTCAAATACGGAGCATATGGTTCAATCTTGTTTCAAAGTACATCAATAATTACTAATATGGAAAAAAAAAAATTCGACTGCACATACACCAACATACATTTTAGTTCAACTACTACAAATGGGGAAAGTAATAGCTAGCTCAAATGTGAACATTATAGGCACAAATAGCAACATTATTGTCAAGAGTTTCGTGCAATATAGAAACTAAAAGGAAACATTAGTATACCTGCACTTCTTCTCCAAGAATTAAAAAAAAAAAAAAAAAAAAAAAAAAAAAAAATCTTGCAACCTCAAACTTTTTATCAATAGAATGACAATGTATGATTTAGGGTTACTTCGAGAACATCAAAATGCCATTTTGGGGGAATGAGAATAGATGAAATGAAATGTGAAAAGAAAAATCGATAGTGAAGGGAGAAGAAGATGATGATGACAGACATTGAAGGGCTCTCATGAGTCTATGATAAATTGTAGTTAATTTGGGAATATAATAAGTTTTGTAAAGATAAGGGTAATTAGGTAATTTGAAAAATACATTTACCTTTTATTTATGTTATGAGGCCTTTTGAACAAAGAAGTATAAAGCAAGACCTTTTAAATAAAAACATTAGTTGACTAGGCCTTTTAAATAAATGCCCCAAAAATCATACAAGGATATTTCCAACAAACAAATTATTTTCTACACCATAATTTTAATATTTTCTTTATTTACAAAAATAGACATAAATAAAATTACACAAACAACATTTTAATTTTCTTAGCCCCTGTTTGGTGGAGATTAAAATTAGATTTTTAGTAGATTTTGATAAAAATTGATAAAATGTGTGGTTGAAAAGTTGTAGGTCCCACGAAATCTGTGGTTTAGATTGATTGTTGACTTTGACTTAGATTAAAATCTAGATTTTAATTTCTACCAAACAGGGGCTTAATAATTTATTTGTACACCGCGGTCTCTCACAACCAATAATCTCGTTCTCTCCTCTCTCTTATCACAAGGATTGCGGATTGGCGATGGGTTGACACAGTTGTAGAAAGAAGAAAAATTTTAAAGCGATTTTGTAAAGCAAAAGTAAAGAAGATGTGAAGACAATTAGTAAAATCAAAGATCACACGAACTCACCTTGATATGCCCATTCACAGCAGTCACATGAAGTGAAAAAAGCAAAGCAAAGTAAAAGCTGATAGAGAAAAAGCATGGTGGGAACGATAGGTAGAATTTGAAGCTTTAGGAGCCTGTATTTTCAGGTAAAAATTCTTAAATTAAGGAAGTTCAAGAAATTTTTGAAGCGTTAACATGACCCAATCAATCAATTGCAATATATCAAGAACGGTAAGAGCTATAGAAAAAACGTATATTACACAAGGGTGCAGAAATTTTTTAATCTTACTGGACAAAAACAATGGCTTCAAGGTTTGGTCAAGGTAAGACGGCGTATCTGGTGTTAGTAGTTCGATTATCCAGCAGCAAGTATGCCGTCTCGAAGGAGGCAGGATTTCAACCTGATTCGTGTGGAAGAGAAGTGCCACCATCGCCGGTAGATCCAATGCGGGGTGACCTCTAGAACGAAGGGAATAGAAGGATTTGGCAGTGACGAGGGGAACCTGTGGGGGGATTAGGGTTAATTTTACCAATGGTCACTCAACTTTCCTCAACGTTACTACTTACTCACTCAGTTCTCAAGTGTAACTCAATGGTCACTCAACAATAAAACTTATTTCCCATTCCTCACTCCGTTTAAGTCATTGGACGGAATACTAAACGTGTCTAACAAGCATCCTACTTGAGACAAAAAATAAAATCCTTGTCATTAAATCATATGCTAGCAAGTTCCAAACAACCCTTAAATTTATATCAAGATTTTTGAACAACCGGGTTATTTAACCCCTTTTTCTTTCATCTACTTTACTGACTCCCTAAAATTTCCTCCCAAATCAAAGAAGCCATAGATTTGTGGTCTTCATCTAGAGAGAAGACCCTTCTGTGAAGGTCGAACAAAATGGAGAAAGAAAAGAAACATTGCACAGTAGCTGACGACCTGTTATAGTAGCCACGCATCTTCTCTTGAGGTATTTCGACACTTTGCAATGAAGTGTGCTATGTGTTCATATGGATCACCAACCACCAGTTAATCATTTGAAGACCAGAAAATCAGAGTGCTCGGAGAAGAGATTTAAGATTTATCAATGGAGTTTTCTGGATTTTAATTTGTTCTTTTCATCGACAGGGCAGACCCAGTGAAACTACATTAATAAACATAGCTTGTAATCTACCACATTGCATTAAAATAAAACAAAAGGAACTCCATCAACTTCTTGGATTTTCATCGCACAAAATCAGACTCAATCTACTACTTAACGAAAAAGGGAGCAACTCCATCACTATTCAACTTCAACATAATTAATCTGATGCTTTTTCTTGGTGCAAAAAAATTAAAAAAGACTCCATCATTAGATGTGTCGGTTGAATTTGTTCATCTTTCCTCTTGAACTCCTCCAAATGGATGTCCATTTATATTGTAAAGTGAAGATCCTGTAAGCAATATATCTATAAGTGCAATACCTATTTGTTATCTCTACTGCATGTGTGATCGAAAGAGTATGACTTGGTTTGCACACAACCTTCCTTTTTGTTCCATGAAGCTCATATCCTCTATTTACAACGTCTTTACACGCTGCTTGAGCCTATTTTTGTCATTAACCTTGAACTTCACATTACACCTATTCATGACATTGTAATTCCGTATTGCACATTTGAACTGATCAATATTCCCAAACCTCATTCCAACTTCTATCTTCGGATTTTTTATCTCACTTTCAATATCAAATTGAGGAACCAATATTTTTTATCTTCATTAGAAGAATAATCCATCTCTGGTTCTTCAGAAGAGAGATAATATGGCTCCTCTAACTCTAAATCAATTTCATCCTCATTCACTTCACCAGCTACATTACTAAATCCACTACAATACGTTCTTGTACACTATTGTCAACAACAAAATCACCATCATCAATCTCATTATCAGAGTCATTAAACTCACAATACTCAATTTTCGGTTCTTGCTCCTCATTAGAGCAATCTGAAATTCAAATTTCAGGTTAGAGTTTTTATTCCCACTAGATAAAAGGAATACTCAAAAAGTGAAAAATACCAACAAACAAAATGATCCAAAACGAGAAAAAGTAACTTCAAAACCAAAATATACAAATGAAATTTTAGATTCCAAAAATTTTGTCGTTGAACTTACCTCTGTGTGGTATTTGCTCATCTAATAACTCGTCTATAGTAGGATTATATTCCATTTTCTTATCAAGTGAGTCTTCTCTATAGATGAAAATAACGCAGCTGTGACTTCTTCATTTTGAAGCTCTGATTTGGGGGGGGGGGGTTAGGACCATAAAAGGAGTAAATTGATTTTGAAGATGAAAAGAAAAAAAGATACAACCCGGTTGTTTAGAAATCATGTTTTTCTATAAATTTAAGGGCTCGTTTGGCACTTGCTAGCATATGATTTAATGACATGAATTTTATTTTTTATCTCAGCCTATCCACGTAAGATGCCCTTAGACACATTTAATATTCCCTCCAATGACTCAAACGGACTGAGGAATGGGAAATAGGTTTTATTGTTGAGTGACCATTGAGTTACATTTGAAAGATGAGTGAGTAAGTTGTAACGTTGAGGAACGTTTAGTGACCATTGGTATAATTAACCCGGGGAGATTATTTTCTGGCTGCTTTTGGTAGGATTTCGAATGGGGAGGAGGGGTTTTGACATTTTTTTTTATTGAGCCAGTGAAAAGGTTACATGAAGGGTTATATTTTGGTATAAAGAAAAATATGTGAGGGCAAATTTGTCTAACTAAAAGATTCTCCGCATCCACACTTTTAAGGTAGAGATAGAGAAGACTAATAGCAAGCAAGCGCTTTGCACCTCTTGTGTGTATAATGAATGTTAAAGTAACATTTTTTAAATACTAATAATGTTTTTTAAAATAGTTGACGTAATTAATATTGTTAGAGAAAAATTTTAAATGGTAAATTGACTTCAATTCTTAGTATATTAATATTTTATTGAAGATTTTCGTCCTACTCTTAGAAATATATATTAGACAATTATTTAAAATATTATTTTAATAAATAAATTAAGTGTGATATATTAAGAAGTAATATGATATCATAAAATATTAGACAAATCAATAATTTCTTTATAAAATATTTATGATAAGTCACGAAAAAATGTGAAAAAATTGTGTATAGATAAATTAATTAATTTGTAAGCATATTTTCATAACGAAACAATATTTTAATATTATGCTCCTATTTTTAGAAATTAAATAAGATTTTAATCCAAGTTAAAGTTAACAATTAATTTTAACAACATATTTCATTGGAACAACAACTTTCAACCACATTTTTATTAATTTATTTTAAAATCTATTAAAATCTAATTTTAATAATCACCAAATAGTGACTTTTTAAATTTAAACTAAAATTTCAGTTTTGATTTCTTTTCTTTTCCTAAGAGATTTGAAATTATTTATTTATATTCTTAATTTGAAAATGACTAGAAAATTATTTTTCTATTATATAAATTAATTGATGGTTTGATAAGAATTTAAGTGAGGTTAAAAATAAAAAGCTTCACACTCTACTTTGAAAAAAAAAAATCCATTTTTATTGGTAAACAAAATTCTTGAATTAAAAATAGAAAAAATTCGTGAAACACATAAATACATTATTTGTTCAATGAAGTTATCAGTGGAAATGAAATTTGATGGGACCATATTCTAAAACTAAATTAAAAAGTAACGACTTTAAATTAATATTAATTGAATAACCAATTACGATTTAGTCTTCGTGGATAAAATAATGATTTTTGAAATAAGAATTAAAATAAATATAAAATAAGTTTCAATAAATGAACTAAGGATATTATTGAGAAAAATAAAAGAATGTGAGGATAAAATGAGAAATCAAAATATTCTCATCCATCCACCCTTTTTGGACATAGTACATAAAACGTGCGTTGCACTTGATATTGTAATGTCATTGTGAAGTTATTATTACTATTGAAATATATATATAATTTGGATAAATTGGATGAAAATTGTTCAAATTTACCAATACACTATTGATTATTCAAAAAACACAATATACCAAATTAGTTAGTGCCAAATTTATGTTATCAAATTCAATTTGTTCGTTGTTATAAACTAGAGGGAAAGAAAGAAGAAATAAAGAGGCCAAAAAACTTGTGTATTATTATGAACCAATATATATGGGGAATAAGGGATACATAAAGTAATAATACCTAGTATTTTAGGGGTGCAACTGTCATTCACTAATACAATATAATATTTACAACACTCCCCATTGAATGACATATGATATTACAAAATATCTGGCTCGTTAAAACCTTGTTAGATAAAAATCCAATGGGACAAAAATATCAAACGAAGGAAAAAGAGTACAGTTGTTCTTGGAGTATTAATATGAATGTTGCCTCGTTAAAACCTCTCCAGGAAAACCCAATGGGAAAAAACCTTGGCTAAAGAAAAAGAGTGCAGCTATTCCCCCTAGTGTTGATCGATGTAAATCATCGAGTTGATGTGTCCCAATCTTATGAACTGGTTTCTTAAATGTAGATGTTGATAGTGCTTTTGTAGATAAATCAGCTTCATTGTCATTTGAGTGAATTTGTTGAAAATTCTGGAGTATTTTGATGCTACCTCGTTAAAACCTTATCAGAAAAACCCGATGGGAAAAAACTTGAACTAAGGAAAAAGAGTACAGCTACTCCCCCTGATTCAATCTGTATTGAATCATCCATATAGTTACTCCCCCTGATTCAATCTCTATTGAATCATTCATATCTTGATCTCTTCAGGAGTTCGTATAGGAGAGTATATCAATAGACATTGATAACAGCTACCTCATTAAAAATTTTACCAGGAAAACCTCGTGGGACAGAACCTCGGCTAAGGAAAAAAGAGTGTAGCGCATATTAGCTCCCCCTCATGGGAACATTACAATTGTTTGGATATTGCATATAATTATTTCAACCGTTAATCTGTGCAATATCGAATATCTTCACCAAGCATATATAAATGACATATATCCCATATTATTTGTTCTTCGAATATAAATTCAATTATTCCTTTGAATTTGAAGAACTATAAAATATTTCTAATCATTTGAACATGCTGCATCGAGTCATGTTCTATAATCAATATTATCAATGCATTTAATGCAGTTCTAAAATTTGGAAGTGACTTATTCACTTCAATGAACAATTAACTTATTCACTTCAGGTGAATAATTAATCATGAATTTGAATTTGAAAATCAATTGCCACGATTTTTATTCGCAGTAATGGTACATCTCAATTTCAACACTTTGTCATATAGAGTCATTTGTATCATTCTTCATGTAATCTAATTTCATATTATCAATCACATTCCATTGGAAATTGAATCTATTAAAGTCATATGATATATTCAGATAGCAAAGTATCTTTATACTTTGATTAAACAAGTTTCTTAAAAACTTGAATTATACGTTTCAAACATATTTAATCATTCGAGGATTATATTGTATGCTTCAGGCATAGTTTTGTTTCACATTGCAATTGTCAAATTGCTACCACCAAATTTAAGTCGTGAAACTTTAGATAGGTAACAATTCCAATATTTCAAATAGATTTTCATTAATTATTTCACCGCAATCCCAAAGTGCCGAGGTATTGATTACCCTTTTTAATCTCACTCATTGGTACTTCAAAGAATACTTCCAACGTACTGAGTTGATGATCATACATTTGATATCACTCATTGGTACATCAAAGAGCGCAAGCTAGTAATAAGAGTAAATATTTTTTCATTAAATACATTTCTAATAATTATAGGCACTTATTATGCATTTTCAGGCAAATAAAATATTGTATCTATGCCAGATGCTTGAAACATTCGTTGTGCAACAAGTAGTGTATTACAACTATACCTATCGGTATTTTACTGGCTTTACACTTTTAAGTGTTTGGACTTCAGGTCCCAAAACTTCAAGTTTTGTAATAAGTTTAATTTAGCCTGAATGCATACTTTTGCCAACTATTTTTATGTCGATTTTCTTCGACATATTTTCTTTTGTTATCCTCGCTATCATTCAAATTATAATGCAGCTAGCTTCGCAATTTGCAATTGCATAAGTTCTTTATAAAGTGTGTCGACACAATTATCATCTCAACTTAATTTCTTTTTCCCACAAGACATAACTATAGAGATCTCAATTTTTCAATATTTCAAGTACTTGAACCTCTTCGGGAGATTTAAAATTAATTATGCCAATAAATACTTTCTCACGAGTATATGCCTCCTCAATAAGACCATCATAATTATTTGCTCTATTTTTATTTATTTGGGGATCTTTATAAATATCGCTACGCTTCAGGCGTGCTACATATCAATATAAGATTGAGCATGAGATTTTATTAATCTCTTATGTATCTGTAATTATGTTATATTTGAACGTTTCGTTCATATTTTCAATTGAATTTCTGGTTCGTATTATCAATCGCGAGGATATAGATAACGTAATATGATGCATTTATTTGATTTTAAGCTACTAATCTTCCCCCTAATGTTGAAAAAATTGTCTAATCAAATTGATAATCATTTTTTTTCAACGTAAAATATCACCCATTTGGGATATATGTTCAAACAACGCATTTTTCTCAACATTCTTTACTTTCCATATTAATGCATTTTGGTGGATCAATTGCACTATTAAAAAAAATTATATGGAAAAATTAGGCTCTAACCATAAGCCAATTATAACAGGAAAAACTATGATGTTGGCATGATGCGTAATAGAATTCCTTAAACAAAAAGGAAAATATTTTGTTCTTAATTAAATTAATTGGAGGCTTTTAACAAGAAAAAATGTTAAACCATTTATCGATAACCCAACTAACTGATGAGGTTCGAAGCGCGGAAGAAACGCCGGAAAGTTCCAAACCCAGGTTGTGGATGGACGGTGGAATCATGACCTGATATTCACGACGCGATGGCTCGTCGATGCGGAATAAAGAATCAAGACTTTCGAAACGCCACAAGGAATCGCCCAATCTCCTTGATAAGTCTCTGATTTGAACGCCACAAATATTCTAGCAAATATTTGATAAGTTCGATATTTGAACGCCACAAGAAATATTCTTGATAAGTTCGAAAAACATAGGAATCCACCTATAACTTTTATTGAATCCTCAATAAAAACTGTTTATATCAAAATCAAAATCTCAAAGTCTCAATTACAATGAATGGAAAGGAATATAAATAGGTAAAATACCCTAGTCGCTAATTGACTCAAAATAGAATTCTAATTAGGGAATAGATAAAATATCTCATAATGAAGTCCTAATTTAATTGGAAACAATAATAAAGACAAAGTAAATATAATCCTATAATTATGGAAATATAGTAAATTTCCGTCTGCATAATTGATTTGCCAATTTGAAGCCCCAAACATATATTATCCATCCAATTCCGACATGGTTGACTTGATTGCACTTTTATTTGGCTTGAATATTTAACTTTTTCCGTCAAGCCTGCTATGACTCCGATTGTCGAGGGTCCGGAACACATCATACCCTCCTTCTTTACGATGATTCGTCCCGAATCATAGCTTTGTTCCTGTTGTGTCACTTCACCTCCTGGATCAAACGGAAAATTATTGCTTCCATGCCATGAGTTCAATAAATTATGCTCCTTTGATTGGAAAACATGGAAGAGATGGAGCTTGAACTTCCTTTGCCATTTGCAGTGTGGTTAAAGCTTCCAAACATAATTAACCTGCAAAAAGGATTTAAACAAAATGGGGAGGGACATGTTAGATTCATGAGGTACAAGATATGGATCCTTGTATTCATGATAAACCACCACCAACTCCACTTCTTGAACCACGAGGCTCTTCTCTTCGCCTCTTTTCTCTTTTGCAACTTCTTGTTCAAATTTTTCATCTTCAAACTCAACCACATCTCCTATCTCCAAATTTTTATCCCCACGCTCGTGTACTACCTCATGACTACCCAAATGTAGATCTTCCAATTCAAAGCTCAAATCTTGAACTTCAACCTCAACTCCCAATTCCACCTTCTCCTCATCAAAATTTGGAGTTTGTTTATTTGTTTTTAATTTCAACTCTCCCTCCTTCTTATCAATATCCTTATCCCCATGATGCCTCCTATTATACCACTTTTCACTCTCCTTCCTTACCCTCCGTGAATCTTCTAGTGCTTCTTCTAATGTCAACCCATATAGTACGCATGTTTTCCCTTTCTTAAGGAATTGGTATATGTGCATACTTTTATCATAAACAGCCTCCCTCCTATGTCTCCAAGGTTTTCCCAATAAAATATGATAAGATTTCAATGGCACTACATCACACCATACATCCTCACTATACCTTCCCTGGGTGATAGGCACTAGAACTTGTTTGGTTACTTTGAAATTCCCAAACTCCTTCATCCACGACATCCTATAAGGTTTATAGTGTGGTTCTAGGGGCAATCCTAATTTTTCAACCACGATACTACTAACGAAATTAGTAAAACACTTTTCATCAATCGTCAAACTACACCCCTTATGATCCACATAACATCTAGTTTGGAATAAAGAGCCCGGATCATAATCCATTCCTTATGTGACGTTAAAAAAAATTCAAGAATGAAGAGGACTTAGACATCAAATAGCAAGAACGACTTTTACTGACTTGGAAGGAAATAAATATCAAGAATTTTAAAGAAACTCAAGAAAGTGTTTCTTGAATCTGGAATAACTCTTTTTTTTTTTGAATAATGAATTTTCAAAATTAAATAAAAAATAAAAAATAATTTTTTTTAATAACTCCGAAAATTCGACACGAACGTAACAAAACAAACGGCACAGGATTTGGATATGAATTAAATAAAATAAACACTTTTGAATTTTTTTGAATTTTTGTATGGATCAGAAATAGAAAAAATTTACTCGGACGAAAAACATTCAAAAAAGAAAGACTCAACAACAAGATATGGATAATTCTTATGGCAGACTCGATGATAAACATATGAATTAAACTGGATAGAAAAACCTGAATTCAGAGTCCAGCTCTGATACCAGATGATGAGACTCAAAGCGTGGAAGAAACGCCGGAAAGTTCCCAACCCAGGTTGTGGATGGACGGTGGAATCATGACCCGATATTCACGAGCGATGACTCGACGATGCGGAATAAAGAACCAAGACTTTCGAAACGCCACAAGGAATCGCCCAATCTCCTTGATAAGTCTCTGATTTGAACGCCACAAATATTCTAGCAAATATTTGATAAGTTCGATATTTGAACGCCACAAGAAATATTCTTGATAAGTTCGAAAAACATAGGAATCCACCTATAACTTTTATTGAATCCTCAATAAAAACTGTTTATATCAAAATCAAAGTCTCAAAGTCTCAATTTCAATGAATGGAAAGGAATATAAATAAGTAAAATACCTTAGTCGCTAATTGACTCAAAATAGAATTCTAATTAGGTAATAGATAAAATCTCTCATAATGGAGTCCTAATTTAATTGGAAACAATAATAAAGACAAGGTAAATATAATCCTATAATTATGGAAATATAGTAAATTTCCGTCTGCATCATTGATTTTCCAATTTGAAGCCCCAAACGATGGAATTTGGCCCTAAAATCAATGGGCTCAAGGGCTTTAGCCCATGAGCCTTGCTCAGTGACCTGTTTCTACTCGAAAAACATATATTATCCATCCAATTCTGACATGGTTGACTTGATTGCACTTTTATTTGGCTTGAATATTTAACTTTTTCCGTCAAGCCTGCTATGACTCCGATTGTCGAGGGTCCGGAACACATCACTAACACTTATTAAAATGTTGAGATTTATGTCCACTAGCATAATCAGTACACATTCTTGATTATATAATCTGAATATTTTTGCTCATAATTTCAAATTTGAGTAATAATTTTGCAAACTCCAGGCTTTGAACACCATACAATCATCTAGTATATGTATCAAATCTATTAGATACAAATAATATTTAGATCATCAACGTGGAGGATGATGGTGGCCCATTTATCACCCTAATTATTTTTCAAAAATACAGGGAATTTAATCCCTATTTTAGCTAGTGACAGTCAAGAAATTTCATGGAAGAGAACAAACTTCATATATGATTGGATTGAAGAATCTTCTGGTTCTTCATTAAGTATCAATTTTAATTTTGCATCATTATTGATCTAGTGATGGTCCAACTGATCATGCCAAATAATAAAATCAAATTGAACTTCTGGTTCAACATAAGATATAATTCAATGAATAAACATTATATAATCATATATTATTCAAGTAGTCAAACTTATCAATGTCCTTATGACATTAGTTATATGTTTTCCTTCAGGGATAACATTGAACTCAAATGAGATACTCTTCGAAACATATGCTACTTCGAAAAGCACGTTTCTATTAATTATTCAAAATCAATATGTCAATATTCTTCCAGAATATTGTAATATCATACTCTTTCAAGAGCAGTTAATATTATTTTATAATTTTTATGCTTCTTCGAGAGCAACAACATATAAACATATTAGACTTGAATATGTAATAAAAAAATAAGATTTTGCTTCTTCAAGAGTAAAAACGAAATATTCTTCTAGAATATTTTATTAAAATAACTCAAATGGGATATTCCTAATGTGCAATATTCTGTTGGAATATCAATTGATTTGATATCAATTTAACATTGATTTAGATTGTTTATTTTTCTAGAATAGTGATACAATATTCTTCTGGAATATTGTACTATAATATTGAATATAAAACATACATTCAAACAAACATTTATTGTAAGTTGGTATAATTATTCAATCTTATTATATCGTTTTGATTATACCAACTACCACATCAATGAAAAAGAAATCTTAGCCATGAAAAAGGCTATCACAAAATTTAGAATTTATATCATTACTAACAAATTTCTTGTTAGAACTGATTCTACTACATGTAAATCATTCTTGAAAAATCAGGTACATCCAGATTACAAGCATGGAAGATTGATCAGATGGAAAATGTGGTTCAGTCACTACAATTTCGAAATCGAAATCATCAAAGGAAAAGATAATTCTTTAGCTGATTCACTCACAAGAGAATTTGCTTTTTCAGGTAAAAATGGCTGACATTAAAGAACAAATGGAAGACATTGAGACAAATTGAAACAAAAGAAATTGAAATTTCTATTAAACACAATGAAATTACAATGCTGCAACAAAGCATTAAAGTCCTCAAAAAGAAGTTGACAAGACTTCAAAAATAAGGGGAGGCAGGCGAAAGTAGCATGATTACTGGAGCAAAAAGTACATCTTTGGGAGAAACACCCATTATCGAAAGTAGCAAGACTACCGGAGAGAAATTTACAGTACTTGCAGAAAATGTCACTGCAACAAGCTCGGAAGGGCTTAAGGGAATTCAAAACCTGCAACTTGGACCATAAATCCAATTACATACAGGAGATTCTTCGGAAGCTCAGTGTTCGAAAGAACATTCGGTTATTCCAAAACCAACCGAAACATCTCAGACACAACTTGAAACCGCACCAATGGTGGGGGTAAATACTTCCATTGCAGGTACAAAATTCTACACAATCTTTGACGGACCTCACAGAGGATTTTACACGAGTTTGGCAGAAGTCGAACTCATCGTTAAAGGAAAGTCATACAAACACAAAAGTTTCAAAACTTATTCAGAAGCCCATCAAGCCTACTTGGACTTCAACACCAAGAATGGACACAACCCAGCACCATATAAAAACCTTTTTGAGCCAAATAGTTTAAATCTGAGACCAAACTATTGTCAACAAGACATTAGATCTAGGCCTAGAATGCCTACATTCATACCACCATCTGAAAACCAAATGATAAGATTCTTGTCTTACAGTGAAGCAGCCCAATCCAGTAAATCGGACAAAATCCCAACCAGGTTCAAAAAACTTGGAAAAATTCCAGCCCAAAAAGAAGAAACAACCTTTCCAGGTATCAAACTGCACGATTTTCTCTTGCTGGAAGAAGAAGCACGTACAATAATAACCTCTGCACCAGAAGGAGGGTATTATGGCACAATTGAGAAAAAATTTGGACAGTTCATCTTCTTTGCAGGATCTGAGCCCAACCTGGTACAGACAGCATTCCATTGCGGTCTAATTAAAGAAATCATTCCTGGAAATGATTTTGAAGAAATCTAACTACTTGATTAAAATTTAGTAAAAACAGTCAAGAATTTTGCTAAATTTGTAATCAAAGATAAAAATCTCAAAATCAAAAGTACAATTCCTTTTTGGAATGAAGAAAATATTCTTGTCAAAGGATATCATCATGTACAAATCAAGACAGTCCTAGAAGTGGAAATCAACACTCCAATTGCTAGACAGATCATTGAAGTAAACGAAGAAATTTTACAGACTGGAGATCCCTTTCTTACCAGAGGGTTATTACGGGACTCAAAAATTTTGATGGAATCTCAAAGATTAATGTAAACTATTCTTCAAAGTTTATTTTAATTACGAGTAAAACAAGTACTCTCATCAATGTAATGGTTACTAGAAAAATTTGTAAGTTTGAACAAAATTTCTATTATCTGCCAAATGCACCAAGCAGCTACAAGGGACACCTGTGTAAAGCTCTCAGGTCATGTCTGGGAAAAAACCATCTTTGTCAATGGTGTAAAACTGAAGAAAATCAACAGGAAAAAGCAGTAGACAGCAGTACAACTGGCAGCGTCAGCAGCACCCAATCAGAGTAAAAAGTTGAAAATATTTTTTGATCAGAAGTTTCTCGGTGAAACGCGTGTCAAAATTATTTAAAAACTTTTCAACAAAGGACGTAACTACTTCTGACAATTTCTGAAGAAAAAGACAGAATAAAGAAAAATGAGGTCAAAAGAAGACAAAAAGAAGAAAAAAGGAAAAAGAAAGGAAGAAAAAGAAGGCACCTACACCTACGAACAAGAAAATTGGGAAACAAAAGTCCAAAAGCCTAAAGGTATCAAATGCTGGTACACCAATAATGAAGGTACCTTGTTGAAAACGGAGTACACAAAGGAGCAATTGGAGGCTATAAAAAAGGAGTGAAGACAGAAGAAAGGAGGAGGAAAAATTTTTACTTCAAATTTCTTTTTGAATTTACTCTACAAAATGTATCAAGGCTAAAAACCTTCAAGACAGTGATCCACACTTGGATCAAAAATCTGTAATTAAATAAGTTTAAGAGTTTTCTCTTAAACCTTCTTTTTCAATAAAACTTCAATGTTTTCTTCACTTTTCTTATTTTGTTCAAATACGTACGGATCTATTCAGAATCCAGGCATTCGGAGTACCACCAGGCAGGAGGTCGTTAGGGAAACACAACCAAGAGATTCAACATAGTGAGGCGTGGGATAAAAAAAGAAACGTGAAAAACAACAACCAACAGCGTACAACAAGAAGGTTTAATTCTAAATGCTCTATAAATTTATTTTGTTTACATATTCATCCAAGCATGAGATCACATGTCTTGAATCATACATTAATTGACAGACAATCAATCAAAGAAATTACATCCAAAAACTTCTGCACACACGTTCCTCAAATTGGTATCAGAGACATTACACAAATTAACATGTCGAGAACACACACTGACTGTAACACATGCTATGCACTGCACAAAATGCTTACATTTCAGTATGAAGCATCTTTATAGTACAAAGAGAGAATTGACATAAAAAAATTTTGGGGAAATCTTTATTGCACCTTAAATATGGAACAAAAATATTTTGAAACTAACCAAGATTATGAAAATAATGTACACTCATTCATCATACACTATGCTAATTGTCATCATAGTTATGGAGAATAACAATACTCAAATCAGTTGTGAAACTTGTCACACTCATGTACATCCCATAAATTCTGAATTCCATATTTATGAATTTTATGAAGAAAATTACAAGTACCAAGTATTTGCAGGAGTCCACAGAAACTCTTTAGAAAACACTAGACTACAAAGGAACAATGCTTTAAAAAATTATAGAGAAGCTGTTTCTAATTTTGTAATTCACTATGGTACACACCATCATACATCATGAGAATAAATCTTGCTAATGAAGGAACATCTCAAGAAAATGAGGAGATCTGTGAACAGATTGAATCAAAAGGAAACTTTTCAAATGAAATCCTAATTTCTAATGAAAAGCTTGACAAAATATGTAAAATCACTTTATCCTTATATCCAAAAGAGATATTTTCTCAACCAGGATTTATTGATAAATTCATGAAAAGAAAGAAATATGTGTACTACGGGGTATCGCACGAAGAATTTGCGATTAATGCTCAACATACATATGGGAAAGTAGGAATTTCCCTACTAACCAAAAAATATATAAACCAAGCAAAACAAAATATTGACCTTGAAGATAACAAAAATGTTTATTGGGTTACAATTGGAGCAATCAGAATCCAGTTGAAAAGTACACTATCAGAAAAAACGGATCAACCAATCCGAATGTGTTTAATTGATGAAAGAATCTAATCAAAACGATATGATAAGATCGAATAATTATACCACTTTCTATGGAAATTCAAAATTAATAGAATACAAACCTTTACTTTGAGCAGAAAAAGAAACTATGTTATCCGTGAACAAGTAAAATAATAAATTGAATATTTATCATAAAATAAAGTTGTTATTCTTCAGGAGTAACAATAAAATACTTTTTCTGAATATCAAATTAATAACATATCTCATAATATTGAGCTCTTTGGGAGAAAATTATATTCCATTATTATATTTCATATGATATAAAATTATGATTCTTTAGGAATCATTACAACAATATATTATTCTACATCATAATAATCTTCAAGATTATTAATAAATTCGAATTTCTTTGAGAAAAAAAATGCAATATTTATCACATGAGTAATAAAATAATATTCTTCTAGAATATTGAAATATATCAGTAACGCAATATTCTTCTGAAATATTGATTCGAATCTCATTCAATTATAACAATAATTAATATCTATTGTACTAGTTAGGAGCAAAAAAAAAATTATTTTTCTGAAATAATTATATTTCTATAATTGCGATTCTTCAAGAATAATAAGTCAATATTCTTCTGGAATATTGATATTAATGGTTCATTATACCTTTCGAACTAATAATATTTGTACTTTACACGAGTGACGATAAAATATTCTTCTGAAATATATATATCTACGTGGGTTGTGTTTCTTCTAGAACACTAACACCATATTCGTTTAAAACATATTTTAAATTATGCTTCTTTAGGAGCATTAAGTCAATATTCTTCTAAAATATTGAAATTATAATATACCGCTCTTTAAGAGCAAATACTTTTTTTTTAGAATATCAATAATGTTGTTCTACTTCGTGAGCAACAACATGATACATTATCAAATTAGAATTTATGAATGAACATCTACATATATTTAATCAGCTTAAAGAAAATTAATTATCATGTAAACATGATATGAATTTATATATAAAAATTAATTACCAAACATACATCAGGAAAAGAATCTCCATATATAGAAGTTAACAAAATTGACTAAATCTTTTATTGGCTAAATCTTTTACCAATATGCAAAAGATATTAAACATGTTACATGCACGTGAATTCCATATATAAAAATTAGATATATAACTAATATGTGGTAGAATCAAATCTAATAATGTATTTGAGAATTCAAAATAACGTAGTGATTGCTAATGTAGCGACCGAGAAATTTTCACGACTTATTTAAATAAATATTATTTCAAAAAAAATATGTCGCTACGACTTTGTCTATTTATTTTAAAACATGTGTTCGTCTAGCCAACGAAGTAAAATTTTATTTTAAATTTATCTTAGTCAAATTTCAGTCCAATTAAAGTGAATCATTTTCAGTATTTATCCTTAAGTCCATATTTCAATTTTTTAATAGATTATCCAAATTATTCTGATTTTATGTCCAAGTTCGTTATTTAATTTAAAGTCAATTTTATCAAAAATATTTTAATATCACAGTTTATTTTCAAAAGTCCAAGTATTAATTTTATTAAGTCCCAATTTGAAATATTTTAGTCCAATCCAACTTATCGAGTCCAAATGTTTTTTTTTTTTGTTACCAATCATTCAGGCCCATTTAAAAACCCAATAAGTCATCTCTTGACCCAACCTATTCACCAGCTTCTTCCTCCCCAAGTTTTTCCTTACGCAATCGATACTCGTTTCCAAAATTTTTACAAGATTTCCATAAACCAAGATTTTAACCTAAGCTACCATGTTTAACACCTAAATCAACTATTAATTTAAACCTCCCAACCTCATTATCGAAACCTACGCAACCGCCTCCAGCAAAGGTATGAGTTCCCTCAATTTCTCCCATAGTTGAAGCTGGATGTCTGCGTTCATCACCATGCCAACCACAAGCCTGAATCCATCATCGCAACCCAAATCCATCCCTTACCAATTTCAGTCACCGTTAACACCACTCAACACCACCATCACCCAACCACCTTCAACCTCGAGACTAACCGCCACCGCCATTGAGCCACCAAAATCAACCCCCACTGCCATGAACAACCCAAAACGCAGCCAGTCAATTCAAACTCCATTACCATGCTGCCATACCGAGAATGACTGCACACAAACCTCCACCATCACCATGACCAATTCCACTGCAACCCCGACTACATATCATCACACGTCAAACCAAAAATCCGAACCCCCTCCAGACACCGCACAACACCACCGCCACAGTCAGCCTCGAACCATGAACAACACCAAAGCCACTGCCCCTTCACCACCACGCATCCAACCCAACCGAGAAGGCCCATTCCCAAACCAAAATTTGCAGACACCAACTTCCAAACGACAGCCCTTCACCATCACACCACCATCATTACCGTATTACCCAACGCAAGCCGCCACACAAATTCAAGCCTCCAAGCCCCGGTTTGCCTCAGTTCTTCGCACCACAAACCACCCAATATATCTTCTCCCTTTTTCTCACACACCGCATAACGCCACTCAATCCGCCATCAACTTAACACACAAATCAACCCAAAAGTCAAAGAATGAACCCTCCAAATACCTTACCTTCGACCACCGCCTGGTTGGTCGAATCTACGACCGGATTAATCACCGGAAAAACGTCGAAATCCAAACTTCCCGTCGCGGTTTCTTGCACCCAAATCGAGCCCCACTTCATAAATCTTCGCACGCCCATCCCACCCTTATCATCGCCAGGTTCCGGCGGTGCCATCACCGGTGTATTGGCTGGAGACCGACCGTGACGGAAGAGGCCCACTTCCGTCGCACCCCTCTCTCTTGCCTCTTCTCTGAAAGACGAAAATGAAGAGAGAGAGAGAGAGAGAGAGAGAGAGAGAGAGAGAGAGAGAGAGAGAGAGAGAGAGAGAGAGAGAGAGAGAGAGAGAGAGAGAGAGAGAGAGAGAGAGAGAGAGAGAGAGAGAGAGAGAGAGAGAGAGAGTTAAATTTGTTATATTCTGATTTTGAAAATTTACCCCTTAAGCCCCAAGTTTGAAAAGTTATTCAATTCAGTCCCTTTTAGTTTCAAATCACCAATTTCAGCCCTTAAGTTTTAAATGAGTTTTAATCAGCCCTTTCGTTTTTAAAATCTATTATTTCAGCCCTATAGTAATATTCATTTTTGAGTTCCAACTCAACTTGTGAGAATTTACATTTTAGTCCCCGAACTTTCGAAGTATTCATTTTAGTCCCTCAACTTTCAAAGTATTCATTTTAGTCTATTTTAACCCCTAAAATTTATTTATTCACTTTAATAGGTTAATTTTTGAAATACTAAATTTATTTAATTTTTCTTTTGGCTAGACGATACACTTGGTGATTCAGAAGATTGACGTGACTTTCCAGCTTTATTTCAAACTCGTGATTTAAGGTAGACTCGCCCCCATTAATTAGTTTAAATTATAATTGCATGTCTTATGTGAAATTACGTGATTTACATGCTTTGATGCATGAGACGAGAAAAGAATATCTCTCATGAGATAAATGAGAAATGATGATGTTATGCATAACTTATGTGTCTTAAGTGCACGAGACGAGACTACCCACACCCTATGATTTTACGAGCCTTGATTTTTGAAAATAAAATAGCCCAAGAATATGATGATGATGTCACTATATGATTGCATAATTACGTGTTCAATTATTCTGTAAATTAATTATTGGCGATGAGTCTACTAAGTATTTTTCGAAATACTCATTCCATTATTTTAACAGTTTTTGCAGATCTCGGAGAAGGCGGCGAATGAAATGGGAGCGGTGGCAAATTAAATAAATGATGATGTTATTAGACAATTTTAGGAATGTTACTCCTTAAATTATTTATCGTTAATTTCATTTAAATAATTGAGACACAAGTTTTATGAATTGTTTTATATTTAAATTATAAACTTATTTTATTATGTTACGTTCAAGTTATTTCTCCATGTTTAAAACTATTTTGACAGTTTGCGTCAATTTTTATAAAGTTATGTGAAATGGAATTTCAATTAAATTTATTTTCCGCTAAATTATTATCTTCAAAGTCAATTTTGAGACGAAGAAGTGGCCGCTGAAGTTTTCAAATGATGAATGTGATGCTTTGAATTAAATTTATTTTCCGTAATAAAGTCAGTTTTAAAGGACGAAGTGGCGTCCCAGGCTCTTCAGAACCCGGGGCGTTACAGCTAATGACTAAATTGAAAGAGCAAAAATTAATAATAATAATAATTTGTTGGAACAAGGTATACTTTAATGAATTTATTTCGATTCTTCCAAAAGAAATAATAAATCAATATTCTTCTAGAATATTGAAAATTATAATTCATGGTCTTTAGGAGCAAATAATATCCTTCTAGGATATTAATTATAATGTCGTACTACTTCAGGAGTAACAACAAATTATTTATAATAGACAATTTTACGATTAATATTCTTCTGAAATATTAATTATTTATTACGTTACTTCAAGAGCAATAACGAATTATTCTTCTGGAATAATTATAGATCTAAAATTGCTATTATTCAAGAATAAAATATCAATATTCTTCTAGAATATTGAAAATTACAATGTATGCTCTTCATGAGCAAATAATATTCATCTGAATTATATGTTGTGCTACTTCAAGAACAACAAAAAATATTTATAATAGACAGACACAGATCTATGATTAATATTCTTGTGGAATATTAATGTAATGTTGTGCTACTTCAGGAGCAACAACGAATGACCTAATAACATCAATAAATTTGTAATGGACAAATCTATAATTAATATTCTTCTGGAATATTAATATATACTGTTGTGCTACTCCAGGAGCAACAACATAATGAATTATCAATATAAAGATCAAAATATGTCGAATTGGTTGGAGAAAATCAGATTCAGATTTATGAGCCACAATTGCTAATGAACAACATCGTAATGAATAGATGTGAATTGCAATTGAATAGTAATAAAAAAATTCATATGTCACCAAATTAATTTCAGTGCATATAATTTTACCATCTAACTAATATTTTGATATAGGGGATTTTGAAAAAGAAAATTCTAACTCAATTTGGTAAAGACTCGTACTGATAATATGTTATAAAATAGAAAGAAAGAAGAGATAAAGAGGCAAAGAAAATTGAGTATTATTATGAACCAAAGCCCCCATATATATATAGGAGGAATAAGGGATACATAAGTTAATAATACCTACGTTTTAGGGGTGCAACTGTCATTCACTAATACAATATAATAATTACAACAATCGTAAATTTAATTAAGGGAAAAATACATAAATAAGGTAGTTATAAATGCAAAATTTCAAAATTAAGATGATACTTGTATAATTTCAAAAATCTATACATATATAATAATAGGATAATCGTCACTATTTTACGCACATAATTTTCCGCCCATTTTCACTTGCTATTTTGGAAAATTTCTTATTTTTATCAATTTATTTTAATACATGTATTAGTAAAGTTCAATTAATGCATATAATAAATGATTTATGGATTTGTGAAAAAAATATAGGACTGCATATATAAGTTTTTCACATGTAAGTTTAACAAATTGTAACATTTAATTTAAGTTTTAGCAATTTTTTATTTTTAAAATGTTTGGTAAATTTTGTTCGTAATGTATTTTTTTTTACATATAATGAAATGAAATATTTCTTCAATATATTTAAATATCAATTATTACTTTAAGATAGCCAGTACAGATTTTTATAGTATTATACGGGGAGTCGATAAATTAATTCTGTAAATATCTATTAACATTTTATTTCATTTTACAATTTGAAAATTGTAAATATTTCAACTTTTAGAAATCAAAAACAGTAAGCTTGACTCCAATCATCAAATTAAAATTGTAAAGTACAAAATTAGTCACATGTCCATATCTTATTTCGCCTAAAATAGACTAAGAAAACTACAGAAGCAACAATTAGCTGTTAAAAAAAATATACAAGTCACAATTTTATATTTTACTTTTTGAGTATTTTTCATTTATATATGAATGCACAATTTATGTTAAGCATTGTATTTTTACAACTTATTCAATAAATAATTGTCAATTATATTTTTCGTACATCGCACGGATATGATTACTAGTAAGGTTGTAATTAGAATCAATCTGTAGCGACCAAGAGTTTTTCATGACTTATTTAAATAAATATTATTTAAAACGTGTCGCTACGACTTTACCTATTTATTTTAAACACATTTTCGTCTAGCCATTTAAGTTAAAATGTAAATTATTTAAATTTATCGTAATTCAATTTAAATTTTTATGAAAGTATCTTATTTTCATTATTTATTTATTTATGTATTTTAATCCAAATTTTAATTATTTAAGTCCAAAATGTTTTAAATCACCAATTCACATTCATTTTATCCCAAAATTTCCTCACCAACTTCCATTTTCATATAAAGCACATTTTCCCCATTATCCCTACCCAATCCCTCTTAATTAGCCATTCAACCTAAATTACAAAATTTAATCAGAGTCAATTCATCTTCTCTAATCCCACAATCGTCTCCCAGAAATCTTCACACGTCTCCCTCAATTTTGTACACTTCCAATTGCCAACTTCCTTCATCCATTTACCCTCAATCAACATTCTTCCCCTCATTCAGCCATTTTCCCTTGCATAATCTCTCAACATTTTCTAAACCAGAAAATTTGCCACATTTTACCCAAAATAAACCAAACTCTCCACCACACAATATATTCCTTCCCCTAGTCCATCACCATTCCAAGCTGCCAAGTTTCCACTATCAAACCACCACAGATCGGAACACCACCAACAAAGCTACCATCTCCATCAACCCAATTCAATCCACCATTACACAATCTGCAGATAGTGGCTTCAAGCCATAAACAAATTCCATTGAGACCCCGTTTCCACAATCTGCACCATAACCAACTCTATTGCACGGTCGACCCTCACCAACTGCCTTCAGCCCACCAGCCTAAGAATCACCACCATCGCCGAGCATTACACCACCGCCAATGCCAAACCCGCCAAAAGTACATTTTTAAATGGTTTTATTCAAGAAGAAGTCTATGTTGAACAACCTCCCGGTTTCAAAAATCATAAATTTCCGGATAATGTTTTTAAACTAAGAAAGGCTCTATATGGTTTAAAACAAGCTCCTAGAGCTTGGTATGAAATATTGAGCAAATTTCTAATTTCAAATGACTTTCAAATGGGAAATGCGGATACTACACTTTTTATCAAAACCAAAAAGGAAGACATGATTGTTGTACAAATCTATGTTGACGATATTATTTTTGGTGCAACTAATGTGTCTCTTTGTGAAGAATTTTCAAAATGTATGAGCAATGAATTTGAAATGAGCATGATGGGAGAGTTGAAATTCTTCCTCGGGCTTCAAATCAAACAAACTAGTGAAGGGATATTCATTAGTCAAACCAAGTACATTGTGGATATGCTCAAAAAGTTTGAGATAGAAAACTTGAAGCCAATGAATACTCCCATGAGTACTTCAATCAAATTGGACAAAGATGAGCAAGGCACTTCCATTGACATTACAAAATATCGAGGTATGATTGGATCCCTTCTTTACTTAACCGCAAGTAGACCCGATATTATGTTTAGTGTATGCTTATGTGCTAGATTTCAATCCAATCCTAAAGAATCTCATCTAAGTACCTTAAAACGTATTTTTAGATATTTATGTGGCACTAGCACTTTGGGACTTTGGTATCCAAAAGGCACTCATATTGATCTTATAAATTATTCGAATGCCGATTGGGCAGGATGCACAATTGATAGAAAAAGGACAAGTGGAACTTGTCACTTTCTAGGCTTTGCACTTGTGTCATGGTTTAGCAAGAAGCAAAATTCCGTTGCCCTATCTACCGCCGAGGCCGAATATATCTCGGTCGCTAGTTGTTGTGCTCAAGTTTTATGGATGAAACAAACTCTTAGTGATTATCACTTGATTATTGAAAATGCTCATATTATGTGTGATAACACTAGTGCTATAAATTTGTCAAAAAATCCCATCTTGCACTCTCGCACTAAGCATATTGAAATTCGACACCATTTTCTTAGAGATCATGTGCAAAAAGGTGACATTTACTTGGAATTTGTTAGTACCGAAAAACAATTGTCCGATATTTTTACTAAACCTCTAACTCATGATAGATTTTCATATATACGAAGAGGATTGGGTATTATTGATGAAAATGATATTTGTGGCTAAATTTACAATACATATGTGTTTTAATTGTAATATTTGCAAAAATTTGATTTTTGAGTGTTTCGGTCGACCTAAAAATTTCGATCGTCCGAAAGGTGATTTTCGGTTGAACAAGTTGTTCAGTCGAAACCTGTTTCGCTCAACCCATTGTACGACCGAAAGTAAAGTTTCGGTCGACCATCACACGACCGAACCCTCCTGCAGCTACCTGATTTTAAACCTGCAGAGTTTCGGTCGACCGACAAAAACTTTCAATCGACCTAATGATACGCGGATTCAGGGTTTTAAAACATCAGTTTCTTCCCCAAAATTCATACTCAAACCCTAATTTCGCAAATCCCTCTTCTCATTCTCTCCAAAATTCATCTTTTTCCATCAATTCACTTCCAATCTCCAACAAATTTGTATTTCCCCATCATAATCTTCCTCAAATCCTTGATTCTCTTCCACATTTCATCCAAAAATTCCTCAAACCCTACATTTTGGGGGTAAAACACGAAAATTTCAAAATTTTCTCCCTTTGAATCGATTTCACTCCATCAAACTTCCCATTATATCACTAAACTATTGATTTCTACTCTTTCCATTCATTTCCAATCGTTTTTACCTATATTTTTCCAGAAATTTCTATTGGTTCCATCAATTCACTCGAAAATTTAAAATGCCTCCGAAGAAGAAATCGAAGAAAGGTGAAGCCAGCTCATCGAATGTTGAGGAACGTGCACCATTGCCCGACCGCTTCTTTGATCATCCAATTCTAATGGGTAAGTCTATCGATTTCTTCGATTTTTACCTTCAAGCCCCCTCCTTTCAAATTGAGCGTTATTTTGAAGATATCGGATGGAAAAATGTCATGTCTATTTCTGAAAACTCCTACCCGAAATTAATTTGGGAATTTTTTCGAAACGCTACCTTTTATCCCGATGAAATTACTAGTTTAGTTAAGGGAACACGAGTTGCTATCCAACGATCCCTCATTCGAAACCTCCTAGGATTGCAACGTTGTGAACATTATGCATATGTTACTCATTATCCTATTAGGTTCGAGGGATACAATGAATTAGAGGCTTGTAGTCGTGTCACTGCCCGACCCCTCACTACCACTATGACCTTGAACCTCAACCATTTGACTATCCCATGCAAGGTCCTTCATCGTGCAATTGCTCACACAATTGTACCCCGTAGTGGTCATTTTGATGAAGTGAATCATCTCGACCTATTCATTCTTGATTCTCTTCTTGTCGGTCGTAAACTTGATTTTCCATACATCTTCGTCCAACATCTTCACCATGTTCATACCTCTCCTCGGGTTCTAGGCCTACCCTACGGCATGATATTCAAAAAAAAATTCAATCACTTCAATGTGCCTCTAGAAAATGAGCCTATTCTTAAACCTAAACACACCGTTATTATCAACATCAACACTCTCATACGGATGAAAATTGTCAAGGGTGTTGGGCAATGGGTGTGCAATACTCAAGGTTTCGATGATGCATCGGGGCCTACGACTTGGCCATTTATCGAAGAGGAAGTTGAAGAGGAATTGGAGATTGGTGAAGGGGCGGATGCGGGTGAGGGTGACCAAGGGGGTGCCGGTGAAGGTGCTGAACAAGGTGGTGGGGATGACCAACCTCGACCGAGGCCAGGGGCTCGAGCACCGCAAGCTGCAGCACCTCCCCATCGATCCATTTCTGAAGATCAATTCAACATCCTAAATGGGCTTATCGATTCTCTCACCACGGCAGTTGAAGGCATCCAACATCAAATTCAACATATGCACACATCTCAAGAGGCCTTCTTCGCTCATTTCTACGCCATCTACCCGCCTAATCCACCTCCACCACCGGCGGCCGATTGAAGATCCTATCTTAATTTTTTTTATATCTTTCGTAGTGATTTTCTCAAAACACTTTGTTTTCAAACTATGTAATCATGTTTTAAACCTATGACATTCTCGCTATGTTAATATTTTTTTTTCCTACTTGTTCTGCATCTTATGATTCGCTGCTATATTTTGATATGATTCTTGCTTTGAGTTGTGATGATGTTGAAATATAGGTGCTTTCTATATGATAAGATTCTATTCTTATCGGTTTGTACAAAATACGGGGATTCCATGTCAAATTTTTTTTTTGAACATGCAAACTATGTGTTAGTGTTTCCATCAAGTTATTATTCCACATTCCTATTCATTACATGACCTTCTATTAGAGGGAAAATTGATTATAGGTGTTCCATGACTATTCCCGTAGACTTTAAGGCTACTTGACACTTTTTGCTTATGTCAAAAGGGGGAAGAGATATTTGCTACGATTTGATTTGTTTTATCTTGCAATATTATAATAGAAAGGGGGAATACATTGCAAAAGAAAGGGGGAATATGTACTCACATATATATATTTCATCATTTTGTTACGAATTACAAATCACATTGTTTGTCATAATCAAAAAGGGGGAAATTGTTGACCTATGATTATTCACGTATATATTGTTTTGATTATAACAAACAAGATCTCATGTATTACTAATGGTTTCAATTCTTGAGTTTTATCATATATGTGTTATTTGGATACTCCGAGATCACAATCGTCATCCATTGAATTACAAAGCAATCATAAAAGAGTTTTGAAGTGAACAAGATCGTCGAAGACCGAAGATTAAAGCTTTAGAAGATTCATGTTGAAAAATTTCAACTCATTTGTAAAGGTATCGACTCATCAATTTTTAGCAAGTTTATAAAGCTCAAAAATATTTCTAAAAATCATTAATTGCATAAAAATGATTTTTCAAATCATAACATGAAATAGTTTTTGGAAAAATAAATTTTTCGATATAAAAATAAAAAGTCCAATTTTTCCTTTTTCGGTCGACCGAAATGCACATGATCGACCGAAACTTTGATCAACCGAAATATTTGGTCAATCGAAAGTATAACGGCTCAAATGTATAACGGCTAGTTTATGAGCTTTCGGTCGACCGAAACTTCCAGCAGCTCAAATTTCTTGATCTATAAATAGCCACTTCTGTTGCATTCATTTCTACCAACTTACAAGAGCATTTAAGAGAGAAATTTATTGAGAAAATCTTTGAGCTTACTTTGTTTTACATTCTATTTCATTTATTGCAAGGAATCTCTTGATTGTTCAAAACTATTTCATATTTTTATCAAGAATTCCATTTTGTAAGAAAACTCAATACTCTTACTTCATTATTGATCATTGATTGAGTTCATATCACCAAACACTTATTGAAGTGTATATCTCTCTTCATACTTAACTAAGTATTATTTGGAAAGAGAGATCATTGGTTGAAAAACTTTGATTCAAGAAAAACTATCTCATATCTTTCTTCAAAGTTTTCATAAACACTTGAGCTTTAAATATTTGCTATCTATTGAAGTGTTATCCTAAAACTCTCAAGATACTTGTATTGATCATATCATTTGTTAAGAGAGTTATTTCAATTGTAAATTCAATTCATTATATTTTGTGGTTTCGAGAGCCTTGTGAAAACTCGATTGTAAAGGATAGGTGCTCCTTGTTGTAAAGTCACCTAAGGATTCGATACTCCTTGTTGTAAGTTATCAATATAGTGGATTTGGCCTTACTCGTGACGGAGAGCTCGGTAACGGAGGACGTAGATCACATTGGTTGATTGAACCTCCCTAAATCGCGTTTGCAATCTCTTATCCCTTTTACTTACTTGCATTGCACTTACTCTTTTCTATCAATTTATATTGTGCAACACTATATCTAAGTGCTATACTTGCTTTATCAATTAAGTTCATACATTCATAGCACACTATATTGATAGTTTAGCTACTTGTAATACTAAGTGCTCATACTTATACTCATTGGTTTTTAAGTTTAAGATTATTTTTCGAAAAAGTTTTATAAACCAATTCACCCACCTCTTGGTTAGTTTATCTTGGGTTAACATATATATGTATATATTTGTATATTTTAAACTTTCTGGAAATTGCAGCCTAGTCCTCCAACTTTTAAAGTTATCTATTTCAGTCCCTCAAGTTTTAAAATAATTTAAAACAGTCCCTTCAGTTTTAAAATTTCTTCTTTCAGCCACTATATTTTTAAAATCTATTATTTCAGTCCTATAGTTTAATATTCGTTTTGAGTTTCAACTCAACTTTTGAAAAGTATTCATTTTAGTACCTCAACTTTCAAATTATTCATTTTAGTCCCTCAACTTTCAAAGTATTCATGTTAGTCCCTTAGTTTCAAAGTATTTATTTTTGGGTAGACGAGACGCTTGGACATTTAGAAGAATAACGTGAACTTTCTTGTTCAACTGTCAGACTCGTGATTTGAGGTAGACTTGCCCCCACTAATTAGTTTAAATTATAATTGCATGTCTTATGTGAAATTATGTGATTTACATGCTTTGATGTATGAGACGAGACAAGAATATCTCTTATGAGAAATGATGATGTTATGTATAATTTATGTTCCTTAAGTGCACGAGACGAGACTACCCACACCCTATGATTTTAATAGCCTTGATTTTGAAAATACAAGAGCCCAAGAATATGATGATGAGGTCACTGTATGATTCCATAATTACGTGTTCAATTATTCTGTAAATTAATTATTGGCGATGAGTCTACTGAGTATTTCATTTTGAAATGCTCAATCCGTTATTTTAACAATTTTTGCAGATTTCGGAGACGGTGGCGAGTGATGGGCAATGACGGCAAATTACAAATTGATATTTTTTTAAAGTTGTGAACTTTGGAATAATTATTTCATTTTTTCAAGAATTGTCATTTTTATATATTTAGTCATTTTCCGCAACAAAGTTTATTCAAGAATTTAGAAAAGTGATGTTCCCGCGCTCCTCGAAACTCGGGGCGTCACACAATCAATTAAATTAAATAATTAAAATATTTTACGAATTATATATATTAAGGTCACAATAATTTATATTTCAAGTCACAAAATACAAATTTTTTAGGTCACAAACAATTTTAGGATCACAAATTATCAATATATTAGCTCACAAATTAAAATTATTTTTAGATCTTAAGAACAATTTTTTAAGGTCAATTTTAAAGTCACATATTATTAAATCAACAGGTCGTAAATGCCAAATTATATTAATTAATAGAATTTGATATATTTTTTAAGTCACAACTCACAATTTATCAAATTATTATTAAGTCACGTTTATTTGATTTCTAAGTCAAAACTTATCAATTATTAGATCACATATTTTCTTAAGTCACATTTAACAAATTATTAAGTTTAACACAGCCTCAACTCAATTCTGCCACGCCCCACCACCCGCCCCTGCAACTGCACACAACCACCACAGTCTCCAGGTCACCATCTCAACACCAATTACACAACTATCATTGCCTTAATGTCGCCCCCACCACAACCGCCCCAACCAAGGGGGAAAAATAGTTGCTTTAATTACAGCATCACTATTGCCAAAACTTTATCACCATCTAAAACGATGCAGATGCGCACCCCAAGTCACACGACCACCACCTTCCCAACGCCACAACCAAGGGAGAAAAAAATTGTTGCTTTAATTACAGTATCACCATCGTCGCCACCTTCACCATCTAAAATGATTTAGCAATAAGCCGTCAGTCACCACCAGTCACACAACCACCACCGTCACCATCTCACCACTAGTCACACAACCACCACCGCCTCAACACCGCCTAACCGCAAGGGGAAATTTGTTGTTGTAATTACAACATCACCATCGCCGCCACTTCATCTCCATTACCACCCAAAACCACTACCACACCCATGAACACGGTCGGAAATCGGAAACACCAGAAGAAGCTATTACCTTAAAATTGGCGTCGTTGCTTACCCTTAGTCGTCAATGCCAACGGTTGCAATGTGCCAGCAAGGTTCTTGGCAGTGAGGGGCTTCGGTGAGGATTGTTGTGACTGCGGTGTTTGAAGGATCGGAGAGAGAGAGAGAGAGAGAGAGAGAGAGAGAGAGAGAGAGAGAGAGAGAGAGAGAGAGAGAGAGAGAGAGAGAGAGAGAGAGAGAGAGAGAGAGAGAGAGAGAGAGAGAGAGTTGGTGTGTAGGGATAAAAAGAGATAATGAGGGTTTGAAGTGATATTTTGTGGTTTAAAATTGGGATATAGTTAGATAATTAATAGAATATTATTGTGTAAATTTTTTTATTAATTAAAATTTGGATTAAGACATGATTTTTGAAGTAATACAAGTTTGATCTTATTTATGAATTTGGATATTTAAAAGTAGGGGTGGGTATAATTTCCACTTTAATTAATTGAATTATAAACTACAAACACGTTTTAATAAAATTTTCAATGAAGATATATTAATGATAAAATTTCATCAGTTTTAAAATATAATGGACACTCTTGATGTTTAACCTACATATTTTAATCACGCATTTCATCAACTTTTAGCAAAATATAATAAAAAATGATATTATCTATTTTTTTCATGTTGAAATGTGAACGGACATTGTTTGTACATTTAGGAATTCAAGACAACCATCAAATAATAATAATAATAATAATAATAATAATAATAATAATAATAATAATAATAATTTCCACTTTAATTAATTGAATTATAAACTACAAACATGTTTTAATAAAATTTTCAATGAAGATACATTAATGATAAAATTTCATCATTGTTAAAATATAATGAACACTCTTGACGTTTAACGTACATTTTTTAATTACACATTTCATTAATTTTTATCAAAATATACTAAAAAAATGATATTATCAATTTTTCATGTAGAAATGTGAACGGATATTCTTTGTGCATTTAGGAATTCAAGACAACCATCAAATAATAATAATAATAATAATAATAATAATAATAATAATAATAATAATAATAATAATATTTATTATTTAAAGAGAATAAAATGAATTTTAAGGATACTATTGACCATAAATATAAAAAACTAAGGGTAAAATGGGAAAATGAAAGTTCCTTCCCCATCTACACTTTTAATAGATATAAATAATAGTATATAGTAGATAATAGATAGATGTAGATGTTGATGTAGTTATTAGGAAGTAAAACTTCAATTATTTTATTTATTTTCAAAATTTATTAATCCAATTTTCATTTTTAACGTAACACATTTATATGGAATATATTTATTTCAACTCTTACTCGAATAAATATAATTTTTATACAAAGATTTTGATTTGACGGGAATCTATGTGTGGATTCTTGTGACAGCTAACTTATTAAAATTTTCAATTATCTAAGTTTATTAGTCATTTATATTTAATTTTAATTCTATAAATTATGAAATGAGTTCACCGATTTTTTATTTTTATTCATTATAGGAGAAGACGTTAATTCTTCCAAATTAATTGAGGTCGATGATTCAAAGGGCTGGACGTTCGATTTTCGATTCGGTTATTGAAGGACTAGTAACCGAACTGATAATTTCGATTCGGTTCTCAAAACTTAAGAATTGAATTATTTTGATTCCAATTCAATTTTGGTTATTTTCGATGTTTTAAAATTTTGACTTTGAGTAAATGTGAAAAATGTGTGCAAAAAACAAATAAGTGTTTAATTCAAATTTCTCAAACAAAACCATTCATGCAGTAAAATATTCAAATTGAATATATTCGGGATCTAAAGACACTGGGGATAGTTATAATATTCTATATATTTCCACTAACAACTAGAAATGTAGGATCTAAATCTTCTATTGTTCTATCTACTGCTTATGCTGGAATGCCCGAATTGTCCTAACTAAAAAATGATAATGATTTATTATAATACTGAGGACAGTTATAATATTCTATATATTCCCTCAAAATCTTCATCCCCAATAGAAATCGAAGAATTCTCCGATGTTGCGGTCGAATCCATTTGTCCTTTGTTACTTGAACTATATGATTGTTATGAGATTTCATTGATTTGAGTATTGTAAGATTGAATTGCAACTGATGAAGCCGATGTTATTGTTGAGGACGAAGATAATCTTCGTGTGAACTAAGGCTTTGGATGATTATGAGTACACTCAAACTACAAGAAAATTCTTAAATTGGTTAGAAGAAATTCTAATTAATAATCAAACAATGAATCATTCTCAACTCAAATGACAAAACATGAATCACAAAATTAAATCATAACAAATATAATCAAAATGAGTAGAAACACAATCTAGATTGAGAGAGGCAGCTGGGGCTGAAAATAGGGACGAACTGAGAAGAATAGAGGTGAAATGTGGATATTTGTTGCAGTTATAATACCAATAACATGAAAATCGGCGATCACTTTGAACACCCACTAATTCATTGGTAAACGTGTTAAAACTGTAAAATGAAAAAAAAAATAATAGTAATAATAATAAAATATAGGTTGAAAATTGAGATTTCAGTCAAAATTGACCAGAGTCTCAGTTACTTATTTATATATATATATATATATATATATATATATATTTTAAAGATGATTTTAAAATATTAAGCCCATACATGGTCCAAAAAAATTTGGACAATTTTTACTTCAAACTCATTTTCAACCAAACATTTTTATTGAATCAATTATATTCACATATTTTAATCTCTTTTCAACAATACATTCTCTCAAATTTTCAAATTTTTTCCAAAATATCATACACTAAACTAACTCTAATTGTGTGCTTAACTAATTAAAAATTAATGTGAATGATATATATATATATATATATATATATATATATATATATATATATATATATATATATATATATATATATATATATTATCTATCTTATCCTAATCGAACCTTTAACTCCTTGATTCTAATTTTTTTTTTTAAAGATGATTTTAAAATATTAAACATGGACCAAAAAAAATTGGACAATTTTTACTTCAAACTCATTTTCAACCACATATTTTTATTGAATCAATTATATTCACATATTTTAATCTCTTTTCAACAGTACATTCTCCCAAAATTTCAATTTTTTTCCAAAATATCATACACTAAACTAACTCTAATCGTGTGGTTAACTAATTAAAAATTAATGTGAATGATATATATATATATATATTATCTTATCCTAATCGAACCTTTAACTCCTTGATTCTATTTTTTTTAAAGATGATTTTAAAATATTAACCCCATACATGGACCAAAAAAATTTGGACAATTTTTACTTCAAACTCATTTTCAATCACACATTTTTATTGAATCAATTATATTCACATATTTTAATCTCTTTTCAACAATACATTCTCCCAAATTTTCAAATTTTTCCCAAAATATCATACACTAAACTGACTCTAATTGTGTGGTTAAGCCTCTGTTTGGTAACACTATAGTGATTTATAAACTGATTTATTTATGATTTTGAGGTAAAATGTGTGATTAAAAATGAAGAGAAAAAATCTGAATGATTAAAATGTATTTTGAGAAATTGTTTGGTTTATAAACCATTTACCAAACGGAGTGTAAGTAATTAAAAATTAACGTGAATGAGAGTGGAATGGTGGGGACAAAGTGACAAAAGTAGGATATGCTGCTATAATAAATCAGAAAAGAGAAGCTTTATTTTGATTGGTTGATTGAGTATAGAATCTCAAAGTGCTACCGAACTCAAACAGACGACAACACGTCTGTCCTCATCCACACACCATCACCTCTGTACTTGCTACTTACTATAATATATATATTTCTCTCTCATCTCTCTCTCTCTCTCTCATACTTACTATATAATATATATATTTCTCTCTCATCTCATCTCTCCCTCTCTCTCTCTCTCGTGTATATTATCCAAATTAATTTATACCAATGTTTAGAAAACTCGAAACCGGTTCGAATCGGAAAAGGCAACGGGTCAAGGGTCAAAAGGTCCAACCGGGTTGAACCGGGGTCGAACCGGTTTCAATTAAAATATAAAAAATTATTAAAAAATCACAAAAATTCTAAAAAAACAAGTTATTTTACAAATAAACTAATAATAACTCATTTAAAAAATAAAATTATACACAAAAATAGCTTAAAACAACAAAAAAAATTAAAAAAAATAAAAAAAAAGAAAACCGGTTGAACCGGCCGATTTTTTCCTGGTTTTCAACCGGTTTCCCGGTTGAACCGGTTAAAAACCGGTTGAACCGACCGGTTTTTTACCGGCCGGTTTTTGGGATGAACCGGACCGATTTTCTGGCCGGTTCCCGATTTTCCTGGTCGAACCGGCCGGTCCGGTCCGATTTTCCAAACACTGATTTATACAATTTCTCAAATCACTTTTTAATCACGCATATTTTTGTTAGAATTATACATGCACATAAAGTATAATTCACGACATTCGAAATAAAATGTTTATTAATTGTATTAATATAAAGTTGAGTTTGCCCATTGGTCGATTTAATATTACAAATTGAGTGTTTAAGTTGTTAAATACAGAAAGATTCAATCTGTAATTCGATCTAAAATTAACGTTCACGATCAGTAAATAAATATGGACAATTTATTTTGATAAGATCGTCTCGATTTTATTAAAGTCTATCTTTGACTTTGGTAATAAAATTGAAAGTACGTTGGAACGTATTGGACGAGACCACGTGAAATTAATTTGTGACATTGACCATACAAGTTTAATTTCACTTGACTATTATACATGGAACCTTAATCCTAATCGGATAATGGACTTCGATTACTAACTTGAAGTTCTTTGAGGTATCAATGGGTGAGATCAATTGCTGATCAATATCTCGGTACTTTGAGAATCAAAGTGAAGTAACGAGGAACATATATTCGTATTATGGAATCCGTCACCTTTCAGGTATGATCATAATCTTACTGGTTCTTCTAGTGGACAGTTGAATCTGAGCTCAGTAATTCGACAGTAACTGTTGAATTCTATGATGTGATGTGATCACATCGAACTGTCAGATAGAAGATGAAAGTTGAGAATTTATGAATATTCAGAGAAGGGCATTTTTGTCATTGTAACTTGCTCCGAATATTCGAGTTGATCGATTGGGGTAACATGTAAGAACGATAAGTCAGAGGATATAATTATTGATTAATTGTTTCAGTAATTTCAATTTTACTAAGAGTGCAATCTCGTTCTTTTAGTGGAATAAAATGTGATTAATAAATTAATTTTAACTGATCAAGAGTTGATCGGGTCTTAATTAATTTATTGGAGCTTAGTTTAATTGGGTTCGATCAGGTTCCCTCGATGGTTTCACTATAATGGGTTTATACATGCTTATTACCTGTATTGGGTTGTGCAGAAATGAGCCTGAGTTATGGTACTAGGCCTGGTAGGATTTTGGAGTGTAAAGAGGTTACAAATAGTCTCCTAAAACTATTTTTCTTAACCTAATTAGAAAAGTGGCGAGACACATACTAAAGTATGTAGTGTGTGTTTTCTCTTTACAAAAGAAACCCTAATCTTAGTTTAACCTAGGTCTTGAGAAATGTGACCATACACATGCACAACTGTCATTGGAGAACACCGGGGAAAGCTTGAGGGTTTGAAACTTTGGTGGAATCAAGAAACAGTTGATGAAGATTATTGTAAAGCACGCTATAAGGGTAATCTTCTCAAAACAATTTTTGTGTGCAAAATTATTTATTCCAAATTGAATATATAGAACAGAAAATCCTGTAACGGGATGATCTAGTCACAAGAAATCAATTTTTGTGAGTAGAGCAACCCGAGTTTCCAACAATTTTCTCTATCTAATTTTTAACCACATATCTTAATCAAAAAATTCAAAAAAATCAAAATTATAAATCCAATCCCTTTTTTTCCGGCCGCCAAACATAGCAAAAATGACACTCTGACTTCGTAACGTATTAATTTATAAAATTAAAAGGAAAAGTACCTAAAAATCTATCGTGAGGTCGCGAGGACTTCGATTCACGTACCAACGACGTGACATTCTACCAATATATATCCTAGTAAATGTCACGTGAATTATATTCAATTTATTGTTAGGGAAAAAAAAATTGTTCATGATTTAATGTTGGGATTAAGATTCTCAGATTTTTATGTTTCTTTCATTTTTAATATTTACTTTCACGTTTTTCACCAATCGGAGACCCAAGTCGACATATTTTAATGGGTTGGAACTAAAACCTTAGTTTAATAGACGTACTAGCTGAAATCCTAATAAATTCCGTAAAAAAATTACGAGCACCTTAACTTTTACACACTTGCTTCATGTGTGTGTGTGGGGGGGGGGGGGGGGGGGGGGTTATCCTAAAGAGATCGAAAATTCGGATCGAAAATATGATCGAACTGATTTGGGCAATTGATTTCCGGACTGATGTGATTGGCAAGTGATCGGATAAAAGCCAAGCCAAGTGTGCAGATGTGCACAATTCAGTGAATCATTATGTTCTTGTAGCGGGATCGATATATATATATATATAAAATTTTTGGTAACTCTCACAAGCGTCCCTACAATCTATACCGTAGGGTTAGGTGGAGCCGATTGATTGGTTGTCATGTGAGGTCCGATGGCCCCACTTGACAACGAACTATTACGAGGTGCCACCTGCCACCTTGTGGAATGTGCAAAGTGGGCACCTTAAATTTTTTCATAAATTCTAATAACAATGAGTTTGCATGTTTGGCTAAGCTCAGAGTCGTCTCAACCATGAAGTCATCCCGACAGCTGCCTAAGGCTTCCTATTACGGTTGATGGTAGCATGTGATGTTCTCGAAACACTAAGGCCTTGTTTGATAATCGAGATTTGCATAGGAAGAAGGAATTCATTTACTACTTTCATCTTCTTCTTTTTTACCTTTCGTGTTTGATAGACTAAATTTGTCTTGGAATTGGCTTTCCTACTTTTGTTGAAAGTTGTGCAATTCTTTATTTTTAAGGCAAATAAATTATTAGCTAATAGATGATAATTGATTTTCAACTTTACATGGCAATCCATAAACGCTTCGTTTAATCATTTTCGTTGTTATTAATTGACTTATTTTTTTTTTCCTAAAAATTAACATTATTATTATCAAGTACAAATATTTGAATTTTTTTTTTTATTAAAATAACTAAATTTTGCTTAATTTGCAATGAAAAATAATGTCAATCAAACAGCAAAATTTGAAAAATTCTCCACTTTTTCACCAAGAAAATTAAATCAATCAAAAGCATTAAACTTTCAACTCCCAAGAATTCAATTCTTTGAAATTTATTTTCTTTCCACCTAAATTCTACCATTGCTATCAAACGAATCCTTATTGTTCCCTTGCGAGGGATTTTTATCTCGGACTTAACTGTGCGCTTCCCAAGGATTCGAACCTTCAACCTTAAGAGACTTGTTGAATTATCCCTAATACCACTAGAGCAATTGTACCATGGATCACCTAACAAACCTCTTAATATTGAGGATTGACTCTCTCGAGGATGATCCTAGTCAAAAACCTCTTTTCGTTGGGGAATTCATGTGCTGCGGGACGCTACATACTACGGTCAACACCCTCAATGAAGGCCCCAAAATTTCTCAATTTATTTTTAATTTTTTAATGAAAAAAGATATTTTAATAAGAAAAAATAGCAAAATACAAAATGACAAACGTTTTCTATTTAAAAATAAATAAATAAATTATCACAATTCGTTTTCACTTTCCAAATTTTTGTTCCCAACTTCATATGGTTTGTTATCGAGACTTAAATGCCACAGACTTTTAGGTCATATAAGCATGTTTAGACAGTTCGGTAATATCATAGCAATTATAAATTGATTTATTTATATTTTTGAGGTAAAATATATGATTACAGGTGGAGAGAAAAAATATATATAGTTAAAAGGTATTTTTAAAATTATATTATTATAAATTAATTTATAAATTTTAATGATTGTCTTGAAGAGCATAGGCTAAATTTCTCAAGTATTAGTAAAGCCTGAAGAAGTTCTTTTTGAATTTTGTAAGCGCCCTTAATTGTTTTGTTCATCTTTTGACTTTTCTATTGTGCATGTTCTACTAGTTCTTGTTGGCGTTTCAATAAATATTAATCAATTCGTCAATCACTTAATTGATACCGTTGCATCGAAAAAGAATGTAAATGAAGATTTGATTTAGAGATGACAAAAAAATTCAATTTGATCCGTCGATTCAATCCGATTCGAAAAAATTCTAATTCGTGGATCGACGGATTGGATTTAGATTGGGGTGATCCGATTCGACCCAATTTATTTTTTAAAAAATTAAAAAAATATGTAAAAAAATTTTATTATTAGATGGAAAAATATATAATCTTTGAATTTGGTACAAAATCTCTAATTCTCTACATATGTAATATTTTGTTGTATGAATTAGATATTATATTAGTTGTTTTATGAATTATGTATTGATTTGTTTGTTGTTAAAAAAATATATATAACGAAAATTTCTTAATATTTGTTTCGATCCAATCCGACACGGTCGAGATTTTTACTATTTGATTCAATCCGAAATTTCGCGGGGCGAATTTGGATCGGCATTGATCCATCACGTTGCGATCACAAATCTGATTATTAATTTACTACAACAAATGTTTGATGTTTCATTCAACATCATGTTCAATTAAAAAGTCATTTGTTTTTTCTTGGCAATAAGGCAGATTTATAATAACATTCATGATCATATGATGGAATTAGTAATTATTCTTGATATCTTGTTCATTAGACATTAGTTTATGATTTGTAATTATTTTTTATTTTTGGTTTTTTTTGGGTTAACATATTTTGTAAATTAATCCTCTAAAGTTGATTGTTTTATTTACATGATTAATCAAGTCACCTCCTCAATTCGAAATAGGTTTGAACAATTTGGAATATATTGAAAAAAAATTGGGGTTTTATGCAATTTTTGCATCTCAAAAGGCAAGAAAAATTGATTTTACATAAAGCTGAACGTAGTTCAAGGCAAACTGTAAAGCTGAACGTAGTTCAAGGCAAGTTTGTGGAATGAAAATTTGTTCGTTATTAGTGAACTTTATCCTATATATATATATTTGCTACCAATTTAATACTTTACTTTAATCCACATAACCGACTTGCACCAACCTTCCTCGTGTTTCAACTTTCAAGAAAAAAGTTCAATTTTTTATTTTTTTTTCCTATTATTTTGCTTATTTTGATCTGTTAGACAATATATTTTAAGAGTAACTTGTTTAAAAACATATTTCACCAAATCGCTCTTTAGGCCATCTCAAATCATACCCCAAATTTGCGATAAATTTGGGGTAAAATCATCTCCAATGGTACCCCAAAACACACCCCAAATTTGGGATTGACATTTTTATTTACCATATTGTCATTTTCATATTTAATTTAAATGCTAAATATTCATAATTAGTTTAATAATTTGTTGTTATAGTAATAATCGTATTTGTAAATATTATAATAATTATTATTTAATTTGAAATATTATAATTAGATAATTGTTAATTCAATTTTTTCTAAAAAAAATTTATTTTTGATCACAATAATTTAATTTGGCCTATTCTACGTGTTAGCTATTAATTTAAATTAAAGTCATTAATTATAAAATTATAATCAAGGTAAAAATATGAAGAAATTATAAGAAAAATTGTTAGTATTCCCTTGATCCTAAGTTTGGAGTTAAGCTGTTGGAGAAGAATTTAAGTCTATCCTAAATTTGGGATAAAGATTACCCCAAATTTGGGGTAAATTGTTGGAGATAGCTTAAGGCGCTCATTTTGGATTAAATCTTTCTAAGTTTAGTTTCTGATTAAAGATTAAATTCCTCTCCAGATATGGACTAGAGTAAAAATATTGTAACATTTTGGATTTCGTACTTTGTACACACATTGAAATGCTTCAAAGAAAAATAAAAAAGGGAAGGAGTAGACAATTATCAAACGTTTGTATGGTGGACTAGAATAGACGACAACAAACACGATAAATACGAACTTTGTCGTGTATTTTTAATCCGGTTGAGTACTGAATTCGACACCTGAACGATAAGTACTTACAAACACGCCCTAACGTTTATTACGCGAAGAAGATAGAGCAATACCGTGGCTTCAGCATTGCTATTACAGAGGTTCTAATCTCATAGAAGATATTCAAAGACTGTATCCAGAAGAAATGAGGCAACATTATTTCTATATAATACCAAGTCACAAATTATAAGCTGCAATGACATTTACAAAGGCGATATCGATCGACTCATCCCCGAAAGTCGTTAAACAACCTCCTAATGGCTTGCTCAAGGCGGGGATCCGTATTAGGAACCTAATGGGACGATCGGAGGATTACCTGCAGGGTATCTTTGTCGACGGGGACGTCTAGTTGTCTTCCCCCACCCTGTTAGGCTTCTATCCTCCAAACCAGCTTCGGCATTGTTAAGTATCGGCACCAGCGGAGAGCAAACGGGACTTTCAACAGGTGCACGTGTATTGTCAACTAGTTTACAACGCCTTCCCCGAGCTCCACCATTTCTCGTGCCATTTCTTTTAATGAATCCCGAATTCCAAGAATGGCCACCGGCTCTCATCAGCCCTCCAAATATCTGAATATCCTCGGTGACTTCAAGCCTTGACAATGATGCCAAACTGGGAAGGATGTCCCTTTGAAAGTCCTTCCGTTGCCTTCCTCTCCTAGCCTGGCCCCTTCGGGATCTACTCGGTAACGAAGTGGTTCCCATCGCTTCGAGTTTTGGGACGTCGGGAACAAGTGGCTTAGGCATGTAGTCTTCTTCCTTGGTCTCTGTTAGTTGCAATGTCATGGCCTCAAAATCGTCCATCACCTTGGGAAGATCTTGAATGGGTGACGAGACAACATCGGCAAACCAGAGGATTGATTCTGCCAAAGACGCTTCAGATAGGTAACAAATTGTATCCTCGCTGTGAATTTTCTGACAAGATGATGAGATGGCAAATATTGTTTTTGCCGCATCCCTGACAACTTCATCCTGTACCTGCTTGGCTTTATTTTCAGTACATTGCAAAGATGCCTTACTCTGTCCATCTTCCTTGCTAGGTATACTATCATCCTCCATCTCAGGAAGAACCGGGGCTTCCAGATCTATCTCCATTACGATCTTCACATTCGTGTTGCTGCTTGCAACAGAGGGTGCAGATGGATCTTCATCCTCGCTAATACAAGTGTTCAAATCAATTTGACTCATGATACTGGTACCTATCGAATGCAGTTTGTTCTCTACAATCAGTTCTTCTTCAGCTATCTGTTCCTCCGGTTCACAAGCAAGATTAATATCGATTAATATATTTTTCTTTTCATTTTTTACATTCTTTCCTTTGGAAGGTAAATCAAGAGTCACTGAGGTGGAAATAAGGGATGATGGATCGTATATAGGGGTATTGAGGATTTCAAAAATCGGAAACCCGAGAATCTTCTGACTGTTCTGAGTCTTGCCTATCTCACCCTTAGCCCCAATCTCACAATCATTTGAAGCCAGAGAGACATTTGGAGTGAAAACTTGATTAAGATCTCTTACTGTTTCACTCCTAGAACACAATGGCTTAGAAGAAGCTTCAAGGGAGCCCAAGATTTCAGTGTGTTCTGGTTTCCTAGCTCTGGCAGCCTCCTTTTTGTCAACTGGTTTGCATCCAAGCAAAGGAAACACCGACAAATTGTCTTTGACAGCACTATTGCTATAAACAATATTAAGATCTTTCAGAGAAACAGCCTCATTTGGAGAACTCTGTGTCGTTAACCCATTCAAGTTCACATGATTTGCGCCCTTCAGAAACTTCCCAAATCCAGGATTCTCCGAGCGTTCAGATGCAATATTATCGCCCCTACTGCACTTAAGAAAATGAAAGCCAGACGAAGGTAGATGAACTGATTCTTTGGATCCCAAGGCAGACCCATGATAGAACTCATTACAGATTACCATATCACTTCCTGAGCCTGGATTCAACCGAGAACTAACATTCCACTTGTCTCCAAAAGATTCCTGATTCTGAGCAGATGGCTGTATGCTCCTACTTGATGTGGTCATCTTTTGACTAAGGCTACTTGTTTCCAGTGTTGGCTTTGCCCAAGATGGGACGGACTGAGACAATGAATTGGCAAAACCTGAGTGAACGAATGAATATGGACCAGGGACACGAGAAGCCACAGCAGGGTCTAAATGGCTGTAATTGGAGTAATTGCTATTTCTATTTGAGGATTCCAAGCCATGGTTCAGCCCATTTCTCCGTATACCTTCCCCACTATGTCCAGTTGGATATATTCCAGAAGGATGATGATGATGAGCCCGGTTAAGCAGCACTTCTGTAGGATGAGAAGGTCTAGTAACCTTGTCTTGTTGGAGACCTTGAGTTACCAAATTCGGGTTGCCTTTACTGGGCCCTGTAAAAGGTTTGAGAAGTTCAAAATTGTCAGCATCCATGAAAAGTTCATGGCAAATAAAGAATAGTCAATAGTCTTTTCATGATTACTCTCTCAGGAAAGTAGGGAATAAAACAAGATTTCAACAGAGAGAATCAAATTTACACACTATCATGTTGTATAATACATTAATACTACGTATTTTCAATAGATCTTTACAATGAAATTCCAAGAAAAGTTAGGAGTAATGTGATATATTCCTTTGAAATTGATATCTGATGCATAAAGTTCTTAAGTTATCTTTACTTGTATGCTAATGCTAAAAGGCAATATCACCTGATTAAACAAAAGCATAGGATTTAATGGGCATAAGCTCATAGCAGAAATAGAAGACAGTAAAGACGATGAAGCACTTGGATATTAAAGAAATTTTAAAATTTCTTTACCTGCTTCATATATATGGGAGAGCCAGCCCCCTTCATTGACTTTGGTCTCACGAAGCAAATTTAAGAAAGGAAATCCCACATTTGGTTTAGGAGACTGACTTATGCGTTTCATCTCCCCACAGTTGGAAGTATGACCAAGAAAATTAGCTGATGAAGGAGCTGTTGCTTCTTCAAGCTGAACAGGTTCATTTAGATCCGCTAAACCAGAAGAGCTCCTCAAACAGGACCCGGAACCCGAAGCATCTTCCTGGTGAAAAGTCTTTACACTGCCGGATGCACCAAGGAAAATCTCCATACTTCTTTCAGGTATAAATTTTTTGTCTTCGTTTGAAGTGTAAGTCAAAATGCCGGATATTTTGTTGTCTTGTAACTTTTCCCTTTCTTCAGTATCAATGTACTCATCAGCCGGAAGTTGAAGATCAAACTTCTTCGCTATCTTAGTGGGTCTCAAGTCCAATGCTTCAGAGTCCTTTGAAGTACACCCATTTTGCAAAGGGCTATGACCAGCCTGCATGTTGTTTCCTTTTGTAAAACTCGAAGGAGAATTAACAACTTCGACTCCCGACATGGATGTTCTACCATGACCAGCATTTAACAAGGGGAAACCCGTTGTATCCCATGTTTGAGTGTTGTCCTGTGGCATTTGATATCCTTGACGACTTGATGATGATGATGGTTCGACTGATGCCAAATGTTTATGTAGTTCTTTCCTCTTGATTTCTTCCATCATGTCCCTTTGAATTCCATAAAGACGGTGGAGTTCATTAACCTGACAAACATTAAATAGTCATATAATTAGCCTTCTGCAAATTGCTGGATCATTAGAGGACTACATCGAACAAGAATAACTAGGCACGTCACGTGTTCGGTAAAGTGGAAAAAATGGTTTATAAACTATACCTTTTCCCAAATCACTTTTTAACCATACACATTTTCCTTCTCTAATTTTCAACAACTACTTTGTACCTCAAAATCATAATCATAAATAAATTAGTTTATAAACAAAATAGTGTGACCAAACAGAGGCTATAAAAAAGGTACCTGGTTCTTGAAAACCTCTTCATGTTCAAGAATTTTCTGCCTTAACGTGTTCATATCATACCCAGGATATTCATTTGTTATAATCCTTGGCGAGAACCCATTGTAACATTGCCCATTTGTAAAGTTCTTATCTCCGTAAGATAGAGGCCAGCTTCTGCAGCTAGAATCTTCGTTGAGGTTCCTCATGGAGTAATACCCTGTTAAGTAGCTTTCAAAATGCAATTTTGTTCCCATTCCTGCAAAGAATGATCGGAGAAGTAAACATAAAGGTTATGTTTCTCTTTACGGGTTCACGTCTTTTGAGTCTACATTTTTCCTAAAAATGCTGGCTCCTTAAATAAAGAAAAAGAGAATACACTGACGATTTCATTCTTAGCATATGGCTTGCATGTATTTGTAAAATTTAACTATGAATAATTTGTATGAAAAAGGTGAATTATTAACTCTTTTGTAAGTAAATATCAAAATCAGTTTTGGTATCGACAACACATTCAGTCCAATTCATAATGCACTAAGAATTGGTTTGCTAAAATCCAATGGAATATTGTATTGTGGAGAAAATCAGTAACATTCATCAAGTATATTTGATAAAACATTGTATGTTATTATACCACAAAAGTGAATAAATACATATGCTTGCAGTGAGACTACAGTTTGAAAGCTTGCCTAAATGCTGGGATAGCCGCTTTTTTGGATGACATCGGGATATTGGATGTAAAAGTCATCGGAACGTACATGAAACGTTGCTAATAGAACCACATGATGAAGACTTTTTTTCCTTGAAATTCTCGAAGGAAAAATTACTTACTGACCGACCTACGGACATACATATTCCAATTTGCAGTCGTCATTACTTTGCATCACAAAAATAGAATCAAATTTAATTGCAAGGATGCACATGCCATGCTTATATAGAAACATCATCCATCTTTCTTGTAGAAACATTGATTAGTACACAAATCAACTAAAAACAGTTACATCCATAGAAAGAAACATAGCTCACAAGCTTGATGGTAACATAATGTGCTAAAAGGACGCTTACGGTTCCCAATGTAGCATGTTTCGAAAAAGAATGAATTTCGGAAACTTGATCAAACTCAGAGCAATTCGACTTAAATATAATATCAAGCACTTAAGATATGCTTTGCACGAGTAATTCGTCCGAAAGATAAACATAAGGCACAAGAGTTAGAAACCAACACCAAAACAAAGTAATCTCAATTATATCACTAAAAACCCTTTAATGAGCAACAAAAATGCAATCATTTTTTCCTCTGCAAGACTGAACTTAGAGAAACAGAAGTTAAGTAGATCCTAAATAAAATTATCACTCATTAAACCCAACCATCAATCAGCACATATCAATTAATAAACAAAAACCCATAATAATCTTCTTAAGCAAATGCACAAATACAATTATCCATACCAATAAAAACCCATAATAATCTGGAAAACCCAGTCATTTAAAAACAATTATAATCGAAAACAGATAATTAATTATAAGTAAAGTTCAGTAATAACCCATAAATCTAAAAAACCAGAGAGTGAATAAAAAAATATAATTACCTTATACCCAAATCCTGGATCACTTCCCCGCAAGAACCCTTATCAGAATCATTGGAAATTCAGAGTTTTTCCTACACTACAGAACTGAGCAAAAGCCAAAAAGAGCAAAAGTAATTATGATTATCAAATACTCAAGATGAAAAAATAAGTAAGAGGTTTGGTAACCCCATTGAAGAAGCTTGGATCCTCATCAAACTCAGCTAAAGATTGGAGATTTCGATCTACTGGGCCACTCTCTCTCTCTCTCTCTATATGAAAAAATAAGAGGAAAAAAAAAAAGGTAAAAGCAAGTTCTAAAGGAAAAATATAAAAAGAAAGAACTTTTGCAAGTGTATATATTACTACAAGTAATATTTATTATTTTCTAGCTAGTGAGGGAGATCCCAGGTAGAAATTTTCACAAAATCAATCGACCTTCTAAGAACAGTGACACGAAATTTGTCAACATCTGGTCTCTTTTATTCTCTGCTTTTCTTGAATTTCTCTCTCTACACAGACAATATTTCTATCTACTTATTTTTTGAGGAAATGAAAATAAAGGGCATTTCTAGATTCTCTCCACCTTCCATGTTATATTTATGAGAAAATTTATTATGCAACATACAATTTGGCTACTATCCGGATTCAAGGTTGTACTTGTACGTTAGAAAAGTTGAGAAGAATAAAAAAGTTAACTAATCTTTATTATTATTATGATTACAAATAATAATAAAATCTTTAGTAGTTCATTACTATTACTATTATATTAGAACAAACAGTTAGTACATTTTTCTCATCGAACAAAGTTTTATTACTTGTCCGTGACCCTAGATGCTAAAGACGTCCTTAGAGCAGGTCTTGTACGAGGAAAAAAAATGTAGATAACACTGTTCTTTTACGCAATGATTATAATTTATAAATAAATTTATAAATAATACAATTTTTCAAACTACTTTTTAATCACACATATTTTCTCTCTTCAATTTTCAACCACACATCTACCTAAAAACTATCAAAAAAAAAAAAAAAAAGGCTGCTAAGCAACCGGACACTTTGTAAAATTATTAGCCAATAGCTCTGTTCTTTAATATAATCATTACAATTTATAAATAACATAATTTTTCATACCACTTTTAAACTAAACATTTTACCTCAAAATATATCAATTTATAATTGCTAACCTTAATTTGTTTGATTTTGGATGGCTAAGCAATCTAGTTGATATATTTTTCTTCCTTTTCTTTTGTCCATATCTCTAAAAGAATTGAAGGAAGATATCAACTTGATCCTTTTCCTTTCGGATCTTGAACTAGGCATGTATCGGGATGCATTGTTTCTTTAGGTGTAACCCACATCTTGAAGGTCACAATCAATCTTGCCCTGAGTCATTGGTTGAGGATGTTAATCGCAGGTTATGTCTCTCAGAGCCAGGGTGGAGGATTTGATGATAAGCCAAAAGTTTGGGTAACTCCCGCTGACGACAAGGCACAAATCCAATATTTCAGGATTCGAACCCTGCATACCGCTGCGCTGAGCCTTACCAGTCCTCCCCTTTGCTACTGAAAGATGTGCCATGAAGGCGAGATGCATTGTTTCTTCACAACAAACACAACCAACTTAGTACACAGTCGTTCTCTAATCTAGTTGTTACTCCCTTGGTCATGTAAAGATAAACTTGCTCTTATTTCACATAAATTAAGAAATATTATCAATTAATGTGATTGAAAAAGTAAATTTTACTCTAATTTTTCATAATATACCTTTATTTAATACTTACTAGTAGGGGTGGGCATTTTAACCGGGTCCGAACCAACCGAATCGGAACCGGACCGAACTGGCCAGTTCGAACTGCTTACAACCTTGGAAAAATTGTTTTTGGTTCCAATAACTGAGAACCGGACCGGTTCCGTCCGGTTCTCAGTTTTGTCCTTAAAACCGGATTACACCCGAACCTTTAAAAAAAAAAAAAAAAATTCCCTGGCTTCACATTCCACTCCAGAGCCCAATTCCATCCCAGCTGAGTGGGCCCATTTTTGAAACTAAAAGGAAATTTCGCTGGCTTCACTTCATTCACGTTTCAAAACCTAATCTAAACTCTGAAAGTGAAATAAAAAACAATTGAAAATCATTGCAGTATGTGCTCTTGGATTTCATTACGATAAGTTTTACCGAATAATGATATATTAGCAATATGAACAATGATGATATTTGTAATTCTTTTGTATTCCTTGTTGCATGTTGTGGTGTTGGAATATTCACAACAAATTCAATTTGGTTGCACAATTTAAGCCTACATTTGGTGAACTTGATTTTTCATATGTATTTTAATTTAAAAAAGATACCGTTTCACAAAATAATTAATATTCTAGAACAGAATTAGAACCAGAACCAGAACCGAACCAAAGTTTGGTTCTGGTTCGGTTCTTGTGTTTCAATGGAACCGATTGGTTCCATTTCACAAGAACTGAAATTTATGGTTCGATTCCGGTTCTTGAGATACTCGAACCGAACCACCCGACGCCCACCTCTACTTATTAGTTAATAACAAAATACATTAAATAATGATATATTAGGAAATGTGAAAAATTAAATGTATACTTTATTAAGGTAAATAGATTATAATTTAGAACATGCAAATAAAGAATAGATGGGAATAAATTAATATTATGGGAAATTATTACTCCACCTGTCCTATAAAGATAAGTTCATTTTCCTTTCGTTGTTTGTCCCAAAATATAGGTTTTTTTCCTTATTGAAAGTATATTAATATCTTAATTTACTAATATGCCCCTATTTAATATGCATTGTTATCAACAAATATGAATTATTCATTATTTAATGTAGGGCATAAAAGGAAAAATATAAGTAAATTTATATTTTCAACATATATTAAACATTTGTTTTGTAACACTATTTTGTTTATAAACTGGTTTATTTATAATTCTGAGATAAAAAATAATTGTTGAAAATTGGAGAGAGAAAATGTGTGTGTTTAAAAACTTGTTAAGAAATTTTATAATTTATAAATTGATTTATAAATCAATTTATTTTGTTTACCAAATGGATACTTAATTATACTTAATTTGTGTAAAAATAGAAACGGGTCTATATTTGTGAAGTAGAATGAGTAGATTTAGCCCCGGTTTGACTCCCTTTTTTTAAAACTAAATTTATTCAACATTAAATTTCAAATATCCATCTTAGTAAAGCATATTATTTTTTACTTTTCAAATATTTTTTAAGCACACATTCTCGAAAAACACAATTCAAAATCACATTATTTCCCAAATGATGAGATCAAACAGGGGCTTAATAAGCACTATATATTGGGTTATGAATTTTCTATTAACTCCTGTTTGGTGGAAATTAAAATTTAATTTTAGTAAATTTTGATAAAAATTGATGAAATATGTGGCTAAAAAGTTGTAGGACCCATAAAATAAATTATTGAGATTAATTATTTATTTTGACTTAGATTAAAATCTAAATTTTAATTTAAACTAAACAGGGACTTAGTGTGTGTTTGATAAACATATTTTTTGGAAAAAAGAAAGTTTTGAGAAATCGTGTGGTTAAAAAATGGTTTGAAAAGTAAAAAAATAACTTTTTTGAATAATTGAAATTAATTACTGTAAAAAAAATTGTATTTTTTTATGAGAAAGTTTGTTTATTAAATAAGGGCTTTGTATTGTTTTTAATTTTTATTGGTTAATACCGAGAATAACACAAAATATGGGTCCCACTACTGACATTTGTTGGTAGGACTATGGTGAGATATCTATTAAGTTCAGCTACAATTACATAAATAACCTTTATATTAGTTATAATTACGGATATTGTATTGATGCTTGTGCTTGTTTCTGATTGGTAGATGCTCGATGCAACCCAATTGTTTGCGGACTGTGGTACTATACTATACCTGTGTACATCCTTTAGATGACAAGTGTAACTTGTACACGTGGCTTCTTATGGCCAACATCAAAGATTATCATCCGCTTATAAACATTATTACGATTTTGAACTACATATTTTATTTCAAAAATATTATTTTTTTGTTTATAATTTATTATTAACCATACATTTTTATGGGACTTGTCATTTTACATATTTTCAACAACTTTTCAACCATACCTGGTAATACTATTTGATTTATAAACTAATTTATTTATGATTTTGAAATAAAAAATTGTGGTAAAAAATTAAAGAGAGAAAATGTGTGAAGTTAAAAAGTAGTTCGAGAAATTATGTAGTTTATAAATTGATTTATAAACCAATTTATTTTGATTACCAAATCGAGTTTTTTTCCAATTTTTTCTACACCAAATAGGTTCTAAATAAAATTGTTTACCAAACAGAGGTTAATAATAGCAGTAGGAACTAGCAAAAGAGAGAGAGCAATTACACATAATTTCCTAATCGAATCTCTAAGACTAAATTTTTTTTCATTTTTGTAAAAAAAATTATTTATGAACAAAGAATTGATATTTTTAAGATAAAAATTATTTATGAGCAAAGAAGTGATTTAAGGAAATATATTAATTTGTTTATAAACAAGTTTCCCAAAGTAAGGCTACTATGACGTAAGGCTCTGTTCGATAATATTGTAGCAATTATAAATTAAATAATTTATATTTTTTAGACAAATATGTAGTTAAAAAATGGATAGAATAAATATGTGTGATTAAAAAGTAATTTGAAAAAATTGTATTATTCATAAATTATAATGATATGTTAATGAATAGAGGCCATGAAAAAATTTCCCCTTAATAGGAAGAATATGGTATAACGATTACAACGTGATGATTATAGATTCTCTCAAATTATTTGTTTAAGTGCCTTCTATCTAAATGTTCTATGAATAATTTAAAACTATCAGTTTTGTTACATTCCTCGTGACAGGGAGGCTAACAAAAAACCCGCCCCTCACAAAGGGATGGACCCCGCACCCCATACCCATCCCACAGGGGCCTACCCCCTTTTTGTGAGGAGCGAGCAAATTAGTTCCCCTCCCCGCCAGAGGGAGTGGAAGAAATTTTTTAAAACTATAAATAGATTTGTAATAATAATAATAAGTATGTCAGTAAATATTATATGCCAACAAAAATAAAGCAATAAAAATGTAAAATTAGCGATAATATCGTTGAGCAAAAAATAATAGTTATAATAAATAAAAAAAAAAGATTAAGATATATTTTAAGTTATCAGTAAAATATTAAAATAAGGAGGACAGATTAGTGCACGTAATTATTGATCATCAAATAGTGAAATACCCTGAATCATTTTAGATGAGTGTACATGTCTCTATTTAAAAAAATAATAATAAAATGTATAAAATTAAAGAATATAGTATTTACAAAGTAAAATGTGTTGTTGAAAAGGTAAAAAGGGAAAATTTGTATGGTTAAAAGTGATTTGATTTTTTTTTTTTTTTAAATATGTTTTTAAACAGTATAAAAACATACTTTTAAACAATATAATTACCCAAATCACTTTATTAACTACACACATTTTATCTCTTCACTTTTTAACCACATGGAAGAGTTTGTGGAACTACGCTATAGCCTTGTCCTTGGCATGTAAGGCCTGAAATAGGGGTATTTTTGATCCACCATAAGAAATGATGCGTATGACTTTGTGTGGAAATGTGATAAATGCCAGCGCTATGCCTTCATATCACATCGGCCTCATCATGAGCTCAGAGTAGTGACAAGCCCCTGGTCCTTCGCAAAATGGGAAATTGGCATCATTGAACCCATGTAAATAGTAAAATGAAATCATTGTTATGCAATTGTGACCATACACTACTTAATCAAATGGGTTGAAGCTGAACCACTGATGAAAACCATAGAGCCCAATACTTTCAAATTCATTTTGAAGAACATAATTTGCAGCCAACTTCTTTGTAGAGGAAATGTTGGAGTATATTTGCCACCCCTTTGTAGATCAATAGGGAAGAGAAGACAGAACCCCTTGATCGATGACGGTCTACCGAGGAAGAAGGCTAACCTTGATGGTACTGAGTTCATTGGAAACTTCCTCATCGTCCTCCCCACCTTCAGACAAGGCCCGATTAGATTTGTTGTCTTCCTTATGTCTTGACCTCCTCTTCTCACCATTGTCAGAGGTCAGCTTGGAGACATGCTCCTTCTTTACAGCCAAAAACTTTTGGCCAGTAAGCGACGAGGTTGGGAGTGTGGGAATAAAGCCCCTAACTTTGGCCACAAAGACTGCTTTCTTTGAAGCCTCCACTTGAAAACCAGTAAGAACGGTTTTCTGCTTCCTCTTCTCATCGCTCCTAAGCCTCAAAGCAGGAGGAATTCTTTTAGTTCTCAAGCCCTTTAGGGAGACCTTAGGACATTCTTTAGAACCTACATACAATGAAAATGACCTAACATTAAAGAGAATGAAATTGAACGTAAGGAATTGAAGAAGTTCAAAAGATGAAAAACTTACTCGTTTCTCGCATAAGCCCATGCTTAACGAAAATCTTGTTTAATGAGAGAACTTTCTAGAAATTACCCCAGTAGGCAAAAAGCTTTTTCACGACTGTTGAGTCCTCTTCTAGGAGGAGATTAGCAAGTACTTGGCCTAAAAAAAACAAAGGTGTTAAAGTTGGATAAATGCATACATAAACACATAAAAGGATCCACACACACACACACACACACACACACACACACACACACATTTACAAGAAGACATGGAATAAATACTCACGCGGTTAGTAAAGAGTTCGGGGAACCATGACTTTAGAAGTGGGATCAAAAGAGGAGCTCTACTACTCCCCAGCCGCCCAAATCCATTGACTCCTCCAGTTCTTCATGGAATGAGGGTGTCCAGTAATAAAGGGAGAATGTGAACCTCTCGGGGCAAGATAGTATCAGTCCTTTATGTCCGATCTGATGTCCTTTTCCCTCCTTGCCAACTTCTTCAAAGTATACAAGGTGTAGATGATGTATAAAGAAATTGGGTAGTTCGGGCTGACCTCTTGCCACACAAACCATGTGCTCACTGACTGAGTCCAAAAATTGTGGGCCAACTAATACGAACACAAGTTGTAGCTTCGGATGAGTGCCCTAAAGAAAGGGTGTCAAGGGAGCCTTATCTCGCACTCCAAGGCATCATGGAGGATCACCACTTGACCTTCTGGAGCTCTAAAGGGTTGGCAAGAAGGGTTAGGGTGTATTGTCTGGACTCCCTCTAGGAACCAGAATTTTGACGAGACACTCGCTAGGTTATTGCCCCCAATCTCCATTTCCACCTCGTTGGAGTCTTATAGCTCAGGGCGAGGCTTCGGGTCAACACGTTATCTGGATAACATATTCATATAATCCACCCAACTCTCAAATTGGGCGATTTCCTCTTCACTCAACCCTAGCTCCTCCCTATTAGGAGTCCTTACACACACATTCGACTCTTGAACCCTTGAGGAAGAACCCGCATGCTCCTTTCCCCCTAACTCTCTACTCCTTTGGTCCTACGATCCTAGAGAGAAACTTCTTCCTCTGGAGATAATTTGGTCATGTACGAGTTCAGAAGTTCATCCTTATTGTCAAAATCATCCAAACATATCACATTCGCATATTTCCTAACCCATTTCTTCCTAAGTTCCCTAAAATAACAGGAGCCAAAGGCTAGGTTGGTCCAAGGGCATGCACCTCTAATAGTCTCCTCCATGACAACCAAGTCCGTAGAATTTGACTCGACTCTTTCCATATTCTTCAAGCTTATCGCAAGAAAAAAAAATGCGAAAAGAAAACTCTCAAACATTCACTCAAATCAAAATTTGAAAACAGCAAACACACAAATGAAAAGGAAATGACCTGAGAATGATGAAAATAGACAGTCTCTTATTAGTTGAAAAAAATGTAAGAATGGATCTAGTCGCGTGGTAATGGTTTTGCCAGTGGAAGCCTTCAGAAATTGTAACAGAATTCTTCACATAAGGGGTAAGAAGAAATTTTCCTTAGTCTCTAAAGTCGCGTAAAAAGAAGAATTGAGAAGTGTGCTGAAAGCTAATCTGGGCCATCCACGTGTCCTACTAACAAATAAACTAAAGCGCCAACAAGCAGGAATTTGAAAAGAATACAACTATTCAACTACATGGGTGTACTGCATGCATGTGAAAAGGCATCACCTTGAAACATCCCTTGAATAAAGCAAGTCATAATTGCTTTGCCAGAAATGCGCCTAGAAAAATACGCGATGCATGTAATGCTTCTCGTAAAAAGAGATGAGCTTAACTGTCACTTCGAATGACGACAAGGAGTCCAACCAAAGGACTCCATCTTCAGGGCCTTGCCACTTAACCTTGTTAGTATCCACTCCGGATTTATAAAGGCAACAAAATCCAAAATCCTGGAGTAAAACATCTAGTATTCCGAAATTGATGTGAAGGGTACGAGCCTACATGCAAAAACGAAAAAGCCCATTTACTGCTCTCTTGCAACTATGGTTCGCATATAAATGAACCAACCAGATTTGAGGGACTAGTGTTATGATCGTGCCTAAATGAGCTTGATACGTCATCCATAAATGCCTATGTAGGACCCGCACGTATCTAGTTATCATCCGGACTCATAGAGCTTGACTTATCTTGCAGGACTCATCAGTTCGGTTGTATGCCGAAGTACTAAAACTATCTTTCACCATACACGACGTCGAATTGGTTATAACGGAGTCCGCACTCCGAAAAAGATGACAAGGCAGGTCAATGATGCAACTTGATGTGACAACGTCGTAAAAGGAGATTTGACAGCAGCCGTGACCCTATGGTAGATGGTGATGATTATTACCAAAAAAATTATTTACCTTATGAAGGGTCTGGGACCTACCACATGTAAAGGTAAACACATGTTACAATCTTAAGAACCCTCTCTATAAATAGATTGCAATTGCCACAAAGGAAGGTGTTAATAACTCAATACTTTACACACAATACACAAGATCTTACTCCCCTTTCTCTCTTTTAAACACTTATATTTATTGCATCCAATTATATTTACTCATAATGAGACATGACTTGAGCGTCGTAGTGCAAAACGGGTGTCATCCCGGCCCACGTTGCATACTGATCATTATCCAAGTGCACATAAAGTTCACGTATTCAAGAGGAAGGAGATGAGAAGTTAATTAAAGGTCCTACCAGATTTTGTGATCGAAAAATTCGATATTAAAATTTTCCATAATCATGAATCAAAATATCATATAAATTGAAGTAAATTAAATTGGCAACCTTTTTAGACTTCAACGACAGAGAAATCAGCAATGAAATTTTATTTTATTTTTTAAACTTTTCAAACCATGATACACTCGAGTGTTATTAGAATTTTATATACTAGGTATAAGAAAAAATAATTTCAGTTTGTACCAATCACTTTATATCTTGAATTGAATTTATATTGTTGCAGGGAAGACATTGATTGTGAACCAAATTCTTGTCTGCAGATAATAGCCACAAAACATTTCTATAATAGTTAGCATGACCTTTTATTGTACTAGTGTTTCGCCTTTTAGTGATATTTAAAAATCATTATTGGACTTTTATGACCGTCTAAACAAATATAACGATGAATTTTTATTTTGTTACTTTATTTTCAAAAATATAAAATAAAAAATGACAAACAAGTAATGCTTGATAGCCTATAGGCCCTGTACCTAACGTCAAATGTGCTATCCAATTATGCTATATGAACATAAAGTTTGACATTAAGTTTTACACCTGTAATATGTATGACAGTAATCTATTTATTTATCCATCACATCAACTCCAAATCAACAGTCCACAATTTTTTGATCAAATTTTCGATTAATTTTTTCGACCAAAGTAGCTTTATCCTTGTGCTATTAGGAAGGGGCGTATCTTTAAGAGTACTTTGTCGAGTGGGTTTGACACCTCGAGACAACATCATTCCTTCATGAAATAAATAAATAAACGATGTTTATACCTTCATTCCTCGAGTGATGGCAAGGGGTACGGATCGGTACCTATCTAAATCCGTCCCGCAAAATTTCGAATCAGATCAAACAGTAAAAATCTCGGTTTGTATCGGGTTCAAATCGGGACAAACATTAAAAATTTTTAGTTATATATTTTTGTTAACAACAAACAAATAAATACATAATTCATAAAACAGCTAATATAATATCTAATTCATACAACAAAACATTACATTTATAGAGAATTAGAGATTTTGTACCAAATTAAATAAACGATTATATATTTTAAATTTAATAATTAAATTTTTTAAAAAATAAATCGAATCGCGGATCAGGTTGGATCGGATCATCCCCGATCCAAATCCGATCTGTTGATCTAAGAATCAAGATTTTTCAGATCGAATCGACAGATCAACAATCGAATCGATTTTTTTTTTTTTGCCATCTTTATGTTTATATTATACCTTCATTCCTCGTTCAACTCCTATTTTTATAGCATCAACGTAGTAAAAAATTCTGTCATATGTTGTTTCCCTTTAAGTGTTTAAACCAGTCTTGAAAGCTATTTTTCAAATTTATTATATATTATATATAACCAAATCATTCTCAATTATCTAACCAAAACATCAAGTCAATTAGGTCTTGTAATTCTATATTTACTTATTTTTTCTTAATTTATAGTATTATGAGCTTAGTGCTATCTCTAGTCAAAATATTTGAAACTTTCCAATTAGTGGAAAATTTTGCTGATTTAATGTCAGGGGACCCATCAAAGTCCCCTATAAAATGCAAACAATTGACTATTTTGTATAATATGTAATGGTTGGATTTTGAGTCTTTGTCTCAAAGTCTTCATATTTGTTTTAATTAATTAGGTAATCCTGCAAATGGCAAAGTAGTGCTTTGGTTTTGCTACAAAATAGTTTTCAAATTTAATTGCATATTTAGTCGCTAAACGTTCATGAAAGTTGCGATCTTGTCCTCAAATCAATTCTTATTAGAGCATTCAGTGTTTTGGTCTTTAATATACTATTTGATAGTACGCGCATTGCACGTATTATGTAATTAATGCAAAATTTATGCATTTTTTGTAGTAATAAAAAAATTATTGAAAAATATTTGCAATATTTCAGTATAACAAAATTAAACGTTACGATTACAATAAAATTTCTTTGTATAAATTTTTTTTTTTTGCTAACGTTCCACATTTTTTGTTATTTTATTTTATTTTTTTTGCTTTTACTAAACCTTTTGTTGTTTATATTGAAACTCCACGTGAAAGTACAACATATAGTTTCCAATGAGATAATACATGTTCGGGAAAATATATTCTAACATTAGGTATTGTTTGACATTCTCTCATTTAAGTATCATAGACTGAAGGGATATTTTCATTTTCTTTCCTGAACTTTCCCATTTTCTAGTGTTTTATGTGTCAGGGCAATTAGGAATAGATAATCCCTTTTTCTTCGCATTCATTCAAGATAATATGGGAATGAACCTATTAACTAAATTTAATGAATTAAACTTAAATAAGGAAAAAAATGTTTTATAAGGTCAATATTCACTCTAAAATAGAAAATGAATTCAATACAGTTGAAAATTGAAGAAATGATTAAAAAAATGATTTTCAATTATATTCCATAATACTTTTATTCAAATATAAAAATTCAAAAAGAGTTTCATTTTTGAATGAAATTACACAATTCAATTCGTATTATTAGTTTACGCTAAATGAATCGGTAAATAGAAATCGTGAGATGGATAAATGTTACAAATGATGAATCAATTTTATTTTATATGCACCTATCACTTTATATTTGGTCATGCCATATATAATGATAGATGATTCAAGAACTTTCAATTGAACTTATTCTTTCAATTGATATTTTTTCGTATCCTCCTATTTTACAAAAATATAAATTCTAGGTAAATGCTTTCTAAGCATATGTATAAAAATAGGGTAATTATATTGACACCATTAATTTTATTAATCACACCACACTTTTCATATTTACTAAATTGGACATAATTAAATTGACTTAAATAAGCACCATATTATATTAGTTTTTTTTATTTATTTATTCTTATGTGCACCACAATATTAAGATTCTTAAATTTCATATGTATTGCAAATATTTTCCAGCCTACAATTGATCTTTCCGAACAAAATAAACTAAAACAAATTAAAAAATTTATAAGTATTCATCATCTTCCTCTCCCCCCTTCTTTAGCCACATCATTTTATCTTCAACATCACTGTTTTTTTTCTCGTGTGAAATTTTCTGTCTAATGTCTATAGGAGCAAGAGTAAAAAGGAGAGTGAATTTTGATTTTGTTTTTGTGATGGATTACTATTGCATAGAATCAAGAGCTTTAAAATTGAGTTTCCTCTCACAAATGAAAATGAAAGAAAAAACTCAGAAATGCTTCTTAGTTCTTGACGACAGGAAACTATAGGGTTTAATCACTGGTACTACGCTCGTGTGTGGAGGAGAGTTCAAATTGGGAGGTGACATTATAATTTCATTCTGAGTTTAGTCTCCGTTGAAGCCCAAATATTTTTGCTAATAAAACCAGCAAGAAATCTGAAATGGAGATCTAGTTGTGGTGTACGTTGTGTATCATGTTTTATTTTCATTTTATTTAGCAAAATGTTATATTTGTAAAAGTGATGTGGTGTAATTATAAAATTTATGTTTTAGTTAGTGGTATCAATATAATGTGGTGTGATTAACAAATTTATTCGTGTCAATATAATTATCTATAAAAATAACATATTTCATTTAGAGTAATGTGATAAAACATATACGTGGTGTTTGGTAGGGAAGAATGGACAGTGTAGGATAACAGTATGGAAAAAAAAAATGAACTAAATTCTAGTTAATTATGCTGTCTTGTCTTATTCACAGCCCCTTGCACCAAACATGCACAAAAAGGATGAAAATGAGCTGCCAAAAGGAGGATTAAACTAACATGTTAAAGTTAGGAACAACTACAAATCCAGGTCACATTGAAGCCCAAAAACCTGTCAAAATGGTAATAAAGACAAATCTCAAGAGTTTCTTAGTATGCATGGATAAACTTCAAAATAAATATAAAAGTTGAGACTGACATCTTCATCCCATTTCATAGCTGCTTTTAAAGAGTACATTGAATGTCAGGCTTGAATAATTATAAACATTTGCGAAACATAGGATAGAAAGAGCATATAATATTCATCGATTGCTTGCTTGTACAGAGAAGCAAGCTTGAAAAGTTCACAGTAGTGAGCGGATAATGTAAGGATTTTAATCAATCGTGTGAGTTTATATGTGAATTATTGTGTATTGAATAAAAGACTATCAATTTGGTTAAGTCCATTTAAAGTGATTTAATAAGGATTTGATATATTGGGCTTTAATGCATCTAATTAATGTATGGACTTTTATGTATATATACCAGGCTATTACCTAATTCATGATGGGCCGGATTAGGTTAACTGACAATACATTATATAAAGTCGGTTATGGTCCCTAAATCGTACGTATTTTTCATTCTTTTTGACATCCCATCATCAGAGAGAAAATAAGGACTACGTATTGATTTGGAAGATCTAACCGCCGAATCGTTCATCGTGAATCATGTTTAATTAAGGTACGCTTCCACTTCAATTATTTAATTCTTGATAATTCCAACATGATGATTTTGGATCATAGATAAATAATTGTCTGTGATAAAATTTCTAACAAGTGGTATCAGAGCCAATCATCAAGTTGAATTATCAGATCAATGTTTAATTGTACGATTTAGACAGTGAAAATCTGAAAATTTTGTCACTGCCGATATATGGATTATAATTTGATTTGGTTAAAAATCTGGTTTTTCGAAAATTATTCTTTGGAATTGGTTTGAACTTTGAAATCGGACTATGTGTACAAAGCATGAATTCTCTACTGGGTTTGGTTCATGCATAAATATGTATATTCATTCTTGTATATATATTTCGAAATTAAGGTATGGGTTTCTCTGTTTTGGATCTATTTTTCCCTGGGTTGAATTTGTGGACGAAATCTAGTGTGGTTGAATCTGTGGACATGTTGGGTCCCTGTATGTATATTGTATGGGTTTTGATTTGAGTGTGGATAAGAGAATCAGCATACAATATTTGCTTCATCGATTTATTTTCTATATGATTGAGTTTGGACTGAGATGTATGGCTGGTGGAACACCGTCGCCGGAACTTGAGGCACTTCCGTATTGGTGTTGCGCGCGGCACTGTAGGAGCAGCGTTGGAAATGGTGCTGCGGTGTTGGGGGGTTCGCCGAGAATGGTGCTACAGGCGATTTTTTTTCTTCTTGAAAACGCCGGTGGTGGCGCCTCATTCTCCGGAATGAGGTTCGGCGATTAGGGGCTGCAGCGGTTGCAGCTAGGGTTTATAAACCCTAGCTGTGCGTTTTTTGAAACAGGGAGTTTTGGCTGAAAATTTGATGATTCCAGGGACCCATTGTGCAATTTCGGTTTTTTGGGTTTATTGCAGACCAAGTCCGTAAAGGTTATTATGAAATAAAGTTTAAACCTTCAAGTTTTGAAATTTGTAATTAAGCCCCTAAAGTTATAATTTATTTAAGTCAAGACCTCTCAAGTTATGGAATTTTATGATTCAACCCCTAAAGTTTGAAAATTTTATAATACAGCCCTAATGTTTGAGAATTTTCAAAATTGGTCCCTAAAGCTTGAAAATTCTCTAATTTTGTCCCTTAAAGTTTGAAAATTTTCATTTTCAGTCACTAAAGTTTGAAAATTTTCAGATTCAGTCCCCTAAGGTTTGAAAATTTTCTAATACAGCACCTAAAGTTCTGAAATTCTTTAATTTGGTCCTTAAAGTTTGAAAATTTTCTAATTCAGTCACTAAAGTTTGGAAATTTTCAAAATTGGTCCTTAAAGTTTGAATTTTTTTTAAAATTAAGTCCCTAAAGTTTGGGAATTTGCTAAATTGGCTCCTAAAGTTTGAAAATTTTCAAAATCAACCTTTAAAGATTGAAAATTTCCTATTTTGGCCCTCTAAAGTTTGATTTTCTTTCAAATTGGGACGTAAAGTTTGGAATTTCTCTAAATTGGCCAATAAAGTTTTGAAAAAATTGTAATTTAAGCCCTTCACGCTTAAAATTTCACATAATTGGCCACCTAATGTTTAAGAATATTGCAATTGACTCTTTCAACTTAAGGATTACTTTATTCTAAAGTTTTGAATTCTATAATTCAAATCCTAAAGTCAAAATATATGCAAATCAGTGATTTCAGTTTCAAATCTTGGTACATCGGAATCTTTTGAGAGATATAATATTCGAAAGTAAGTTAGTTGAAGCAACATGTTGCCAAAGCAACCTCTCTTGTGGATATTAATTAACTTTGAATATTAGAAGGTATTTGTGTGTGTGTTATTCATGCAGATATTGATCGGCCCAAAGGAAGGTCAATATTTGGCTCGAATTTCACATGCACCTGTGGTGATAAACACGTGGCAATTATTTGGTTTAACGTGTGACCAATAAATCGGTCCAAAGAAAGGTTTATTGGTTAACATGTCTTATTACCAGTGTTTGATCACTACACTAAGGGAAAATTAGGTGTTTGTGTGTTATTTCATGCGGATATTGATCGGCCCAAAGGAAGGTCAATATTTGGCCCGAATTTCACATGAATTTGTAGTGATAAACACGTGGCGGTTATTTGGTTTTACGTGTGATCAATAAATTGGTCCAAAGAAAGATTTGTTGGTTGACATGTCTTACTGTTAGTATTTGATTACTACACCAAGAGTACCACTTACAAGTCAATATTTCTGTCCAAAGACTAAATATTGATGTTGTGCTAGATATCTTGTGATGGGCCCTACCATTATTTGAAAGTATGATTTGCATAATAAGGTACTTATGTGAGCTATTTTGTTTAAATGTTCTCTATTCGGTGATAAGTGTTATATTAACGTTTATTTTATACACTTATATCCTTGAATATGCCATAATGTGATTCTATCTAAGTATTATTAATGCATTTTATGTTTTATATTGTATAGGATCACAAAGGAAGAGAAAAGAAGGAAAAAAGACCAAAATGCGCTTAAATTCGAAGATTGAGGACCTTGGGTGCAAATACGTTACGGCCGTAATACATATAGTCACGGCCGTAAACGTTTTCATATCTTTGTGCAAAAATCGGCAGAAACGCCTTCACGGCCGTAAGACATATCCTTACGGCCGTAACCTTTAAAAGAAGAAAATCGGCAGAAACCCCTTTACGGCCGTAAGTGGATATGTTACGGCCGTAACTTCAAATTGCGAGAAATGTGCAGAAACTCCTTTACGGCCGTAACTATTCTGGCCAAAAATTTCCATGTTTCAATTCTTTCCATAATTTTGGATTTCTTGGTCCCAAAGCTAGGGCACGAAATTGAGACTATAAAAAGGGGTTCTCATGACAGAAAAAAGGTGTGAAATAATTATTGAAAGAGGGAGTGGCTTGCTTGGAGATTGGAAGAAAAATTAAGCGACTCGAGAAGGTGAATCAAGAAAAGAAACTTCCAGAATTTTTCATGGCTTTGAGTGGCTAAGCTTCCATACCTAGTTCGAAGGGGAAGTTGTATTTCATATCAATTTGTTATTGCTTTTCCAAACTAGTAACGTAGTTCTAAATTCTTTACTTTGATTTGTTGGATTCTTATGCGTTTTTTATTCAATCAATGCAATTCTTTATTTGATTAAGGCCTTATCATTTAATTTGTTGTATTGAGATTTGCTATTTTGAATGATTGGATCCGTAATCGTCTTGTTGTTCAAATCATAGTAGCAAGTGGAAATTTAATAATTTTCATAGAGAATTCCAACTTAGGTTAATTGTCACGAGCTTGTGTGATTGATAACCTAATTCACCCTAATTCTTCTCAACCATTATATAGTTGTTGTCTTAAATCTAAAGAGCTTGTTTTAGGTTATTCAATGGCTAATGTTTGATTAGAGAGCTTATTCTAATTAAATGCAATTAAGGGAGAATCGGAATAGTTAGAGCTTATTAATTATTTACGGGTGATAAATCAAAGAAGAAATTGAACTCGCACTACTTGGAAAGTGATAACATTGTGATAGAATACAACTGAACCTGAGAACTAGGATTCGTCAACATTTGATATTTATTTCAATCATTTTAATTGCTTTATTTTATTAGTTAAATCATTTACAAACAATTCAAAACAAAAACCCCCTTTTACGATTCTAATTGACATGACACTAAGTTAGTTCCATTCCTTGTGGGATCGTCCCTTGCTTCCACTGCTATATTCTTAGTAATCGTGAACAAGGAATTTATTTATTATTTTGGTGCATTCGACACGCATCATTCGGTTTCAAATTCTGCTAGTAGTATATCTACAAGCTCAAACTTAATTGATAAAAACATATTTGTTATTCAATTCCTAAAATAATGTCCAATGTATTTGTTTGTTTATATTCCATAAATTTATTATTTTTTTATCAATAAGTTGAAATGTTAATGCGATGAATTTTTGTTAAATATTTTACTGTGCACTTTAAAAATCTAGAATAGACTTTATTTTTAAAATTCGTTTTCAACACACATTCTATCAATAAAATAATCTACAAATAAATTCAATTTTTTTCTTTTACTTTTTAACCACAAATTCTTTAAAAAATTACAATTACAAACCACATTATTTAAAACGTAATTTTTTTTAATTTATGTATAAATTAAAAAAATATTAATAGAACGTGTGGAAGAAAATGAGTTTTGAAAAAAAATGAAATTTCGAAAATCGATATTGATCAGTTCTCAAAATCGAAAATAGAATTGATAAAAACATATTTTTTATTCAATTTCTAATATAATGTCCAATGTATTTTTTTGTTTATGTTCCATGGATTCATTATTTTTTTCCAATAGGTTGAAGCGGCACTCTTTTTTAAATATTTTATTGTGCATTTTAGAAATTCAGAATAAATTTTATTTTTTAAAACTCGCTTTTAACCACATATTCTATCCATAAAATAATTTACAAATAAATTCAATTTTTTTTAACAACTAATTCTTCAAAAAATTATGATTACAAATCATATTATTTGAAATAATTGGTTTCAAATAGGGGCTTAATATGTTAGGGACTAAATATATCAAACGTATAGGGGCTTAATATGTTAGGGACTAAATACGCCAAACGTTTGGCGGTTACAAACTAAAAATGCCAAACGTAACCTTAATATGTTAGGGACTATTATTATAAAAAACTCAAAGGTTAGGGACCATTTGTACTATTTACACATTTTTAACTGAAAAAACTAACGAAATCTAACGGTAGGGACCATTTTCGCAACGTTTGGTGATTCTGAGGGTATAAATGCAAAAATCTAAACGTTAGGGACCATTTTCACAAGAAACCTAAATGTTGGGGGCCATTTGTACTTATTACCCTTTAATTTTTGAATCGATGATGTTTAGACATTAAGGTCGGGAAAGATCGACCTTTCTGACAGTTCACCCCGAATTGTTTGAGCTTTTGACTTAGCGAAATGGAGAAAAGCGCTTTATAAGGTTGGGTGATACCGACCTCTTTGCTTTTTATGGGGTCGATTTTTATAAGTCGCAGGGAGAATAATTTGTAATGTCTTGCGACGAGACAATGTAAATTATTAAATCTATTCCGTTCTTTGATAATTGTATGGTCGGTGATGGTCGACCTTATTTCTTAGTTATAAGAATGGACCTTTTTGTAGTATCAAGACTTCGAATTGAATACAACTGACTAGTGAGACCGAGTATGCCCGACCCTTTTAGTCAATTGACTAGCAAGATTTGCGAGAAGTGTTGATAAGATAGGGTGGTACCGACCTTTTTATCTTGTAAATAATTTGTAATGTCTTGTCATGAGACATTGTAAATTATTTGATGGGAAATAATTTGTAACGTCTTACCATGAGACCTTGTAAACTATTCGTGGAAGAATAATTTGTAAAGTCTTTCCATGAGACATTGTAAATTATTTAATGGGAAATAATTTGTAACGTCTTGCCACGAGACCTTATAAACTATTCGTGGAAGAACAATTTGTAAAGTCTTGCTATGAGACATTGTAAATTATTTGATGGGAAATAATTTGTAACGTCTTGCCATGAGACCTTGTAAATTATTCGTGGAAGAATAATTTGTAAAGTCTTACCATGAGACGTTGTAAATTATTTGATGGGAAATAACTTGTAACGTCTTCCCATGAGACCTTGTAAACTATTCGTGAAAGAATAGTTTGTAAAGTCTTGCCATGAGACATTGTAAATTATTTGATGGGAAATAATTTGTAACGTCTTGCCACGAGACTTTGTAAACTATTCGTGGAAGAATAATTTGTAAAGTCTTGCTATGAGACATTGTAAATTATTTGATGGGAAATAATTTGTAACATCTTGCCATGAGACCTTGTAAACTATTCGTGGAAGAATAATTTGTAAAGTCTTACCATGAGATATTGTAAATTATTTGATGGAAAATAACTTGTAAAGTCACGTGAATGACCTTGTAAGTCATTTCAAGATTTTAGTCCTCTAGTGCTCATTCTATGGAAGAAGTACTTTTATTGAAGGGGACTGAACGATGGGTCTCATTAAAACCTTATCCAAAAAAATCCTGTGGGACAAAATCTGGATAAGGAAAAAGAGTACCCGTCCCTGTCGCTGAAAGAAAGAACAATGGACACGCAGGCCCGACCTTAAGAATCATTGATGGACGTGAAAGTCCAAAAGTAAAAAGATAAAATGGGCGCGTAGGCCCGACTCTTCTACAACTAGATGACTTTGACCTTTAAAGGGATCGTGATCACTTGTAGTATGGCTTCAAATTTTCCACATTCCACAGTCGAGGAAGAGGTCTTGAATCCATTGTGCACAGGCTATATGAGCATTTTCATACTTTTCGGATGACTTCGTACGGTCCTTCCCAAATAGGCCCAAGTTTCCCTGGTTGATGACCGACAGCCTCACTTCGACGAAGGACAAGAGATCTCCCTCTCTGAATTCTCTCTTATTCACTCGGACATTGAACTTCTTGGACATGGCCTGTTGATAAGCCGCTATTCTTAATGACGCATTTTTTCTGACTTCTTCCAGAAGATCCAGACTTTCTCATTGCCCCTCAATGTGATCGGGTAATTTTGTAGCCATAGCACGGAAGCTCGAAATTATTACTTCTACTGGGACAGCGGCCTCCATTCCAAAGGCAAGCATGAATGGAGTCTCCCCTGTTGCGGTTTTGAATGTTGTTTGGTTGGTCCAAAGTATTTCTGGGAGGAGATCGGGCCAATAATCCTTGGTATTGTCGAGGCGAGTCCTCAAGTTCAGTAAGATGAGTCTGTTCGTAACTTCAGCTAACCCATTACTCTGCGGGTGCGAAATGGAAGTCAACCTGTGCTCTATTCCCAAGTTTTTACAGAATATTCTGAAGGTTTGGCACTCGAATTGACGCCCGTTATCAATGATTAATGTCTTAGGAAGACCAAAACGGCAAATTATTGATTTCCACACAAATGGTTCCAACTTTTGTTCTGTGATTACGGCCAGCGGTTCTGCATCCACCCACTTTGTAAAATATTCTACAGCGACTGCTAAGAACTTGACCTGACCCCGAGCTATGGGGAATGACCCAAGTATGTCAATTCCCCATTGAGCGAAAGGATATGGGCACATAATCGAGTATAGTTCTTCAGTGGGTTGATGCAACCGGGCTGCGAATCTTTGGCACTTGTCTCAAGCTTTTACATAATTCAGTGTGTCCTTCTTCATGGTTGGCCAATAGTACCCGTATCGTATCAACTTCAATACCAGAGTTCTTGCTCCCTGGTGTCCTCCACAAATTCCTTCATGAACCTCGGCTATAGCAAGGACTGCCTCTTTCAGAGTTAGGCATCGCATGTATGGGAGTGTGAAACTTCGACGGAACAAGGTATTCTGTAATAAGGTATACCTCGGGGCCCTTGCTTTGATTCTTCTTGCTTCTGCCTTGTCATCCGGAAACTTTTCTTGTAGCGCCCCGAGTTCTAAATACCTGGTTCACTACGTCTAATCTAACTTTTAAAATAATATTTTAGTGGAAGAAATAACTGAAATTCATTTTTGGAAACATTAAATAAACTGTAATGGTCGATAAAATTGAAAACATTTATGAAACAATTCGAAATAATAAATCGAGCCATTAATATTGTAAAGCAATTGACAATATCATAATTTCACAAATAACTGAAATTCTCAAAATTATCCAATGTTTGAAAATACGAAAATCATTAAAATAAGATTTTCAACCATTTAACGTCTATTGCCACCATCATCCATCACTTGCCACCCTCCATTGAATAGACATGAGCATTTCATAAAAATACTCAATAGACTTATCGCCAATTAATTAATCTACAATATAATTGAACACATAAATGCATGCTCTTTAGAAATCATAGGGTGTAGGTAGTCTCTTCTCGTGCATTAAAGCACATGGCTTCTCTTTAAAAAATCATAGGCTATTTAAAATTATCGAGTGTGGGTAGTCTCTTCTTGTGCATTAAAGCACGTGACTTCTCTTTGAAAAATCATAGGCTCTTTAAAATCATCGGGTGTGGGTAGTCTCATCTCGTACACTTAAGGCACGTAAGTTATGCATAACATCATCATTTATCTTGCAAGATATTCTCTTCTTTCTTTCTCATGCATAAAAGTACATAAGTTATGACAAGCATAACAACATAAATATTCATAAGAAATATATTCTCATCTCAACATAAATATTTCGGAAAAAATACATTCTCGTCTCTTTTCACAAAAATGACTTTCAAATAAGTAACATAGCATACACATTCACATGCAATCATAATTTAAATCAATTAATAGGGGCGAGTCTGCCTTAAACTTAACGAGTGTGGTTGAGCGGGAATGACTTCAATCTTTCAAATCTCCGTACGCCTCGTCTAGCCAATTAGAAAATAAGTTAAATTAGTCTTTAGAAATTTATATTTTAAAAATGATAAATTACAATTTGGGGACTGAAATTGATGATTTGAAAGTTGAGGGACTAAAATGAATACTTTGAAAGTTGAGAGACTAAAATGAATACTTTGAAAGTTGAGGGACTAAAATGAATAATTTGAAAGTCAAGGGACTAAAATGAATACTTTGAAAGTTGAGGGACTAAAATGAATACTTTGAAGGTTGAGGCACTAAAATGAATACTTTGAAAGTTGAGGCACTAAAATGAATACTTTTAAACTTTAAGGACTCGAATAAAACGCTATAAAAATATTCGGGCTGAAATAATTAGATTTTTAAATTAAAGGATAGAGTTTTGAAAGTATTTGAACTCATGGGCCGAAATGAAACATTTGAAACTTTGGGGACTAAAATGTAAATTTTCAAAACTTGAGTTAAAGCTCAAAAAAAGATCTTAAACTGTAGGGATTGAAATAATTTATTTTTAAAACTTGAGGGACTGAAATGGTTAGGTTTAAAACTAAAAGGGCTGAAATAAATAAATTTAAATGCTTGGGGACTAAAGTGCAATTTTCACAAATCAAAATATTAAAAACACAAATTCACTCATCTCTCTCTCTCATTCGTCCAGCTACAGGCAGATGAGCGGAATAGAGAGAGCGGCGGCGCGACGCAACTGGAGGAAAAGGGGTCTCCAGCTGGGGGTTCGTCGGTGCAACGCCGGCGTAGGGTGCGGTTAGCGGCGGGGGTGTTGTAGACTAGGTTTTTGTGCGGTTTAGGTGCGAGATTGATGGCTAAACTGAGGCTAGAAGTTGCGGTTTGGGCTGCAAAAAATCGGCGGTACAACCGACGGCCAAGGTAAGTGCTTGGGTTTTGTCTATTTCTTGGGTTTGAGTTTGTTTTGGTGGAAATTTGGTTTGGGACTGGGTTGTTTGGGTAGCGGCTGTCGTGCAGCGTGGTGATGCCCGGTGTTGGTTGCGGTGGCGTGAGCAGTGGTGCGCTTGCGGACAAACATGGTGCAGGCGGTTGCGGTTGTGTTGGTGGGGGCGATTTGGACGTGGTTGTGGCGGTTTGTGCAGGTTGAGGTGGTAGTGTTTGGTGGAAGGTGCTGCAGGTGGTTTGGTGTTGTACGGTGGTAATGGTGGAGATTGGGTTGACTGGCGGTTTGGGTGGTGGTTCTTGGTTGAGCTGGTTGGCTGCCTGCGGTGGTGGCTGTGAGACGATGATGATGAAGGAGGTGAGTTGGGTGGAGTTGTTGGATGGTGATTGCTTGGTCGAGGGTAACGGAGATGGAGGTTGCGATCGGTGTTGATGCAAATGGTTGTTGGAACTGAACGTGTGGTTTGTGCAGAGGGAGGGGAAGGCTAATGAAGATAAGGAGGGGGAGTTTGGAAAAGTGAGAGAAATAGAGTATGGGTTTAAGTTGGTGGAAGTATGGGTTTTGGATGGGATTGATGTGATAGATGGGAGTTGGTAGTGTGTGAAAATCAAGACAAGCATTACAGGTAGTTCGAGGTAAATTCGCACGCGGATTCAACTGGGTCGGAAGAATGAAACTGATAAAATAAGATTGACGTAATTTGGGATTTAAAGCGATTTTGAACATAATAATTTAAATAAATAATTAGAATAATAAAATTTTAGAAATTCGAAATTTAATTTAAAATCGAACGAACTCGATATTTCTTGACTTGGCTAGACGAACGCGTCGTGACATTAACTAAAAAAATGGGTGAGATCGCAGTGGCACGATTTTCGGAACTTTGAAATAATTATTAAATTGCATAAAAATTCTCATTCGCTACAACCTTACCCCCTTAAAATAATTTCGTCCTCGAAATTAAACTTACTTGATCTAAGATTTCTGGATACTTGGTTAGGATCTCCTCTTCATTTTTCAAGTAACCTCATCACTATTATATTTACCCCACTGGACTTTGTCTAAAGGATCTCTTTGTTTCTTAAGACATGAACTTTTCTCTCTACTATGCACATAGGTGCCTTTTCATAAGATAAATCTTTCTGAGCTGCAAGAGACTGATAATTCACCACATGAATAGGATCATGAACATACTTTCTTAAATAAGGAAACATGAAAGACATTGTGAACAGCTGCAAGTTCTTGTGGCGAAGTCAAACAATAAGCCACATTCCCCACTTTCTCTATTATTACAAATGGTCCGATGAAACAAGACCTTAATTTCCCTTTCTTGCAGAAACGAAAAGTACCCTTCATAGGAGCTACTTTCAAGAACACTTTCTCTCTAATCTTAAACATTAAGTCTCTTCTTTGATCGGCATAGCTTTTCTGTTTGTCTTGGGCAGCTTTAATTCGTAATCTGATCTTCTCGATAGCCTACATTGTTTTCTCAATTAATTCTGAACTCAATAATTTCCTCTCACCATCTTCATCCCAGTAGATTGGCGATCGACATCCTCACCCATATTGTGCTTCGTATGGTGACACATCAACGGTAGCCTGAAAACTCTTATTGTAGGCACATTCCACCAATGGTAGATGAATCTCCCAACTACCACTGAAGTCTAGCACACGGGCTCTAAGCATATCCTCCAGTGTCTGAATAGTGCGTTTCGATTGCCCGTCTGTCTGGGGATGGTAGGCAGTACTAAAATTTAATTTAGTACCCATTGCCACATGTACCTCTTCCAAATCTCAAGAAAAAAATTTCGGATCTCTATCTGAAAAATGGACACTAGCATTCATGAAATCGGACAACCTTTCTAACATATATCTGTACCTCATACGAAGCTATGCGAAAAGACGCTTGATAGCTATTGAGTAGAACTCAATCAATAATCCGACATTATCCAACTTATAAACTCATTCATTGACCTTCTATTTCCAACCTTTCAAGGATCTATACTGATATCGAATCCGCGATATAAATATCAATCATTCCAATGCTTAAACTAAAAGAATCAAGAAGATTGATCAAGAATAAAACCTTATAATCCAAAATATAGAAACGCGGTATCAATTCCAAAATGTTGAGTACAAACCCAAACTTGGCAGAATCTTTCTGAAAGATTTCACAAACGAAATCATTTCTAAACTTGACTGAAATTCCCTTTTAAAATTGAAGAAATTCAAACTTAAATCCTTTAGTCCATGCTTCTAAATCATGCATCAAGCACTTGGTATCACATACTCATTCTAGTCGAGGACTAAAGTACTAACTTAAAGCAGCATCTTATGGATTTGATATGATATTCTCAAACTTAAGAAACTTCACAATCTTAAGTTCAAGATACAATCTCTTCTATTCTCCCACTTCAATTTGTCACGCTTTGAACAATACTCCGATTAAGTCTATCACCAATAAATAAGACTTCTGTGAACCATATAGGATTCCTCATAAAGTTTACTTAACCCAAAGATACAATCCCATTATAAGTAAAAGTCACACACTGATCATCTCAGGTTTTCCATTATTGTAACAAAATACTTACTCACCCCTAAAGTACAACCGGTAATAAGTAATTGAAACTGCATCACCAAAATCTTAAATAAATCCATATATCTTATAACTCAAAATGAAGATTCTCAATCGTAGGTGATATTTCACCATAATTCAATAAACCATCAAGATAAGATCAATTAACTCAATATAATCACACCATTCCTTCACGGGTTAACTATAACATCCATTAATTGTCTAGTCACCATATCTTGTAGTAATCATGTATCATCGTATCATATGACCTCGAATAATCATATCAATCTATCTAAGATTACAATATAATAACCATCATATCTATCACGTGAACCTTATATGTCAATCTGCTCGCTAAGATTATATATCAATCTCTCAAACTAAATAAATCTTGGATTTTGCCATATGTCACTCTTTTTGCACACTACTCAATAATAAGTCATCACTGTGAAGTCTTATCCCCATTTTCCACAAATTCTATCCACAAGGACAATTACATAAAATTTCATTTCTTATTTTCGAACCAAGATACCATGAGTAAGAATTTCCAAAATTTCAAGGTATGATCTTATCATAAACTTTCCTCCGATCAGATGCATTACTTCTGCAATACTTGAACAAATTTAGGACCTGGTAAAATTTCTTTCATCAATTTCATCCAACAATTTTCTCTCATGATATTCTAGTATCATCAATGAAAACTTAATGTACATCGGTCAATCATTCACATTACGAGGAAACCCTGATTCATTTCCATGACTGAGACTCATCTTTCTTCGAATTCCACTTAGAATCAAATATAACATAACTTATTCATGGAAGGTCAACTTATTTCATAACCTCAATACATCTTCACCTTCAGTTCTCACCATAAGAGCAATCGCATTATTTCTTATAATTATCTCTTGTACCTTTTATATTTAAAGGACCTTATGACAATCATCATTATCTCACATAATTCCAAACATTCAATCACATGTCCCCAATTTCTCACTTTGAATAAATGGTTACTCCTTTAAGGCATCTCACCATAAAATATTTTCAATACCTCCCATTCATGATAATTGACTATTCCAAATAATCATATTACATGTAAATAAACAAATCTTTAAACACATCATCTACCAGATCAACTTCCAAAATAGATCAACAGTATTATCGCATATCCTCATAATTTATAATATTCTTCAATACAAGTGATCATTTCATACTAATAATCAATTTGTTCCCAAGAATAATTAAGATTCTTCCCAATCACGCCATAATATTTGTCTTCACCCATCTTTCAAAATATAACTTGACATTTCCCAATGTATGCATCAAGTCATCACAAAACTTCATGTATACCTTGATATTCCAATATTTGTATACATCATCTTGTTTTTGAAATTGTGAAACAAGGAGAGCATTTCAATGTAACTATATCCATTACAAAAATGATGAAGAAGCCAAAAATATCTCAAGAGTCATTATCCATTTTTATCATTTACTAAGTCTTGCTTGTGGTGTAAATGAACTTGCAAATCTAACCTCAATTCCCTTAGTGGGTTGCTTACCGCACTAAACTCTTAACTCAAAATGATAAAATTCTAGGTAGAGTCTCCCTTGTCATTTGGACTTATCCAACCCGTAGGTATACTTCATAGCCAACAATAACAACCTGTAGTTACACTCCACATCTGACCACAACGATTTAAATATTGACAACAATTCCAACAAACTTCAATTCCATCAAAATATCCAAGAAAATCAATTCATTATTCCTCAACATAACAATTTCAAATCATAGTTTCCAATATCACAATATCACTTCCTTCAATACATTAGTTGGCTCAAATAATCACTCATTTGTCATACTCATAAAATATATGCCACGACTCATAGTCTCAAAATCTCTTAGTTACAAGACCAAGCAACATTATAAATTTCTCTCAAAATAGAGGAAGAAAATTCTTACTCAAACACAATATCAAATACTTAATTCTCAATAATTAAGAACCAAATCTTTAAATCTCTAATTTCATAATTCTTCTCATAAAAGTCTTAATAAAATCATATCACTCATAATCTCAACATCTTATCACAACTTCAAAAAATTGGCTTGCTATTTCTCGTGGATTTACTGAAAATGTTGACAACAAGTGACTAATGAATTTTCGCAACAGTTGCCCTAAAGTCACTAGCCATGGCCTCATAACGCGTGACATAGTAGTTGATACTAGGGTCATATATCTTTACGTGAGGTGTTGATCTAAACGATAAATATTCCGAAAATATTGTCTAATCATTTCTGTTGACTCCTCGTAAATGGTGTCATGTCTAAAATCAATTATGCAAAGTCCAGCTAGAGTTCATCATTTCTAAGTTCGAGAACAAAAATTATTATAAAATCATTCTTAAATCATATTATTCACATTATGCTCAACACTCGTTCTCTTTCTTTTCTTTTCTTTCTAATTTGGATACGATTTCTCGTTATACTCCAAAACTCATTTCTTTATTTGTTTCTTATTCGGATACAATTTCTTTCTCTTTCTCTTCATTCTTTCTCATAAATCATTAAAATAAGTATCCGAAATACTGAAATAACGTTAAATATCTTAAACTTCTTTACCTCGGAGTTGGTGGAACGAATGATGGTTGTGGCAATCTTCATCAATAATAATTAAATAGTGCAAAATGTTTTCTTGAAATTTCTTTTTGAAAATTTGCCAGTCTATAGAAACGCAGACTGGCTCTGATACCAAGCTGTAGGGTCTCGAGTTCTAAATACCCGGTTAACCACGGCATCGTCTGATCTAACTTTTAAAATAATATTTTAGCGGAAGAAATAACTGAAATTCATTTTTGGCAACATTAAATAAACTATAATGGTCGATAAAATTGAAAACATTTATGAAACAATTCGAAATAATAAATCGAGTCATTAATATTGTAAAGCAATTGACAATGTCATAATTTCTCAAATAACTGAAATTCTCAAAATTATCCAATGTTTGGAAATACGAAAATCATTAAAATAAGATTTTCAACCATTTAACATCTATTGCCACCATCATCCATCACTTGCCACCCTCCATTGAATAAACATGAGTATTTCATAAAAATACTCAGTAAACTCATCGCCAATTAATTAATCTGCAATATGATTGAACACATAAATGTAGGCTCTTTAGAAATCATAGGGTATGGGTAGTCTCTTCTCGTGCATTAAAGCACATGGCTTCTCTTTGAAAAATCATAGGCTCTTTAAAATCATCGGGTGTGGGTAGTCTCTTCTTGTGTATTAAAGCACGTGGCTTCTCTTTGAAAAATCATAGGTTCTTTAAAATCATCGGATGTGGGTAGTCTCGTCTTGTGCACTTAAGGCACGTAAGTTATGCATAACATCATCATTTACCTTGCAAGATATTCTCTTCTTTCTTTCTCATACATAAAAGTACATAAGTTATGACAAGCATAACAATATAAATATTTCATAAGAAATATATTCTCATCTCAACATAAATATTTCCGAATAAATACATCCTCGTCTCTTTTCTCAAAAATGACTTTCAAATAAGTCACATAGCATACACATTCACATGCAATCATAATTTAAATCAATTAATAGGGGCGAGTCTACCTTAAACTTAACGAGTGTGGTTGAGCAGGAATGGCTTCAATCTTTCAAATCTCCGTACACCTCGTCTAGCCAATTAGAAAATAAGTTAAATTAGTCTTTAGAAATTTATAGTTTAAAAATGATAAATTACAATTTGGGGACTGAAATTGATGATTTGAAAGTTGAGGGACTAAAATGAATACTTTGAAAGTCGAGGGACTAAAATGAATACTTTGAAAGTCGATGGACTAAAATGAATACTTTGAAAGTTGAGAGGACTAAAATTAATAATTTGAAAGTTAAGGGACTCAAATGAATACTTTTACACTTTCAGGACTCGAATAAAACGCTATAAAAATATTCGGGCTGGAATAATCAAAATTTTAAATTAAAGGATAGAATTTTGAAAGTATTTGAACTCATGGGCCGAAATGAAACATTTGAAACTTTGGGAACTAAAATTTAAATTTTCAAAACTTGGGTTGAAGCTCAAAAACAGATCTTAAACTGTAGGGATTGAAATAATTGATTTTTAAAACTTGAGGGACTGAAATGCTTAGGTTTAAAACTAAAAGGGCTGAAATAAATAACTTTAAATGCTTGGGGACTAAAGTGCAATTTTCACAAATCAAAATATTAAAAACACAAATTCACTCATCTCTCTCTCATTCTTCCGGCTACAGGCAGAGGAGCGGAAGAGAGAGAGAGTGGCGGTGCAGCGCAATTGGAGGAAAAGGGGTCCAGCCGGCGGTTCGCCGGCGCAGGGTGCGGCTAGCGGCGGGGGTGTTGTAGACTAGGTTTTTGTGTGGTTTTGGTGCGAGATCGATGGCTAAACCGAGGCTGGAAGTTGCGGTTTGGGCTTTGAAAAACCAGCGGTACAACCGACGGCCAAGGTAAGTGCTTGGGTTTTGTCTATTTCTTGGGTTTGGATTTGATTTGGTGAAAATTTGGTTTGGGACTGGGCTGTTTGGGCAGCGGCTGTCGTGCGGCGTGGTGGTGGTGGTGATGCCCGGTGTTGGTTGCGGTGGCGTGAGCAGTGGTGCGCTTGCGGACGAACATGGTGCAGGCGGTTGCGGTTGTGTTGGTGGGGAGATTTGGAGGTGGTGGTGGTGGCGGCTATTGCAGGTTGAGGTGGTGGTGGAAGGTGGAAGGTGCTGCAGGTGGTTTGGTGTTGCACGGTGGTGATGGTGGAGATTGGGTTGACTGGCAGTTTGGGTGGTGGTTCTTGGTTGAGCTGGTTGGCTGCCTGCGGTGGTGGCTGTGAGACGGTGATGATGAAGGAGGTGAGTTGGGTGGAGTGGTTGGATGGTGATTGCTTGGTTGAGGGTAACGGAGATGGGGGTTGCGATCGGTGTTGATGCAAATGGTTGCTGGAACTGAACGTATGGTTTGTGCAGAGGGAGGGGAAGTTTGATGAAGATAAGGAGGGGAAGTTTGGAAAAGTGAGAGAAATAGGGTATGAATTTAAGTTGGTGGAAGTATGAGTTTTGGATGGGATTGATGTGATAGATGGGAGTTGGTAGTGTTTGAAAATCAAGACAAGTATTGTACGTATTTCGAGGTAAATTCGCACGCGGATTCAACTGGATCGGAAGAATGAAATTGATAAAATAAGATTGACGTAATTTGGGATTTAAAGCGATTTTGAAAATAAAAATTTAAATAAATAATTAGAATAATAAAATTTTAGAAATTCGAAATTTAATTTAAAATCGAACGAACTCAATATTTCTCGACGTGGCTAGACGAACGCGTCGTGACGTTAACTTAAAAAATGGGTGAGATCGCAGCGGCACGATTTTCAAAACTTTGAAATAATTATTAAATTGCGTAAAAATTCTCCGTCGCTACATTCCTGATGTTAAATACTCAACGATCAGATCCATCCAACTGGGTTCATGATCTGAAATATCCATAACATCGGGCTGATGTGTAATACTGGGCTTATGAAGAGTTCGCACGACTACCGTTCTCTCTAAGTGGTCAAGATTGGAAAAAGTTAATCTTGACAGGGCATCTGCTTTATGATTGGAGGACCTCGGAATCTTGTCTATACGGCAAGACTTGAACTTCCTCTGCAAGTCCAAAACCATTATTTTGTAAGACGACATTTTTTCATCTTTTGCTTCAAAAGTGCCGATCACCTGCTCTACCACTAACTGTGAATCACTTAAGACTCTGACGTGCTCGACCCCTAGGTGTTGAGCTGCTTGAAGTCCGACGATAACAGCTTCATATTCTGCATCATTATTAGTTGTTGGGAAATCAAACCTTATTGCACACTGAATTTCCATTGTGCCATCATCTTTTTTCAGTATGATTCCGGCCCCCGAGCCTGCGGCATTCGATGCTCCATCCACTTGCAAAGTCCATGTAACATCTTCCCTGTCATGGCCCGTTGGCCCCCGAGGTCTTGGGGCGAGTTCGACGACGAAGTCAGCCAAGACCTCGCCCCAAGACCTGTGCTTTTATAGAAGGTCGGGGTCTGAACTCAATGTCATATTCCCCAAGCTTGATTGACCATTTGAGTAAATGACTGGAGATGTCCGGTTAATGCAAGATTTGCTTCAATGGCTGATTTGTGAGGACAGTTATGGCATGGGCTTGGAAGTAAGGTTTTAATTTTCTGGCTACTGTAACCAAGGCAAGTGCGAGCTGTTCTGCTAATGTGTATGGAGTTTCTGCGTCCAACATCATCTTGCTGACGTAATATATCCGATTTTTTGGCCTTCCCATCCTCTTTAACCAAAACGGCTCTCATAGCATGATCAAACACGGCTAGATACAAGAACAGATTGTCCCCTAGATTTGGCTTTACCAATATTGGAGGAGTACCCAAATATTCTTTCAACTTCCTGAAGGAGACCTCGCACTCCTCGTCCCATCTAAAGTCTTTGTTTCCTCTGAGAGTTTTGAAGAAGGGAAAGCATTTGTCCGCTGCCCTTGACATAAATCTTTCCAATGCTGCCACTCTTCCTGTAAGCTTCTGTATTTCCCTGATATTTCTGGGAGGTTCCATTAAGGTTAGGGCCAAAATTTTATCTGGATTAACTTCGATGCCCCTCTGAGTGATCATGAATCTCAAGAACTTTCCCGAACTTACTCCGAAGTCGCACTTGGCGGGATTCAGCTTCATTCGATGTTCTCTAAGTGTACAGAATATGTCCTCTAGGTCAGCAATGCGGTCTTTCTTTCTTGAGCTTTTTACGACCATGTCATCAACGTAGACTTCAATGTTCAGCCTGATGTGTTTAGAGAAGACCATGTTCACCAACCTTTGATAAGTAGCCCCAGCATTCTTCAATCCAAAGGGCATGACCTTATAGCAATATATTCCTTCATCTGCCATAAAGGAGGTTTTTTCCTGATCTTCCTGTGCCATCCGAATATGATGATAACCCGAGAATGCATCGAGGAAGCTGTAAAGCTCTGATCCGGATGTGGAATCCACTAATCTGTCGATCCTGGGAAGAGGATAACTGTCTTTTGGACATGCTTTATTTAAGTCTGTGAAATCTATACAAACTCGCCACTTGCCATTAGGCTTCTTCACCAAGACTACATTGGCTAGCCATTTTGGGTACTTAACCTCCTTGATGAATCCTGCTTTCAAGAGTTTATCTACTTCTTCTTTTATTATTTGCCTCCTTTCTGTGGCAAACTGTCTTCTTCGCTGTTTTACAAGCTTTTTGTTGGACATGACGTTAAGCCTGTGTTCAACAAGTGCGGGGTCGATCTCGGGCATGTCTTCAGCACTCCATGCGAATATGTCAATATTTCTCCTTAAACACTGGGATAGCTCTTCCTTCATTAATTTGGGTAGTTCTTTCCCAATTGTAAAATTTTTTCCTTCTGAGATTCGAACTTCCTCCAATTCCTCTACCGGCGACATTCTTTCTTCCACAGGAAGTTCAATTGACATCAGATCTGTCATACCCTTTCCAATACAGCTAATGTAACAACTCCTGGCTACCGATTGATTTCCCTATACTGTGGTTATTCCTGCGGAAGTCGAGAACTTGATTGCCAGATGATATGTCGATACTATGGCTCTTAAGCTGTTCAGGAATGGTCTTCCTAAGATAGCATTGTAGGCCATTTGATGATCTGGAACGGAGTCATCTTTGTTACCTACTTTTTCCTCTGATCCCAGTGAAGTGGGAAGGTCAATTAGGCCTTTTGGTTTCACGGTTCCTCCACCAAAGCCAGTTAGTGGAGTAATGACCTGTCGAAGTCGATCTCTGGGAAGCTGCATCTGGTTGAAGGCTTCTAAGGAAAGGACATTGGCTGCACTTCCATTGTCAACTAGCATCATTTTTACATAAAATTTTCGATTGTGGTGTTGATGACAACGACATCGTCATGAGGATACGAAATTCCTTTCATATCAGCGTTACTGAAGCTGATGCTGTTTGATATTTCATGGTCATGATATCCCGACCTTTCTTCCCGATCACCAAATGCCCGGGCATAATTCTTGCGTGCGTTATTCGAATTACCTCCAGATGCTATTCCTCCAACGATAAAGTTTATGGTGCCAGCGGATCTGTTTTTCTCTTCCCCTTTTCCATGCTCTTTATCGTCTTTCTTTATGTAGTGCCCCAAGAATTCCTTTTTTATGAGGGCTTCTATCTCCTGTTTTAGTGTTCTGCATTCATCTGTGGTATGGCCCGGGCTTTTGTGAAAGTCGCAATATTTATGTCGGTTCTTTTCGTCGATTTTTCCTTTGAGAGGCTTGGACTAACGCAAGTCCTCGCTGTTGGGAACACGGGTTGTTCTACTCACAAAAATTGATTTCTTGTGATAGATCATCCCGTTACAGGATTTTCTGTTCTATGTATTCAACTTAGAATAAATAATTTTGTGCACACAAAAAGAAAAAGAGATTACCCTTGTATCGTGCTTTACAATAATCTCTTTTCGCTAGTTCTTGATTTCACCAAAGCTTCAAACCCTCAAGCTTTCCTCGGTGTTATCCAATGGAAACTGTGCAGGTGTGTGGTCACCTTTCTCAAGACCTAGGTTAAACTAGGATTAGAGTTTCTTTGTAAAGAGAAAACACACACTACACACTTTAGTGTATGTCTCGCCACTTTTCCAATTAGGTTAAGAAAAATAGTCTTGGGAGACTATTTGTAAACTCTTTACACTCCAAAACCCTACCAGGCCTAGTACCATAACCCAGGCTTATTTCTGCACAACCCTATACAGGTAATAAGCCTGTATAAATCCATTATAGTGAAGCCACCGAGGGAACCTGATCGGACCCAATTAAACTAAGCTCCAATAAATTAATTATGACCCGATCAACTCTTGATCAGTCAAAATTAATTTATTAATCACGTTCTAATCCACTAAAAGAACGAGATTGCACTCTTAGTAAAATTGAAATTACTGAAACAATTAATCAATAATTATATCCTCTGACTTATCGTTCTTACATGTTACCCCCGTCGATCATCTCGAATATTCGGAGCAAGTTAAAATGACCAAAATGCCCTTCTCCAAACATTCATAAATTCTCAACTTTCATCTTCTATCTGACAGTTCGATGTGATCCCATCACATCATACAATTCAACAGTCACTGTCGAATTACTGAGCTCAGATTCAATTGTCTACTAGAAGAACCAGTGAGATTATGATCATACCTAAAAGGTGACGGATTCCATAATACGAATATATGTTCCTCGTTAGTTCACTTTAATTCCCAAAGTACCGAGATATTGATCAGCAATTTGATCTCACCCATTGATACCTCAAAGAACTTCAAGTTAGTAATCGAAGTCCATTATCCGATTAGGATTAAGGTCCCACGTACGATAATAGAGTGAAATTAAATTGGTATGGTCAATGTCACAAATTAATTTCACGTGGTCCCGTCCAATACTTTCCAAACGTACTCTCAATTTTATTACCAAAGTCAAAGATAGACTTTAATAAAACCGAGACGATCTTATCAAAATAAATTGTCCATATCTATTTACTAATCGTGAACGTTAATTTTAGATCGAATCTCAAATTGAATCTTTCTGTGTTTAACAAGTTAAACACTCAATTTGAAATATCAAATCGACCCGTGGACAAACGCAACTTCATATTAATACAATCAATTAATATTTTATTTTAAATGTCGTGAATTATACTCTATGGGCATATATAATTCCAACAATCTCCCACTTGCCCTTAGAGTATACATGAAAATCGATTCATCCATCTTGTCAACATCATCATTACATTACTGATTATGTTTTCAACCAAGATGATAACTCACTTCGATGTGAGTCACGGTTGTATAACAAACAATCCAAGATTGTGTTATACCTAACCAATTAACCACATTATCTCCCAGTTATATTCCAATTTTGACGACTCTCGAGAGTCCTAGTCAAATCAGATCTTAATTAGTTTTAATCCATCAGATCACAAACTAAATAGATAAGCAAATGTTTACTCATTTTTCGAAAACGATTCAGTAAATGCTTTACCTCTATTCAATAATCTGATCCTAGATCAAACTAATAATCACCAACAATATCTCCAGCATAAGATATGACCTATCTAGTGCAAAGTAAGATTTCCTATAGCCGGAGCATAAGGAACCTTCTCTATCTTACCATGAGTCTTAGGAGAATACTCATAAGATAGATAAAGTCTACAAAGAACATTATTCCTTTCAAGACTTCAATATTGCAAATATAGATAGTATCTTATTATTACATGAAACTTGAGAATATTCTATTTCATTTTTCTCCCACTCCGAAAAGTACGGATGTCTAGAAAAAAATAGACAGTCATCTACAAGTCCTTCAAGTCTAATTGCTAGTGCCAACTACTATTTAATGAAAATACTCTCACACATAAGTAGAGTGTCATTCAAATAAATAGTCATGAAAACTGTCTCATCTTTTTGTATAAATGAGTATACTTAAGATATATCAAGATTTTGATCAAGAACATGTATCACAATCGTTCGATCAAATTCTATGTTCCATATCTTGAACAAATACCCAAATCCAAAGTTGGAAACTTGTAAGTCATGAACTTTACTTTCATGGTCTTTAGTATGAACTCATCGGGTTAAACTTTGTAAATGATTTCCTCAAGATGCATTCAAGAAACAACTTCTTGACATCCATCTGTCATACCTCATTTTCACAATGAACGACAATGGATAAAAGATCCAGGTAAGCTTTCGCATGGAAATTGGCGAGAAGGGTTTCACAAACCCACAGCCATAAGCCTTGAGCTGAAGGCATCAAACTTCTCATCTACCATTCTCCTATCATCTTAAAAATCATCACACCCTATAGGTTTGACCCCATTTGTTGCGTCTACAAATATCCAAACTTGTTGGATTACTAGGAATCTAATTTCGAGTTCACATTCACCTTCCATGATTTCAAGTCTATAACTTCTACCACTTCCCTAAATGAGGAGTTCTTCTCTTATTTCAGTAGAGACTGTCTAAAAAGACTCTCCGTAGAACAAGAGTCAAGAAGGTGGTCTTACAACCCTCCCACTCCAATTAGTCGCTGGAAGTGTATTTCCATTTTGTTCAAACAGAGTCCCTTCCTCTTCTCCCACTACTTGGTATATCCCTAATTGGGATCAACCTCTTCACTGCCTCTTTATGAACATAAAGAAGAGACAGAACAGTGAGAACAACTTCGACTACAACCTTTGGTTTTCCCCTGTCCATTGGGATCATCAGGAAAGAATAGTGGTAGAACCACTTGCCCATTCTCCCACTAGGATCAGCAACCATCGGTTCCGTAGGAAGTTCCAAATCATCAAGATTAATTCTATGCGAAAATCTGGAATCAAGTTGTTGGAACCACGTTCTAAGATCTCATCCAATAGAATTTTACTTGTTGATTTGTATTCTTCTATATGCCTTATCCTCTAAGAAAGTTACATTTGTACTGAACAAATACTTTCTTGACCAGAGGACTTTAGAATAAATAATTTCTAGTTTCGTTACATACCTTATAATCAAACCTTCATTGTTGCCTACATCTCGTCAATCCTTGCTTTCAGCTAGTGTGCCAAAATTCCCCAAATCTGAATGTGGTTTAGACTGGGTTTGCACCTATGCCACAACTCTAGGGGTATTTCAGGAAACGAATCAATGGTACTAGGCTATGAAGGAACCTGACTATCTCCGGTATATATTTCCAAATGAAACTAGTAACGAGGATAACTCATCATTGATTTGGTTATACCTTGTTCTCCTTTTCCGATAAATGGTTCCTAAACTCGTATGAGAGATACACAAACCTCGATGAAATCGAAGTATCTCGATTCTCTTAATTACTTCTCAACTTCTGTCCAAAATTCTAGAAATTCTTCAACATTTCAGATCAATGAGATATTAAGTATAGAATCGAGATCTGGAGTCATCATCAATAAAAGTGATGAATTACTCGTACTCTCTCGTATCTTGAGCACCAAAGAATCCACACATATCGAAGTGTATTAATCCCCAAACTCTTAAGTCCATTTAATGTATAAGAACTGTTGGTTATCTAATCCTCTAAACAAGATTCAGAAAACAATATAGATTCCACCTCAGATCCTTTTGAGGTCCATCCCTTACTAGTATTAGAATCGAGTTTTGGATAAGTGTGACCAAGCCTAAAATCTTAATCATTTTACCCTCTAAATAAAATTCAAAAGCTCACATAGATTCCACCTCCAAAATACTTAGAGGCTATCTTTACTAGTCTTTCAATCTTATTTAGATAAATATGATTATCTTAAGATCTTATCAAAGAGTTCATTAATACAAGGAGTCGTCTATCCCTTATCACTTGTAGTAATATTACACTTAGAACCATTTACAAGGCTTTGAGATTGTTAACCATTTGTCTCGCAATAATAAGAGCATTATTTAACTTAATTCCAACTAATAACTGGAGATTAAGTGCTAAATAATTCCGCTCAAATAATAAAGAGACAAAATAACAATCAAATTGTTTCGCAAACATAAAAGCCCAACGACTCTTTCCATATTACCATATCCGTGCTTATCCTTATAGTATACTCTATCTCATTGTGTCATTTGGTTACCTAGGACCATATTGCAACAACTTGCAATAGTGATTAGTTACTCTAGAAACTATAATCAAGATAGACTCAATTACTAACCATAACACAATGAATAGAGTCGTACTCCATTATAGAGTTTCCAGGAAAGGCTACTTCCTCATTAATCCTATCTTTGCTCAAAAGCAAAAAGGTTAGAGGGCCTACCATACTATCTGTTGCTTTAAAATAATCTCTTCATTACGAATAGCTTACATTGAACCTTTCAGGGACACGTTCATCCTGGTGAATATAGTCCACACTGAACCGCAAGAGATCATCTTAAAAGATTTCTCAAGCATTATGTCACATGAATCAATGTTTGCAAGTGGAACCTCCACCACGTCAAAGTGACCAATCATGTTTTACCAAATGGTCTCTTATAAAAATCGTGATCGGTTCATAAGTAGAGATATAATATAGCTTGATAGCATATTTTGTATAACTCCATAATTAAAATGTTCAAATTATCATAAATACCCTTCCATCGAGAAAATAAATATGGTATCCTATTTTGATGTTTTTATTGCGAAGTACTTGACGTGAGAATCAAAACTATGCAATAAACCATCTCATCAAAATAAAACCATTTTCATTGGAAGATTTATAATTATTTTTGAACAAGGATCTTCTAGCACGCACAAATGTCATAAGTGGAAAGAATTATAACGAGACATGTTACAGTTTTTGTAAATTAGTTGGTGATGTCTAAACATATAACTAGTTGTGGAAATACGACATTCAAATAAAATAAATGTATTAAACACGAGTTGCATAAATGATGAATACTTTCATATATGATGCATGAAGAAAAATTATGCACAAATAGACCCAAAACTACTATAATATGACGACAACCTAAAACCTCAAAATCTTAAACACATTTCTCTATAGGAGAAATAAATGTGATTTATGGTTAGGCTGGGACCCTCCCACTAAATTAAATATATTTAGCATCTTATGCAATATTTAATTTATAGTCGTTAAAATTTGGCCATCATTGACATCGTTTGGATATTCTATAGGAAGTCCCCACGATATCATTAATTTAAGTGTCTAACCTCTATATTAATAATATTTCAAGTACCAAATTAATTGTGTCACCTATAGGGTAATCATGATTAATTCACACTTAAAAAATTATCACCTAATTGGGCCCAATCCAGTAACCAAAACAGTGCAGCCCTCATATAGGGAGACTAATTAGATTAGCACGAGGCATACACAATTTTTTACTAATGGACTAATAGGGGAGGCCGTGGGTTCAAAAATTGCACCTTCACTCACTTAATATTTTGAACTCTTGGGTTTTAATTAATAATTACCCAATAAATTTTAACTATTAAAATCAATTTAATTATTAATAAATATATTTATTTTCTAATCTAATATTTAGAAAAGAAAATAAAATATAAAACAATGCATGACAGTATAGTACCTAGAACGGTGTTTATGCGATCTACATGACATGTTATTTATGACATTCATTCACAATTTAATTAAAGCATAAAATAAAGGCAATAATAAAATAAACAAGAACACAATTTATGGCCCAAACCTAGATACAAAATTACAAATTAATTAAGAATTCAATTGAGCCACAAGCCGGCCTAATTCTTCAATTTCCATTTGCAAGTGTCTAGTCCAAATCTTCAAAGCTTCAGTCTTCAACCCAAATGTCAAAATGTAATGATCCAATTAAATATTCCAGCCCATTGTAAAATTTAGTCCACATTGCATTGGCTCAGCTAAACGATTTAGCCCACATTGTAATTAATTAAAGTAGACCAATTTTACAATTTCAGGGCCATATTTAATTTCATCAATATCAGGCCCAACTTCTATTTAATTCAACAGACCCAATGAGCAAATCATTTGATATTTGGCCCATTTCTTTAATTCCAAAAATCGGCCCAGAAGAAGTCAAGGCCCAAATGATGATCCATCTTCTTCTCTCTGAATCAACCCAAAAACGCAGCAAAGGAGATTTGAAAAAGTGCAGCCGCCGCGTTCTCCTCTTGCCTTTGCCGGAAATTTTTTTGGAAGAAACCACCATCTCAACACCAGAGCAGTGCCTGTGTGCCCACGCCACTGCTACCATCAAGGTGGTATGGACCACCAATCGCGGCAGTGGCAGCACCATTGTGCTGCTGCTCATCACCCGCAGCCGAGCTCGCCTCAATCGCCGGAGGAAGATTCAGAGGAATGATCACCCAGTGGTACCATCGCTACTGCCAAAAACCATGACGGCAGTACTTAAAGCACCATCACACGCGCGCACAAGGCAGCAGCGACACCACCTGGTGTCGCGCCTTCTCGCTTAGCCTGTGGTACCGCTGCCGCCACAGTCAAGGCCAGAAGATAGAGCCCTAAGGTGTAGCCACTGACCGCAATGGAAACACTCACAAATGCTGCTGGTCGCTGCGAATGTCCTTCAATAATTTTCCCAAATTTAAAAAGTAGGTCCTCAAAGAATGAAGATGGTGAAATTTGGTGCAACATACGAAATTACATCTTGGGTCCTTTCTTTTAAAACTGCAGATCAAGTCCTTCGAATTTTGCAACAGAAGTCCTTCAAACTGGAAACTGCATTATATGATCCTCTGATTTTATAATTACAACAAAAATTACACAAACCCTAATTCTATTACAAAAATCAAAATCAAAGGGGAAAACGTGGAGTCGTAATCCACCCCCTTTGTTACAAGACTCGATAAAACAAATACAAGAATTTACCGTAAAAATTCTAAGGCCGTAAATTTGTTCAATCAAGAATATCAATAATCCAATAACAAAAAATAACATAATCCTAACACCGCTCTTTACTAACACATGCATAACAAAATTATTTAATCTCAAATACACAAAACAGTATCAAAAACCTGACGCTCTGATACCAATTGTTGGGAACACGGGTTATTCTACTCACAAAAATTGATTTCTTGTGATAGATCATCCCGTTACAGGATTTTCTGTTCTATGTATTCAATTTTGAATAAATAATTTTGTGCACACAAAAAGAAAAAGATATTACCCTTGTAGCGTACTTTACAATAACCTCTTTTCGCTGGTTCTTGATTTCACCAAAGCTTCAAACCCTCAAGCTTTCCTCGGTGTTCTCCAATGGTAACTGTGCAGGTGTGTGGTCACCTTTCTCAAGACCTAGGTTAAACTAGGATTATGGTTTCTTTGTAAAGAGAAAACACACACTACACACTTTATTGTGTGTCTCGCCACTTTTCCAATTAGGTTAAGAAAAATAGTTTTGGGAGATTATTTGTAAACTCTTTACACTCCAAAACCCTACCAGGCCTAGTACCATAACCCAGGCCTATTTCTACACAACTCAATACAGGTAATAAGCCTGTATAAACCCATTATAGTGAAGCCACCGAGGGAACCTGATCGGACCCAATTAAACTAAGCTCCAATAAATTAATTATGACCCAATCAACTCTTGATCAGTCAAAATTAATTTATTAATCACGTTCTATTCCACTAAAAAAACGAGATTGCACTCTTAGTAAAATTGAAATTAATGAAACAATTAATCAATAATTATATCCTCTGACTTATCGTTCTTACATGTTACCCCCGTCGATCAACTCGAATATTCGGAGCAAGTTAAAATGACCAAAATGCCCTTCTCCAAACATTCATAAATTCTCAACTCTCATCTTCTATCTGACAGTTCGATGTGATCCCATCACATCATACAATTCAACAGTCACTGACACTGTCGAATTACTGAGCTAGATTCAACTGTCCACTAGAAGAACCAGTGAAATTATGATCATACCTAAAAGGTGACGGATTCCATAATACAAATATATGTTCCTCGTTAGTTCACTTTAATTCCCAAAGTACCGAGATATTGATCAGCAATTTGATCTCACCCATTGATACCTCAAAGAACTTCAAGTTAGTAATCGAAGTCCATTATCCGATTAGGATTAAGGTCCCACGTACGATAATCAAGTGAAATTAAATTGGTATGGTCAATGTCACAAATTAATTTCACGTGGTCCCGTCCAATACGTTCCAAACGTACTCTCAATTTTATTACCAAAGTCAAAGATAGACTTTAATAAAATCGAGACGATCTTATCAAAATAAATTGTCCATATTTATTTACTGATCGTGAACGTTAATTTTAGATCGAATCTCAAATTGAATTTTTCTGTGTTTAACAACTTAAACACTCAATTTGAAATATCAAATCGACCCGTGGACAAACGCAACTTCATATTAATACAATCAATTAATATTTTATTTTAAATGTCGTGAATTATACTCTATGGACATATATAATTCCAACACTCGCGCCCCTTGATCTCCATAAGAATGTGGGATCGTGGTGCATTCAATGGAGTTAAACTCTGATGCCCGTAGTTATTTCCCTTCGTGTTAGTCAGGGAGGAATTCTTTTCGTCGTCTTTCCTTGACCTCTTATTCCCTTGCTTTGCGGATTGTGAAGACTGCGCAACTGTCCCATACACTTGATCCTGTGCCCGAACTGACAACAGTGTTTCCTCCATATTTATGTATTTCTCGGCTCTTCTGAGAAGTTCCGTCAATTTCGAGGGCGGATTCTTGGGTAAGGACATTATGAATTCCGGACCTCGAATAGTCAAGGTCAGGGTCGAGATGGCTGATGAGATGTGAAGATCCAGAATCTGGAGTCTTTCAGCGTTAAAGCGTGTCATGAATTCGCGCAGTGTTTCATTTTGTGCTTGCCTTAACTGCACGAGGGAAGCGGCGGTTTTCTTGATCCTTTTGCTACTTGCAAAGAAAGCGTAAATTTCTCAGTGAGATCAGCGAAGGAAGAGATGGACCCTAGCAGGATTGTAGAAAACCAGTCTCGAGCTGAATTTTTTAGGGTTTGCGGGAAGGCCTTACACAAAATCTGATCGGGAGCATTCTGCATGTCCATGACATCAGTGTAGGTATTCAAGTGGTTGTTAGGATCTGTTATTCCATCATATTCCTTTATCCGAGGATACTTAAACCTTTCCGATAAGGGGAATGATGTTATTTTAGGAGTAAAAGAGGTTCTTCTTATGAGTGACGTCCGACCTTGTGTATTCTGTCGTATTCCATCAGCAATTCCTTCCTGAATGATCATTGAGAGCTCTTGCTCTGTCAAGTTGGCAAATCCCTCAGTCATGGAATGTGCATCCCCGATTCCTGGGGAGTTGTCAGCCACGAGATTAACTGGCCTGTGATCTTCCCATGGAATCGTCCCTGGAGTGTTCGGGTCAGGTTGTGCTTGATGATTATTCCGTTGTTGAAGCGCTTGACGAAGTTCACGGAGTTGCTGCTGAAGTTCGTTGAAATCTTCTTGACTAACGGGTTCATTATCAGGTGTGATTTCTGGGTTTTGTTCTTCTCGAACATCTTCAAGAGGTGGAGGGTTTTCTCTCTTCGGCCGAAGTATTGGCCGGAAGCAGTTGACCTGCGGATGCGGAGGGACGAGCTTGACGTCTATTAACCATGAATGATTGTATCTCTTCACACAGACGGCGCCAATTGATGCTGTAAAAAATCCTAACATTGACTTGGCAAGATCTGATGATACTTGATTGCTGGAAAAGACCAATGAATTTGCCTTGAATGACCTGCAAAAAAGGCGAGGAGGATTCTCCATGTCGCTCCTCCGGTGTGAGAATCAGGTTTCTGGAGAAAAATAGAGAAAGAATATTTAACTGAAAACGTAGAGAGTAATGAATGAATAATATGTGATCAAAGAGACTGTATTTATATGGCTGAAAAGTCCATAACCTCTTTTGGTTAAGAAAGAAGTCCTTTTGATGTAAACTTACCTTTTATGAAGAATTTCATTATTACAAAGAGTGATTTTCCCCTTTTTCAGGAGGCTCCTTCGTGGGTTATGACTCATTTCTTCTTTTGAGGGGGCCCAAGAAGGGAGGCCCATGGGCAAGGCCCATAGACAATGAATACCTGGAGTCCCCCTCTAGTATCGGGCTATCTAGAGTGAAGTAACCGAGTTAGGCCGGCCAATGTAACATGTCACGAACCGACCTTTGATAAGGCCGAACATGCCTCGACCTTTAATAGAGATAAGATCGGACTATTATTCTGTCTTGAGAAAATTTATACCTGATAAACTAAGAGGCTGGGAAACCAAATGGTCTGGCAAAAAGGTTGACCATATTGTCGAGATGTACCGACCCGGCGTATCCCAAATCAAAGGCCCATATTGAAGTGACGAGAAAATGGTCGGATCACTACATATGCATACAATAAAATTCTCACTCGTCATGAACAACAAATATTTGCTCACTTTTGTTTCCTTTTATTTTAAAATGAGATCAAATATGTCCTTTCATGCTCTCCTAAAAATGTTTTGGGATGTACATGTGCTAATTAATAGGACGATGATAAGAATGCTACAAAAAATAATTGGAACATAATTGCAAAAATAATCAAATATTAAGAATCTTCATTACAATTAAAATGCATCACAATTAACAAAAACTTAGGTGGAAAAAAAAATTACTCAAAAGTTAAAAAGGAGATATGTATTTCTCAAGACTAAGCTCTTATTTGATTTTCTTTAAAATTTTCTTTTTTTCTACAGTATTCAATCTCAATCATCCATTAAAAATTAAGCTCACAAAATTTAACTTTCAACCAAATCTCAACTATCTATTTTTCTAAAAATCACTATTCATTATAAAAAATTTTTTTTTTTAAACAACGTCAAACACACACTAACTGTCGCATATCTATTCAGAGGAGGGCAAAGGCATACTATTAGAGAAAATGCCTTGACCCAATATTCGAGTGACGAGAATCACTACAGCAGATGTGCTTTCAATTATCTCAAGTGCATGGAGTGAAAGCATGAAACCAAAAGAGTGCACAAAAGGCCAGGAGGCCAATGAACACAATCAGCAGGGAAAAGAAATTTTGCATAGTTTTATGTGATGACAAAATAATTATCTACATAACTGTATTATTGCTGCCCAAAATAATAAATAAAAAATTGCATTTTTCGAGTTCATGTTGCGATTCCGGTAGATCCATGAATTATCTCGTATATCCCTACTACATTTTCTATAATCAACAAAACTATGATGCACCATTCCAGCAAATCTGACTTTCTGTTTTGAAGCGCTTCTTGAAGAAAATGAATATTATGCTGTGCATAATACAAGAGATTCATCAGTATATTACAACACACACACACACAGAGGGGTTGCAGAATATACCTCAATAAATTTTAACTTATAATCAAGATTTCCAAATCGTTGGGCGACATCGTATTCCTCTCGAAGGTAGTCCAGTATCTGCCCATATTTTGCATCTCTCCAAGCTATTTCTGATCTGACCAATCAAACGTTGCGGATTTAGATAGTGGCTCATCAACTTATCAAACCTCAACTAATCGATTTGATGCTATGATATCTCAGAGACCACTAAAAAGTTGTTTTGAGTAGTTGAATGAAGATATGCATTGACTCTGATATATAGTTTCACATTTGGAAATCTATTCAAAAGAGGCTCACGAGGCAAACGACTCTTGGAGTCCATAAAAATCTTGTGAAAGCTCGAGCTTACTAAGAGCATGTTTGGTAAAGCTTAAATTATAATTTAAGTCGATCAAAAATTCATAGTACCCACAACTTATGAGCACTTCCAAACAAGGATTAATCAGTGAAGATGTGGAAAAACCTAAATCGAATTTACACTTTACTTTCCAAGTCAGTCATCTCAAATGATCATCCGTTTCATACGGACAAAACATGAAGTAAAATGCATTGATCCCATTTCATCATGCTTTGTGATATGCAGAAATGCTGAACCACATTTTGACCAAACCTCTATTGAAAATATTACCTCTCAAAAAGACCGACTTTGAGAATCACATCAGCTAGATTTGAGTTGGCCTTTCCAACAAGTTGAAAGAGCTTCTTCCGATCCATTGTGAAATTGCCACTTTTCTCCATACCACGATTAATATCTGTGAACTCTTCAACTATACCATCAACCTAAAACCGAGAGAGATTTTTAACTTGCAATTATGCATTTATGCTTATTAAGACCCTATACCTATAGTACAACATACTTTTAAAAGTATGCCAGAAACATAGAATACAACAGGAAAATATAATATATCTAACTATTTACCTGCGAGACAAAATAATCCAGCGCTATACTTTGACCTAGCACGCTGCTAATTATGCGGATACTATCTAGGTCCAGACTTTTCAGAATAATGTGATCTAGACCTCCTTGCATATCGTCATCCAACAACGGCATCTCTTTTATGGCATAATCTGATGGTAGAAATAAAAGTACAATGTGATATTTCGGTAATTCATGTCTGTATATGAAAAGTAAAAAATGCAGACACTGAGGAAAGTGAATGTTCGTCCTATACAAATTTAAGAATGTTCGTAAAATGTGAGTGATAGATCTCTAATAATTCTAGAGAGTTCCAAAGCAGTTAGATGAGGGTAAGGGGGGTAACATAGCTTTATGAATCGTCAATAAAAGGATGGGGGGAAGTGGGTAGCGGATATTCTGAGATTTTCAGTTAGGAAAGGAGAGACAGGCCTCTCGAATAGCCTGAATTTGTCTTTCAATTGCTGTAATTTTTCCAATTTATTCAATCAAATTGAGCAAGTTATTTCTGGTTGTGATAGTTTGTAAATTGCAGCTGGGATCCTATCAGTGAGGGAACCAAACTACAGAACACAATATATCAAATTATTCTAAACAGCATAATGAAGTGTAAAAAAGCACTGGACCTTTCATAAGGATTGGCAATTGGGTTTAACCTTACTAGGTAGTTTCACAATTTTTTCCCCTCCCGCCTCACTATTTCCTCATATAATGATTATTGGCAGTTCCGACCTCCGTGTTATACTGTATCATAAGCGAGCATTTTGTTTTGTTATTCCCAAAGAAATCTCTATTATCTCTTCTTCCTTCCCTCTCTCATGCTTACTAGGCAGGTTTGACTTTTATCACGTAACATTGACTGACAGTAAGAGAAAGGATTGCAGTATTTACTTTCATCAAGGATACAACAAATTAAGGCTTATCGTCAACACATTTGGTATTAGCCACATGAATCCTTTTTATTACTCTGTTGGTTCAACCCTACAATCTCTAAAAGATACAAAAAATGTTTCTCTACATAAATATTCTCAACTTTGGAGTGACGACTCTCAAGCTTATTCTGCGGTTCAAGTTTGCAAGAGAGGTACACCATCCTGGGTATTTGATTCTTTGGCCATGATATGTTAAGAAATATCTATTAATGAAGAAATAGAAAAGCATACATAAAGACCAGAACATGTTTATCAAAACAAACAAGAAGCTAAAAGGAGTCCACACCGTCTTTCTTCATCTCCGAAAGCAATCCAGAAGCGTATCGCCTAACATGTTGTAGGTAGTATTCAGCTTCATGATCCTCCACATTGAACAAGACAGCTGAACCATATTGGAAGACAACCATGTAACGACAGCAACTAGCACTCTCTTCAAATACGCTTCCCTAAAATGAAATGTTCATTTTCCACGAGGTATATATACCAAGACAATTCAATAGAAACAAAATTTGAATTTTTTTAACTCTCTTTTAGGTATAATATTTGATCCAAAAGCAATTCTCACTTACTCAATCCAAAGCCATCTAAGAAGACGAATGAAAACTCTTAAACAGACATTTAGTGGTGGCATAAATGAAGGATAAGTTAAATCAGAAATTTAAAGGTCATTGAATAAACTTATTTTAAATATTTATCATACATACCATGTATATGTCCTAATTCCTAAGATACAAACTAAACCATCTGACAAGGAATAATAAAATTTTCAAATCTACAAGTTATCGAAACAGTGAAACCAATGGTTAGCCATAGTTGTTAATGTTCTAACCTCCTAGCAAGTTCAAGTCCTCTAGGGAAGGATTCAAATAAGATAAGGATTGCACCTAATTGTAAAACCCACACTTTTGGAACATAAAATGGAAAAGTGAGTATACACAAGAATTAAGTTTTAAAAAAAAAAAAAAAAAATCTAGTCTAAACAAAGACAGGATTGCCAAAACTCTAGTGAAGCAACATACTGCTATGATGCAATGTTTAAAAAGGCTGAACTAAGTACTAAGGCTGTTTTCCTTCGTGAGGCGAGGCGTAAACCTCGAGGCGGATTGAGGCATAAGCCTCACAAATAATCAAAAATACTGTAAAAAAATTATAAAATAGTACAAAAAATACAAATACAAAACATATAGCCTATAATCAATTGGATATATAACATATAGTGGATATAAATAACAGACAAGTTAATATATAATAATATTAAAATATTTTTTAATTTATTTTTTATTTTTGAGTGTAAATGATTATTATTTTTGTTTTTGTAGTTTTAAAATAATTTAATTTAATTTTTAAAATTTATTTTTATTTTTATAATGTAAAACAAAAATTATTTTTATTTTTGTTTTCTTTTAGTCTAATATAATAATAAATAATAATTATACAAACAACTTGTAGTCTTGTATATACAAATCTGATTCTTAATTCCAAAGCCTATTTATTACACTGTGACCAGCCCACCCCACTCCCCCAACACTCCGTCTCTAGCCCTAATAGAATAGACACAGTCGCTACATACAACCTGAAGGAAAATGGAAGACAGATATTTAGGCTTCGCAGCCCTTTGTCGACGGCGACGCTGCTCATATCTTCGCAGCCCATCGTTGACGGCGACGCTGCTTAGATGGGCATCCATTAACGACGGCTTCTCCTTCCACGCAACTCCTAGGTAAGAAAAATTAACCTTTCATCTTCGTTGTTATGGGAGACGCACGCCTCATGCCTTGTGAGGCACAGGCTTTGAGACATGCGCCCCAGGTCTTGAGGCAGCAGCCACAGGTTTTTTGCCTCAAAAGTGCTGCCTCAAGGCATAACCCTTGCGCCTCACTTTGAGGCGCGATTCCGTTCCTCCTTTTTAAACTATGCTATGATGCCAAAATTTAGAATGTATATTCTCCCATCACCTGTGAGTGCAAAACATACAAATGGTAATGGGCATATTTTGCTAATTTCGAGCATTTAACAAAAAGGTTTTTCTACAAGGCTAAATTTGGAAAGCTAGCTTAACTAGGGATGGATGTGGCTCCATATGATTCTGGTTCCTAGGGAATCGAACCGAATCAAGAATCGATGATTCTTTTGATAAAAGAACCATTGGTTCTTTTTGCAAGAGAAGAATAGAACCAGAACCGAACTGTTCAGTTCTTTTGGTTCTGGTTCCGATTTCCTAAATTAAAATTTTCAAACTTAAGCGATGAAACCATGGTAGATTCCGGTTGTTAAGAGCCGTAAGATGATAAGGTCATCGACCTTGATCAAAATGCAAATACTCAAAATCCTACATCAAAATATTCACTTCCTTCCGGATAATAATGTATCTCCTCATCCACGTGTATGTGCTCCTAAAAAATTTTCAATTTCTGCTCGAAATTCTCCACCTTTTAAGGAACAGTCGCACAAGTCCAACAAAACCTTGAAAGCAAGATAACAATTAATTGTAAGATGAAGAGTGAAGATTTATTATTTGTTTTTCTTAAAGAACTGACGACTGAAGGTTTGAAGCTGAACGACAAAACAAGTGAAAGAAAAAAAAATTTTGATCTATGATTTTTTGTTTATTACTTTTTTTTGCTTATAGTTATTGTAATGTTGAATGAGTTAATAGTTGTTAGATAATTGATATTGACTAATGGATCGGATAACATGAATTAAAATTAAGAATTGATGATTTTTTTTATTTTTTCTAAATTTATATTTTAAAAAAATAAAAATAAAAAATCGCATTTTGTTTTGATTCTTGGTTCTGTTTCTGAACCAAGAACCATCGGTTCTTGATTTTTAGAACCAGGACCGTTTATAATTTTGATAGAACCGAACCGAACCGAATCGCTAGTTCCAGTTCTTTTGCCCAAGCCCAAGCCTAAGCCTAAGCTTAACAACATGCAACAAATTACAAAACTATATCTTCAGAATTGGAAAAGGCTAAATAAAGTAATATGTTATTTTCTTGATTATTTGGCTGCAGTTCTCCTCATTCTTATAGTAGTAGGCAATTATGTGATGCCTGTACTAACATCTTCACTGAATGTTAGCTAGAACAGCAATCTGATTTCTCCAATCTCACGTTCCCTTAAACTATTTTTCGGTTACTACATGTTAATCTTTATTGTGGTAAAACCGACTGTGGAAGCAAGACTACATAAGAAGTGTATTCAATGAGGCATGTGAAGTATAAGGGGACTTCTATAAAGGGTTGCATATTATTTTATATGATTTCCAAATTAGATTGACTTTATCTTCCAGTCCAATAATACATCCTCCTTGCCCCTTTCCCGCCTTCTCGCACATCCACGCTCCCATACGCAAGTTTTACCTCTTTGGTGACGTTATTAAGTAGAACTAGAAAAAGGAAACGACACCACAGTAAACTTTGTCATAAAGAATAAGCTAGTGAATTTCTTATTTCTTTCGTATTTCACAATGAAGCAACCTCCGCACCCACCCCCAAAAGAAAATGACGAATAAATAGTAGCCAAAGCCATTGGATTTTATATATTATATATACATTGGAAAAATCCGTTTGGTTATTAATAGACCAGGAAAGGGGATGAATTACTAAAAGAAAGGAACTAATTTAGTTATCAGTCAAAGTCTCATTTATTCAATGATCAAAATTAAACACAGATATATCTCAGAGACATAGAACAAAAAATCTTATCTCTTGAAGTATTTATAACTGGAGGAAGAAAAGTCTGTGAGTGACACCAAAACAAAAATCTCAAATTTAATGAATATAACTAAACCCCATAAATATAAATTAAAATAAAATCTAAACCCTAAAATTTAGTTAAAAGATCTCATCCACTGCATATGAGTTCCGTATCATTCTCTGTATATTTACCAATCACATTGTAAGGCTTTGTAGCACTACGAAATAGAAAGGGAAATGCATTTAAAACAAAGGTAGACAACATTTAGTCATTTACAAATTTCTAATGCTGCCCATACCAATTCAAATCCTCAAGGCAACTAGAATGGCTACATAGTAGAAACAAATGCTGTTTCATCTGTAAGGTTTCTGTCTCCCCCCACCCCACCCGGCCACCCCTCCTCTTGCCCGAGAATGCCCAGATTGTGTCAGAGAACTTATATTCTAATTGTAACTTCTAATATATAAGCTAACGAATTGTACAAAGACAAAATAAGTAGAATGTACGCATAACAACTCCTCTTACAGTTTGTAGTGGCGGATCACAAAATCTGAGTGCAATATAGTTTGAAGAACGCGAGGTGGGGGGAATAATAATCCTTGAATTCTCCGCTTGTATGCTCTTCAAATCAAAACTGCCAAAACCATGAATCTGAGAAACCAGGCAGAGAAGATGGAAAACTAACAGAAATGAAATGGTGACACGGACGCAATCATGCGCAGGGATTTTACTAACCAAACAACTGACAGAAACACATAAAATGATTATTTACATCTTCCACTTATATTAGACACCAATCTTCCAAAACTGAAGAGTATAAACAGAAATATAAATTTGATAGTTCATAATGTGTTCCAAGATGACAAAAATATAACAATTGAATGTTTTCATTCTGTTATTCAGTTGGTAATTATTTTTCATCAGCTATTAGAAGTTACCCCTAGTGACATCAGCAACATTTACTCATAAAATTTGGTATAATTCGGAACGGTTGAAGATAAGATTTAAAAGATATACATATGGCCTTCTTTAACAATGTAAGCTTTCGGATTAGTATAATTCCGAATGGCTGAAGACAATATTTAAATAATATACTCGTGACCTTCTCAAACAATTGACCTGGATTCACTTTGTCCAATCCTGGTATGTTCGCACCTCCAATCTACATCTTTTATATGCTCCAAGTTGTTGAATAACAGAGATGAGTAACCACAATAACTAACCAAATTTTGTATACCATTTATATCAGTAGCAGATGAACCTACCTTCCTTCCTAATAAGTAATGTGAATGAGTTAAATAAAAAACAGAATTAGTTTTCTCAGGTTTGACCATGTGAGAGCTAAATAAATCAGACGGCAAAAGTGACAGGATCATAGCACTCCTTGTCATACACAAATTATCAGAACAAACTCGAAAATTCTAAGGTTTTGATGGAAAATAGAAAGTCCATCAATGAAAATGATTGGCCAACTTCAGCTGGGTGACTGATAAATGAATACAAGAAAGATGAAGATAATATTTACAGGAATAGTACAGATTTCTCAAAAGAAAAGGATGCCTAACCAAAATCAGCAACATTGTGACTATAAAGGATGAATTATGATACTATATGAATTCTGGTACTCCTCTGCTAGTGAAAACAGTGGCACGGGTACATTTTTATTTACAGCCTTCTCTTGCGCCCCAGATGGCAGGAGTTACACTTCTAAACAAACTATAGCCAAGGTGAAAATCATTGAGAGGGGAAAATAAATAAATAAATAAATAAAAAGAGAGCTCAAATTTCTTTTTATCCAAAAAGGCAATATCTGATGTCTTGATATGTTGTTTTATATTTATTTGAAATTAAAATATTCCATGATCAACAACAAACTTAGCCTCCGTTTGGAAAGTTAACAAATGATTTATAAATAGGAATAATAGGAGGAGTAGTAGTTGTACAAATTGTGTGGATAATAATAATAAGCTGTAGTTGTGAATATATGGTTAAAATTAATGTTTGACTATGACTTAATTTATAAACCAATTTATAATTTGTATACAAACAATATGCAAGCCTTATAAAATTGAGGTGAACTCCCAGAATCCCCTTTTCTCATTTAATACATCCCTAAATCTACAAGAGATCAAATATTAATACACCTTCACAATACCACTGAGCTGTTCCACAGCAAACCATTCAAAAAAAAAAGCCCATCAGTCCGTGAAACCTCTTTTTGAAGAAGAGCCCCTTTCATACTTTCACAAACAATTACCAAAGTTCACAAGTCTACCACTATTCCAATTTCTCTATCAATAACAGCCAAACATACTGAAAATCGCCAAATTCAGGTTACTAAATAGAAACTAGACATTCATATATACAAAAACGAAAGGTTTTGCTTGGATAATTTGAAGAACATATTTTCAACAGTATTAACATAAAGTCAATATTTTTTACAACCCTACATCTCATAACTAAAATAAAAGAGAACCCAGAATTTATATCCAATTTATACATACAAAAAATGGAAAATAAAAATAAAAAAAGAACCTGGTACAAAGGAAAAAAGCTTTCACTGGGATTTTTCCGGCGTCGTCATTTTCCTTGTATTCCTCAAAATTCTGATTCTGATCAAAATTAGAGGTCATATAATCGAAATCGTCAGTATAAAACGGGGATGGAAAAGGCAGCGCAGAAAAAGGCCTGAAATTCAAGAATGGAATTCTGGGCACCGCAGAAACTGAAGATATAAGAGGTGGGTTTGGGCAAAAATTTCGATTTATCGATTTAGATGCATCTATAATACGGTAAAAGAGGAGAGAAGCTCTCCATCTCCCCATTTACAGGCAAATTGTTTTTGGAAAAATTTGTAAAATGAGGGCAACCTTTTGTTCGTCATTTGTTGTTAGAGGAAATACGTCTCAAATTCTCAATAGTCGGGTTATTCAACCCGTTTTTCAAAATGTGCATGGACCCAATATAAGTTTTTAAAAAAAACGAAAATAAGTTTTATTACCCACAAAAATTAAGATACCCTTCCAATTATTCCAAATTTTAATCCGTCTACTTACCGTCCATCTAAACACTCGATCCGTTCAAAACTCTCTTATTTCTCTCGATCCGTCGAAGAAGGGTTCTCTCTCTCTCTCAAAACGAAACTTGGTTTGGCAAGAAGAAAAGAAGATCAATACATCATCATCTTCAAACATTATACAAGGTTAGTTTATATTTTTAGTTTTGATTTTTATATTTATAACTTGAGTGTTTTGATTGGAAGTTTTCATAAATTTATCATGTCATGGAGTTTAGATTGATATTTTGATGATTATAGGAGAGCGCGTAAACATCAAGCCTGCGCAAAGAAGAGGTCCGTCCGACGGCTATTTAAAGTTGGTCCGGCCAGACCAACAAATAATTTGTTGGACTGTCGGTCCGCTGGACAGTTCCGGCCGGACCGACCAGACCATCCGGCCAGACTGACTGTCAGTTCGGCCGGAGAGGAATTCCGTCCAGATGGACCAGTTTGGTTCGGTCAGACATTTTTTTCGAATTTTTTTTGTTTGTTAATATTACGAGACTAAAAAAAATATTATCGAAATTATTTTTGTAATAAATGATAAATAATGCTAAGAATTAACAAAATTAATTAGAATTTCCAAAATCTTGAACTCAACTGATTTTGTTAAAGAAGGAAGAGGTGTGATTCGTATGGACGAAAGTGAAATCCCTAATATTAGAGTTGCTTAAGTTTTTCTTTTATTCATGTTTTACATGTATAGTGTTGAGGAATTTGTTAAAATTGTTGCTGCTTTGCACATAGGTTCATTGTATTCATTTAGTGTTAGGTGTCTCTTGTAATAATTGGGGAGTAAGGCACATAAGTCCCCCTCCTTTTATTTGTAATGACTTTCTTGTTGTTAATAAAATGGTAGGGGAATTCAAACCCCCATCTCACAAATCTAATGGAGGGGTAAAAATCACGTTGAATTTGTGTTGATGATTTAAAAAAAAAAGGATAAATATTTTCATTACTAATGATAATAAATTTAATTAGGATTACTAAATGTAATTATAATTTCATAATTGTAACCAAAAATATAATAATTTCGACGAAAATATAATTATAATATCATAATTTTCTAATACAAAATGTATTAATAATTTCATAATAATAATAATAATAATAATAATAATAATAATAATAATAATATAATGTTATTAATAATTTCATTACAATTAGAAATAAGAAATATAATTATAATTTCATAAATTGCTAATAAAAAATGTATTAATAATTTCATCATCATCATCATCATCATCATCATCATCATAATAATAATAATAATAATAATAATAATAATAATAATAATAATAATAATAATAATAATAATAATATAATGTTATTAATAATTTCATAACAATTAATAAAATTTTTATTAATAATATCAAAAATAAATGTAATTATAACTTCATAATTGTATCAAAATATATAATAAATTCATAACGTTAACAAATGTAATTATAATTAAATAATGTTGATAAAAAATTATTAATATTTTTTATAATAATTAGAAATAATAAATATGAACTATAATTTCATAAATGTAAAAATATATATAATAGTTTCATAACGTTAATAATTGTAATTATAATTTCACAAATTTAATAAAAGATATAATATAATAATAATTAATAATGTTAATATATATACCATAATAATTAAAAATAATAATAATAAAGTTTTTCCTTTGATGTTTAATTTTCCTACTTGTTCATTTACGTGTAGTCTACAATTTAAAATAGTTAAATTTATTGATATTGCGACATACCTTTTTGAACTATGATTTTAATATTTGAAATTGTTGCAAGATGCAGTATGCAGTTGATCTTGCACTGAAAGACCTTCCAGCTAAAGTTTCCCAGTACAGGAACTATAACTGCTTCACCACAGTTCTAAAGAGTCTTGATGAGTATGATCAAGATATCTTGAAGCAATCTTTCCTATGGTCATTCCAAGAATTGACCAAGGTGCAGTTTTCACCACAGATTATAGATTCTTTGGTACTTCGACTTCTGAAGCCAGTAAGCGGTGATGTGTTCAATTTTTGCTTTGGGGATGGAAGATAGTCACATTTTCTACTTTTTAATTTTCCCTCATCACGGGATTAAAGTGTGGTGGCCAAAGGGCCCCAAAGCTCGGGAAACACTCAAAATCCAGGCTTCATCTCAAATACTTTAAAGGAAAAATGACCGTTACAAGGGGAGCTCGAGAAAACTTAACTGACTTGTCCCCATATGTTGGAAAAATTAAAAATAAGCATTGTCTATATTCTTGAGAGCTTCGTGAAGGGCAAGCAATCAAAGAATGGTATCGACTTATATGATTTGGACGTTGTTGATGATATTGAAGCCTTCAACAACTATCCATGGGGGTCTATAATTTATGTTGAAATCATCAACATATTTACGAAAAAGCATTCGATGCCCAGTACGGAGACGGGCCAGCGGAAGTATGATGCATACGGCTTCCCTTTGGCTCTACAGGTAATAATTTTAATGTTTTCATTTTGAATTAGTTTATTATGTTTTTCATTGTTATAATAATTGTAAGTTTTACATGTATGGGCGTACAAGGTTATTCCCGCCTTAGGTGACAGGTGGGCAGTTAGGACGGAGATGCAATTTCCTCGGATGCTACATTGGAGCGCAACGGAGATGCCAAGCGCTAAGGATCTTTCAGTTATCCTCGATGATCCTCAGGCGATCGTTCAGAAATTATTATCAATGTAATATATGGCTTGACGCATGATTTATAAATTGTTCGAATGTTAATATATTAGCTCGAAGTCCTTCACGAGTTGACGACTTCGACCGAAGAGGAGGAGCATGAATACATGCGTGGACTAGTATGTAATGTAATTTTAGATTGTTATTTGCCTTTTAGGTTAAATAATTAATTTTCATTTCTATTTATTTATGTAGGATCACCTCAGTCCAGTACGAGACATGTCCTCGCCGCTCATGAGATCTCATTCACCGGGGACATCTCACATACCTTTACGCTCCCCCACTCCCCCGTATGTTCATGAATTTAGTTTTTAATAAGCTATAATATTTTACTAGGGGTTAGTTTATTTCTTATTATATTAGTTGGAGTTTATAATTTGAATTTGACACGTGTTATGAGTTGACAATTATTTTTGGAGTAGTTGGTGATATGGGAGTCTTATTGAGTCATGGTTGATGTTTTGAATTGTCTTAGTTGAGTGTTTGAATATTTTTGGTTTATTATGACATTTTGATGTCTCTTTACAGGGTGGCCAAGTCCAATTTTAAGGGGAGACCCTGTTGAAAATTTTGTAGAATCTTAAATAAACAATATTTGACATTTAATTTTCACTTTTGTTTTATCTAGGATCAGAAACGTCCAGTAGGAGATAGATCCTCTCCGCTCAGGAGATCTCATTTACCGAGGACATCTCACGTACCTCTATGCTCCCCCACTTTCCCGGTATATTCATGGATTCAGTTTTTAATAAACTATAGTATTTTATTATGGGTTAGTTTATTTCCTATTATATTAGTTTGAGTTTATAATTTGAATTTGATATGTTTACAAGTTGAGAATTATTTTTGGAGTAGTTGATGATATAGGAGTCTTATGCAAGATCACCGCAATCCAATACGAGACATGTCCCGTCGCTCAGGAGATCTCACGTACCTGTACCCTCCCCAACTCACACGGTATGTTCATGGTTTTAGTTTTCAATAAAATATAGTATTTTAATGATAACATTTACATGTTATAATATTTGAGTTAAAAAATCAATTTTCATTTTTGTTTTCAGTGCCCAGTACCTCACATTGATGATTTGTTTGAGCGTCTGGTGGGGGTCATTCATGATGAGATGTATGCCCTTCGGGATGAGCTCGGAGGTAAATTCGATACCCTCGAAGTGAAGGTTGACACCCTCGGAGGTAAGGTCGACGCGGATGAGCTCCGAGGTGGACATGGAGTATCAGATATGATGCCAGAGCATGATGAGCTGGATGATATGATAGCTCGGATGACGGAGAGGGGTTTTTGCAGGATGCTGACATGGGTGGCTGGGGATGTGACTGAGGGGGTGCCAGTGGGGGTAGATGGTGAGGCATTGCGTGCGTCGATGGGAGTGGAGGTGGAGTTGGAGGAGGTGCCTCTAGTGACGGAGGAGGAAGTGCCTCGGGTGGCGGAGGAGGAGGTGCCTCGGGTGTCTGAGGATGTGATTGATCTGCATGTGTCGAGGAGATGTCGATGGGGGTGACAGAGGAGGAGTCTCAAGCGTCGGAGGAGGTGCCTCAGGTGTCGGAGGTGCTGGAGGATGAGTCGACTGAGGTGTCGACGGAGATTGTCTAGAAGAGGGGACGGAAATGTACTGTCTAGGTAAAGGAGCAGATTGTTAGTAAGAGGACAAGACAACCTTCACAGCATGTTCTTTCTCCCTCAACGGCCGAGACGAAGAATAGGACATTCGTGGACGGCACTTATATCAACTTATTCTGCGAAGTCGATCCGGCGAAGAAAAGGCATTAGATATGTGGTACTATAAACTTAAGTCGAAGTAAGTTTCTTATGATTTTGTTTATTTATTTCTTAACTGTTAAAATGATTGTATATGATTTTCTAATTCTTTATTCATTCAGGTTTCGCTTCACCATTGGGAAGACAACTGTATTTGATGCCAAAGATTGGTTCAGAATAGTCCTCAAGAGCTGAGATTGGTTTGTCGACGATGTGAGTACATGATCGTAATTATGTGAACTCACTATATTATTTGTTAATTTGATATTATTTAATTCTCTTATGTTTTATGTTGTAGCACGTTGATCTTACTATGGAGTTGTTGTAGATGATATACTAGTCATAAAGAAGATCAAGGGGACTTCCAAACAAGGTGTCAGGTAAAATTTTTCTTACAATCGTATTCTAATATTTAATTAAATTCTTAACTATGTTCATTTATTTCACTAACTTTTTTTTAAACATACAGGGGCTATTATGGCATTTATGCAATAAAGTATATTGAGTTCTTGAGCATCGGATGAGATGTTAGGATGATCAATCAATAACATATACAGAAATGGAGGATTAAATTAGCTGCTGATTTATATATGTACAATTGTGATCCATAATAATTTGAAATGTAAAATGGTAATTTTTTATATGTAATGCTTATTTATTTAATTGTCAATTTTTTTTATTACAATTACAATTACTAGTGTACATTATTAAATTACATCTCGACTGATAAGAGTTAGTTCATGTTGATTATATAAAAAGCAGTGAAAAATATATGAATAAATATCTCACAAGGTAAAAAAAAGTCGGTCCGGCCGGACCATAAGGTAAGCCTGGCCGGATCATAATGCTGAATAAGTTTAACACAACGAGAACGAAATTAAATACAGTATAATAAATATTGCTAAATCAATTTACTCATAAGAAGTAGCAGATGAAATCTTTCAGTTGAGCATTGTATTTTTTTTGCCGATCTTTTTGAGCACAAGCAGTTGAAAAATGAGAGAATAATTTATCTGTGTATTGAGCTCAAGTAGGTGAAAAAACGAGAGAATAATGAAAAGTGAGAGTTGTTTGATTTTTGTTTTAATATTAATATGAAATAAATGAAGGGTATAAGAGAAATATGGTGATTAAGGGCATCCAAGTCTTTTTTAAAGAAAAAAGAGTATTGTAGTTAGTTTTTAAAAAGTTTGGGTATTTTGACTTAGCTCTTGTTTGACTTGGGCATTTATAAAATTCTCCCTTTGTTGTTAGGTTCTAGAACTAGAAATGTTAAACATATTTTCCCTAACAACATTTTCTCCAATTGTGGTTGGACTTTGTACTTCGAAAATATAAAAAAATAAATTTATAATTATTACAGCATTATCGAACATGTAATTAGCTTGAAAGTCTACGGATGGACTCCGAATCATACTTCATACTATATATGAAAGTAAGGCACTTCCCAAAAATATGTTTTTGAACTTTTCTTGCCTAAATTTTCTTTCCTAAAATAGAAATATTTCAATGAATGAGAATACTTTTGATAATTATACAATTATTTTGAAATTGAAAATATGCAATATTGGTATCAAAGTGAACGAGAACTTTAATAAGAACTCACAAGTTAGATTCAATTATAAACATGTCGTTCTTAAAATCACATCAAAGATTAAAGGTAAAAAATTAATTTTGTACATTTTACTTTTTCTCAATGTCCCTCTATTTCAAAATTGTTTTATTTAAGTCCTATAATGATATTTATAATTTCTTAACTTTTTTTTTTTTTTTTTATCGAAATTATAATTTCTTAACTATATTTAGAGCATGTTTTCTCCATCTAAATTTTTTACAAATAAATTTTCAAACTCAATCTCAATCATCCATCATTAGTTAAGCCCGCAATTTTTTACTTTTCAAACTAATATAAACTACACATCCATGAAAAAATACAAAAAAAATCACAAAAATCAAAATTTTTCCATGGACAAAACGGGCTCTCAATTTGGTCATATAATTAATCTCAATTCGAATTGCTTTTCTTATCAAATGAAAAGAAATAATAAATATCCGAACTTTTATGTAATTTAATTAAGTTCGAATAATTTTTGCAACTTCATATTTCGATCAATTTATGTTGCTTAATTTGTTACATTTATTTAAATATAGAAACACGTGTATTTCATTTGTAATGTTAAAATAAATATGGAATAAAATATTTTTTTAATATATTTAAATATCAAATATTATATTAAGATACTTAATAACAATTCTAATAGTACTATTCCGTTATTCGGGTAGAGATAAATTTATTTTTGATAATTTAGAAATTATATTTTGAAAAGATTAATTACGTCAATAATCATTAAAATTGAATAGTTATGCAAATGATCATTGATTTTTTTTTTTTAATAGTAAGTCATTCAAGTCCAAACTATTACAATTGTAGTCACTTGATAAAAAAAATGACCCCTATTAGGTACCCCTTATTCAAAATCTCATTTTTCTAAAACTCATTTTTAAAGATAATCTACGTATAACTTCAAAAAAAATTCATTATTCCAAAATTTACAGTTACAAACTACATTATTTAAAATAATGAGTCTCAAACAAGAGCATAAGTACATATTTTCCGAAAAACCACTATTAAAAAACTCATTTTGTATATAATGAGGGCTTAACAAGATAAAAACGAAATACATAAAGGGAGAGGACGAAAGGGTATGAACCCATTTTTCCGTCAAAATATATTTCCTAAAATGGTAAGTAGTATTAATTATCTATTTATTATTCATTTTGGACAAATTTCAAATTTAAAGTAATCCAGCTGAATGCAAATTTTTAAATAGCCTTTTTTCCAAGTCCCTGAGTTTTTTGGTTAGCATTTCCTTCTTGAAAATCAATTACATTTTTTTTTTAAATTCGTCAAAAAAAAAAAAAAAAAAAAAACCTTGTCAATATCACATAAATATTTTTCTTTAAAAACAAAAAAATGAAAGGGATGAAATAGGAACGTTCATCAATCTATTTTTTATTTTCCCTTTTTATAAAATTGTGAGTGTATATATATATATATATATATATATATATATCTCTCTCTCTCTCTCTCACACACACACACACACACACACATCTATTTTTTTACGCATTATAAACTCTATTTAAATGTAATGTTATTTTCTCATTTAAGCTTTAAATCAATTTTAATTATAATATTTAAAGAAATTCCCTGAAATGGTAAACACACTAATGGTAAAAAATAATTAAGGTATGTGTAATTTGTGCCTTTTCTGATTAATTATCTTCTTTTGTTTCTAATTTTTAATTAAATATTCATTTCATATGTTAACATATAAATTCGATATATGTGAGCAACAAATGGTCGTGCATCGCACGGGTGTAACACTAGACTTTTAAATAGCATAGTTTTGGATATCTAATTTTCAAACATAATGTTATGGTCCTCAACCTATTAAAATGATTGTTTGAAATATTTTTTCTTTATACTCATTTTCAATTATTTATTCTTCAAAAAGTCATTTTCACATTTTTCTTAGAATTTCTTTCTACTTTTTAACTACAAATTTTGACTCTATGAATTCAAATCTCTATATGATGTAAATCATTTATATAAATGTTAAAATAGGACTCAAACTTTTACATAACTTGAAGATGGACAACAAGTGAATGGATGGTTTGGTCCTTTGGCTTCAACCACTACTGTTTGGTAAAAAATTGTTATTTATAAAAAAATATTTTTTTTTTTAGGTAAAATGTATGGTTGAAAAGAGATTTCAAAAATGTGTGTGGTTATAAAGCGATTTGAAAAAATGTGGAGAAAAATTTGTTTAGAAACAAGTTTACCAAACACTACCTATGTTACGTGGTGTGCTATGTTAACATCTATATCGATGATTTTCATCACATGGGACTAAAATTCATAAATTAGATCAGTCTTTTGAACTATTTTCTTATGCTTATGATATTTTAATTTTAATTGATAATATATAAACAAATCACTCTTTTTTCAAACAATACACACCAGACAATTTATAAATCCCCAATTCATTGTTGTTGGGAAATAAGCTAGATATGCCAACACAAGTAGCAACGGAAAATATTTCTTTAATCACAATGTGATCAAAATAAGAATTAAACAACTCAAACAAGAATACAAGATAATCCACAAATAATAGAATACCAAAATTATAAATAACAACACGATACCACCAACAATTATTAAACGTCGTAAAACCCTCCAATGTGAAGGGAAAACCGACAATTACACATTTATTTTCATTATCACCAAAAAATAGTAATACAATATCTTCTTTTCTAAAATTTTTTCCTAAGTCAAGAGGTAATCAATATACACCTTCAAGAATTAACGTTGACAACCACAATATACTTATCTATTTAATAATAGATGGAACCGATAAACAACAATAAAAGAGAGATTCGATAGTAATAAATACGTTTTTCGTACTCATTTTGACTTTAAATTTAGACAATTGGAAGTGTTTTAGGATATTATATTGCTAATTATTTGTTTATTTTATTTGTTTAAGGAAAAACTCAATTTTTGATGCGTTTAGAGGCAAAACGAAGAAAAGTGACTAAAACCTGCAAAAAGGACCAAAATTGCAAATAATTCATAGATGAGACGGGCAAAAAAGTGAAGAATAAAAATGTCAAGGATCTAATTGAATACAATTTGAAGATGAAGGAACAAGATTACAAGAGAGAATCACTCGATTGCATCAAAAATAAATTTAGAGGACTAATTTGCAAAATTGATCTCCAAGACTTGAATAATTATTGGGCCTGCTCCAAACCCACTTAAAGACTAGATTTAAGGCCATAATTTTCTAAGGAAAAGGGAGGAGTCGACAGAAGATAGGGAGGAATTTCTTTTGTTGTCTTGATTGATCTTGCATGCCTTATTGTTATTATTTGATTGATTGGCCACCAATTAAATATATTGTTGTCTGTTGTAGTCATGAAAAATTCACAATAAGTTTGAACATTGCATGATCAACACATGAACACTAGATGTTAGGAATAACACTATGATATGTGCAATCTAAATGATAATTGTGTGATTTAATGCGTTCTAAACATTCGTATTCGGATTAGGAATAGATTCGTTTCATGTTTATGATAGATTTAATTTCTCTTGGAAAAGAAAATTAATTGCATGTGAATTATCAATTGTCAAGCAAAGCATGAATGATTTAAACTACAAATTGTGAAATTGAGATAGATGGTAACTAGTGGAGTCGGATTCCAATAAATGCTTCTCGCTCATATTTACTCCCCAACATTTTTATTTTCTTTATTATTTATTCATTACAATTTTTAGTTAGAATAGATAAAAAATCATCTTTTTATTTATTATTTCACTTAATTGAATCGACGTAAACTGATAGTTAGGACTAGACTTTATTTCTCGTGAGAACGATACTCTCAACTCATTATTTGTTTAAGGAAAAACTCAATTTTGGATGCATTAGGAGGCAAAAAGAAGAAAAGTGGCTAAAATCGTGCAAAAATGACCAAAATTGCAAATAATTCATAGATGAGACGGGCGACGAAGTGAAGAATAAAAATGTCAAGGATCTAATTGAATACAATTTGAAGATGAAGGAACAAGGTTACAAGAGAGAATCACTTGATTGCATCAAAAATAAAGTTAGAGGACTAATTTACAAAATTGATCTCCAAGACTTGTATAATTTTTGGGCCTGCTATAAAGCCACTTCAAGACCAGATTTAAGGCCATAATTTTCTAGGGAAAAGGGAGGAGTCGGCAGAAGATAGGGAGGAATTCTTTGATAATATATATACATACACATTAATGAGAGAGAGGGGGGGGGGTACGAATGAGGAATTAGGTAGCCAATTGTGGAGGAGGTGAGCATTATCATTGATATATATACAGACACACAAAGGCTGGCATCTTAGGGGAGGAATTGAGTGGAGTCCGATTGTTGGAGAGAAAAAGTAGAGAGACACACACACACACACACACACACACAGATATATATATTTAAACACATACATACATACATACATATTAGTGGCGGAGAAGATTATTGTGGATTAAAAAAAGAAGTCCGCTGGAATTTGGAGGGCAGCAACTTCTTGGTGAGGAGGCTGGTCGGCAGGGGCGGAGCCAGGAATCCCGAGAGAGGGGGGCCAGGAGGGGGAGGGGGGAGTTAAGGGGGGTAATCACAAAGCCAATTTTATGAGAATTTAATATTTTCCAAATAATTTACAATAGTAAAAAAACTTACAAGAATTTGTTACATTTCCAAAACAAAAACAAAAAAACATTCAAGATCTAAAATTAGCTAAAGAAAGTTGTGAGCGACGATCTTTCACAGCTGCGAATTCTTCAATAATAGAATCTATATCTATTTTATCCACGAGGTCTCTCTCAACATAAATTGTCATACGATCAGCAAGAAACTCGTCACCCATTTTGCTGCGAATTGTCGTCTTCACATGTTTCATCGCTGAAAATGCTCTCTCGGTAGTTGCCGTAGAAACAGGTAATGTTAACACAAGGCGAATCAATCTAGTTATCATCTTGTAATCCTCTGATCTTCTAGTCTCAACCAACTTCTCGCTTAATTTTGCTAGTGTAGGTACTTCAAATTGAGGATCACGAGCCACATCATCACCATAAAATTTCAATTCACTTAACAAAGCATGTCTCTCTTGGCGATCAAAATCGTCAGGATAAAACTCCACTGCAAGCTCATAAATGTCATTTGCATTAAATGATTGAAATGAATTTTTTAGATCCAAAGCCACACTAAGAGTAAGGAGTCGAACTGATGTCTCATTAAATCTTGTATCCAACTCTGTCAACTGAAAATCTATGGCTTCATTGAAGATGTCAAAATGGTAATGATGCTCAATTGTAATTTGACTGCGACCACGACCAACGTTGCTATCCATGTCGGGTATGGTAATATCATGGCTTGAGGAAAAATCTTTCACTTCTTGAAGAAGTTTCTCCCAACCCTGTTCTCTTAATTCGCGGAGAATATTTTTTGCAGTCGAGACATACCTTATATCAGCTAAAATGTCAACAGATTCTTTTTGAAATGCTTGACAAAGAAAATTAGCGATTCCCATAATTGAGTTCATTACATGCAAGGAAAACACAAAATCAAAGCTTTTGATGTTTTTGCAAGCACCATGAAGTTCTGCCCGAGTCTTTGGATTAGAACAATTGTTAAGAAGATCCTCAAGAAACTTACAAGTTGCATCATACATTTCTATCATACTCTTAATAGATTCGTAATGAGAACCCCAACGAGTAGATCCTGACCGTTGCAAAGTCATCATCTGATTAGCCCCACGTCCAGTATCACGTTCTCCAGCTGCTACCATATTCTCAATCATATCTCTTTGGATAGCTTGTAGCTCAGTATTACGCTTAGGAGAAGATTTAACAATATTAATGACATTATCTAATAGAGAGAAGAAATCCCAAATAGGATCACACTGCTTGGCTGCAGCAACTAGAGTTAACTGCAATCGATGAGCAAAACAATGGACATAGTACGCATATAGGCAATCTTTAAGAAATAGTGCTTGAAGTCCATTCCATTGGCCACGCATATTGCTAGCTCCATCATACCCCTGTCCTCTCAATTTATAAACTTGAAGATTGTACTGACCAAGAACATCTGATATATGATTTTTTAGTGTCTCTAAAGAAGTCTCACTGACCGCTCTGATAGCAAAGAAACGTTCTACTAGAATACCTGAAGCGTTCACAAACCTCAAAATAATGGCCATTTGCTCTTTTTGAGATTCATCTTGTGCTTCATCTACAAGAAGTGAAAAGTAAGCATCTCCAATCTCCTCGCGAATCATCCGACGCACTCTATTGGCTATTATTGCCAAAAGCTCTTTTTGAATCTCTCCAAAAGTATATTGGGCATTTTTTGGTGCATTATGCAATACAACATTTTTAACTGCTTCATTCATTTCACCAAAACGTTTAATCATCTCAATCACATTCCCACGATTCGATGAACCTTTAGATTCATCATGACCTCTCAAAGCACACCCTTTCAATACTAGATAACTAACAGTCATTATTGTAGTCTTTAGCCGCAACCTATTTTTCAAAACTTCCTCTTTGCCAACTCTATGCATGACCTTATCAATGTGTTGAGATGTTCTCATTAAAGCTTGAGCACTTGTCACACACCTATTATGAGGTGATGAAGATGAAGAACCAATAGACCAAGAAATGCACACTCCTTTCCCTGAACTCGCTTCCAGTTATCAAATCCATTAGTTACTAATGCCGAAGAAGAAGAAGTCTGTTGTCCATCATTGGCAAAAACAAAACATGGAAAGCAATAAGCCTTATGTGTTGAAGGCGAATACTCCAACCAAAAAAATTGACTAAACCAACTGTATTGAAAATAATGACCTCTATCCTTATACATCCTAACTTTATAATCTCGAAGTTTAGGTTGATAAGGACCTACTATTAAATATGCCCGTCTTACCTCATCCCTTTTATCAATAGGATAGTCACATATTTTCTTTTTCCTGGATCACGTTCAATATCAGAAGATGGAATTGGAAGAGATTGTTGATTATCACTCGGTTGAGATTGTTGATTGTCATTTAGAGGAGACTTTTGATTATCATTCGGTTGAGATTGTTGGTTGTCATTTTGTGGAGACTGTTGATTATCATTCGGTTGAGACTATTGATTGTCATTTGGGGTTGGTTTGAAGAAAGAATGCAATGTTATTTTGCCTTTCTTCTTAGGAGGTTGTGTGGCCATTACTCATTATAACATCTGCATAATCAAGAATCCCAAATGCCAACATCAATCTTCATTTTTCAATTACAAATATTCAACAGTTAGGGCACAGCACCACTAAATCAGCAAATTGTTTGTCAAATGCCAAATTAAAAATTATCATCTCCAACCTCAAAAAACTGAAATTACTAAATACTAAATAGTATTGTTGTGTCATCATCAATTTTCTCATCAATTAGGATTTAGGGCACAAAATCAAACAAATTGATAAACTAAAATTAGGGCAGAAACTAAAAATTGAAATTAGGACACAAATCAAAAAATTAAGGCAGAGAGAATTGTTTATAATCTTCAAAAGAAATCAACAGAAATTGGCATAATTAATCAGTTTACCTTAATGAAAGAGGTGAAAACTCGAATTGAATTGAAGTTTGAAGGCAAGCACACGCTAGCAGCGAAGCTGCGAAGGTCGACGACACGGACATGGAGCCGGAGGCACGCACAGAGCAGTAGCAGTCGTGAGTTGACGGAGGCGCTAGCGCGGTAGTGGAGCAGTTCCAAATCGTCGTCTTCGTTCGTCTCTCACTCAGTCACTCTCAACCCTCGGTCCTCAGACTTCAGTGGAGCAGCGAGCTGCAGGCATGGGAGTTCATGCTGGGTAATAACCAGTAAGACATCAACTGTCGTCTGGGCCATTTTGTTTTTGAGCTGGGCCAATTCGTTTTTAATCTGGGCCATTGCCTTTTTTTTTTTTAAATCTTCAACATCAGGCTGCAGATTGGGCTGGGCCGTGGGTCAGTGCAGCCCCCCTTGGTTCCGCCCTTGCTGGTCGGCAGGTTCTTGGCAACAAGAAGGTGTCAGCTGGTAAAATTCAGAGGAGGAAGGGCCTACTGGGAATTAAACGGGCAGATTTTGGGATTCAATGGGGTGATGTTTACCAATTTTTTCATTGATTATTCATCAATTAATATGCTAAGGTTAATTCCTTTATGTTTTGGATGAAGATGAAACTTGTTATTAATTTATTTTGATACGATAACCAGTAGTTTAATAATTTCTTGTTTTATCTTGATTGATCTTGCATGCCTTATTGTTATTATTTGATTGATTGGCCACCAATTAAATATATTGTTGCTTGTTGTAGTCTTGAAAAAGTCACAATAGGTTTGAACGTTGCATGATCAACACATGAACACTAGATGTTAGGAATAACACTATGACATGTGCAATCTAAATGATAATTGTGTGATTGAATGCGTTCCAAACATTCTTATTCGGACTAGGAATAGATTCGTTTCATGTTTAGGATATATTTAATTTTTCTTGGAAAAGAAAATTAATTGTATGTGAATTATCAATTGCCAAGCAATGCATGAATGATTTAAACTACAAATTGTGGAATTGAGATAGATGGTAACAATTGGAGTCGGATTCCAATACATGCTTCCTATTCATATTTACTCCCCACATTTTTATTTTCTTTATTATTTATTCATTGCAATTTTTAGTTAGAATAGACAAACAAACAATCTTTTTATATATTGTTTCACTTAATTGAATTGACGATAAACTGATAGTTAGGACCAGACCTTATTCCTCGTGGGAACGATACTCTCAAATCATCATAATTATTACTTGTCAATGATCCCGTCCGATTGCGAGATTTACGCGAAATAGTTTTTGTACATAAATCATTTCATAATATAACTTGAAGAATCCAAGTCAAGGAAGAAGAAACTCAATTAGTAACATTTCTTCAAACAATGACAGGTCGCCCTCTCTCTCTCTCTCTCTCTCTCTCTCTCTCGTTACTAATATGTGTAGATAAAATCAACAAGTAGCAAAACCATTTTTCCTTGTTTCAGCTTCTTCCTTTTCAGTTTCTCCAGCCACTATGCTCAATCAGTATACATCCAAGCAAGAGACTACAATTTATGTTCATGAGGTTAGGCTTAAGTTGTTTGAAATTTTAGTCACAGTCCTCCATCTTTCATTTCATAATTAACATGGGCTAGAGCCATTAACTTAAATTAACGGGGAGTTTGCAAAAATACCCAACTTTTGGTATCATAATTGAAACTTACTTAATTTTCAAAACTCACTGAAAAATACTTAATTTTTTTTTTTTTGCTGAAAAATACTGTTTTATCAGAAGTATCACATTGTGATACTTCAAAACATCTTATGATACTTTTAAAGTATCACAACATGATACTTGTGATACTTCAAATTTTTGGTATCATAAATGAAACTTTATCAAATTTTATGATACTTTGGGTGAAATTTAAGTATCACATCATGATACTTTACAAAAAATTTATGATACTTTGTTCTAAGCATAAAATCAAACACGTTTAAACTATACACATTTTTCTGATACTTTGTCAACACCACAAGCTGATGATGGAGAGGGAGAAAAGCCAACTGCTGGGGAGGAAGAACAACCATCTACTGGAGAGGAAGAAAAATAAAAAACCACCACTGATCTACCACAATCATTGCAAAAAAAAGCATATTCATCCCACTCCATCAAAACAACCATTACCCCAGCCCTCTTCGAACTAATCCCCTCACTCGACTGGTTTTATGTTGTTTGGATTGGTCTTGGAGATTTTGGAATTAAAATTATCGAGAGGTTGACTGTACGATGAGGGAGATTATTATTCAAAACAAAACAGACGACTGATTCTCATATCTGGTCGTGTGTGGTTTCTTGGGGAAGTGGATGGTGGTGGTTCGTCGGTCCTGTGGTGGTGGTGAGTTGGGTTCGCTGGTGGTTGATGCAGTGGGTGGTGGTGGTTGATGTGGGTGGAGGTGGCGGTGGGGAGTTGGTGGTGGAGCGGTGGTAGGCTCAGGGAAGAAGACAGCATGTACATCGGTGCCAGTATTTTTCAGTTTTTCCCTTCTAAGTAGTAAATATCAATTTAGTGTTATTTTTATAGTGTAGAGTGCAATTTTCCCTAAATTAATAAGTTATGGGCCAAATATTTTAAGCCCAACAATCTCTCTCTCTCTCTCTCTCTCTCTCTCTCTCTCTCTCTCAAGCCACACAGGAGGTACACCCAAGACTCCATTCACCTGAAGTTCATCCCAGCCTAATCGGTACAAAACTCAAGCTTTTGCTTGGTACAAGCTTGGTCAACATGTTGATAATATTCTTATCAGTGTGAATCTTTTCCATATGCATTAATTTATCTTCTATTACTCCACGGATCAAATGATACCTCAAATCAATCAAATAGCAAGTAGTTTGAACTGCTTCAACCAAAAGATTTTAGGTAGTTTGGCTTTCTTTAACGTGCATCTGACTCTGTCAAGAATGGTATGGTTAAATATTTCAGCCAAACTATTTTATTGAGGAGTACCTGCTTTTGTAAGCTCATATCAAATCCCAAATTTCGAGCAATACTCTATGAACTCATGTGAAGTGTATTCTCCACCATTTATGAGTTCTAGGGCCTTTTAAGGACTTCCATATTTTCGTTCTACAATGGTGTGAAACTGTTGTAAACTCTAAAATACTCGATCTTTAGATTTCAAAAGACATATCCAAAGTTTCCTAAAATCATAATCAACAAAGGTAAGAAAATAATTATTTCCACCCAAAGAAGCTACATCACTCTGAGAGCATACATTAGAATGTACGAGTTCTAAAATACCATATTTTCTTTTAGATGAGCCACTAAAAAAACTAAGTACTATTTACCATATAAACAATTATAACATCGGTTTAGAAACTTACCATTGGCTACGGGAATAACTGTCTTCTTAGCTAGAACCTGTAAATATTTTTCACTCACGTAATCAAGCCTATTGTGCCATAAGTTAAGAGAAAAATCTTTAACTACATTTTGCTCATTTTTATGAGTTTTTGGGTAAGTCTTGTATAGCGTACAACAAGCTTTTCCTCCAGCAATAATCAAAGTGTCATTTGATAATTTCCAATTCAAATCACTAAAATTGTTATAATAATCTCGTCTGTCAAGAACCATAACTAAAATTAGATAGAAACGCATATCAGTAATATGCCTCACATCATTCAGTACCAAGTAGCAACCAAGTTTTCTTTGCAAGTAAATGTCACCAATCCCAACTATTTTAGATTAGTTGGTATTTCTCATCTTTGAAATACCAAACTCACCAGATGTATAATTTTCAAACAAGTCCATTTTCAAATAGACGTGGTAGGAAGCACCATTATCAAAAATCCAATCAGTACTAGGATTACCTACGTGCAGACAATGCAGACAATGACCATCTACACAAGAGAGTACATCATTACTAATCGACACAATAGCTGTAGTGTTTTGTTCATCTTCCTTCTTTTGGTTGCATCCTTCCTTTAACAAACCGGCTACTTGTCTTTCGATTTTGATCGACCTCTTAACTTGTTGTGACCTTTTTTCCATCTATACTGGTTTCTCTCTATCCTATACAATAAAAGCATGTGTATGATTTGACCATGTACGTGTACACCTAAAAGCTTTCTTTTGTTTCCTCATTTTGACTGTCTTTCAAAAAATCCATAGTCAAAACATCATCGAGAGCATAGTTATTGATATTCACAAAAAAGGTCTCCCTCTATCCAGAAAAGAACTCAAAAGCAACAAAGTTTGCAGTTCATCTTCTAAATCGATACCCATAGTCTCCAACTGATTGATAATATTCTGGAAATTGTTCAAGTACTCTATCACACCCACGTCATCTCTGTATTTCATGTTGACCAAGTCTCTCATTAGAAAAGACTTTCTGGATGCAATCTTCTACTCAAACATAGTCTTCAATTTCGATCACATTTTATGCACATCATCATCTTGTGCCACATGATGAAACATAGTCTTATCTACCCATTATCTTATAGTTCTGAAAGTCTTTCTATGTTGTTTATTCCAATCATTGTCTAACATATCATCTGATTTTGCCTTGTCACCCTCAAAAAGGTCATACGAATCCTTACAATAAAAGATATCTTCCATTCTAGGCTTCCAAGTCACCCAATGATGATTAGTGAGTCTAACCATAGCACAACCAACGGGATCCTCCATGTTAATCCACACAATCCAACCTAAGCTCTGATATCACTATTGAGAAATAAGCTAGGTATGCCAACACAAGTAGCAACGTAAAATATCTTTCCAAACACCATGTGATCAAAATAGAAATCAAACAACTCAAAAAAACCAAGACACATGCAATAGAATACCAAAATTATAAATAGCAATACTATAATACCAACAATTATTTAACGTTGTAAAACTCTCAAATGTGAAGGGAAATCGACGGGGCAAACCGACAGTTCCACTATCACCAAATAGTAATACAATGTTTTCTTCTCTAATTTTTTTCACTAAATCAAGAGATAATCAATACAGACGTTCAAGAATTATTCTTGGTAATAACAATATACTTCATCTATATTATAATAGATGAACCCATAAACAACAAAAAAAGAGAGACTAGATGGCACCTAAATCACTTAAAGATATAACTTGAAGAAACCAAGTTGAGGAAGAAAAAACCTAATTAATAACATTTCTTCCAACAATGATAGGCTGTCACTCTCTCTTGTTTCCGTTGAGTGTGTACAAAATCAATAAGAAGAAAAACCCTTTTTCCCTGTTTCAGCTTTTGCCTTTTAAATTTCTCCAATCACTGTGCATAATCAGTATATATCCCAGCAAGAGACTACAATTTATGTTCATTAGGTTAGGTTAAGTTAATGGAAATTGCATCCATGGTCCTCCATCTTTCAATTCATAACTAACATGAACAAGACACATTAACTTAAATTAATAAGTTATGGGCCAAATATTTTAAGCCAAAAAATTGTCTCTCTTATGTCCTTGCCTTCTGATTATTTTTATCGTGGTATGCTTTCAAATAAGAAGCAATCATTTTTGTTTTATGTTTTTTGGTCATATCTATGAGTTTGGTTGTATCAATTCAAAAATTTATTGTTGGCTTAACTATAATTAGCAATTACATTTCTATATTAGATATGCACACAGTACAGGGAAGTAAGAAAAAGATAATCATAATTCTTCAAGAATATGTGCTATTATCTAATCGAATTTGAATTTGATGGTGAGGAGATTGTGGGAGAAGATGAGGTGGGGAACCCGTGCCTCCTAATATAGCTTTTGTTTGATGGGAATACAATTGGATAAATAGCATATTTTAATAAAAATTGATGAAATATGATTGAAGAGTTGTAAGTCTCATGAACAATCGCGCTACTTGAACAATCAGATCCGAACAAATCAGTGGACAATCAGATGCGATATGACTACAATACCGTCACTTACATCAAATATTTCAAAAATGCCAACTTTCTTCATTCCCCCCTTCTCAGATCCATTTCGCAACTACTCCCCATTATCAAACCCATTTCGCAGCTGGTGAAATCAACCTCGTTGGGTTTTCTTCCGAATCGTCGTCGAACCACAACACTTCAAGAAAGAAAACTAAAAATAGTTATTTGTCTGCAAAATCCTCAACAATTTGATAAGGTAATTTTCGGCGATAATGGTTTCGCAATTGTACAGTCCGATAATGGTATCTAGGGTTTATTTTTTCACTAAAGATTTAGGAATTTTACCAAGCACATTCTCATGGGTTGTGCGAGGCCTTTGTATAGGGTTTCGTTCTTATAATTTTCAGATTTGATATGTAGTGTTTTATCATTATTTTTGCTGTTTCATATTTGTGGGATTTGAGATAATGTTTTGCCAATTCTTCACTTTGTATAGCCCACAATTGTTAAATATTTTTCCATAGTTCATTTGGGTTTTGAATTTCTGAACTGGTGATGCTTCTTCTATGCTCAAGAACAATTCACATCGTTCATTTCACTGATTTTGGAGTTTGGTAAATGGATAAGTTTTGGAAATGTGAATTGTTGGAGTTTTCAGACGATGGCTGGAGTTTGATATTGTCCCAGCGTTGGGATTTTTTGGACACTAGTGCTTGCTAGTTTATTTGAATTGCTTCTTTATTTGCTTTGTGTTTTTAGTTTTGGAGCATGTTATGCAGTAATGTTAACTTCAAGCACTCCTAACTATTTATTGCAGTACACCACCGTTGAAATGCAATTGACTAAAAAAGATGTTTGTTGGGGTTGTCGAAGTGCTGGGCACTACCTATGGGATTGCCTAACGAAGCGAAAGTGCCCAATTTGTGGGACGGGTATAGTCAAGTTGATGATGGTAGTCCACGTTGAAAGAAGCCTAGGAAAGCTATTCTACTCATGCACTATAAAAGCTTGTAGGTACTTCGATTAACCTAAAGTGTTGAAGCCAAAGGAAATTGACATGCAACCAGCTCATCCAATCGAAATCATCAATGTAGGCCAGTCTTCCAGCTCAGTTTCAACAAAGGCTGCTAACACTTGTGAAATGGATGAGTCGACGCTCAGTTTCAACTCGACTGCTAGAATTGTGGAGGAGAAAGATGTTGAGGTAGCTCTCAATATAACCATCCATAAGGATAAGGGAAAGAAGGCCGAATAAGCTATGTTGTAGGAATTAACTGTCTGTTCTAGTTATGTATGTTTGTGTAGTTCATGTCAATGGAAAGTTATGTAATTCAAAACATATGGATTGTTTGATTATTCCTAGTGTGTTTTGCTGTATCCTTTTTAAATTTGGAAAATGTTGTCTTCATTTGCTCAAGGTAACATAGAAGCTTGTATTTCACATGTCATTTTTTTCTCACTTCATGTTTGGCATATTCATGGTGACTAACCTTGCATTTAATATAATTTATCATTGAAATCATCAATCTGTAACTCAACTTCCATAGAAAAATGAAGCTGAAATTAAATTTATGTAACACAACTGAAGGAGAACTGTAATCAGTCCAATTAGCCACTTCATACCAAAAACACAAATTCAATAGCACAATGAAGTTCAAAATAAACAACTGCTTCCAAACTACACCTCAACTAACTGGAAGTGTAACCATTACTAATACATTCAAAATGAATAGAAACTTTGTTCAACAATTACTGCCAAATTCTAGTAATTTCATCATTCTTTTAAACCAAGATCTCTAGATATCTCTTCCATCGTCATCCTTGGGTGGGTTTGTAGATACCGATGTTGGAGCAACCCCATACGTTGGCACTTCGTATGGTTCAATCCATTGTTGGTAGTGAGCGTTCTACAAAAATAATTACAATGTTAGATTAACAAACGCAAACCTCAAAATAAAATATGTAAGGACTACTTAAGTGTAAGAAACGAACTTAAGAGTTTTTAACTTGCCTTTCTTCGTCTTCTCCAACTGCCCTTTTTGACGAAGTTTCCTTAGTGCTCGCTTCTTTTCGAGGTTTTCGGGTCCAAAGTAGGAGTGGTCGATAAATCATCTATTCCTCCCCTTGGCGCGGTGATTCAGAGATTTTACTGGTAGGGTCGAACACTACCTAAGCTTGACCTCGGTCCCTGATTAGTTAATTGAATTTCTAGCCACTGCAGCAACTCATTGTACCTTACTTCATTGTCGACCAAACTATTGGCTAGAGTAGTGAATTTACGGCAAAGTTCATCGTATCTATCTTGCTCAATTGTGTTCACCCAACTTGCATAATTAGTCTTTACACATGTGTACGCTCTTGGTACGTCTCTCTGCCATCTTCTTAATATATAAGTGTTGGGGAGTTCTTTAATCCCATTTTGAATCAACACAACTAATGAATGTTGAGTTGTCGACAAATTATCCCTCGAAATTCAAATAGCTGATAGCTACATTGAATAACACACTCCTATCTTAGAAAACTGACGTAGGCGAAAGCGTAAAGATCAAGAAAATTTAACACAAACCCTACTCGTTGATTCAAAGAATACCGAGGTTGGGTGAGAGAATTGGAGAAACTCAGTTTTCTGTATTCAATAATAAAACCAAAAAGCTGCTCCTCATGTTTTCACACATCCATATATAAAGAAAATAACTACTAGAAACCCTACCCATGCAAAACGACTAACTTGTCCTTTAAGTACCAAAAATAGAATCATGGAAAGAATTAAATAAATAAAGCAACAGAATAAAATTACAAGTGGACATCAATATAAAGAATTATGGACGTTTTTCCTTGTGTCGGGCCTCTAAGTAAGAAAGTGCCAGGTTTTGGACTCCATCATGCTCCCAGGGGTGAGAAGGCTTTGACCTCAAAGCGTCATGGGTGTCCCCATTAGATGAAGTATCACCATTAAATGAAACCAGATGTTTGATGTTAAAAACGTCAGCAGTACGAATATGGCTTGGAAGCTTCAACTGGTAAGCATTCGGATTAATCTTCTCAATAATCTCAACTGGACCAATCTTACGAGAAGAAAATTTATTATAATCATGAGCAGGATACCTATCTTTGGTGAGAACAGCCCAAACAAAGTCTCCAACCTCTAACTCAACATGACGGCGGGATGCATCAGCCTCAAGTTTATACTTGGCGGTCGACTCGAGGAGCTTGGCACGGGTTGCCTCGTGAACTTGCTGTAAGGAGGACACAAAGTCAGTTGCGGAACCCTTGGTGAAGGAGAAGGTAAACCAACAAGATCCAAAGGACTCCTCGGAACCAAGGAATAGACCACTTCAAATGGGCAATGACCCGTGCTGCGGTTAATGGCCAGATTATGAGCAAGCTCAGCTTGATTGAGTTTTTGATCCCAAGGTTTGATATGGTCCCCAACCAAACATCGTAAAAGATTACCCAAAGAGCGATTAACCACTTCCGTTTGACCATCTATTTGCGGATGATACGCACTACTAAAATTCAGATTTGTGTTGACGGAGCGCCAAAGGGTGAGCCAAAAGTGACTGAGGAAGCGAGTGTTGCGGTTTGACACAATAGACAAAGGCAGCCCATGTAAATGGAAAATCTCAAGAAAGAATAGCTTGGCAACATGACGGGCATCAGCGACGCGCTTACATGGAATGAAATGAACCATTTTGGAAAAACGATCCACGACCACGAAAATGGAATCATTTCCACGTTGAGTACGGGGCAAGCCAACCACGAACTCCATGCTAATATCGGTCCAAGGATGTGAAGGAATGGGTAGAGGGTGATATAGGCCAGCATTCATGGCATTTCCCTTCGCAACTTGACATATCCTGTACCACTTCACAAAGCGAGAGACATCACGCCTAAGCCCTGGCCAAAAGAATGTCCGACTAACAAGTTCGAACGTACGGTCGTGACCTACATGGCCAGCTGAATGGAGCTCGGCAATTATTTTATCTCATAGGCTACAAGAGGGAATGCACAATTGCAGGCCATGAAAGAGAAACCCATCGTTCTGGTGGAACTTGGACCGATCCAACACCGAACAGAAAAATGAAAGGTCCTGAAAGGTGTCAAATCCAGGAACAGTGGTCCGCATATCAGTCAATAAGGAATGGCGGCAACTCAAAGCATCGGCTACACGGTTCGTGGCTCCAGACTGATGTCGGATCACAAAAGTAAATTGCTGGAGATAAGCAGCCCAAGCTGCATGATGAGAGGAAACAGAATCTTGGGAAGATAGATGTTTTAGGGCCTCGTGATCAGTGTATAGAACAAATTCCCATTGAAACAAATAATGGTGCCAGTGGTGAACTGCCTGAACCACGACATAAAATTCGACATCATATGTGCTATAACGACCCTGAGGACTAGATAACTTCGCACTGAAATAAGCAATAGGGCGTTCGCTCTGACTCAATACAGCACCAATGCCGACTTTCGAAGCTTCACAATGCAACTCGATAGGCACAGAAAAGTTGGGTAATAATAGAACAGGGGCTGTAACTAACTTTATTTTAATTTTATTGAAGGTGTGGTCTGCCTCAGGAGTCCAACTAAATTGTCCCGAACGCATACAATCTGTAATGGGGGACATGATAGAGCTAAAGTGAGGAATGAAACGTTGATAGAAAGAAGCTAAACCATGGAAACTCCGAACCTTAGTCACAGTGCGCGGCTTGGCCATTGCTGTACTGCCTCCACTTTAGCCGGATCAACAGCAACTCCATCCCCAGAAATGATATACCCCAAAAATAGAACCCGATCCGCTAGAAATATACATTTCTTCTTTGTAGTAAAGAACTTCTCAGTCCGCAAGATGGTCAAGACGAATCTCAAGTGACCCAAGTGGTCCTCAAGATTCTAGCTGTAGATGAGAATGTCATCAAAATAGACGACAACATATTTACCAACGAAGGGATGGAGGGTTTGGTTCATAACCCGCATGAAGGTGCTAGGGGCATTTGATAACCCAAAAGGTATGACCAACCACTTGAAGAGGCCTTCCCGCGTCTTAAAAGCAGTCTTCCACTTATCCCCTGGTTGGATGCGAATCTGGTGATAACCACTTTTTAAATCCAATTTGCTAAAAATCACGGCACCACTCAACTGATCCAACAAGTCATCCAGATGCGGAATAGGAAAACGGTAATGAACCGTGATCTTATTAATTGCTCTGCTATCCACACACATTCGCCAACTGCCATCCTTTTTGGGAATAAGGAGGGCAAGCACCGCACACGGGCTCAAACTTTCTCGGATATACCCCTTTGTAAGAAGCTCCTCTACCTATTGCCACAACTCCTCATGTTCGCGGGGGCTCATATGATAATGAGGCCGGTTTGGGAGTGAGACACCCGGCACAAGATCAATGTGGTGCTGGATATCACGCAAAGGGGGCAAACTCAATGGCATATCGGAAGGAAATACATTTGAAAATTCTGACAGTAGTGGTAGAACAAGTAATGGTACGTCTAGGACTGGGGCACATTCCTTTCCAAACAACATATACACAACACGAGAAGTTTCCATCTCGCGTTCAAAAAGACCACCGATAGTAGATTGGTACTATCCCTAACAGAGGACATAGATAAGGGATCCTTGCTGGTAGTAACACAATTTTGGCGCCACCAAAGACAAAACTGTAAGTGTTTTTTCGTCCATCATGAAAAACGTGCCTATCGAATTGCCAGGACCGACCGAGAAGTATATGAAAAGCATCCATCGAAACCACATCGCACCAAATACAATCTGCATAATTGTTACCGATAGATAAAGACAACAAGACACGTTGATCAACATTAAACTCATTACCCTTTTGTAACTAAGCAAGGTGATAAGGTTTAGGATAAGGCTCGGGCGTGAGGCCCAAATTTTGAACAGCAGTAACAACATTCTCACAACTTCCCGAGTTAATAATAAAACAGCAAACACAAAATCAAAGGCGCAGGTTGATCTCTCTGGTCTCGCTCCCTTCCCGCACTATTCCTCCCCACTAAAAAGAGCGATTGAGAATCTCGAGAACCTTTCTGAACGTCTGTCTTCGCGGGGCGATTGGAAAAGGAGTCTCTTTTTCTTGTAGTGCCTTCCATTCCACTATTCTGATCGAGAAAAATGCTCTTCCGAACGACCGTGAACTATACAAGTAGACTAAAAAATATTTGAGCGGAGCCAATTTTCAGTATCATCCCTAGGTGCTAGAAAATCACGTCGTAAAACCAAGGATTGCCCAACATCCCCCTCAACAAAAACCTCCGGAACATCCATATCCACCCCCACGTCAAACACAGGAGAGTCATCATAAGGAACCCCATCCTCTCCATCTGCCAATAATGCATTTTTGCCTCGTGCATGTGGACAAGCACTTTGCCTATGACCCCATTCACCACAAGAAAAACATTGAATATTATTTGAATTTCCACTAACATAGGAGAGATTAGTGTTACCTGTCGAAGAAACACCCGTAGGAGTGCTAGCGAGAGGCTGCCCCCTGTGCACACAGCATTAACAGGGCACTGTTGATGTTTGTAGGTGAAATCCTGCCTCGCGAACCTCCAAATGGTGCTATAGTGGTGGAGGGGCCTAACCCTCTTCTAGTCGTCTGTTTCTCCAAGAGTAACGCTTGTTGATGGGCGTCGGAGACGGATCGTGGAGTGACAAGATTCAGCACATCTTGAAAATTAACCTGTAAACCCCCAATATACCTAGTAACAAGCTGATCATCCATCTCGCGAGTGTCATTACGGGCAACAAGATGAAAAAATTCTTCAGAATATTCATTCATAGTGCGAGAACCTTGTTTCAAATGCTGCAGGCGCTGATACAATATACGGGTGTAATTAAATGGAAGGAATGCCTTGTGCAGGTGCCGCTTCATTTGGTGCCAAGATTTTATTGTTTTTTTGCCTTGACGGTTGCGGGTGGACTTTAATTGTTTCCACCATGCACCTGCACAGCCATGGAGTCGCGTGGAGATGAGAGGAACGTGCCGCTCATCCGGAACGCCTTTGAAGTCCAGAACTTCCTCAACAGAAAACAACCAATCCAAAAAATCATCCGGTTCTACTCCTCCCTAAAATTCTAGAAGATCCACTCTAAAGCCTGTGTCTCACCTGTGATTATCCTCTTCTCTCCGTGCAGGCGGTCTATGTGGTCTAAGGCAGCAAACGAATTTACATCAGAATCCGTTTCTATGTCGAAACTGGACGGCGAGGTGCGGGGGCTTCCCTCGCGCGGAACTGGTGGTGGACGTTGGTGACGCCTACCCCGGCCAGCCCCAACGTCAGCCTCATGACATAGTCTGCGAGCGGCCCCTTCGTGTACTGGTGGTTCACCGTGTAGATTTTCGGTGAGAATTCCCACGAGTTCATCCTGTTGAGTTCGCATCACAGTTAACTGTTGTACTAACATATCGACTTGTTGGTGAATCTGTGTCATCTCCTCTTGACGTTGACGATCATCTGACATAGCATCATGAGCAACCTGCCGAACTCTTGGAGGCATGCTTGGAACGTAATCCTAGTTTCTGATACCAACTGAGGTAGGCGGAAGTGTAAAGATCAAGAAAATTTAACACAAACCCTACTCGTTGATTCCAAGAATACCGAGGTCGGGTGAGAGAATTGGAGAAACTCAGTTTTCTGTATTCAATAATAAAACCAAAAAGCTGCTCCTCATGTTTTCACACATCCATATATAAAGAAAATAACTACCAGAAACCCTAACCATGCAAAAGGACTAACTTGTCCTTTAAGTAACAAAAATAGAATCATGGAAAGAATTAAATAAATAAAGCAACATAATAAAATTGCAAGTGGACATCAATATAAAGAATTATGGACATTTTTCCTTGTCTCGACCCTCTAAGTAAGAAAGTGCCAGGTTTTGGACTCCATCAAAAACTGACCGTGAAAGTCTTCCTCTTCTCAATTTCGTTCAACATTGTTGCCTCTTGAACCTCGTACCTAGTTCCGTGGCATACCTCTTCGGTTGAAATAACATCACAGTACACTTTTCCAATCAATTCCTTGAATTTAGCTATTGTGTATACATCCTGGAATTACTCTTCTACTAGAAAATGGGTAGCACATGGAAGCATCTGAGAAAATGACTTGAAATCAGCTTGAAACTCCTTCTCTCTGGTTTACATTTCAAAGACCTCTCATATTGTTCGATGAATTGTTTCAATGAAGTTTTGGGGTGGATGTAGCCATCAAAGAAAGCATTAATTCTCTTAGAGCACTGTTGTTGTTGACATACCTACCCAAAAAGTTGATTTCAAAAAACATGGCACCCAACGTGCTCTTTCTCTATACAAACCCGATAACCAATCATTCGTATGTAAACTATACCTATCAAGCATTTCAGGCCATCCAACTTCAAATTCTTCAGGCCTTTGTGATTCATACACCACTTCATGCACAGTCCAGAGGATCGATCCCTTATCAGTATGGTATCCAAATTTCTCAGGAAACTTCTTCAAAATGTGCCAAATACACCATCTATGCTTCGTATTTGGGAAAACAATTTCTATGGCATTTTGCATTGCTTTATCTTGATCAGTTATTATTCGAATCGGAGGCTCATCCTCCATGCACTGAAGCCACATTCTAAATAGCCAAACAAATGTCATGGAATCCTCATTGGATAATAGACCACACCCAAGTAGTGTCAATTGTCCGTGATGGTCGAACCCCACAAAAGGAACAAACGGCATGCAATACCTATTGGTTTGGTATGTGGTGTCGAATGTGACCACATCACCAAATTCCTTATACACTTGTTTGCATCTATTATCAGTCCAGGACACATTTCTCAAACGATACTCATTGTCTAAATCCACACAAAAGAAGAAACCTGGATACTGTGCTTACATTTTGGAAAAGTATGTCTGAATAGCAGCAACATCTCCTTCTCCAAGCAGCAACTTTCCGACCTTCTCAATGTAGTTCTGAAAGTCTTTTTCCACAAAAGCTAGATGCTCATACCCTCCTGCTTCTACAATAGATGAGTTGAAACTTTTATGTAATGGAATTCCAACAACATCGTTAACTTCAAGTTTCCTTTTCACCTGATCACTCACCTGACGGTTATATTGATACAACCATGATTTTGAAAGACTTAGTTTGTGATTGTGATCTAGATGGACCTTAGTAACAAGCCATGTTCCTACTACATCCACACATACAGCCAATTTAGCATCACATCCCATCTGAATGGTTGGAAAAGGTTTTAATAACTTGCTTGTCACACTAGTTCTCTTTCCTTCTCGACAACAAGCAAACATAACATATCTCAACAACCCATCACCACATTTCTTTGAAGTTCTAATTCTTACAGGAAATCCCATTGTAAATGTATAAATTTTATAAAATTCAAAAGCCTATTGAACACATGCAAATTTCATGCCAACCTTAGGCACGCTCTCACTACCCTCCTTGACTATCTCATCATTAACAACAACACAGTTCTCCAATTGTACTACATTTGTGTCCACACTGTCAACATCTACCACAATTTCGTTATGTTGAAGGGAATCCATGATTTTAATTCCTGTAGAATGAATCTACTAAAAATCTGTTCTTAACTGCATTAAGGATAGATAATGCAAATCACCAAAAATCATGTTTGGAACGTGAAAATTAACTCTGCTATGGATAATTAACAAAATGATGATGTAAATCTATCAAAAATAAATAAATATTTTCCTTGACGGTAAATATTTATGAAATAATGAGCATTGTATAGGATTCAACTACCACCGACTCATTCAATTTAGGACTCACGTTGGAAGCTCTTTCAGACTTTTCCAGATCTGCCAACTGGTTATGGTTAAGCCAGACCGGATGACTGAAGTTGATTTCACTGGAGATCGATGTTAATATGTGGAATAGGATTGAAGAATCACATGGGTGTGAGCTTGCTAGTTCACAATCGGGCTTTCACATGATTTTTGAGGTCTGAGTTTTATAGAAAGGGAAAGTTTTTGGTGGGTTTTTGTGGTGAGATTTCCCTTTTGGATCTCAGCTGAGAGGGTGTTGAGATGCGACGGAAGGTTTATATCGAAAAAATTGAATGCGTATCTTTTTTTCCTAAGTCAAAATCTTACGACAAATTGGAGCTAAAATATCGTGATAACTCCTCAGCTATTCAATCGTTTGTCCATGAGAGTAGTTCAAGTAGCATTTTTGGTCTCATGAAATATGTTGTTAAAATTAGTTGTACACTTTGACTTGGATTAAAAATCTAGATTTTAATTACGAGACAAGAGCATAATTCTCCAACTAAGCTTTGAAAGTCTTTTACCACGTCCTCAATCTTTAATGTCTTTGCTCCCCAGAAAGAATTATGAAACTTCAATTTTTTTCCATAATTCTTATATATGTCTATTCAACACTAAATTTAGGGAAATACCACATGTACAAACAATTAGTTTACAAACAACGAAAAATATATATTTTACCCTTAATTGGTAAAACATATTACTCACATCACAGAACTGTGTTCTAATTTATCAACTTGATTTCTTCCCCAAAAAGCGACGAGGAGAGAGAAATGGAATATATGGTTTTCTTCTGGCGATTCTTCTACCACCCTTCACATTTAATCTTGCCACAGAAAATGTATATATAGGTTGTAGAACAATTAAATCAGATAATGTAAATCATAATGTAAACCAGATTTTAGCCTATAAATTCAATCAATTTGACATCCAAAACATTCTGCTACCTACAAATTAATCTTGCATTATTCTTACCATATGCGAACTAGATTTATTGACAGGTTTTCTACATTCCTCAAATTATTGTCAGAATCGATTTCTCTCTCTCTCTCTCTCCCCCCTTCTTTTATAGCAAGAAAGCAAATTTTATAGACAGAACACCAATAACAAAAAGAGTAATCCAAGATGGAGATAGGTATATAAAGATAGATTTGTTGCTACTATAGTTAGATTGCTTTGCTTATTTATACAGAACCATTAAATAGAAGCTACTACAAAAGACATAAAGAGAGACATCTAGAGATATTCTCCAAAAAGCAGCTATTATTTAGAGAACTGATCTTCAATGTTGGAAGAAAATCGGGTCGCCCATGTGGGTTTACCCGACCCGAATGTTGAAATGGATTTTGGAGGGAGGAGTTGAATATTGAATTTGAATATCACCCGACACATCCCAATTAACTTCCTATAACTTCCTAATATGGATAGAATGAAGGAGTATGAGAAAAAATTCGTATGTCATGCATAGGTGAGAAGAAGCAAAAGCTTATAACTTGAATTTACAAGAGAAAAGATCTTCAAATGGGTTCCTGGATTGTGATAATCAAATTCCTTCCATTGTGATTAAATTTCTGATCAAGAAGTGATACAAAGAAGTGTGGAAATCAAGCAATCGAAGGCAAGTAATTCAACCTCATTTTTGGGATTTGAAGTAAGTTTCCAAGATCCAAATCTTGTTTAGAAGAATGCCACTAGAGTTTACATTCAAAGAACATATTCCTTTTTGGGCGTCATGGACATTGCAAAATGTTAGGTTGCTTGCCGAAAAACATGGTCGGCATGTCGGCGTCGAAATTCGCCGGTGAGTCTCGTTGAATTTGCAGAAGGTGCCGGAGGTATTAGCTCTTAAAGATATAGATTGTTGGAGTCGTTTATGAAATTAAAAGGCAAAATCTTGCTATAAAATAGTTTGGGCGACTTCTCGCGATATATTGTGTGTTGGTAAACTATTTAGTACTTTGTTTGCACGTATACCAGAATTTTTAAATTTATCCTTACTAAAATTTGAGAACCGCTATATTTTTCCATCATTCATATATATATATCCACCTTTTATTTTTTATTTTTTTTATATTACATGCTTAACTTTGTGTGAATTTACTTAAATAGAAAAGAATGAAATCAAATAAAATATATCCCTCTAAACTCATCCACTAATATTTGTCACATCAAAATTACCTCAATGTTTATTTCTCTTCTACATCATCAAAATCATCATCATTTTCAAACTAATTCACTTCATAAACCTCAATTTTTTTTTGGGTAATCAAAATATGATTTTTTTTCCACCAACACTACTAGTATGAGAACCACCTCAACCTCATAAAGTACAAATATTTTAATCTTCCAAACCTGAAATTTCTTTAAATTTGTTATTTCTTGAACCAAGCCCAAAATTTTCACATCCATTATCAAATTTATGTGTTCTATTGTGTAGGATAGCTTAATTGTCTTAGTTGGGGACTATGAAGAGGATGTTGGAAATCATGTTTAAAGAAGTACTGAATGTGTTTGGATTAAAGAATTGATGAAAAGGAATGGAAAATTCAATTCTCAACACTATAAGATTGCATGGCTAAGAAGCCTGCGATCGCGACTGGGTGTAATGTTAGTCAAACTCAAAACCGATAAAGCCTTGCGATCGCAAAGGCTGTAACTTTGCAATCGCAAGGAACATTTTCGACAGGAGTTTTTCCTATGTGATAGCAATTGGTTTTATCCTTGTGATCACAAGGAGGTTCGAATATGATCGTAAGAAAGTTGCAAATTTGGTTTTTCTCAACCCTTTTTGGTGACAAGGGATGAATTTTCTTGGTGTAATTTGAGCCTACTTTGATCAATTAGATCAATTTTATATTATTATCTTGTTTTAGTTCTTGTTAATCCTTTTTCTTTCTCCATCCAACGTCGTATTTTTCAACAATCTCAAATGATATATTGTTTATGGAGAATGAAACCACCATGGCTATTTTCAAACTTATGAATCAAGATTTTTTGAGATTGAATCACTTCGATGGAACCCACTTCAACAGGTGGAAAGACAAGAAAAAAATCATCTTATCAGTATTGAAGATCTTTTATATTCTTAATCCTGAATTGGTACCACTCTTGAAACCAACTGAAGAAGATACCGATGGAATAAGGGCTAAAGGACAAAAGAAACAAGATGATAAACTCATATGTAGGTGTCACATAATCAATGCCATGTCCGATGGACTCTATGGTCTCTATACCAATACTACATCAGCAAAGGAGATTTGGGATAAACTAGAGAATAAGAGAAAAGTTGAAGAGGAAGGTACCAAAAAGTTTATTATTTCTAAGTACTTTGATTTGAAATTGCTTGACAAAATTATTCTATTCCCACAATTGCACGAATTACAAGTGCTTGTGAAAAAACTAAAGGCGGTCAAAAGTGATCTTTCGGGATCATTTCAAGTGGGGGGCTACAAGAGTCAAACTACCGAGCACCTAAAAAGGATACGGAAGAAGATTCTTAATATTTCTGAGGAATTATCTTTGGAAAAAATTCAAAAACATTTGAGAATTGAGGAAAAAATCAAGAATAAGAGATAAGAGTGATACCTACTATGAAAGCACATCAATAGTCAATGTTGTTGAAAAGACCAAGCCTCCAAGAAAAATATCAAACGTAAATTTCCAAATAGAGAAAACAAAAAGTTCAAAAATAAGCCCAAAGAAGATTGTTTTGTTTGTTGAAAGTTTGGACACTATGTAAAGGATTGCCGAAGTAAAAAACAAAAAATAAAGAGGGCAAAGTGAACTTTATAGAAGAGTATAGCATAGTCGCTACAATAAGTGAAGTGTATGCTATTGTTGAAAATTACTGGTTGGTGGTATGATGCTATCAGATGATAGGTGGTATGATACTTGTGCTATGGTACACGTATCGTATGATAGATCACTCTTCAAAACATATCATGAGATAAAAGATGGTCAAGAAATACAAATGGGTAATGAAGGAAATTTTAAGGTTGTCAAAAAAGGAAATGCTGACATTATCTTCACTTCCAGAAAGAAGGTTACCATAACCAACGTGTTACATAACCCTGACATGAATAAGAATTAACGAGTGGAGATTTATTAAGCAAATTGGGCATCAAATGTGTATTTGAGTCTAAAAATCTTGTACTATCTCGAAACGAGAACTTTGTTGGAAAGGGATACTCTAGTGAGAGGATATTTAAACTTTGTATTCTTGAGAAAAACATGAATAAAGGTATCAATTTTGTTTACTCGTTTGATTTGTTTACTTTATGAAACACTAGATTAGATCATATTTGTAGAAGTATTATGAAATGCATACTTCAAAATAATTTGATTTCATATGATACAAAAGATACACATAAATGTAAAATTTGTATTAGAATCTAAAATGACTAAGAAGCATTATCATAGTGTGAATAGGTCTTCTAGTATATTAGAATTAATTCATTCTGACTGATGCGAATTAAATGAAATCTTAACTCGAGGAGGAAATAGATATTTTATAACTTTCATAGATAATTTTTTCTAGATATACTTATTTTTATTTGATGAAGCATAAGCATTGTGTATTTGATATGTTTAAAGCATAAAAACACGAAGTAGAAAATCACTAAAGTAAGAAAATCTTATCACTTAAAAGTGATAGAGGTTGTGAGTATTTTCCTAATGACTACAACATATTTTGTAAACAACATGACATAGTGCATCAATGTTCTACACCTAAAACTCCTGATCAGACTAGTTTGCCTGAAAGGGAAAAAATAGAAATTTAGTTTACATGATAAATTACATGGTTAATCAAGTTTACAATTGTACTCTACGGGTTTTCATACGTTGATAACATTCCATAATCGCATGAATTTAAATATTGTCAAATACATAATTCTCTATATATGTAATCAATCTGTCATTCGGCAACTGATCTCCGATGCGATTGCATAGCGAAACTTGACATAATTCATTGTAGAAAATGATCTCCCGACTATATTAGAACTTTCAATCCAGGATTTGAAGGAAGGTATAATACATCAAATTCAAGTACATCACTCCTAAACATTCCTGACATTAAGGTCAATAAGAACATCTCCAACATCCGTTTCTTCACCAAGTTCATCCTACATTTCATCTCCAACTTCATTTTCATTCATTTTTTCTCGAGAACTCCATTCATTAATTTGCTCATCACAAGAAAAAGAGAATTTAAGTTTAAATTTCTTATCCATAAATGATACAAACGAACAAATAAGCAATTGTAAACATATATTCAATCCAAACGAACAAAGAAGCAATTCTAAACATATTCAATCCCCTATATAATATAACTACATTTCTAACGAATAGATTGTGTAATTTAAGAGTGGTTCAAATATAGACTTATAGTGACAGTTCACAACTTAGCATTCAACATAAAGTTGTGAATTCCGAGTGGATGTCGGATGTGAACTTGATGTAAATTATTAGTTGGTGTGAATTCCAAAAGAGCTAAATAGCACAAAAGATGAATTCCAAACTCCAAACGACACATAATAATTTAGATTTAACTCCTAATCCTCATACTCATACTCAACTATGTGTCATGATTCAGAAATTCACTGGCAATAGGGCTATCTTTAAAAAAATCACGTATTATTTAACAACTAATAAATAATTTTCGAAACTTTGGGTACAAATATATAATTAAAATCCATCAATGACTATTCATTGATCGACTTAACAATGGATCTCATATTCTCGAAGTTCGTTTCAAGGACTTGTCTATACATATATCTCATGCTCTTAATGGGGGTCGAAAGTGCTCAAACGAGTCTTTGGAAAAGAGGTGTTTAAATACGTTTTCATAACTTTTCATTTATTAATATTTTCTTTTTTCCTCTTTTTGTTTCCATAACAACTAAAGGAATTCTAAAAACACTTTATTACATAATAATGGACAATTAAGGATGTCATAATTTTTGGGGTGCTACATGAGGGCTGCGTAGTGTAGGATTTCTGAATGGAGTGACTGATGAGGGAGAAAATTAATTTTCAAATCAATTTTTTTATTTAAAAAAAAAATCACAAATTTTATAAGGTCCGCCCATGGTTGCCAACTTAGTTTTTAAAAGGAACATAACTTTGAAATCCAACTTTCAATAATTGGTTTGAATTTACAAAATGTGATGACAGGAAATATTCTAGGATTTATTACTATAAATATTTAGATGTAATATCTCCTTTAATATGCCCTTAAATCTCATGTATCATAGGCCCAAATTATAGGATTAACACATTAAATATTCTATATAAATACTTCCATTATAGAGCGAATGAAATACAATATTTTCTATTTTCTTCTATTTTATCTTTTATAGTATCCGAGCAAATCTGCTCCAAAGCATAAACGGTTTTGGGCCACACCTAGTTCTCATTCTATCTTCCAATCAAAATGGTTAAAAATTCCCAAAACTCTATGTTGTGATCATGCCTAAATGGACTTGACACATCACCAATAAAGGCCCACGTGGGACCCACAGGCATCCAACAGCTCTTCGGACTCTATAGCCAAGTCCTTTAGTCTGGACTTCAATATTTGGACTCCTTATGGCAAACTGGTGTTATCCAAAGTTCATCTCCAGACTGGTGATGAGAATGGTCATATGTCAGAGAGATGTGACCCTTTTGCAAGTTGCAGTTTGATGTGATAATATATTTAAAAGAGATGTGATGGCTGCCTTAACCTTATGACATGTAGTAATGATTATAACCAAATAAATGGTTTACCTCACGAAAGGATAAGAATTCGCCACTTGTAAAGTATAACACGTATCACAATCCAAGATGACAATTACCACTATAAATAGATCACATTTGATTTCAAGTAAAAGGATAGTAACTCAATACTCAAACATAATATACAAATCTCACTCCATTTTCTCTCTTTTACATACTTATATTTCCTACATCCAAATTTTATTTACTGATAATGAGTTTTGACTTGAGCGTCGGAGTGCAAACGGGAGCCATCTCGGCCCTTGTTGCATATGGACCTTTTGTCCAAGTGTGCAGTAAGTCCACGTCTTCAAGAGGGAGGAGCTGAGACACGTTGATCTAAGGTCTGACCAGATTTTGTGGTCAACATCTTGGCGCTGTCTGCGGGAAACCATACTTCGAACCATGAATTCAAGTGGTAAAAAAGCTACCAAGAAAACCTTGAAAAAGGGACAAGAACCTCTTGGAAAAGAGTTGAGAAATAAAGTAAAAATCTTGAAAATGGCTCACAATTTTGAAATATAAGTTTCACAACCCTGAAAAAGGCTCAAAACTTTGAAATATAAGTTTCACAACCTTGAGAAAGGCATAAAACTTTGAAATAAAAGTTTTACCACCTTGAAGAATGGGTAACTCATAAGCTATAACAGTCATGAGTGATAACGAAAGTGACGCAAATCCTAGGAGCATGAGCAGACAACATAACAATGAGGAAGAAGTACCCTTACATGACCAACCTAAAAATGCTAATTAGGAGGCTCCATAGCCTAACCTACTTCGCAGGTATAGGAGTAGACACTTATTAAGGAACATGACTCACATGGTATCCCAAATGATAGAAATGTAAAAACAACAAATCAAAAAAATAGCTGCCATGAATGCTTATATGGCAAGGGGATAAGTGATAAAAGAACCAGTTGCACCTTCACAATACCCCCAAACTCAACCGCATTATTCGTCCTCTGACACAGATACTTTGCACTACAAAAATGTGCCTTCAGAAGGTACATGAGTGGACTCCATCCAGCCTAATGACAAGGACTCTACAAATGAAATGCAAGAGGGATGCAACTTCCCTCTTGAACATTATACGAAATAGCTCCATCAAGGTCCGGAAGCATTTTTAGTCGGATAGGGGGCCTCTGGTCTAGAAATAGACGCGGGTGAAGGGTTGAAGAAGCTCACCTTCAAACACAAGTGCCTAGAAATAGGCAGGAAAGAAGGGCTGAAGAAGCCCATCAACAAAACCAAGTGCCTAAAAATAGGTATGAAAGAGGAGCTGAAGAAGCTTACCCACTTGCATAGGAACCTAGAAATAGGTGGGAGAGAAGGGCTGTAGAAGCTCACTCCCAAACACAGGGAAGCTTACCTACTTATCCAGGCCACATTGTAGTTAGGCCTTGTCAACCCATGGGAAGGATCGACCATAATGATCTTATAGCCAAGCACACCCCATGATGGGGTAATGTCGGACCATGATGATAATCATGAAGAACCTCCTTCGTACGTGATAGATGATGATAAGGAAGTGAGCCCATTTTCTGAGGGCATTCAGAGGTACCCAGTACCATCTAACTTTGAAATGTTGGAGATCACTAAGAACTCCAAAAGAGGTGACCCCGACGATCACCTCCTAAACTACTGTGCCAGCATGGAGACTGAAGGAGCCACTCCGGCACTTAAATGCAAAGCATTTAACTTAACCCTTGAAGGGAGTTCCATATGATGGTACAAGAAACTCCCACTTGGTAGCATCCACAATTGAAGAGACTTGAAAGTAGCCTTCAAAAATGACTTTGTGTCCTCTAGGCCGGGACAACTCCCACTCCAACGCCTATAGGATTTAAGACAGGGAAAGAATGAATCGTTGAAGGGATAATTAGCTCACTTCACAGAAGAAATGCATAACTGAGATTACATTAAAGAAGCATAGATCTTCTCCATCGTAAAAGGGGACCTGGACATGACAAGCATATTCTGGAGAGATCTTCAGAGTCATAAGCCGAAGGATTACAATGCTCTTGTGGACTTGATGAAAGAGGAAATCATCTCAGAAGAGATGACAAGAGCCAGAGATGGCCACCCTCAAGAATGATACGATGTCGTGCATCAGTTCGGAGTTAACCCAGCAATTGGGAGGGTAACAAAAACCCAGAAACTGTCATAGAGGTGGTTATTGCCCATTTTCGAGGTCTGGATCTAACTATGCAACTGAAATCATGGAGGCTATCCAGAACTTGCACTCTACCCTCTTGGTGACAACATCCGCCATCGTTATGAAAGGAGTTGGTGCAAGTCAGAATGATAAATAGCCCATGACATGGCCATATTGTGCATACCATAGATTTTATAGTCATGAGACAGAAAATTGCAGACAAGTGCAAATGATGGCTGAGCAAAATGCCAATGAAAGGAAAGGAGGCAATGGAACCTCAAACAGGGGAAGGTCAAAACAGGCCAAACGATCAAAGGTTGAAAAGGACTGATCGTAGGGACAATAGATGAAATACCCCAAGGGGAGGCAACAAAAATCGCCAAAGGGAGCGGAGCCATGATAGAAACAGAGCTTTGACACCTGATAGAAATATCAGAGACTTGCCTCCCTTTCCCAATGACCAACCAATTCATGAGATCGATACCATGTGTAACGACCCGAGTTCTAAATACCCAGAACATCACTTCATCATCTTGAACAAACTTTAAAAATGATAATTGAGCTGAAAGTAATTGAAATCTCAATTCACATAATTTTATAAAATAGAACCAAATGGTCAAAAAGCTTGAACATGAAATAAACTTAAAAAGATAAATAAGTTTGTAATTTCAAATAAGATTTTTTGAAAGTCTCATTAGTAACCACCATTGTAAGGCCTCGCCACCAACTCCATCATCTGCAAAATTGTTTTTGGAAAATGTGAGTATTTCATTGAAATACTTAGTAGACTCGCGCACAATAATAATTTTATATTATAAATTAAAATACATAATCATGATATTCAAATCTCAGGTATCTAACGATCACCAGTAGTCTCAAGAACAAGTAATAAATAAAAGTTCAAGTCTTATACATTTAAGCAAGTACATTGTATGAAATCCCTAACTGAAAATGGGATAGCAACTGTCAGAGGAAGTCAAAATGAGTCAAGGTCTTGCTACACGAATGCGATCCAAAAATTCCAAGACCGGACGGTCACTATGATTAGTGATGTAGCCACGACCGATGTAGCTCCAGACCTTAAAATAGTGTGTGTTGAACTTGATTCAAAATTTGACGTCATAATGCGGAAATAAGAGGATCTAATAGACTTAGATTAGAGAATGATGGGCATCGAATACCGACCGCTCTAGCCAAAAAGTTGGAGCGCTTCCCAGTTGATCCTTTAGATCCAATAAAGGAACTACAGATTGGGCAGGACTCTACAGATGAGAGTTCAAAGAGAAATTGAAAAAATTCCTTTGTTAAGATCTTGATGTGTTCGCTTGGAAACACGAAGATATGGTGGGCATAGACCCAAAGGTGACCTGCCACAAGCTCCAGATTGATCCGCGCTACCCCGGACATAGGTAAAAGAGAAAACCCATGACTCTGAAAAAATACGAGGCCTTGAAAGAAGAGGTGACGAAACTGTTGAAAAATGGCTTATTCATGGGTTCCAGATATCCAAAGTGGGTATCAAATTTAGTACTGGTCCCCAAGTAAATTGGGTATGCATCGACTTTAAAACTTGAATCAGGCATGTCCAAAGGGCAGCTTCCCTTTACCCCGGATTGACCAATTGGCTGCGGGGCATGAAATGCTAAATTTCATGGATGAATTTGATGAAGAGCATACGTCCTTTATTATGGATAGGAGAATTTATTGTTATAGGGCCATGCCCTTCGGGTAGGAAAAAGCCAGAGCCACCTACCAAATATTGGTAAATCAGATGTTCGCAAAACAACTTAGAATCACCATGGAAGTGCATGTGGATGACATGCTAGTGAAAAGCATGATAGCATTGAAACACGTTGAGCATCTAACGAAGACCTTTAATATCCTGAGGAAGTATAAGATGAAGCTCAACCTCTTAAAATGTGCCTTCGGGGTAGGATATAGGAAATTCTTGGGATTCATGGTGAATAGCAGAGGAATTGAGGCAAATTCGGACAAAATCAAGGCTCTGATTGATATGCACTCTCCCCAGAACCCTAAAGAAGTGCAAAGCCTAACAAGGAGAGTAGCGACTTTAAGCAGGTTTGTCTATAAGTCCACTGATGAATGCCCTTTCTTTAAAGTTCTTAATGGAGGGAAAAAGTTCCAATGGACACCGGAGTGTGAAGAGGCCTTCACAAAACTAAAGGAATTTTTGGGGGCAAGCCCCCCCCTGTTATCAAAACCAAAGGCCGGAGAGCCTGTATTCCTGTATCTGGCTGTTTCTAAAGAGGTTGTGAGCTTCGTCTTGGTTAGAGAAGAAAACGAGAGTCAACTCCGGTGTATTATGTGAGCAAATCCCTACTAGATGCCGAAACACATTATCTAGACGTGGAAAAACTAGCATTGTCATTGATCATAGCAACCTAGAAGGTCCTTCCTTACTTTCAATCACACTCCATACAAGTGCTCACCAACTTCCCGATGAGACAGGTTCCGTAGAAACCAAATCCTTTGGAAGATTGATGAAATGGGCTGTAGAGGCTAGTCAGTTTGACCTCAAATTTATGTCCTAGATAGCTATAAAAGGTCCAACATTAGTGGACTTTATTAGTCAAATTTACACATTCTCCAAAAGTGGAAATGACTGAATGCTGTGGAATAACATTATGTGTTGATGGATCTTCCAATAAAGGAAGATCCGGAGCTGGAGTTATACTTGTAAGTCCAGGAAGACATGAGCTACACTATGCGATTCACTTAAATTTCACAGCCTCCAAGAATGTAGCAGAATATGAAGCCCTCTTGGTAGGGCTCAAGATAGCAATAGCTTTGAAAGTTAAAGCGTTAATGGAAAACAACGATTCCCAGCTCATTGTAAGCCAAGTTAATGGGAAATTTTCTGCTAAGGAACCTAGCATGGTGGCATATCTAAAAAAGGAAAAAGATCTGATTACTCATTTTAAGAAATTTATTTAGTTCACATACCCAAATCCAAAAACACAAACGCTGATGCTTTTTCAAAATTGGCAAGTAGCAAAGATGTTGAACTCTTGAACATGGTGCCCATTGAATATCTGGAGGTTCCGTCTATTGAGCTCGGGACATGAGTTTTCTCAATGGAAGAGGAAATCTCATCGATGACACCAATTCTTGCCTACTTGAAGCATCAAACTCTTCCAGATAACTTAGAGTCGGCCCATAAACTACAAAGATATGCAACACATTTCGTACCGAAAGACGGGGGGTGCTATACAAGCGGAGTTACATGGCACCGCTATTACATTGCATGGGATTAGCAGATGATAACTATGTCATGAGAGAAATCTGTGAAGGAATATGCGAAAATCATGCCAGAGCACTATCCTTGGCAAGAAAGGCCCTAAAATAAGGGTACTTCCGGCCTACTATGCAAAAAGATGTACATGATTTCATCCCCAGGTGTAATAATTGTTAGCATCATGCCTCTATACCACACCAGCCACATCATGAATTGAGATTAGTGATGAACCCCTAGCCCTTTGCAAACTGGGGAATTGATACCATTTGACCCATGTCAAGAGGAAGAAGAAACCATTGTTATGCGATTGAGGCTATATACTACTTCATCAAGTGGGTTGAAGCCGAACCACTAATGAAGATTACAGAGGCCAACACTACAAAGCTCATTCAGAAGAACATAATATGTAGGTTCGGCATTCCCCACTCATTGGTGACGGACAATGCGAAGCAATTTAGGAAAAGAAAAGATGAAGAACTATGTGATTACTTGGGCATTTGCGAATTATTTTCCCACCCACACAATCCCCAATCAAATGGGCAGGTCGAAGCAGTCAATAAGACTATCAAGAATACACTGATAAGAAAACTCAAGTCTGTGAAAGGAGCTTGGGTAGACGAACTTCCCCAAGTCTTCTGGGCATCATCCTCTTATATATTTTGCACAAGCAAAATTACATCTTTCTTGTTCATTGTAGTTAAGTTGTATAAAGTGAAGGCATGATACTCGCACGGGACTCCACCTTTTATAAATTTTAAGGTAATTTGGACCTTTACAAACTGGGGACTCCGTCACTTGGTAAAACGTACTCCGGAGAAAACACCCACAAGTTATGAATACTTCGACGTATCTATGGGAGTGGACAAAGTGTGTATAGACATTTAAATATTACAAACATTACACTCTCAAACAAAAACAGAAGCCCAAACTAGGAATTACCTAACGAACATGGGTAAACTTCCTCTCAACCATACCTACCTAAATGACATAAAATGTCTTCACTCAGATTTGATGGACTATCATGACTTGAAATGATAACACTCCATATTAAGCTTTATTAAATCGAAATCACTTCACATCGTTTGAAATTATCTAATGTTATATAACATTAGGTCAGAAATTTCTAAAAAGAAACATGGTGTTTAAACTAAAAGAGTAAGCAAAAAATAAGAATGAAAGTTCGAAAAAAAGTTCATTTGTATCATGAAATGATAAGTCATTACATAGAAAAAGGATCAAAATAGTACAAAAATGGAAGAAGTTAAAAAATGGAAGCATGAGCGTTTCAGGAAAGTAGGAGCATCGCTGGCAGAAAGATTGAACTTAGCATTTTGGTCAGAAGGGTTGCTGGGGGCATCTTGGTCCGGAGCATCTTAAGTATCATCTTTAGCACCTTCTTCTAACTCCAGATAGAAAGCTTCAATTGCAAAAAGGTCAAGAGAAGTAAACTGATCATTCACGTCCTTCAGAGCCATCTGAGCACTGATGTTGCCAAAGAGCATCTGCATTAGTTCATACTCTTCGGTGTTCTCAAAAGTGTCCTTAAGATTTTGGACACCTTCGGTCACCTTGACCTTAACACTTTGCTCCAAAGATTTATATATTTCCTCTACTTGAACCAAAGCATCTCTCCCCTTCTACCTAGCCTCCTTCTCCCCCTCCAGGTCTTTCGGTAAGCTCAGTGACCTTGTTTATAAGCTCACCCTTTATAGTGTTGGCTTTAGCAAGAGCATTAGTAGTCACCATTTGAGCTGGACAAGCATTGTCATACTTCTTGCAGAGGTTGGCCACATCCTCCTCTACAGAAGTGAGGTCCTTCTTCAACTTTTCATTATATTCCTTTAGGGCCCTCTGAGCGTTCCTTTCTTTTTGAAGAGACCTTCAGACTATTTTTAAGAAGTCCCTCAGATCCTTGATTTCATTCACCATGTTATTTGCATTGCAAATGGCTACCTTGGCACTCACTTATCTCTACTTAAGCTCTTGGATGGATGACTCTTTCTCCTCAATTAAGGCTAAAGTCCTAACACCCATCGCCTTAATAGCTGCCAGTTTCTGGATAGGTGAACTTTTAGAAGAATAAAATCCGCATCCCTCGGTCCAGTAACAATCCATCGTAGTTTTAGCTTTGGCCGAGGTCTCCGGAAGGGTTGCTAAGGTGTCAGTATCTAGAATTGACGGTTTAGCAACAAGACTAGCCTAGATCTGAGTCATCTCCAAGGAAACTTTCTGTTCCACCCTTTCCACAGCCCCAGGAAAAGGAATCATTGATTGCTACACATCCTTTGGTAAGTCTAGAGAGATGGCGGAAGAATCACCCAGGGAATGTCGGAAGCACTGGAAGAATCCCCTTCGCCTCTCCTTAATCGTTTTAGAGGTGGCGTTTCCTCTGTTGTTACCTCTACCACATCATCATCTTCTTCTCCCACAATCGGAGCTTTCCGATGTTTAACCTCCTCCTTCCTTTTCGACCTCTTCTCTTTCTCCCTGTCAAAGGCTTTCTTAGAGCCGAGCTCTTTGTGACAAAGATAATTTGCTGAGTGGGCGAAGCCAAAGTAGGAAGAGCTTGAAGTTGGAGAGTACTGGAATCAACCGGAGTGGCCGCCGCCTCAACAACCTTTTTAGAAGACTCCACTTCAAAACCAGCAAGGATGGCTTTCTGCTACTTCTCTTCGTTGGTACCAACCTTCAGGACCGGAGGGATTTTCTTGGCCCTAAGCCTTTTCAATGAAATCTTAAGGAATTCTTTGGAGCCTGTAATAAACACAAATATCCACACATAAAGTCAAAAAGGCATAATAAACCAACGAAGAGAAGAATATATAGCAATAGGAAGAGAAAACCTACCCATCTCTCACATCAGCCCGTGCTTAACAATTTTTTTTAGAAGAAATACTCGATAAGCAAGTAATTTCTTTACTGCGACCAAATCTTCTTCTGACAGAAAATGGGTGTATGCTTGACCTGTGAAACCAAAAATAATTATACATATGAGTACCTACACATAGACAGATTCATACATTATGTACGTTTACATAAAAAGCACAAAGACTCACGCAGGAGGGAAAGAGTCTGTGAAACTGTTATTTCAGGAGTGGAACCAATATTAAGGAGTCAAAGATTAATTTGTTCAAATTCGCAGCCGTTTGGAAAGAATTCTTGCTCCTACATTTCATAATAATCATCTTAGACATTTTCTTAAAATAATTTTTAAAGGTAAGAACTAACTAATGTTTATCTAAGAAAAATTTAAATGTTTACTTCTATATAATTATTTTGTTTATTAGCATGAATTGATTTACTATGTAACTTGTAGATGTTGCAGTAATTATTAGTTGATCTAATAGATCTACACGCAATTGTCATTTGTTGCAAACTGTTTTTCGTATATGGATGATAGAAAGTGAGTATATGATCGTTTTGACAACTATTTAATCCATATAAAGACATCCTTTTGCATTATGTTACGGGGTTTGTGGCTACTCGAGTATTTAATGTATTTATTCTCTGTTTCAGGTTTAAATGTTGGAAATGATATAAGAAATCGTACAATATTCACATTAATGCACTTGATGAGAGTTGGATACTATTATTGATCTAGTTTTAACTCGAAATTTTAGACGAATATGTGTTTTTGTGCTCGTTTAGAATATCCTAATTCATTTGTTTACAAACCGCACCAAATCGCAAAAAAATGATTTGGAAAATTTTTAAATGGTTTTAAACAGTTTGGTTTGAAATCTTACTATAAACTGTCCAAACCATATCGTATTCACCCCTAATTTTTGGATTAATTAAAATTTTAAGTTCTTAATTTTGAAAATTTGTATTTAGATACTTCAATTATGTATTCTCCCCTGATTATTTTGCCTCCTCTCTTTTACTTTCTATGTATGCTTATCTTTTATCTTGGTCATCTATTAGGGTTCTACTTCTTGTGATTTACAAAGTCTCCAAATTAAAATAATAAATTTCTGGAGGACATTTCGTCCACAAGCAAATTTTCAAAAAATTACTTTCAAAATAACTTTTCTTTACATGAAACTTAAAAGTAAAAAGAGTAACTTATGCAAATATGTTTGGAAATAACAAAGATAAACTCGAGACAAGTCAAGAGCTCAATGAGCCTGTTGAAGAGGTAAAGTTTCTCCAGATGTAGATTGTTTAGTTCAATTTTTATTCATTTGTAACATGTTATGGAACTCCACATAAAATGGTTTGTATTATTGACTCTGTTCTTTAACATTGTAGCAATTACCAATTGATTTTGTTATATTTTTTAGGTAAAATGTGTGGTTAAAAAGTGGAGAGAAAAGATGTGTGTGATTAAAAGTAGTTTGAGAAATTATTTTATTTATTAATTAATTTATAAATTATAATGAATGCTGTAACATACCACATTTTTCCTAATTATAAAAGAATTAAATAATTCAAAACATCTTAGAACATATATCAATACATGTTCATCATGCACCGATACATGGTATCGATACTTGCAAAACAGAAACCACACCTGTCAAGCTAGGATCATGTGTTATGGACCAATCAACTGTGGACAAGTGTCAAGCATGTTGAGGCTAACCACATGCAGACGACCACCACCTGCTTATAGCATGCATGAGTCAATAATCTAGGGTTAGGGTTATGATTAGCTAGAAATCATATTTTAATCCAAAAATCCGAGATATGTTGGGGTGGGGGTGGGGGGGGGGGTTGTGAATTGAGAACACATGTAGCGATCGAGAAATTTTCAATTTAAAAGTTAATTTTAACAAACTTGTCGCTACGACTTTCCAAATCTTAACGGTAAAAATTAGCTCTCTCGTCTAGCCTATTAGTTATTTTAAGATTTTAAGAAAGAAATTGAAATTCATAATTTTAAGTCCAATTTGCGATTTCAAAATTTGTCTAAAATCATTATATCATTTTAAACTCAAATCTTTATTTTAATTCAATATTCAGTTTTTTTTTTATTATTATTATTATTATTATTATTAAATTTCCCAAATCAATACAGAAATTAAATTCTCAGCTATTAACATGTGTAACTCCCAGCCAATTCATTTCTATGAACCAAAACTTCCAAAGTTACAAATTTTCTTTAATTCCAAAATGTCCCTGCATCAATGTTTGGTTAGTAATAATTAGGTTTCGTCAGTGTACAAATTTTCCTTCCTCTCCCCACATTCTTCCTTCACGAGCACACAGCATATTGGGTAAGATTCTTCCTTTAATAGGCAATTTCATAGTCGGCAGTCACTGCCATTTTTCACCTGAATTCATCCCACCCAGCCTCAATGTTTCCAACTGCAAGACCCAGAGACACAACACGAGCTCCACCACCGAACTAATTCCTCAACCAAAACGTTGTTGCCAAATTCACGTAATTCACACTGCCTATGCCAAAACCCAAAACCGGACTCCAATCATCAATAAACCGAGATACCACCACTACAACTCGAGCCCCGAACCTCCATGTCTCCAACTACAAGAAACCACACACTACCAATCAACAATTCAAGGACCACCAAGGCTGAATCAATCCAGTTTCAAAACGAGAATCAAACCTCTACTGAAATGCCATCTACTGAACCACGAAGAACCTTCATTACCAAGACACCACATGTCACGACCCGTCCTGAATCATCCTAGTGGACCCAAGACGAGAAGTGTGCGAATGTTGGAAGCTAGCTAGACACCAGATCCACCACCAAGGCAATTTGACCTGTTTATGACCGTAAAAGAAATTGACAGAGTTTCCCTTATAACTTTGACTATACCAACCTGAAAAGCAACAAAACTCCCAAACAAAATGTATATATATAACATCAATTGGAAGCTATTTATCCCAAAATATGCATAACAAAATAAAATGCAACGACCTGTTTGGTATCATTTACAAATTAACCAGAATATATGTAAACCCCTTCAAAAGGGCGACAAGCCCATCAACTATGAAATGTCATATGTGATGAAAAATACATACACAAAATACTCGACAGGTGACCCATGAATAACGAGGACTTGTTAAACGAATGGAATCATACAACTATTAGGTCACATGGCTCTGGTTCTCTTCATTGTAGATTCTTCCAAAAAGGCTGCTCAAAACACAATGCGTCCTAAAATAGAAAAATAATAAGATATGGGTTTACAAACTCAATGAGTGGATAATTCGAAAATAAGTATACTTCTTTCATTTATACATATTTCCTGAAAATCTTATTTACTCGGTTATAATTTGACAGAAATTTAAGTTTTGATATTTACCTTCATTATTGAACGTACTGGTATCATAAAATCATTCATTCTTGATTCTAAATGATGTAACTTAAGCATAAGGATGATAAGTAATTTGACATCAATAGAAATCATAACAACTGTCATTTCATCATACCATAACCTGAATTCTTCATTCCGTAAACTGAATTATGTTATTTGAAATCAAATGAACTAAAGTAATACTGAAAATCACACCAAAATGTACCCAATGAATAGTCTCGTTCTTGTACAGAGTAATCTCATGTACAAGAAAAATTCATTCAAATTTGATAACCAATAAACTGAGTCCGATGATCTGATAATCTGGTCATACGCGCGCAGAGCTGCCTGAAGGCTATAAACTGGTCATACACTATGGAAACGCATTCACAATAGTGCAGAGCAGGTAAAATAACATATCTGGTCATACACTATGGAAACGGATTCACGACAGTGCAGAGCGGGTAAAATCACCATATCTGGTCATACACTGTGGAAACAAATTCACATCAGTGCAGAGCGGGTAAAATCAATGTATTTGGTCATACACCGTGGAAACGAATTCACATCAGTGTAGAGCGGGTAAAATCACTTGGGTACTTTCTGGTGAATTTTAAAATAATTTAAATATACTGGAACATCTAATGCTGATAGAATGTCAATGAAATCCTTTAACTGAACTAATTCTAGCTTTAAAAGAGTTGCTTATCATAAACCTCACTTTATTCTTAAAATCTTACTGTAAACTGAATAGTTAAAAATAATCAAGTTCTGCAATTTATATAATTCAATATAAGCACTATAATAAATAAACATTCCATAAATGTTTTAGAATTAAGATAAATTAAACAAGTGCTTATTTTAGAAAAAAAAAAAAAAAGTTATCCACTCACAGAGTTAGAAATTGTAGCTAGTTCGGCTCGTAATCTTTTCCTATTTCAATATCACCTCCTGAAATATAGATAAGAGTTTGCATTAACTTAACCCATCACAATTATAGTGTACATGTCCAATTAAAATAACATCCTATAACATTTCACAAATCTCATATACTTCCAACATTATAATTAACCAACATCTCTTTCGTGAAATATAATCTCATTATCGTTAATCTATCTTTCATTTAGCCAATTCTTCAAATAAATGTACCATAACACCAAAACCCCTTTCCAAAGAAACTAGTAATGGACTAAATCTTCAACTTAATTACATGGGTAATTTAATCTCCAAATAAACATCACCAAATTAAGCATTTAAGCATGAAATAATTTAACATAGGCTCCAATAACTTAATCTTGCCCAAATCAAGAATTTATTCCACTATTATTTCAAACCCTAGCATGTAACCACAATGAATTCAACCAAACTTGAATATTTAGCGCAATATCTTCCAGTGAATCATAAATCCATCCGAAAATCTAACATTTAACTCAAAAATCAAAACCCTAAAATCAACACCATATCTCAAATAAATGGGTATTGCCTTACCTCTTGAAGGTGAAAATGAAGTCTTGAAGGTTGAATGAAAATCCCCCCTTTTTTCTTTTTCTTCCTTCCTTTTTCTTTCTTCTTTTTCCTTTTCTTTTTTTTTTCCACCGATTTTCTTCTTCTTCTCTGCGTTCCAGCCTCTGTTTGTGTATTGCTGTGAGTGTGTTGTGTGTTTGGATTGTTTTGGTCTCCTAAAGTCAAGACATGGGTTTAATAAAATTGCATGGTTGGTCCTTCATTTATCATTTCAATAAAATCCCCAAATATAAATGATAATAAGTTAAGTCCCCAACTTATAATAAAACTTAAGTGATCCCAAAAAGTTCACTCATTTAAATTGGTCCCCACTTGGACTAAATTGGTCAAATAAATGTTGACTTGATAAACTAATTGTTTGACTTGTAAAATCAAAAGTGGGTTGTAACACCACAACAATGCCAAACTTCAAAATTCAATCGGTTTCCCCACTGCCCCATTCAAAAATCAAACCCAAAAACCTAGAAAACAAAGAATCAAATTAACCCATCACATACCTCAACCATCGGTGGTCTCGACACAGGATAATAGCAGTCCCAAGTCTTGTTTCGAGCTTCCAATTTCCCCCAAACATCCACCCTTTCACACCCAGGAAAACTCATGAATAAACAAATCTCAAAATACCTTTTAGTTATCGGTATATCGTCGGAAGAACCACCCAAATATGAGCCCCAAAAGTTTGACTTTGAGCCTCGGTTTGCACCAAATCAAGCCCCAATCCTTCCTAAATCACCTCCTTGTTCCTGCCCCTTGTACCAGTCACCCATAGAGGTGCCTCCACCGGCGAGACGCCGGTGGAAGTAGCCCGGCAGCCTTGACAGGGATGGGCCGATTGCGATCCCTCTCCTCTCTGTCTCTCTTGGAAAAATGAGAGAGAGGAAATGATTTTGGATTTTTTTTATTAAAATTGATTTTGGATAAATTGTCCGTTAAGTCCCCAGTATTTTAAAAGTAATTATTTTAGTCTCCATCTTTCTAAAGTATTTTAATGCAGTCCCTAAAATGTTTAATATGTTTTAAGTTCATCCTAGTTTTAATTATTTATTTCAGTCCCTCTAGTTTAAAAACATTTTATCTCAGCCCTGCAATTTCTGAAAAACTATGATTCAGTCCCAAAACTTATTCAATCACTCAAATGAATCCAAAGATTTATTATTTATGTGAACCAGCCCTTGAATTCTTACAAATTCACAATTTAGTCCCTAAAACCTTTTAAAACTTTATTTTACACAAATTCATCATTCTAGAATTGATTATTCCAAAGTTTGATTTTAATTATATATTTATTTTTATAGGACTAGACGAGACGCGAAGCGAAAGAATTAGAAGTTTAAACCCGTTTGCTCAATACTTGAGAAATAAGGTAGACTCTTATTTACAAATTTACATTTTCAAAAGTGCGCATTAATGATTAATTGGATTATAATTTAGCATGTATGAATGTGTTCATGAGAATTACTTGCTTTTCAAGCATGAGAATATGTTACGATAATGTACTTGCTTAATTGCATGAGACTTGAACTTATATTTATTTACTTGTTCATGAGATTACTAGTGATCGTTAAACACCTGAGACTTGAATATCATGATTATGTGTTTTAATTTATAATATCAAATGATTATTATGCGCAAGACACTAAGTATTTCTATGAAATACTGACATTTTCCAAAAGTAATTTTGCAGATGATGGAGTTGGCGATGAGGCATGCAATGGTGGCTATTATTGAGTCTTTCAAAATGGTTTTATTTGAAATCGCAAACTTATCTAATTTGTCAAGTTATTCCCATTTTCGATTTGCTGACATTTTGAATAAATCTTATGAAGTTACGTGAATTAAATTTCAGTCATTTTCCGCTTGATTTTTATTTTAAAAGTTAGTTTGAGACGATGAAGTGACATTCCGGGTATTTAGAACTAGGGGCGTTATAACACACCTATGAAAAATACAGAAGGCACATTTTAAAGAACCAGATTTCAAGAGTTCTTCTTCAAAAGGAAGTTTTTAGGTTTTGATTCAAAAGTTTGATCTTAACATGTTCTACCATGTTTTTGCAATGATCTGAGATTGTTAAAATAAATAGAATGTAAGGTTTTTGAAAGATCAGAGAACAATTGCAGAAATAGTTCTTCAGGTATTGATACATGCAGAACAGGTATTGATACATCAGCACTGATCTAGTGCACGTAGACGTGCACCATATTGTGCACGTGAAGTATACTTTTTTGAGAATCTACTTGTGGGTTTTGAACTATGTACACTACACGTGCACGATATGGTGCACGTTAGACGTGCACCTGATCATTTTCATGGATACATTGTCATATTTTCAGAATACAGGATTTTAATATTTAATTCTTTGTTGATTTTCGTGTACTTTGATAAGTGTATTTTATACACTTATTTCTATTCTAAAAGTACGATTTTATATGTTTGTTTTAGAATATTTGCTATTTATTCTATGTCATTTGTTTATATTTCAGAAGTAACTCAAAAGTCGTGAAAACAATGGAATTAAAGTTAAAATCGAGCAATTGGATGTTAAAAGTGTCAAAGTAAGCAAATCAAGAATTGATGCAGTCAATCAAATGGCCAATTTGAAGAAGAAATCAGAAGTTCGGGGGCTAAATTGCAACAATCGAAAGTTGGAGGACTTTCTTTGCAATTAAAAGACATGGACCAACTTATAACATTTAAAAGATAGAAATTACAATTCAGGATTGAATCGTGCGGTCCCACTGTGCTACAACCGTGCGGTCGCACGGTCAGAAAAATCACAGACCTGCAGTGTCATGCGATCGCGCACTTTTGAACCGTGCAGTCGCACGGTTATCTGACTGGGCCGCAGTTGGGCCTTTTGCTTGGAATTCAGCAGTTTTTCTCCTCCATTAACCAAGACTTCGTGGAAATCTATAAATACAGGGCATAAAGCACGAGATGAGAGGTTCCAAACTTGTCAAAGGTGATCCCGAAGGGCTGTCGAACTTTGAAGGAACCAACTGGCGCATGATTGAAGATTCTTCTACAACATGGTGAAAAGGGTGATGAACTCCAATTATCATAGTTTTAATTTATCTTTTATCATGTTTTTAGGCTAGAAATCTTGTGTTAGGATTGTGATGAAATTTTAACTATTTGATTCCATGTTTTTACCAATTATTTAATAAATGCAGTTTATGGGTTTGATGCAATTAAATAAGTGCTTTTATTATTATGCAATTGTTTGGCCAGCTCTTGTATGATTGTCTTTATGATTTTCTATGTTCGAAAGAGTAGGATTTCATTAGAAGCTATTTAATTGCCACAAAGTCAGATAGGGGATAGAAATATACCCCTATGCTTTATGTTATCTGCTATAATATTCATATTTCTTTTAATGCTTTCTTACACATTCGTATTCAACATAGAAATATAGTTGGGTCGTGTGTAGGAATAGGCGTTATTGCTTGTCCGAAAGGGAGTTTTAACAACATCTGTGGGATTGATACTTGGACTCACGATCACTTTATTACTTGCGCGAACCGTGCACTTGCGGAGTGGACAAGTTTTTGGCGTCGTTGCCGAGGATTGTTCTTTAAATTTATTTTTAGATTAATTTCACTAATTCGGACTTTTACTTGTTTTATTTTATCTTATTTTATTTATTTTATTTTTTTAATTTTTATCTTAGGATTTTTTATTTTTAATTTTAGTTTAGTTACTAGTTTCTCTGATTTTCTTGTAGTTGTATATGCTACGTTCGAAAAAACGGGGATCTTTTTGAAGCTGACCTGGAAATAGAATGTACGTTACATCGTAGATTAAGAGAGGTTAGATAACTAGGTAAATCAAAAAATCAAATGGCAAACAACAATAATCTTCTACCCCCTGCTGATCTAATAAATGAAGATGACATGTTGGTGGGTGACTTCATGACACCTCAAGTGGTTCAAAGTCCATCCAGCATAGTCCATCCACCATTTGGCAGGAAAACTTCCAAATAAAAATCAATGTCATTAGTATTTTCCAAAATGGACAACAATTTCATGGGAGTCCTGATGAAAACCCACATACACATGTTTCTAAATTTTTAGACATGTGCCAACACTTTCAATATCAGGGTGTGTCTGATGATGCTATCAGACTCAGGTTATTCCCTTACACTCTAAAAGATAGAGCCGTTGACTGGTTAGATTCTCGCCCCGCTGCGAGTATCACCACTTGGAACGACTTGGTTCAAAAGTTTTGCACTAAATTCATGCCTCCATCGAAGGTTTCCAAACTGAGACATGACATCACAGTGTTCCAGCAGCATGATGCTGAATCTTTTGATGATGTGTGGAACAGATTTAAGGGCATGCTGAGGAAGTGTCCAAACCATGGGATCGCTAGAGGTGATCAAGTGAAGTTCTTCTATGAGGAATTACTTCCTCATTTTAAAAACATGGTTGACTCCTCATCAAATGGTGCTTTGGGAACAAAGACCATTGGACAGGCATTGGAGCTTTTTGAGAGGATAACAAACATAAATGCCATGTCGGGATCAGACAGGGAGGTTCCGAAGAAGACACCAAAAGTCTATGAAGTGGATGCATACACTGCTATATCAACAAAGATTGACTCCTTGGATGCTAAAGTGGAGGGCATAGCACTAGTGAGTCATTCATCTAAAAGTGCTAAAGTGACTTGATATGAGTGTGGTGCAAACCATGCCACTACAGATTGCCCTATTCTGGCTTGTCCAGTGGAGCAAGTTGACTATGTACAAGGGGGTCAACGCCAGAATAATCCATACTCGAATACCTATAACCCAGGTTGGTCCAATCATCCTAATTTTTCTTGGAAAGATCACTCAAATGGACACATTGCACCCCAATTCAATAATGAAGAGAGAAAGCCTGCATTAGAAGAGATGATTGGAAGGTTTTTGGAAAAGAAAGATCTGTTCATGTCTAAAACAGATCAGTTCATGAGAAAAATTGAAACCACATTCCAAAATCAGCAGGCATCAATCAAAAATCTGGAACATCAAGTAGGGAAGATAGCACAGCTGATCACAACAAGAGCCCAGGGTACATTACCTGCAAATACTGAGGTAAACCCAAAGGAACAGCTCATGGCTATAAGTGTAGTGCAACATGAGATAAATGCAATCACTACGCGTAGTGGTGTGCAACTTCCTGAAATTCAAGCCAAAAAGCCAGCTGAAGTTCCTGAAAAGATTGTGGAAAGTAGTGAGAAAATGGCTGAGAAGGAAGATGGCCATGAGGTGAAATCAACAATTAAGCTTCACGAGTCTCCTATTCCATTTCCATAAAGGCTGAAGAAAACAAGAGAGGATAGAGAGGATAAGCAGTTTAACAAGTTTGTGAATATGCTGAGAAAACTGCACATAAATATTCCTTTCTTGGAAACCATCACATAGATCCTAAGTTATGCCAAGCTGCTAAAAAAGATGATGTCTAACAAGAATAAGCTTGAAGAACTTGAGGAGGTCACTTTTAATGAAGAATACAGCACAATCCTGCAAAACAAGCTGCCACCTAAGCTCAAAGACCCAGGGAGCTTTTCAATACCTTGCATTATAGGTGATTTAAAATTCAACAAGGTCCTATGTGACCTAGGTGCAAGTATAAATCTGATGTCCCTGTCTTTATACAAGAAATTGGGACTGGGTGAACCAAAGGAAAGCAATATCAAATTGCAACTGGCTGATCGATCAATCTGTCACCCATATGGAGTTGTGGAGGATGTATTGGTGAAAGTTCACAAATTCATATTCCCAGTGGACTTTATCATCTTAGATATGGAGGAAGATGAGAATTTTCCTTTGATACTTGGTCGGCCATTCCTAGCCATTGCACGAGCATTAATTGATGTAGAAAAAGGAGATGTAGGGCTGCGGGCTCAAAATCAAGAGGTGACTTTCACAATGATGCAATTTGATGTCCATGAACCAGAACTACAAAATTGCTCCAAGATAGATGTCGAGTTGGAATTGGCGTACTGGGAGAGGTATGAATACAAGGTAAGGGTAGATGATGAGGCTACACCATCTAATCTAAAGCCTCCTTGAGAAATTGCCAAAGAGTCTAGCTCTAGACATTAAATGAAGCGCTTGTTGGGAGGCAACCCAATTTTTTAAACCCTTTTCTTTATTAGTTTTGTTATTGCTTTTGATTGCTTCTATTGCTTTATAGTTGTTTAGATGCTTAACATTGCATTTTAGGACTACTAGTATGTTTAGAATGCATGCATTTAGTTGTTATGTGCTCTAATTAATTCTAGTATTCTATTTTGCATGATTTAGCATTTTTAGTTTTAATGGCATTTTAATTTGTTTTGTTTCTTTCTATCACAATATTCCCCTTGATCACCTAGCTTAGGATATGAACATATTGTTTAGAAGTTGGTTGCATGCACTTGAAAGCATTTAGGGGTCAAAACGGGGTCTAAAACTCAAATTTTGAAAAAAATTCAAGTCACTATCCACTAACACCATGCGGTCGCACGGTGTTACAACCGTGCGGTTGCATGTTACTTTTCTGGGCAGAAACGACAGATTGTATATATTATGCCAAAACTTTCATTTTAACCACTTCAAACCCGTTTTTCCTCCCCCAAATCTTCCAACATTGAATCCCCAACTGTTCCCCTAAGTTTGCACGTCGTTATAACTCAGAATCATACCTTGCATTGCATCAAAATTATCCAAAGGTAAGAATTTTTCACCAATTTCAAAGATTATGCATAATTCTTGTGTTCTTCAATTTTTTGTGGAAATTGAATATTGTGGATTGATAGTGACAGGCTTAGGCTAGAACATGGAGTATTGAATTGTGTTTATTAGGTGAATTTTTTTGGCTTAATTCAAGTCTCCAATTCTTTGAATTTCTTGATTTCTTAATATGCATGCAAGGTATTTGATTAAATGTTTCAATGAGGTTTTTGCTGAGTTTTGGAAATTCTTTTTGGATGATCACCCTCACTACATGTTAAACATCATTTGTGCTTCATCCATTCATTGTTTACACAGATTTAAGGCATAGAACTCAACATGAACATCTTTGCACTTTAAAGCACCTCATTGCAAGGCCATTACAAGGCATCACAGCACCACTGCCCCAATTTCAACCTCACTGCACCTACTTCGTCACACCTTTTGATGACCCAAATGAACTCCAAATTTGCTAAATTTCAGATATGTTGTAGACCAAGTCATGTACTTTGATATGCCCATGACATGTCTCTGGAAATTTTCACTTTTTCAAGGCGATGTCAAGGGTTGAAAATCAGTGGTCGACCACTTTTCAAAAATTTCAAAATTTTTCTAAGTCCTAGTTTGGGTGTGTTGTGTTGATTTTATTTAGTTCCTATGAGATAATTATGCTTCTAATGATCATTAATATTTATTGCAAGGAACATATCATCATGGGACAATTCACGCCAAACATGGAAAAGGAAGTAAGGGGTCATTTCATCCAACAAAACATTCAAGTCAAAGCTTCAAAAATGGGAACACCAACTCTCCAAACCCGGGAAGTACATTAACCCTCTTTGTTATTTCTGTGTTTATTTTCTTTATTTGTTTTGAATACATTGAGGACAATGTATGATTCTATTTTGGGGGTGGGAATCTCATTCATGTGCACATTCATTCGATTTTCGGTAGAAAATTCAAAAAAAATTGAAAAATGTGAAAAAATCATAAAAAAATGAAAACATTTGTTGATTTATTTATTGCTTATGACATGATTTGAATTGACTTTTGTGATTTAGTTAGAATATTGGGTAACATGCGAACTAAATATTTCTTAAACATTCATCCATGTAAGACTGTCATCAAATTTGAGGACATAGCCACTTTCGAATAAAAACTTGTGTATGGAGATGCTTAATATTTGTGGGGGTAAACTTGTGCACTTTGAACATAGAAATGACTGAAAAAATCCCAAACCTTAAGAAAAGTAGATCCCGACCTGAAATGTAGAACCAAGAAGCAGTTTGGGGGTGGGAAGGTTAGTATGAGTATGCATTGATGGATTTAAGATTTGAAGTTTTAAAATTTTGCATCTTTAGTGTAAGGGGTTTTGATCAACGAGTATAAACCATAATAACCAACATAAAAACAAAAAAATGCTGAAGGTCTTATTCTACTCTTCAAATGCCTTTTTGACTTGAGCAAGTAAGTCTGAGGGGTCTCTGAACCTAGTACCCTAAGCTCAACTGAGTTGGGAGCTGTCGACCTAAAGCTCGCTACAGGGGTCAACTAGAAAGCAAGTACGGAGAGTGGACTTACACATAAGATGTTAAAACATCTTTAACTTTTCTGTTTAAGCCTTTATAACTTGGGTAAAATGTCTGAGGGGTTCTCTGAACCTGGTACCCTAAGCTCAACTGAGTTGGGAGCTGCCGACCTAAAGCTCGCTACAGGGGTCATATAGAAAGCAAGTATGAAAAGTATTGCACAAAGATGGTAAAAGACAAGGACATTAAAAGAAAAAGTCATCCATATGAAAGAAAAATGGAATAAAATGGTATAAGCTTTGTTGATTGAAATTCCTAACACTTTGTTAATTATTCTTGGTCTGTCGTGCATACTTGTTTAGTCCTAACTACCTTGTGTGGAAAAATGCAATTTATACATGTTTAGAAACCACATCAATAGGAAAGACCTCGGGATATGAGAGAAAAGCAGTAAGGTTGTGATCATCCATGAGAGTGTAAGAAACATCAAAAGAAAATCATTGTTAACCACATGGGGTTCGGGCTTACTCTTGCATAAAAAGTCACACATTGTCAAGTTTATTTTTGCATAAGTTTGCAGTTGATTTTGGCTATTCACACACACACAATGAAGTTGAACATCAGATGAATGAAAATATTTTATGTTGTTCATATTTCTTTTTCTAAAGTGAATCGAAAATTTTGATTGTTGAAGCGCATGGTAAATAAGTTAACAAAAACAAAAACATTTTTTTATTTGTATTTTTTAGTTCTATAGTTTAGTTTTATTTTTGTTCGAGGACGAACAATAGTTCTAGTTTGGGGGTGTTGATAAGTATATTTTATACACTTATTTCTATCCTAAAAGTATGATTTATATGTTTGCTTTAGAATATTTGCTATTTATTCTATGTCATTTGTTTATATTTCAGAAGTAACCCAAAAGTCGTGAAAACAATGGAATTAAAGCTAAAATCGAGTAATTGGATGTTAAAAGTGTCAAAGTAAGCAAATCAAGAATTGATGCAGTCAATCAAATGGCCAATTTGAAGAAGAAATAGAATTTGGAAGAAATCAGAAGCTCAGGGGCTAAATTGCAACAATCGGAAGTTGGAGGACTTGCTTTGCAATTAAAAGACAGGGACCAACTTATAACATTTAAAAGATAGAAATTACAATTCAAGATTGAACCGTACGGTCGTATGGTCAGAAAAATCCATGACTAAAACAGAACTGCAGCGTCATGCGATCGCGCACTTTTGAACCGTGCGGTCGCACGGTTATCGGACTGGGCAGCAGCTGGGCTTTTTGTAGGAAATTCAGCAGTTTTTCTCCTCAATTAACCTAGACTTCGTGGAAATCTATAAATACAGGGCATAAGGCATAAGATGAGGGGTTCCAAACTTGTCAAAGGTGATCCCGAAGGGCTGTCGAACTTTCAAGGAACTAACTGGCGCATGATTGAAGATTCTTCTACAACATGGTGAAAAGGGTGATGAACTCCAATTATCATAGTTGTAATTTAACTTTTATCATGTTTTTAGGCTAGAAATCTGATGTTAGGATTGTGATGAAGTTTTAACTATTGATTCCATGTTTTTACCAATTATTTAATATATGCAGTTTATGGGTTTGATGCAATTAAATAAGTGCATTTATTATTATGCAATTGTTTGGCCAGCTTTTGTATGATTGTCTTTATGATTTTCTATATTCGAAAGAGTAGGATTTCATTAGAAGCTATTTAATTGTCACAAAGTCCGATAGGGGATAGAAATATACCCCTATGCTTTGTGTTGTCTGCTATAATATTCATAGTTCTTTAATGCTTTCTTACACATTCGTATTCAACATAGAAATATAGTTGTGCCGTGTGTAGGAATAGGCGTTATTGCTTGTTCGATAGGGAGTTTTAACAACATTAGGAATATGGATTTTCAAAACCCGTGAATTGTATTTAAATAATTCGGTTAAGATATGGATGATAGAGTCAAAATGGATTCATAATTCTAACGCATTTATTTTCATTCTTTTAAAATCAGATTTGTCAATTTTTTAGTTTAATCTTTACTTTAATTTTCAAAATCAAAATTCTCAAACTCAATCAAACCTCCAGTTCCGGTTAAGGTAGTAATCTAAAATACAATTTAAAACAATCTCTGTGGAATCGATACTTGGACTCACGTCAACTTTATTACTTGCGCGAACCGTGCACTTGCGGAGCGGACATACTTTACAAGGTAAGTAGCATTGCATGATTTTAAAAGTGGTCTCAAATGGTACTTCGTGCAATCAACTTGATTTATTGTATTTGATAACTTGTTTTGGTCTTGTTAAAAGAGTTCCTTGCATTATTATAGTCATTTGTTACCCTACTTTTTATTACGCCTTATAGCTCTTGTATACGTGCAATTTATGGTTAAGCTTGAATTACGGGGAATTACCCTACTTGAAATACGTGTGAAATATCACGCTTGTTAAGTTGTTATGAGCATTGCTAGTATTATTGCGTGCAAGGGATAACACTTAATTCATAATACATGCCCTCTTGAAATCATATCTTTAAAAGAAAACTTGTTACTTGCTGAATAAGTTGTATTCATGTTTTCCATGTTTTAAAACTTGCAGATGTTGGACCGTGAAATATTTAAAGTGACCTCCTCGGGATCTAGTAGATGATGGATGCACATATATGTTTACCACTGAAACTGAAATATGGATTTACCGTTTTAGCTTCTTGACTCTATTCCGATACGAGTATACGAAGTGTGTCGTAGAGTACTGCGATGAACTTACCTTTGAATTGTTGTGTACCGATGAATACAATTTTATCAATTTATAGTATGTTATTTCCTTTATGAACATGGGATTAGTTTTGGAAGATTTTGTAAAAATCCCACATTAAATACTGTAAATTAAAATGATGTTTCGTTAATGTAAAAATGTCGTTTTTACTTCAAGTATTGATACATGTGAATTAGTTATGTTTAACTAACTTTGGAAAATCTCTGAATCTGGATTACCCCTAAATGTATCAATACATGCAAGATAATAGGTTCAAACCAGTTTCTGTTTTGGGATATCCCAAGGTATTTTTCACATGGTTTAAGTTCAATTTCTGTAAATCATTCAATTCTTTACACATCTTGATAAATAATGCAATATTGCACCAATACTACTAAACATTGTTTTCAAAATGTTCCACTTTTAATAAAATCATGAAAATCATGTTTAAACTTCCATTATTATTTTGAAATTTCAAGGTTGGGATAACATACATTACTACTAGTATCGATACTTAGTATCGATACATGCAGTAGCGGAAATGTTTATATTTATTTACCTTCATCTTCTGCTACATCATTTAAAGTTATTTAAAGTTTTACATTTTACATGAAATTTGTGTGCCCGTTGGTATAAGAGCTTCGGTTTGAGATTCTGTAGGCATATCAGTGTATATGTATATGTGGTAATCTTGTTTCCAACTCAGCAAGGTATTCATTTTTATGTTTTACTTGCTTTTACATTGAGTATACAAATATGTTTTGTAGCATATAGAAGCATAGTAAATATGGAAATGCGAGAAAAGAAATGTGGAAACATAAAATTCATTCATAACTTGGATATTACAAAAGTTTAAATACATCGAAAGAAAAATAACAAGAGGGAGCTTCTAGAGATGCGGGACGTACCATGACCATCCTAAGATGATACTCGATCACTCTCACCTGCTCGGTGATAGCTCCTACCTGATCATTGATCCTCTCAACATACTCGCCAAAGTGCTAGATTGAATGGCTCAAGGCAGACCATACCTTCCTGGTCTCCTCCATGAAAGTAGTCCAATAGGCACCCTGAGGCATAATCTCTGGTCATGCCTCTTCTCGATCATAGATCAAATCAGCTTGTGCCTCCTCCTGTACCCCAGCCTCACCAGCACCACTTCCAACTCCTTGAACTCCAGTCTGTGGCTTAGGTACCTACACCCCAGGGCATGCCTCCATGTATCCCATCCTTGCCAATATCGCAGTCTCGAATAGCTCAATTGGATGCACTGTTTGCATCAACTCACTATCAAAACTTATGCATTCATGGCGCAAGATAGCTATCACAACTCTCTCGTACAGTAGTTTGGTGCTACGTGACCCAGCGCTCTCAACCAAGTCATCCAAAATCAAGTACACCAAGTCTACGCGCCTCCCAGCAACCACCCTCTCGAGGAACCATAAGTCTTCAGCCTGAAGAGTCAAATGCTTATACTGTCAAGGTCTAATCAAATTTGTAATTATAAGATGTAGAAACCTCCACTGGAAGAGTAAAAGCGAAGCCTAGTTAGGAACGTCAATCAGTATAAGATCGTCCAATATTACCTGACTCGCCCCCTACTTCTCAAATAGAGGGTCATATGTGAAAAATAAAGCCAACTTTGTTGAATTTGGTTAGCCTACAATCTAGCCTATGTTCACACCTATTTATTTGGTAAGCCACCATTAGCCCACAATCTAGTCTATGTTCACACCTATTTTTCTTCCATCCATTGTTGATTCTTTGTCCAAACTTTCCCTATAAATAGAGGGCAAAACCTCAATGGAAAATGCACCAAGTAGAGAGGAAAATAGAGAGTGAAAATAGTAGAGAGAAACATTTGTGAGTAGAGAGAAAATTAGAGAGAAATAAATTGTTTTCTCCTAAGTAATTTCCTACTTTGTTTTCTCCTATTACAAGAGAGGTTAAATATTGTTATCTCCTTGTATTTAGAGAGAAGGTTGTTGTAATTCTCCTACTATAGTGAAATCCTCCTATACTTGCCCGTGGACGTAGCCATTATTGGTGAACCACGTAAATACTTGTGTTCCATTTTAACCGCAATTTCTCAATTCCACTATACTTGTTGACCAACGCGATCCACGCCTTTCCTAACAAGTGGTATCAGAGCCAGGTTACATCTTTTGAAATTCTTAGTATGCTCTGTGGTTGCAGCCTTGACTGATCTTCCACATCAGAAAAGATTTCTTGAGATTGTTTTGTGTAGGGTCGGTGTTCACTATCACTCGGTATTATTACCAAGTCGTGAACAAAAATGGCAGCAAAGTATGAGGTTGAAAAGTTCAATGGGAACAATTTCTCGTTATGGAAAATGTGAATAAAAGCAGTTTTGAGAAAAGATAACTGCTTGGCGGCAATTGGAGAGAGGCCCGCGGATATCACTGACGATGACAAGTGGAACGAGATGGATAGCAATGCAATTGCTAATCTGCACTTAGCACTAGCTGATGGAGTATTGTCAAGTGTGGCGGAAAAGAAAACAGCAAATGAGATATGGGACACCCTAACGAAGGTGTACGAGGCCAAGTCATTACACAACAAAATTTTACTAAAGAGACGGCTTTACACCCTTCGGATGATGGAGTCAACTACAGTGACATACCACATCAACACCCTCAACACTCTATTTTCACAGCTCACATCAATGGGCCATAAAATAGAGGAAGGCGAACGTGCTGAAATTCTACTTCAAAGTCTACCAGATTCGTATGATCAACTCATCATCAACTTAACTAACAACAAAGAAGATCTAGTCTTCGATGATATTGCAGCTGCGGTTCTTGAAGAGGAAAGTCGGCGCAAGAACAAGGAGGACAGACTATCTAGTTCACAGCAGGCGGAAGCCTTGACGATGATGAGAGGGAGATCAACGGAACGTGGCCTCAGTGGGAGTCATACCCAAGGTAGATCTAAATCCAGAAGTAAGAAGAATGCCAAGTGTCATTACTGTGGCAAGAAAGGGCACTTAAAAAGGGATTGTTGGAGTCTTAAGAGAAATGAAGAAGCCAAAGGGAAGGCACATGAGATACCAAAAGCTCAGGGTTGTGTAGCAAGCACCTCATATGATGGCGAAATTTTATACAGCGAGGCAACGACTGTTGTTGAAGGCAGAAAGCATTTCACCAATGTCTGGCTCATCGATTCAGGAGCGACATGGCACATGACACCAAGGAGAGAATGGTTCCATCAATATGAACACATCTCAGGAGGTTCAGTTTTTATGGGAAATGATCATGCTTTGGAGATCGTTGGTATTGGTACTATCAAAATAAAAATGTATGATGGTACAATTTGCACTATCAAGGAGGTTCGGCACGTAAAGGGCTTGAAGAAAAATCTATTGTCTTTGGGACAACTAGATAGCATTGGGTGCAAAACTCATGTTCAAGATGGGACTATGAAAATAGTCACAGGCGCGCTTGTAGTGATGAAAGCAGAAAAGATAGCTGCAAATCTGTACATGCTTAAAGGAGATACTCTACAAGAAGGAGAAGCATCTGTTGCATCGGCAGGTTCAGCAGAAGAATTAACAATGATGTGGCACCGCAAACTTGGCCACATGTCTGAACGTGGTTTGAAAATTCTCTCTGAACAAGATCTTCTTCCAGGGCTCAAAAAGGTATCATTACCCTTTTGTGAGCATTGTGTCACTAGTAAGCAGCACAGATTGAAGTTTAGCACTTCTACTACTAGAAGTAAAGCTATCTTGGAGTTGGTTCATTCTGATGTTTGGAAAGCACCGGTTATGTCCCTAGGAGGTGCAAAATATTTTGTATCTTTTATTGATGATTACTCCAGGAGATGTTGGGTGTATCCAATCAAGAAGAAGGCTGATGTGTTCGAAGTTTTCAAAATCTACAAAGCGCGGGTAGAACTTGAATCTGAGAAGAAGATCAAGTGTTTGAGGACGGACAATGGAGGAGAATATACTGGTAATGAATTTAATATTTTTTGTCAACAAGAAGGTATTAAAAGACATTTCACGACGGCATATACTCCACAACAAAATGGAGTGGCAGAGCGGATGAACAGAACATTGTTAGAAAGAACGAGAGCAATGTTGAGAACTGCGGGGTTAGCTAAATCATTTTGGGCTGAAGCAGTCAAAACTGCTTGTTATGTGATCAACCGGTCACCATCAACCGCGATTGATCTGAAGACGCCGATGGAGATGTGGACAGGGAAGCCAGTTGATTATTCTCACTTACATGTCTTTGGAAGTCCTGTGTACGTTATGTACAATGCCCAGGAAACATCAAAGCTGGATTCAAAATCCAGAAAATGCATTTTCTTGGGGTATGCTGATGGAATCAAGGGGTACCGCCTGTGGGATCCCACTGCCCACAAGGTGATAATCAGCAGAGACGTAATATTCACGGAAGGCAAGGTACAAGAAAATGATAGCACTTTAAAAGAGCCAGAAACTACTACGGTTGAAGTTGAAGTTGAAAATAGAGAAGAACAAGAAGTCCGGGATTCTTCTGAAGCAGTACCGGAGCATGAAGAAGGAGAACAAGATGAGTTACAGTTCCTGAAATCAGACGATCAACTCGGGAGAGGAGAGAACCAGCTTGGCACTCTGAGTACATTATGGAGAGTAATGTTGCATATTGTCTACTGATGGAGGATGGAGAGCCATCAACTTTCCATGAGGCTTTAAATAGCCAAGAAGTTTCGCAGTGGATGGAAGCTATGCAGGAAGAAATTGAGGCTTTTCATAAAAACAAGACATGGGATCTTGTTTCGCTACCACAAGGAAGGAAAGCCATTGGAAATAAATGGGTCTACAAGATCAAACGTGATGGAAATGACCAAGTGGAGCGGTATCGTGCTAGACTGGTGGTAAAGGGATATGCTCAGAAAGAAGGCATTGACTTCAACGAAATATTCTCTCCTGTTGTTCGACTCACGACAGTTCGAGTATTATTGGCGATGTGTGCTACATTAGACTTGCACCTGGAGCAGTTAGATGTGAAAACTGCATTTCTTCATGGTGAGCTTGAAGAAGAAATTTATATGCTCCAACCAGAAGGTTTTGAAGAAAAAGGAAAAGAGAACTTGGTTTGCAGGTTGAACAAATCTATATACGGTCTCAAACAGGCGCCGAGGTGTTGGTATAAGAGATTTGATTCCTTCATTATGAGCCTTGGATACAACAGACTTAGTGCAGATCCTTGTGCTTATTGCAAGAGATTTGGTGATGGTAATTTCATTATCTTGCTGTTGTATGTTGACGACATGTTGGTAGCAGGCCCCAACAAAGATTGTCTTAAAGATTTGAAGGCACAGTTGGCTAGGGAGTTTGAAATGAAGGACTTGGGAACCGCAAACAAGATTCTAGGGATGCAAATTCACTGAGACAGAAATAATAGGAAGATTTGGCTTAGTCAGAAGAACTACTTGAAGAAAATCTTGCGACGCTTCAATATGCAAGATTGTAAGCCAATTTCTACCCCTCTTCTTATTAATTTCAAGTTATCCTCAAGTATGAGTCCTAGTAGTGAAGCAGAGAGGATGGATATGTCTCGAGTACCGTATGCATCAGCAGTGGGTAGCCTAATATTTGCTATGATCTGTACAAGACCACACATTGCACAAGCAGTGGGAGCGGTCAGTAGATATATGGCAAATCCTGGTAGAGAGCATTGGAATATGGTGAAGAGGATCCTAAGATATGTCAAGGGTACCTCAAATGTTGCATTATGCTATAGAGGATCAGAATTTACTATTAGAGGCTATGTAGATTCAGATTATGCAGGTGATCCTGATAAAAGCAAGTCCACCATTGGATATGTGTTTACTCTTGCTGGAGGAGCTGTAAGCTGGGGTTCAAAACTGCAGTCTATCGTGGCTACTTCTACGACGGAAGCAGAATATGTGGCGGCTACACAAGCTAGCAAAGAGGCAATATGGTTGCAAATGTTAATGGAAGAACTCGGATACAAACAAGAGAAGATTTCTCTATTTTGTGATAGTCAGAGTGCTTTGCACTTAGCAAAGAATCCAGCATTTCATCCAAGGACGAAACATATTAGAGTACAATATCACTTTGTACGAGAGAAGGTGGAAGAAGGAAGTGTGGATATCTAGAAGATCCATACGGAGGACAACCTAGCGAATATGTTCACAAAGCTGATCAACACTGATAAGTTCACATGGAGCCGATCCTCTATCGGCCTAGCAGAAGCATAAGCAGCATGAGAATGGCAAGTGTGGGAAGGATGGCAGGTTACAACAAGAGTGACTTTAAGTGGGAGAAATGTGAAAAATAAAGCCAACTTTGTTGAATTTGGTTAGCCAACAATCTAGCCTATGTTCACACCTATTTATTTGGTAAGCCACCATTAGCCCACAATCTAGTCTATGTTCACACCTATTTTTCTTCCATCCATTGTTGATTCTTTGTCCAAACTTTCCCTATAAATAGAGGGCAAAACCTCAATGGAAAATGCACCAAGTAGAGAGGAAAATAGAGAGTGAAAATAGTAGAGAGAAACATTTGTGAGTAGAGAGAAAATTAGAGAGAAATAAATTGTTTTCTCCTAAGTAATTTCCTACTTTGTTTTCTCCTATTACAAGAGAGGTTAAATATTGTTATCTCCTTGTATTTAGAGAGAAGGTTGTTGTAATTCTCCTACTATAGTGAAATCCTCCTATACTTGACCGTGGACGTAGCCATTATTGGTGAACCACGTAAATACTTGTGTTCCATTTTAACCGCAATTTCTCAATTCCACTATACTTGTTGACCAACGCGATCCACGCCTTTCCTAACATCATACACCTCTCCGCCCTCAACAATCCCGAAGACTTCCCTAATCTTCGAAGGGCCAATCTAAAACAACATACCCTTGACCATCATCTTAATGGTCCCATCACCTCGAGTCAATTGCTCGCTCTCGAATTCACTTTCACAACCCGTCATGATTATGGTGTTTTTGTAAAAGAAGTGCGTCATTCTCTCGCAAATTCTCTCCTCATTCTCCATAAATGACAACCACCCATATTGCTCGAAATATGGTAAAAACTCGAATTTGAATTGTCTAAGAAAAGGAATTTTTAACGTCCTACCCGGGATGATCAGATGCTTCCTAAGTGCTAAAAACCTGGTTGGTTTTCCCTAGCCCAGAAAAAAGGCATTAGGGAATGAAGTCAAGTTATCGATCTTGCAATCATAAACCGAATCACCTACTTTGTCTACCTCTACCTTGACCCCTTTCTTGTTGAAGGAGTAGAAGTAGTTCGTGCGCGACGTGCGGGTTGTGGGTTGATGTCGTGCCTTTGTTTTGTATGGAGCTCTTGTGCTCTTACCTACTCAGTAGCCTCAGAATCACGTGAGTCTTTGGAGGAAGAAGAGGAATTTTGTGAGGGGTGATAGGAAGACTCGGCTTCACCCTCTGCTTGTTGAGAAGTAATTTTTACTCGCGCCATTGTATTGATTTGAGGAAAGTTTGAAGAAATTGAAGGAGAAATTGAAGATTTTAGAGGATTTTGAGTGGATTCGTAGGTTTTGGAAGAATTAGAAGTAAGAAGAAATGAAAGAAATGGGTAATATAATGGTCGAAACCCTTCATCTCCACATGTATTCGATATACATAGTCACTGGATATTTATGCTTATACATGTATTGATACATGAAGAAATTTTAAAAAAAATTAAATTTGATCCATAATTTGAATTCTTTTGTTAAGGTTAAAAGATATGTCACACATAAAGTTCATCTCAACCCTCAAATTCCGCTTCAATGGATTGCTTAACTCAGGTTGTCCGAAAACAAACTTGAAAAATCAAGCAACTTGTCAATCATAACGGAGAGAGTCAACAAAGTCAACCACCTAATGATGGTGGATTAGCTACGGAAAGACTTTGATGCTTGAAACTACCAGTGTTTGAAGACGAGAAAGATCTAATCAATGCAGAAAATTGGATAAGGACTATCAAGCATATGTTTGCATATGCTCATACACCTACTGAGTACTAAAGAAAAAGTAAATTGTGCCACGTTCATGTTACGCGGAAATGTGGGATATTGGTGGGATACCTTATCTCAATTAGAAGGAGCCACAACTTTTACATGAGAGCAATTCTACAAAAATCTCCAACAAGTATTTTCCAACATCAGTACAAAATCCGAAACTCAATGAATTTATTCAATTGAAATAAGGATACATGAATGTGACAGGATACATCAAGAAATTTGAAGATTTGTCTCGATTTGCGGAAGGCATGGTTAGTCAACTCGATAAAAGATTAATCAGTTTATTGAGGGACTAAAACCCAAATTGAGTCATGATGTATTGATGTCATCCTCTACAACTGCTACATTTTCAAGTATCGTTGAACAAGCTTTGATGGCTGAACAAGTCGAAATGAAAATTATAGAATCTCGAGAAGTCTAGAATCCTAAAAGATCATTTCCTTGATGGAATCCTCGACCTACTAATAGAAATAGTGGTAATCAATTCTCGAAACCAATGCGGCCACAACCAATAATCAAAAAGCCAAAAGTTCATATTAAGGAAATGTATCCTTTAATTTGTCTATCCTGCAGAAAACCACACCGAGGTCCTTTTCGAACACAGCTGGGATTGTGTTATGGCTGTGGGGGAAAGGACATTTAATTCGAGACTGCCCGAATCAAAATGCTTTACAAGCCAAGCCTCCACGACCCGCTGGACAAATCTATGCAACGGTTCAGTCGAAAGCCTTTGAAAACAACAAAGTGATCATAGGTACGACATACATTTTTACTAAACAATCTTATACCCTATTCGGTTCTGGTGCAACTCATTCATTTATATCTACCATTTTGTGCAATGTCACCAAGTAGCAACTGATGTATCATCTAGTGTATGTGAAATATCTTTACCTGATGGAAAGATATATCAAACCTAAGTTCATATACCAAAAGCTAAAGTTTGAATTAAGGATAAGGATTATCCTATCGAACTTATTGTGTTTGATATCAAGGATTTCGATATCATCTTAGGAATTGATTGGTTATCAAATCACGGGATCATGTTGAATTGTAAAACCAAATCTCTTTGGTTCCCAACAGATGAACCCGTATCTTTTCCATCCTTAACAAAACTTCTAAAATGATCGATTTGGCAATTAAAGCCTCAAAATTGATATCCAAAGGTCACCCTGGATATTTGATTAGCTTACATCAAGTTAAAGCTGAGAAACTTCCAGAATTATCTACATTTCCGACTTCCAAAGGATTTACCTGGATTACCCCCAGATAGAGAAATTGGATTTAGTATAGAAACCATTCCAGGCATTCCTCCTATTTCAAAGACTCCCTACAGAATGGTTCCAACAAAATCAGTAGAGTTATGAAAAACAACTAGACAAATTATTGGAAAAAGGTTTTATTCGTCCTAGTACATCTCCTTGGAGAGCCCTAGTGCTATTTGTGAAAAAGAAAGATAAATCAATGCGTTTATGCATTGAATATCGGGAATTAAATAAGGTCACTATCAAGAATAAGTATCCACTCCCTAGAACTGATGACTTACTGGATCAATTACAAGGATCAACCATCTTTTCAAAGATTGATCTAAGATCTGGAGATCACCAATTATAAATCAAGAATGAAGATATTCCAAAATCTGCATTTAGAACTCAATATGGACATTTTGAGTTCATAGTGATGCATTTTGGCTTAATAAATACAATTGCTGCATTTATGGATCTTATGAACCAAGTATTTCGGAACTTCTTGATAAATTCGTAATCATCTTCATTGATGATATATTGATTTACTCGAAGATTCAACAGCAACACGTGAAACATCTGAGAATAGTTCTACAAATACTTCGTGAGAAGAAATTTTATGCCAAATTTTTAAAGTGCGAATTTTGGCTAAGTGAAGTAGTCTTTTTGGGACATATGGTATCAAAAGATGGAATTGCCTTGGACCCCAGTAAGATCGAACTTGTGTCTCAATGGAATAGACCTACAACACCTACAGAAGTGCAAAGTTTTCTAGGTCTAGCAAGATATTATCAGATATTTGTTCAAGATTTTTCTAATATAGCTATGTCATTAACTAGATTGCCACGGAAGAATATATCTTTCAAGTGGACAGAAGAATGTGAACAAAGTTTCAAATTGTTAAAGCAAAGATTGACTACAGCTCCGATATTAACCATTCCACTAGGAAACATAGAATTTACAATTTATAGTGATGCATCTAAAAATGTTCTTTGATTTGTGTTAATGCAACAAAATTATCTAGTACATGACTTGGAACTAGCTGTGATAGCTTTTTCCTTGAAGATATGGCGACACTATCTGTATGGTGAACGATGTGAAATTTATACTTCTCACGAGAATCTCAAGTATTTCTTTACTAAAAAAGAATTGAATAGGAGACAAAGGAGATGGCTTGAATTGGTGAAACATTATTACTGTGGAATCAACTACCACCCCGGAAAATTTAATGTTGTAGATGATGCCTTGAGTAAAAAAATACCTACAAAGGTTATTAGATCAAAAGAGCTACGAAAAGACATGGAAAGATTACAACTTGAAATCTTGGATTCAAGTAAGGCTCTACTATACACTCTGACAGTATAGCCATCCATACTAGAATTGATAAAGGAAACTCAATAGACCGATGCTTTCGCAGAAAAGTTGTGACTTAGAATAAGTCAGGGATCCTCTACTTTTAGTATTTCCAATGATGGAGTTATTATGTGAAATGCACGAATGTACATTCCACCTCAAGTTAAAGACAAGATCTTGGAAGAAGGACATAATAATCCATACTTCATTCACCCCAGAAGTACAAAATGTATTAAGATATCCGAACTCAGTATTGGTGACTGAAAATGAGAAAGGAGATTGCTGATTTTGTTACTAGATGTTTAACTTGTCAGCAAATAAAAGCAGAACATCAACGTCCGGGAGGTACTATGCAACCATTGCCTATCCCAAATGGAAATGAGATAAAATTACCATGGATTTTGTTAGTAGAATACCAAGAGTATCTAAGGGATATGATGCAATCTGGGTAATCATGATCGACTTACAAAAATCTGCACATTTTCTTCCAATGAAAATGACATATATGATGAAGCAACTTGCAAATATGTATGTCCATGAAATTTGTGCAACTACATGGAGAACCACTATCCATCACTTCAAATTGGGATCCTAGATTCTTATCGAAATTTTGGCAAGAATTGCATAAGAAATTAGGAACAAGGTTACAGTTCAGTAGTGCTTTCCATCCACAGACTGATGGGAAATCATCAAGAACGATCTAAACATTGGAAGACATGCTACGAGCATGTGTCTTGGATTTTGAACAAAATTGGGATTACATTTTAGGAAGTACAATCCCAATCGAGAAAGATTTATCGAGTTATTATAATTATAAAATCATTACAAATTGAATTCTCCTACAATTACAATTATCAAGCATAAATTAGAATGCCACCATATGAAGCTTTGTATGGACGGAGATGTCGATCTCCCCTAAATTAGCATGAAGTTGGAGAACGTGCATTAATAAACTCCGATATGCTGCAAGACATGTTAGAGACAGTTAAGAAAATTCGGATAGTATGAAAATGGCTCAGGATCGACAAAAGAGTTATACAGATAAAAGAAAAAGACCTCTCAAATTTGCAGTGGGGATCAAGTATTCGTAAAGATTTCTCCAACCAAACGATTACTGAGGTTTGGGAGAAAAGGGAAGTTGACTCCAAGATATATAGGACATTTCCCTATTTTGGAAAGAGTTGGTGAAGTTGCCTACAAATTGGAACCTCTTGAGTGACTACACAAAATTCATAATGTATTTCAGGTCTCAACTCTCAGAAATACATTCTTGATCCATCGCATATCTTGTGTGATATCCCAGAAGATGTTCAGCCCGACCTAACTTTGGAAGAAAAACTTGTTCGAATTTTTCTGCGAGAAGTGAAAAAGCTTCGAAATGAGGATGTTCTGTTAGTTTGAGTGTTATGGAGAAGCACAATGATTGAGGAGATGAGAAGAAAATATCCCAAACTATTCTAGGTAATTTGATAAGTGCATTATTAACACTTATTTAGTCCACTTGTTATCACATTTTGCTATTGGTTGATTCTATTCAATTATTTTTTAATGCATTTTCATGTTTTACGTCGTATAGGATCACGAAGGATGAGAAAAGAGGGAAAAGGACCAAAATGCACTTAAAATGAAGTTTGGAGACCAATGATGTAAATAGGTTATGTCCGTAAGATTCAGTGTTACGGCCATAACATTCAAAAGCCTAAAAATCGCCAAAAGTTAACTTACGGCCGTAACGTAACCTCGAAAATCAAAAAAGTTCCAGGGACCAGTTTAGGACTGTAAGCTCAAAAGTTATGGTCGTAACTTCGACACGGAAAAATTTCCTTGCTGATTTCATGATCCATCTTTGGTATATCTTGTGGGCAACCCTAGGGCACGTTTTTGGGCATATAAAAGGAGAAATCTACTACAGAACAAGGCTGGGAAAATATCATTGGCAAGCGGCTATTCTTGGAGCTTAAAGAGAAGAACAATTCCCACAAAGAGGTGAACGAGGAGCCAGATTCCTAGATTTTCTCCATGACTATGGTAGGCTAAGCCTCTCTACCTAGTTCGAAGGGGACGTTATATTTCATATCGTCTTGTTCATCAGTTTTCCCAAAATTGTAATGTTGTTCTAATTTCTTAATTTTGATTGTTGGATCTTTAAGAAGTTTTTAATTAAACCAATGCAATGATCAATTTGATTAAGGCCTTGCCTTATATTTTATTGTGTTGACATTTGCTATATTGAATGATTGGATCCGTATTTTTCGTGTTGTTCAATTCATAGTAGCAATTGGGAATTTTGTATTCCCATTGAAAATCCAACCTAGGTTAATCAATACGAGCTTGTGTGGTTGATAATCTAATTCATCCTGTTTCTTCTAAAATATGTCTAGTCATTGCATTAAACCTAAAGAGCTTATTTTAGGTTATCCAATATCTAAGGTTTGATTAGAGAGCTTATTCTAATTGAACACAATTAAGGAATAATCGGAGTAGTTAGAGCTTATTAATTACTTAAATCAAGAGAGAAACTGGACATGCGTTACTTGGGAAGTGTTAACATTGTGATAGAACACAACCGAACCTGAGAACTAGGGTTCCTTAATATTTGAATTTTATTCCGATGAGCTTTAATTGTTTATTTTATTATTCAATTCAATTACGAACATTCGAACTCAAACCCCCCCCTATGATTCTAATTGACAAGACACTATTTTAGTTCTCGTTTCTCGTGGGATCGACCCTTGCTTCCATTACTACATTTTTATTAATAGCGAAGGAGGAAATTGAATTTAATTTTTGTGCATCACGACACGTATCAAATTTTTGGCATTGTTGCCGAGGGAACGGTTAACCAATTTAGTGTTAATTAATTAGAATTTTATTTTACTGCATTTATTTTATTTTCCCTTTATTTCTGTAACTTTTCACTAAATATTGGTTGTCTATTTCTTTGCTTACATGTGTAAGACTCGATCAACTAATTTTGAATATTTTTATTTTGACCCAGAGATCGAGAGAACTTTTCGAAAGCAAAGAAGGGTAGCACAACAACCAATGGCAGCAACAAATAGCAATCTGACTCTCAAGCAACTAGCTACCCCAGATGTTGCTTAACAACCACTATGCATCACTTTTCCGGCAGTGGAAGAGAACAAAACCTTTGAGCTCAAATCTAGACTTATCCATCTGCTATCAACTTTTCGAGGACATCCTGGTGAGGATCCATACAGATATCTCAAGGAATTTCATGTGGTTTTTGATAGCATGAGTCCGACGGGTATCACCGAGGAGCAAATCAAAATGAGAGCTTTCCCATTCTCGGTGAAGGACGCTACTATTGATTGGTTATATTGTCTACCATTCGGATAAGTCACCACCTAGAGAGACATGAAGAGGCTATTCCTAGAGAAGTACTTTCCTGCATCTAGGGCTGGGACAATCCGAAAAGAAATTTGTGGGGTGCGCCTAAGCAATGGTGAAACGGTATATGAGTATTGGGATAACTTTAAAAAGCTCATCTCGAGCTGCCCCCATCACCAGATTAGTGAGAAACTCTTAGTCCAGTACTTCTATGAAGGACTACTATCGATGGACAGGAGCATGATAGATGCTGCAAGTGGAGGTGAACTGATGGAAAAAACACCGGAATAAGCACAGGCTCTGATCTCCAATATAGCTGAGAACACTCAGCAATTCAACTCAAATAGAGATATGCAAGTCCACTGCATGAATGAGGTAAGTCGAGAATGATGAGTTGGATATGAGTGAGGAACTGCAAAGTGCAATAGCTACACTTAATTCATTGGAGCTCGTCCCGCGTAGGTATGTCAAAACAATTCAATTGACAGACTATCCTTACAAATTGCTACCCTCTATTTTGTAGGAAAAAGTGGTGGAAATGAAAACCCTACTAGGCCATTTGAAATATAGTTATCTTGGAAATGGAGAAACACTCCCCGCGATCGCCTCATCAAACTTAACTAAGGTAGAGGAAGACAAACTTGTTCGGGTTTTAAGGGAGCACAAGGAAGCCATCGGCAGGACAATTACAGATATCAAGGGAATCAGTCCATCAGTCTGCATGCATAGGATACTGCTTGAAGAAGCAGCTCAACCATCAAGACAAGCTTAGCGAAGACTGAATCCAGTGATAATGGAGGTGGTGAAGAAAGAAGTTCTAAAGCTTGGGAGCAGGGATGATTTTTCCAATTTCAGATAGTAAGTGGATCAGCCCAGTACAAGTGGTGCCAAAGAAGTTTGGAGTGATAGTTGTTGAAAACAAGGAAGGAGAACTTGTAACAATTAGGGTGCAAACTGGATATCGGGTATGCATCGACTATAGGAAGGTAAACACTGACACCCGAAAGGATCATTTTCCCCTTCCCTTTATTGATCAAATGTAAGAAAAGTTAGCTGGTCATCTCATTATTGCTTTTTAGATGGTTTTCTAGGATATTTTCAAATTGCAATAACATCAAAGGATCAAGAAAAAGCCACATTCACGTGTCCATTTGGCACTTTTGCATATAGGCGCATTGTAGCGACTGAGAAATTTTCAAATTTAAAAGTTAGTTTTAATGAATTTATCACCACGACTCTACAATATTAACGGTCACTATTTTCAAAATAAGCGCTCCCTTCTAACCCTAGTAGTTATTTCAAGATTTTAAGAAAGAAATTTAAATTCATTTAAATAATAAGTTCCAATTTGCGTTAAATTTGTACAAAATCATTATTTTCGTATTAAACCCGAAATTTTATTTATTTCAAATTTGATATATTTTCAGTCAAAATTATTGATTATCTTTAATTTAAATTATTTCCTTTCATACACATATTAAAGTCAAAATAAAATTCTTAACCTCTCAATTTTTCCAAAAAACGTCCAAAGTTATTACCATTCATTGACAAAAAATTATTTCAATTTATTCCTTCTTCCTCAACGTTCTTCAGGCAGCAAATGACAGGAGTGACATGGTTTCTTCAAACCAAAAATGTCCCTGTAATCAAATGATTTATGTTACAATCTTCACTCTAAAAAACCAGCATATAAACTCATCTCTTTCCATCCAATTCCCTTCCCTCATGAGCATACAGCAAATTGAGTAAGTTAATTCTTTCTTCCATCTCTACCCACAATTTTCCATTACACAATGTGAGAGTCGAAAGTGGTCTTTCAATTCAGACAATGAGTCGGAGACATGCGCTGTTGAGCTTCACCGAACTACTTCAACCACCAATGTATGAATTGAACCACCAAACGCACACCACAATCAAACATCACACCTCCACAGTCGAACCCCCAACAGCAGACTTGTCATCTCTCTCATCCACCGTCTTCAATGAACCCATGACCGCCCTTCATGAATTTTTAGATACATCCACCAAATTGTCGAAACTCCTTTTCAAATTCAACTACCCGCCACCTCCAAACCACCTCATCGACACACCAAATTCAAAAAAACTTAAAACCTCAATCATCCAACCAATTGATACCCAAAAATCAAAACCCAAACCAAGAAACTCAAAACCTACTTTCGACCACCAGTTGACCGAAATAATGCCAAAAAATCGTAACTCCCAAGCCTCGATTTCGAAAAAAAAAACCCATGAAATAACCCAAAAATCTGTTGGGTGGATTTGTGAGTAACGCCAAATAATGAAAGTTTGTAAATCCGAGCCGAAATTTGGACAGAGTAACGGCAATGAAAGTACAAACAATGAAGAAGAAGAAAAGAAGGACAAAGCCGAGGCAAGAGTTGAACTCTTTGTCTTTAAGTCGAATTTACCCCGCAACGGTGCCTACGGATTTCGACAATCGACTCCCAAGATACAACGGCTTCACTTGTTTTTGTAGCAATCCAAAACACAAGTACAACGAACCAAATATAGGCTTATGTACTCCAAATGATGCAATGAAGGAAAATCAAAATAAATGAAATGATTTTGATTTAGGAGACAAGTGAGGATGAGAGGTGTTTTTGCATATCAAATTGTGAGGAATAGGACACCCAAAGGGTCCTATTTATAGACCATGAAAGGGTGTGGACGAAGTGGTTGAGGCCCAAACCATGCATCCTTTCCAAACAATGCACCTTTACGAAAAGGTGTCATTTGGCCGGACAACCGTGCGCCCGCACGGTTATAGATGGTGAGGTCGCACGGTTTAACTCAAAAATCCGAAAATAAAATTGACGTGTGGTCGCACGGTCAAATATTTTGACCTGATTTTCGTCCTTTTTTCGCAATTTCTCATTCATTCGATATTGGTTTTAGAAATGCCAAATATACCCTTCAATACATGCAGAGAAATCAAAATTTTGCCTAAACGAATTGAGCCGAGCTTTTGAGTATTTGGCCGAAATCGACACGAAGTCACTTTAATCGATTTTCAATTATCGATTTATTAACCAATATCCAACAAAATCTTCACACCCATACCACACTTGTCATCGCTAGGTTCCGGGGGCCTTGGATCGAAGGCGGCGAACCCGTCTCCTATCGCTCTCCCTCTCTCTCTGATTTCTCTGTTCACCGATTTTAGAGAGAGGGAGAGAAATGAGAAAGAATTATATAATTTTGATTTTTATAAAATTACTCCTTAGTCCCATGCTTTATGAATCATTTATTTTAGTTCCCATCATTCCTAAGTCTTTTAATTAAGTCCTTAAAATGTTTAATATGTTTTAAGTTCAGCTTAATTTTAATTGTCTATTTCAGTCCCTCCAGTTTAAAAAGGTTTTATCTCAGCCCTGCAGTTTCTGAAAATTACTGAATCAATCCCCAAAATTTATTTATTACTCAAATCAATGCTAAGGTTCATTATTTACGTGTAGCAACCCCTGATTTCTTACAATTGAATTATTTAGTCCTTAAAACTTTCAAAACCCTTTTTTTTTTACACAAATTCACTTTCCAAGACTTGATTATTCAAAAAGTATGATTTTAATTATTTATTTTATAGGGCTAGACGAGGTGCGAGAACACTAAAAATTTAATTCCATTTGCTCAAAACTCGAGAAATAAGGTAGACTCTTATTTACAAACTTTATCTTTTCAAAATGCGCATCAATGATTATTTGGATTATAAGTTTAGCATGTATGATTGTGATCATGAGAATTACTTGTTTTTCAAGTATGAGACTATGTTACGAGAATTTACTTGCTTAATTGCATGAGACTTGAACTTATATTTATTACTTGTTCATGAGACTACTGGTGATCTTTACACATCTGAGACTTGAATATCATGATTATGTGTTTTAATTTATATTATCAAATTATTATCGTACGCAGTCTATTGAGTATTTTTATGAAATACTCACGTTTTCCCAAAAATAATTTTGCAGATGATGGAGTTGGTAGTGAGGGGTATGATGGTGGCTATTAATGAGACTTTCGAAATGTGTTATTTCTTATTTACAATCTTATTTATCTTTTTAAGTTTATTCCATGTTCAAACTTTTTAACTGTTTGGATCTATTTTATAAAATTAAGTGAATTGAAAATTTAGTTATTTTTTTGCTACATTATTATTTTGAAAGTTAGTCCGAGATGATGAAGTGGCATTCCGGGTATTTAAAATTTGGGGCGTTACACGCATGCCTTTTGGTTTATGTAATGCTCCCGTGACATTTCAACGTTGCATGATGAGCATTTTTTTCTGAATACATAGGAAAAATCATAGAAGTGTTCATGGATGACTTTAGTGTGTGGGGTGATTCGTTTGATGCATGTTTAGATAACCTGACTTTAATTTTGAAACGATGCATTGACATTAACCTAGTTCTTAATTGGGAAAAATGACATCTTATGATAGATCAGGGGATAATGTTAGGCCATGTAGTGTCTGTCAAGGGAATAGACGTTGATAAGGCCATGTATTGTCTGTCAAGGGAATAGAAATTGATAAGGCCAAATTAGATCTCATATCTTTATTACCTTACCCTGCAAATGTGCGGGATTTTCAATATTTTCTTAGACATCCAGGTTTCTATCATAGGTTTATAAAGGACTTTTCCAAAATTGCATCCCCATTGTGCAATTTACTGCAAAATGATGTGCCATTTGAGTTCATTTACCTGTGCAAAAATGCTTTCGACCAACTCAAGCAACGGTTGACTACACCCCCCATTATTCAACCAATTGACTGGGATCTCCAATTTGAAATAATGTGCAATGCCAGTGACTACGTTGTGGGGGCTATCTTAGGACAACGGGTTGGGAGAGCAACCCATGTGATCTACTATGCCTCCCGGACACTAAATCAGGCTCAAGCAAACTATACCACTACTGAAAAGGAGCTTTTACCTGTGGTATTTGCTTTAGAAAAATTTTGCTCTTATTTATTGGGTTCAGGTTGTTGTTTTACAGATCATGCAGCTCTGAGACATCTATTTGTGAAGAAGGATGCAAAGCCGAGAATCATTCGATGGATACTCTTACTACAAGAGTTCAATTTGGAAATCAAGGATAAGGCAGGATTTGAAAATGTGGTGGTTGAGCATCTTAGCAAGGTAGTGAGGGCCGAAGATGACCTACCCTTGCCTGAAGCCTTTCCAGATGAAAGCTTATTCGCTATTGAAGCAAACTCTCCTTGGTATGCTGATTTAGTTAATTACATGACTTCTAAGCTAACACCTACTGGTCTTTCACAGGCAAGGAAGCATAAGATGAAGAGTGATGCCAGATACTACATTTGGGATGATCCATATTTTTGGAAGAGGTGTCCTGACCAAATCATCTGGAGATGAGTGCCCGAGTCTGAATACCAATCAATCCTCACTTTTTTCCATTCATATGCATGTGGAGGCCATTTTGGACTTAGGAGGAACGCACAAAAGGAATTGGAGAGTGGCTTCTATTGGCTTATCCTTTTCAAGGATGCCTACATATTTTGTAAGTCTTGCTACAACTGCCAGAGAACAGGTAATTTGTCCCAACGATATCAAATGCCTCAGACTCCTATAATTGTAAGTGAAATCTTTGATGTTTGGGGCATTGACTTCATGGGACCTTTTCTCCCATCTTTTGGTTGTAATTACATTCTTCTAGTGGTTGATTATGTCTCCAAATGGGTGGAGGCAAAGGCCACCCGTGATGATGCTAAGATTGTTGCAGAATTTGTAAAGGCTAATATCTTCAACAGGTTCGGCAAACCCCGAGCAATGATCAATGACCGAACAATTGAGGCACTATTGAAGAAATATGGAGTGTTGCACCAGGTGTCCACCGCATACCACCCTCAAACCAGTGGACAGGCAGAAATCTCCAATAGGGAGGTAAAGTCCATACTACAGAAAACGGTCCGGATAGACCAAAAGGATTGGAGCATTAGACTCGAAAATTCTTTGTAGGCATACAGAACCACTTACAAGATACCAATTGGTATGTCTCCATATCGTCTGGTGTTCGGAAAGTCGTTCCATCCACCTATAGAACTCGAACATAAAGCATACTGGCCATCAAGCAATGCAATATGGATTGGGAAACGATGGGAGATCATAGGAAGCTCCAACTGCAAGAACTGGACAAGATTAGAAATGAGGCTTATGAGAATGCGATGATCTACAAAGATCGGACCAAAGCTTTCCATGATCAACGGATTTCTCGAAAAAAAATTAGTAAAGGCCAGAAAGTATTTCTCTTTCAATTTCGACTCAAGCTTCATCTAGGTAAGCTTCGTTCTCCCTGGGTTGGTCCTTTTGTTGTCATTAATGTCTTTCCGCATGGTGCAGTTGAGATCAAAAGCTTGAAAATTGATAAGCCGTACAAGGTTAATGGGCATCGTCTCAAGCCATACTATGAAGGGTTCCAGACCACAAACTTGGAAGTTGTCACTTTGGAGAACAAAAATAAAGAGTGAAAGTCGATATAGAACTTAGTCGAGCCAACGACAATAAATAGAGGCGCTACTCGGGAGGCAACCCGAGAGAGGAGTTCCTTACTCTCTCAAATTCTCAAGTTGTTAATTTTTGTTATTAGTCATTCCAGCCATTTTCCCTATATTTGTTAAAAAAAAAAAAAAATTTGGGGACAACAATCAATTTACAGCCGTAAGTAGTGACTAGACAGTCGTTCCTTGATTCTGGAATTCTATCCAACACTTTGGTTACGGTTGTAATTACCTTTATTACGGCTGTAATGAACCCCTATATATTTTTTTTCACCAGCACGATACTTACGGTCGTAAGTAAATCCATTACGGCCATAAATATCCCGTCTTTTAAAATTCTGAAACCGCTCATTTCACTCACTCATACATTCTTCCCCCCCCCCCCCCACCCCCACACACACACACCCCAAAACTCCTCTCCAACCCTAAACTTTCTCCCCTATATTTCTCCATTATCATCCCTTCTATCCTCACTTTCGTGTCTAAAGATAACATTGTAGGATTGTGCACTTCTCATTTCTCCATTCCTCCCAGATTTAAAAGGTCAGAAATTTTAACCATTGTATTTTACTTGTTTTGCTCATGAGCATATACTCTCTAATTTTCTTGATTTTTTTTTCTTCTCAAACTTTGTTATTGTGGCCTTATGTTGTTGATTCCATATGTTTATGGGTAGATTTCATTGCTCCAATCCCAACACCAAAGGACCAAAACAACCAAGAATACCACATGTTTGACAAAATACGTGAATGACATTAAACTCTTTAATTTCACTCCTTGGCACTTGATTCCTTACTCTTTGACATTGTGAACACTTTGAAACCATGATAGGGGTTTGGGTGAGGATTTTATAGCACATAGATGTGATATTTTGGGTATTGATGTCTATACATTTTGAAACTTTTTCTTTGTTGCTAGACATTGAGGAATGATTGGATATTTGCACAATGTAGTTGAAACTTTCTATTGCTTTATGTTCACACTGTGTTTGCCTACTTTAGTTCTCTGATGGAATTGCTTTCTTAATGTTTAATATTTTGGGAGTATTCTGGGTTCTTTTGTTGAAATCGAATGTGTTCACCAAATTGTGTATGTGAAGGACTTGGTATGATCGCACCCCAGGGATGTGTTTATGTTATAATTTTTCCCTTATTCATTTATGTCGTATCGACCCCTATTTGTCACTCATTATCTATGTAGGATATTCTATGGCTCCACCAACAAAAAAAGGGAAGCAAGTGGCAGGAGAATCATCATCTGAACCCCGTCGAGAGAAACTTCAATCCAAACAGTGCATCAAGGAGAGGCTATTCTTGCCAAAAGATTTTCAGGGAATGCAGATCGCAGAGATAACCATTGCACCTAGTCCCTTCTGGGCCCGCTTTATGGAGTTCAATTGGGTGAAGTTTACTAGTGATCTGCCCTATGGTAATACCCCGCTCATCTTTAAATTTTATACACAGTTGAACAAAGAGATCAGCGATGAGGAATCTCCAGACTATCACCACACAAGAGTCACGAGAAAGCGGATTAAATTCTCTGAAGCAGTGATCGAGAGTTACCTTAGGATTGATGGCATGGGAGTCGTGCATCTGACTTTAACTGCTCATGGATTTTTCCCCGACAAAGAGGTGCTTCAATGGGCTCTAAAACCCAAATTCTACGACACACTAAATGTCGTCCACCATCAATACAAGAACCAGGACTTACAGATGGATGCCTGGTTCCTGCATCAATGGGGGTCGAGAAGTCTGTTCCTGTCTACTAGCCTCACCACTGTCTCTATCCTATTCCTCCGCGCTTATTATGCCATCACCAAAGGAATAAGGTTTGATTTAGGGCAGCACATTTATGATACCATCTGCACATATGCTCGCTTGATGCCCCAGAAACGAGGTATGCCATTTCCTTGTCTTATCACGGCCATCTGTCGAGCCCAAAGAGTCCCTGCTTTGGTGAGTGGGGATACCTTTGGACACGAAAATTGCCTCACCAAGGCTAGTTTAGAAAATGCCAGCCTACAGATTGAGGCAAAGAAGGGTAGAGGTGAGGACTCCGGAAGAATCTGATGATGATCAAGGGGCGAAAAGGACCGCCGCTGCGGAAGGGGACCCCACTAGTTCCACACTACAGCCCCCTTTGAGCTGCAAATGTTGGCTATGAAGCAAGCATTTCAAGTTCAGATGAACGTTATGCAAGAGGATCAACAGTCAATATTGGAAGAGCAAAGAGGCATTCGAGAGGATATTCGCCGGTTGCAGAGGCCCCATGACTGGCCACCATCTCAGTAGACCCCAAGGGAGTATTCACATCCCATCCTTTACTTTCTGTACTTTTTAGATCCACATTGAGGGCAATGTGGGATTTAAGTGTTGGGGGGAATGTTTTATTTTGTTATCCTTGTTTCATTTATGCAGTTTTTGTTATGCTATTTAGTTTTTTTGTGGTTATTTAGTTAGATTTTGTTATGATCAAACCATATTTTGGGTAATATGAAGCAGCCTCACTTTTGATAAATTTTGAGTAATCAAACTTCAAAATTGCATAATTGGATATGAAATGAGCACAGAGAGATGAATTCGTCCAACAAAATTTGAATAGATTGAAAATGGAGGTAAATTGTCAAATGTCTACCACGTAACCAACCCAAACTAAAATTGATATGATCCTTTCTATAATACCCTGAGCGACTTAATTCTAGTAGAGATTATTAGGTTTTTGTGAGTAGTCATGGTTTGAATTTTTTTGGACACTATCCTTAACCAATGGATTTGGAATTCGGAACTAAGATTGAGCAATGAACTATTACTCATAATTGGATGGGAGTAACACATGGAAACCATAATTTGTGAGCGTTTGAGCCGAAGAGCTATTTTTACTCCTTATATTAAGCTCGTAATTCTTTGATGTATGTTCTGCGTGGTTGGTTTGTTCTTGGATGTGCTCTCTTGTACATGCCGTTGTAGCTTTTTGACTCAAGTGCAAAATATAGTAATGGCATTAGGTTAAACCAAATTTGACTTTCTAAAAGGGCCTACCATGATACATGTATCAGTAGAAGCCCCTTTGAACCTTTGCATTTCTTTGAAATTTTGTTGCCATGCTACAAGCCACAGATACCCGTTCTTTCATGCTATCTCTATCTTGAACCCACAAGAGAGGAATTTCACAAGCTTGTATTGGTTGAGAAGTATTTGACGAACTAAGCTTCAAAAAGATTAGCGACTTCATTTTGTGCTAAGTAAGGATTAGATGGTAATGTGGTCAAAAGAAAACAGGCTGCGGAGAACTTATTATAAAAAAATAAATAAATAAATAAAAAATCCAATCAATTGGTCAAAGTACCGGATCAAGAAAATTCCCCTGTGAAGAAAATAAACCCTCAAGTTACACAACAAGAATCAAGTGTTGAATCGATTGGATAGTAGGAAATCATGGAAAATCACATTGAAAAGTGGAGGAAGAAATGATCATGTTGAACCAATTCGGCTTATGAACTCTCCTCTCAACTTAGCCTAAATATTTTTCTTTTATCCTACCTAACCCCATTACAACCAAGTAAAGACCTTTACTTTTTACTTGTGTTATTGTTGGCTCCGGTTATGACATCTGAGCAGTCTGTGGGAATGAATTCTCTATGCAGTGAGTTGAGTGAAAATTCTCACCTTTATACACTTTGTGCGAAGAGAGAAATATGTAGTGAGGGTCTTAACTCCCATTACATATAATTATGAATGGTTTGAATTGCTTGATTTAGGTTTGTGTTGTGGATTTGGGCTAGGGATATCTTGTTGACTGAATTCTCACCATGGGCAACTCGCATTAATCTGGTGGTTTTTGCTAGAGTTGGGCGAAACTAATACCATTATAATAACTCATTGATGAATGTTGAGAGTGTACTCACGAGAGGTGAAAGGATATATACCACATTGGGTTATGATTTGGGTCGGGGGTATTAAATTCGTATGTTTCTATTCTGGGGATATTAGATGATGCATCTCTTACACACACTATACACTCAGATTATACAATAAAATTTTCATGCTAAAGGAAGTGGGATGTAACCTTGAATCTCCAGATTATAAGTCTATCTGCTAGTTTGAGTCCTATTTCACTTCTTTCCATCATTGTTCGAGGACGAACAATAGTTCAAGTGTGGGGGGATTTTATAAGTGCTTTATTAACACTTATTTAGTCCACTTCTTATCACATTTTATTATTGGTTGATCCTATTTAAGTATTGTCCAATTCATTTTCATGTTTTGCGTTGTATAGGACCACGAAGGACGAGAAAAGAGGGAAAAAGGACCGAAATGCACTTAAAAATGAAGTTTAGGGACCAAGGATGTAAATAGGTTACGACCATAAGATTCAATGTTACGGTCGTAACATTCAAAAGCCTAAAAATCACCAGAAGTTAACTTATGGCCGTAACATCCACAGTTATGGCCGTAACCTCGAAAATCGGAAAAGTTCCAGGACCAGTTTACGGGCGTAAGCTCAAAAGTTACAACCGTAACTTCGACGCGAAAAACTTTCCTTGCTGATTTCAAGGTCTATCTTTGGTATATCTTGTAGGAAACCCAAGGGCACGTTTTTGGGCATATAAAAGGAGAAATCTACTACAGAACAAGGGTTGGAAAATATCATTGGAAAGCAGCTATTCTTGGAGCTTAAAGAGAAGAACAATTCCCACAAAGAGGTGAATGAAGAGCCAGATTTCTGGATTTTCTCCATGACTATGGTCGGCTAAGCCTCTCTACCTAGTTCGAAGGGGACGTTATATTTCATATCGTCATGTTTATCAGTTTTCCCAAACTTGTAACGTTGTTATAATTTCTTACTTTTGATTGTTGGATCTTTAAGAAGTTTTTAATTAAATAAATGCAGCGATCTATTAGATTAAGGCCTTGTGTTATGTTTTGTTGTGTTGACATTTGCTTTATTGAATGATTGGATCCGTAATTGTCGTGTTGTTCAATTCATAGTAGCAATTGGGAATTTTGTATTCCCATTGAAAATCCAACCTAGGTTAATCAATACGAGCTTGTGTGATTGATAATCTAGTTCATCCTATTTCTTCTAAAATATGTCTAGTCATTGCATTAAACCTAAAGAGCTTATTTTAAGTTATCCAATATCTAAGGTTTGATTAGAGAGCTTATTCTAAATAAACATAATTAAGGAATAATCGGAGTAGTTAGAGCTTATTAATTACTTACGGGTGATAAATCAAGAGAGAAACTGGACATGCGTTACTTTGGAAGTGTTAACATTGTGATAGAATATAGTTGAACCTGAGAACTAGGATTCCTTAATATTTGAATTTTATTCCAACACGCTTTAATTGTTTGTTTTATTATTCAATTCAATTACAAACATTCGAACTCAAACCCCCTATGATTCTAATTGACAAGACACTAATTTAGTTCCCGTTCCTCGTGGGATTGACTCTTGCTTCCATTACTACATTCTTAGTAATAGCGAAAGAGGAAATTGAATTTAATTTTGGTGCATCACGATGCGCATAATAATTTCTAGGAAGAAATTCATATAGGGGGAAGATTGTAACATACCAAAATTTTCCCTAATTATTAAAGAATTAAATAATTCAAAACATCTTAAAACATGTATCGATACATGTTCGCCATGCATCAATGCATTGTATCGATACTTGCAGAACGGAAATCACACCTGGCAAGCTAGGATCTTGTGTTATGGACCAATCAACTATGGACAAGTGTCAAGCATGTAGAGGCTAACTACATGCAGACATCCACCACCTACTTATAGTATGTATGAGTCAATAATCTAGGGTTAGAGTTATGATAATCAGAAATCATATTTTGATCCAAAAATCTGAGATTTGAGGGGGGAAAACCGTGTATAAATAGTCCTAAAGTTGTGAATTGAAAACACATCTCTAAAAAATACTGAAAGCAAATTTTAAAGAACCATATTTCAAGAGTTCTTCTTAAAACGTAGTTTTTAGATTTTGATTCAAAAGCTTGATCCTAACAAGTTCTACCACGTTTCTGCAATGATCGAAGATTGTTAAAATAAACAAAATGTAAGGTTTTTGAAAGATTAGAGATCAATTGCAGAAACAGTTCTTTAGGTATCGATACATGTCGAACATGTATCGATACATTGATTTATTTTCTGAATACAGGATTTTAGTATTTGATTCTTTGTTGAGTTTTAGGTACCATAAAAGGTAAGTAGCATTTTCAAAATGGTCTCAAATGCTACTTCGTGCAATCAACTTGATTTATTGAATTTGATAACTTGTTTTTGTCTAGTTAAAAGAGTTTCTTGCATGATTACAGTCATTATGTTGTCCTACTTGTTATTATACCTTACCGTGCTTGTATACGTGCCATTTATGGTTGTGCTTGATTTACGGGAAATTATCCCTAGTTGAAATACGTGTGAAATACCACGCTTGTTACGTGATTTTAAGCCCTACTAGTATTATTGCGCACACGGGATAATATTTGATTCGTAATATGGGCCCTCCTGAAATCATATCTTTAAAAGAAAACTTGCTACTTGCTGAATACGTTGTATTCATGTTTTTCATGATTTAGAACTTGCAGATGTTGAACCGTGAAATATTTAAAGCGACCTCCTCGAGATGGAAACTAGTAGATGATGGACGAGCGTATATGTTAACCACTGAAACTAAAATATGGAGTTACCCTTCCAGCTTCCCGACTCTATTCCGATACGAGTATACAAAGTATGTCCTAGAGAACTACGATGCACTTACCTTTGAATTGTTGTGTACCGATGAATACAATTTATAGTATGTTGTTTCCTTTATAAACGTGGGATTAGTTTTGGAAGATTTTGTAAAAATCCCACATTAAATAATGTAAATTAAAATGATGTTTTGTTAATGTAAAAATGTCATTTTTACTTCAAGTATTGATACATGTGAATTAGTTATGTTTAACTAACTTTGGAAAATCTCAGAATCTAGAATACGCCTACATGTATCAATACATACAAGATAATAGGTTCGAACCAGATTCTGTTTTAGGACATCCCAAGGTATTTTTGACATGGTTTAAATTCAATTTCTATAAATCATTCAATTCTATACATAGCTTGGTAAATAATGTGATCTTGCACCGATACTACTAAACATTGTTTTCAAAATGTTCCACATTTAATAAAATCATGAAAATCATGTTTTAACTTCCATTATTATTATAGAATTTCAAGGTTGTGATTAAATATACCATTGATAGTATCGATACATGTAGCAATGGAGATGTTTATATTTATTTACATTTACCTTCAACTTCTGCTATGTCGTTTAAAGATTTAAGTTTTACATGAAATTTGTGTGCCCTGCAAGTGCTGGTATTAGAGCTTCGGTTCGAGATTCTGTAGACATCTCGATGGTATATATATATATACGTGGTCATCTTGTTTCCAACTCATCGAGGTATGCATTTTTAAGTTTTACTTGTTTTTACATCAAGTATACAAATATGTTTTGTTGCATATAGAAGCGTAGCAAACATGGAAATGCGAGAAAAGAAATGAGGAAACATAAAATTCATTCATAACTTTAATATTACAAAAGTTTAAATACATTGAAAGAAAAATAACATGATAAATAATAAAGCCTATGGGATACATGAGGGGGAAATGATGAAACTAGGGAGCATCTGAAGATGCGGGTCGCACCACGACCATCCCAAGACGACGCTCGATGACTCCAATCCACTCAGTGAGAGATCCTACCAAATCGTTGATCCTCCCAACATGCTTGGCCAAGTGCTAGATCGACTAGCTCAAGGAATACAATACTGCATCGACTCCTCCAGGAAAGTAGTCTAGTTGACACCTTGAGGCATAGTCTTTGGTCCTGCCTCTTCCTGAGCACAGCTAGACTCAGCTCGTGCCTCCTTCTGCACCCCAGCCTCACTAGCTTCACCTTCAACTCCTCGACCTCCAGTCTGAGGCTTAGACACCCACACCCCAGGGTGTGCCTCATGTATCCCATCCTTGCTAATGTTTCAGTCTCGAATAGCTCATTCAAATGCACTGGCTGCATCAACTCACCATCAAAACTTATGCCCTCATAGCTCAAGATAGCCATCACAACTCTCCCATATAGTAGCTTGGTGCTACGTGACCCCGCACTCTCAACCAAGTTGTCCAAAATCAAGTCCACCAAGTCTACGTGACCCTGCACTCTGTAACTTGTTTGATGATAAAATATGAAATAAATAATGTTGAACCAACTTACATCTAAAGGGGTGAATATGTGTTTAATATGAAATAAGTTTTAATTATTAAATAATTGAATCTAGATAAGTAATAATCAAATTATTGCATAGTAAATAACCAATCCATAATAAATAATTGCATAAAATGTAATGAACACTAGAATTGGCAATGAATGAAAAACCTTTAAGAACTCTTCAAGAGAAACTACATTTAGGAAACTTGTAAGTAAAAATCAACTAGAAAATATTGGACTCATGGAATTGGTTCAAACAGAATTAAATCTTTGTACATTCTGACCCCTAACCAGTAGATCATTGAAGAACATTTTCGATTTGCTTCCAATATCTTCCGACAACTCTGGACTTTTCTCTCCACATGGATTCCCAAGAATGAACCTCGTTCTTCACTAACTGGAACTCCAGCTGCTCCTTCCCAACTTCAGAATCCTGAAGGCTTTATGGAAAAGGAATTAGGCTCTATTGGTCAGATGACACCATCACTCGAGTAGTTGTCTAGCAAAATTTGCGCTGCCAGGTTCCTATTAAAGTTGCTCAAGCAATAGTCGAGCGAGAATTAAGCCGTCCCTCCTTAGCAGAAGACTTCACTTTCAACATGCAATTTTTGTCAACAATATTAGCTCCTTATTCAAGGTAAGATTGTAAACTTTTACCCTCTACATTCTCAAACAAGACTTCACTTCGGACCTACATTTTTTATTTCAACAATGTCAACTCTTTATCGGTGGCGGATCCAACACTTGACGAGGTCCAACTGCCACCGGTGCTTGTTGAATCCCCATGATTTCACTTTTTATTTCAGTTTTCTAGTTTTAGGCGCAACAATTGAAGGAGAGGGGGAGGCAGACTTGTTTCTTTCTTTTTTATTATTTTTTTCAGTTGACAAATATTGGCCCAATAAGTAAAGCCCAATAACACTAAAATATAAGTATACATTAGACCAAATCTTATGCTGATTCAATTGCTTCCAATCCCTCAATGCGATTTCACCTCTTTCTGCCCTAGTGCAAATGAAAAAAAATTGCATGCCTCCTTAAGTCCTCCACCTGGCCCTACCTCCCTCCCTCCATTTCCTTCAATCTACGAGGCTAGTAGGCCAACACCACCATACCATCGCCCAAAATACTGGTCTCACTTCTTTGATTTCATAGGTTAGAAATGTTTCCTCTAACTCTATTCATGAAATTTTTGTCGATTTGGGTTAATTATTACCATTCCATTGTAAGCTCCAAATTTTCCTTTAATTTTTTGAGCTTTAAATATATTTTTTTTATAAATTGATTGTAATTATTGGTAATTTATAGTTTTGGTAGTGACTTGAGAAATCACAGATTTTGAGACACATAATTTTTGAATTGTAGTGATGTGAATTGTGAATGAAATATGTAATTTATATGTCAATTTCATTGGTAATGTGTATCTTATAATGGAATATTTTTTCAACCTAAGGGAAAGTCTCAACCTAGTTCTTCTAGATCCAGTGGTGTAGCTATACTCGCTAATAATTTTAGTCAATCACACGAATTGGTATGCTTTGATAACGCAAAGAAGTATTTTGCTTAAATTAATATGAATAATATTTAAGTGATCTATGGAAACGTCTACCTATTGAGTCATATGATTGTAATATTAGAGATGGTGTTAGGATGACATAGATGAATGTCCTTGTCAACCACATAGACATGACTTTCCAAGAGACCTATGGGAAGTGATAGTAGGTGTTTCGGGAATTAATGGTTCTCTGAAATTTATATCATGTATTTTTCATACTATTTTGGTTTGTATTAGATTATACTAGTATTCGTACCCGTGCATTGCATGGAAGTGTTAATTTCTAATTTTTTATTTGAAATATTGGAAAAAAGGACAACGGAATAAAATAGTTTAAAATTTAAATTTATCATTGTAACGACCCGGGTCCCGCTTAACGGGCTGTCCCGATCATTAAATGACGGCGTACTGTCCCCACTGTACCAATACGAGTCTTTTCAGCATGCTTTGTCCTCACTCGCACACTCCCCGAGAAAACTTCCCAGGAGGTCACCCATCCCAGAATTTCTCCAAGCCAAGCACGCTTAACTTTGGAGTTTCTAACGATGGACTTCCGAAAAAGAAGGTGCACCTTGTTGGTATGAGTAGTACCTATCATTTCTTTTAAGCTTTCTTAGTCAGGGTATTACAATCACCCCCTGTTAGACTCGCGACGTCCTCGTCGCGCTTAACCCATTTGAGGATCTGTTGCCAGGCGTTGGGATTCTAGAGGTGGCTCCCGCCCTATGACGTAGCACTTAGTTCCCGATTTCCGGCTAGCGGCCGTCTCTGATGCCATTTGTAACGACCCGGGTCCCACTTAACGGGCTGTCCCGGCCGTTAGATGACGGCGTACTGTCCCCACTGTACCAACACGAGTCTTTTCAGCATGCTTTGTCCTCACTCGCACGCTCCCCGAGAAAACTTCCCAGGAGGTCACCCATCCCAGAATTTCTCAAAGCCAAGCACGCTTAACTTTGGAGTTTCTAACGATGGACTTCCGGAAAAGAAGGTGCACCTTGTTGGTATGAGTAGTACCTATCATTTCTTTTAAGCTTTCTTAGTCGGGGTATTACAATCATACAAATAGTAAAAGTTTAACAAAAAAAGTACGAAGATTACATATACAAATTAGAGCTAATTTAAATTTCGGAAAACTTCTTTGAAGACTACGTTTGTAGTTGTATTGATTCATTCACGATCTTTATTAAAAATCATGATCTATAAACCATTACGATTTGTCACCCTAGAAACTGCATCATATAACTGTCTGTAGTTGAATATTGGATTTCTTAGATATAACCCAACATTTGATAGCGATTGTCTTGACTCTTCTTGATAGTCATTGCATATGATATAATTAATGGAAATTGCATTCTTCGAAACCTAAATGGTAGTCTTGCATCAAATGGAGTTAATGACATTCTTGGAATAAGGACTTTGTAACCTGCATTGTTTCCTAAAAGAATCTTTGCCTCAATGACATGATTTCCAATTCTTGTTATTATAAGCATGGTATCATTGCATGGTCCAGCTAAATGATCTATATTCCTCAACAAAAATTACAGGTATTCCAACCTTCAACCGTAACTCATGATTAGGCACACCTGAACATTTTATCCCATTCAAAAATTATGGGGAGTGAAGATCTTGAAGTAAACCAAAATTTGTATCTGATTTGCAAGTCACATCAGAACTCAAATATGTCTTCATCTCGGCTTCATTACGTGATACCATATACTCATTAACCATATCAACGACATCAAGAGTTGGAACAAGTATGGCTCTTCCTTGAAGAAAGGAACTATCATCAACTTGACTCAATACCGCAGGATAAGTGCTTTCTAAAATTTCTGCAATTGAATCATTTGTTGCATTTAACAAAATATCATCAGGTATCTCAATCTCAGCATGACCATAATTTGGACCTCTTGCGATTCCATCTCTGATGCTTGAAATCCAATCCAGATTTTTTTTTAATTCAACGGATTCATTATCTGTACCTAGATTTTGAAGTCTCATCTTCTTCGTTAGTCTCAAAACTATACAAAGTCTCCAAAGATATGAGGAGTTTATAGCTACATGGACAATGTCTTACCTACTACCTTTGGGAATCACAAGCCATGTTTTTCTAAAATCTCCACCAAACACGATTGTCTTTCCTCCAAAAGGTTGCTCCATACTCAAATGGTTGCTAAGCCTCATAATGTCTCTCATGGTTCTATCCAATGTTTCAAAGCAATATCTATTCATCATGGGTGCTTCATCCCAAATAATTAACTTGGTTTTCAAAATTAATTCTGCCAATGGACTACCTTCTTTAACGTTGCATGTAGAATCTTCATTTGGTTTCAAAGGAATGTAAAATCTAGAGTGAGCAGTTCTTCCACTTGGAAGAAGAAGAGAAGCTATTCCGCTGACGCAACATTTATTGCAATTTCACCCTTTGACCTTAGAGTAGCAGGCAATGTTTTCCAAACAAAGGTTTTCCCTGTTCATCCATTTTAGTACCAAAAAAAAAAAAAATACAACTATGGTCACTAAGAACTGCATCCATTATCCTCTCATATACATTCTTTTGTCCATCCGTCAAATTTGAAACATATTTTTTGTGCTCATTTTCCAATCTTTTCCTGTCATGACAATTCATCATGTATGAATTTATTTCCAATAACTACAAAATATTCAGTATTTGGAAATGGCATCGATTGATATTCCCGCAAAGTCTTGCCACTGTTTCTTAAAATCCTGTCTAAAAATACAATTAATCATAAATTTGGTAAAGTCGAACAATTTTGTAATACGTTTAATCGGTACATATCTAATAAATAAAAAATAAAATAATACCTTGGTGATTCAAATTATTACGCTATATGTACAATATGTCTTCTGATAGATGTTGCCAGCTTTTTTCCCACACAACTTCTGGCCTCGATAGACAATCTGCCAAAAGTAAAGTAGCAAATAGATTTCTCAGAGAATGTGCAGCTGGCCAATGATTTGCCTCAATAATTCCGTTGATGTATTCCATATCATCGTCCAAAAGTCCAAGTGCGTAGCAAGCATCCTTAAAACATTTATATTGAATTCCATTAATAGTCTGGATTTCCTCATAACTTCTGGGACCATGCACAACGTTAAGAAGTGTTCTTACATAATACATTTCACCACAACCCGAAGGGACATAAAATATTTGTCCAACAGAAAACCCGTGTTTCTTGGGTTGCCATTCTCTAGTAGGTTGCTTCCATACAAACTTCATTGAAAATTCTGCATATGTCAAATTACATGCCTCTGGAATTTCACTATTGGCTTCCATCCAAGGTATAAACATGGTTTGGTTTATCGTTGGTCAGTTGATTGACGACTTTATTAGATCAGAATCTGAAAAAATGATGTTCTACTCATTTGGAAGATGGAAACTTAACCGTTCAACTGGAGGATCTTTGTATTGTGTCTCAAAACCAAAAATTCTCCAAGAAGCTTCACATACTTATTTCATCCAAATTGTTTTCTGAATCTTCATTGTAAACACTGTTGTAAAATGAAGCAGTCACACGATCATTCCTTTGTTCACATACTTAAATATGTACTTGATTGACCTTGACTGATTGCACCATTCCAGATTCATATGAGCACCATACTATATCAATAAGTATCGATTTTGGGGAACAACGTAACGGTTATCAAGATCAACATCGTTCTTATTCACAGTTCTCCCATTGTCCCTTCTCCTGTAAACTGGATAACCATCCTCATCAATATTTGTGCAATCGATAAATTTTTTTGGAAAGTGCTTGGCACAACTACCATTAGCCATACACAAAGAATTTCTACTGAGATGTCCACATGGCCCGTGTATCATTAAATCTTTCACAGCAACATAATGTTTCGGAACTTCTTCTTCATCAGGAATTTCAGCTGAAATGATTTTGTTAATGGCTTCTAGATTGGGATATTTGTCTTCTTAAGATAGAAAGAACACTATGTGAGCATGTGGCAATCCACGCTTTTGTAACTCCGCGGTATAAATCACTGAATATAAAAATCAATCCAGATAAAACACTGTAAAAAAAAAAAAAAAAAAAAACCATACGTGTAATTAACATGATATTAGTGGAAGACCATACATTAAATTAAATAAAACATTAATCCTTAATATATTTTAAATAATTACAATTTTCCCCCAATATTATCAATAAAATTATTAAGTTAATATTATTTATTTATACAATTAATATGAGGAGAAATCACTATAAAAAAAAAATCATCGCACAGTTTCACTTTAATCATGTATTAAAGTTAACCTTCCAAGTTTATCAATGAAATATATTTTATATTTACATTTCCAATGATATCCCTTATTCATCGATAACTAATTTAGATTGACACAAACTCTCATCAAAGATAACTGAATGTAATTGGAAAAATACATTATTAACATTTTGTTATCATAACAATTTCTGTTTAAAATTAACAGTTGACAAAAGAAAGATGTTCTAAAAAACCTAGATGACTACGTAAATACATTAAATTAAAGAAAACATTAATCATTAATATATTTTAAATAATTTCTTTTTTCCCAAATATTATCAATATAATATTTTGAAAATTGCTATTTATTTAGACTAGTTCAGTTCTCCTGCGCGTGTAACACAGGAGAACTTATATGAGCTTTGCCTTTAAGGAAATCTCATATGCTGACACCTTTAACTATTTTTTTTATTTTTTGTTTTATATTGTAACTTTTGTTTGATAAAATATTGTTTAGTTTATAAATTAGTTTAATTATGATTTCGTTTTTAAAAGTATGAGAGAAAATATGTGTGGTTAAAAAGCGATTTGAAAAATTGTATAATTTATAAACTGATTATAAATTAGTTTATTTTTTTTACGAAATGAATGTTTTTTCTATTTATTTTATCTTATAATTTGATTTTTTGTCATGTATTATTTTTATCTTTTATTTTGTCATAATAAATTTTAATATACATACGTATATTAAATTTCATTTAATATTCATAATAACACCATAAATTAAGTTTGATATTCAAAACATCGCAATACATTTAATACATACTTTGCTTTGTAAATAAATAAAAAATGAATTACAAAAGAATTCAACAAAAAAAGAAATAAACAAACTTTGAAAATATTTTTTATCCTTTATTTATTTTTTTGAATAAAGTGCATTTTTTGAATGAGTGAATGAAATGTATATGAATAATGAATTTAATAGGCAAATGTGCTTTTGTTTGATAATACTGTTTGATTTATAAATTGATTTATTTATAATTTTGAGGTAAAAAAGTATTGGTTGAAAATTGAAAAGAGTAAATATGTGTGGTTAAAAAATAATTTGAAAAATTGTATAATTTATAAATTGGTTTATAAATCAATTTTTTTTATTACCAAATATAGGTTACGATATTTTAAATATATATGATAAAATTGAAAAAAAAAAAAAAAAAAAAGGTTGTCAGCCGCATAATTGCGGCTGACAACATGTGACCTTGGCAAAAGTCAAGGCAAAGCTCACTTTGTTCTCCTGCGCGCAAGAGAACAAAATCGTTATTTAGACAATCATTATGAGGGGAAATTTTAAAAAAAAAAATGTAAAATTTAAACTTTAAACTTTAATCATGTATTGTAATTGACTTTCTAAGTTTATCAATAACATAGATTTTAGTTTTACACTTTCGCTAAAATTAGAGAGTATGTTAACAAATTAAGATTGACAGTAATTTTAATTAAAAATAACTTAACATAATTGAAAAACATTATTCATTAATTTTTTTTATTTTAAATAATTTCAATTTTCCCCAATATTATTAACTTAATATATAATTAAGTTAATACTATTTATTTATACAATCAATATGAGGAGAAATCACAAAAAAGAGCTACAGTTTAATAGGGGTTTATTCAATTGTGATTTCGAAAGACATTTAAAGACTTTTTTTGATGGACTTTTTTTAATGGATTTCATTGAATTTGATTGACTTTTATGGATTTATATAGACTTTTAAAAACTTTCGTGGACATTTATTTAAAAGACTCTCATATACTTTCAAAGACTTTTATAAATTGATTTAAAAGACTTTCAAATACTTTTAAAGACTTTTACAGACTTTTATTTTTAAATTGAAAAACATAAACGCTAATAGATTAATTTTCGTATGATGTAAATATGAATCGTTAATAATAATTATATGTAAAGTGAATTAAAAAAAAAAGCGTGAGATATATAAATAGTTTTAAGACAGAGAAACATTTGTGATTAAAAAAATGGGGGGAAAATAAAATCGCATTTGATATCGACATAAAAATTGTACTATGTTCATAAAAAAATTTCTAGAAAAAATTCTTGAATCACTTTACTTATTATTATTTGTTTTGACACAATTTATTTATTATTTTTCTATAAGATCTTATGGAATTTTAGTTAGATTTATTTTCAAAAAAAAAAATCGAAAAAAACGATGAAAAAAAAAAGAGTCCAAATATAAAGAAAAAATATTTAAAATAAAAAAATACAAAAAGTTGAAGAGAAGAGAAATAATGATTTGTTTAGTCAAATGTTTAAAGTTTCTAAAAATAATATGAAAGAAGAAAAATATAGAATAAATAAAATTACAATTTAAAAGAATTTTTTTTTTTTTTTTTTTAAAAATCTTTCAAAATTTTGGAGGTTAATGAGACAAATAAAGAGATTTTGAGGTTGTACTTTATGTTTAGAAGTTAGTACATAGAGGATTTCGTAGGTATCTTTAAAAGTAATTGATAATTTTAATAAAACGGGACTTTTAAAGACTTTTAAAAGTCTTTATACAATACACCATGACTTTAAAAGACATTTTAAGAGTCTATTAAAATCTAGATTGAATAACTCAAGATTTTAATGGATTTAAAAAAGTGTAGATTGAATACCCCCAAACTTTTAAATTCCATCAAAGTCTTTAAATTTCTTTTCAAATCCTAATTAAATAAACCCCCTAAGTTTAATCATGTATTTAAATTCTGGTTGACAGACTACTTCCATTAAAGATATCTGAATTTAATTTAAGTGGAAAAAAATATTATTTACATGCACGTATTAAACTTAATATATATATTTGGAACAACTTAAATTGAAATATTATTATGTAACCTGCAAATCAATGGCATTACTGTAGAAAAGCTTTAGAGAAGAAGTCAATGGCATTTGAATTCAGAATTTAGGATTCGAACATGGTCTTCATTCACCATATAAAATTTTTGAAATTTTTTTTTTAGTACTAAGATACTAACGAAATTATTAATTTCTCTTATTATAAGACATTTCTCGAAACATCTGTTTGTATGTAATTAGAATTTGACAGGCAGAAAAATTTAAAGTCCAAACATAATGATATTTCATTACTTCTGCATCTTAGTCAAGTACCAAAAGCCAAAATTCTTGCAGAAGACATTAATTAGGAGACACTAACTTAATTAGTTATGCATAAAATAAAACATTCAGAAGCCAAAATATTTCAAGTTGCATCTCAAACTACTCCTCGAACTTGATAACTTTCCTAAGTTTATTGGTTGAGTGTTTGGATTTCAATCCTCCATCAACCTTTTTGCTGTTTACAGTCTCACCATCTCCGTCTTCCAAAGACAATCTCTTGGACCTTCTTCAATGGAGTGCTTACCTCATCTTCACTTGCACATCCCTAAATTGACAGATAAGAATCAGCAATACCTTCAACATTTTCAACAGAAAATTAACATTATGGAAATGAGAATTTTCCTAATGGAATTTTTTTTTTTCACACCTTCAAGTGTTCGGTGTCATCTTCCTTTAACTTCGAAGCATCAACTGAACCCTTAAAATATGTTTATTTAGAAATTCTTGATTAATTTTTAAATATATACAAACCGAAGATATAAATGTTATTTATAAATCGACCTAATTTTTTCCCATACATTTTGCAACGTATTTCGCAACCAACTTCTTATCATCAGTCACACGACTAACGTTGAATAAGTTTATTTTTCCCTCGATGTTATGCCTCTTCATGGTTGCTTTGAATAAATATCGGTCGACAAATGCTTCTATCTCACCTGGATAAGGTTGTTCGTCACTTCCCTGAATAATGAATAATTAGATCAATTCTATATTTTACTATAAATATTGTGTAGATCTTCTCATAAATCTGTAGCTTTAAAAGGGGAAAATTAAAAGAATAATAGAGAGAATCAACTTAAATGTAATACCTTTCCAAACTCATCACCTAACTCCGAGGCACTCTTTCATAGCAATTGAACACCACAATTGTCCCACAACATAAATGAAGCTGTAGCACTATCATCTATCACACGAACTTGTATCTTGTACCTAGCCAATTAAAAAGCAATTAGTAATCTTTATATACAAAATTCATATTTTAGTTTAATAATAATAAAAAAAAACGTTTATTTACATACTTTGCACGTCCAGTTGTGTCATCGAGATTACACTTTTCACAGTGGAACTTCTGGCCAAATGTGGTTAACTTTTTAGAGCATTTTTTGCATGCAAGGTACCACCAATCACATGACTCAATTGCAAGAATTGAACCAATTACCCAATAGCTATTTTCCTACAATTACAAAAATACCATTTTTATGTTTCATGATCAGAGCAGAACAAATAATTAATAACATATATATCTTTCAAAAAAAATAATTACTCCAATCGAATTCATAGTCATCCAACCTCATCACAATTCAAATTATCATCTAGTGACTTAAGCTTGACAGATCCACTATGCTCATCATCGAAAGAGTGTATAGATGATTCGAATATTTGACTAATAGCCCTAATAGGATTATCTCTACCAACCAATAGCCTTTATTCAAAGGAAAAAAACCAAAACTAAGCTATACTATAAACAAACATCTTGGTATTGATTATAACTATACTCAACTGAAGAGATGAACTTGTTACGAAACTCTACAATCTCTAGCATAGACTCATTAATTATCAACTTTGTATAGTAAAATGTGCTACAAACTTGAACAACACTTAACATATAAAAATATGATTAATAAGTAGAATAAATATCAAAGATATTTCACATAACAGACCTGAATAACAGCATATTTTAATTCACCTCTAAATATTTTTGCACGACACATTTGTAGTAGCATAATCACAGGTTCTGGACTGTTGGTATCTAGATATGTGTTTACAATGTCAACATGTTCACCCCATAAGGTTATTGGAAGTATGTTTTTCCTACAAAATATTTATAATTAATTTTAGTTCACCCAATCTTACGTTTTGATAATATGTTGAGACAACTGCAGTAGGGTTGAATATTTTTTTTTTTTACTCCAAATCTTCAATAACGACCTCGATAAGCTTGCCTTTTTTTGCCAAAGTAAATCTGGGTTTTCACAGCATCCCTAGCTACAATCTCTCCCAGAACGTCTGATTTAAGAAAAGTGTTGTTACATACATTATGATATGTACAAATCAGTTTAATTCAAGAATGACACAAAAGAAATTACATTTAATAAAAAAATGGTCACTAACCAAATAACTTTAAACGTTAAAAACTATTTAAAAAATGTAAATAGATATGAAAAATTACATGTCCACATAAATAGATAATCAAATAAATCTAACTAATTGAGGCAAAACAAATATAACCTGGTTGTCCACCAATATCATATCTGAACTGCATATTTCTGGTGGATCGGAATTACTGGTGGGAACCTCCCATAACCTCACAACCCGAGCACTGAAACCCCACAAAAGTTGAAGAAGTGTCAATCTTGTTAAACATGTGGAAAACAGGTGCCATTGTATTGCGACTATGAAGATAGAGGGATTGAAAAAAAAAAAAAACAAAGAGTTGAATATGGAAAAATGTTTGAAAGTCTCCAGGGAAATGGTAATGTCTGGACATTTCCATTATATTGAAGTACAATAAAGGGTCCCTGCTGCAACTCTTCGTCTCTCGTCTTCATTTTTTTTTTCAAGAAATGCTGATTATGTATTGAACAGTTAAAAATATATATTGTAATTATGTATCATCACATTCCAAGTATCATTGACTTCATTGTAGACGTGCACTTCTCGTTGCATGAGTGCAACATTGTTGTGACTTATTAATTGCTTAAACTATACAAAATACTACATTTTAAAAAAACAGATGATACAAAAGGACATTAGCAGTAATGAAAGATGTGTTATTTAAATGCAGTAGAAAATTAATATGATAAATTAAATTAATAAATAATAAATAAACAAACAAAGGATATCATTGTTGTACTAAATTGTCAAGGGTCTTTATGACGGGAAAGTGTGCGTGTGTTAAAATGGCTGTTATACTACTACTACTACTACTACTACTACTACTACTACTACTACTACTATTATTATTATTATTATTATTATTATTATTATTATTATTATTATTATTATTATATAAAGATTTTCATATTACAAGACAATAACATTTTATATAATTTATATGTTGATCAGGGAATTTTTTGTATTTTTTTAATTAAATAATAATAATAATAAGAATTTTCATTATTACGATCGTTGACGATCGTCAATCAATGATCAATAGTCAAAAGATCGTCCTAGCTCAACTACCATCCTATATTCTCCCATGCTCTTTATTCAATGGAAGACTATAAGCTTCCACCCTCTACATTCGATATGATAGTACTATCTACATAGTATCAAGTATCAACATATCTTAAATCTATAGTACAAGTTACACGATTTATTTGCCAAATTGATGAGGTAGTGAAATGGCATCATGCTATGTTTTTGGAGATTGGAAAGAGATTCAATATCCCTTTCACATGCAACATTGATATTAAGCCTCTACTAGGTAAATTTTGTATATAAACAGTAATTGATAACATCTTATTGGACAATTTTTTTTTTTTGAAAAGTCAACAATTTTAGTTGGTTAAAGATTTCCACCCACCTTTTTACTTTTCATAAAAATGGACCAATGAAATGTTGACACCTCGTTATTTATAAACTACCATTTATAAATAATTTTCCAAACAGGGGCTAAATGTTACAAACACATTTTATTCGTGATTGAATGAAATAGAAAAAAGGAACCCAAAATCTCTCAAAAGATCTAGAAAGAAATAGTACATTTTCTTACGAATACAATTTGGCCGTAACAAATTCATAAAATAGAAAAGGATTAGAAAAATGGATCGAATATGGTGAAGAAATCCTAACCCTAAAGAATTGATTTTCAACCAACCAATAACCTCTCAAAAGAAATGAGTTTGCAAAATATTATTGGAAATGAGTTTCAAAATGTTGGGGAGTCAACTTTGACCAAATATTTGGATAGGTCCCGATATTCGATTGGTTCGTGAGAATGGTTTCTACTCCATGAGTACATGTTTGTGGTATATTTGGTTTCACAAATCCACTTCTGAATGGATTGGAAATTGTGATCTAAAGTAGCTCACTTGGAGTTGAAAATAAAGGAAAGTAAATTGGTGGGAAATTGGAAAAGTTCCAAACCCCACATAGAAAAGCAAGAAGACTAGCAACCACTTTTATATTGCTCAAGTTGGATACTTGAATTTGAGACCCAAGGGGTACCACTAGTTTTTGAAGGGGGAGGACCTACATGTTAGTAGGTTGGCCAAAGTCCACTCTCGCGCGCCGTCGGTCGGCACAGAACGGCAAGGGCTTGGGTTGTGGATCTGGACGGGACATATATTTTTGGTTAAATAATATTTTATTTATTATTATTAAATTAATTAATATTTTATTATTTCTCTCTAGAATTTTTTTTTTGGACACCACGTGGCATCATTGGGTGGTAAACAATTTTGTCTATTGGTTTGTATAGTTATTTGTCTGCTCAAACAGGATGTGTCTTTTCCAAGACACAACTTTTCAATTGTTGTATCCTTTGGCCACAACTTCAAATCCTATAAATAGGCCCTTACCCTTCTGTAAATTTCATTCCAACTCCGAAATTCATTCACAATCTTTCTGCATACTGCCACATCATTTCTCCATACTAAAAACATTCTGTATTGGTCCAGTTAGTGTTAAGAGCGTACAAAACTATTTTAGGTCGTTGGTCTTGTTGTTAAAGTGATACTACTGCAACAGAAGGATTGTTGTATCTTGGGTGGCGATCAACATCAACATCGTGAGTATCGTAGCGTTGCAAATTTGTCTTAAGGTGATAGAGTCGAACTCTAACATCAATCCATCGTTTTTGCTACTTTCTATCCTTATTCGATTTGATACTTCTTTTCTTAATTTTGAATATTAAATATTTTAGCATATATTATTTCCAAATAATATTTTGTTTAATTTGCACTAAAAATCCTTCATGAATTTCTTTTGTTCGAAATTATTTATTGGGTAGAGCTAGGGGTGGCCAGCCTAGCCCCTGACTCTGTCTAGCCCAAATTTGATTTTTCAGTAGAAAATCATGATGATAATTATATACCATTGTATAGAAAATAGAACCGAACTGGCTAGTTCAACAGAGAAAATCGGTAACCGACCAAAAAATCAGTCGGTTCGCCTTGAAAACCAGATGAAAAATCCGGTTCAACCAAGAATCGGTAGGTTTTTAAATCCAATTTTCTTTTTTTTTCGTTGTTTTTTGTTTTTCTATGGTTGTTTTAAGCTACTTTTGTATAAAATTTTCTTTTCTAAATGAGTGAATCTTAGTTTATTTGTAAAATAACGTGTTTTTTAGAAAATTCTGTGATTTTTGGAATAATTTTTTATATTTTAATTGAAACTGAGACCTTCTAACTGTGATCCTTTGCCTTTTCCGGTTCGAACTAATTTTTCAGTTTTCTAAACACTGATAAATACATGGATAGGAGTTTAAAAGATGGAAATTAAATTTTAAGAAACTTGTGATTTTAATACAAACTAGTATTCGCATCCGTGTGATGCACGGGACAAAAAATTATAATTATTACTTATTGAATAACTAAATAAATCTATAAAAATGTGAGTAATAGAAAAAAAAATATAAATCTATTTTTCACCTGTGTCAGAAATCTATGATTCTTTAAAAAATAAAATTTGACACAAATATTAATCTAAAAATATTAAGATCAATCAAAACTATAGCGCAAAAATATAAGCAAACTTCTGTATTTCTTTGCCCAACAAAGTTGTAATAAATTGATAACAGGTTCCGAGAGGTTGTTATTGTCAAAAATATTCATTCATCTTTTTTACATACTCGGTCAACAGCTTCATAGATAGACGATTTTTTCTATTTTCAAAAATAATAATAATCATTATTCTAAACAATTGTAATTCAAAACTATAAAATTTTAAAAAATGGCAATACTCCAAATCTTCAATTATGATGTCCATGTGTTTTGACACCATCGGATCACTCTTAATCTCATCTTTTGAAACAACCTCTCCAATAACATCCATTCAAACACACACAAAAAATATAAAAATAAAAATAAATAAATAAACCAATATAAATGAAATCATGAGGAAATTTGTAAAAACCTATAAAATCTATTTAAAGAATATAACTGAGTCTCATCTATCTCTTGTGTTACCAACATATTAGCAAAGTGACGAAGTTCAGTATATACACATGTCTTATACTTTGCGTTGTCGTGAACAACTGAGAAGTGAAGCTTTACGTAGAATCGTCCTTCATGCAACTAAGGTTTAAAAACTCCAATCAATCACTTCTTAACTTCTACTTGAATACAACAACTATAAGTACACACATAACAAAACTTTTTTATTCGACCCATATAAATATTAGAACTAAACATTATGAGTCCATAACAAAATTATTTTATTTTATTTTACATTTTGAATTCATTTTTTTATTACTTATGAAACTTTATTAAAATAAACATTCATTATTTTACCTTAATTCAAAATCTGAAATAAAATAAAATATTGATTATTCAATTAACATCTTACTAAAAGTGTTTATAAACAAACTAAAGAGCACAAAAATTAAATAAATTAAACTACGTAAAAAAAGCAGTTGAAAGCATTTTTACAACTAAACATTATGGGTCCATAAAATAAAATACGTAAAAAAAACTAAACTAACGTAAACAGTGCTTATAAACCAACTAAGAACATAAAATGTTAAGAAATCAAAATACGTAAAAAAAAAAATAAACTAATGTAAACAGTGCTTATAAACCAACTAAGAACATAAAATTTTAAGAAATCAAAATACGGAAAAATAAACTAAACTAATGTAATTATCGGTCATGTTCATTATTATTTTAACTGAATTTCAAATGAAATAAAAACCATTTATTAAAAAATAATTGATACACTTATTTCAAAAAAAGAAAAAAAAAAGCAATATTTAATTGACTGTATGAAACGAAACATTTTAACAAATTTAACTACTCTTAGTTTAAAATCCATATAAAATATTAAAGCCGTTAAATACAGCTGGTACATTAATTACATGATGCGCATGCCAAAGTCATTTAATGACAGAAGATAAACAATTGGATCTTAAGGAAAAAAAATAAAAAAACAGTATAAAAAAATGTAGTGTTTTGGCGGGAAAAATTGGCTAGACTTTGTTGTTATAAAAAATAAGTAATTAAATAGGTTGCGATCACAATTATATAATGTATATTCACATACACAAACAACAAATTTTATAGGTCACAAATAATGAAATTTCTACGTCGTAAATTATAAAATAGTTTGGTCACAACTTAATTCTCAATCACAAATAATAAATTTATATGTCACGGCTTATTTTCAGTCATAAATTATCAAATTAATCGGTCACAAATTATGATTCGATCACAAATCACAAATATTAAAGGTCAAGACTTATTTCTCGGTCACAAATATGACTCACGACTAATTTCTTGGTCACAGATATTTGTTTACAACTTATTATTCGGTCACAAATTAAAAATGTATACGTCACAACTTATTCTTGATCACAAATTACAAATCTATATGCCACAACTTATTTTTCGATTATAATTTATGAAAATAAGGGTCACAAATATTTTTTAGGTCACATATCACAAATTTAAGTCCTGACCTTAATTTTTAGAATTCGTGACCTTAATTGTATTTCTCGATCACAAATCTCGAGTTTTGTAGGTCAAAGTTTTTTCTCGGCCGCAAATCTCAAATTAATTTGTCATAACTTGTCATAACTTACCGAATTATGAGTCACGATTTCTTCGTTGGTTAGAAATCACAATTTTCATAGGTTACGATTTTTTCTCGCAAACAAATCACAAATTTTTTAGGTCACAATTTTCACAAATCATAAGTTTTGTTGGTCACATATCACAAATTTTATAGGTTACAATTTATTTCACAGTCATATCAATTTTTTTTTTTTTGTCACGACTCATTTTTTGGTTACAAATTATCAATTTAATTGGTCATAATCTATTTCACGATCACAAACCACAAATTTTACATGTCACAAATATTGGTCACAACTTATTTTTGGATTACAATTATCAAATTATTAGGCCACAATAATTCAATGCGTCCTTTAATTCTCTTTAAAAGTGCATTTTTCCCATTCCTCATTTTCCTACAGTTATTCAGATGACATTAAAATATGCAATTATGGGCCACATTATTTGACTTCAAGATTTATACATTCTGGGGATAAGGGTTGTGGTCCCTCATGAAGTAACATATATGAATTCTACTAGTACTATCCTATGAACAATGACTAATTGACGCAAAATATAAAAAACTCAAGCCTATATAAATAGGACAGAGGGAGTAAGAAAAAAAAATTGATTTTAAAGAGAATCAAACACACGCTAAAGGTCACAAATTATCAAGATTTTTAGGTAACATACTATTTACTGGTCACATATTACATATTATTGGTCACACATCATCATCAACAACACCACCACCACTAACCGCCAACACCACCATATTGACCACTGCCACCATCAACCGCCGCCACAACCAACCACTGCTACCAAAACCATTACTGACCAGAGCAAACACTACCTCCACCACTTCCATCACCACACCCGCCACCACAACCACTACCACTACCACAAACACATGAACCACCCTACCCTACCCTACCCTATCCCCACTCCTCCACCATCACAGCCATCACTACCACCACCACCCGGCGGCACCCTAACTACCACCACCACATCCAGTCTATAATCACTTCACCACCGCAGCCACCCACCACCGTTATCTTCAATCTTTGGCACCACCACAATAGTCACCGCACCACCTCCAAATCACCCACCACCATCACTACGACTAGTACCACCATTACCATATCCACCATCTCATCATCATTTCCTCACCTCACCATCACTAAGCATCGTCGCCAAATATAGCGACCCAGAATTTTTATGCAATAAATAATTATTTTAATATTTAGAAAATTAAGTCGCTATTGTTTTGAAATTAATGCCGCGACGAATTCGTCTAGCCAAGTCAAGAAATATCGAATTTGTTCGATTTTAAATTAAAATTCGAATTTCTAAAATTATGTTATTTTAATTGTTTATTCAAAGTATTATTTTCAAAATTATTTTGAATTCCAAATTTATTAAAATATTTCAATTTTTCCTTATTCAAATTTATTTTCAGTCCAAAATATATCAGTTTTAATACAATTCCTTATACAAAAAAACATCATCATTATATATATAAATTTTACATCTATTTCATATTCCATCTCATTATACAAACACCAAAGCAAAGCATCTTCATCATTATCATCATCTACCCCATCTTCATTTCAATACTCATGGCACAACTCACACTTCCATGTACTTAGATTCCACAATACAATATATATAAGCATACATCTTCATCACCTGCACCAAGCTCCATCTCCATCCCAGACGAGTGCAACCACAGTCCATCACCTCCTCGATCAGAAACCATCAAGCCTGCAGAAACCATCCCTCACAACCGAACCACTTCACTGCAATCTCCACCAACCTCACGACTGCCATTAACCTTGCCACTCCAAATCAAGCCACAACCACAACACAAATGAACCAACCACCAATCATCAGAATCAAACACCACCACTGCAACCCCTGTTTCCAGGCCACAGTCCAACACCACCACATTCTGATCCTTATCATCACCAATCCACCATCACAGCACAATCCTACAATCCAGTCAAACCACCCTGCCACTCGAATCGTAAATCACAACTGCCACCACCACCGCACGCAGTTAACCCAAAAATCAACCCAAACCCAAGAAACAGAGTAACCAGAAAATCACCTACCTCAAATGCCGGATTTTCGCCGGAAAAACCCCGCGTCTTCACCTCGGATTCCAGCCCTAACTTCGCACTCAAAACTAGCAACAAATCCATCAAACCGGAACCACTCTCTTTCCGCCGTCCACCGCTACCTTCCGGTGATGTTGCGCCGGCACATCGCCGACTGTAGATCGGAGAATCAGATCTTCGCAGCCTCCGTTTCGTGAGAGTGAGAGAATGGTAGAGAGAGAGAGAGCTTGGATCGAGTTGTGAGAGAGAGAAGATAAAGATTTGATATATATTTAATTTTCGGAAATTGCTTTTTGGTCCTTGAAGTTTTAAAGATTTCAAATCAGCCCCTCAAGTTTTGAAATGTTTTAATCCAGCCCTTTTAGCTTCAAACTTATCATTTCAGTCCCTGCTGATTTTATTAATTTGATTTTAAGCTCAACTTTCAAAAGTATTCATTTTAATCTCTCAACTTTCAAAAATATCTATTTTAGTCCCTCAACTATCAAAAGTATTCATTTTAATCCCTCAACTTTCAAAATATCAATTTTAGTCCTCAAATTATAATTTATCATTTTGAGCTATATATTCGATAGACTAAAGTGACTTATTGGCTAAGACGAAGCGTACGGAGAATTTAAAGAAATTGAAGTCATTCCCGCTCAACTTTGCACTCGTCGGAATTGAGGTAGACTCGCACTTATTAATTGATTTAAATTATGATTTCATATAAATGTCATGTGACTTGTGAAAGTCAATTTTCAAGAAAATTAAGTATGTTTTATGAAAGGTAAATATACCTTATGTTTTTATGAAAAGTAAGTATACCCTATGTTTTTACGATAATGTTTTATATGTTTTGGATCATTGCTATGCACATAAGAATTCTTACCACCTAAGTTCGGTAGAATTCTGTGTCTCCATAAGTTTATGAGGATTTACCACCTAAGTTCGGTAAAATTCCTGCCTTTCCATATGTTTATGAGGATTTACCACCTAAGTTCGGTAAAATTCCTGTCGCGTATGTTTATGAGGATTTCGATCCTATCTTATGTTATGATGGAAATGATCCCTATGAATTTCATGAATTATGTTTTGGTATACTTACTGTTATTATGATCTTACTGTTATTATGATCTTACTGTTATTATGATCTTACTGTTATTATGACTTACTACATAAGAATTCTTGCCACCTAAGTTCGGTAAAATTCTTATGTTTATGAGGATTTCGATATTATCCTATGTTATGATGAAAACTTACTGTTATTATGATTTTACTGCATAAGAATTCTTGCCACCTAAGTTCGGTAAAGTTCTTGTGTCTATTTATGTTTATGAGGATTTAAATCCTATCTTATGTTATGCTTTCAAAAGAAATTATGCTTGACATAATTAAAATGTTTTTATAAGTATATGGTTTTCAAAGAGCTGTTTTCAAAGAGCTATTTTCAAAGAGCCTATGATTTGTAAAATATGTCCCGTACTGTAATGCACAATATGAGTTTTATCAAGAGCAGTTTTATAAAGAAGCTCTATCAATGCCCGTTTTATAAAGAGCCGGGATTTATGTGTTTAATCATCTTATAAATTAAATTAATTTGCGATGAGTCTACTAAGTATTTCCCCCATGAAATACTCACCCTACTTTTTAACAGTTTTGCAGATTTCGGAGACGGTGGCGAGCGATGAATGATGGTGGCAATAATCGTTGAACGGTTGAAAGTTTGACGTTAATGATTTCCGTATTTTCCAAACAATCGAATAATTTATAGAAGTTCATTTATTTGAGAAATTATGATATTGGCAATTTCTTTACAATATTAATGGTTCGATTTACTATTTCAAATGGTTTCATAAATGTTTTCAATTTTAGCGGCCATTACAGTTTATTTAATGTTGCCAAAAATGAATTTCAATTATTTCTTCCGCAAAAAATATTATTCGAAAAAAAATTTAGACAGAAAATGACGTAGTGAATCGGGTATACGGAACTCGGGGCGCTACGAGTTGGTATCAGAGCTAGTCTGCGTTTCTGTAGACTGGTAAAATTTTCAAAAAGAATTTTAAGAAATATTTTCCATTATAAGATTTTTATTGATGAAGATTGCCACTGCCATCATTCGTTCCACCAACTCCGAGGTAAAGAAGTTTATGATGTTTAAAGTTATTTCAGTATTTCGAAAACTCATTTTATTGATTTATGAGAAAGAATGAAGAGTATTTCGGATACTTATGATTTATGAGAAAGAAGAATGTATTTCTTCGAAAATAATGATGTTGTTATGCTTTGTCATAACTTATATGCTTTAATGTATGATTATGAGAAATTTTTAAAAGAAAACGAGTGTTGAGCATAATGGGAATAATATGATTTTATTGAGAATTAAGTAATGGATATTATGTTGAGTTAATTTATTATGCCTCTATGTTGAAGAGAAATTTATTATGAAGTTTGGTTTTGTGAATAAATTTTGGGAATATGATTTATGGCATATATTTATAAGTATGAGTAACTTTTGAGCCAATTAAGGTATCGAAGGAAGTGATATTGTGATATTGAAAAATATGATTTGAAATTTCTATGTTGAGGAATTATGAATTGAATTATGGGATATTTTGATGATATTGAAGTGTTGGAATCGTTTTCAATATTTTAGATCGTTGTGATCAAATGTGGAGTTATTTATTATTGTGAGTTATGAAGTATGCTTATGGTTTGGATAAGTCCAAATTACAAGGGAGACTCTATCCAGAATTTTATCAATTGGAATTAAGAGCATAATATGATAAGCATCCACTAAAGGAATTAAGGTTAGACATGCAAGATTATTTACATCACAAACGAGATTTAGTAGATGATAGCAGAGATTTTATTATTTTCTCATAAGGAGAACACACAAGAGTCACACTGGAAAGGAATACATGAAACACACGAAAGCATAAGAGAAAAACATGGAAAGATCCTCAGAATGAGAGATGTGTTTCCGGAGTAGCCGTATCCTACCACCTCTGATCTTTTGAGGAAATAAAGAAACCTTCAAAGAGGTGTGTTTCGAGAGTAAGAATACTCCGTAATCTACCACCAGGAATCTTTGAAGTACACACAAGATTTAAACATTTAGGAAATCCTAGTAAATGGAGGGGTGTCTCGAGAGTGAGAATACTCCGTACTCTACCCCCACCTATTCTAAGATTCAAAGAGTTAAATTTACATTAACCGGACTCCATTTTCGCTTGATTCCCCTTCCTTGCGACCAATCTATCTTAACTCCTGCTGGATCTTGTATTGAGATATATGACTGCAGCTTATCCAGTAGTTCATCAATAGTAGGAGCAGAAATAAGAAGCCTTCTGGAAAATGGAGAGATGAATCCCTGTTCCACAGCATAATCAAGAAAGGTTAACAAACCATCAAAGAAATTGTTAACATTCAGAAGCCCAATAGGCTTAGTATGGAGATCTAGTTGAGCCCACGAGGTAATGTTAAAAATTTCTTCTAAGGTACCAAAACCTCCGGGCAGGGCTATAAAGGCATCAGAACCATATAGCATACAAGTTATGCGTTCATGGATGGATAAGGTTTGAACTTCATGCCCTCGTGTTTTGCCTGCAACATCTACCAAAGGGACAGGTATGACACCGATTACTTTTGATTTCTCTGCAAGAGCAGATTGGGAAACACAACCCATTAGACCACTGCTACCACCCCCATATACAAGAGTGATACCTTTTTCCCCCAGTTTCTTTCCAAGATCTACAGCCGCTTCTAGATAACCGAAGCCTTTCCCTACTTTTGATCCACAAAATACACAAATAGTTTTGATCTGTCGAAGTTTTGGTGCTTCCATCTTTGATATTAAAGAAGGGAAAACTTACGAAGAAGATGTGATTTTGGGATGCCTGAACTATGAAATATGTTTGGCTATTTAAAGCCGGAAAAATTTACTGTTTTGATTGATTCTGAAAAAGTAAAGATTCACTTTTTGACAAAATCGACCAACTTTTGACTATTTTATCAAAGATATCACCTTTCGGTGATTTATTTCCAGCTTTATCAAACCTCGAGAAAAGAAAAATATATTTATTTCCAGCTTTATCAAACCTCGAGAAAGGAAAATATATTTTATTTCCAAAACGCGTGAAAGAAAGCAGCAAAATATTTTAAAAAAAGATTTACCTTATATCATTGCTGAACTGCCAGAAGCCTCATTTTGTAAAACAGACTGGCAAACAGGATCTTTCGATATTATATTTTGGAGACTATAACGATTTTTGTCCTCGTTAAACTGAGCGTATAAGGAGAGAAGTTCACGTTGTACATAACCACTTGGGTGCGTCTCAAGAGTCAGTCGAATATCATCCAAAGACTCCTTACTCAGTCCACCCTTTATGAATTCGATTTTATCATCCCGATTAGTAGAAGAATATCCTACTGATTTGCAAAGAGTATTACAGTTCCAACGAGCACATTTGTAGCAACCACCCAGTCTTTTTGCTCTTCGTTTCTTTGCAAACGTGCTTTTGCCTAAACCAGGCATATGTTTTGGAAATGTTGATGGTAATTCACCAGATAGTCGAACCTTTGCTTCTATCAACCAGCGAACATCTTCTGGAATATCATGAGCCATTAGCAACCTCAATCTTTCGAGCCTTATTCTATAGATCTTTCTCAGATCATTCATAGGAAGACTGGAATAATACTTGCGAATGTTAGAAAGGATGATATCCATTGTTTGATGATTCAACCTCTTCCCAGCATGAACTATTTAAAAGCGCAAAGGATCTGAGTGAATCCGCGTGATATTGTGACCAGCAAGAAAGCGCAGGATTATTTTAATGAAAAGAGGAGACAAGAAGTAATGCGCTGTTAAATTTTATCGATAAAGGAGATTTGATTGGAGATTTGGAATATTTTCTTGGATTATGGGTACTGATATTTTGTTTTAATAATGATAATCTTGGTATAGTGTGATGATACGTAGAAAGTAAAATGAGTACCGTATTGAATCAGAATTCATACGTATATACAAGTGAAAGAAATACTTTGCAGGAAATGTGGTGACATTTAAGTATAGAATCTTAGTTTTGGGAGATATTTGTTTACTGAATTTTGGGTTACAAATATTGGAAAGATAAGTTGATGATATTATGTTGATATGTTTGGGTATTTTACGTAGAGAAAATATTCAGGAATTGTTTTGATTATTTTGAGAATATTCGATGATAAGAAGAAGAGATTCTGATTAAGTATTCAGAAATTATAAGATTAAGTAAGTTTAATTTCGAGGACGAAATTATTTTAAGGGGGTAAGATTATAGCGACCCAGAATTTTTATGCAATAAATAATTATTTTAATATTTAGAAAATTAAGTCGCTATTGTTTTGAAATTAATGCCGCGACGAATTCGTCTAGCCAAGTCAAGAAATATCGAATTTGTTCGATTTTAAATTAAAATTCGAATTTCTAAAATTATGTTATTTTAATTGTTTATTCAAAGTATTATTTTCAAAATTATTTTGAATTCCAAATTTATTAAAATATTTCAATTTTTCCTTATTCAAATTTATTTTCAGTCCAAAATATATCAGTTTTAATACAATTCCTTATACAAAAAAACATCATCATTATATATATAAATTTTACATCTATTTCATATTCCATCTCATTATACAAACACCAAAGCAAAGCATCTTCATCATTATCATCATCTACCCCATCTTCATTTCAATACTCATGGCACAACTCACACTTCCATGTACTTAGATTCCACAATACAATATATATAAGCATACATCTTCATCACCTGCACCAAGCTCCATCTCCATCCCAGACGAGTGCAACCACAGTCCATCACCTCCTCGATCAGAAACCATCAAGCCTGCAGAAACCATCCCTCACAACCGAACCACTTCACTGCAATCTCCACCAACCTCACGACTGCCATTAACCTTGCCACTCCAAATCAAGCCACAACCACAACACAAATGAACCAACCACCAATCATCAGAATCAAACACCACCACTGCAACCCCTGTTTCCAGGCCACAGTCCAACACCACCACATTCTGATCCTTATCATCACCAATCCACCATCACAGCACAATCCTACAATCCAGTCAAACCACCCTGCCACTCGAATCGTAAATCACAACTGCCACCACCACCGCACGCAGTTAACCCAAAAATCAACCCAAACCCAAGAAACAGAGTAACCAGAAAATCACCTACCTCAAATGCCGGATTTTCGCCGGAAAAACCCCGCGTCTTCACCTCGGATTCCAGCCCTAACTTCGCACTCAAAACTAGCAACAAATCCATCAAACCGGAACCACTCTCTTTCCGCCGTCCACCGCTACCTTCCGGTGATGTTGCGCCGGCACATCGCCGACTGTAGATCGGAGAATCAGATCTTCGCAGCCTCCGTTTCGTGAGAGTGAGAGAATGGTAGAGAGAGAGAGCTTGGATCGAGTTGTGAGAGAGAGAAGATAAAGATTTGATATATATTTAATTTTCGGAAATTGCTTTTTGGTCCTTGAAGTTTTAAAGATTTCAAATCAGCCCCTCAAGTTTTGAAATGTTTTAATCCAGCCCTTTTAGCTTCAAACTTATCATTTCAGTCCCTGCTGATTTTATTAATTTGATTTTAAGCTCAACTTTCAAAAGTATTCATTTTAATCTCTCAACTTTCAAAAATATCTATTTTAGTCCCTCAACTATCAAAAGTATTCATTTTAATCCCTCAACTTTCAAAATATCAATTTTAGTCCTCAAATTATAATTTATCATTTTGAGCTATATATTCGATAGACTAAAGTGACTTATTGGCTAAGACGAAGCGTACGGAGAATTTAAAGAAATTGAAGTCATTCCCGCTCAACTTTGCACTCGTCGGAATTGAGGTAGACTCGCACTTATTAATTGATTTAAATTATGATTTCATATAAATGTCATGTGACTTGTGAAAGTCAATTTTCAAGAAAATTAAGTATGTTTTATGAAAGGTAAATATACCTTATGTTTTTATGAAAAGTAAGTATACCCTATGTTTTTACGATAATGTTTTATATGTTTTGGATCATTGCTATGCACATAAGAATTCTTACCACCTAAGTTCGGTAGAATTCTGTGTCTCCATAAGTTTATGAGGATTTACCACCTAAGTTCGGTAAAATTCCTGCCTTTCCATATGTTTATGAGGATTTACCACCTAAGTTCGGTAAAATTCCTGTCGCGTATGTTTATGAGGATTTCGATCCTATCTTATGTTATGATGGAAATGATCCCTATGAATTTCATGAATTATGTTTTGGTATACTTACTGTTATTATGATCTTACTGTTATTATGATCTTACTGTTATTATGATCTTACTGTTATTATGACTTACTACATAAGAATTCTTGCCACCTAAGTTCGGTAAAATTCTTATGTTTATGAGGATTTCGATATTATCCTATGTTATGATGAAAACTTACTGTTATTATGATTTTACTGCATAAGAATTCTTGCCACCTAAGTTCGGTAAAGTTCTTGTGTCTATTTATGTTTATGAGGATTTAAATCCTATCTTATGTTATGCTTTCAAAAGAAATTATGCTTGACATAATTAAAATGTTTTTATAAGTATATGGTTTTCAAAGAGCTGTTTTCAAAGAGCTATTTTCAAAGAGCCTATGATTTGTAAAATATGTCCCGTGCTGTAATGCACAATATGAGTTTTATCAAGAGCAGTTTTATAAAGAAGCTCTATCAATGCCCGTTTTATAAAGAGCCGGGATTTATGTGTTTAATCATCTTATAAATTAAATTAATTTGCGATGAGTCTACTGAGTATTTCCCCCATGAAATACTCACCCTACTTTTTAACAGTTTTGCAGATTTCGGAGACGGTGGCGAGCGATGAATGATGGTGGCAATAATCGTTGAACGGTTGAAAGTTTGACGTTAATGATTTCCGTATTTTCCAAACAATCGAATAATTTATAGAAGTTCATTTATTTGAGAAATTATGATATTGGCAATTTCTTTACAATATTAATGGTTCGATTTACTATTTCAAATGGTTTCATAAATGTTTTCAATTTTAGCGGCCATTACAGTTTATTTAATGTTGCCAAAAATGAATTTCAATTATTTCTTCCGCAAAAATATTATTCGAAAAAAAATTTAGACAGAAAATGACGTAGTGAATCGGGTATACGGAACTCGGGGCGCTACACCAAAACATATCACCCAACCACCATGCCACTGCCACCACCACACACCACCATCACCAACACTAAACCAAAAAGAAAAAAATAAAAGAAAAAGGAGATGGAAGCAGCTCCTTCGTCGCTGTTGCTAGATCGAAGCAACGCCTAAGCAGAGACGAAGGCGCTACTTCCATGGAAGCCGCAATGTTGCTGCTGAGGTCCAACGGAGGGGAAGTCATGGTGGAGATCCGTCAGTGGCAGATGGAGAGGCATCAGAGTGGTGGTTGTGTGAGAAGAGAGGGATATGGTGGATGAAAATTATTAGGGTTTAAAAGTTGTGTGTTGTGGGAATGGAATATGGTTAATAATGTTATTAATTAATATTTTAAATACTAAATTAGGACCTGATTTTTGTACAAATAACTTTTAAATTTCGTTTTTGAATGTGTAGTTCAAAATCGTGTGTGTGTAATTTCCTCATAAATAAATGGGAAAAGTACATAACTATACAACTAAAACTATCATTTCTTAAACCTAATAAACTTATGATTTTTTTAAAAAAAAAACAATAGGTGTTAATTAGTAATTAATAAATATAATATTATATACAATATAAAAATAATTAGCATTTATATATTAAATTAAAACTTATATATAATATTAAATGATAAAACTCAAACAATACCGAATCTACAACCCATTCACCCAAAACACCCAGACCCAAACCCACCTAGTCACAGTTGGTCACACAAAGTCACAATTCGGTCACATATACAAATTTAATCGTAAGTTTAACCCTCCACCCCAACCTCAACCCCCCCATCACGCAAAGTCACAGTTCGTCACAACTACAAATTTATTGAAAATTCTACCCCCTCCCAGCCTAGCCCAGTCCTCCCCACCCCACCCCCACCACTCCACACCCAACCAACTCGCAAATTTCACCACACTCTACCCCATCCTAGCCGCAAAGTCACTGTTAGTCAGACAAATTCTGATTTCAATCACAAGTACAAATTTAGTCAAAAATTTTACCGCCCTACCCCACCTTACAAAATCGTAGTTGGTTACACAAAGTCATGATTAGGTCATAATTATAAATTTAGTCGCAAATTTTTCCTTACCTCACCCACCCACCCCACCCGCAAATCACAGTTGGTCACATAAAGTCACATTTCAATCAAAATTGCAAATTTTATCGCAACCACCCAACCAGCCCCCACCCACATAGTCACAATTCGATCACAATTACAAATTTAGCTTAAAAATTCACCCCACCCCACCTCGAGTCACAATTGGTCACACAAAGTTATAGTTCGATCACAATTAAAAATTTAGTCGCAACATTTACCCTACCGCATCCCCATCCCCATCCCACCCTACCCAACTCGCAAAGTTATAGTTTGACAACAATTACAATTTTAGTTGCAAATCAAACATTCACATTCAATACTCATCACAAGTAGCACAAATTCACAATTAATCAATATTTTTGTCACAATTACCTAGTAAATTGGTCGCAAATGTGACTAGAAAAGTCATAATTGGCAGTCAATCAATATTTTGATCACGATTACCTAATAAACTGGTCACAATCACTCATAATTGGTCACATTTGTGACGATAAAATTTCTTAACATATAATTAATCACAATTACAAATATAATTACAATCAAACATTTTTAAACACATGTGTGACCATTGTCACAACTTACTCATTTTCTTGGTCACAATTAGTCAATATTTTAGTTTCAATTACCTAATTATTTATCACAGTTGTGACTGATCAAAATTTTTTAAAATTAAATTAATTCAACGCATCACGTCCAATGGTTACACGGTCACATTTGGTTACAATCATTCATATAATTGGTCACATTTTTTTACTAGAATTCGACTCACAAGTTGCACAAAGTGACAATTAATCAGTATTAGTCACAATTACCTAATAATTGGTCACAATTACCTAAAACACTGTCAAACGCAATTAAAACCACCATAAAAATACCACCTACAACCACCAAAGCACCACCATGGTCACCAACGAACCATCCACCACCGCCCACTCCTAACACAGAACAATCAACCACCACCCAGATATGTCATAGATCTGCCACCTACTTCCCACAGATCCACCACCACCATATACCACTGATGCCACCTCACCGCACCACCACCATTTCCTTCACAACAAATGAAAAACAAAATAAAAAACGAAGAGGTGCAAATAGGCGGCTGCTGTCGTCGTGCAAGAGCTGCGTCGCTGTCTTCAGTCCTCGCGACGACAGCACAACCCACACCATCAAGCATCTACCAGATCTCAACCCTCACATAATCAATAATCACAACACAACATCCACTGCCCACTGAGAGGCGGCATAACACTGCTGAAGTGCGACGCTTACAGCCACTCATAGAACGTATAACAAAACATAGTGAATAATGATTTTACCACCACCACCACCATCAACTTCACCACCACAACCTCACCAAAACAACCTCACTACAATCAATGCACAACCATGAGCAGTAAATCGTGGTTGCAGTGAGCCGTTCTCCGTTCACACAAACGCCGCACCCAAACCGCCACCACCAAAAGCTGAACTAACAACCACTGACAAAATATCAATTCACCACTGTTGAATGATTCCAGATCATCATCAGAACCTTCAATCTGTAGTAAAATAAAATTAATCGATTGACTTCGTGTGGTAGGATACGAAGGAGCACGCTATCTCCATTCGCACGCTCCACCTTAACAGGCTCATAGACGCCCTTCACGCATAGTTTTGGATGCATTTTGGACCAGCCATGCTGCAGTCCAAGGATTAAATCGAATTGGACCATGTATTGAAGCCCAAATATGATTTGCATTATTCAGCTTAGACCAAAGTTTATGGAAGCCCAAAATCTGAATACTGGAGCCCATATCTAATAACCCGATTTTTGGCATGTCTAACTCCACTACCTCTTTTGCACCGTTGGATCTCTTCTCTTCATCCTGGCTGTCCACTTGAAGATAAAAACTTGGCTGAGACGTTTTGTTTACCAATTTTTCATTCTGATCCAGATTATCTCACATACTCTCTCTCTCTCCTTCTTCGTCTTCTCTCTGAAAAGGGGATAAACTCTTGCAATTTTCTCGCAAGACTCTATGGTTAAATCTCTGATTCTTAGTGGATAATCAAAGTTAATTTCTTTGTGGTTGTTTTCAGTCTGTTACTGTAATATTGTAGCAGTTTTATGCGAGATTTTGAGTTTACACTGAGTTTTGTGCGATTTGTAACATTTGTATAATCTTTGTTTGATACTTTTGCAAATTTGTGTTTAATAAAATTTTCTGAAGTTTTATATGTGAAATCGCTCTTGTATACTTTGTGGTTGATTTTGAGCCTCGATCTCCTAACAGTGGTATCAGAACCTTATGGTTCATATAATAAACACTGTTTAGACTCAGTTCTTGCTAGATCCAGACCTTTTCTTTGTGGATCTGTATTTTTTTGGAATTTCTGTGTGGTTTCTGAAATTTGCGTTTTAGGGTTTTTTCAGAGCTTGGTGGTGATGTTGAGAAAATTCATTTTCTTAAAGTTTCTTGAAAGCCTTTTAAAAACGTGTTTATATTTCTAAAAATTTTCTTTTTCAGATTTTTTGGAAAATTTCTTTTAAAATTTTTCATAAATATTCTTCGTGGTATACATACTGCTTAGTGGAAATAATTGTTTAAAACCTATTTTTTAAATTAGGTTTACTCAGATATTTTAATTTTTCTGGATCTTTTATTCTGGGTCATATATTTTTGGGGATCTCTGTTTTGTTTTTGATTCAGTATATATTTTATAAATATACTGAAAAACCTAAATTGGATCCTACATTCTTCTGTTGGCTGATATTCGTGGCATTTCTGAAAGGCTTGGTGGTACTGAACCTGATATGATCTAGACCAGGCATCGAAGGGCGAAGTCGAGACATCGACGGTATGACGGTGATCTACGTGGAAAATGAAGCAAGTTCCATGTTGGAATAGAGCCAAGAAGGCGAAAGGATCAAACCGAGTCGAGTGATTGAAGTTATTTGGGCAGAAAGGTCATTACGGCCGTAACGAAGATCTGTTACGGCCGTAACTCTTATAATTACAGCCGTAAAAGTTATTATCACGACCGTAACTCCGCCTCGAGTTTAGATGAAGAATTGCAGAATCTCATATTTACGGCCGTAAGAAATATGGTCACGGTCGTAAATCTTAAGCAGAAAGTCATTTACGGCCGTAAAAGTGTTCATCACGGCCGTAATTGAGGTTTTCCGGATTTTAGGGGATTTTTGATTTTTTTTCCGTTTTTAATTAATTGTTTGCCTAGTTTAGTATTCTAGTTTAATTATAATTATATTTTGAGTAAATTAGAAACTAGGTTATTTTGCTTATATATATTCCTTTCCATTCATTGTAAAAAACAGTTAAGTTTGAGTTTATGAATAAAGTTGAGAAAGTTTTCTCCAATTGAAAGGTTGAGGAGTCCCTTTGGTGTTCTTCGAGAACAAATCCAGCTTATCAAATATTGTGAAAATATTTGTGGCGTTGAACTTATCAAATATTCGCGAGAATATTTGTGGCGTTTCCAATTAAAATCTTATCAAGGAAATTGACAAGTCCTTGTGGTGTTTCGAAAACCTTGGATCTCGATTTCGCATCGCCAATCTTCGCGTTGTGAATCTTGGGTCAAGGTCTCATCGTCAAATTTATCTTTCCAGTATTTTAATTCTTGTGTTCTTGTTTATTTTCGTGTTTAAATCTGATCTAGATCTTTCCTAGGTTTTAATTTCGTTATTCCGTGTTTTGGACGAGATTCCCCGACTGGGATCTCATTAGAACCTGTGGGTTGTAAATCTTTGTAGAATAATATCTTTGTGGTGCTGCAGTTATAAAATTTGCATCAGGTGATACCTTTTTCAAATTACTGCAATATATACTAATTTTTTTTTCAATTCTTGGTTCTTTCCAGAATCTCTCCGTTGAAGCCTATTGTTGAACCTTAATCCTTACCTTTGTCCAGGATTTCTTGAGAATCCGAGAATCTGAGGGAGCTTGGGCTGACCCATAAATAGGTTGAGGGATATACTGGAAGAACTGTTTTCAGTATATTAGTATTGTGTAGTTTTCTTGATCAGCCTGATTATTATTTAAATCGTGATAACCTTGACTGCTTTGCTTTTTAATAATTGTTTGAGACTGTGCTATTATATCCTGATCTTTGTGGAATATTTTCAGATAATTCTTGATTTCTGTGTTTATACTCTGCATTTCAATCTGTCTGACTATTCTTGATTTGAAATAACAAAGCCTTCACTCTTGATAAACTTTCTTTTCAAAATATTTTAGTAATTACTTCAATGGCTACTATAAAAGTAGATGTTGAAGTATGGAATGGCAACGGAGATTTTAATCTCTGGAGCAAGAAAATGAAGGCTTTATTACTTCAAATGAAATGTGTTAAGGCTATAGATAAGTCATGGCCCCTTAATACCCCTCAGGACAGACAACTTGAAATGGATGAAATTGCATGGAGTACTTTGTTTTTACACTTATCTGATAATGTCATTAGACAAGTAAGCAAGACTAAAACTACTATGGAATTGTGGGATAAATTGGAAGAAATTTATGATACTGTGTCTCTGCCTGATAAGAGTTTTCTGTGGAAACAGTACTTCTCTTTTAAATTTGATCCATCTAAGGATGTGGATGAGAATATGAGTAGGTTTACTAAGATCACACAGAGTCTTTTAAATTGTGATGAAAAACTTACTGATGAACAAAAGGTTTTGTGTTTACTTAATGCTATGGGTGATAAGTTCAAAGACCTTAGGAATGCTCTTGAATATGGTGGGCAGAAATTGACGGCAGAAATTGTTCACACTTCTCTTAAAAACAAGGAACTTGAGTTTAAAAACAATCCTAAAGAGGCCTATAGTGTTATAGGATCTTCCAAGAAGAGGACTTCCTTTAGGAACAACAAGCCAATGAGTAATTTCAATAAAAATTGAAATATTTCCAGCAATAATAGAACCTGGAATAATATGAACAGCAAGTCTGTAAAAGGAAACTTTCAAAATAAAGTCAATTTCAATAGGTCTAATGACAACACCTATAGAGGACTGAATAATTCTAGGAATTAGACCAATTTTAGAGGTTATGATAACTCTAGAAATCAAGACAACCTTAGAAGTCAGAATAATGTCAGGGGGCAAGACAACACTAGGGGACTAGATAACATAAATAGACCCAGACTCTGTTTCTATTGTGGCCAACCTGGACATCGTATTAAAAATTGTTTCAAAAGGAAAAATGAAATAGGAACCAGTAATCAAACAGAGGCTGCAGTCCAAGATAATAATGGTGTGGTTTATGTTACTACCGAATCTGATAATAAACATGAATGGATACTTGATTCTGGTTGCACTTTCCATATGTGTCCTGAAGGAAATTTGTTTTTTGACTTCTGTTCTAATTGCCTTGGTTCTGTGAAACTTGGTAACAATGTTACTTGTGATGTGAAAGGAACTGGGAAGGTTTTGTTAAAACTTGAAAATAACAAAACTCTTGTCTTAAACCAAACTGGATATGTGCCTAACTTAAAAAGGAATCTAATTTCTCTTGGTGTGCTTGATTCTGAATCTTATGAGATAAGAATGCATAATGGTTACTTAAGTATTTTCAAAAGTAACTTCTTGATTTTCTCTACTCCCAAAATTAATGGGATTTATGTGTTGAATACTTTACCTGTTTATGATAGATCTTTCAATGCTGTGTCTAATATGAATAAAACTGTTTTGTGGCATAAAAGATTATGACACTTAGGGGGAAAAGGTCTTAAGTTACTTGAAAACAAAGGTGTTTTTGGTAATGATGTGCTGCATAAACTTGATTTCTGTGATAAATGTGTGTTAGGAAAATAGAAAAGAAATTCTTTTGGTAAAGGTATTCATAAATCTAATGATGTTCTTGAGTACTTGCATGCCGATTTATGGGGTACTGCTCATGTTAGTTCTGTTTCAGGTTTTAGGTATTTCCTTCTTATTGTAGATGACTTCTCTAGGAAAACCTGGGTTCATTTGTTGAAAACTAAGGATGCCACTGTATCTGTTTTTAAAAACTGGATTACCTTAGTCCAAAATTTGAAAGAAAAGAGGGTCAAAATTATTAGGACAGACAATGGACTAGAGTTCTGCAACCAAGATTTTGATTCTTTTTGTAGCAGCCTAGGAATTCTTAGACACAGGACTGTTGCATACATTCCATAGCAAAATGGGGTTGCTGAAAGGATGAATAGGACACTCTTAGAAAGAACTAGGTGTCTTTTACTTGATTCCAATTTGCCAAAAAGATTTTGGGGAGAAGTAGTTAAAACTACTTCTTATTTGATCAACCTTTCTCCCTGCAGTGCTATTAATTTCAATATACCTGATCATATTTGGAATAATTTTCTTTCAGATTTTTCAAAATTAAAATTTTTTGGGTGTGCTGCCTACTCACACCATACTGAAAATAAACTTAACTCCAGATCTCTGAAATGTGTGTTTTTGGGTTATGGAGAATGAGTTAAGAGCTACAGACTTCGGGTTAGGAAGCAGGGAGGTTATAGGGTTATTTTAAGTAGGTCTGTCATTTTTAATGAAAATGTTTTTCCTCTTAAGGATGAGAAATTAGATGATCCTGTTAATGATAAAGATTTCCTTACCTCTGAGCTGGGTGTAGACCATTTAGGTGATGAAAATGGCTTGCCCTATACTCAGTTTCAGGTGGAGCAACCCCCACAGTCTCCAAATGTCAATACTGAACCTGAACATGAACTAACTGATACTGTGTCATTGCCTGGTAACATCCCTGAAGCTGAAACAGACTTAGAAAATTATCAACTATCTAGGGATAGACCTAGAAGAGAGATTAGACCTCCTCCTAGGTTTTAGGATCCTGATTTTGTGTCTGCATTTACCTACTCTGATCCTCTTGTATTTGAACCTGAATCTTTTGAAGAAGCTGTTTCTTCAAAAGAATCCAATTTATGGCTCACAGCCATGCAAGAAGAGATGGATTCTCTTCTGAAAAATGGCACCTAGACTTTGGTTAATAGACCTTATAATAAAAAGATCATTGACTGCAAATGGATTTTCAAAATAAAAGAAAGTGAGTCAAAAGATATTAAGCCTAGGTACAAGGCTAGGCTTGTGGCTAAAGGCTTCTCTCAAAAGGGAGGGATTGATTATAATGAATTTTTTTCTCATGTGGTTAAGTATACTTCAATCAGAATATTGATTGCTTTAGTTGCACAATTTGATTTGGAACTTGAACAAATGGATGTCAAAACTGCTTTTCTTTATGGTTCTTTAGATGAAACAATTTATATGAATCAGCCTAAAGGTTTTGAAAAGGGTGGAAAATCTGATTTAGTTTGTTTATTGAAAAAATCTCTTTATGGCTTGAAACAAGCCCCTAGGCAGTGGTATAAGATATTTGACTCTTATATCCAGAGCCTCAATTTCCAAAAAAGCCAATATGATTCTTGTTTTTATTTCAAGTCTGATAATTCTGATTTCATGTATTTGTTACTATATGTTGATGATATGTTGATTGCTAGCCCTAATATGCATGAGATTAATCTGCTGAAAAATAAACTGCATTATGAATTTGAGATGAAAGACTTAGGGCATGCTAAAAGGATTTTAGGCATGGATATTTTCAGGGACAAACAATCTGGAAATCTATTCTTAAACCAAAAGCATTATATTGGAAAAGTTTTAACCAGATTTAACTTGATTGATTCCAAACCTGTGTCCCTGCCTTTGCCTGCTCACTTTAAATTGTCATTTGATCACTGTCCTCAAACTGCAAAAGAGGAACTTAGAATGAAAAATGTACCATATTACAATGCTATAGGATCTGTTATGTATCTTATGGTGTGCACTAGACCTGATATTGCTTTTGTTGTCAGTGTCCTTGTAGGTTTATGAGTAATCCTGGTGAATTACACTGGGAAGCTATAAAATCACTTTTAAAGTATCTTAAAGGTACTGCAAATCTGAGTTTAATGTTTTCTAAAACTAAAAATGATTTCAAATTAAAGGGTTATGTAGACTCAGACTTTGCAGGAAACATAGATAACAGAAAGTCTACTTCTGCATATTTCTTTACATTAAATAGTTTATACATTAGCTGGAAATCACAATTACAGAAACTTGTGGCATTGTCCTCAACTGAGGCAGAATACATTGCTGCCACAGATGCTTCAAAAGAATGTATTTAGCTGAAAGGTTTGTTATCTGAAATCTCTTGTATTGATGATTCTGCTATTGAACTCTGTACCGATAGCTTAAGTGCTTTACACTTATGTAAGAATCCCGTCTTTCATAACAGGTCAAAACACATTGATGTTAAATTTCACTTCATTAGAGATATAACTGAAAAGGGTGTTATTAAACTTGTTAAAATTTCAACTCAGTTGAATCCTGTAGATCAGGAACTAAAATAATACCCATAAATAAATTTAAAGATGCTTTGATTTCCCTTAAATTGTTGGAATTTGATATTGCTTTGTTTTCTTATGATTGCAGGTGTGCTGATCCAAATTGAGGTGGAGTATGTTGATGCATTTTGGACCAGCCATGCTGCAGCCCAAGGATTAAATCGGATTGGACCATGTATTGAAGCCCAAATATGATCTGCATTATTCAGCTTGGACCAAAGTTTATGGAAGCCCAAAATCTGAATACTGGAGCCCATATCTAATAACTCAATTTTTGGCCTGTCTAACTCCACCGCCTCTTTTGCACCGTTGGGTCTCTTCTCTTCATCATGGCCGTCCACCTGGAGATAAAAACTTGGCTGAGACGTTTTATTTACCAATTTTTCATTCTGATCCAGATGATCTCACAGACTCTCTCTCTCTCTCTCTCTCTCTCTCTCTCTCTCTCTCTCTCTCCTCTTCTTCGTCTTCTCTCTGAAAAGGGGATAAACTCTTGCAATTTTCTCGCAAGACTTTGTGGTTAAATCTCTGATTCTTAGTGCATAATCAGAGTTAATTTCTTTGTAGTTGTTTTCAGTCTGTTACTGTAATATTGTAGCAGTTTTATGCGAGATTTTGAGTTTACACTGAGTTTTGTGCGATCTGTACAATTTGTATAATCTTTGTTTGATACTTTTGCGATTTTGTGTTTAATAAAATTTTCTGAAGTTTTATTTGTGAAATCGCTCTTGTATACTTTGTGGTTGATTCTGAGTCTCGATCTCTTAACAACAGTCACTGGCGCCACCATTGGGTGCGGTCTCCTCGTCGACGGTTGTGGGGGTAGATTCGCCAGAGAGAGGGTTGTGGTGATAGGGAAGAAATTGGGGGAATTCAGATTACTTGATTTATGATTTGAATGATTTGATTATGTTTATAAATTATTTAGGTAATAAAAAATATTTAATTAATAAATGTTAATTGTAATTAGCACTCGATTTGTTAAAAAAAAAAAATTTGACGTAGATTTAATTTTTAAAATTGAAACTTAGAATACAGAATTTCATGTAATTTTCCCTAAATAAATTCATTAAAGCTTGCCCACCCCCAAAATTATGGGGCTCGCTCTAGTGATGGCAACGAGGCGGGTTCGGGTCCCCCCGACCCGTGCCCCGTCCCGCGAGAATTTTTCAATTCCAAACCCACCCCGCGACCCGCGAATTTCGGGTCGGGTCAGGTTCGGGTTCGGGGCGGGGCGGGTCAACCTACCCGTCCCGTTTAATTTTTTGTTTATTTTTTCGGTATTTTTTTATTTTTTTTCTTATTATTTTTTATTAATTTATTTAATCGTGGCGGGTTCGGGTCGGGACAACCAAACCCGTACACGCCCCGCGACCCACCCGGGTCGGGGGAAGTCGCCCAATATCCGCCCCGCCGACCCGCGGGACGGGTTTTTTTCGCCCCATTAGGGGCAGGTTCAGGTCAGGTACCCGTCGGGTCGGATTTTTTTGTCATCTCTAGCTCGCTCTCGTAAAATAAACTATTAAAAAAAATTAAAAAATAAAAAGAGAGGAAGAGGGGGAGGGGTGGGGTGGGGTGGGGTGGGGGCGATACAAGGCGGATCTATCTGAAATTCTACAATAGATAAAGGTTCTTTCAAACACTGCGTCGTTTTAACGCAAACACTAAAAAGCAAAGCCAAAAAATATCTCAATCTCGTCCGTAAACCGCTCACATAGGAATCTAACGGTCAGAAATCAATTTCCTCACAAAGTAAAAAGTAAAAACCCTAAATTCTCCTTTTCAACAATCACGTATATGTGAATACCCTGTCCACTGGCATCGCCCCCTACCTTCCTTCGTCTCTTCCTTCTCTCTACAAATTTTACTCTCTCCAGAATTTCTCGTGATAATAGATATGTCTGACGAAGAACATCACTTTGAGTCGAAGGCCGACGCCGGCGCTTCAAAGACTTTTCCCCAGCAGGCCGGAACCATCCGTAAAAACGGTCACCTTGTCATCAAAGGTCGCCCTTGCAAGGTTTGTTTTCATGTATATTTGTTTTTTTTATTCGATTTGCCGTATAAATTTGTTGAAATCTCGATCTTTGTTCTTACGAATGTTTATCATCTATGATAACCTAGTTAATTCTGTTTTGTTTTTGCGTGTTGTTGATGTGTACTGGAGCATATATATCTGTTTCTTAGGTTATTTGTTCTACATCTAGATCTGTGTGTTTATAGGTTGTAATTGTGCGAATTTGGAAAATTATGATTTCTGTGTTTATTAGCCAGCTAATAATGATCGAAATTTTATGCTAGTTTTTAACTATCTGATTACATATGTTATTTTATTTTTCAAGTTTTTTATCTTTTGTTGTTTTTGGAAATTGATCATCATCTTTTGTGGAACTATAATTGTATTTTGAAAATATATTATATCTCCTGTTACTATTGTAGGTGATTTCTCGGACTTGGGATATTCTTTTATTTTAGAGAATAAATTAATTTACAATTTACAGTCTAGACTAGATACACAAATTTTTGTTTTGATCAGCATCATTTTTTTGTGATACCTCTTATTGATGATAGGTTGTGGAGGTTTCAACTTCCAAGACTGGGAAGCATGGTCATGCTAAGTGTCACTTTGTGGCAATTGACATCTTTAATGGAAAGAAGCTCGAAGATATTGTCCCCTCTTCCCACAATTGTGATGTATGAATACTATTTTTTTCTCCTAAAATAATGTTTTTTTTGTGTGTACTGCTTTTCTTTCTTGTGCATGTTCTGGCGATCAAGTGAGATCTTTTGAACTGCAGGTCCCTCATGTTAACCGCACCGATTACCAGCTCATCGACATCTCTGAGGATGGATTCGTACGTGCTTACTTTCTTTTTGTCCAAACTGTTTATGTCGTCATAATCTAATGGTACTTGTCAAAATGGTGTAGGTAAGCTTGCTGACTGATAATGGTAACACTAAGGATGACCTGAGGCTTCCAACCGATGAAAATCTGCTTACTCAGGTTTGTTGAATATAATCTTATCGTGGGCTTGGCAAAGGGAACCGCTTTGTCCATAGTTTGTTTTTACTTTTCAAGCCTTTTTCTATTTCTTGATTTTTGGAACGACATACAGATCAAGGATGGATTTGCTGATGGAAAGGACTTGGTTGTTAGTGTCATGTCTGCAATGGGAGAGGAGCAGATCTGTGCCCTCAAGGATATTGGTCCGAAATAGCATCCCTGTACTTTTGGGGATTGCTTTCTGTCTTTTTATTATTCTGATGATGCGATAAATATATGATATAATTCTACTAAAGTATGGGAGGATCATGAGCCATCTTTTCCGGGATTATCCATAATGGAGACTGGAATGTTGATGGTTTTTGTTCTCGATTATTCAGAGACTACTTTATATGTTCTGTGCTGTGCTGTCCCTTTTTTTTTTTTTTTTTTTTATCTTTTTCATAAAACTGTTTGAATCTTGTTTATTATGGTGAGTAGAATTTGATTTCACTTCAAACTTGTAAACTTGTAGCACTTTTTGGTTCGACTCAGATATTATGAAGTTCATAATACATTCATACAAACTGATTAATTATTGGTATATCAACTTCGAACAAAAAAATATACAAGGTCCCTGTATGATACAAATTAAAATAAGTTTTTTAGTAAATTTTGATAAAAGTTGATGAAATGTGTAGTTGAAAAGTTGTGAGACCCATAAAATATGTGGTTGAATCGATCGTTAATTTTGATTTGAATTAAATTCTGAATTTTAATTTCCACCAAACAGGGGCAAGATCTAAAACAATGCTCTGACTGCTATTACAAATACTTGCACACAAAGAACATCAAAATAGAGTGAAGTTTAGGGCTAAGAATAAATTGTAACTATCTGTTTGACATACAACCCTAACCTAAGATTCTGGAGTCTTTCCTTTGTTGATTAAAAGTAGAGGTGTGAAGACGGACGGGCCGATCAGATTCTTGAAAATTGGTCCGGATCGACGTGGAGTCGCGAGTCGACTTGTGATCCGTGTGGGCGGTTCACTGGTCAAGAAGGTGTGATCCGTGAGTTTCGTGGGTCAAACATTCATGGACTGCTGTTAACCCGTTAATTCGTAAAAAATACATATTTATTTATTAAATATTATAACATTGAAAATCTTCATTCTTCTACAAATTGTAGTACAACTTCTAAAGTTAAATTTTTTTTTTTCTCCCTAATAGCTAAGAAACGTAATGTCATTTGATAGTACTAATTGGAAATGTATTTAACATTTAGTTGTTATTTATCTATAGTTTATTTAAATTTGTAAATTTAGAAGTAATTTATGTAACATAAAATATAAATTTAAATTCTATATATACATTTTATGGTATAAATATGAATTTATCATTTTATTCATTTCATATTTAGAAATTTAACAAAAAAATTGTTATAAATACGAAAAATTCTATGCTTTTATGCATACAGATTAAGCCAGAACAAACCGCGATCCGCATGGACTCGATCTGAATGGGTTAGCAGGTGGGCGTGGATCATAATTCAAAATTTGTGGATTGATTCAGAACCGGTCCTGAACCCGCAGCGGGCGGTATTTTTTTCACGCGGATCGTTATCGGGCTCATATATTGACGAGCCAATCGAGATCGGACCACTCAGATTGACACCTCTAATTAAAGGTAGCCTTAACGGAACAACTAAGAATATCTCTACAAAACCTACTTTAGTATACAGATTTCACCGATAATCAATCAAGTTCCAATTTTAATCTCAAGAGACGGAAGAAGAATATACAAAGTAACTCACCAAATCAAGGAAAAACGTGTTGAGTGGTTATTCTAAAGTCGCATTGTAGCGATCGTGAAATTTCTGAAATTATATTAATAAATATTTTATTTACAAAAAACCTTGTCGCTATAATTTAATCCGTTATTTAAAATTCACGTACGTCGTTTAGCCAAGTTATAAATTTTGAGTCGAAAATAACAAAATTCAGTCCAATTTGATTTTACGTCAAATAAATGTAAAATCTATTTTTAAAATCCAATTTCATTTTTTTATTTAATTATTTATTTATTCAAATTAAATCACCAGATAATTTTATTTCAAAACTGAGTTTATCATTATAATTACACTTCAAATTTTAAATTCATCATTATCTCTACGAATCATGATCATATCCAACTCTCAATCAACCAATCCTATCACGAAAATCTTTCTGCATTTCAAATTCGAAACCAATTCAAAGACTAATCTCCAGCTATTTTACTCCCCTTTCACGATCAGAATTAACCACGACCAAGACACACGAGTTCAGGTATAATTTTTAAGATTTTCTCTCCATAACTGAACCTCCACTACTAACTGCATCTACCACTACCGGCAACATCCAAAATGAGCCAACCACAATCACACACAACCTAAACACTGCAAAAAATAAACCCAACTTCAATCTATCACCACCGTTTGCAGCAACTTCACACCACAGAGCCACCGAACCGCCATGACCAAACCACCAAAATTTCCACACCGCAGTCGAACCCGAATCCGACCACTGCTAATCTCCAAAAATCCAAGTTTAGCCCAAAAATCAAATCAAAACCCAAGAAAATCAAGAAATAAACCCATCCCTTACCTTGACTGCCGCGTTTTGGCTGAGCCACCGCCGAAAAATCATGGACCCAGCTTCGGTTTTTCGCACCAAACCGCACCCAAAAACCAGCCCAAAATCCTCCTTCCACACGCAAGCCCACGCCGTTTCTCCCCCACCTCGCGAAGCTGGCACCGCCACCGACCGGAGGCTTGAAACCGGCCGGGGACTTGGTCCCTTCTTGGTGGACCGACCGCCATCGCTCTCTGTCTCTCTTGTCTTCTCTAAAATGAACGAGAAAGAGAGAGAGAATTGTTTTATTAAAAGTTTTTCTTAAATTGCCACTTTAGTCCCGAGTTTTAAAAAAAGTGTTAATCTAGTCCCTGTTATGTTTTAAAAAATATTTCAAGTGCAACCCTTTATTTTAAAAACTCTATTTTAGTCCCCAGATTTTAAAATCATTTATTTTAAGTCAAAACTTTAATTTTATTTCAAACTTCGAATTTTTAGAAACTAATTTAAATTTTATTTTATTTTTGGCTGGACCAGACGTACGGAGATCTAGAGAACTGAAATAGATTTTCCCGCTCAACCACACTCGTAGAGAATTGAGGTAGACTCGCCCCCATTAATTTGTTTACATTTTAATTGCACGTTATATGCTTCATGTGATTTATGTGCATTATATGCATAAGACGAGACAATAATTTATATTTCTTATGAAATATTTGATGTTATGAGCATGCCCTAAATTATATGCATTTTTAAATGCATGAGACGAGACGAGATTATGATTTTGTTATGTTTTGACATAACTTATGTGCATTTATTGCATGAGACGAGACTACCCACACCCTATGTGTTCAATTTTTATGTAAATTTATTAATCGACGATGAGTCTACTGAGTATTTCATTAAAATGCTCACCCTTTTTTAACAACAATTGCAGATATCGGAGATGGAGGCGAATGATGGGCAGGATGTGGCATTAATATTTGAATAATTAGATTTCATTATTATTTTAATTGAATAATCACATTTTGAGAAATGTTGAGATTTTGAACAGTTTGCTTTATTTGGAAATGTTTTAGCAAATATTATTTCCGTAAATTAGTGAATATTTAAAGTTTGTCAATTTTTGAATTTATTTAAATAAATCTTGCCAATTAAAATTTTTATTTTCTTCCGCTTAATATTATTTTAAAATTAGACGAGACGATGACGTGACGAGTCGGGTGATTAGAACCCGGGGCGTCACAGCGTGGTATCAGAGCCAGTCTGCGTTTCTGTAGACTGGAAAAAATTTCAAAAGAGGAAATTTTTTAAAATTAATTTATATTATTAAATGCCAACTGCCATCATTCGATCCGCCACTCCGAGGTAAAGAAGTTCATGAGTTTATGTTATTTTATTTTTCGGATACATATTTTTAATGATTTATGAGACTTAGAAGATAGAGAAAGATTTGTATCCGAAATAGAAAGAAAGAAAAAAGAACGAGTGTTGAGCATAATGAGAATAACTAGTAATTGATTAAAGAATTGTTTTATAATAATTTTGTCCTCGAACCTAGAGAATAAAGAACCTTAACTGGACTTTGTATAATTGTTTTAGACATGGCACCATTCACAAGACAATAACAAAGAAAGTTAGATGGATGGGCTTCAAAATACCTATCATTCAAGAGGGGACATCACAAGAAGATAGACGAGCATGTAAAATACTACTGCATTGCACGAGAGGACGCAATAGAGCATGGCTTTAAGATAACTGATAAACAAACTATTGGTCACTTTTTGTCAACTTTCCCAAAGTATGAGCGTAAGTTGGCAAATGAGTTTTATGAGGACATAAAAAGAACTCGGGGAGAAAACGCGAACTTTAAGACAGTATGTGATGAGTTTATAATGCTTTGAGATCTTTTCCAAACCCCAGAACCCGCACCAGCACCAGTACAAGTAATGATACCCCGAACCGATAATAGAGATCGGCTAAATGAAATATTTGATGCTGAGTCAGGCATCTACGATTATACGCCAGGGTTACAAGGTTATGTTTGAGAATCACCATATTACTCCCCAGGTTCACCAAGTGTCTCACCCGGTGCCCCAGATTATACACCTGGCACACCCGGGACTACCCCTGCCAACAGTCATATTTAGTGGGATAGGACTAATGATAATTGTTTTGGCATTTTTCCCTTTTCAACAGTTTTTCCCATTCCTGAAATAATAATGTATCCTCATTGAAGGAATTTCATTTATTAATAAAGAGATTCATTTATTTTATGTCACAAGTTATGTTTGACATTGTTATTAAGATTGATTGTATGAGATGATTTGGTTGTCAATATTTTCCTATCGAGAAATAATAAACCTATTTGTTTTACTTAATAAAGGAAAATGTCTCGGCACCTAATCAGAGATGCACCGAACCAGACCAACCAAGGTCAGACTGCTCCAAGGCAGGATCCCCCAAACCAGGCCAATATCATTAGGGATCTACTGCAGGCAGTTCAGGACTTGAGACAGGCCCCTACTGGTTCCTCAGTTCCAATAATTGAGCAATTCCGATGGTACCGTCCACCTACTTTTGACGGTGGTAACGACCCTTTAGCCGTGGAAGAATGGCTGCAAACGGTTGAGAAAATCTTTAGGCACATTTCTTGCCAGGAAGACCGGAAAGTTATTTGTGCAGAATTTATGCTGGTTGGTAGGGGCTGGATTCTGGTGGGAATCAGCATCCCGAACCAGGACTCTAGAACAACAGACAGCTTTAACTTGGGAGGAGTTCAAGGCTGAGATTAGAGATAAATCTTTCCACCGGCCCAAAGAGACCACAAAGAGTCTGAATTTTTACACCTGGTTCAAGGTGATATGGACATAACTGATTATGATAGGAAGTTCGAGGAATTGTCACGCTATGCTCCACATCTGGTGGAGACGGAGGCTAAGAAGGCACGCAGGTTTGAGAGGGGTCTATGCTCGGAGATTAGACAAAAAGTCGGTTCGCACGAGCTTCCGACCAATAGAGAAGTGGTAAAGAAGGCTCAAGCAGTAGCCTATGCGGGAGTAAAGATTGGAAACCAAGGAAATCATCATGAACAGAGATATCAAGGGAAAATAAAGTGGTAAGGGCCGAATCGCAGCCAAAATCGAAATCAATCATTTAATAAGACACAGAATTCAGGAACCCCAGGGGGACAGGTGACTAATCATACTCCACCTTGCCCTAAGTGTCAGAAATTGCACAAGGGAGAGTGCTTTTATGGTAAGGGAGTCTGCTATAAATGTGGCCAGCTGACGCGATCCCGGTCGGAGAATCTCGTCGAACACGCGGAATAACGATAATTAAAACCTAGGAAAGATCTAAATCAGATCTGACACGAAAATAACAAGAATTAAAATACTGGAAAGATAAAATTGACGATAGGATCTTGACCCAAGATTCACGACGCAATTAATTGACGATGCGGAATCGAGATCCAAGGTTTTCGAAATACCACAAGGACTTGTCAATTTCCTTGATAAGATTCTAATTGAAAACACCACAAATATTTCACAATATTTGATAAGTTAAGTTTGTTCTCGAAGAACACCAAAGGGACTCCTCAACCTTTCAATTGGAGAAAAACTTTCTCAACTTTATTCATAAACTCAAACTTCTGTGTTGTTTACAATGATGAAAAGAAATATAAATAAGCAAGAAAACCTAAACTAGGGTTTGCCGCTAATTGGGCTCAAAACAGAATCCTAATTGACCTAAAATACTAAAATAGGAAAATAAATAATTAAAAATGGAAATTAAAAATAGCACGTGAATCTGAAACGAAATGCAGGTTACGACCGTGTTGCAACTCTTACGGCCGTAAGAGTTCCCCTTTTGTTGATTTACGGCCGTGACTGAGAGATTTGCGGCCGTGAGTGACAAATTCTGCAATTCCTTTTTTTAACCGAGGCCAGGTTACGCCCGTAATGGTCTTTCCTTGCGGCCGTAACTCTTGTATGCTTGATTTGTTGTTCTAAACCCGTGGCTCTCTTACGGCCGTGACCCATGTGGTTTGCGGCCGTGAACTTCAATTTTTCCTTCAAACTTCGACCACCCGGTTCGGCTTGATCCGCTCGTCGTCTAGGCTCGATTCCAACATGGAACTTGCTCTGTTTTCCATGTAGATCACCGTCATACTGCCGATGTCTCGACTTCGCCTTTCGATGCCTGGTCCGGATCACATCACCAGCCAGGCCATTTTGCATGGGATTTTCGTGCTCTTCCAGCACAAGGTTCTAATCAGAAGAGGAACCCAGATCAAAACAGGAAAGGAAAAGCGAGAGTATTTTCCATGGATGCAGCGGAGGACTCGGACGTGATCGCAAGTATACTAATTCTTTCAGTATTCCTATGCATGTCCTAATTGTTGTCCTGCATTGTATATATTTCCTATTTTGAAGCATGCTTATATGATAACAGGTTTATTATCTGTTTCTGGTATTCCCGTATATGTTCTGATAGACTCGGGAGCCACACACTCATTTATATCTGATACATGCTTAGAAAGGTTGAACTTAATAGGAGAAGAAACTGTTAGTATACTTGAGGTTAGCTTACCATCAGGAGGAACTATTGATACCGATAAGATAGTCAAAGCAGTGCAAATTGATTTTGATGGTCAAGTATTGGAAGCAGATCTTAATATTATTCGAATGAAAGACTTCGATATTATTCTAGGTATGGATTGGCTCAGCACCAACCATGCTGCAATTATGTGCCATGAGAAGGAGGTTATTTTTCGTAAAGGTGGTGAAGAAGTATTTAGATTTTATGGGACGAAGATTAAGGCTCTTCCCCATCTTGTATCAGTTTTGCAAGCCGAGAAGTTATTAGCCAAGGGCAATTGTCAGGGCTATTTGGTTAGTCTTCAAGACAAAACATCAGAGGAGATTATTTTGGAGTCGGTGCCAGTAGTATGTGAATATGGTGATGTTTTTCCAGATGATCTACCAGGTACCCCGCCTGATAGACAAGTGGAATTTACCATTGATTTGGTACCAGGAGCTGCCCCGGTATCTAAAGCTCCATATCGTATGGCACCGAAGGAGTTGCAGGAAATGAAGGTTCAGCTAGAGGAATTGTTAGAAAAGGGTTTTATCAGACCGAGTGTATCTCCATGGGGAGCACCTGTGTTGTTTGTGAAAAAGAAGGATGGAAGCATGAGGATGTGTATTGATTATAGAGAGCTAAACAAATTGACAATAAAGAATAAGTATCCCCTTCCCAGAATCGAAGACTTATTTGATCAGTTAAAAGGTACAGCTATATTCTCGAAGATCGATTTGAGATCTGGCTATCATCGGTAAAGATTAAACCAACCGATGTACCAAAAACAGTGTTTAGGACGCGATATGGACATTATGAGTACATAGTAATGCCATTTGGTCTCACGAATGCACCCGCAGTGTTTATGGATTTGATGAATAGAGTCTTTCATCAGTATCTTGATAAATTTGTTATCGTTTTTATTGATGACATACTGATTTACTCAAGGGATTCTGAACAGCATGAAGAGCACTTGAGGATAGTATTGGAAACCCTGAGAGCAGAAAAGTTGTACGCCAAATTCAAGAAATGTGAATTTTGGCTTGAGAGGGTAGCCTTCCTAGGTCATGTTGTTACAATAAATGGTATTGAAGTTGATCCGTCTAAAGTTGAAGCTGTAAAGAATTGGCCAACACCTGCCAATGTTGGAGATGTGAGAAGTTTTCTTGGGTTAGCAGGATACTATCGGCGATTTATAGAAGGTTTTTCTAAAATAGAAAGTCCTGTGACACAGTTAACCAGGAAGGGAATTAAGTTCCAGTGGACAATTCAGTGCGAACAAAGTTTCCAAGAACTGAAGAACAGACTTGTATCAGCACCAGTATTGACTGTACCGGATGGGTCGGATGGTTATGTTATTTACAGTGATGCATCCAAGCATGGATTGGGTTGTGTATCGATGCAGAATGGAAAAGTAATAGCATATGCTTCAAGGCATCTGAAGCCATATGAAAAGAATTACCCGACGCATGATCTAGAGCTTGCAGCTGTAGTGCATGCTTTAAAGATCTGGAGACACTACCTGTACGGGAGTAAATGTGAGATTTACACCGATCACAAGAGTCTCAAGTATTTCTTTACTCTGAAGGAATTAAATATGAGGCGGCGTCGATGGCTAGAGCTCGTGAAAGATTATGACTGCACTATTCTTTACTATCCGGGTAAAGCAAATAAGGTTGCAGATACTTTGAGCAGGAAGAACGCTGGTCAGTTGTCAGTTTTGGGGACAACGCAAGACCAGTTGATTCGAGACTTTCAGGATTTGAAAATTGAAGTGCGAGCCCCATCAATTCGAGGATCTAGAAAATTGACAAATCTGACTGTTAAACCAGATCTGAGGGATCGGATTGTGACAGCTCAAGGAGGTGATAAATTTTTGGAGAAAATCAAATCTGAAGTTGGGACTAGCAGGAGGATAGGTTTTGAGATTGCCTCTGATAATGCACTTATGTTCAGAGGGCGTATTTGTGTGCCAAAGGATGAACAGATCAGGAAGGAGATTTTAACTGAAGCTCATTCAGCACCTTACGCAGGTCACCCTGGTGGGACAAAAATGTATCGCGATTTACGCAATAATTTTTTGTGGAGAAATATGAAGGGTTGTATTGCGAGGTTTATATCTCGATGCATGACCTGTTAGTAGGTTAAGGCTGAACATCAGAGACCGTCAGGATTGTTGAATCCTTTGGACATACCAGAATGGAAATGGGAGAAAATTTCCATGGATTTCGTTACTGGATTACCAAAATCAGTTAGAGGAAATGATGCTATTTGGGTTATTGTGGACCGGCTTACAAAGTCAGCTCATTTCCTTCCGGTCAGAATGACTCTCAGTATGGATCATTTAGCTCAGTTGTATGTAAGAGAGATTGTTCGACTTCATGGGGTACCAGCTTCCATTATCTCAGATAGAGATCCGAGGTTTACTTCTAGATTTTGGAAGAGTTTGCATATTGCAATGGGTACTAAATTAAATTTTAGTACTGCATACCATCCGCAGACAGACGGTCAGTCTGAGCGTACTATTCAGACACGGGTGGATATGCTTAGAGCTTGCGTACTAGACTTGAGTGGTAGTTGGGAGAATCACTGACCATTGGTGGAATTTGCCTACAATAATAGTTTTCAGGCTACTATTGGTATGACACCATATGAAGCACCGTATGGGCGACGATGTCGATCGCCACTTTATTGGGATGAAGTAGGTGAGAAGAAATTGTTGGGACCAGAATTAATTGCAAGAACAGTTGAGGCTATTGAGAAGATTAGACTGTGAATTAAGACCGCACAGGACAGACAGAAGAGTTATGCAGATCAGAGAAGGAAAGACTTGGTATTTTAGGTGGGAGAGAAAGTGTTTTTGAAGTTAATCCCAATGAAAGGTACTTTTCGTTTTGGAAAAAGGGAAAAGTTAAGACCTCGATTTATTGGACCGTTTGAGATATTAGAGCAAGTAGGGAACGTGGCATATCGTTTGGCTTTGCCACCTGAGCTTGCAACGGTTCACAATGTTTTCATATTTCCCTATTAAGAAAATATGTTTATGATCCTAGTCATGTGGTGAATTATCAGTCAATTTCAGTTCATAAAGATTTGTCCTATGAGGAGGCGCCCATGTGCATTGTAGAAAGAAAAGTCCATGTCTTAAGAAACAAAGAAATTTCCTTAGTCAAAGTCCAGTGGGGTAAACACAAGGATGATGAGGCTACTTGGGAAAGAGAAGATTATATTTTAGTCAAGTATCCAAATATCATAGAACAAGTGAGTTTAATTTCGAGAACGAAATTATTTTAAGGGGGTAAGGTTGTAGCGACCGTGAAATTTCTGAAATTATATAAATAAATATTTTATTTACTAAAAATCGTGTCGCTATAATTTAATCTGTTATTTAAAATTCACGTACGTCGTTTAGCAAAGTTATAAATTTTGAGTCGAAAATAACAAAATTCAGTCCAATTTGATTTTACGTCAAATAAATGCAAAATCTATTTTTAAAATCCAATTTCATTTTTTTATTTAATTATTTATTTATTCAAATTAAATCACCAGATAATTTTATTTCAAAACTGAGTTTATCATTATAATTACATTTCAAATTTTAAATTCATCATTATCTCTACGAATCATGATCATATCCAACTCTCAATCAACCAATCCTATCACGAAAATCTTTCTGCAGTTCAAATTCGAAACCAATTCAAAGACTAATCTCCAGCTATTTTACTCCCCTTTCACGATCAAAATTAACCACGGTCAAGACACACGAGTTCAGGTATAATTTTTAAGATTTTCTCTCCATAACTGAACCTCCACTACTAACTGCATCTACCACTACCGGCAACATCCAAAATGAGCCAACCACAATCACACACAACCCAAACACTACAAGAAATGCACCCAACTTCAATCTATCACCACCGTTTGCAGCAACTTCACACCACAGAGCCACCAAACCGCCATGACCAAACCACCAAAATTTCCACACCGCAGTCGAACCTGAATCCGACCACTGCTCATCTCCAAAAATCCAAGTTTAGCCCAAAAATCAAATCAAAACCCAAGAAGATCAAGAAATAAACCCATCCCTTACCTTGACTGCCGCGTTTTGGCTGAGCCACCGCTGAAAAAAATCATGGACCCAGCTTCGATTTTTCGCACCAAACCGCACCCAAAAACCAGCCCAAAATCCTCCTTCCACACGCAAGCCCACGCCGTTTCTCCCCCACCTCCCGAAGCTGGCACCGCCACCGACCGGAGGCTTGAAGCCGGCCGGGGACTTGGGCCCTTCTTGGTGGGCCGACCGCCATCGCTCTCTGTCTCTCTTGTCTTCTCTAAAATGAACGAGAAAGAGAGAGAGAGAGAATTGTTTTATTAAAAGTTTTTCTTAAATTGCCACTTTAGTCCCGAGTTTTAAAAAAAGTGTTAATCTAGTCCCTGTTATGTTTTAAAAAATATTTCAAGTGCAACCCTTTATTTTAAAAACTCTATTTTAGTCCCTAGATTTTAAAATCATTTATTTTAAGTCAAAACTTTAATTTTATTTCAAACTTTGAATTTTTAGAAACTAATTTAAATTTTATTTTATTTTTGGCTAGACTAGACGTACGGAGATCTAGAGAACTGAAATAGATTTTTTCGCTCAACCACACTCGTAGAGAATTGAGGTAGACTCGCCCCCATTAATTTGTTTACATTTTAATTGCACGTTATATGCTTCATGTGATTTATGTGCATTATATGCATAAGACGAGACAAGAATTTATATTTCTTATTAAATATTTGATGTTATGAGCATGCCATAAATTATATGCATTTTTAAATGTATGAGACGAGACGAGATTATGATTTTGTTATGCTTTGAGATAACTTATGTGCATTTATTGCATGAGACGAGACTACCCACACCCTATGTTACGAAAGCCTATTATTATGATGAAGTTGTCACTATATGATTGCATATTTATGTGTTCAGTTTTTATGTAAATTTATTAATCGGCGATGAGTCTATTGAGTATTTCATTGAAATGCTCACCCCTTTTTAACAACAATCGCAGATATCGGAGATGGATGCGAATGATGGGCAGGATGTGACATTAATATTTGAATAATTAGATTTCATTATTATTTCAATTGAATAATCACATTTTGAGAAATGTTGAGATTTTGAACAGTTTGCTTTATTTGGAAATGTTTTAGCAAATATTATTTCCGTAAATTGGTGAATATTTAAAGTTTGTCAATTTTTGAATTTATTTAAATAAATCTTGCCAATTAAAAATTTTATTTTCTTCCGCTTGATATTATTTTAAAATTAGACGAGACGATGACGTGACGAGTCGGGTGATTAGAACCCGGGGCGTCACACGCATACTTCAAAATGCACTTTCCAAGACTCGAGTTATGGACCGGGTCAAGTTATTAGGAAATTGTATGGATTCGGGTTTTGGGCCTTAGCATGTTATCATCATTGCTCCATAAATCAGGTGTTATCAAAGCCCGACAATTATTTTTGTTAACGGACCTTTTACCTTTCCCTTATATCCACACTGAATTCGATAATTAGATCACACTCTTTTCATGTGTTTCCCATCTTGAGCAGTGCTCAAGGCAGAATCGATTTGGATTTTCATTCATTAGTAGTCAACTATTTTGGTGTGAATCTCTTGCTATTGAGTTTCATTGTGGGTTCTCTTTAAAAGGCATTGTGTGGAACTCCTTTACTCCCTCGATCTCTAAACTAGTACAGGAGAAATCTTGGTGCACCTTCTGAGAAATATTTTTGATTGCGCTCAAAAAAACTTCTTGCACATAGAGGTGGGCACAGGTCGGGTAAGGTCGAACTTTAACTTGAGGGGAAAATTCACATATAACCAATAAAAATAAAATACTTCAAGATGTACAACATCATATTTTATATACTATAAATACTGAATCCTATATTAAAATAAATCAAAATTCTGACCCCCATAATTTCTCTATTTTTGGGTAATTGAAAGACATCAAGAGCTAGAAACAAGCAAACCATTAAATAAGTGGTCTTTGCTGTCAATTAAGATGGTTCTCTATTTTCATTTGTTTCCAACCTAGAAGTTTTACTTTCCATATGTTTACACGTTTAATCTGAGATTTATTCCCAATTCAATTTATTCTCAATTCCCCCTATATTTTCTTCAAGTACTCCATTTCATTCAAGTTGATTATGTGAAGACAGTTGGACTAGTCCAAATATTGAAGCACAGCTTATTGAAAGAGTCCAAGGCCTGCACCTCAGCCCAGAAATTAAAGCTTAAATTTGATAATTCAATACTGGAGCCCAACACTGAAGCCCAGTTAACATATTAGGTCATGACTCGGTTTCTTGGCCCAATTCATCAACGACCATTTATCACCAGCCGTTGGATTGTCTTGACATATCTCGGCCTTCCATTGAAGGATAAAGACGTGTCTAACTTGGTTCTGATCCATTCCATTCTTCCAGACGCTTCATCTGATATCTCTCTGTCTTCTATCTTCTATATCGTCTTCTTCGTGATTCTGAAGAGAGAACTCTCATATCTCGCATTTTCTTAGTGATTTTAACCCTGATTCTTCGTGTATAATCAAAGGGTATTCTTAGTGGTTGATTACAGTGTTGAATCTGTAATATTACTTAGTGGTTTGTGCGAGTTTTTAGTTTTATTCTGAATTCTTTAGATCTGTTTAAAGATCTTTAAATTTCTTTATATACTTTGCAATTTTTATTTGAGTAATAAAAGTTTTTGAGGTTTTTATGTTTGAAATGCATTGTGTATTCTTTGTGGTGATTCTGAGGAGTAAAAACGTAACAGTAGTATTTGAGCCTTAGGGTTTCGTGTGAATACACTACTTATGACTCAGATCTGGTAAGATTCAGAGTCTTTGTGGGTGGATCTTTATTTTTTCAGAAGGATTTGTCTGGTTTCTTTCAAAAACGATTTAGGGTTCTTCAATTTCTTTATGGTTTTTATAAGGAATTTAAGATTTCTTTAAATATTTTGAAAACCCCATATTAAATGTTTTTGATTTCTGAAAACTTTGTGAACATTTCATATTTGAAGAATTTCTCAAAAATTCTTTACAGTAATCTTCGTTGTACTTTATGCTTTGTGGAAATTTTTGAAACTCTAGTTTTGATTAAGGGTTTTTGTTAAAATATTTCGATCCCAAGAAAATTAGTATATTTTACATAATATACTAAAATCTTTGTGGGATCTTACATTCATTTGGTGGGTAAACTTCGTGGTTCTTAGATGAACTTTGTGGTACTGGAAGTTGGTAGCATTAATCTGTGTGGCTTCGAATCTGTGTGGAACTGCAGTAACTCTATTTTGCAAAAAGGTGATATCTTTTCATACTACACCTTTAGTATTATCATTTGTTTTTAAAATTTCTTGTTCTTTCCAAAATCTCTCCGTTTATTGAAGCATATGGACCCCTTTAATTTCCTTTGTCCAGGATTTCTTGAAAATTCGAGAATCTGAGAGATTTTTTGCTGACCCAAAATAGGTTAAGAGATATACTGGAAGAACATTTTTTCAGTACTCAATTCTTTGTGGTCACTTGTATAGAGTGATTCTTCTTAGTGGATTGTGATAATGATTGTTATATTGCTTAGTGGTTCAATCTTGTGGTTCTGTGACATATTATAATTTTGTGACTTTGTGGATTAAGCTATTGATTGCTTGAGTTTTCTTGAGAACCTGTGTTACTTTCATCGTGTCTGCTTCATAATATATTTGAGTAATAAGGCTTAAATTCTCTTAAAACATTTTCTCAAAATATTTTGGTCATTACTTCAATGGCTACTATAAAAGTAGATGTTGAAGTTTGGAATGGCAAAGGAGATTTTAATCTCTGGAGCCAGAAAATGAAAGCCCTATTACTTCAGATGAAATGTGCTAAAGCAATTGATTAATCTTCACCTGTTAATTTAGCTCTAATAAATATTTTCTTTGGAAACAATATTTCCCCTTTAGATTTGACACATCTAAAGATGTTGATGATAATATGAGTGGGTTTAATAAGATTACACGGAGACTTCTAAATTGTGATGACAAACTGACCGATGAACAAAAAGTTGTCTACCTTCTAAATGCAATGGGTGATAAATTTAAAGATCTTAGAAATACTTTAGAGTATGGTGGGCAGAAATTGACTATTGAAATAGTTCACACGTCCCTTAAGAATAAGGGACTGGAATTTAGAAATAGCCATAAAGAAGCCTATAATGTTATAGGAACTTCAAGGAAAAGGAATTCTTTTAGGGATAATAAACATGTGAACAATTTCAATAAAAATTGGAATGTCTCTACCAATAACAGGAACTGGAATAATATAAATAGAAAGTCTGTTAAGGGAAATTACCAAAAGAAAGACAACCTTTATAAGCCTAAGGATAACAATTATAAAGGGCAGAACAATTTTAGAAATCAGGACAACTTCAGAAGTCAGGATCATTTTAGAAATCAAAATAATTTTAGGGGTCAAGATAATGCTGCAGGTCAAGATAACACCATTAGACCCAAACTCTGTTACTACTGTGGTCAACCTAGACATCGTGTTAAAATTTGCTTCAAAAGACAAAATGAAGTAGGAACTAGTAATCAAACTAAAGCTGCAAATCATTATTATAATGGTGTTGTGTATGTTACTACTGAATCTGATAACATGCATGAGTGGATACTTGATTCTTGATGTACTTTTCACATGTGTCCTGAAAATGATTTATTTGCTAGCTTCAGTGGTGAATGTTCTGGTTCTGTCAAACTTGGTAATAATGTGATTTGTGATATTAAAGGTACTGGTAAAGTCTTGTTGAAAATTGAAAATAACAAGACACTTTCTTTAAATCATACCAGATATATTAAAAAGAAATTTAATTTCTCTTGGTGTAGTAGATTTTGAATATCATGATATTAGATTGCATAAAGGTTACCTTAGTATCTTTAAGGGTAATCATTTACTCTGTAGTACTCCCAAAACAAATGGAATTTATGTGTTAAAAACATAACATTTCTCTACCAATTCTTTTAATGTTGTTTCTGAAAATAATAAAATCATTTTGTGGCATAAAAGATTAGGACACCTTGGTGAAAAGGGGTCTTAAATTACTTGAAAATAAAGGAGTTTTTGGTAAAGATGTTTTACACAAACTTGATTTTTGTGAAAAATGTATTTTGGGAAAGCAGAAAAATGAATTATTTTGATAAAGATATTCACAAATCTAGTAATGTACTTGAATATCTGCATGCAGACTTCTGGGGTCCAGCCCCAATCAATTCTGTTTCTGGTTTTAAATACTTTCTACTTATAGTTGATGATTTTTCTAGAAAAACTTGGGTTCATTTGCTTAAAACTAAAGATGCTAGTATTTAAAATTTGGATCACTTTAGTCCAAAATTTGAAGAATAGAAAGGTCAAAGTAATTAGCACTGATAATGGCTTAGAATTCTGTAATCAGGATTTTGATTCTTTCTGCAGTGACTTAGGTATCCTTAGACATAGGACTGTCTCCTACAGTCCACAGCGAAATAGGATTGCTGAGAGGATGAATATGACACTTTTAGAAAGAACTAGGTGTCTATTATTTGATTCAAACTTACCAAATTTTTTTTAGGGAGAAGCAGTAAAAATTGCCTCTTACTTGATCAATTTTTCACCTAGTAGTGCCATTGATTTCAAAATACCTGATCAAATTTGGAATAACACTCCCCCTGATTTTTCTAAACTTAGAATTTTTGGATGTGTTGCCTACTCACATCAAACTGAAACCAAACTTGACTCCAAATCTTTAAAATGTGTTTTCTTGGGTTATAGAGAAGGGGTCAAAGGTTATAGACTTTGGGTAAAAGATCAGGGAGGGTATAGATTCATTATAAGTATGTCTGTCATCTTTAATGAAAATTTTTCCCTTGTAAAGATGAAATTTTGAAAGATCCTCTCAGTGAAAAGGATTTTCTTACCTCTGAGATGAGTGCAGACCATCTGAGTGATGAAAATGGTCTGCCTAATACTCAGTTTCAGGTGGAGCAACCCCCCACATTTCACACATTTTCAAAATGATATTTTTGAACCTGAGTCACCAAATTCTAATCTTATTCCTGAAATAGAAGCTGATACAAAAACAAACTTAAATCTTGACAATTATCAACTTGCTGGAGATAGAAATAGAAGGGAAATTAGACCTCCTTCTAGATTTGAGGACCCTGACTTTGTTTATGCATCTCCTTACACTGAACCTTTACAGTCAGAACCTGAATCTTATGAAGAAGCGATTTCTTCAAAAGATTCTAAACTGTGGCAAGCTACAATGCAAGATGAAATGAACTCACTTTTGAAAAATAAAACTTGGGTTCTTTTTTAGAAACCTGAAAAACAGAAACTAATAGACTGTAAATAGATTTTTAAAATAAAAGAAGGTGACTCAAATGATATAAAACCCAGATATAAAGCTAGATTAGTAACTAAAGGTTTTTCTCAAAAGGAAGGGATTGATTATTAATGAAATATTTTCACCTGTAATCAAATATACTTCTATTAGAATCTTATTTGCATTAGTTGCTCAATACAGTCTTGAATTAGAACAAACGGATATGAAAAGTGCATTTTTATATGACTCTCTTGATGAAACTATATATATATGTGTCAACTTAGAGGTATTGAAAAACCTGTAATTTTTGCATGGTTACTTGATCTTTATATGGCCTAAAATAGGCACCCAGACAATGGTATAAAAGATTTGATACTTTTATACAAAGTCTGAAATTTGTTAAAAGCCAATATGATCCATACTTTTATTTTAAATGTCTGAATTCTTGTTATATGTATCTGTTGTTATATGTTGATGATATGTTGATTGTTGGATCTGATTTGAATGAAATTATGTTTCTGAAACAAAAACTCAGTGCAGAATTTGAAATGAAAGATTTAAGAAAATGCAAGGAAAATTTTAGGAATGGATATCTTTAGAAATAAAGAAACTTGGAAACTTGTTTTAAATCAAAATGCTTATATTGAAAAGATTTTAAAAAGATTTAATCTATTTGATTCAGAACCTGTTTCTTTACCTTTGCCTAGTTATTTCAAACTCTATGTTGAACAGTCTCCTAAAACTGTAGAAGAAGAAAATAGAATGACCAATGTGCCTTATAAAAATGCTGTTGGTTCTATAATGAATCTTATGGTTTGTACTAGACTGACATTGCTTTTGCAGTGAGTGTACTTAGTAGATTTATGAGTAAACATGGTGAAACTCGCTGGGAAGCTATGAAATGCTTATTTAAGTATCTAAAAGGTACTTCTGACTTTAGTCTTATTTTTTAGAAACAAAAATCTAATTTTTATCTTAAAGGATTTGTTGATTTTGATTTTGCTGGCAATATAGATAATAGAAAATCTACCTCTGCATATTTCTTTGTTTTAAATTGTACATACATTAGTTGGAAGTGTTAATTGCAAAAATTAGTTGCTTTATCTTCCACAGAAGCTGAATATATTGCTGCTACAGATGCTATAAAAGAATCTATCTAGTTAAGAGGTCTTTTAGAAGAGTTAGGGCATTTTAGTGAAAATTCTGTTAGCATTTGTACAGATAGTCAAAGTGCCTTATATCTTAGTAGAAATCTCATATTCCATAATAGATTTAAACACATTGATGTAAAAATTCATTTTATTAGGGATGTTCTTGATAGAGGAATTATAAAACTTGAGAAAATTGCTACAGAATGTAATACAGCTGATGTTGGAACTAAAGTTATACCTGTTAATAAATTTAGGGATGCTTTAAGGTTTCTTAATTTGCTACTGATCCAATTGAGGTGGAGTATGTGAAGACAATTGGACCAGCTCAAATATTGAAGCCAAGCTGGTTGAAAGAGTCCAAGGCCCGTACCTCGGCCCAAAAATTAAAGCTTAAATCTGATGATTCAATACTGGAGCCCAACACTGAAGCTCAGTTCACATATTAGGTCATGACCCGGTTTCTTGGCCCAATTCATCACCGACCATTTATCACCAGCCGTTGGATTGTCTTGATCATATCTCGGCCATCCATTGAAGGATAAAGACGTGTCTAACTTGGTTCTGATCCATTCCATTCTTCCAGACGCTTCATCTGATATCTCTCTGTCTATCTTCTATATTCGTCTTCTTCGTGATTTTGAAGAGAGAACTTTCATCTCTCGCATTTTCTTTGTGATTTTAACCCTGATTCTTTGTGTATAATCAGAGGGTATTCTTAGTGGTTGATTACAGTGTTGAATCTGTAATATTACTTAGTGGTTTGTGTGAGTTTTGAGTTTTATTCTGATTCTTTAGATCTGTTTAAAGAGCTGTAAATTTCTTTATATACTTTGCAATTTTTATTTGAGTAATAAAAGATTTTGAGGTTTTTATGTTTGAAACGCATTGTGTATTCTTTGTGGTGATTCTGAGGAGTAAAAATGTAACAGATTATTTACTGGACCAATACACATAACTGAAGAAGATTTTATAGCAACAGTTACTTTGCCGAACATTGAATGAATTCAATGTAGTTTCAAAGATGGGGGAAGCCGTTACACAGTAATAAACGAGAAACTTGAAAAATATGAGGAGAACAAAAAGGAGACCTTGGAGGATTTGGCTCTTGCAACCTTGATGATGAGACCAATAGTTTCCCACCATGGACCAGAATTTCAGGAAGAAATGGCTGTTTCGAAAGAAAACTATGGTTCAGTTCCTTGAGTTTATTTGATTTGTGAAAATTGTAATATTATAAAGGAGAGATTCCAGAACTGGGCGATTGAAAATAATCCATGTGACAAGGTGAAAATGATTCCTGGTGCAGAAATGTTCTCTAAACACCGAGAATTGTGTTTCTTCCTACACCAATTCCTTTCCTTTTTAGGATGTAAATTCCGGATTTGCCTGTAAATCTAGAAGAAATTACTGATTGAATATATAATTTGAATTCATGGTGAATCTTGTGTTGGGAATTAGGACGCAACTAATCCCGCCCAGGATCGATGTGACACAAATAAATTGGACTGAGAAAATATAAATACGCAAAAATAAAATGCAAATACGAAACACAAAGATTTACGTGGTTCAGCAATTTGCCTACGTCCACGGACCCACACCAATATATTTCACTAACTCGGAAAAATGAGGAGTACAAAAATACTACACTGTATTTTTATCTGCCTATGCAAAGGCTATTCTCTCCAACTCACTTTTCTCCCTATTTTGTGAAATGCCTCTCTTGTGTTGCTCTCTACACAAGATCACTCTTTGTTGTGGTGGTGTATTTTTCATTGAGGTTTTGCCCTCTATTTATAGGGAAAGTTTGGACAAAGAATCAACAATGGAAGGAATAAAATAGGTGTGAACATATGAGGATTGTAGGCTAATGGTGTCTTACCAAATAGGTGTGAACATGGACTATTAATGGTGGCTTGCCAATTTCAACAAAGTTGGCTTTATTTTCCACATTTAGCTCCATTTTTCAACAATCTCCCACTTGGGGACAAATGTGGCTTCCCCTGAGATATCTCCTTCTTGCAACTCCTTGTGAAATATGGTGTGAGTCATTTCCTTTGTCTTCACTTCAGAAGACCAATTGAAGCTGAGCACAGCTCCAATTTTTCCTTTGTTACTGTCTTGGTCATCATGTCGGCTGGGTTCTTGCTACCCTGGATCTTCTCTAGTGTTAATACTTCATCCTCTAGAAGAGACCTGATGAAGTGATAACGGAGTCCAATGTGCTTGGTTCTAGAATGAAATGCTGAATTCTTTGCCAGATGTATCGCACTCTGACTATCACTGTGCAAAACATTCTTCTCCTGACTGAATCCCAATTCTGCCAACAAACCCTGTAACCAGATCATTTCTTTGCTAGCCTCGGTTACTGCCACGTACTCTGCTTCTGTAGTGGATAGAGCAACAATCTTCTGTATCTGCGAAATCCAGCTAACTGCAGTAGTACCTACTGTGAAAACATAACCAGTAGTACTTCTCCTGCGATCTACTTCGCCAGCAAAATCTGCATCTACAAAGCCTTGTAGAGTCACCTCGCCTCGTCCAAAGCATAAGCATCTATCAGTAGTTCCCCGTAGATATCTTAATATCCACTTTACTGCTTCCCAATGCTGCTTTCCTGGATTTGCCATAAACCTGCTCACAACTCCCACTGCATGAGCAATATCTGGTCTGGTACAAACCATGGCATACATCAAACTTCCAATGGCTGAGGCATATGGTATTTTAGCCATGAAGTTTATCTCGTCCTCTGTCTTAGGACTCTGATCACTAGATAGACGGAAGTGATTAGCTAGTGGCGTGCTAACAGCCTTCGCACTGCACATGTTAAATCTCTGCAGAACTTGACTAATGTACTTGGCCTGAGATAACTGCAAGATACCCTTCTGCTTATCTCTGAAAATCCTCATTCCGAGAATCTGCTTCGCTGCACCCAAGTCCTTCATTTCGAATTCTGCTGACAGCTGCATCTTTAACTTCTTGATTTCGTCCATATCTGAGCCTGCTACTAACATATCATCGACATAAAGTAGCAAAATTATATAACTGGACTCGAATCTCCTGAAGTAGCAACAATGGTCAGCATTACATTTGAAGTAGCCATTTTTCTGCATAAATCCGTCGAACTTCTTGTACCACTGTCTCGGGGCTTGCTTTAAGCCATACAGGCTCTTTTTCAATTTGCAAACGAGCTTCTCCTTTCCTTTGACTGAGAAGCCTTCTGGCTGCTGCATATATATTTCCTCCTCAAGGTCACCATGGAGGAAAGCAGTTTTTACATCTAACTGCTCCAAGTGCAAACCCTCTGCTGCAACAATACTCAAGACTGATCTGATTGTTGTCAGCTTCACAACTGGCGAAAATATTTCCGTGTAGTCAATTCCTTCTTTCTGCTGGAAACCTTTGACCACCAACCTCGCCTTGTATCTCTTTGATCCATCATGTTCCTCCTTGATTCTGTACACCCACTTATTGTGTAGAGCTCTCTTTCCTGTAGGTAACTCGGCTAGTTCCCACGTCTGGTTAGAGATGAGAGACTTTATCTCATCTTTCATTGCAAGCTCCCACTTGCCAGAATCACCGACCTGACATGCCTCATGATAGCATTCAGGTTCACCTGCATCAGTAAGTAACATGTAGCTCATGTACTTTCTATTTGGAACATGAGGTCTGGTTGACCTTCTAAGAACAGGGACTGGAGACTGTGATGCATCAGTCTCTAGAACAGGCTCCTGTAACTGCAGATCCTCCTCTGTCTGCTGCGACGTACTACTTTCTGGAGCATCATTCAACTCAACATATGTTGGATCATCATGTACTGTGTCATCGGACTGCACTGCATTTCTGTCCTTGTACATAACCTTCTCGTTGAATATGACATCCCTGCTTCTGATGACCTTTCTGTTCTGGTCATCCCATAAGCGGTAGCCGAACTCATCTCCGCCATATCCAATGAATGTGCACTTTAGTGATTTGGGGTCTAGCTTGCCCCTTGCCTGATCACTAATATGTGCATATGCGACACATCCAAAAACTTTCATGTGGGAAAGTTTTATTTCTTTTCCGCTCCATACTTCCTCCGGTATCCTATACTCCAACGGTACCGAGGGTCCTCGATTGATCAAGTACACCACTGTGTTGACTGCTTCTGCCCAAAACTGTTTGGGCAAGCCTGCATGTAACCTCATGCTTCTGGCTCTCTCCGTTAATGTCCGGTTCATACGTTCTGCAACTCCATTTTGCTGTGGAGTCCCTGGCAACGTCCTCTCCATTTTGATGCCATTCTGGTAACAGAACTTCTTGAACGCCATATCCGTATATTCTCCTCCGTTGTCGGACCTCAGCTTCTTTACTCGCAATCCTGTTTCATTTTCCACCATGGCTTTCCACTTCTTGAACACATCGAATACTTCGGACTTATGTCTCAAGAAATAAACCCACACTTTTCTCGAGTGGTCATCAATGAAAGTCACAAAGTATGACTTTCCGCCAATAGATGAAACTGCGGTTGGTCCCCAAACGTCTGTGTGGACTAACTCAAGCTTCTCTCGCTTCCGAGTTCTACCACTAGTGTTGAAACTCACCCTGGTCTGCTTCCCAAAGATGCAACTCTCGCATAAGTCTATATCAGTAGATTGAAGCTCTGGTAGTTTCCCCTTTGCATGCATATACTTGAGTCCCTTCTGACTCATATGCCCAAGTCTCTGGTGCCACAAGTTTGAGCCCTCCTTGCTTTCAGCAACTGCAATTGTCACACAAGCATCCGCCGTTGTGTAGAGGGTGCCAGTATCCTTGCCTCGAGCGATAATCATGGCGCCCTTGGTGATCTTCCAGTTATCACCAGAGAAGGTGGTGACATGTCCTTCTCCCGACAATTGCTTGACGGAGATCAAGTTCTTCCTCAATTCTGGAATATGTCTCACGTCCTTCAGCTTCCACACAGATCCATTTATCTTGATCTGTACATCACCTTTTCCGACCACGTCACACGGTTGATCATTACCGAGATAGACTCTACCAAAATCACCCCGCGTATAGTTTACAAAAAACTCCTTGTTTGAGGTAGCATGAAAAGATGCTCCGGAATCAATCACCCAGTATTCCGTTTTTCTCTCCAAAGAGCATATCAAAGCATCGTCTGCTTCCTCTTCCACAACATTGACTTCTGTCCTGTCCTCCTTTTCTTTTGGAGGTGCTGTGCACTGATTTTTGTAATGACCGGTCTTGCCACACTTCCAACATTCCACAACCTTTGTCTTGTTGGAATTGTTTGGATTTCTGGACCTCGATCTGCCACTTCTGAATTTGCCGTTACCCCGCCCATTTCCTCTGTTGGAACTCCTGCCTCTGCTTTCCACGTTCAACGCCGATCCTGAAGTTGAGACACCTTCTGACTGTCGTCTGATCTCCTCCGTTAAGATCATGCTTACGACATCATCGAACTTCAATTTTGACTTTCCGGCAGAGCCACTAATTGCTGTGACTGTACCATTCCAGCTGTCTGGCAACTGCCCAAGAATTAACAGAGCTCGAACTTCATCACTAAAAGTGATTTCGACTGTGTTTAGCTGGTCCGTCACTTCATTGAATTCATTTAGGTGCTCCCCAAATCTTCCGCCTTCGGCCATCTTCATATTGAACAGCTTTTTAATTAAGTGGACTTTATTTGCTGCAGATGGCTGTTCGTACATGCTAGAAAGGGCTGCCATGAGAGACTCTGTCGTCTTCTCATTTTTTATGTTGAAGGCCACTGACTTTGACAACGTCAGCCTGATTGTGCCGAGTGCTTTTCGATCAAGCAACTCCCAATCCCCCTGGCTTATATCTTCTGGCTTTTCTTTTAGTGGCTTGTATAGATCCTTCTGGTACAGATAGTCCTCCATTTGCATTTTCCAAAATCCAAAATTTGAACCATCAAATTTGTCAATTTTGGATATTTTCTCATCTGTCGACATTGCTCCCACTCGATCACAAAACAGTCTAAAGAAATCTTTTCTGATGTGGAAGATCAGTCAAAGCTGCAACCACAGAGCATACTAAGAATTTCAAAAGATTTTAATGAGCCAAAGCTCTGATACCAATTGTTGGGAATTAGGACGCAACTAATCCCGCCCAGGATCGATGTGACACAAATAAATTGGACTGAGAAAATATAAATACGCAAAAATAAAATGCAAATACGAAACACAAAGATTTACGTGGTTCAGCAATTTGCCTACGTCCACGGACCCACACCAATATATTTCACTAACTCGGAAAAATGAGGAGTACAAAAATACTACACTGTATTTTTATCTGCCTATGCAAAGGCTATTCTCTCCAACTCACTTTTCTCCCTATTTTGTGAAATGCCTCTCTTGTGTTGCTCTCTACACAAGATCACTCTTTGTTGTGGTGGTGTATTTTTCATTGAGGTTTTGCCCTCTATTTATAGGGAAAGTTTGGACAAAGAATCAACAATGGAAGGAATAAAATAGGTGTGAACATATGAGGATTGTAGGCTAATGGTGTCTTACCAAATAGGTGTGAACATGGACTATTAATGGTGGCTTGCCAATTTCAACAAAGTTGGCTTTATTTTCCACATTTAGCTCCATTTTTCAACATCTTGTTCTTGTTATTTTGACAATAATGTAACTTGTACACACAAGTAATAAAATCTCCATAGCTTATTTTTCTTAAATATAAGCCTCAACATCCAATTAACTCGAAAAACGAGTATAAACAAAAAATACAAGGAGAACAAAAAGGTCTTTATTGTATTTCAATGTAAAACAAGGGAGAACAAACATTTACCATTACATGATATAAGAAACATATTCCTATAATCGGCAACTGAGAAGTGCAGTCACATGGGATATCTTCGACTTTAAATGGGAAAAGCTTGGAAATATGATATTAATTAAAAATTTAGATACATATCTCGGGGAGAATCTATAATCTTAGAACCAGGAGGCAGAAGCAAACGGACAAAATGGAAAGCGGGGGAAGGCAAAGAGACCATCTACTATAGAGAAGAGAGATTTTGTTGGTGGCATAGTAGAAGTTGCATTGTCTGTCCAATTTTTCTCACCCAAGATCCATAACATAGATAATTTTTTTCTTTCCAAATATTAAAAATCAGATTTATGACCAAGAGAGTTCGAACACGAGCAAGAAATAAATTTTTACATTATATTTCATATGTGATAAAATACCTACAGAAAATGAATGACATCCTTCTTGGAAATGTGATGATTCAATTCAAAAATTAGAATACATCACATTGATAGGGATTGCATTTTTACAGGAGGAGGAGGATGTGCTCCTCATGATTATAATTTTTATAGTCTATGTATAGATCCATTGCAAACGGGTAACACGCTCAAACAACTTGACAAGAGAACCACAAAGCACAAACACAAGCAACGAGATGAGTAATTTAGAATATATAGGAATAAATTATAAAAACTAATTATTGAAATGTATAATTCTTCTTTCTTGTTTATGATTCCTAGATCACAAATCAGAATAAGGAAATCATGTGGACTGTGATATACATAAACATAAAATTCATTAAACGTAATAGAAGATTAAACTTCTTATTGCATAATATTTAACGAGTTATACTGTTCTATTCTACCCACTTCATTCTACCTCATTGGGTTCTACCCTCTCACAAGGAGTGTGGGACCGCTAATTATGAGATCGATCCCACACCCACCCATGTAAGAGGGGGCACCCGGTGTGATAGAATGGGGTGAGTAAAATAGATTAATTCATATTTGATTCTCAACAACAAATTTCAATCCAATTCCTCATTCAACACCTTGGTTGTAACACCCCGAGTTCCGTAAAACTCGAGACATCACTTCGTCTCTTTAAAACTACCTATTTAACAAATATTACGAAAATAAACTGAATTTTAAAACATCACATTTATTTGGAAATTAGCAAAGGAACTCAAATTTAAATAAATTCACTTGAAAAACATTCCATAAAATTCCAATCTCAAAGTAAAATTAACAAGTTTCAATAATCTTGACTTTTAAAATAACTTAAAATTTATGTTTGCCATAAATGCCCCTCATTCGCTACTGCCTCCGAACTCTACAAATGTTGTTAAAAATGGAGTGAGTATTTTAAAAGAAATACTCACTAGACTCATCGTCAATAATCAATTTACAAGATAATTGAATACGTAATTATGCAAATAATATAGCGACATTCTCTTCTTACTTATGGCATCACGTAGTGAGTGCAATATGAACATATTCTTGTCTTGTCTTAAGCAAATAAAGCATATAAGTTATGACATGCATAACATAAATTTCTCTTCTTATCTCATAAGAGATTTTTTATTCTTGTCTCATGCAATTAAGCATATAATTCACATAAATCCACATAACACATGCAATTATAATATAAATCAATTAGTGGCGGCGAGTCTACCTTAGTTCATCTCTAATCACATAAAATGTGGAGCCGGAAGTAACCTCAATCACTTAAACATCCGTATGTTTCTTCTAGCCAAAATAGAAAATAGGCCTTAAATTAGAAATTCGAAATTTTAAGGTTTTAAAAAAATGATAAAGTAAAATTTAGGGACTTAATTGAAAATTTATTAAAATTGAAATTAGAAAAGTTTAAGAACTGAAATAGACTTTTCGAAATTAGTGGGTTGAGTGTGGGGAACAAGAACTTCAGGGGCTGATTTATTATTAACTGAAACCTTGGGACTGATATGGTGAAATACTGAAACTTTTGGAATTGAAAATTAAATATTTAAAACAACGGACTAAAATAAATTAATTTAAAATAGGGCCTGAAATAAGTAAATTTAAAACTGAATGGACTGTTTTAAACTATTTAAAAACTTGAGGGAATGAAATTAGTTACTTTAAAAACTTGGGGCTAGAATGTAAATTTTCAAAACTAAAAAGATTATAACATATGCATATCACATTTCTCTCTCTCTCTCTCTCTCTCTCTCTCTCTCTCTCTCTCTCTCTCTCTCTCTCTCTCTCTCTCTCTCTCTCTCTCTCTCTCTCTCTCTCTCTCTCTCAAACCTAGAGAAGAGAGAAGAAAGGGGCGACGAGGCCCCTCTCCCCGACTCGACCGTCGGCCAGAACCCTGGTGACAGGGTGACCGTCACGTGGTGGCGCCAGTGAGTGAGTGAAGGTGTATGAAAGTGGAAGATTTTGGGCTACGAGGTCGCGATTTTGGGTGGGCTGCGGGTTCGTGGTTTTTTTTTTTTTTAATTTTCCGACGTTTACTCCGATAACAAGGGCTGATGGTCGAAGGTAAGTGGTTGGGTAACTTATTTCTTTGGTTTATTTGGGATTTTGGGTTGATTTTGTGAGGTGGGAAGTGGTGGTCGTGGTGGCCCAGGAGGCAGCGTGGTGACGTTGTTGTCAAATTTGTGGTGGTTGTCGAGGTGATGATGAAAAAGTTGCAAAACGGTGGCTGTAGTGGTGATGTTGGTCATGAGGTGCTGCTGGGTGGTTGTTGGTGGCTATTGTCGGGTGTGGATTTGGAGTTCGGCTTGGGTGATGGTGGCAGTCGGTAGTAGTTCAGTGGTGATGTTGGTAGTGAATGGTTCGGTTGGGACTTGCAGGTGACGGCTGCGGTGGTGGTACTGTGAGGTGGGGGAGTTGTGGTATTGGTAGCTATGAATGAATGTGTAGTTTGTGAGCTTCCTGTGCTTGTGTCGTTGATATTGTGATTCAGTTTGTGTGAAGGTGAAACTTCAACAGAGTAGCAGCCATGGTGGAGGAGGAAGATTTCTTACCTAGAATTGTTTCTGGCTGCGTGAGGCTGAGAGGAGGGCTGAGGATTGAGTGATATGGATAGTAACTTTAGGGAACAAATTTCTAGGTTATAAGTGAGCCAATTTGGGCTGGAAGAATTTTCTTGATTGGACTGAAAACAATCAAAATTTGGACAACATAATTTTTGGACCTAAAATAATAAAATTTGGACTCAAAATTATTATAATTTGGATTTAAAATAACAATGTATTTGATACTTTAAAATATTTGAGATTTGACTCGATTTTGAATAGATATATATTTATTTTACAATGATTAGATGAACACGCTTTCACTTTAAAAATATAATTGGGGTTAAAACTTAGCGACACGTTTTTCAAGAAAAATGATTTTATATTATAAAAAAAATTTCTCGGTCGCTACGACCTTACCCCCTTAAAATAATTTCGTCCTTGAAATTTAAACTTACTTGGTCTAGAATATCTGGAGTCTTAGCCAGAATCTCGTTCTCTTTTTCCCAAGTAGCCTCGTCGCTACCATGTCTACCCCATTAGACTTTGACTAGTGAAATTTCTTTATTTCTTAAGACGTGGACTTTTCTATCAACAATTGCACATAGGTGCCTCCTCACAAGACAGATCCCTCTGGATCCAAGTAGTCTGAAAATTTACCATATGACTTGTGTCGTGGATATATTTCCTCAATAAAGGAACATGTAAAACATTGTGTACAACCGAGAGCTCGGATGGCGAGTCCAAACGATAAGCCACGTTATCCATGATAAGTGTATTTTATACACTTATTTCTATCCTAAAATTAGGATTTTTATTTTCTATTCGAGAATATTTTCTATTTATTTTGGTTGTATTTGTTTATACTTCAGAAATAATCTCAAAGTCGAGAAAACAATGGAATTGAAGATAAAATTAAGCAATTGGATGATAAAAGTGTCAAAGTGTGCAAATCAAGAGTTGATGCAGTTAATCAATTGGCCAATTGGAAGAAAAATGAAAGAAGAAATCAAATTTGAAAGAAATCAGAAGTTTAAGGGCTAAATTACAACAATCGAAAGTTGGAGGACTTGCTGTGCAATTAAAAGACGGGGCCAACTTGTAGCATTTCAAAAGATGAAAATTGCATCCAACCGGGAAACCGCGTTGTCGCATGGAACAAAACCGCGCGGTCGCATGACTTGAAAAATTGGCGACTGAAATAGACCTGCAGAAGTATACGACCGCAACTATTTGAACAGCGTGGTCATACGGTAGAAATTTTGGGCTGCAACTGGGCTTTTTGCGCGGAATTCAGCATTCTTTCTCCCCAAGTAACCTATTTTTTGTGAATATTTCGTGCCAAAAACGCTGTCGAATTGTTGGGGGATCTATAGAAGGCCAAATTCAAGATTGAAGAACACTTTATTACTTGTGCGACCCGTGCACTTGTGGAGCGAACAACCCACTTTCTCTAATATCTAGAATGGTCCGATAAAACGAGGTCTTAACTTCCCTCTCTCGTTGAAACGGAAAGTACCCTTCATCGGGGCTACTTTCAAAAATACTTTTTCTCCTGTTTGAAATTCCAAATCTTTCCTCCCTTGATCGGCACAACTCTTCTGTCTATCCTGGGCCGATTTAATCCGTAATCTGATCTTCTCGATAGCCCCAACTTTCCTCTCAATCAATTCTGGACCAAATTTTCGTCTATCTCATCCCAAAAGACTGTGATCGACAACGTCGTCCATAAAGTGCCTCATATAGTGTCATACCAATAGCAACCTGAAAACTGTTATTGTAGGCAAACTCCAGTAATGGAAGATGTGTCTCCCAGTTACCACTTAGGTCTAGAATACAAGCCATAAGCATATCTTACAATGTCTGAATAGTGCATTCAGACCGTTCGTCTGTCTGGGATGGTATGTAGTACTAAAATTCAACTTAGTACTCATAGCCGTCTGTAAGCTCTCCCAAAATCTCGAGGTAAGCCTCAGATCTCTATCTAACACAATGGACGCTGGCACTCCATGAAGTGGAACAACCTCTCTGACATAAATATGTGCCTCATACGAAGCCATGTAAATTGACGCTTGATAGCTATTGTGTAGGATTCAATCAATCGTCCGACATTATCCAACTTATTAACTCATCACTGACCTTCTATTTCCAACCTTCCATAGGATCTATACTAATATCCACAAAATAAATATTAATTGTTCCAATGCTTAAAACTAAAATCAAAAAGATTGATCAAGAATAAAACCTTATGATCCAAAAATATAGAAACGCGGTATCAATTCCAAAATATTGAGCACAAACCCAAAGTTGGAAGAATCTTTCTGGAAAGATTTACAAACGTAATCATTTCTAAGCTTGACTGAAACTTCCTTTAAACATTGGAGATTTCAAACTTAAATCCTTTAATCCATACTTATAAATCATGAGAATCAAGTATTTTGTATCACATACTCATCCTAACTAAGGGCTAAGGTACTAATTTAAAGTAGCATCATAAGGATTAGATATGATATTCTCAATCCTAAGAAACCTCATTAACTTCCCAATCTGAAGTTCAAGATACAATTTTTCCTATTTTCCAAAACTTCAATTTATGTCAAGCTGCGATTAAGTCTATCACCAATGAATAAGACTTATGTGAATCATATAGGATTCCTCATCAAATTTACTTAACCCATAGATACAATCCCATTATAAGTAAAAGTCACACTAATGATCATCTCCCCCCCCCCCCCCCCCCATTATCGTAGCAAAATACTTTACTCACATCGAAAGTACAACCGACAATAAGTAATCAAAATTGCATCTCCAAAATTTTAAATAAATCCATATATCTTATGACTAAAAAAGAAGATTTCCAATCATGGGTAATATTTCACCATAATTCAACAAATGATCAAGATAAAATCAATTAACTCAAATATATTCACACAATTCTTTCACGAGACAACCATAATATCCATTAACCTTCTACTCACCATATCTTGTAGTAATCATGTAACATGCCACCTATCATCATATCATATGACCTCAATATTTGATCATATCAATCTCCCTAAGATTACAATATAATGACCCTCATATTTATCACATGAACCTTTATACGTCAACATACTCGCTAAGATTATATATAAATATCTCATACTCAATAAATCTTGAATTCTACCATTTGTCATTCTTTCTTAGCAACACACTACTCCATAATAAGTAATCATTGTGAAGTTTCATCCCTATTTTCCTCACAATCCCTATCCACAAGGACAAATGCATAAAAGTTCATTTCTTATTTTCGAACCCAGATACCATCCATAACAATCTCCAAAATGTCAAGGTATAATCTATCATAAACCTTTCTCCGATCAAATGCATTACTTATGCAATACTTGTACAAATTTCGGACCTGATAAAATTTCTTTCATCAATTTCATCCAACAATTTTCTCTCATGATATTCTAGTATCATATATAATATTAAAATGAAATCTTAATAACATCAGTGAAGCATTCAAATCACAAGGAAACCCTGATTTATTTTCCATGACTAGGACTCATCATTCTTTTGAATTCCACTTAGAACGAAATACATCGTAACTTATTCATGGCAGGTCAACTTATTTCATAATCTCAATGCATCATCACCTTCAGTTCTCACCATAAGAACAATTGCATTATTCCTTATAATTATCTATCGTGCCTTTTTATAGTCAAATGACCTTATGACATTCATTATTATATCACATATCCCAAACATTCAATTATATATCCCCAATTTCTCAACCTTACTAAATGTCTACTTCTTTAAGGGCATCTCACTATAAAATACTTTCAATATCTCTCATTCATAATAACTGACTTTCCCACATAATCATATAACATGTAAATAACCAAATCTATAACACATATCATCTGCACATCAACATCCTTAATCAATCACCACTATTATCACATACCATCATAAATTCTAATATTCTCCAATATAAGTGATCATTACGTACTAATAATCAATTTGTTCCCAAGAATAATTAAGATTCTTCCCAAGAATGCCATAATATTTGTCTTCACTTATCTTTCAAAATATAACTTGATATTTCCCAATGTATGCATCAAATAATCACATAACTCCACAGATACCTTGTTGTATACTTCATCTTGTTTTGAAATTGTGGAACATGGAGAGTATTTCAATAGAACTATATCCATTACAATAATGATTATACTTCGAAGAAGCCAAAAATATCTCTCGAGTCATCATCCTTCTATTCATTTACTAAATCCTACTTGTGGTGTTAATGAACTCGCAAGTCTAACATCAAGCTCCTTACTTAGTGGTTTGCTTATCTTAACTCAAAATGGTAAAACTCTACATATTTTTTGATAGAGTCTCCCCTATAATTCGGACTTAACCAACCTGTAGGTATACCTCATAATAAACAATAACAATTTTAAACACTCCACATTTAACCACAACGATTTAAAATACCAACAATAACTCCAATAAACTTCAACACCACCAAAAATATCCCAAAAATCAATTTATAACTCCCCAACATAACAATTTCAAATCATAGATTTCAATATCAAAATATCACTTTTTTCAATACATTAAATGACTCAAATGACAACTCCTTTGTCATACTTATAAATATATGCCACAATTTATAGTCCCAATAATTTAATTACAAGACCAAACTACATTATAAATTTCTCTCAAAATAGAGGAAGGATTCAATTATTCAAACACAATGTCAACTCCTTAATTCCGAACAATTTAAAAAAAAACCAAGTCCTTCAATCTCTAATTTTCATAAATCTTCTCATAAATGTCTCAATAAAATCATATTACTTATAAGCCCAAACATCTCCACAAATCCTCATAAAACTGGTTTTCTAGTTCTCGCTGATTTACCGGAAATGTTGACAACAAATGACTAATGGATTGTGCATCAACGCTCTAAAACCACTAGCTATGGCCTCATAACGTGCGGCACAGCAACCGATAATGTGATCCTATATCCTAACATGAGGTGTTGGTCTAAACGATAGATATTCTGAAAATAGTGTCTAATCCTATTTGTTGACTCCTCGTAAATTGTGTCATGTCTAAAATCAATTATGCAAAGTCTAGTTAGGGTTCTAATATTTAAATTTTGAGGACAAAATATTTTATGAAAATATCCTTTAGATTATATTATTACCCATTATGCTTCAAAACTCGTCTTTCTTTTCTCCTTATTTTCAGATGCAATTTCTCATTATACTCCAAAACTCATTTATTTCATTCTCATTATTTCGGATACTAATTTTCTAATTCTTTCTCGTCTTCTCATTCTTTCTTATCTAAGTCTCAAAACATTCTATTCCTCAAGTATCCGAAATAAATAAAATAAACATGATAAACTTCTTCACCTTCGAAATCGGCAGAGGGAATGATGGCAGTGGCAAAAGTCATCAAAGCATTATTTATTATTTTTTTAAAAAAAGATTCTCTTAGAAAATTTTGCAAGTCTACAGAAACGTAGACCTTGCTCTGATACTAAGCTGTAACGCCCCGAGTTCCGTAAAATTGGGGACGCCACTTCATCTCTTTAAAACTAACTATTTAACAAATATTGCGAAAATAAACTGAACTTTAAACATCACATTCATTTGGAAATTAGAAAAGGAACTCAAATTTAAATAAATTCACTTGAAAAACTTTCCATAAAATTCCAATCAATCTTGACTTTCAAAATAATTAAAATTCATGTTTTCCATAAATGCCCCTCATTCGCCATAGCCTCTAATCTCTGCAAATGTTGTTAAAAACGAAGTGAGTATTTCAAAAGAAATACTCAATAGACACATCACCAATAATTAATTTACAAGATAATTGAATACGTAATTATGCAAATAATATAATGGCATTCTCTTCTTACTCACAGGCATCACGTAGTGAGTGCAATATGAATATATTCTTGTCTTGTCTTATACAAATAAAGCATATAATTTATGAAATGCATAACATAAATTTCTCTTCTTGTCTCATAAGAGATTTTCTATTTTTGTCTCATGCAATTAAGCATATAATTCACATAAATCCACATAACACATGCAATTATAATATAAATCAATTAGTGAGGGCGAGTCTACCTCAATTTAGCTCGAATCACATAAAAAGTGGAGCGGGAAGTAACATCAATCTCTTAATCGTCTGTATGTTTCATCTACCCAAAATAGAAAATAAGCCTTGAATTAGAAAATTCGAAATTTTAAGGTTTTAAAAAATGATAAAGTAAAGGTTAGGGACTTAATTGAAAATTTATTAAAATTGAAATTAGAAAAGTTTAAGGACTGAAATAGACTTTTCAAAATTCGTGAGCTGAGTGTGGGGAACAAGAACTTCAGGGGCTGATTTATTATTAACTAAAACCTTGGGACTCATACGGTGAAATATTGAGACTTTTGGAATTGAAAATTAAATATTTAAAACAACGGACTGAAATAACTTAATTTAAAATAGGGGCTGAAATAAGTAACTTTAAAACTGAATGGACTGTTTTAAACTATTTGAAAACTTAAGGGATTGAAATTAGTTACTTTAAAGACTAGGGGCTAGAATGTAAATTTTCAAAACTAAAAAATATAACATATGCATATCACATCCATCTCTCTCTCTCTCTCTCTCTCTCTCTCTCTCTCTCTCTCTCTCTCTCTCTCTCTCTCTCTCTCTCTCTCTCAAATCACCAGAGAGAGAAGAGAGAAGAAAGGGGGACGAGGCCCCTCTCCCCGACTCGGCCGTCGGCCAGAAATTCGGCGACAGGGCGATCGTCGTGTGGTGGCACCGGTGAGTGAAAGTGGAATATTTTGGGATGTGAGGTCGCGGTTTTGGGTGGGCTGTGGGGTCGCGATTTTTTTTTTTAATTTTCCGGCATTTACTCTAATAACAAATGGCGGTGGTTGAAGATAAGTGGCTGGGTAACTTATTTCTTTGGTTTTGTGGGATTTTGGGTTGATTTTGTGAGGTGGGCAGTGGCAGTCGAGGTGGTCCAGGCGGCGGCTTGGTGACGTTGTTGTCAAATTTGTGGTGGTTGTCGAGGTGATGATGAAAGGGTTGCAAAACGGTGGCTGTAGTGGTGAAGTTGTTCGTGAGGTGCTGCTGGGGTGGTTGTTGGTGGCTATTTCTAGGTGTGGATTTGGAGTTCAACTTGGGTGATGGTGGCAGTCGGTAGTAGTTCGGTGGTTATGTTGGTAGTGAATGGTTCGGTTGGGAGTTGCAGGCAATGACTGCGGTGGTGGTGCTGTGAGGTGGTGGAGTTGTGGAATTAGTAGCTATGAATGAACGTGTAGTTTGTGAGCTTCCTGTGTTTGTGTCGTGGAAATTGTGATTCAGTTTGTGTGAAGGTGGAACTTCAACAGAGTAGCTGCCATGGTGGAGGAGGAAGATTTTGGACCTAGAATTGTTGCTGGCTGCGTGAGGCTGAGAGGAGGGCTGAGGATTGAGTGATATGGATAGTAACTTTAGGGAACAAATTTCTAGGTTATAAGTGGACCAATTTGGGCTGGAAGAATTTTCTTGATTGGATTGAAAACAATCAAAATTTGGACAACATAATTTTTGGACCTAAAATAATAAAATTTGAACTCAAAATTATTACAATTTGGATTTAAAATAATAATGAATTTGATACTTTAAAATATTTGAGATTTGACTTGATTTGGAATAGATTTATATTTATTTTACAATCGTTAGACGAATACGCTTTCACTTTAAAAATAGAATTGGGGTTAAAACTTAGCGACACGTTTTTCGAGAAAAATGATTTTATATTATAAAAAAAATTTCTCGGTCGCTACACTGGTCCTCATCATCTCGTTCTTCAGTCAGGCCAACAACTGTTATCTCCAATCTTTTTGCAAAATCTTGCATTGTTGGAACGGTTTGTGTAGGCTATATAAATGCATTGATATCACAGCACCCAAGTCTTTCATCAATGCTAATTCTTGATCCCTTCGTCTATAGCACAAATGTATTGGGTTGTCACTATCTCAACTTCAACACACAATGCATAAGATGTGAATCGAGATAATTCATTTCTGACTCAATGTGAAAATGAAGTGAGTTATCATTTGTAATTCTCACCAACGGTGCCATGTCTCCACATACATCATATACTTTCTTCAGACTTGCCATCTACCTTTCTGTACTCAATTCAATTGAGATCTTCTCGACGAGATCCACGTATTTGCAACAAACTGGTACGAGAATTTCATATGTGTTCGCATTGCATGTTAATAACACAATAACCGGTTCCCTGCCCGCATAAACAAAGCCAATTTTGTCAAAGAACTTTCTATTAACCATTAAGACAAATCATGTAAATCGCAATTTTAAATATAACGCCAGCACAAGGAATAAGCTCATAAAGGGGGACATATTTCTCATAATTTGGCAATGTATAACATTACAAACAGTGTAATTTAAGATAATGGATTATTCCTCTGACGTTCTTACAAGAACTCGAGAATTGGAAAACACTTGTAATGTGATGAGTAATCATAACACATCCAAACATGGTAGACCATTAATTCTTCAAGGTATTTTTAAGATGAAACCATACACCAGCCTATAGCAACTTAAAAAAATAAAAATAAAAATGAAAAGGTTGATTCAAATCAAATATAAGACGAAGTGAACTTAATTACGATGAAAAATCACTATGCCATGAACAAGTGATGTCCAAAAGAAAACCAACTTCATAAACTAATTATCAATAATTGGAAAATTACATACCTTGGTTTCTTGATATTGATTGATGTTTCTAGATTTCTATTTCATAAGAAACAATATTTTTCACCATTTCTTTTGCTCTCAAAATTAATGAGCTCCCTAATTCCAGCAGCTTTGATTTATGATTTGTTTGTGCCATAATTATTTTGATAGGAGAGAGCTTGTTAATTGATAGAGAGATATTGGTTAATTGAATAATTTAGGAGGGGTGAGGTGATTTTTCATTTATCAAATTTACTTTAATAATGTAGTACTTTTAGAAATTAAAAAAGGTTGATGTAATTTTAAAAGTATTTATGTAGATAGGTTATGTAAGACCGATTTTCATTTTTAAGTGCAATTTTAAATTTCACGTAATATTCTTGTGAATGTTATTATAAATTATAAAGTTATGATCTTTAATGTCTATAATTGGAATTATTTTGTAGTGGAAGGACTTGAACGCCGTCTCGATCAATGTACCAATTTGAAAGTTTATAAATTGGTTATTTTAATTATTTACGTGCAATTCTATGCGATTAATTGTTTTATTGCCTAAGTATGTTATTTTCTATTTTATTATACTAATTTGAACTTGGGGTGTTACATTTTTGGTATCAGAGCTAAGAGTTTTAAAAGCGATTCTGTAAACTTTTAAAATTTATTTGAAAATGGTTCGGGTACTGAGTCACGCCTCAAGTGCTTCTCCCTCGATCATCTGGTAAGTTAAATTTCTGTTCAAGTTAGTAAATGCGTGGTAATGTTCCCAGTATTGTAAATTTTTGCATGTTAATATGTAATGTTGTAAAGTTAAAGGTTAAGAATGTTATTAGTGAATATGACATGTATACCTTGATTATGTAAATGAGAAAATGAGATGGTAATGATTTTTATAAAATTTGGGTAATGTTCATAAGTCCCTATGTGAAAGATATGAAGTGAATGCGAATAGTGCTTTGAGTCATGGAGACTACATCGGCACGAAAATATATTATATCCAAGTCGGAAGTTGAGAAGTCATCGAACTTAGTATTAAGTACTTATCATGTTTAATCTCGAGACTACCCACTCATTTGATAGTCCCACAATCATAGGAAAATTAATTTACCCATCTCGGTAACTGGAGATCGAGTTTTGCTTCCCAACACATTTTGGAGAACTTTTGAACTCAAGCTATGTGTTGAGAGATTTCACGATCGTGGTGAATGGGAAGGAGTAGATGATAGAAATCATAACACCGGATATCCACAATCTTGATGTCATAGTAGAAGTGGAATGGTTGTTACGTTAAAAAGCTTCAATCGACGGTCACAATGAGGCGGTGTTTGATACTTCAAACGAAGCCCCGTTTTGCTTTGTCAAAGTTGAGAAAAACCTTTTATTCCAATAGTATCGGCGATGAAGGTTCTTCAGTTGATGAATAAGAGTTGTAAAGCCTACTTGGCTGAATGTAGTTGAAGTGAATAAGACAAACCTCTCTCTCGAACTATTTACGATCGTTCGAGAATATCAAGATGTGTTCCCAGAAGATCTTATTAAATTACCACTCGAAATGGAGTTGAATTTTTCGTTGAGTTGGTATATGGAACAAACTCGATACCTGGAACAACCCCAATGTCTAAGGGACCATATCAAATGGCTTTTGCTGAACTTAAGGAGCTCAAGGAGAAAATATAAGATCTCATGGATAAGGACTTTATTCGATCCAGTTTCTCGCCATGGGGTGCTCCTATGTTATTCGTGAAGAAGAAAGACGACTTTATGTGACTTTGCATAGACTACAAAGAATTGAACAAGGTGACAATAAAGAATAAATATCCGTTGCCAGGAATTGAAAATTTGTGTGATCAGCTTCAAAGTGCAGGGTATTTTTCCAAGATTGATCTGCGATCTGATTACCATCAGTTGAGGATCGAGGAAGAGGACATTCCAAAGACAGTTTCTCGCACTAGATATGGGCATTATGAGTTATTGGTAATGTTGTTCGAGTTAACAAATACTCCTACGGCAAGTAATTTTGTATCACTAAGTAATTTGTTACCATTTTCATTGATGACATAGTGATATATTCAAGGTCTGAGTAAGAGCATGAAGGTGTTTTGAGGACCGTGCTTCAGAAGCTTAGAGAAGAGAAATTACTTGCTAAATTAAAGAAGTGTGAGTTTTGGCTAGGTAGAGTGTTATTCTAGGGGCATATTGTATCAAGGGAAGATATTGAAGTGGATCCGAGTAAGATTGAGGTAATTTGGAACTGGCCGATGTATTCTAATGTTAAGGAAGTCCGCAGTTTCCTTGGGTTAGCGGGTTACTATCGAGGATTTGTTGAAGAGTTTTCCAAGATTGCCTTACCGTTGACTTAGTTGACTAGAAATGATACAAAATTTCAGTGGAGTTCGGATTGTGAACAGCTATTCCACAAGGAAATGAATGGTTGGTCATATACAGTGATGCTTCATTAAAAGAGCTCGGTTGTGTTCTTATGCAATATGACAAAGTGATGGCCTACACTTCTAGGCAACTGAAGGAGTAAAGAATTGTAAAATTTAAGATTTATTGAGATTTAGAGATTGGTATATATAACATTTTAGTGATTTATTGATGTAGAAATGTTCATGTGATATATATGATGATTATTATACTGTGATCTTAAGGAGATTGATATGATTAAATGTTGAGGTCATATGGTATGGTGATAAGTGACATGTCACATGATTACCACAAGTTATGGTGAATAGATAGTTAATGAATGTTATGATTGTCCTATGGAAGAATAGTGTGATGATATGTTTGAACTAATTAATCTTATCTTGATCAATGGTTTGTTTATTGCTAAATATGACCTATGGTCGGGAAACTTCATTTGTTTATGATAAGATAGATGAACTTATTTAAAATTCTGGTGATGTAGTTGTGGTTACTCATTGTTGGTTGTGCATTAGATGTGAGTAGAGCATATTATCCATTTTGAGATCTCTATGGAATATACATAAATTTGGATTGTTTAAATCTAGGATGATCATTAGTGTAACTTTTACTTATTGTGGAGTTGTATCTTTGGGTTAAGTACACTCGATGAGGAATCCTATATGAATCACAAAAGTCTTATTCATTGGTGATAGGTCAATGATTTATTTATAAAATACTTGGTTAGAGTATTGTTGTTATGATGATTTTGAAAGTATGGATTACAGGATTTAAGTTGATCCTTCGGTTTTAAAAGAAATGTCAGCATGTTTAGAAAGGATTTCACTCGTAAATCCTTCCAGAAAGATTTTGTCAAAGTTTTAGTAATTCTATTGTATACTTTGCTATGGACGTCAAGTTTCACTAATTCTGGATTATAAAGTCTTCTTTTGGTCAATCTTCTTGGTTTTAGTTTTAAGAATGTGATCAATCGATATATATATATATATATATATATATATATATATATATATATATATATATATATATATATATAAAGGTGTATACGTTAGAATAGATCCTATGAAATGCTGGAAATAGAAAGTTAGTGAATGGATTCATAAGTGGGGATAATGTCGGTTGATGGTCTCTTACAACAATAACTATCAAACTTCGATCTGTATTGAGTACTATACGATAGAAAGTGTAGATCGTCAGTTCACGAGGGTGAGCAAGGAGAAAGAAAATTATTGGGTTTAGAAATAGTACATCAAACAATATAAATTATAGAAGAGAGTCGTCAGTGGATGAAAACGACACAAAGTAGACAAAAGGGTTATACGGACAAAAGAAGGAAATATTTGGAATTCGCCGCAGGCAATATGATCTTCTTGAAAGTAACTCCTATGAAAGGGTTATGAGATTCGAGAAGAAAGGAAAGTTATGCCTGCATTTTGTTGACCCCTTTAAAATACTTGAAAAGGGTAGGTGGACCTAGATTATCGGGTTGCATTGCAACCGACACTATCAGGAGTACATAATGTTTTCGTGTCTCAATGTTGAGGAAGTATAGTTTAGATTCCTCCTATATTCTCAGCTATGAATCACTGGATTTGCGTGAGGATCTAACCTATGAGAAACCAACTGTGAAAATCCTAATGAAAGCAGACAAGGAACTTAGGAGGCATAAGATAAAACTAGTTAAAGTTCATTGGAAGAGTCATGCAGTAGAAGAGGCTACTTGCGAGAGCAAATACGAAATGTGTGCAAAGTATCCACATCTTTTTGGTAACTTTTAATTTCGAGGACGAAATTTCTTTTAGGGGGTAAGGAATTGTAAGACCGCTTTTCATTTTTACGTGCAATTTTAAATTTCACGTAATATTCTTGTGAATGTTATTATAAATTATAAAGTTATGATCTTTAATGTCTATAATTGGAATTATTTTGCAGTGGAAGGACTTGAACACCGTCTCGATCAATGTACCAATTTGAAAGTTTATAAATTGGTTATTTTAATTATTTACGTACAATTCTATGTGATTAATTGTTTTATTGCCTAAGTATGTTATGTTCTATTTTATTATGCTAATTTGAACTTGGGGTGTTACAGGTTATGTATTGTAATTTCCTCAAACTTGAAAACCAAACGAAATGGGTTGCAATTCGGCCCAAACTGTCCTGAACTAAGTTCGGAATCATCCTACACAATACCGTGACATGTAACAAAATCACAACAAATCCTTGCGAACACCACTACTAGCTCCCTATCATCCACCACTGCCATCACCCTCACAACTGTTGAAAATTAGTTTAAGAATTCGAGAAATTGATTAAGTATTGAAAATCAACTTATAATCATGCGATCGCATGGTAGTATGAATAGTCACGCCCTTTTGAAGTGTTGCATGATTTGTCTCCATACTATTTCGTTCACAACTCTTCATCGTCTATAAATAGGACCTAGGGATGTCCTATTCTCACACCAATGATATGCAAACATAGATATCACTCTCTTCTTCTCTTAAACAAAATTCTTACATTCTTGTTGCATAATTTTGATATTTCTTTTCATATTCATTTTGGAGTACAAAGTCGTTATTCTAGTTCTTCGTGCTTGTGTTTGGAGTGATTCAAATACAAGAAAAAGTCGTTGTATCTTGAGAGTTAATTGTCATAAACTATAGACACCGTTGTGGGGCAAATTCGACTTAAGGACAAAGTATTCAACACTTGCCTCGATTTTGCATCTTTTCATCTCTTTTCTTTTTCTTGTTTCCTTTTCGTTACTCAGTCCAATTGTCTGTTCTTTGGCGTCACTCTCCACAAAATCATCCAACAACAGCCAATGTCAGAAATCAATCTTTAACAGAAACAAAAAAGAACACAAAGTTCAGATCTTACATGAATTGTATTTGTTGGAATATTTTGTATATAGTGACGCCAAATAAATAGAATATATATATATATATATATATATATGAAATCCGTGTCGACAAATGGACGAAGTAACGACAAGAAAAACAAGAAAAGAGAAGAAAGGGACAAAGTCGAGGCAAGTGTTGAATACTTTGTCCTTAAGTCGAATTTTCCTCGCAACGGTGCCAATGGATTATGACAATCGAATCCCAAGATACAACGACTACTACTTGTGTTTGTAGCACTTCAAAACAAAATTACAACGAACCAGAATGTTGGCTTTTGTACTCCAAAATTGAAATGAACAAGATATCAAAATTATGCAACAAAATATAAGAAATTTTGATTAAGGAAGAGGAGAGAATGAAAATGTTATTGCATATCATTGGTGTGTGTAATAGAACACCCGAAGGGTCCTATTTATAGTGTGTGAAGGGTTGTGGACAAAGTGGTGGGAGCCAAATCATGCAACATTTTCAAACCATGCAACTCTTCTAAAAGACACACCTTATCCAGCCAACCGTGCGACCGCACGCTTATAAGCCATGCAACCACACGGATTTACGCCAAACGGAGATTTAATCAGTTGACGTGTGATCGCATGATCTCCTAACCATGCGATCGTATGGGCAAACTTTTGACCTTATGTTTTGTCATTTTCCGTAATTTGTCATTCATCCGATCTTGATTTTGAAATGCCAAATATACACCGTTTGTGCGCCCCGAAGCGGCAAAGTGGAAAATTAATTTGCATAACGGATTGAGTCGGGTTTGAGTATTTGGACAAGTCGACACAAAGTCACTTTAGTCGGTTTTCAATACTTAACCAATTTCTCGATTTATTAAACCAATATCCAACAGTATTCGTTGTACAATAAATGGTCTTCTGAGTTTTTCCTTTTTTCTTCCCTTCTTATTTGGTTTTCAATTTGGCTTCCATTTCCCAGCCTGGGCAATATTGTGTTGGAGGTGGACGGTGGCTAGGATGAGTAAAAATAAGATTTCAGATCTACTTTCATCTGGTCTCACAATGTGACGACCCGAATTCTCGACCATTCGAGTGCCACAAAAAGTGACTCATATCATATTATCGAGACTTAAATAGTAATGTAAAATTATTCAAAAGAATAATTAGAATCCCATAATTTTATTTGTGAATAAAAATAGAACATAATTTTCTTACATAAAGTTCAACATAATTATCTCATCAATCTTAACCACTTTTGCCACTTCCATGTTGACCGCCTCGAACCTTCAATTATCTGAAAATGGTAAATATCGTGGAGTGAGATTTATAAAATCCCAGTAAGTATACCAAGCATAAATTTTCTTTTGAATGCATATGGATCATTTTCATCATAACATAGGATAGGATTGAAATATTCATAAACATAGGGAGATACAAGAATTTTACCGAACTTAAATGGCAAGAATTCTTATGTGTAGCGCTACTAAACTCCGGTCCCCTTAGCATAATCATAAACATATCATATGGAACCCATAACAATCTTGTGAGATTGATTTCATAGCAATGATCCAAACATTTTCATAAAAACATAAGATATACTTACTTGTCATAAAAACATACTTACTTTTCATAAAAACATAAGGTGTATTTACCTTTCATAAAAACATACTTACTTTTCATAAAAACATAAGATATACTTACTTGTCATAAAAACATACTTACTTTTCATAAAAACATAAGGTGTATTTACCTTTCATAAAAACATACTTACTTTTCATAAAAATATAAGATATACTTACTTGTCATAAAAACATACTTACTTTTCATAAAAACATAAGGTGAATTTACCTTTCATAAAAACATACTTACTTTTCATAAAAACATAAGATATACTTACTTGTCATAAAAACATACTTACTTTTCATAAAAACATAAGGTGTATTTACCTTTCATAAAAACATACTTACTTTTCATAAAAATATAAGATATACTTACTTGTCATAAAAACATACTTACTTTTCATAAAAACATAAGGTGTATTTACCTTTCATAAAAACATAAGATATACTTACTTGTCATAAAAACATACTTACTTTTCATAAAAACATAAGGTGTATTTACCTTTCATAAAAACATACTTACTTTTCATAAAAACATAAGATATACTTACTTGTCATAAAAACATACTTACTTTTCATAAAAACATAAGGTGTATTTACCTTTCATAAAAACATACTTACTTTTCATAAAAACATAAGATATACTTACCTTTTAAAAGATTAAAATGAAGTGTAGTAGTAAATGGACCAAAACTTTCTTGACCACCTTGAATTTCTCTTACTTGTGGATTTTGTCAAGAGATTGGAAATAAGTGTATATATGTAGAGTTGTGTGTAAAAGAGATGGGTTTAAATAGATGTATAAAGTTGGCATATTGTAAACATAATCATTCAATTCTATTAATTTTAACACATCATTTTCTTAAAGTAAAGCACCATTCATATACTTTTCCATATTTATACAAATAATATGCTCTTCATGATTATATATAATGGAGTATATAAATCATTCATATACTTTTCCATATTTATACAAATATTATGCTCTTCATGATTACATATAATGGAGTCTTATCAATCATTCATATACTTTTCCATATTTATACAAATATTATGCTCTTCATGATTATATATAATGGAGTATATAATTCATTCATATACTTTTCCATATTTATACAAATATTATGCTCTTCATGATTACATATAATGGAATCTATCAACCATTTATATACTTTTCCATATTTATTAAATTAAGATTCTCATAATTATTATATATAATGGAACCTCTCATGCTTGCATATATTTTCTTAATTTAAATAATAAAAGTAATTTTTGTACAAATAAATATTGGGATAACATTGAATTAAGTACTTAGACTTAATATACTTTAAATCAAGAGAATGGAGATATTTTTAGAAATTCGGAATTTAATTTAAAATCGAACGATCTCGATTATTTCTTGACTTGGCTATACGAATACGTCGTGGCGTTAACTTAATAAAAATGGGTGAAATAGTAGCGACACGATTTTCTATTAAAATAATTATTAATCGCGTAAAAATTCTTGGTCGCTACAAACTTACCCCCTTAAAATAATTTCGTCCTCGAAATTAATCTTACTTGATCTTATGATTTCTGAACACTTAATCAAAATCTCTTCTTCTTCTTCTTATGTAGCATCATCGCTACCATATTTAACCCAACCATATTTAACCCACTGGACTTTGACTAAATGCATCAATTTGTTTTCTTAAGACATGGACTTTTCTATCAATAATAGACATATGTCTACTCATAAATTCTTCTGAATCAAAATGAAGATTCCCAATCGTATGTGATATTTCATCATATCTTGTAGTATTCATGTAACTTGTCATTTATCATCGTATCATGTGACCTCAAATATTCGTATTAATATCTCTAAAATTTCAATAAATCTTTACTAACATATCATACCATAATAATTTGTCATTTCTTCTTATCACCAAATATCCCAAAATAATTAAAACGATTACCTGAATATTCTCTATGTAATATACTCAAACATGTTATTCACATATCAACATAATCATCAGTTTATCTTTCCAATATTTGTAACCCAAAATTTCTGCAAAATTCAATAAACAAATATCTCCCAAATAATTAAAATTCTTAACTCAAATATCATAACATTTCCCGTAAGGTATTCCTTTCACTTGCACAAACTTATTAATCCTGATTCAATACAGTCCTTATTTCACTTTCACGTATCCCCGTATTATTTCTATACCTTGATTATTATATCAAAATATCAGTACCCAAAATCCAAGAAAATATTCCATATCTCAAATCCCGTCATCATCAAATCTTCCTTTTATCAAGAAAGTAAACGGCGTATAAACTCTTGTTCCCTCTTTTCCATTATTCTATTCCGCGCTTTCTTGCTGGAATCAATATCACGCGGATTCCCTCCGATCCTTAATGCTTTTAAATAGTTCATGCTGGGAAGAGGTTAGATCCATCAAAAACATGGATATCATTCTTACAAACATTCGCAAGTATTATTCCAGTCTTCCAATGAATGATCTGAGGAAAATTTATCGAATAAGACTCGAAAGATTGAGGTTGCTGATGGCTCATGGTGTTTCAGAAGATGTTCGCTGGTTGATCGAAGCAAAGGTTCGACTATCTGGTGAATTACCTATGACATTTCCAAAGCACATGCCTGGTTTAGGCAAAAGCACCTTCGCAAAGAAACGAAGAGCAAAAAGGCTGAATGGTTGCTACAAATGTGCTCGTTGGAACTGTGATACTCGTTGCAAAACAGTAGGATATTCTTCTACTAATCGGGATGATAAAATCAAATTCATAAAGGGTGGACTGAGTAAGGAGTCTTTGGATGATATTCGACTGACTCTTGAGACGCACCCAAGTGGTTATGTGCAACGTGAACTTCTCTCCTTATACGCTCAGTTTAACGAGGACAAAAATCGTTATAGTCTCCAAAATATAATAGCAAAAGATCCTGTTTGCCAGTCTGTTTTACAAAATGAGGCTTCTGGCAGTTCAACAATGATATAAGGTAAATCTCTTGATACACATTTAAAATATTTTGCTGTTTTCTTTCACGCGTTTTGGAAATAAAATATATTTTCCTTTCTCGAGTTTTGATAAAGCTGGAAATAAATCACCGAAAGGTGATATCTTTGGTAAAACAGTCAAAAGTTGGCCGATTTTGACAAAAGTAAATCTTTACTTTTTCATAATCAATCAAAAACAGTAAATTTTTTCGGCTTTAAATAGCCAAACATATTTCATAGTTCAGGCATCCCAAAATCACATCTTCTTCGTAAGTTTTCTCTTCTATACTATCAAAGATGGAAGCACCAAAACTTTGACAGATCAAAACTATTTGTGTATTTTGTGGATCAAAAGTGGGGAAAGGCTTCAGTTATCTAGAAGCGGCCGTAGATCTTGGAAAGAAACTGGGGGAAAAAGGTATCACTCTTGTGTATGGGGGTGGTAGCAGTGGTCTAATGGGTTGTGTTTCCCAATCTGCTCTTGCAGAGAAATCAAAAGTAATCGGTGTCATACATGTCCCTTTGGTAGATGTTGCAGGCAAAACACGAGGGCATGAAGTTCAAACATTATCCATCCATGAACGCATAACTTGTATGCTATATGGTTCTGATGCCTTTATAGCCCTGCCCGGAGGTTTTGGTACCTTAGAAGAAATCTTTAACATTACCTCGTGGGCTCAACTAGATCTCCATACTAAGCCTATTGGGCTTCTGAATGTTAACAATTTCTTTGATGGCTTGTTAACCTTTCTTGATTATGCTGTGGAACAGGGATTCATCTCTCCATTTTCCAGAAGGCTCCTTATTTCTGCTCCTACTATTGATGAACTACTGGATAAGCTGCAGTCATATATCTCAATACAAGATCCAGCAGGGGTTAAGATAGATTGGTCGCAAGGAAGGGGAATCAAGCGAAAATGGAGTCCGGTTAATGTAAACTTAACTTTATGAATCTTAGAATAGGTGGGGGTAGAGTACGGAGTATTCTTACTCTCGAGACACCCCTCTAATTTCCTAGGATTTCCTTAATGTTTAAATCTTGTGTGTACCTCAAAGGTTCCAGGTGGTAGATTACGGAGTATTCTTACTCTCGAAAATGGAGTCCGGTTAATGTAAACTTAACTTTATGAATCTTAGAATAGGTGGGGGTAGAGTACGGAGTATTCTTACTCTCGAGACACCCCTCTAATTTCCTAGGATTTCCTTAATGTTTAAATCTTGTGTGTACCTCAAAGGTTCCAGGTGGTAGATTACGGAGTATTCTTACTCTCGAAACACACCTCTTTGAAGGTTTCTTTATTTCCTCAAAAGGTCAGAGGTGGTAGGATACGGCTACTCCGGAAACACATCTCTCAATTTGAGGAATTTCCCATGTTGCTTTCTTTTGATTTTGCGTGTTTCATGTATTTCTTTCCAATGTGACTCTTGTGTGTTCTCCTTACGAGAAAATAATAAATATCTCTGTTATAATCTACTAAATCTCGTTTGTGATGTAAATGAATTTGCATGTCTAACCTCAATTCTCTTAGTGATTGCATACCATACTATGCTCTTAATTCCAAATGATAAAATTCTAAGCAGAGTTTCCTTTGAAATTTGGACTTATTCAAACCGTAAGCATACTTCATAACTCACAATAATAAATAATTCCACATTTGATCACAACGATCTAAAAATTGACCACAATTTCATCAAACTTCAATATCATAAAAAAATATTCCAGAAAATCAATTCATAATTCCTCAACATAGAAATTTCAAATCATAGTCGTCAATATCACAATATCACTTCCTTCAATACCTTAATTGGCTCAAAAGATTACTCATACTTATATTTATAAGTCATAAATCATATTCCCAAAATTTAATCACAAGGCCAAAGTTCATAATAAATTTCTCTTCAATATAGAGGCATAATTCACTTACTCAACATAATATCCATTACTTAATTCCCAATAACCAAATCTTTAAATCTCTAACTTCATAATGCTTCTCATAAAAGTCTCATTAAAATCATATCACTTATAATCTTAACATCTCATAAAACTTCATAAAATTGGCTCGCTATTTCTCATTAAATCTAAATGATAGATAATCTGAACATATTTCTAATCATTTCTGTTGACTTCTTATACTTAGTGCCATGTCTAAAATCAATTATGCAAAGTCCATTTAAGGTTCATCATTTCTAAACTCGAGGACAACAATTATTTTGAAAATCATTCTTAAGTCATATTATTCCCATTATGCTCAACAGCCGTTCTCTTTCTTTCTTTCCGAATTTTTTTCAGAATTGAAACTTGAAGAGTGGTACCAATAATCATCCACAGTTTTTCCTTGCTTTTAAGCAAAGGTAGTGATAAAGGGATAAATTATTGAACCGAAAATTGAAACTTGAAGAGGAAGTACTAATAACCATCTACAGTTTTTCCCTTGTTTTTATACAAAGGTAGTGATAAAGGGATAAATTATTGTACAAATTCATTATTAATTTTGTTTGTTTAATATATTATTCCATATATTTTTTTTTTGGCAAAAGTTACGAACCAACTTATTTTTCTAATTTAGTCAGTCTTACTAAGCTTAATATGAACCAAAATTCATATCAATATCCTCTATGTCTCATGATTCTACATAAAAAGGAATAAATTAAAATTCAGGCTTCTATCAATTCATATCATACTCAACATGTATATTTCACTTAAAGATTCATAACATATGAAGGTTTCATACTTAACATGTCTTAATAAAATCGTAAATGACTTGCAAAGCATATAACATACCTGGTTCGAGGAGTCAATACGTGGAGAGTGACATAGTAGAGTGATGAGTTAAAATATTTCATATAATCTTATTTTCCTTTAATCAACAATAATTTAATGTGGTTGTATCCAAATCAACATTTTCTTGAATCATAATTCCTAATTAATCACAGTCTTCAAAACAAATCCAATATCGATATAGTAATTATCTCCCCATCAATAATTAATAACTTAACCCAAATAAAATTTATCGTCAAAATCTTATTTTTCCTTTAGTCCCCGAACTTCTAGAAATTTATCAAAGACATCAATATAAACATCATATCACTAACTAATTATATTCCATAAAATTTTCAGGACATTACAAACTCCCTTGCTTAAAATGAATTTTGTCCTTGAAATTCGCACATCAAATTTCATCATGCTTTTCAAAATCATAACCATACTTGACATGTGAAAATTCAACTTTTGAAAAGCACGTCGTTTTACTGTTCATCATGAATAGCACGTCGTTTTACTGTTCACGTGAATAGTGATTTTTTTTTTTTTTTTTTTTTTTAAAGAAATAAAATTTCAAAAATCTACAGAATCGTTTTTAAAACTCTTTGCTCTGATACCAACTGTGACGACCCGAATTCTCGACCATTCGAGTGCCACAAAAAGTGACTCATATCATATTATCAAGACTTAAATAGTAATGTAAAATTATTCAAAAGAATAATTAGAATCCCATAATTTTATTTGTGAATAAAAATAGAACATAATTTTCTTACATAAAGTTCAACATAATTATCTCATCAATCTTAACCACTTTTGCCACTTCCATGTTGACCGCCTCGAACCTTCAATTATCTGAAAATGGTAAATATCGTGGAGTGAGATTTATAAAATCCCAGTAAGTATACCAAGCATAAATTTTCTTTTGAATGCATATGGATCATTTTCATCATAACATAGGATAGGATTGAAATATTCATAAACATAGGGAGATACAAGAATTTTACCGAACTTAAATGGCAAGAATTCTTATGTGTAGCGCTACTAAACTCCGGTCCCCTTAGCATAATCATAAACATATCATATGGAACCCATAACAATCTTGTGAGATTGATTTCATAGCAATGATCCAAACATTTTCATAAAAACATAAGATATACTTACTTGTCATAAAAACATACTTACTTTTCATAAAAACATAAGGTGTATTTACCTTTCATAAAAACATACTTACTTTTCATAAAAACATAAGATATACTTACTTGTCATAAAAACATACTTACTTTTCATAAAAACATAAGGTGTATTTACCTTTCATAAAAACATACTTACTTTTCATAAAAATATAAGATATACTTACTTGTCATAAAAACATACTTACTTTTCATAAAAACATAAGGTGTATTTACCTTTCATAAAAACATACTTACTTTTCATAAAAACATAAGATATACTTACTTGTCATAAAAACATACTTACTTTTCATAAAAACATAAGGTGTATTTACCTTTCATAAAAACATACTTACTTTTCATAAAAATATAAGATATACTTACTTGTCATAAAAACATACTTACTTTTCATAAAAACATAAGGTGTATTTACCTTTCATAAAAACATAAGATATACTTACTTGTCATAAAAACATACTTACTTTTCATAAAAACATAAGGTGTATTTACCTTTCATAAAAACATACTTACTTTTCATAAAAACATAAGATATACTTACTTGTCATAAAAACATACTTACTTTTCATAAAAACATAAGGTGTATTTACCTTTCATAAAAACATACTTACTTTTCATAAAAACATAAGATATACTTACCTTTTAAAAGATTAAAATGAAGTGTAGTAGTAAATGGACCAAAACTTTCTTGACCACCTTGAATTTCTCTTACTTGTGGATTTTGTCAAGAGATTGGAAATAAGTGTATATGTGTAGAGTTGTGTGTAAAAGAGATGGGTTTAAATAGATGTATAAAGTTGGCATATTGTAAACATAATCATTCAATTCTATTAATTTTAACACATCATTTTCTTAAAGTAAAGCACCATTCATATACTTTTCCATATTTATACAAATAATATGCTCTTCATGATTATATATAATGGAGTATATAAATCATTCATATACTTTTCCATATTTATACAAATATTATGCTCTTCATGATTACATATAATGGAGTCTTATCAATCATTCATATACTTTTCCATATTTATACAAATATTATGCTCTTCATGATTATATATAATGGAGTATATAATTCATTCATATACTTTTCCATATTTATACAAATATTATGCTCTTCATGATTACATATAATGGAATCTATCAACCATTTATATACTTTTCCATATTTATTAAATTAAGATTCTCATAATTATTATATATAATGGAACCTCTCATGCTTGCATATATTTTCTTAATTTAAATAATAAAAGTAATTTTTGTACAAATAAATATTGGGATAACATTGAATTAAGTACTTAGACTTAATATACTTTAAATCAAGAGAATGGAGATATTTTTAGAAATTCGGAATTTAATTTAAAATCGAACGATCTCGATTATTTCTTGACTTGGCTATACGAATACGTCGTGGCGTTAACTTAATAAAAATGGGTGAAATAGTAGCGACACGATTTTCTATTAAAATAATTATTAATCGCGTAAAAATTCTTGGTCGCTACACACAACTCACAAATGTGATGGTGATGGTGTATGAGGCTTGTACTGTTGTATAGGAAACTTATAAAAGTATCTCAAATCGTTGTCGTCAGAATGGTCTTCAATGGTGGAATGCAAAGCCTATGTATTTTAAATTTTCGGCCAAAAATGTAAGTAGATTTGTATCTTTTTTGCATATTCAAATGGAACAAATTTTATCCAAAAATAACTATCAATCCATAAGTATTGATGTGATATATACAATTTAAACATATTATATCAATTTACATTACAATTTGAGTTTTTATATTAATATTCACAGTTTTTTTAATATTTTTTTCCTTAACCAAAGTTAGATTTTTTTAGATCGATTTATTCGTAATATTTTTATACATATGCACAAATAAACAAATAGATTAACATAAATTTACGAGTTAATTTAATTATTTATTTATCATTATTTTTTGGTTGCAAAAATTGAATTTAATTGTATGTATCCATTGGAGCAAATTTTTGATTTGGAGATGTAATCTTATAGATAAATACCAAACCCTACCATTAGTTGTTAATAAATATCCTCTAGTAATAATGAGTTGAAATTATAAAAGTTCAAGAGTGTTCAATGAAAAAAGGTTTAAAATTTAGTGTGATCCTACATTCTTCAAAATTATAAGAAAGAACAAGGTTCTCATGATTTTGAGTGAGGATGTCAGGCAGGGGTTCTAGCGATGGAGGTATTCTGGAAGCTATGTTCAACTGGGCCATTTCGCACCATTAGCCCCCTTGTCATATTTTGGTTCCTATGGATCAAGAGGAATGATGCGAAGCACAGGGGCATTCAGATGGAGCCGAGGAGGATTATTTGGAGAGTATACCGGATGCTCTCATTCTTACATACTGGGCGACTCCTTAGATCACAACATTGGATTAGGGACACAGCTTTTGCCTCATTATTTGGTATTAGTTTTGCTCCCTCTACACCCTCTCCCCCTATTTTGGTACTTTGGCGTACTCCCTTGGTGGGAGCCTTCAAGCTTAACAGTGATGGATGAGCTAAGGACGGTGTAGCTAGTGGAGGGTGTATTATTAGGGATCATGGCGGGCACTGTATATGAGCTTTTTCTACATTTTATGGGGACTGCCTTATTCTTGAGGTTGAGCTGGGGGCTATCCTGGATGGCATTCTTCTTGCTCGCAGATTGGGGATTATTGTTATTTTGGGTTGAGGCTGATTCGTTAGTGGCTATCCATTGTATCATCTTAGGAGATGGACCTTGGAGGATTCAGGGCATCCTTAGACAGATCAGAGACATCCTTCAGTTTGACAGTGGTACTATTTCCCATATCTACCGTGAGGGTAATCAGGTTGTTGACGCGCTTGCATCAGAGGGTTTGGATCAGAGACACTATCAAGAATATGGACCGAATGAGGATAAACTGTGAACGGCCCAAACTATAAAAAAAATAAAAAATACATAAAATAAAAATTAAAAGCATATCTATATTTATATCTATACTACATTTAAAAGTCCTTTAAATGTAGAAACTTTTTTGGACTATTTTACCCTCACATTTTTTTTAATAATTTCATATTCACCCTTAGTTTGAATTAATGTATATTTTTAATATTTTTATTTCTTTTTATTTTTGTATTGTCAATAAAAACATTTTGCATATATTTACAATCTAAACTCTTCATATTCTTACTAAAAATCTTTTAAATAAAACCAATAATTCTCATATAATTTATAGTTTCTAATACGTCCTTCAATTAATATAAGAAAAAAAAAAATGTGTACTTCTTGAATTAATTTTTTTACATACCTGTAATATTTTTTTTTTATCTATATCTATATACTACTTTTAAAAGTCCCTTAAAGAGAGAAATTTTTTTGAACTATTTTACCTTCGCATCTTTTTAATAATTAAAAATTTTGACCTCAATTTTTCAAACTCAATATAAACTATCCATTTTTAGTCAAGCCCACAATTTTTAACTTTTCAAACATTTTTAAACCACACATCCAAAAAAAAAAAATCAAAAATTTTCACATTACCAAACAAGCTCTTAGATTGAATTAATTTTTTTTTTACTTTCGTATATTCAATAAAAATATTTTTCATACATTTACAATCTAAACTCTTCATATTAATTCTTACTAAAAATCTTTTAAATAAAATTAATAACTCTCATATAATTTCTAATTTCTAATACGTTCTTCAATTGATATGAGAAAAAGAAAAAAAAATATGTACTTTAATTAATTTTTTTACATGTATATATTTTTTTTTTAAATTAAAAAAAAAAAAAAAAAAAAAACTACTTCTAAAAACTTCTTTTATTATTTTACCCTCAAACATTTTCATAATATATATCATATTTACCATTAATTTTAATTAATGTACAATTTTTTTTAACATTTTATTTTATTATCGTATTGTCAATAAAAAATATTTTTCATATATTTACAATCTAAACTATTTACTTTCCCACTAAAAACCTTTTAAATAAAACTAATAACTATCAGATAATTTAAAATTTATAAACATCCTTCAATTAATATGAGAAAAAGAAAAAAATGTGTACTCTTTGAATTAATTTTTTTTACTTGTATACAAAAAAATAAAAAATAAAAAGTTATTTTCACTTTATACATTACACATTTAATCTCTATTAGTCGTATTTCAGCTTTAAGTTTCTTTGTGAAATATTAATTTGAAGCTGGCTATATTCTCACTTTACCCATAAAAATAGAGTTCTATGAAGATTTACTTCTTTGTCCAGAAAGCCAATTTTTGAAGTATATATGATGTGTATAAATTTGTTTTTCTATAATATTAATTATATGAAAAATTAATTAAATTTTGTTTTCCAATTAATTTAAATTCTTATTGTATTAACCTTTTACGTTGAAATTTCGAAGTGCAAGTGCAAATTTCTTGAAAAGATCATTTGTTTATATTTTAAGTTGATTTATATGTATATATTTTTATCATGTATTCAAATTTTAAAGTGAGATTTTAGTTTTTACAGTTTATAAAAATGTCACAAGGTATGCGCAGCCATAAGTTAATATTCTGTAAATATGTATTGTAGTTTGTTCACCTCAAATTCTCTTGCTATGTTTCTGAACTCATTTTATTATCCTATATTTACTATGCCAAACAATGAAGAAATCACAAGGGCATATTATTATTGTTTCTGTTCCATCAAATTGATGAACACGTCTCATTAAGTTGTAACAAAATCTGGGATGATGGTTTGTGGTGATTCTATCAATTTAAAGAAATGTGTGTGCTACTTTGGGATTCACGACACTATAAATTAATTTGTTGAGCTAGAAATTTGAAGACATCGATTTCAAAACAACTTTTTTCTATCATACATTACTCTAATTAAATATCTTCTATGTCTCGAATAATCATATTTTAGTAGGAAACTTAGATTAGATACATCTTAGTTTTTCTCAAACTTCACATCCATGATTAGCATTCTTTTTACGCTCGATTACAATTGATTTTTTTCATCTTAATTCTAAAATCTAGATAAATTGTCAAATGATGTTTATCATTTTTTTCCATTGTAAAATTGGATTAATTATGACCTATATACACACATAGAAGGTAGCCAAAGTATACATATCAGGTAATACAAATTTTAAAAAGTCAAGCAATCGGTAATTAGAAGAAAAATGATGGTATTATTGATAAAAGTATTGCGTACTTAGAAATTTGAATATTTTTTAGCGTAAATTGAGTTCGATTTTGAGATTGTTTAAATCAACACTTTGAATATTTTTTTACGTAAAACATATAGGGAAATTTGGACAATTTATAAAAAGTTACAATATCATGTATATCACACGCGTTATATACCAGTGACAAATAAAAATATGTTGATAGAAATGAGAAAATGAGAGTGATCTAGCATTCATCTCAGAAAATACCCTATTTTTGATCAAGTTGTCGATGTGATCATGGACGGATCCAGAGGGTTGCGAGCTCGGTCGATCGCTCGTGCTGGATTCGCAATTTTTTTTTTACCTTATAATTTTGTCGTCAAATTTTTTTTTCTCTTTAGCCTTGTAGTGGCCGCTCGTACTGGATGAAAGTCGCTCGTGTTGAATCACTTTTGTGGATTCGTCACTATGTGTGATTATCATCGGAAAACATGAAAGTTCAAAAGGGGCATTTTTTTTTTTTTACAAATAAAAAGAAAAGAAAATACAAATTAATACAACACAATAGATATGAAGTACATAAGTTCTAAGTTTATTTTTTCCCCATTTTTGGAAAGAGAATGAAGATTCCGTGAGTCGCTCAAGTTTATTTGCAGCTCCTCGTTCCATGTAATGCAATGTCAGCTATATTTTCAGTGTTTCCTATATATTTGGTTCAATCTCGCTACATGAATTGAACTCATGATCGAATGGATTACACTCACACACATGTCGTTCATCTGCTTTTTCATCAATCACATCAACATCGAAATCAACGATTCTCATAAATTCGTTCATAAATTCGATCGTATTTTTGGGGCTCTTCAGCATTTTCCATATTTGGTTTCTAGTTTTACTAGTTTCTTAAAAGATTTAGACAGATCACTAGAGCTCATCCTCTAAGGAAGAGAAAGAACGTAAAAAATAGAGAAGGCGGAATAAAAGGTGAATAGTTAAAAAATCGACCTATTGCTGAGTGATCTTGTAGCATATGACATTTTTGTTTCTCCAGCCAATACGACAAATGGGTAAAAAGAGAAGGATAAAATGAAAAGAAAGTAAGTTGACAAAAATTGAGGTAAAATCATGTTTTACCAATTATTTCTGAATTTAGATGCCCCTGGATTAATACTCTAAATGAACTTGAAAGTTGATGCACGTAACAGTTGAGGGCCATCTTGTAGCATTCTGATGCTTGACTCTATTGAAGTTTCGATTTTCTTACTCAAGACAAACTTTAGTAAAGTTCGCGCGAAGGCAAGACCGTTATGAAAACTCATAAAGATGGTCGATTTCATCATAGATACCGGTTGTCGTGTAAATTCGAATTCTAATAAAGTGATTTCTTATGAACATAAGAAATGTTGATTGATAAAAATGTAATATTTGCGAACCTACGAAATCCCTGTTTGAGCCCCATTTTTTCTTTTAAGAATGACTTTTGTAACAGTAATTTTTAGGATAATGTATGTTTAAAAATTAATGAAAAAATTTAAATTTACGTATAAAAATATTTTATAAAAAAATATGTGATTGGAAATGATCAACTTATGTGAATAAAATTCGGTTTGCAGTAAACATACTCTAATTGAGCAAGAAAAAAAATTGTAAATTTAGAATATTGAGTTTGTGTTTCAAATTAGGTTCTAGTCAAAATTTGATTAGAACTGCTAAATTTATTTATGTACGTAGAGAAAATAATTGTAAAATATAAAGTTTCAAATGCAGGAGTGAAACACTTGGGATTAGGAATCATAAATGTCTCACATGTTTATATAAAGTTATTATGCTCCTATTTGGTACGAATTCAAATTCAAATTTTCATCTAATACAAAGTCAATAATCAACCGTAATTACATATTACTAGTGAATCATCCCGTACGATGCACGGGAAGAAACTTCTAAATAAAAATAATCCTATTCGAAATTAAATGAACTCTTAAACAAAATAAATGACATTCACAAATAAGAGATAACTTCATCATTTATTAGTTTCATGTATAAATATCAACCTTTTAGGGAGAAGTCATACATGCGAAAATGATTGTGCCTGAGTCTTATTGATAGTCATGGCATATGACACCATCAATAAAAAAATTTTTTTTTTAAATCTAATAAGTATCCTAAAATTCGAATGGCTCAACGATATCCTTAGAATAAAGAACTTGTATCCTGCATTACCGTCAGATAGAATTTGACTTTATAGAATATGATCTTCAAGTTTTGTAACGATTATTCACTATATCATCGAACCGAAAATTCGTCTTGCAAAATGAACACTTAAATGTAGGATCTCCAGTATTCATGTACTCTGAACATTCAAATAATAGATGAAAAAGTTAATAATAGAGACCATGCATATAAAAGATAAAATTCAATATTTTGACCATTGACAATGAAAAACAACATGTATAATAATAATAATAATAATAATAATAATAATAATAATAATAATAATAATAATAATAATAATAATAAATTGCGATGTTGACAAAGATATTGCATCAAATTTATGATATTTTAGGTTTTCAATATTTATACAACGTAATTATTTTCTTATTGAAATTATAATTTAATATTGATCATCTCAATTTTTAGTTAAGTAAATTGGGAGACAATTTATATATTATTGTGAAAAAATATCATAAAATTTGAATTAGAATATAGCAAAGAATATCTTGGTATGGTTAATTACTTTTTGAAATTTTAAAATTAACAGTTAGGACAAAAATCATTAATAACTATATCATTTCAAATAATATAGATAAATTTGTTAATCGTTAATGTTAAAAAATGTGATCTGAGATTTTTTGGAATAAAAAATTAATTAAGAATTAAATGTAATTGTAATTGAAATAATTTTGATAAATAATGCAACATAGGAAAGAACTTTAATATGTATATGTAATAAATAACTTAAAAATAGGATTTAATTACAAAAATTTCAATACAACGTGATTTATAAAAATACGAATTTGTATAAATTTTAGATATAATTTTAATTGAGAATTTGACATTGGATCCGTATGACTGAACCAAATATTTATCCATAAAATTAAGACCAATAAAATATCACAATTATTATAAGAAATTAATTACTTATTAAATGTAATTATCTATAAAAATATTTAATAATTTAATAATATGCTATAAAAAAGAGCTCCAATTTTTAGATGTACTAAATAACTAAAAATAAGATTATTTATAAAAAATAAAAAAAAAAACTATATGTATGATGTGATTTATAATTTAGTACTCTCTCCATCTCATAAAGATAGTCATCTACTCATTTTCACACAGATTAAGGACAAAATGGAATATAAAATATTAATTTCACTCTTAAAAAATAAAGTAGACTATTTTTTTGATACGGACAAAAAAGAAATTGTGGACTATCTTTGTAGGATAAAGAAAGTATTATCTAGTAATAAAATTTCAACATAATTTTTAATTGAAAATTTTACTTTGAATTTGTATAAATGAACACAAATATTTATTTGTAAGATTGAAAACGTTAGAAGAACACATTTTTTTTATGAAAAGAGGTTTTAACACAAAAAGGCAAATATAAATAAGTAAAATCAAACAAATTATCGTTCTTATATCATAAAAAATAAAAAACAACTTCTCGGTAAAAGAAAATTTAAAAAAAATAATAATTCTAGTTTCTTATTTTTATAATTTTTTATACAATGTAATATACAATTTCATCAAATATATATACTGACCCATGAATAATATGTTTTTTCTTCACTCAACGGCCGAAACCATTAACATATCTATTAAACCCAAAATTATTCTAAATAGCCCAACATTAGTTAACACATTGCAACCCCAATAGAGAAATCTAGAACATAATATAAATAAACTATTAACAAATCCTCTTATTAGTCTAAAATAATTTTGCATTCTATATTTTTTTCGAAGCTTTCTCTACAATATTATTATTTTAATATTTTTTCTTTTTTGTTAGAAACCCAAATCTATGTTCAACGACTCAAAATATCACAGGTCTTGACGAAAAGAGTAGTGCCAATCATTTTTACTTTTTCAAAAAATAATTTACTATTTTTTATTTTCAACTGGTTTGTAATATTAATAACTAATAAGCATTACCACCGCACCAGAAATTTTGAATCATAAAACGTGATAAATAGAATGTGGAGTGGAGCGGTCATTTTAAACAATATACATTTTTTCAAAGAAATAATCATTTAAGTGAATAATTTATTATTGTGTATATCTTCATAATAATTATATATAACATAAATGAAAGAGGTTGTATATAGGGAAATGGAAAAAAAAAGATATAGAAAACAAAAATGAATCAACAGATTTTGAAAAATGGGAAAAAAATGAAACAAATTCTGAAAAAGCTAAAAAGGAAAAAAGAAGAAGAAAATAACTGGCTTTCCAGTGTAATTAGGCGGCGGGAAATAGAAGCCATGTAAACACAACAAATATTGAAGACTCTAAGTAGACGTCAGGGATTTTGAAAATAATAAATAAATATTGAATGTCCAACTATTTTTGAAGTGGGTCTTGAAGTTGATTATTGGATAGGGGATATAAGTAGTGTGAACATGATAAATATTGAGGTCCCCAAAAATTGGAAAAATAAATAAATAATTAAATAAAATCTGCACATAGTACAAGAGTTTTGGAGGAAAACAGTGAAGTTGACTGAGGTTGACTCAGCTACTTTTATATATTATATAGAATATAGATATGTGGTCCACAATTTTTTAACAATACATTTTATTAACTTTTATCAAAATTTGTTAAAAATTTAATATTAATCTTCATCAAACTGGGACTATACAATGATATTTACCCACCCACCAACCCCTAAAATCTTTATATATTTCTCATCATTAAAAAGAGTTTGGGTTCATTCATCAATTGACTAAATTCCCCCATGTAAATTTTAATAATTACATACTGGTTCATTTAGATGATATGTTTGATATATTAATTTGGATACGAAAAGAAAATGCATGTAAAAGAAATATCATTGCTACAATTTGTCTCTCTCAAAATTTACATGCCCACCACTTGACTTGTTTACATTTTAAACACTACGAAATTTCAAAATAATTTAATTCGAAGGGTATAAACAGCACAAATTGTTCCTCATCTTTTAATTTTTTTGCAAAAATGGTCCCCAACGTTTAGATTTTGATATTTATATCCTCAAAATTACCAAATGTTACGAAAATGGTCCCTACCGTTAGATTCAATTAGTTTCCACCGTTAAAAACGTTAAAATAGTACAAATGATCCCCAATCTTTGAGTTTCTTACGATAATAGTCCATAACATATTAGAGTCATGTTTGACATATTTAGTTTTTAATCTCTATACGTTTGGCGCATTTAGTCCCTAATATATTAAGCTCCTATTTTAGATCAATTATTTCAAATAATGTAATTTTTAATTGTAATTTTTTGAAGAATTTGTGGTTAAAGAGTGAAAAAAATTTTGAACTTATTTGTAAATTATATTATTGATGGAATGTATTGTTGAAAACGGGTTTTAAATAAACAAAGTTTAATTTGAATTTCTAAAGTGCACAATAAAATATTTAACAAAAATCCACTCTATTAACAGTTTAACCTATTGGTAAAAAAAGAAAATAATAAAAAATTCATGGAACATAAACAAACAAATACATTGAACATCATTTTAGAATTTAGGAATTAAATAACAAATATTTTTTTATCAGTTCTATTTTCAATTTTGAGAACTGATTAATATCGATTTTCAAATTTTCATTTTTTCAAAACTCGTTTTCTTCCACACATTCTATTAATAATTTTTTTTTAAAATTTATGCATAAGTTAAAAAAAAAAATCTTACTTTTTAACCCAAATTATCCAAGTTTAATTTTCAAATCGATCGATTCTCAAAATCGAAAATCGGAATTAAAAGTAGAACTGATAAAAATATATTTGTTATTCAATTCCTCAAATGATATTCAATGTATTTGTTTGTTTATATTCCATGAATTTATTATTTTTTTACCGATATGTTCGAATGTTAATTTGGTGAATTTTTGTTAAATATTTTATTATGCACTTTAGAAATCCAGAATAAATTTTATTTTTTTAAAACTCGTTTTCAACCATACATTCTATCAATTAAATGATCTACAAATAAATTCGATTTTTTTTTTATACTTTTTAACTTCAAATTCTTCAAAAAATTTCAATTACAAATCACATTATTTGAAATAATTGGTCTGAAATAGAGGCTTAATAAGTTAGGGACTAAATACGCCAAACATATAGGGACTTAATATGTTAGGGACTAAATACGTCAAACGTTTGGATGTTACAAACTAAATATGTCAAACATGACTTTAATATGTTATGTACTATTATCGTAAGAAACTCAAAGGTTAGGGATCATTTGTGTTTTTTACACGTTTTTTAACAGTAGAAACTAACGGAATCTAACGGTAGGGACCATTTTCGAAACGTTTGTTAATTCTAAGGGTATAAATGACAAAATCTAAACGTTGGGAACTATTTTCGCAAAAAAATCAAAGATTGGAGACCATTTGTGCTATTTACCCGAATTCGAATAATGTGTTATGGGAAAGGGACGATCTAGTTATTTTTGTATAATAATGGATTTCATGTCATGAGTTACTTTTATTCTTGTGGTAATTCTTTAAACAAGTCAATTTTCATAATGTTAGATGAGACGCATACAAAAAAAAAAAAAAAAAGTATGTAGATCATTGAGGACCATCATGAGGGGACCATTGACCGGTTGAACCAACGAAGTTAAATTTTTAATGGTTGGTACTACTTTAACGTTTAATTGAAAAACTTCTATTCAGATGTACCAGCTAAATAAGTTCATGCTCGAATTGGCAAGACAAGTCGACCGGATAAACGAAAGATGTTAAATTTTTAATTGTAGGAACTACTTTAACGTTCAATTGAAAAACTTCGATTCAGCTTTATCAGTTAAATAAGTTCATGCTCGAATTGGCAAGATAAGTCAATCGGATAAACCAACGAAGTCGAATCTTCAATGGTAGGTACTACTTTAACAATCAATTGAAAAACTTCAATTCAGCTTTACCAGCTAAATAAGTTCATGCTCGAATTGGCAAGATAAGTACAATAGCATTACATCTTTAAAAAAAAATAACAACATATAAATAAGTTGAAAATAAATGCAAATTTAGACTCTGATTGGTGTAAGAGAAAAATGAATTTTTTGAAGAATGTGAGATTGAAAAGAGATTGAAAGTGAGGTGTCCTATAAAAATGTGTGGTTACAATTGAGTTTTCGCGAAAAGTTGTGTAAAATCTGCAGAACCAAAATATGATAATTAAAAACATTGAATGCATTACTACATAATCACGTAGAGAATTTTTTTTTTTTTTTTTTCATTTTTGGGGGGAGGGAAGAGAGTGGCGGTGGAAGAGTAATCATGAATATAAAAATTGTTTTGGTATTTATACCCTCAGAAATTGGTAGACTTGGATGCAGTTCTCTCAGAAATTGATTCAAGGGGTAACCCAAAAAAAAGGTTAGAGGAGTGGGTCCCGATAGGTTAGTGATGGTAACGGGACGGACAGATGTCGATCCAAATCCGCCCTGTGGTATTTCGAATTTGATAAAACAGTAAAAATTTCGAATTGAGTCGGGTTCGGATCAAATCGGAATAAAAATTAAGAATTTTTTATTATCTATTTTATTAATGAGAAATAAGTCAATACATAACTTATAAAACAACTAATATAACATCAAATTCACACAACAAAACAATACATATATAGAGAATTAGAGATTTTGTGTCAACTTCAATAAAATATTATATATTCTAGATTTAATTATTAAATTTTTTATGAAGTTTTTAAAATTTTTAAAAAAATAAATCAGATCGCGGATCGGATCACCCTCGATCAAAATTCGATCCATCGATTCATGGATCATGATTTTTTCAGATCTGTTTTGATCGACCGATTGGATCAAACTTTTATTGTCATCTCTATGATAAAGAATAATTATAGGGAAAATAGCTAAGAGGTCCCCAATATTTGAAGCATGTTGCTTATTGGGCACATGCCCCTATTGATAAAATAAAAGATCTCATTCAAATTATTATTATTATTTATTTATTTATTTACTCAAGGGGAAGCCTTTATATATATAAGTTGAATTACATGACTATTAGGCGGTGCTAAATTAAAGAAAAAGATCAATACAAATCACCTTATGGCTCCTAAATTTACTCTTTTCTATATATGCATATCTCCTATAATTTTGTTAATTCCTAACAAGTTGCTCACTTGATCGTATAAATGGAATATCTATCAGTTTCAGATTCAGCTTTTCCTTGATAAAGTGCTTGTCTACTTCAATAAGTTTGGTCCAATCATGCTGCATCGAATTATTAGTTATTTCTCTCGCTTCCTAATTGTCACAATATAATAGCATTGGTTCCTTAGGCTTGAAACCTATTTCAGTAAGCAGTATCATGAGCCATAAAAGTTCACATATCCCATGAACCACACATCCATATTCCACTTCCGTTGAAGACCTTGTTTCTTACTTCGCCACGTAACAAGATTCCCAACAAAAAAAAACGTAAAGTACCTAGAGGTAGATCGTCTATCAGCAACACTCCCTGTCCAATATACCCATACTTCTTGAAACTCGGACCTTTTCCTGGAGCCCCTTTTAACTCAAGATTCTCATTACAATAGGTGTGTGATCTTCACTTCTTACCACACCAACCGCATAAGCAATATCTGTAGAGTATGAGACAAATAAATTAACTTTCCTACCATCCAATGATATCTCTCCTTGTTTGTTGGAACTTGATTCGAGTATTTAGCAAGACTATGATTTTGTACAATAGGAGTTTCCACTTGTTTACATTCAAGCATAACAGTTTCAGATAAAAGAACCCATAAATATTTTCATTGTGACAAATATATACCATAATTGGACCCTGCAAATTTAATTCCCAAAAAATATTTCAACCCTCCTAAATCCTTCATTTCAAATTCAGAAGAGAAGTATTCTTCCAGCTATTTCATTTTGTCCTTATCATCTTAAGTCACAATCATATCATCTACATAGATAATAAGCAATGTAATTTTACCATTACTTTATATGATAAACAAAGTATGGTCTGAGTTTCTTTGATGATGCCCAATTCTTTGCCTAGTATCCGTGAATCTTCCAAACCATGCTCTTGGAAACTGCTTCAGATCATACAACGTTTTTCATAATATGCATATTTTCCACTAGAATGTGAAGTTACAAACCCGGGTGGGATATCCATGTACACTTCTTCTTCTAAATCTCCATGCAAAAAAGGCATTTTTCACATCAAATTGTTTCAACCGCCAATCAAAGTTTGCTGCCAAGGATAATAAGAATCTGATAGTGTTCGTTTTTGCAAACTGGAGCAAAAGTCTCCTGGTAGTCAATACCATACGACTGAGTGTACCCCTTTGCTACTAACCTTTCCTTGTACTGATCAATTGGTCAATCTTCTTTGTGCTTGAATGTGAATATCCATTTTACCTTCTGGACTTTTTTCTTGGTGGAAGAGAAACAACATCCCATGTCCCTTTTTTTTTTTATAGTGCCTCCATTTCAACTTGCATTCCACCCAATTTGGATCTCTACGAGATTCACCAAGTTTTGTAGGTATTTTTATACTTTCCATTTAATTCATAAACGCTTGATGTTGTAGAGTTTGCATAGAGGTATATTGAATGATTGCATGTCTTACTTTTCCATCTGGAGACTACCTGTCAAATGGTTTGCCACGGTTTTGTCTGGGAGGAAACGAGTAAGATTGGCCAGAAAATAAAGGACTGGAAATGGTGTTTTTAGGTTCATAAGTACTTGTCGGAATATCCGGTGGATCAGGGACATGTACTAGAGGAGATGAAAGGGCATCTTGATCACAATTGATGTCTTCACTATGTTCACATGTGGGTTTTGCACTTTGTTCATTAGTACAATTTTATTCATGTGATGCACCAGAAATATATTCAAGTTGGATATGACTATGTGCTCCTCTTGAGCCTAAATTCGAAAACTCAGTAGATTCAATCGATTGAGGAAGATCAACCCAATTATAGGCATCACACTGTAGCTTTCTACGAGAGCTATATATAGATTGATCTCTCAAGAAAAAATATTCTTTTTCTGATAGAATGACATCCATGCGAACATACATTTGGTTAGAAGAGGGATGGTAGCATCAGTAACCTTTTTGGTGAGGATGAAAGCCAAGGAATACACATCGCACTGCACAAGGATCAAATTTAGTGCGCTGGTCCTTTTGCAAGAGAACATATGCTACACATCTAAAAACCCATTGTTCAATACAGAAGGAATCTGAACATGTCTAGCCAAGGACTCTATGAGATAAATTGCATAAGTAGCTACATTAGTCCAATTAGTTTGACGAACATTAGCACCAATAAGAAGAGCTCTAGTGTTATCAAGTATATACCTAATTTTTCGCTTTGACATCGTTTTGTTGTGGTGTGGGAGAGCAAGTAATTTCATGGAGAATACCATTGTCGTGGGGAAATTTTGAGAGTTCAGAGCTAATTTACTCTAAGAAATTGTCTGAGAAAAAAAAAATTTAATAGGAAGCAAGAACTCTGTGCGAACCATGTTGTAAAATATTGGAAATACAGTATAAATATTTCTCTTATGTTACATGGTATATAGCCAAGTCATGCGAGTGCAGTCATATACATAGATTGTTACGACCATGTTTAAATGGACTTGACACGTTATTAATAAGGGGGCCATGTGGGACCCACCAACTGTGTGGTAGGACTCCGAAAGCAGACAAACTACAGGTCTTCGAAGAGTCATGTTGTCCGAGGCTCCATGTGTCAGGTCCGCTGTTGTCCGAGGCCAACGGCCTGGACTAGTGACAAGACCCCACAGTGTGTAAAAGTGGCAAACTATGTACAAGAGGTTTCCTAATATGACAGCTCCTTTTAGAAGGGATGTGATGGCTGCCACTCCCCTATAGTAGGTAGTAATGCTTATAGCCAAACCACTGATTTACCTTTCCAGCGGTTAGGAGTGAGACACGTGTAAAGCACGATACGTGTCACCATCTAGGACAATAACTTTAACTATAAATAGATTGCTATCGCCTTCAAGAAAGAGGTTAGAAACTTACTACTAAAAACTCAATATACAAATCTTACTCCATTTTCTCTATTTTACACACTTATATTTCCCGCACCTAAATCCAAGGTCCTACTAGATTTTGTGGTCAATATTTTGACACCGTATGTGGGAAACAACACTTCTAATCACGAAATCACATGGTAAAAAACTACACAAACCCTTGAAAAAGGAGGGTAGCCTCTTGAAAAAGAGTGAAGAACAACAAAAACCTTGAAGAAAGGTGAAAACCCTCTTAAAAAAGAGCGGAGAACCATTGAGAACCTTGAAAAAGGCTTAAAACTTTGAAACATAAGTTTACTCACCTTGAAAAATGTTTAAGACTCTAAAATACGAGTTTAGTTTCCTTGAAGATAGGACGATGCAAAAATCGCTGTAGCCATGAGTGAAAATGATAATGACGTGAATCCTCGGAGAAGTAGAGACGGGCAGTATAAAGTTAATGAAGGAATGTACCCGCACAATCAGCCTCAAAATGCAGATGAGGAGGTCCCTCAACCTAAACCCCCTTGTAGGCATCATAACAGGCATCTGATGAGAGATATGACTCACATGACAGCCCAAATGGTAGAAATGCAGAGATAGCAGATTGAACAGATGGCTGCCATAAATGCATACATGGAAAGGGGATATATGGCAAACAATCCTATTGAGCCACCACATTATCCCCAAACTCAGCTACAATATTTTTTTTTCCATTGCGGATACTATAAGCTACTATCATTTTCCTTCAGAAAACCCCGAAGAGGAATTTGTGCGGCCCCATGTGGAGGGCTCAGAGTATGAAGCATCGGAGTACAATCCTCCTTCTGAACATCTTAGAGAGGTAGCCCCGACAAGGTCCGACAGTGTTTTTAGTCCGATAGGGGGTCTCTGGTCTAGAAATAGACACAGAGGAAGAGTTGAAGAAGTCGCCCTCAGATGCAAGCGCCTACGAATAGGAAAGAGCGGAGAGCTGAGGTTCAACCGCATGATAGAGTGCCTAGGAATAGGTACAAAGAAGAGGATGAAGAAGCCAACTCTTCCCAACATGAGCCTAGAAATATGCGAGCTAGGAGGGCTGCAGAAGCCCACTCCCAGACACAAGGGAACCCTCACAACTTCCTGGAGCTACAATACTGTCGAACCTATCACCCCGTAGAGTGAATCAAGCTCAAATGCCATATGAGCAAACTCACCACTATGGGGGTGTAGCGTCAAATAGCAACGAGAATAACAATGAATCTCCTTCGTACGAGATCGACGATGATGAGGAGATAGGCCACCTTTTCGAGGGCATACGAAGGTACCCAGTACCAGCAAATTTTGAAATGTCGGAGATAACGAAGTATTCCGGAAGGGGTGACTCCGATGATCACCTCCTTAACTACCACTCCAATATGGAGATGGTCGGAGCCACTGCAAAGATAATGTATAAAGCCTTTTCTTTGACACTCGAGGGTAGTTCCCTTGGATGGTACAAGAAACTCCCACCTGGCAGCATCCACAATTGGAGAAACTTGAAAATAGCCTTCAAAATGGCTTTGTGTCCTCTAGACCGGAGCAACTCCCTCTTCAAAGCCTGCAGGATTTGAGGCAGGGGATGAACGAATATTTAAGAGGCTATCTAGCCCAATTTACTAAGGAGATGCACAATTGTAAAAATATCACCCAAGCAGAAATATTTTTCGCCTTGAAAGGAGGTTTAGATATGATGAGCATGTTCCAGAGAGACGTGCGGAGCCTAAAACTAGGGGATTACAATGCCTTTGTGGATTTAATAAAGGAGGAAATCATCTTTGAAGAGATGGCTAAGGCTAGGGATAGCCATCCGCAGGAGAGATATAACACCGGATATTAGTCCGAAGTCCTTCCAACAACTGGGGGAAGTAAAAACCCGTCCGGAAACCACCGTGGACGTGGTTCATGTACATTCCTAGGGTTCGAATCTAGCTATGCTACTGAGATTATAGAGGTTATCCCTAACTTACACTCAAACTTGCCTCCTACCTCACCCGCTACCGCTCTGGAAGGGGTTGGTGTTATTCGAAGTGGGAAACAGTCAATGACAATGGCATATTGTGCGTACCATCGATTTTATGGGCATGCAATGGAGGATTGCAGAGATGTGTAGATGTTGACGAAATAGAAGGCCAACGAAAGAAGTGGAGGTGGTAGTACCCTAAACAAGGGAAGACCAATTAGGCCAAACGATCCAGGTTAAACAGGGCCGAGCGAAGGAACAACAAACGATACCCTCCGAGAGGAGGGAATAATGAACGTCGAAGGGAGCAAAAGGTTGATAGAAATAGTGTTCTAGCACCTAGAAGGAATGACAGGGACTTGCCTCTTCCCGATAATGATCCTCTAATTTGAGAGATCGACACTATTTTTGGAGGGCCGCACCCAGGAGGAAGGACAAACAACTCCTAGAAGAGGTACATAAGAGAGGCCTAAGAGCCCGCAAACGTGAATTATCACATAAAGTCACACCCTTCGAGGACCTCGAGAACGGAGCCCCATTACATTCACGCTGGACGATGCGGTTGGGATGCATTTTTCGCACAACGATGCGTTGGTGATTCAAATGATAGTTTCCAGAAATGACCTGTCTAGGATGTTGGTGGATGACAGAGCCTCGATAAATGTAATTTATGGGGTAACCTATGATAAGATGAGGATCGATACACCACTCACTCCGGTCCCTGACCCAATTTACAGCTTCACTGTGGATTATATTTTGCCAAGAGGATCAATAATCCTCATGACGGAAGTAGGGAAAATGCCCACCATATCCAGGATTCCAATGGAATTACTAATCGTGGAAAAAAGTTCATCATATCATGGTTCGACTGGGAGACTAGGTCTCATCAACCTTGGAGTCGTTACCCATATGAAGTACATTTGTATGAAGTTCCCAATAGTAAATGGGATAGCAACTGTCCGAGGAAGCCAAACTAAATCAAGATCATGCTACATGAACGCGATCAGAAAGTTTCAAGACCGAACTGTTAACATGGTTAGTGATGTAGTGATGACAGATGCGGCCTCGAATCCAGAAAGAATGTCTAGCAAACCCATTGTGGATGGAGATGTAATCATGATAGACGAGGAGAATCTGACGGACTTAGATCCTAGAATGATGGGTGCAAACTCCTGTACTGCTTCAGTTGAAAAGTTGGAGTGTTTTTCCGTGGATCCAATGGATTCGATAAAGGAATTAAAGATAGGACAAGACTCTACATGTGAAGTCAAAGAAGAGCTGAAAAGCTTTCTAACAAAGAATCTCAATGTATTCGTGTGGAAACACGAAGACATAGTAGGAATAGATGCAAAAGTGGCTTGTCACCGGCTACAAATTGATTTGAGTCACCCCGGACATAGCCAAAAGAGGAGGCCCATGAGTCCGGAGAAATACGAGCTCTTGAAAGAAGAGGTGTCGAAGCTATTGAAAAATGGCTTCATAAGAGGACCAAGTATTCGAAGTGGGTGTCCAACTCGGTGTTGGTTCCCAAGCAAAGTGAGAAGCTGAGAGTGTGCATTGATTTTTCAAATCTAAATTAGGTATGTTCGAAGGACAGTTTTTCATTACCTCGGATAGATTAATTGGTTGATTCAACTGCATGACATGCAATGTTGAGCTTCATGTATGAATACTCCTAATATAACAAAATTCCCATGCATGAATATGATGAGGAGCACACCTCATTTATCACAAATAAGAGGTTGTACTGTTATAGGGTTGTGTTAAGTGCATTTTACATGCATATTTCATATATTTTTGTGGTACTTTTTGAGTAATTTGGACAAATACCTACGTAATTGTGCATATTTTGTGGTTAAATATGTTCAACATTCAAATATATGGAGAAAGCACAAGAAATGAGCTAAATGGATGAATAATTGAAGAAATTGAGGAGAAAAAAGTCAAATCCTTCAAAGAGTCAAAGTTTGGGGACCAAATTGTCACTTTCGAAAAGTTGTGGATCGCATGTGCAATTGATCGAAGGACTAAATTGCAAGTTTTCAAAGTTAAAGGACTCAAATGCACTTTTGGAAGAGCTTAATTGAAAGAAATCGAAAACTTTGGGGACCAAGTTGATCTACATCGAAAGTTAGAGGACCTCAGTTACAATTACAAGAAGGATCAAGCTGCAAGACATTAACCAGGTGAACCACGCGAACGCGTGGATTGACCCAGTTCGCGACTCGCGCTAAAATCCAACCCGAAAGTTTGAAGGTCAACCACGCGATCGCGAGCACGTCAGGAGCGCAATCGCGTGGTCATTTTATTGAAAAATATTTTGGGCCAACCCGGTTTGGCCGAAACGCTGTTGTACGCGGGTTTACGCGATTTTTGGGTATTTTTGGATGATTTGGCTAAGGTTTGCTCACTTTTTTCACTACTTTTTCATCCCAAAACCTTTTCCCCTCATTGTTCTTCATTTTTCTTTGTTATTTATCTTGTAATTTCTCTTATAATTAGTTAGGTTGGTTGATGAATGTTGATTTAGGAGAGAAATATCGACAACATTGTGGAGGAACATTGATGTTTTGAAGCACTAATCATTATTGAAGGGAAGTTTTCTTGTTAATCTTCACATTTCTTCATATATTTTAATCTATTGTTGAAATGATGTATTTAATTCTTGAATTTTATTGTTATTTCATCATGGGCTAAACTATTTTGTGTTTGGATGATTGATGATGCTTGACCTAGTTTAGTTGTTTTTAATGCTTGTATTAAGAATTTAAGCTATTTATTGTATTGTAAACTTATTGTTGTATTTATTGACTTGCATTTATTGTGGTCAAATTTATGCTTGAATTTCATGGGATGTGCAATTATTGAGAAATTGTTGTGTATTCTAGATCAATACAATATTTTCTCTAGGTTCTTGTTAAGGATAGAGATATACCTAAAACCCTAGATGATCCATTGAGTTATTTTCACAAAGTGTTAATGCAATTGGTGTGTTTTTAATAAACATAAAGATATAGTAGGTTAATTCCACTAATTATGGTTGATTTCACTTAGAGAGGTAATTGACTAAGCTTGGAAAATCGGGTCTAACATGATTAATAAATTTCATTTCTCTTTGCTTGTTAAGAATTCAATTAGGTAATGGTCAAGTGGAATCAAGAATCCCAACACTCCTTTATCATCAAGTCATAACCATTTTTCTAGTTATTTATTTACAATTGCGATTTTAGTTCTAGTACTAAATCATTTCCAAAACCAAAACATTATTGTGTGTATTCCTTGGTTAAATTGATTAAAAATAGAGTGTAATTGAAATAGACAATCCTTGTGGGATCGATAAATATGACTTATTTAGTCCACTATCACTTGTATGCGATACGTGCACTTGCGGTGTGTTTCTAGCAAACAGGTTGTGCCCTTTTGATTAAAGAATGCCAATGCCACTTATCGAAGATTAGTGAATCAAATGTTTGCGAAACAGCTGGGAAACACAATGGAGGTATATGTGGACGACATGTTTGTGAAAAGCATGGAAGTTTCGAAACATATCGAAAACCTGGTAGAGACCTTCAGTGTATTACGGAAATATATGATGAAGCTTAATCCTCTGAAATGTGACTTGGGAGTGGGATCCGGGAAGTTCCTTGGATTCATGGTTAACAGCAGGGGAATTGAGGCCAACCCAAACAAGATCAAGGCATTGCTTGAGATGCGTTGTCCTCAGAACAGTGATTCCCAGCTTGTTGTCAGCCAAGTTAACGAGACGTTTGCGGCCAAAGAGTGTAGCATGGTGGCATACTTGAAAATGGTGAAGAATTTGATGATTCACTTTGAAAAGTGTGAGGTAATACACATACTGCGTTCCGAATATAAGAACGCTGACATCTTGTCCAAACTGGCGAGCAACAAGGACGCCGACCTCTTGACCACGATTCCTATAGAGCACCTACTGGTCCCGTCCATTGAGCCAGGGGTAGAAGTGTTTTCCATAGAAGAGGAACCCTCTTGGATGACCCGGATCCATGCTTATTTAAATCACCAGATTCTGCCCAGCGAGCCAGAGTCAGCTTGAAAGATGCTAAGATACGCAGCCAACTTCATCTTAAGAGATGGGGTACTCTACAAACGAAGTTACACTGCTCCGCTATTGCATTGTGTTGGGCCAGAGGATGGTAAATATGCGATGATGGAAATCCATGAAGGAATTACGCCGAAGCACTATCTTTGGCATGGAAGTGCCTGAAACAAGGGTACTTCTATCCAACAATGAGGAAAGACGCTCATGATTTTGTTCGCAAATGCGACAAATACCTGCGCCATGCTACCACACCGCACAACCTCACCACGAGCTAATAGTGGTGACCAGCCCTTGGCCCTTCGCAAAATGGGGGATTGATATCATTGGACCCATGCCCAGGGGAAGCGGAAACTACTGCCTAGGAAGTGGAAACCACTGCTTTGCTATAGTAGCAGTAGATTACTTCACTAAGTGGGTAGAAGCAGAGCCACTGATGAGGATCACCAAACCTAATAATTCTAAATTCATTTGGAAGAACATAATATGTAGATTTGGTATTCCTCACTCCCTTCTCACTTACAACGCAAAGTAGTTCAAGAACAAGAGAATTGATTAGCTGTGTGAGGAAATGGGCATTTGCAAGTTATTCTCCTAGCCACATCACCCCCAAGCGAATGGGCAGGTCGAAGTAGAACACACTGAAAAGGAAGTTGGAGTCAAAGAAGGGCGCCTGGGTAGATAAACTTTCCCAAGTCTTGTGGATGCTTTAGACAACACCCCATAAAGCCACAGGAGAGACTCCTTTCTCTTTGTCTTATGGAACTAAGGTAGTATGTCCAGTAGAAATCGGAGTCCCATTGCCTAGGGTAATTCACTTTGAAGAAGCAGACAATGATGTAGAGCAAAGAGCAGGGCTTGACTTCCTATTTAAAAAAGGAATGGGTCTGAGATTTTGTTGGCTCGTTATCAAGAAAATATGGCGTGATACTATAACAGGAAAGTGAAGAAGAGTTCATTCAGAGTAGGAGACCTAGTCTTAAAGAAAGTACTCCTTTCAACTCAAGAACTAGGAGTAGGAACTCTAGACCCTAATTGGGAAGGTCCTTATAAAGTCGCAGCCGAAGTGGTGTCACGAACTTACAAGATAGAAGACCTATCAATAGTACCTCTGCCTAGTCCTTGGAACATCAATCATCTTCCCCTCTATTACCGATAAGTGCATATCTCGATAGTTTAAAGCATTCACATCTGACTCTGTAAAAGTTATGAAATGAAGAGTTTTTCTTATCAAAATTTGAGTCAAGAGATTCCAATATTGTCCTAATAGAGTTAAATAAAACAACTATCGGTGCATCTCGTCATTTCCCACATTCAAGTAGAGTTACAACATATTCCCTAACAACAGACTATGGCAAACTCACAATACGCTTGAAGTGCTTTGGGTAAAGCGAGAAACATCCAGAATTGATAGTGCAACGATTTGCTTCAGGAAAAAATTAAAACTCTTTCTTCAAAATTAGGGAAAAGTTGCAGTTCATCTTTAAGTAAAATTACTCGGTGATTCCATGATTATAATCGTTTAAATTTTAACCAAAATTCGAGGCGGTCGAAGCAAATACAACCACTGCAAGATAGTTGGATAAGTTATTTTGAAGAAAGTAAGGAGGACCCCTTCCCACAAGGGACTTCACAACTACACTTCGGAAATTATGTTGATAAAAAAAAAACACGTAGAACTATTGGGCAACAAAGTTCAATGCAAAGGACTATCAATCAGACCTAACCGATAAACATGAATGTTTTAAATGCTTAGCTCTGAAGGACTATCATGCAACACTACTGCATCGCAAAATAATCATGTCAGAATTGAATTCTGCTATAAAACCATCAAAGTTTACTGTCCATATAAAAGAAGTCATAAAACCATCAAAGCAATGAGATCATTACAAGCAGTAAAAAATGTCCATTTTAGTCGAAGTTCAAATACAAAAATAAGGAAGGAGGAGGAACATTTTTAGCAGAACCATTGCCAGTGTTACCTTGAGTTGAGTCAACAGGGTCAGTAGCAAAATCACTCTGCTTATCTTGTGGCTCTGGGTACAAAGCTTCATTCTTGGAAAGATCAAGGTTGGAGAAAGCCTCATTCACATCCCCCAGGGCCATTCGAGCGCCAAGGTTGCTAAAGATCAGTTGCACCAGCCCATACTCTTCTGTTTTCTCAATGGTATCTTTAAATTTTTGAATGCCCTCGGCCACCTTAGCCTCCACACTCTTCTCAAAAAGCTTGAACCTCTCCTCTGCCGAAGCCAAAGTGTCCCTGTCCAAATGCGGGGCCTCTTTTTCCCCCTCCAGTTCCTTTTTGAGATGCTCCACCTCGTCAAACAACTTAATCTTCATGGTGTTGGATTCGGCAAGGGCATCAGCAGTCACAGCCTGAGCCTAACAGGCGTTGTTATATTTCTTGTAGAGGTTAGCCACATCTGCCTCTGCAAGTACAAGGTCCTTCTTCATCTTTTCATTGTCGCATCCAAGTAATAAAGTGGACTTTTTGAGTCTGAGTTATCGTCTCATAGAGATTGTAATTAAGTATTGAAATTGTGTTAGTTCTCGTCTTATTTGAACGGTAGAATTTGAGAATTTTGAATAGAAGTAAATTAAAAATCAAAACAAAAGAAAAGACATCTAAATAATATTATAAATTGACATTTATAAGTGTTGGGACATCCGATTTCACATAGTCAATACTCTTAATTCCAATTGTCTAGTTTTCTTCCTATTATAATGCTTGATCGAATTCACTTATGCACATGAATTTCTCCTCTCGGGTTTAAATCAACTCTACCTAGTTAGTCGACCGTGTTAAGGAACAGCTGGCTGTAATGACTAACTGCATGGAACGTAAGAATTCATTTAGCGATTGCAATAATAACAAACGTATAACTCTATCGTTCGTCCAATTTCTGGATTTTATTCCTAGATCTAAGTGTTGGCTCACCTCTAGGATTATGAAAACACCCATTAAATCATGAATTAGTCACAAATTAACTCATGTATTAAACACAAAATAAAATCAATACATGTAACCAAAAGCACAAAACTAGATTTATAGAATTAAAAGCGTAAAACTAGTGACATCGAATATCCCAAATTTGAAATTAAGAATTCATCAATAAATAAATAAAAACGCAATAATATAAATTACTACGCATAAAGAGTTTATCAAATTAACAAAGAAAAGGAAATCTTGCATCAAGTATTTCCCTCTCCATTAATAATCTTCAATTCCCCCGCCTTTTTCTTAATTTTCACCTCCAAGATGTGAAAGATAGAGAAATTAATTATGAACTTAAGAGGTTGTGAAAAGTCTCCAAAGGCTCTTTTTTTCATGCATGAGAATTGGTATTTATAGATTGTTGAAGAAACCTAGGTTTTTGGCAAAAGAAATCGTGTTCCGACCTGAATTTACGTAGGGTCGGAAAGCGGCGCGGCCGTGTAGGGTAAACCCTGGTGGCCGCGCAGTTAACCTAAATTAGGTTATGTTAATTTCAAGATTTTCGCGAGACCGCGTGGCTTTGGGGCTCATGACCGGGCAGTAGAAACTTGTTCAGCGCATTTTGAAGTTTGATTCTTGTTTAAATTTGATTCAGGGCATTTTCTACTTCTAATTATGACATTTTGACCCCTATACTTCTGATTTATTCTCTTTTCTTCCTCTATTTCCTCAATTGGCTTTGTGCACTTCTCCAATGTGTACAATTAAGCTTCATTTACCATCCATTTGGCCTTTATTCTAAAACCGCAACATATTATTCTAAATTGGCACATATAAATAAGTGTATAAAATACACTTATCAGCTGGTCCTCTACCGTCACCTCCACCACTTCATCTTCATCATTAGGGATGGCAAAAAAACCCGAAGGACCCGATGTAGCGCCCCGAGTTCTAAATACCCGGTTCACCACGTCATCGTTTGATCTAACTTTTAAAATAATATTTTAGCGGAAGAAATAACTGAAATTCATTTTTGGCAACATTAAATAAACTGTAATGGTCGATAAAATTGAAAACATTTATGAAACAATTCGAAATCATAAATCGAGCCATTAATATTGTAAAGCAATTGACAATGTCATAATTTCTCAAATAATTGAAATTCTCAAAATTCTTCAATGTTTGGAAATACGAAATTATTAAAATAAGACTTTCAACCATTTAACAACTATTGCCACAATCATCCATCACTTGCCACCCTCTCCGAAATCTGCAAATGTTGTTAAAATAGACATGAGCATTTCATAGAAATATTCAGTAGACTCATTGCCAATTAATTAATCTACAATATAATTGAACACATAAATGCAGGCTCTTTAGAAAATCCTAGGGTGTGGATTGCTCTTCTCGTGCATTAAAGCACATGGCTTCTTCTTTGAAAAATCATAGGCTCTTTAGAAATCATAGGGTGTGGGTTGCTCTTCTCGTGCATTAAAGCACATGGCTTCTCTTTGAAAATCATAGGCCCTTTGAAATCATAGGGTATGGATTGCTCTTTCTTCTCGTGCACATAAGGCACATAAGTTATGCATAACATCATCATTTATCTTGCAAGATATTCTCTTCTTTCTTTCTCATGCATAAAAGCACATAAGTTATGATAAGCATAATAACATAAATATTTCGTAAGAAATATATTCTCATTTCAACATAAATATTTCCGAAAAAATACATTCTCGTCTCTTTTCATAAAAATAACTTTCACATAAGTCACATAACATACACATTCACATGCAATCATAATTTAAATCAATTAATAGGGGCGAGTCTACCTTAAACTTGACGAGTGCAAAGTTGAGCGGGAAATGACTTCAATTCTTTAATTCTCCGTACGCTTCGTCTAGCCAATTAGAAGATTAAGTCGAATTAGTCTTTTGAAATTTATAGTTTAAAAATGATTACTTAAAATTTAGGGATTGAAATTGCTGATTTTGAAAGTTCGGGGACTAAAACGAATACTTTGAAAGTTGAGGTATTAAAATGAGTAATTTGAAAGTTGAAGGACTAAAATGAATACTTTGAAAGTTGAGGGACTAAAATGGATAATTTGAAAGTTGAGGGACTATAATGAATAATTTGAAAGTGAGGGACTAAAATGAATAATTTGAAAGTTGAGGGACTAAAATGGATAATTTGAAAGTTGATGGACTAAAATGAATAATTTGAAAGTGAGGGACTAAAAAGGATAATTTGAAAGTTGATGGATTATAATGAATAATTTGAAAGCTGAGGGACTAAATTATATATTTTCAAAAGTTGGGTCGAAGCTCAAAATGAATATTAAATTGTGGGGATCGAAACAATCGATTTTAAAAATGAAGGGCTGAATAAAATCATTTAAATACTCAAGGTCTGAATTATAAGTTTTAAAACTATAGGGACTGATTTAAATCATTTTGCAAACTTAGGGACCAAAGTGCAATTTTTGAAAATCAAAATTTATTAAAACAAATTCTTTTCTCTCTCCGGTCGTAACACAGAGAAGAGAGGGGGGAAGGAGGCGCGACTGACCTCGCGCAAATCCGGCCCTTCGGCCGGTGGTTTCGCTGGCCCAACGCTGGCGCAGGGCACGGCGAGCTGCGGACAACAAAGGGTTTCCGTTATTGAGGGTTTGGTACGAGTTTAGATGCGAAACCGAGGTAAAGACGAGGCTTAAGGTGGGACGATTTCTAGCGAAGAAAACGACGATTGAGGTAAGAAAAATGATTTCTGGGGTTATGGGTTCTCCTCTTAATGTAATGCCCAGGTCTACCTATGCTTCATTAAAACTTGCCAAACTGATTGAAACTAATGTTATAATTCAACTAGCCGATCGTTCTAATGCTTATCCTGACGGGGTAGTTGAAGACATTCTAGTGCAAGTAAGCGGGTTAGTATTTCCTGCAGATTTTTATGTATTGGATATGCATGATGATCATTCACCCAGCTCCACTCCTATTTTGCTAGGCAGACCATTTTTAAAAACATCTAAGACTAAGATAGATGTTAGTAGTGGCACACTTTCCATGGAATTTGATAATGAAATTGTTCGATTCAATATTTATGATTCCGTGAAAAATTTTGATGATGATCCTGTTTATTCTGTTAATGTGAATGACTCTTTAGTACATGAAGTTCTCAAACTTGGTGGAAATGGTGAAAAGCCAGGTAAAATCTCGTGTATTACATTGCCAACTTCTGATGACATTCTTGTTGACCTATGGTCAATTAGACCTTATTGTTTTGATCATAACAAACAAGAATTTATTGTGTTACTAACAAGTGTGCTTCAAGTGTTTCATGTAATGATAAATATTCAAAGCACTCTATGTTCAAATCGTCTCTCAAAGATATAAATCAAAAGTATGTGATCAAGCACATGAGACGCAAAGAAGATCAAGAAAGGATCAAAATTGAGGTCGAAAAGCATGACATGAAGATCAAGAATTCGAGCATACAAGATTAGAGTTGATTTAACATATGTAAAGGTATAACACTCTCAATCTTTAGCGATGAAATTCAACGAGTTCGAAAATGATTTTTATGCATCAAGAAACATTTTCAAAACCATTAAAATATCATTTTCAAAATCAATCTTGATCAAAAAGCCTTGCAAAATCAAATCTCAAAAATATGTTGAACCGGTCGACCTCCAATTAGACCGGTCGACCGCACCGGTCGACCGCACGCCAAGAACCGGTCGACTGCACTGCTGTTTTTGAACTCAACGGCTATTTTCTTGCAACGGCTATATTGAGGTCGACCGCATGGTTGAATAGGTCGACCGCAAAAGACAGAATGTGCGAAAATTGATCTATAAATAGCCTTCTCTCTTCCATTCATTCACAACAACTTAGAAAACATTTTATACAAACTTTCTTGTGAAAATTCATTGTTCTTACTTAGTTTATATTCATCTTTTATTTTCATAAGACTTTGATTGATCTAAACTTTGTTTTATCAAATTCATCAAAGTTTTTGGAAGAAAGTTTTGTGAAGATTCTTGGTTTTATATTGTTTAAACTTCTTCAACATCTTCACACTATATTGGAATTGAAGTGTAAGTCTCTCTTTGCTCTAAACTTGTTTTAATCTTTTATAAGAGAGAAATCCCAATTGAGGAACTTTGATTATTTGTGCTACAATTTTCATTATCATTTGATTCATCAAAGTTCCATTGCCTAAACACTTTGAGCTTAACTTATTGTTAATTATTCAAGTGTGGCATCTCTTGGTACTTAATTTGATTCAATATTTTAACAAGAGATCATTTGAAAAACTTTGTTTGATTGCATCGAACTTTTCATTATCATTTGCATCAAAGTTTTTCTCTAACACTCGAGCTTAATTCATTGCTATCTATCGAAGTGTTAGCCTAACTCTCTCGGTACTTAATTTGAGTAAATCATTTGTCAAGAGAATTATTTCAATTGTAAATTCAATTCATTATATCTTATGGTTTCGAGAGCCTTGTGAAAACTCGATTGATTGGTTTCGAGAGCCGTGTGAAAACTCGATTGTTGGTTTCGAGAGCCGTGTGAAAACTCGATTGTAAAGGATAGGCGCTCCTTGTTGTAAGTCGCCTAAGGATTTGGTACTCCTTGTTGTAAGTTACCAAAATAGTGGATTTGGCCTTACTCGTGACGGAGAGCTCGGTAACGGGGGACGTAGATCACGTTGGTTGATTGAACCTCCATAAACTGCGTTTGCATTCTCTTATCCCTTTTACTTACTTACATCGCACTTACTCTATTCTATCAATTTGTATTGTGCAACGCTTTATCTTAGTGCTATACTTGCCTTATCAATTAAGTTTACACATATATAGCACACTACATTGATAGTTTAGTTACTTGTAACACTAAGTGCTCATATTTGTACCCATTGGTTTTTAAGTTTGAGATTATTATCGAAAAAGTTTTATAAACCAATTCACCCCCCTCTTGGTTAGTTTACTCTTGGGCTAACAATGCTTTTGCCCCTGTCTTGCAGGCCCTAATGAAAAATATGAAAAAGAAGTTGAGCTTTGGAAATCCACCTAATCCCGGTTGAAGGAGGAAACAACAAGTCTAGCCAAAGACAGTAAACAAAGGCGCTGCTCGGGAGGCAACCCGAGAGGGAAGTTTCTTTACTCCCTCAAATTGTTATTTTTTTATTTTCATTTTTGTCATTTTCCTTATTAGTTAATTTCATTCAAAAAAAAAAAAAACATGTCCCCTCCTTTGATTCCATTCACATTCCCCTATTTTGTTTTGTATTGTCACGCTCCACATTGAGGACAATGTGGAATTCAAGTGTGGGGGGAATGATTATCTATTATTTTTTGTTATCCATGTTTTATTCATCTTCATTCAGTTTTTTGTTAGTTAGCTTTAATTGTGCTTAGACCCACATTTCGGTTTAATAGGAAGCAGCCCCACTTATGATTATTTTTGAACCACCAACTTCCTAAATTGCATAATTGGATAAACAATGAGCACATAGAGATGAGTTTTCCAATAATTTCTGAATTAATTTGAAAATTGGGGCAAATTGAAAAATTTCTGCAACCTAATTGAGTCAAACCAAAATTGATATGATAAAATACCGCCCCGAGTAACTTCATTCTTTCCTTATCCCCTAGATTTTGAGTTCGGAATGAAGACTGAGCAATGACCTATAACTCATAATTGGATGGGAGAAGCACATATAAACCATAATTTGTGAGCTTTTGAGCATATGAGCTACTTTTACTCTTTATATTAAGCTCTATTTTTTGATGTGTGTCATGTATGGTTGGTTTGTGCTTGGATGTGCTTTCTTGTGCATACCGTTGTAACTTCTTGACTCAAGTGCAAAATATAGTAGAGGCATTAGGTTAAACCAAATTTGACCTGCTAAAAGGGCCTACCATGATACATGTACCAATAGAAGCCCTTTTGAGCCTTAGCCTTTCCTTGAAATTTTGATGCCACGCTACAAGCCAAGAAATACCCTTTCTTTGCATTGTCTCTGTTTTGAACCCATAGAGAAGGGATTCGCAAGCTTTTGTTGATTAAGGATCGTGCTGTAGTCTAAGTCTAAGAAGTTGCAATGGTTATCTTGTGTTGGACGATGGTTGTGTAATGGACTAATTCAGGGGAATGTAATTCTATCTCAAGCCAATTGGTGACTGCGTAATGATTTGAAAAAAAAAAAGTTGTAGTCTGTACTCGAAAGAAAAAAATCGAAAGAGAAAAAGCAATGAAAAGGAAGTTTAGTCATGAAAATTAGTAGTTGAGGATGTCAAAAACTCAACTTGTGAAAAAAAAAAAAAAAAAGAAGAAGAAGAGATTCAAGTGTGAACAAAGTTGGGTAGAGTGAAACAATGAAGTTCATATTGAGAGTGAAGGAAGTAATGTCATTGTGAATTGACTTGGTTTGCGAAATTCCTTCTCGACTCAGCCTAAATATATCATTTTATCCTACCTAACCTGAAGCCCCTTACAACCAAATAAAGACATTTACTTTGCACTTGTGTTATTGTTGGCTGCGGTTATGACATTTGAGCAGTCTGTGGTAATAGATTCTCCATGCAGTGAGTTGAGTGAAAGTTCTCACCCTTATACACTTTGTGCGAAGAGAGAAATATCTAGTGAGGGTGTTAACTCCCATTACATATGCTTATGAGTGGTTTGAATTGCTTGGTCTATATTCTATACTTTAAAGTTGGCCAAAAACTAACACCCATGTAGTAAATCATTGATAGAGGTTAAGAGAGAACTCACGAGAGGTGGGAGAATACAAGCCACATTGGGAAATGAATTGGGCCGGGGGTATTGATTTTCATTTCTGTTCAGAGGATATTGGATTATGCATCTCTTGCACACATTAACACACTCCGGTTATGCAATTGAATTTTCATGCTAAAAGAGAAGTGAGCTGTAACCTTGACTTTTCGATTGTAGGTCTATCTTTTTGTTTGAGTTATGTTTCTTTTCTTTCACATCATTAATCGAGGATGAACAATGGTTTAAGTGTGGGGGGATTTGATAAGTGCTTTATTAGCACGTATTTAATTCACTTATTATCTTATTTTGTTATTGGTTTGATCCTATTGAAGCATCGTTTAATGCATTTTCACTTTTTGTGCTATGTAAGGTCAAAAAGAAGAAAAAGAAAGGAAACAGGACCAAAGAAATACAAAAAAATCAAGAAGTGAGGTTCAAGGGCATATTCAAAGAGCTCCAAATCAATAATGGCATATGGAAAGAAGATTAGATGCAAAAATTATGGTCAAAGAAGGTTTGGGATGAAGTTAGAAATCAAAAACCCGCAAGGATTGTGATCATTTATTTTAGTCATAGATTGAAGCTCAATTTGGTCATAGAATAATTTCGAATTTGGGAAGAGCTATTTCACAAATAATTGTAGATATTTTAGTTTTCTTTCCAACGCAACTTGAATCACCACAATCGGACTTCGGGATAGAAAGTTATGACCAAAACATCGATCACAGGCGCTTACGGCCGTAAATGACAAAGTTACGGCCGTAACCTCCAAATTCCGGAAATTTTCAGAATCCCAATTACGGCCGTAATAATGAAAGTTACGGCCGTAAATTGCTCTCCAAGGAATTTCCTTATCTGATTCAAAGTCTATCTTTGGTATATCTTTGGGGTAAAGCTAGGGCACGATTTTGGGAGTATTAAAGGAGGAAAATCACCACAAAAAGGTGGTTGGACATTGAGGAAAATTGAGAGCAAAATATAGAGCATTCTTTGAAGATTTTCAAGCGCAAGAATATCAACAACAATGGAATTCATGAAGCAACTTGAAGAATCTACCACAATCATGTTAGGCTAAATTCTATGTCTTATTCAAAGGGGAAGTTGTGTTAACTCGATTATGTTATTTTCTTTTCCTACAAATTAGTAGCGTGAATTTATCCCTTTATTTCAATTGTTGGATTATTATGTTTTGAATGTTCAATTAAGTTTATTTCATTAATAGTTTAATTTGGCCAATTGGATTATTGATCTTTGGATTCATGAATATGCTATATTTAGATTCTTGATCCGTAATTGTCATTGAATCTTTACTTTAGTAGCAAATAAATCTTGTGCAGGTTTAGTAATAATTCAACTTGGATTGATTAATTTGAGCTTGTGAAATTAACGATCCAATTCAATCTATTCTTCTAGATTTTCATACTAGTCGTGTATTAAATCCTAAGAGCTTGTTTAGGATTTTCCGTGGCTAGAATTGGTTCGAAGAACTTGTTTTGAATCAATACATATAAGGAAGAATTTAGATAATCAGAGCTTGTTGATTATTTATGATTGATAATTGAATGGGGATATAAACACGTTACAAGGAAAAATATAACATTAATTGAGGGCACAACCGAACCCGAGAACAAGATTTCTTCTCATATTATTTCTCTAGTCATATTTAATTGTTTATTTTTATGCATATTTTTTATTCAAGCAATTTCAAACAACAAACCCCCTATTCCATTCTAATTGATCGAACAATTAAAATTAGTTTCCGTTCCTCGTGGGATCGACCCTTACTCTCGCTACTACATTATTAATTAATATTTGACGAGTAAGGAATTATTTATTATTTTGGTACATTGCGACACGCATCATCTTCTAATGCCATAAATGAAAACTTAATGTACATCAGTGAATCATTCACATTACGAGAAAACCCTGATTCATTTCCATGACTGAGACTCATCTTTCTTCGAATTCCACTTAGAACCAAATATAACATAACTTATTCATGAAAAGTCAACTTATTTCATAATCTCAATACATCATCACATTCAGTTCTCATCATCGCATTATTCCTTATAATCATCTATTGTACCTTTTATATTCAAATGACTTTATGACAATCATCATTATCTCACATAATCCCAAACATTCAATCACATGTCTCCAATTTCCCACTATAATGAATCTCTACTCCTTTAAGGTCATCTCACTATAAAATACTCCAATATCTCTCATTCATGATAACTGACTTTTTCAAATAATCATATTCCAGGTAGATAACCAAATCTTTAACACATCATCTACCAGATCAACTTCCAAAATAAATCAACAGTATTATCGCATACCATCATAATTTATAATATTCTCCAATATGAGTGCTCACTTCATACTAATAATCAATTTTTTCCCGAGAATAATTAAGATTCTTCCCAATAACACCATTATATTTGTCTCACTTATCTTTCAAAATATAACTCGACATTTCCCAATGTATGCATCAAGTCATCACATAACTTCACGTATACCTTGAAATCCAAATAGTTGTATACATCATCTTGTTCTTGAATTTGTGAGACAAGGAGAGCACCTCAATAGAACTATATCCATTACAAAATGATTATGCTTCGAATAAGCCAAAAATGTCTCAAGAGTCATTATCCCTTGTAAGTCTAACCTCAATTCCCATCAGTGGGTTGTTTTACCATACCATGCTCTTAACTCAAAATGATAAAATTCTGGGTAGAGTCTCCCTTATAATTTGGACTTATCCAACCCGTAGGTATACTTCATAACCAACAATGACAACCTATAGTTATACTCCACATCTGACCACCACGATTTAATTATTGACAACAATTCCAACAAACTTCAATTCCATCAAAAATATCCCAGAAATCAATTCATAATTCTTCAACATAATAATTTCTAATCATAGTTTCCAATATCGCAATATAACTTCCTTCAATACATTAATTGGCTCAAATGCCAACTCATTGTCATACTTATAAAATATATGACACAAATCAAAATCCCAAAATTTCTTAGTTACAAGACCAAACAACATTATAAATTTCTCTCAAAATAGAGGAATATTCACTTACTCAAACACAATATCAATTCTTAATTCCCAATAATTTAGAATCAAAACTTTAAATCTCAAATTTCATAATTCTTCTCATAAAAGTCTCATTAAAATCATATTACTTACACTTTCATCATCTCATCACAATCTCATAAAACTGGCTTGCTATTTCTCGTTGATTTACTGGAATGTTGACAACAAGTGACTAATAAATTCTCGCAACAATTGCTCTAAAATCACTAGCCATGGCCTCATAATGCGCGGCACAGTAGTCGATAGTGTGGTCACATATCTTTACATGAGGTGTCAGTCTAAACGATAGATATTCCGAAAATATTGTCTAATCCTTTCTGTTGACTTCTCGTAGACGGTGCCATGTCTAAAATCAATTATGCAAAGTCCAGCTGGGGTTCATCATTTCTAAGTTCGAGGACAAAATTTATTATAAAATCATTCTTAAATCATATTATTCCCATTATGCTCAACACTCGTTCTCTTTCTTTTCTTTTCTTTCTGATTTGGATACGATTTCTCGTTATACTCCAAAACTCATTTCTTTCTTTCTTTCTTTCTATTCGGATACAATCTCTTTCTCTTCATTCTTTCTCATAAATCATTAAAATAAGTATCCGAAATACTGAAATAACGTTAAACATAAAAAACTTCTTTACCTCGGAGTTGGTGGGACGAGTGATGGCAGTGGCAATCTTCATCAATAATAATTAAATAGTGTAAAATGTTTCTTGAAATTTCCTTTTGAAAATTTTTCCAGTCTACAGAAACGCAGACTGGCTCTGATACCAAGCTGTAGCACCTGAATTCTAAATACCCAGTTCACCACGTCATCGTCTGATCTAACTTTTAAAATAATATTTTAGCGGAAGAAATAACTGAAATTCATTTTTGGCAACATTAAATAAACTGTAATGGTCGATAAAATTGAAAACATTTATGAAACAATTCGAAATCATAAATCGAGCCATTAATATTGTAAAGCAATTGACAATGTCATAATTTCTCAAATAACTGAAATTCTCAAAATTCTTCAATGTTTGGAAATACGAAATTATTAAAGTAAGACTTTCAACCATTTAACGACTATTGCCACAATCATCCATCACTTGCCACCCTCTTCGAAATCTGCAAATGTTGTTAAAATAGACATGAGCATTTCATAGAAATACTCAGTAGACTCATCGTCAATTAATTAATCTACAATATAATTGAACACATAAATGCAGGCTCTTTAGAAAATCATAGGGTGTGGGTTGCTCTTCTCGTGCATTAAAGCACATGGCTTCTTCTTTGAAAAATCATAGGCTCTTTAGAAATAATAGGGTGTGTGTTGCTCTTCTCGTGCATTAAAGCACATGGCTTCTCTTTGAAAATCATAGGCCCTTCGAAATCATAGGGTATGGATTGCTCTTTCTTCTCGTGCACATAAGGCACATAAGTTATGCATAACATCATCATTTATCTTGCAAGATATTCTCTTCTTTCTTTCTCATGCATAAAAGCACATAATTTATGACAAGCATAACAACATAAATATTTCGTAAGAAATATATTCTCATTTCAACATAAATATTTCCGAAGAAATACATTCTCGTCCCTTTTCATAAAAATGATTTTCACATAAGTCACATAACATACACATTCACATGCAATCATAATTATAATCAATTAATATGGGCGAGTCTACCTTAAACTTGACGAGTGCAAAGTTGAACGGGAAACGACTTCAATTCTTTAATTCTCCGTACGCTTCGTCTAGCCAATTAGAAGATTAAGTCGAATTAGTCTTTTGAAATTTATAGTTTAAAAATGATTACTTAAAATTTAGGGATTGAAGTTGCTGATTTTGAAAGTTCAGGGACTAAAGCGAATACTTTGAAAGTTGAGGTATTAAAATGAGTAATTTGAAAGTTGAAGGACTAAAATGAATACTTTGAAAGTTGAGGGACTATAATGAATAATTTGAAAGTGAGGGACTAAAATGAAAATTTTCAAAAGTTGGGTCGAAGCTCAAAATGAATATTAAATTGTGGGGATCGAAACAATTGATTTTAAAAATGAAGGGCTGAATAAAATCATTTAAAGACTTATGGACTGAAATTATAAGTTTTAAAACTATGAGGACTGATTTAAGTCATTTTGCAAACTTAGGGACCAAAGTGCAATTTTTGAAAATCAAAATTTATTAAAACAAATTCTTTTCTCTCTCTCCGGTCGTAACACAGAGAAGAGAGGGGGGAAGGAGGCGCGACTGGCCTCGCGCAAATCCGGCCCTTCAGCCGGCGGTTTCGTCGGCGCAGGGCACGGGGAACTGCGGACTACAAAGGGTTTCCGTTATTGAGGGGTTTGGTACGAGTTTAGATGCGAAACCGAGGAAAATACGAGGCTTAAAGTGGGACGATTTTCGGCGAAGAAAACGGCGATTGAGGTAAGAAAAAGGATTTCTGGGGTTATGGGTTCTCCTCTTGGGTTTTTTGGGTTTGATTTTTGGTTTGGGCAGCGATGATGATGATGGGTTTGTGCGGTGGTTAGTGGTTCGCCGGTTGTGGTGGTGGTTTGGGTATTGTGGGGATGGTGGTGTTGGGGCGGTTTGTTGGAGGTGGTGGAGTGGTTGTTCGATGGCTGCTAGGTTGGAAGTTTGGTGGTGGATGGTTGCCGTGACTGTGGAGGTTGGTGGCTGGAGATGGAGGTGGTGATGATGACGATAATGACAAAGAAGAAGGTGGCGGTGGTGATGACTGGTTCAGTGGAGATGGGGAGGTGGATGCTGCATTTGTTTGAGGTTTGGGTGATTCCAGTGTAGTGGTACTGAGTTGGAGGTGATGCTTGGGTTTGGTGGATCATGGTTGTGGGGTGTGGTGATGTATAAAGAGGGGTTGGGAAATGTGAGAGTATGGTATGGGATTGATGTGATAGGTGGGAGTTGGTGGTGTGAAATCTTGACAAGCGATGCACATAGTTCGAGAAAAATAATACGCGTGAATTAACTGGGTCGGAAAAGAATCTGTTGAAATGAGCTTGACATAAATTGGGATTTAGAATGATTTTGAAAATAATAATTTAAATAAATAAATAAATAAAATAATAAAATTTTGGAAATTCAGAATTTAATTTAAAATTGAATTAACTCGATATTTCTCGACTTGGCTAGACGAACGCGTCGCGACGTTAACTTAAAAATTGGTGAGATTGCAGTGGCACGAATTTCGAAACTTTGAAATAATCATTAAATTGCGTAAAAATTCTCGGTCGCTACACCCGAAACCCGGAGGACCCGCCCCGAAAATGACCCGCCCCTCGGGTCTGCGGGGCGGGTTTTCCGCCCCGTGACCCGGTAAATTTTTTTTTAAAATAATGAAATGAGAAACTAAAATAAATTTGATGAAGTCCAGAAGAATTGAACCTTGGTGGAATTTAAAGATATGAAAATATACAACCACTATACCATTATATTGTTTATTGATTTTTTTCTTCAAATATATACATATTATTTTTAAAGTTCAAAATTAAAAATTCTAAATAGTTCAACGCCTAAATTTTTCACGTAAAATTTCATTACCAATTTATTTATATATAAATAAAAAAAGTTAAATTTCGGGTCATTAGAGGGGCGGGAGGTCGCCCCGCCTCGACCCGCGACTTCGCGGGTCGCGGGGAAGGGCTGGGCGGGATTACATGTTTTAGGGTTCGGGGCGGGGCGGCCTTGACTCGCCCCGAACCCGACCCATTGCCATCCATAGTCGTCATCTGCTCCCTTAGGAAAAACTTTTTTGACTTTATCTGCACCTTTTTGGCCTTCTTTTCTTTCTCCCTACCCTCAGCAAGCTTGTAGCCATGTTCCTTCTTGATGGCAAGGAGTTGATGTCCGGATGGAGCCAAAGTAGGGGGAGCCAAAAGAGCCGAGGAGCCGAGAGGTCTGAAGGCAGAGGCATCCTCAAATGCCTCTTTCGAAACTTCGAAAACTCTGTTTGAGGCCTCTAAATGGAAACCGGAGAAGACAGATTTCTGTTTTCTCTCCTCCTCACTTCCAAGCCCTAGGATCGAAGGGGTCTTCTTAGCTTTTAGGCCCTTTAGTGATATTTTAGAGAATTCCCTCAACCTTGCAGAGAATGTACAAAGTCAAATAAGGAAATAAATAAAATAAAAATAATAAAGTATAAAAGATTATGCTAAATTAAAGAGGATGTAGGAACATACTCATCTTTCGCATTAAACCGTGCTTTAGAAAGAATCTTCTCGAGGTGATGACTTTCTGAAAATCGCCTCGATAATCAAACAGCTTCCTCACCACCTTCAAATCCTCTTCAGGCAGTTGGTGGGCGTATGTCTAACTTGCAAAATTGGAATGATACGTAAGCGAAGGGGATTAGGAATATACAAACTTAAGAACATTATGCACCCACGTAAGAAAGCATAAGGACTCACGGGGATAAGAGAGGGTTCAAGGAACCGTTATTTCAGGGACAGGATCTGAAGAAGTGCACTACTAGTCACCACCGACCTAAAACAACTGGATCCTCCAATTTTTGAGGGAGGTCGGATGCCTTGTGATGATGGAGGGTACTGGCCCCTTGGAGTTAAGTAATTCCAATTTTTCACGTCTGATTTCTTGTCTTTCTCCCTCCTCCCAGCCTTCTTCACGATGTACAAAGTATGAATAATATAGAGGGGGATCGAGTGGTTCGAACTAACTTCCTTCCAGATCAGCAAGGCCCTACTACTTGAGTCCAAAAGTTTGGGGTCACTTCATATGGACACATGTTGTAACTGCGAAGGAGGGCACTAAAAACCGGGTGAAGGAGCAAGTGCATCCCACATTGGAACGCGTCAAGGAGTACAGCCACTTGACCATTCGGGGGGCAACAAGGTCGGCATGATGGTCAGGGGTGTATGACTTATATCTCCCTATACATCCTATATGTAGATGATACTTCGACAATACCATTTCCCCTAACCTCCGTCTTAACTTCATTGGACTCCTACTGCTCTGAATGAGGTGAACAGTCGACGTGATAACCCGAAGCCTCATTGACGCAGTCCACCCAATCCTCTACTTGGGCAATCTCCTCTTCAGTTAGGCCCAGTTTCTCCCTATGAGCCCTAAAAGGGGCTCTGATCCCCAAACTAGACTCTTGCGCTCCATACGAAGAGCCCACCTCCTCTTTCCCTCTTATATCTCTTTCTCGCTTACTCTGGATCTCTCTCAATGACGTCTCTTCTTCGGTTTATAGTTTAGCCATGTACAATTGATCCCTATCTTCTTCGATGTCAAAATCACCCAAAGATATTACGCTACAAAACTTCCTTTCTCTCTTCTTCCTACGTTCTCTAAAAATGCGGGAACTAAAGACCAAGCAGGACAAAGGGAAAAAGCCCCTTATACGTCTGCCACTACCATCAACTCCTTCGAATCACCTCCCCAACTCCTTCCATGTTTTTCGAAACCAAACTTACCCCCAAAAGAACACAAAAGAAATACAGTCAAAACACTACAATAAGAATAATGGAAGAATTAGAAAACGCACGCATGGGAAGAAGTTACCTGAGCGAGAGGCAAAAAATTTCCTGGAAGCAAGATGGGACAGGAGGAAAAAAAACAAACAATAAGTCTCAGCAAAACACCGAAGGATCCACTGTGAAGAAATAAGAGGAATAGCAAGAGATCTTTGGAGACATATAGGAGATGCGAAAAGAGAAAAATAAAGGAAGGCAAGGGTTTTATAAGGGTGCGCTACTGATTTGGACTGTTGGATGATAAAGCTTAAGTGGAACTTGGCCCTCCACATGCTATCATTGGGTAATACTTTAATTAATTGACTCAGTGGAGCGCCAAACGGTGGGGATTCAAAAGAGAGAAAATTGTCCGTCTTCCTATGTGCAACACGTGCACGCCTTAAATATGGGAGACCCAAGGGACAGCCCCCCAAAACTCGCAAATAATAATTGTTTATTCGTAAACCTACATGTCACACTTATATTGAAGCTTCAGTTATACGACTCAAACAAACCCACTATGGCTAATTTGGTTTCGACCCGCCTCTGGAACGAACGTCCAAACACCAATCCTTCAAGGTAAGTCCATTTACTTGTATCCTACAATTATGATTCGCACATAAATGAACCAACCATAATTGAGGGACTAGTGTTATGACCATGTGGGACCCACCACATGTGTGGTAGGATTCCAAAAGCAGACAAACTAAAGGTCGCTGAAGCGCCATGTTGTCCGAGGCTCCATGTACTCGATCCGCTGTTGTCCGGGGCCAATGCCCCAGACTAGTGACAAGACCCCACAGTGTGTCAGAGAGGCAACCTATGTGCAAGAGGTTTCCTGATATGACATCTCCTTTTAGAAGGGATGTGATAGCCGCCACTCCCCTATAGTAGGTAGTAATGATTATAACCAAACCTCTGGTTTACCTCTCCAACGCTTAGGAGTGTGACACGTGTAAAGCACAACACGGGTCACCATCTAGGACAATAACTTCAACTAAAATAGATTGCTATTGTCTTCAAGAAAGAGGTTAGAAGCTTACTACTAAAAAACTCAATATACAAATATCACTCCCTTATCTCATTTACACACTTATATTTCCGCACCCAAATTATACTTACTCGAAATGGGTCTTAACATGAGCGTCAGAGTGAAAACAGGAGCCACTCAGGCCCCCTTTGCATACTGACCTTTTGTCTCAGTTCGCAGGAAGTCCACATGTTCAAGAGGGAGGAGCTGAGACGTGTTGATTCAAGGTCCTACTAGATTTTTTGATCAACAGAGATAATAAAAGATCTAATTCCAGACCGAGTAGTAATTGGGCTGGTCCCCAAACATTTTAGTGAATCAACTCAAATGGAACAGTTCTTTTACTAAGACTTAATGGATATGAAATACAGTGGTTCTTAACCAAAGTGCAAACATCATGTTTTAAAGAAAAAATTGGCACATCGTAAAATAAAGATGGAAACAACTTTTTCAAATAACCAAAGGAGGTGTGACCTAATCGGAGATGCCACAACTATATATTCTTCATGTTATTGTTACTGCAACTCTGAATTTGGTGAACACGACCTGTAGTAACATCATCGACATAGTAAAACCCCCTCATCTTAGTACCACACCTAATGATTTCCTGAGTTCAAATATGCCAAAGCAAGTAAAAAGTGGGAAACATTAGCAGAATACAATATAATTGTTCCATTATTTGGCCGACCAACATTAAATAATTTGATAATGTAGGTACAAGCAAGCAATTGTGTAGTGTGGGTATGGGAGTAAGTGCTATAGATACTGCTCCAGTGACGATTCCCCATTAGCAGTCACGAATCAGACAGTACTCTTGGAAGATGAAGTCATGTACTAGAAGAGTGATTTGTTGTAATTCATATGTTTGGTGGCTCCAGAATCAATAACAAAATATGTATTTCGAGTAGTAGTAGAAAAAACCTTATTTATGTTACCTGATTCATTGGAAGAATCTTCCAAGGAAACGCAGTTGATTGGAGAGAGAACTTCACCAGGTTCGGTTTCACAATTTTGGCTTGTTGCAATAGCGGCTACACTAGGGACATTATCAATTGTGTTGGCTACCTTTGCTTGGGCTGGGCATTTGTTGTTGTTCTATGCTTTATTCTACTTTTGTCTTCCTAGAAACCAATCAGGATAGTCATAAATTTCCAAATAAGTTTATTTTGCGTGACAAGTCCCATTGCAATGGATGCATTGCATCTTATCATTTTCAGCTTCTTCAACTGATCGAAGAGTGCAGACATTGGATGAGACGGTCTTGGAGATCATTGCCATGTGTGAACTTTCCCCAACACCTTTCTTTCCGACCATGGTGGCTTGATTCTGAGCCTCTCATCGAACAGTAATGATGCATTCCTCAATACGTGGAACATGTTTCGTTCAAAGAAGATCACTTCTAACAAAATCAAATAACTCGTCCAATCCTGCAAGAAAGTCATACATACGATCTTTTTTAATTTCTTCCTTTTTAATTTTGAGATCATTGGCACACACAATCTCGACCGGGTGTCTTTATAATTTTTTTGCCATACACTATCCAACTTAGCATAATAAAGATGGAATAGACTTCTATTCTACCTTGTCCTTAACACTTTGTAGCATAGTTCATAATATTGAGATTCATTAGCCCCATCATAGAAAGTTTGTGTGACACTATCCCAGATTTCCTTGGTTGTAGGTAAGTAAATAAACAAGTCTAGAAGATGTGGTTCCATAGTTTCACTTTTCAGCAATCATCCTTGCACAATTGCATCCTCCGTGCACCAATTTGAATAGCCAAATGTTTCTTCCTCCACTTTTGGAGTCTCTCCATTCAAGCAGCCAAGTTTATTCAGTCCAGCAGCATGGACTTCAATCATATGTGACCAAATTTTGAAGTTTGTATTATTTAGCTTGAAGCCAAAAGGTAAGCTGTTGAGGTTAGGTGATTCAGTGGACTTTGAAGATTGATTCATAGTGGTGATAGAAATATTTTTTTCAGTCATATTTGGTCCCTTGCTTCAAGACCAATTGGAAAAAGAGAGGTTGTTTAGTTTTTTTTCGGAAGTTTTATGAAGGAGAATTAGGGTAAGTTCTCATACCATGAAAAGTATAAGATCTCATTCAAGTTATGTTTTTCTGAAGGGGACGCCTTCATATATATAGGCTGAATTACTTGACTATCATAGAGTGCTACATTAAAAGAAAAGATCAATACGAATCACCTTATGACTCCTAAATTTACTCTTTTTCTATACATACATATCTCTTGTAATTTTGCTAATCATAACAAATTACTACAATTACGCTAACACCTATTAGAAAATTTTACCATTGTCTTTGAGTAATTATTATATTTATAAAGTTGAGTCTGATTTCTTCTAGGGCAATGGATGAACATTTTGTACAGATAGTGTCCCCATCTCTTTAGACCCATTATTTGAATTAATAGATTTTAAAATAATGATTTTTTTGAAAAATGTGTAGTTAAAAAGAAGATACAAGTTTTTTATTTACGTGTAAAATTATTTTATTGAAGAATGTGTGGTTGAAAATGAGGTTTTGAAACACAATCAACTTTGAAATAATTGGTATCTAACAAGGGCATAAACTTACAATATGACGAAATTGCCTTTGGTGGGGGTGAAGGCACAAAAGTGTGGTTAAGATAGAAAGTTAGACTATGGAATCTTCCTAAATCTATTTGCTAATTGCATCTTCGATAACTTTCTTTCCTTTGTCCTAATGGAAAGTAGTAGAGATCGTGCATGAGTACCCCTTTTCCAGAAAGCCGATATAGATGGAATTAGAATGTCGTTCACTTTCCTCAAGAAATCCAATCCAAGCTATCAACTTCCATTGATGCAATTGATAGCTCTACATGACCATGCCAAGCACCAAGACGCACTTCTGCCCCCACGAACAACACCATGATTTTTGAGCAAGCTCTTCTTGCATTGGTGAACATTCAATCACAATCGCTTAGCTTCATCTTTCTTTGTGAAATTATGTGTAGAACTGATGTCAACTAAAGCTTGATTTGTCAATCATTAATAGAGCCTGCATATACTTCCCTTCTCCTTCAACACTCTGTTAGTGCCAATCAACATGATTGGGCAAGGCTCCTTGAAATTGTCAAATTTCTCTATGATCTACAGCACAATAACGCCACAAGATAGAGTTCTTTTGAGCTTGCTATGGGATGACACATCACTTAAGCCCTTGCACACTGTCTACTTCAAGATCTTATTCATTTTGTTAAATAGACAGAGAGATATATAGACAAAACGTAAAGGAAAACACTTGTGAGATAGTGGTCTCTTGTAAATTGTACAAAGTTCTCTTCGAATATAAATAAGGCTATATCAAACTATTTTGTGTTCTTTTTCTTCAACATTTCATTTTCCTATTTTCTTAAGTTTGGTTGAAGATTATTTAGCCTAAAAAAAGCTAAATTCATAGATTGTGAAGGGATTGACTTAACATGTTCTTGCAAGAGTAAAAACTTGACAATGTTAGGCCGCCCGGTGCTTGACGTAGTCGGCAAAAATTCTAGGCAATTGACAATGATTCAGGCAATTATACTTGCGGATTTATTGAAGTATGTGGTTGAAAATTAACTTTCATTATTTAAAACCATCTTCTATGGTGGATTAAAATTGAGTGTAATTTGACATCTCGGAAATAACTTTGACATCCACAATTATATGTCAATCTAAATTCAAATTTTGCTTTAATGAAAATATCTAAAAAATTTGGGTGCAAGTGGGTCGGTAACTTTTTCTCTCTTGTGTATCCCTCACTTAGATCTAAAACTGATGTAAATTTACATCTTTTCTACATTTTCTACCAAAAAATGTATTTTGCATTTCCTTTACACCTCTCTATTAGATAGGTTTTTTTTGTCTAATTTAGAGAATCTCCAGTGGTGCTGCTCTAACAAATAATTTAAAATTTATGTCGAAATGATTAATAAAATTTTGCGTTGTTAATTAAATATAAGGGTAAAGTTGTCCATGTAAGGATTTTTTTTTTATTACTAATTGAGAAACATAGAGGAGGGAATGGTGAAGACTTGAACCCTGATTTTTTGCTCGATAAGGGGTACCTCTAGCTAGGCATGGGCGTTGGGTTGTTCGGTTCAGGTATCTCAAGAATCGAAACTGAACCATACATTGTGGTTCTTGTGAACTAGAACTAATCAGTTCCGTTGAATTGTAAGAACCAAATTAGAACCAAATCATTCGGTTTTGGTTCGGTTCCGATTCTAATTCGGTTCTAGAATATTAATTATTTTTCAAAACTACCAAAATACTTCACAGAAAACATCAAAATACTATATGTAAGAAAATATCAAAGATTCAAAATATGAAAACTGAAAATAAAAAAATCTGAAAATTTTCAACACAAACTGCATACGAAACTCATGTAAATTCAAGTATCATTATTCGTGTAAATTTTTGAACTTCAAATAAATTAGTAATACTAGAAATTACCAAACTATAAGATGTAATCCAGGGTCAATGGTGATGGTCGTTGCTTGGCCGGATGGCAAGTTTGATGGCTAGGCATTCGATGTCAAGCACGAAAAGTGAATAAATTTGAAAAGGGACGATGATGATGATTGACGAAAGAATGAATCTGATGATTGACAGTAATAAAATCTGTATATAAGCCTTTGTTTGAATTGATTTTATTAGGTTTTAGTTGGTTTCAACTTTCAATTCAAAGTGGGCTAGGTTTTTGTTTAGTCAACTTACTGGACTAGTTTCAATCTTTAAAAGGTTTCAACCTTCATTTTCAATATAAAAATTAAGCAAAGCTATGTTACTGTCAGTTTACGTGTTTCGACCTTTCGGGTTTCTTTCTAAAGCCAAGAACCGGACCGAACTGGTCCGGTTCTTGGTTATTAGAACCAAACCCATTTTTTAAAACATAGAACTAGTATTGAACCAGTCAGTTTGGTCCGATTCGATTTCGATTTCGATTTGGATGGTTCGGACCAGGTTCAAATGCCCACCCCTAGTTCATTAAAAATTTAATGCTAGTAAAATGAAATATTGAAGATGCAATTGCTACGTTTTGAAGAATGGGAGACCACCAAGGCACAACACAGAACAAATGTCGATGACATCCATTAGGGGTTGATAAAAAAATCGGAACTGAGAGAACCGAACCGAAATCGAACAAAAAAATCAAAACGGGTCTGTTCTTTACGATAAAAACAAGAACCGAAACCAAACCTAAATCGAAAAATGGAGATCCGAAAATCGATCGGTTTCTACTTGAAATTCGAAAATTGAACCAAGAACCAACATTCTGAATTTAAATTAAGTTCATATGACATTTTTTACACTTTTTGAATTGCTTTACATGATAATTGTTGAATTTTTCTTATCATGTTGCATTTTACATGAAATTTTAATGTTTAAAAAGCTTTGTTGATGTATTTTGAAGATATATTTTGCTTTAAATTTTGTCATGTAATATAGTTGTATCATTATCATATACTTATATTAGGATTATTTGGTTGTTTCTTTTCCTTCAATTTGGAACTTAAGTTTAATAAGTCTTATTGAAATGTCTTGGATGCTCTATTTGACTCTATTTAGCTTTGATTTTCGTAAATAATTAGATATTTTTCGTATTTGTATCAAATTTAATTTTTTTAATAGGAATTGAACAAAAATAGAAAAATAACCGACGATAACCGAACCGAAATCAAAATTGTTCAGTTCTTGTAATTAAAGGAGCCGAACCGAAACTGATGCGAACTCGGGAGGGGGTCCGTGTCGTAGCTCGCGGAATAACGCTTGGAAAGTTCCGAATTCAGGTTGGAACGGACGATAACACTACAACCCAAGCCTCACGATGTAAGAACCATGGTTATATTAAACCCAAGACCCGTTACAATGCAGAAACAAGAACCGTAATGGTTTGAACGCCACAAAGGATGCCCACGCCTTTGATAAGTTCGATTTGTTGAACGTCACAAGATTTGAATCTTGATAAGTTCGTTGTTTAAAGGAAAAATCCTCACCTTTAGAGAGAGTAAAAACACTCAATAATTTTATTCATCAAAAGTATTCTCTTTTTACATTGAATGGAAAAGCATATAAATAGAAAAAATAAACCCTAGTCGCTAACTGACTCTGAATAGAATTCTAATTATGCTAAAATAGCTAAAATAACTAAAATAACCAAAATTACCAAAATTGGAAAAAGAATTAAAAACCAATGAAGGAAATACAAATCAACTGAAATACTAAAAATCCCGAAAATCTGATTCGCGCCCTTACGGCCGTAAAAGTCAGACTTACGGCCGTAAGTCCTTCTCTGATGAAAATGTCTCAATATTAGTTACGGCCGTGAAGATTGATGTTACGGCCGTGAAATTCCATGGATTACTTACGGTAGTAAGAAACCAAGTTACGGCCGTAAACACTGTTCTGCCCAAATTGTGCGCTGATAATGTTAGGCCGTAATTATGGAAGTTACGGTCGTAAAAGCCCTTCTATCTTGATTTCTGATCCTTTGACGTGAATTGAATCTCGACTCGAGCCCAACACGAAACTTGTTCATTTTCCCATGTAGAATATTGTTGAATTGCCCGTATCTTGATTTCTCATTTTTGATGCCTTTCCGGATCACATCATCCCCTCTTCCTTTAAAATGATTCGTCCCGAATCATAACATTGTTCTTAGCTTCTTTTCCGGATCACATCATCCCCTCTTCCTTTAAGATGATTCGTCCCGAATCATAAAGCTATTCTTTGCTTGCTCACTTGGTTTAGCCTCGAACCTTCTTCGTACAAGCAATGTTTGATCTTTGACGTTCTCCGAACCTGCTTGACTTCTTGTTTTGGCTTGAATTATAGATTTTCCCGTCAAGCCCACCCTGATTCGTACCATTCCCTCCTTCTTTAGGATGATTCGTCCCGAATCATGGTGTTGTTCTTGAAAAATCAAGCTGTACCTCCTGGATCAAATGGAAAATTGTCGGTTCCCTGACATGCATTCAATAAATGATGCTCCTCCAATTTGTAGGCAAGAAGGTATTGAAACACGAGAGGAATTGACCAAGGTTGATGTAAATCAAACTTCCATGCAGAATAAAAATGCAGAAAAGATTTAAAAAAATGGGGAGGGAAATGTTAGCGTCTCCATGCACAAGGTATGGATCCTTGTAGTCATGATACAAAACCTCCAGAACTTTTTTTCCACCACGAGGCCCTTCTCGTTGCCTTTAAAAGTCAATATACTTTCTTGCTCATTCTCTTCTTTTTTCTCAACCACTTCTTCTAATTTTTCACATTCAACCACCTCTTCAATATTTTTATTGACAATTTCAACATTCAAATGTTGAACTTCTACCCCAACTTCCAATTCATTCCTATCATTGTCAACAATGTTATTTTCAATCTCCTCTTCCATAATTTTATTCTCTACTTCAAGACTCAGAGTTTGATCAACTACTTCAAGTTCTTTTTTCGCACACTCAACCTCCACTTCTAAATTTCTGGGCTCAATCACCTCTCCTAATTTCTCATTCTTTTGCTTATGCACCACCTCATAAATAATTTTATCGACATGATTATGTACCTCCTCTTCTAACTTGTTCCTCAAGTCTCTCTCCTTCTTTTCAACGTTCATATCCCGACACTCCAATTTTAAATCCCCTCCAATCTCACTTTCACCCTGTTGTAATTTAGCTTCAGCCTCCCTTTCACTCTCCCTCTTTCTTAACTTAGCTTCTTTTCTAGACATCCGTTCATACATCATCCTTTCCTCATAAATTTCTGTTCGACTCTTCAAAAGCGCCCTCACATTAATCTCTTCATCCAAATCAACTCCAATCCCAACCATAGGTTTATGGATACGCTTATATTCCCTTTCACGTCGTTGAGCAAGTTCTGCACTATGCATATCTAATGAGTTCTTAACCTTCCCAAACTTTGTATCTAATCTCGCATCAAATTTCGCTTCCAATTTTGCAGCTAACTCCTCAAACCGTTTCTCCATCATGACAAGTAGAGAAGATTGATGGTTATCTTTCCTACATGATGAATTTTCATGAAATTTGGACATTGTGGAATGGAATGGAATAATAGTTTGACACATGGACTAATAATGAATTTTAACTTTTGACTTGGATGGCAAGGAATATAAAGAATTAAGGAAATTCAAGAAAGTGGTTCTTGAATTTTGACTAGAAAGAAAAGAATATCAAGAATTTTAATTTGACTTGGAAGGCAAGGAATTACCAAGAATTTAAGGAAATTCAACAAAGTGGTTCTTGAATTTCGGAGTGACTTTTTTTTTTGAATTATGATGAATTTTCGGAATTAATAAAAATAAAAAATAATAATTTTTTTTTAATAAAATCTGAAAATTCGACACGAACGCAACAAAACAAACGGGACAGGATTTGGATAAGAATCGAATAAAATAAACAAAATTGAATTTTGATGGATTTTTGTATGGATCAAATAATGAAAAAGTTTTACTGACACGTAGAACAAGATATGGATGATTTTGTGTAGACTCTATGATAAAAATACAAAATCAAACTGGATAGAATAGAAAAACAAAACCTGAATCCAGAGTCCAGCTATGATACCATATGATGCGAACCCGGGACGGGGTCCTCGTCGTAGCTCGCGGAATAACGCTTGAAAAGTTCCGAATCCAGGTTGGAACGGACGATAACAATGCAACCCCGACCTCACGACGCAAGAACCAGGGGTATATTAAACTCGAGACCCGTTACGATGCGGAGATAAGAACCACAAAGGGGGAACGCCACAAGAAAGGTCCAGATCCTTGATAAGTTCAATTGTTTTGAACGCCACAAGATTTGAATCTTGATAAGTTCGTTGTTTAAAGGGAAAATCCTCACCTTTAAAGAGAGTAAAAACACTCAATAATTTTATTTATCAAAAGTATTCTCTTTTTACATTGAATGGAAAAGCATATAAATAGGCAAAATAAACCCTAATCGCTAACTAACTCTGAATAGAATTCTAATTATGCTAAAATAACTAAAATTATCAAAATTACCAAAATTGGAAAAAGAATTAAAAACCAATAAAGAAAATACAAATCAACTGAAATACTAAAAATCCCGAAAATCTAATTCGCGCCGCTTACAGCCGTAAAAGTCGGACTTACGACCGTAAGTCATTCTCTGATCGAAATGTCTCAATATTAGTTACGGCCGTGAAGATTGATGTTACGGCTGTGAAATTCCATGGATTACTTACGGTCGTGAGAACCCAAGTTATGGCCGTAAACGTTGTTCTGCCCAAATTGTGCGCTGATAATGTTACGGCCGTAATTAGGAAAGTTACGGTCGTAAAAGCCCTTCTGTCTTGATTTCTGATCCTTTGACGTGAATTGAATCTCGACTCAAGCCCAACACGAAACTTGTTCATTTTCCCATATAGAATATTGTTGAATTGCCCGTATCTTGATTTCTCATTTTTTATGCATTTTCGGATCACATCAGAAACTGAACCGGTTTGGTTTCGGTTCCTTCAATAACCGAACCAAACCGACAAACATCTATCCCTATCATCCATTGCTATTTTCTCATTTTCGAAAAATTCCAATAAAGAAATCACATTTTTTTTTCGGATAAAAAAGATCCTAAATCAGGTTTATACTCCATTAATTTAAAAAAAAAATAAAAAATTGTATACATTACTACTTTTTTCTTTAATGTTATTGGTCTTATACATTTTATTATTAATTATTAATTGCAATAATATATATTTGGAGGGTTGGGTCATGGGGGTGCCAAACCGGAAATATTATCCTATTGTCTTGTTTAATTTGATGTTGATATGACCAAATCTTTGTTGGTATCAAACAATGGTATTTATGGAAAGCCTCGTGTCATTTGTTCTTATTAATAACAACATATAGCAACGGGTTAGAAATTCTTGTAAATTTTTTTTTTTGAATCTACCTAAAGTAACAATAATGGTAGTAAAAATCCGAAAAAGTAAATAATAATAATAACACTACTAAACAATGTTAAAATTTACATGTGGTAAAATAAAATTTTGTAAATCAATTATTTTTACAACAATCTCGTTTGGCCTTAGTATTGACTATTGAGGTGTTAATTTTTATTCAATTTGTCTTTATTATACTATAAAAATAATAAATTAAACTTTTTTTTTAATACATAAAAGCAAGATGTTTAAAAAAGGACGTGAAAAGGTTGATGCTTCACAAAGAATCAACATCATGATTTCCCACCACAACTTAATATAAAGATTTTTTGAGCAATTGAGTGGTGTTCTTTAGAAAAGTTTTTTGATTTTTTGAATGGGTTGTTAAAAAATAAAGAAAGTTTATTGAAAAAACGTGAAGATAATTTTTTTAAATAATAATTTGATCAAATTTTCACCACTAGAAGCATTTCGGATTCTTGTTCTCTTTATCTTTTCCATGAAAAAAAGAGTTGCTAACTCTTTTATTGGAGATTCTAGACTTGGTTTTGTACCCAAATTGTCCTTTCATTTGGGATCTCTTATGCTGCGTTTGATAGCGATGGTGAAATTTGGGTGAAAAAAAAATGAATTTCAGGAAATTGAATTATTGAGAATTGGAAGTTTAATGTGTTTGATTGGTTTAATTTTCTAGGTGGAAAATGTAGGGAATTTCCAACTTTTATTTTTTGATTGACATTATTTTTCATGAAAAATAAAATAAAATTTATCAATTTTAATTAAAAAAAATTATTTTTTCACACATTTGTACTTGATAATAATTCAAATCAATTAACAACAATTAAAATGATCAAACGTAACGAAAATGATATAAGATTTTCCATGAAAAATAAAATCTTCTCCCCCTTTGAAAAACTAATTCATTCAAAACAAGAAAAATACCGAATTTCGAGGCAAGTGGAAAAATAAATTCCATGAAAAATTTAGGCAACAAAATAGCGCAAAGTTGAAAAATTACATGAAAAATCATATTTTTCATGAAAAATAATGCGTATCAAACGCACCCTTACTTTTTTATATGCAACATGCTAGAATACTTGGTAACACTAATGTATGGACACCCCGATGTAGTGGATAATTTTTAGTATTTCTACCAAAAGGACCCAAATGATTGATATTTTGGGTTCCTATTGGAAGATGGTAATCCCATATTTTTTGAGTTTTACAAATTCATACCCTACTACTGTGGAAGATTTATAATCTTCATATTCGGCACATATACTCATTTAAGAATGATGGGTTTAAGGTTGTATTATCGAGTATACTTCAATCAGAACGGATGTAGCGCCCATTGGGGATAGATTTTACAGCACCAACATCCCATGTGGCCATGATTGGGTCCCACCTTCAAAAGTCATGATTTCACTTTTTGATTAATTTCCCCCTATCCCATGCATTTTTGTACCCACCCCATTAAAAGCAACCTCAACCCCAAATAAATAACGTGACACATGCATTTAATATTAACAACAAATTATGTATCTTTATTTTCCAGAATTTAGTATTCTAGCTTGACCATTTTCTCCTTCAAATACCAAAACAAAATTCCTTTGATATATAGAAAACGGGAAATTCAACTATTGGCTTGGTGGAAAACTTGTACAATGTAATTTGAAGACCATGAATAATATAAATGTTATTTTTTCAGTAAATATTTTTTTTCTTTTTTTTTTATGTTAAATCCGAAATAAAAGGAAAAAGAATTTTTTGGACATATCATTTTTAGCTTATATAAATTAATGATTATACTATTTTTTATTACCTTATCATTAGTGTTAGCATTCTCATTATTCCAATTTCCAGCATATGCCTAGAAAATTTTTGGTATTGTTGTTAACTATGGAATTTTATTGTATAGGGGGATTTAGTCAAATAACTTCTTTTAGAATTCTTGTCGTGAATATTAGTGTAGTGGGATTTTGTTAATTTCTTATCATTGGTATTACCATTCTCGTAATTTTTCGTGTTTAAGGGTTGTTTGTGAATTAGAAAAATAAAATATTGTTATAGTATGGTGGAATTTTGCTAACTGTGAATTTGGAAATGTGGATTTTATTGGAATTTTGTTCATATAAACATTAGTATATTTACTAATTGTGAATTTTATTGGATAACATATATTTTAGCACTGTAAGTTGGATAAAATATGTTTTAGTACTATAAGTTGCTAACTGTGAATTGGTATTCGCTATTTTCAGTAGGAATGGAAGCAGGACCTGATGATAATGTTTATATGCCTCAAGTTTCTGTCAATCGTATTCCCAAAATAGGCCAAGAATTTGAATCACATGATGATGCATTCAATTTCTACAATGAATATGCACGAGAAGCAGGCTTTAGCATACGAATAGCAAACAGTAAGAAGAAGAAGGAAACAAATGAAACTTATTGGAAACTATTTGTCTGTTTCAAGGAAGGAAAAACTAATGAAAGGTATTAGCCGAAATACAAAGATGCGGTCCCACGAATAGGAGAAAGAAATCGCGGTCGAACACGTGTGGGATGCAATGCCAGATTGGCCGTGGTCAAGGAACAGAGCGGACAATCTTGGGTAGTGAAGAATTTCGTTCCAGAAAATAACCACGGGCTTACTACCCCCAGTAGAGTACATTTATTGCGATCCCACAGGAATATCTCGACCGCCAAGAAGGCGCTCGTGCAGCAATTAACAGAAGCAAACATACCAACCTGTCGACAAATGAGACTCATGGAGATAGATTTGGGGGGTCCATCGGCGGTAGGTCATGTGCTAAGAGATTTGTGGAACTATGAAGCAAAATTACGTGAAGAGCACAGAGGGCATGATGCAGAAGCATTGATCGAGCAATTTGCATTTGAGAAAGAAAAAGACCCGAATTTCTTCTTTGCATTTGAGACTGATTCGGACAACAGGTTGCTTCGTTGTTTTTGGGCTGACTGTGAATCAAGACGATCATATGCATTCTTCGGTGATGCAGTAGTGTTTGACACAACCTACAACACAAATAAGTACTCAATGATTCTTGCACCATTTGTGGGTGTAAACCACCATGGGCAGACTGTTCTATTTACATGTGGTTTATTGAGTGATGAAACAACAGAGTCATTTGTGTGGCTATTATCTAAGTTCATTGAAGGAATGCCAAACAACAAGCCACCAGGAGTTATTATTACTGATTAAGATGCTGCAATTTCCAAAGCTATTTCGATGATCTTGCCGTTGACACTGCATAAGTATTGCTTGTGGCACATTCTAAACAAATTTCCTAAAAAAATTAACTCCATGATTTATAACAAGCAGTACCACAATTTGGTGAATATTATTAAGCAGTCTGAATCTTCCGATGAGTTTGAAAATCGGTGGAATGAAGTCATGGAGACCACGAATCTGGATTGTAATGAGTGGCCGAGTACTATGTATGAAATACGTTGTCGTTGGGTGCCAGCATATGTCAAACATATATTCAGTCCAGGGATGTCTACTAGTCAGAGGTCTAAAAGTGGTCATTCATTTTTGAAGAGGTATGTCAACACAAATTGCTCTTTGATGGGGTTTCTTACACGTTTTAATAGGGCACTGGCTCATCAGTGACACGATGAGCTTTGTGCTAACCATGTCGACATTAGCGAGCAGTCTAGATTGAACTTGCATGCTATGATGGAGCAGCAGATGGTGCATGTTTACACTAAAAATAAATTTCTACAGTTTCAAAAGGAAGTCCAGCAGAGCAACTTCTATATTTGCTCGAAAAAACTAAATGTTGTGGATGCCAAAGTTTATATTCTGCAGCGCTTTGAAACTGGAAAATGCTTTGATCGACAAAGGGAGGTAACTTACTACTAAACTATTGATTATCCGGCTTGTTCTTGTCGCATGTATGAGTTTGAAGGTATCCCTTGTCGCCACATGCTTTGCTTTTGAAAAAAAAAAAAAACAAGTGTTGTTATTGCCAGATAAGTATATTCTACGACGGTGGACTAAAAAGGCAAAAGACGGATTTGTTTTTGGCCAATCAATTGGAGATTCAGTAGATCACGATAACACTCGTTTATTTTATTGATGGCACGACATGGAATTTTGTCTCATAAAGCTTCTGTACTAGTCGATCGTGCAGCTGTAACAGATGCTCGCACGACGGTCCTCGTGGGTGAGTTTGAAGGGCTAAACATATGATTGAAAGAATTCGACGACGGATTCCCAAAAGGAAAGTTGAGTAGAAGTCACGAGGTGACACTTCTTGTAGATGATCCCAAATTCGTAAGGTCCAAAGGGTGTGGAAAACGTCTAAAGTCATCGAAGGAGAAAGCAATGTATAGATCAGAAAGACAGTGTCGGGTTTGCGGTGGACAGGGACACGAGAAGAGAACATGTCCTCATCTAGGACATGATAGGTAATTAATGAACGCCTAAAAATAAATCTGAATTTTTAGAAAATTTTGTGTTATACATCTAGTAACTAATTTCATTGATTCAGTGCAAAAACGACAGAGGATCATGCCGAGACGGACTACGATGACACACAAGATAATGGATATAACGATGGAGCCCACGCAAGTATTGCTAGTACTTATCCATACGGTAGTACTGAATTCATGTAGAGTTGTTCACAATTTGGTAACTATCTAGTGTTTGAATTACTAGTATATGTAGATTGTGAAGGGTCTATATTTTGAAAATGCATGTTAAAACCTTGTATCAAATGCTATGTACCAATTGGGAAAGAAGTCTGGAAGTGATCCCAGTTGTTTTTGTTCATGTTTACTATATATTTTAAGGAATTCACTGTTTAGGTATTTATTATTCAAATTAATTTTCAAAAACTATGCCTAAATTATCAGTACAAATAATTTAAACTCTAGCTAAGCCCATTCATGAACAATTTAGTCATTGTGTGTTTGAAAAATATTAATTAACAAACATTAAAGTTAATTTGATACATGAACATGATATAATTATTTATTCGAACCATTTTTTAGAATGATAAAAAAGGGTGGGTAGTAAAAAAAAAAAAAAAAAAAAAAAGCAACGTACATATATATATATCAAACGAATTTATTTATTTTTAGTGTTTGAAGAAAAAAAATTTGGAGCAAATGGCCAAGTTAGAAGACTAAATTCTTGAAAATAAAGATACGTAATTGGTTGTTAATATTAAATGATTATTTATTTGGGGTTGGGGTTGCTTTTAATGGAGTGGATGCAAAAACGCATGGGATGGGAGAATTGATCAAAAAGTGAAATAATGACTTTTGAAGATGGGACCCAATCATGGCCACATGGGATGTGGGTGCAGTAAAATCTACCCCCAATAGGCGCTACATCTGTTCTGATACTTCAATACCCATTTGAAAACTCATTACTATTTTATGTTTATCTTTTGGAAATGAAAAGAATTGATAACAAAATCTCATATTTTAAAAGGGAATTCAGGTAAAATTTAAAAACTTTCTAATATAATTTTCAAATGAGAAAGAATTAGAGAAATGAAGTGTCGCGACTAGGATTTCATCTTTCCGAATTTGTCTTTTTAATTGTTATTTAATTTGAAGCAAATAACACATGTGAGTCAGATATGAATCTTATTTCTAAACCCAGATCTGTCCCATACCTCATGGTGATTTTTAATAGTAAACTTTATACCCGACCCATAGACCCATTTAGTCGAGTAATTCCTTTCCTTTTTGGGTCGAATCTCCATGAATATCGAGTTCGATGATTTTTTTGCCATCCCAAGGTTAAATATGTTATAACACAATATATATGTTGAGAATTTACTTAATCATGCACAGCGAAAATTAACATCACAAGGATCTGCTTTGTATTTAAATAGAAATCGTGATAAAAATGATACATCTTGATTGCTTTGCAAATGGATCTGAGAATCTTGATTCCTTCAATTTGTTTGCACACTATAGCTGTGCAATTGTCTAGTCTTCAAAGGTGATCCATACAAGAGAACAAGAATGAGATGTTAGGTTTCTCTCTTTTGTTAGCAAGAGAATTATGAATTAGGTTACCTTGTTTTCTAAACCCTAGTCAGATATTCATGCAGGTTTAAAGTGGGCTTGACCAATCACTTAAACATGATATTGTCCATGTGATCTAACTAATATAATTAATTAAACATGACACATAAGTTAATTAATCTAATTAATTAACTCAAGCTTATTAATAATAAGCAACTTATTTAATTAATTATACAAATGTCGAACATTTGTTAATTAATTATATTTTCATTTTTCTAGTTCACCCATTATGTGTGACCCTTTAGGTTCTTGATCACGATGTCGAACGATGTGAATTATTATTTGATCTGATCAAAATAAGATTAATTAAAATTCGCTTTTCAATTAATCATTAGTCCTCTTAGATTAATTAATTTATATTTGTTGTCCCAAATTGACATCTAGCAACGTGTAAAGGGCAATTTATGTGATGAGAAATGTCACGTGGTGTGAAAAATCAATATTTTCATTTATCATGAAACTATAATCATTTCGTCAATATGATCTGATCAACTACGAGATATGAAAATGTATCAATCTCATTTATTGATCATATCTTTTATTTTGCTATTAAGTCAATAAACGTCAAAACTATTTTCGACTTTATGAGTTCACATTGACCAATGATTTTCGATGTCGATTTAACCAAATAAAACGTAGATTATAATATCTTGTTATCTAAGAATGACGAATCCTATATTAATCATTCATAATTTTCATATGATTCTTGACATACCCGAATGATATTATATTAGAAACTCCCTTCAGAGCAATATTCGACATCACCAAAGTATGTCTTAATGTATTATGATGACTTCAAGTTAAATACCAAAATTCACTAACGAATATTAGAGATTAACCATTGACACTCAGATAATTATCCATGTGGAATTTCTGTTACAGGTCTCTAATGTTTTGTTCTCTTAACAAAATATCCATGTGTTCATTTAGATGTCTCTACATCTTAACTTGTAAGATCAACTATTCACTTTCAAATTAGAGAATGACACACGTATTGATCTATTCATAATAATGATATTCGTATCCCGATATTACTTTACGATCAAGGATATTTAAGATTTAATTATAAGTACTATTTCACAACCACAACTTCTTGTGATTAATTAGTTATCAAGATTCAATTAATCATTAGTCCTCTTAGATTAATTAATTCATATTTGTTGTCCCAAACTGACATCTAGTAACGTATCAGGGCAATTTATGTGATGAGAAATGTCACGTGGTGTGAAAAATCAAACTTTTTGTTTATCATGAAACTATAATCCTTTCATCAATATGATTTGATCAACGACGAGATATGAAAATGTATCAATCTCATTTATTGATCATATCTTTTATTTTGCTATTAAGTCAATAAACGTCAAAACTATTTTCGACTTTATGAATTCACCTTGAACAATTATTTCGATATTGACTTAACTAAATAAAACGTAGATTATAATATCTTGTTATCTAAGAAGATGAATCCTATATTGATCATTCACAATTTTCATATGATTTTTGACATACCCGAACGATATTATATTAGCAACTCCCTTTAGAGCAATATTCGACATCACCAAAATATGACTGTTCTCATATAAGGTACTATGATGACTTCAAGTTAAATGACCAATTTCACTAACGAATATTAGAGATTAACCATTGACACTCAGGTAATTATTCATGTGGAGTCTTTGTTACGGTCTTCAATGTTTTGTTCTCTTAACAAAACATTCATGTGTTCATTTAAATGTCTCTACATCTTAGCTTGTAAGATCAGCTACTCACTTTCAAAGTAGAGAATGACACACGTATTGATCTATTCATAATAATGATATTCATATCCCGATATTACTTTACGATCAAGGATATTTAAGATTTAATTATAAGTAATATTTCACAACCACAACTTCTAGTGATTAATTAGTTATCAATATTTAAATCTACGGTCTTTGTTGATTTCAGTTACAAGAATAATAATATTATTATAAATTAATTAAATAACAGATCTACATATATTAATTGCATCAAATATATTACAATGTGTTCGGCTACTGAAGCCGTTATTTTTTTTTTTCATTTTTGGTATTTTCTAAGTAGATCAATGGTACAAAATTGAAGAGAGAAAATATGTGTGATTAAAAAATAATTTGAAAAATTGTATTATTTATAAATTTATTTGTAAATTATAATCATTGCGTAAAAAGACGAAATGTCAGTAAACATTTGATCAAATGATCGGATCTAGATGTTACTGCAATTTAGCAAGTTTTTGGTAAATTGATTTATACACAATTTCTCAAATTTATCTAACAGAGGCTTTTTGTACCGTGTCCAAACGTAAAAATCGAGAGAGAGTAGACAGTAAGAGACAGAGAGAGGGAGAGAGAGATTAATCAAAGGAGTAGTTGAAATTGGTGCTTGTATAGAGAGGAAGAGGGGAGAGAGAATTGTAGTGTACAACTGGGTGTATAATCCTGTCCTTTCAAGCCAATGCTAGAAACAAACTCAAAAAGTGAAAGCTAGAGGTTGCCGGGGGTAAATGTAGCCTTCGAAAACAATCCAGATTCCAGCATTACCCCCACCCCCACCCCCACCCCAAGAGGCATTTGTTCAATCCCATTTCAGCCCTAAATTCTAAGGCAAACGCCCTTCTTTTGCTTTTGTTTCCGTCTATTCACCATTAGTATGTGAAATTGGGGGCGGTGGGTAGGTGGGTTATGATTGAGCTCATTCTTGGTATTTTTCTTCTTTCACTGATAACACACACCAAAATTCTTCATGAAGCGGTGATGTAAAATTCTTACCTGAAAATGAAGGAAAACTAGATTCAAGAGTGGAAAGAGGAAGTAAAACCAACTTATTTCTACATTTTCTTGAATTTTTTTTTTATTATTGCAACTTCAATTTTATCACAATGAGGAAACATGGATGGCAGCTTCCCTACCATCCTCTCCAGGTATATTTTTCTTCTTCACTCCTCCATGAGTGTTCTTAAGTTTTGTTCCTTTAAACTTATTTTTGCTTGATTTTTATATGTTTTATATTTGAATTTCCAAATCTGAGTTTAGTCTCTATATATGCAGGTTGTAGCTGTTGCTGTATTTCTATCGTTGGGGTTCTCTTTCTATGTTTTCTTTGCTCCATTTGTGGGAAAACAATTGTTTCAGTACACAGTGATTGGTGTTTACACTCCTCTTGTAAGAACTATTTACATCCCTTTTTCATTTTCTTTTCTTTTGTTATGCAAGAACTGAGATCTGTGATGTCACTTGTAGTTGCTCTCTGATTGAATTTTTTGTCCCCTGATTCTGATTTTTTCTTGAAATAATATCCTGTTCATTGTGTGTGTGTGTGTGTGTGTATATATATATATATATATTTTTTTTTTCCATTTCACATTCTCTTCTTTTCTTAGGAAACGTTCAATTTCAGTAAGACCTGTCCATTTTTTTTTGCTGATAATGAAATGAATTTTTTGTCCTTTAAACATTCCTTTTTGCATTTCTTAAGGCCACTAGTTCCTCATCTTGTGAAGATTGGATTTTTCCCTTGTTTTGAAAAGTATTGGCACTGATAAATGTTCTTCATTATAGGATTATTTTTTTGCCTTAAAATCTGGGATTGTCCTGGAAATTTATCGATTCTGCCTAATTAGTGTCTGCATACTTTTTGTTACAATGTGATTGGGAAGGCAATTGGTTGCAAATTATCTAGAAATGAAAAAATACATTTGATTCGTTTTTCCCTAGTTTCTTTTCAAGATAATCAGTTCAGTAATAATTATACGTCCCAAAGACGTTCTTTATATTTACTATTTGAAGACTATTATGTTATATTACCTCTCCATTTTTATGCCAAGTGTGAGATTGGGCATATTTTATCTTCTTCAAACCTTGCCACATGTTAATGATTTTTGTCTGTATAATGGAAACACTAAGGAAGTATTTGTTATTTCTATATGATTGAATGGTTATCTAATCTTTTCTCAGATTATAAGTGTCTTCAGCCTCTTCATTTGGTGCGCTGCAGCTGATCCTGCAGATCCAGGAGTATTTAGGTCCAAAAAATATCTTAAAATTGCCAACAGCAAAAAGCATGATGGATTAAACGATTCTAAACTTGGTGCTGAATCTACTTCTTCAGTCCAAGATGCCTGTGCAGGCATACCAGGAGAAAAAGCATTCGATAAAAGTAACATCAGTATCGATAAAAGAGCTGAATGTACTGCTGAAAGTCATGAGACCACGCCGTCCCGTCCAGTCTCCTGCTTTATGGCAATCCTTGCTTTGTTACCTTGTGCTTATGTATGTAACTTGGATGAAGAATCTTCCGAGCAACAAATGAGCGAAGATGGCATGTTCTACTGTAGTTTGTGTGAAGTAGAGGTGGGCATATGAAAAAATAGTTTTGAAGTGAGATTTATGTCACAAAACTGTCCTAAAATCCTAGACCACATTTGGAGAAGCAATGAGTGCCTGTTTAATGTCTGCACTTGTAAATATCTCTACAATTGTGACCTGATTGCGTGGCATCAGCGCCTGTACTTAGGACTTGGGAAATTTGAACCTTTTTCTTTAACAAGATTTTAAAATTATATGACTAGGATTGTCCCTCATTTGTAGGTTTTCAAGTACAGCAAGCATTGCAGAGTCTGTGACAAGTGTGTTGATCAGTTCGATCATCATTGCAGGGTACATTACAATCTAAAGTTTGAAGAAACTTTACCAGGTTGTGAGAACTAAACCAGTTTCTTCATTCTGGTTTTGCAGTGGCTTAACAATTGCATAGGAAGAAGGAACTACCGAAAATTCTTCACACTCATGGTGTCTGCCCTTCTCCTGGTATATGCTCCTTATCTTGTGATCTTGACAAAAAGCCTGCAAATTCTGCTGATTTCCACAACACCCCCCCCCCCCACCCCCTCCCCACCCTAAGAATCCTATTATTTTATTTGTTAACTCTCTTAACTATTCCTAATTCTGATTTACGAGAAGAAGCTTGGTAATTTAACCAAGTCGAACTCTTGAACCCATAGAACAGATCAGCCACCTATCTTCAATTAAGCATAAACTTTCTCATTTATATCTTGTTTTCCCACTTTCTGAAACCGGTTTTATCTTGTGTTCTGTAATCCAGGAATTTTGTTGACAAATTCCTGTGTTGGCCTAACATTGTCTATATAGATTATTGTTTATTAAATGATATTAGTACCCAATTTTCTTCCCAAAGAGGACTTGTGGACTCTGAAAGTCGTCTCAGAAATAAGTATTTCATTTTCAAGTTACTTCTTATTTAATTGATTATTGACAGAAGTGTACATGGTTTCTGCACCTATGACTTGAGCTTGCAGCTTATAATTCATTGGTCAACTGGAATCTTTGTACTCGTACGGTGTTTTCTTGAGAGAAAGAAATACTCTGTGGACATCAGCTCCAAGTTAGGAAGCAGTTTCACAGTGGTTCCCTTTGTGATTGTTGTGGTTAGTATTCTAGAAGTTCCCATCACGTCGTCATCACTTCAACTCTATTATTTTATGCTTGGAGCTTTGTAAATAATTTGCTGATTCAGTAAGGTCAAATTTATTGAAGAGCTTTACAATTTTTTCTATTTCCCTACTTATGAGCATAAGTATGATAGGCAGTATGCACCATATTGGCTATGATTGCAACCTTGCCGATTACTCAGCTGTTCTTCTTTCACATTCTTCTCATAAAGAAGGTTAGCCTTTATTTTCCTTTTTCTATCAAGTTTTTGTGTTAATGATAAGGGAAAAAAGAATGTAAATGAAGTTAATTTCTGGGTGATATTTACTGTGTTCGGTTGACAGGGAATTAGCACATACGACTATATTATAGCTTTGAGGGAACAAGAGCAACTAGTTGCTGCAGGTCAGCAAAGTCCTCAGATGTCTCCCCGTAGCTCTCTTACTGGTTTAAGCAGTGCAAGCTCCCTTAACACCTTCAACCGTGCTGCATGGTGCACGCCACCACGCCTTTTTGTTGAAGATCAGGTATAATTTATACCACCATGCCGTCTTTGGTTTCATAATTATTAGAAGGCCAAAAATCGCACTTGAATCCTTCGTTAGGTTCCAATATCCAGCACTTGTTATTTGATGTTGTCCAAAATACTGGTTATGTTGCAGTTTGATGTAGTGCCTCCAGACAATGTATCTGTCAGTTCACTAGGGAAAAAGACAGTGATGGAGGAAACGGCGAAGAAAAGGAATCCTGCAGCTGTAAAGATCAGTCCATGGACATTGGCAAGATTGAATGCAGAAGAGGTTTCAAAGGCTGCTGCAGAGGCAAGAAAGAAGTCGAAAATTCTGCAGCCCGTAGCAAGACGTGATGGGACATATTCCCTTGAAACTAACGGTAGGTTTGGCAGTAGTGGACGTCGAATGGCTTTGAGACCTGATAATAGTAGAAAACGGGGTAGCCAACGGATTCGCCTTCCTACTGACATGCCATTTGATCCTCACTTCAAGATTTCAAATGAAAATGCAGAAAACAACAGGGATAATGTGATTCCCTATACATCAACTGGTTTGGTCTCTCTTCAACATGAAGCTCGAAGTGCTTTCCGAAATAGCAGAGCTATGCCAAGCTCAGCTCACGTTGTTGCTTCTTCCCCGGAAAGTAGCTTAGATTCTCCCGATATTCACCCATTCCGTGTCTCCTCATCAGGAGCCGAAGAAGCAGGACAATTTGTTGGGCTGTCGTCAGCTGGCATGGCTTTTCGAAAGGCAACTCCATTCTCGAGATCAACGAGTGATGGATACGAGGCATCTGGTGGGGAAGACAGTGACCAATTACCCTCCAGCATTGTTCAGAGATCAACTAACTGGAGTAGCCTTCTGTTTCCCTCTGAGCAGAACAGGATAGTTACAAAACAGACTATGCCATCATCTTCATCTGCCTTGTCAAATCACAGGAAATTTTAAAAGATTTTTTCATTTGTTGTTAAAACAGAGTTGGCCACTTGATTTGCCTTGTTCAATTGCTATGTTTTGGGTTTTAGTAACTTTTGGTTGGAAAATGTTGACAAATGCTGTAATGGCTATTCTAAGCTGCATCATCAAATGAATCTTCGCCTTCTTTGCATAGATTCTATTTATTTCAGTGTTTATCGTCATTTTATTGAATTCTAAGGTCCAGTTTTTTGACACTGTAGATCATAGGTTACCCTCGATTTTGTTGCATTTCAATTTTCCACCGAGTAAGATTTGCTTTATCTTTATACTTGACTTAAATTGAAAAGTAAATAATTCAGGAAACTCGAACACAAAATAACAGGTAGAACCTGTTGAGTACACAATTCGCTTATAAATTTAAAGCGTATGTATACAGTGAAATGATTTGAGGATTATGTAAAAGACATTCAGCCTTATTGTCCAATTAAACCCTACTCGTGAAAATGAAGCTCAATTTCATAAATCATTTCTCAAAAAACTCGGTGTGAAATTGGTAATGGTACCTAGTCTTTGTCAACTTGATCATCATCTGGAGGCCCGCGTTCTAAAAGACTCCAAAATGTGCTGCCTAGACGCGCTTAAGTGTAATACGTTTTTGAAATGCTTCGCATTAGGATTATGCATATAAAAATGCGGTCAATTTTGTTTGTTGACCATCTAGGCATGATTATGCGTTACAGTTCGTGCCTACGCACGAATAGGCATGCCTATTTCCATTTAATCTCGTTTATTCTCACATTCCCACATAGATGCCACAATGATGAAAATTTTAGTTTTTGTCTAATTTAATGCAAGATTAATGACCAAAAATAAGAGGGAGAATAAATTAAAATTTTTACTAGCAAGTGATGCTAGTATGCACAATCTTGAATTGTTGAGAGTTGTGCCCCCAGGGCACATCTCCAAGTGGCAAAGGGGATGGGTGGTAAGTGCTCAGCGCAGCTGTGTGCTTGGTTCGATTCCCCGCAAGGTGGAATTGGCCTTGTGGCAAGCGGGAGTTATTGAGCGTTTCTCATGCTTACCATAAGCCCTTCCACCCTGGCTCCTTGGAGGCATAACCTGGATTTACCTTCCCGAACCAATGGCCTTGGGCGTGGTCGGTTCGGGCCCTCAGGGTGTGGGCTACACCTTTTTGAATTGTTGAGAGTTGTGATGATAATGATGAGGAGGTAGATAATGATATTTTAAAGCCTCCAAGAGTTTTTATAAATGATCAAGATGAAATAACGGAATACGACGAAAATGATTTTATATCGGATAGCACAGACGATGAGTTAGATGAAGGAGAAGAGATTGAGTTAGAATCCGATAAAGAGTTAGACAAAAGTTAATCTATGTTTGACCTAATGTAAAAGTGTTCTAACTTTTTGTTGACCTATGACTATTCACGTATATATTGTTTTGATTATAACAAACAAGATCTCCTGTATTACTAATGGTTTCAATTCTTAAGTTTTATCATATATGTGTCATTTGGATACTTCGAGATCAAAATCGTCATCCATTGAAGTACAAAGCAATCATAAAAGAGATTTGAAGTAAACAAGATCGTCGAAGACCGAAGATTAAAGATTTAGAAGATTTATGTTGAAAAATTTCAACTCATTTTTAAAAGTATCGACTCATCAATTTTTAACAAGTCTATAAAGCTCAAGATTATATCTAGAAATCATTAATTGCATAAAAATGATTTTCAAATCATAACATGAAATAGTTTTTGGAAAAACAAACCTTTTGATATAAAAATAAAAATTCCAAAATTTCCTTTTTCGGTCGACCGAAACACACCTGATCGACCTAAACTTTGATCAACTGAAAATGTTTGCTCAACCAAAAGTCTAACGGCTCAAATAGTATAACGGCTAGTTTTGAACTTTCGGTCGACCGAAAGTGTAGAAATTGTCGACCGAAACTTCATGCAGCTCAATTTCTTGATTTATAAATAGTCACTTCTCTTGCATTCATTTCTACCAACTTACAAGAGCAATTAAGAGAGAAAATCGTTGAGAAAATCATTGAGCTTACTTTGTTTTACAATCTATATCATTTATTGTAAAGAATTTTTTGATTGATCAAAACTATTTCATATCTTTATCAAGAATTCTATTTTGTAGAAAACTCAATGCTCTTACTTCATTATTGATCATTGATTGAGTTCACCATCACCAAACACTTATTGAAGTGTAAATCTCTCTTCATATTTAACTAAGTATTATTTGGAAAGAGAGATCATTGGTTGAAAAACTTTGATTCAAGCAAAACTATCTCATATCATTTTTCAAAGTTTTCATAAACACTTGAGCTTTAAATATTTGTTATCTATTGAAGTGTTATCCTAAAACTCTCAAGATACTTGACTTGATCATATCATTTGTTAAGAGAGTTTATTCAATTGTAAAATTCTCATTTGTATTTCACTTATGGTTTTGAGATCTTTGTGAAAACTCGATTGTAAAGGATAGATACTCCTTGTTGTAAAGTCACCTAAGGTTTCGATACTCCTTATTGTAAGTTATCAATATAGTGGATTTGGCCTTACTCGTGACGGAGAGCTCGGTAACGGAGGACGTAGATCACGTTGGTTGATTGAACCTCCCTAAATCGCGTTTGCAATCTCTTATTCCTTTTACTTACTTGCATTGCACTTATTCTATTTTATCAATTTATATTGTGCAACACTATATCTAAGTGCTATACTTGCTTTATCAATTAAGTTCACACATTTATAGCACACTACATTGATAGTTAAGTTACTTGCAATACTAAGTGCTCAAACTTATACTCATTGGTTCTTAAGTTTAAGATTATTTATCGAAAAAGTTTTATAAACCAATTCACCCCCCCCCCCTTGATTAGTTTATCTTGGGCTATCACTTTTATCTTGTGAATGCTTTTCTATTACTATTTTGTTAGTTTTTATTAAGGCATTTTCTTAGAACCTGTCACTGACCAGTGATAACTCCATTCTTCTTTCTTTCTCAATCCTTGACTTGTGTGTATATGCACATATATTTTTATATATTCATATTTATATTTATTCCTTAACTGAAACAATAACAAACAACAATATTTATTAGAACTAGTAATGAAGGAGATAATAGTAAACGTGTTTGTTTATTTTTATGTAAACAATCCTTTTTTATATGAAAAATTATTTAATATCTTCGAAATACTTTGAATGTTAATTAAAAATTCGAAACACATTATGCGCCTATTTTTCGCATTTACACACTTAAGCTTATGATTATTGATGCTCGACATTGACGCATCGCAATGCATTACACCCTTTAAAACCTTGTTGGAGGCTAGTTAGTCAGTTCAAGTGTAACGTACTTCATAAAAAATGTAACGAGACTTGCTTTAAATGTTGTGAAAACAAAGATGAAAATAAAATAGAAGAAAAGAAATAATGATTTACACATCTTTGTAAATCAATCAAAATGAATGGTTCGAATGTGAATCGAGATAGTTATCTTCAAATAATATTTGCCGTCAATGGGGGTGAGTACTTGAATGCTTCAAAGCAAATTTAATGAAAGAGTAATCAAAAAAAAAAAACACACGTTCAAAATCAAGTAATTAAGAACTTGAATGACACTTTGAGAAGGAAGTTTGATCTTTTATTTTAGATCAAGAGATGTTATTGATATGTAATGAAGATGTTTTTGTCTTTCCCAACATCTCTATTTATAGATTTATCCATCTCATTCACAAATGAGTGCAAAAAACAAAGTGAAAAGATATCAAATGAGTAAAAAGATGTTTGGAAATTTTAAAAGGTTGAACCGCAACTTCAACGGTCTTCACCTGTCTTACCCTGAGCTTTTATGAATTATGTAAATAGCAAGATGTGTCTCAAGTGGTGCAAAGTTGATGTATTGTCCTTTAACTCTACTTGTCAAGGGCCTCTTCAATTTTTCAGGAATCGAACCCTCAACGGTCAGTTTATTTGGCTTGGACAACTGCCCAGACTTATTTCAAGTGATAGCTTGACAATCGAGGCTTATTTTGGGCAACCTTTCGGGTAGATTTTCAAGCAATCCCATTTTATTTTGGGACCTTCTCGACCCTTCATTTTACTTGTTTTTCATATTAGCATATGTCTAAATTATTTCTTCATATGATTGAACAAATTTAACAATAAGTTTCCGTCGGGTAACAATGTGGTTTTTATTTATATTTTTGAAGTAAAAAATAGTTAAAAATTGGAAAAAAAATGTGTTATTAAGAAATAGTCGAGAAATTGTGTACTTTATAATTTGGTTTACAAACGGATGCTAAATAGTGGGTCTTGCATATTAAATACACATTAAGTGACACAGCCACTAAAATTTTTCCAAATTCAAGCCTTGTAGCTCTCGAGGTGTACTTTTCAAGAACTGAGTTATCCTGATTGGAGTATAATAAAAATCGAATACTCTAATGAAGATGTCAAGCCTCGTGGACACGATTTTCTGTAAATTCATAACATGAATATTACTATTGAGGAAAATTCTATTTGAACAATCTCATTAGTTGAACAGTTAACTGCTCAAAATTATCAAATTACCCTTAAATGATCCTATTAAGTTACCTAACAAAATTTATGTCTGTTTATGTTTCTCATACACCATGAATAAAGGTAAAAAGTGTAATTACAACCTTAAACGAAAATTATTTAGAATTATATAGAACATGAAGAAGTCTTAATACTAGAGCTATAGAATTATACAAAGCAATTATTAGATTAGTAGAACAACGTAAAGAATATCTCAGATAATAAAATAATAATAAACAATTGAATGAATATATCTAAAAAAATGACGAAAATAGAAATACAGATAATTCAAAAAAATTAATAATGACAAAAATATATAGAAAAATACATAGAATGAATATATTTAAAAGAAATGATACAAAACATTTTAAAGTAATGATAGAAATTAAGGTCCTGTTCTCTTTGCTATTTTGATGTAGTTTTCTGTTTTTATTTTCGAACACACTAAAAACACGTTCTCTTTACCATTTTCGAAAACGAATTTTGGAAAAAAAAAATAAATAAATAAATTTGAACACAAAACGCAAAACGCCCAAAACTTTGTTTTGGGCGTTTTATGTGTATTTCAGCAAAAAAAATGTTCAAAACACTGAAAAAGCGTTTTGGGATTTTATTTTTTTTTTAAAAAAAAATTATCCTAATTTAGAATTAAGCTTAATATAATTTTTTTATTATTTTTTATTTTAGAAATATCATAACTTGGAAATAAGCCTAAATAATTTTTTTTTTTTGAAAATTATCCTAACTTAGAACTAATCTTAAATAAAGTTTTATTGCATTCTGATTCAATATCAACATTACAAAAAAAAATTAAGTGAAAATTATTCTTGTTATATTTCAAAAAATGCCTTGAACTCTGATGGTTTTGAAAGACTTGCATTTTCTGAATTTTAATAGAACTAGAGCTTCCTCAAATTCCGCATCTGATCAAGCTGTGTTAATATAGACTCTTAATGCTCACATTAGTGTGTTGTATGTAACCATATTTTCAGTGTATTGTGAAATGAAATTTAAGTTTGAGTCACGAGTATTTTGAAAGCAAATTAATTAAAAATAGTTTAAGTAATATTCTACAAAATTTCAAACAGAATGTGTTTTCCAGCTTTTCATTTTCAAAAACAGTTTTCAGAAATGACAAATCAAACGCGTTTTCAGCAAATTTGAAAACAAAAATAAAAATAGGAAACACAAAATATTTTCGAAAATGAAAATACAAAATAAAATACAAACAGAATGCCACCTAAAATAAATGGAGAATAATGAGAGTAGAAAATATTAATAGATACTGGAACAACTGTATCCCATATAAAAGAAAATATAATAGGAAATTTAAAATTTAAGATAAAAAACAATCCAATCCAGATACAAGATTATTTTGGAAATATTTATATGGATACTCATGTAGAATTACCAATAAGAATAAATAAAAGAAATGAAATAATTATATGTATGTAGAACATACACGAAAGGTAAATACAAAATTATTACTAGGAACATATTTCTTAGAACAATGATAGAATGTTTTTTTTTTTAATCAAAAATTAGCACAACCCCAACGTGATTTTCAGGCTTTCACCAGGGCAGGCTGATGGGGGATAGGATTCCCCTACCATTTTATTAATAATAAAATGAAAAATACAAGGAAGAGGGGGACATAAACCTGACCTCTAGAAAATGGGAAGTACAAAGAGCATTTGAAAATTTGCTAATAAGGAGATATACCTCTTGAACATAATGAAAAAAGAGCTAAAGGAAAGGAAAACTAGTATAATATAGAGTACATGAAAATTATGTAATAAGTAACTAGATACCTCGAACTGAAGAAAAGTCATGGTAATCCATCTGAAGCAATGTTCTAGTTGTCTGATGCAGATCCCGAGTCTCAAACTTTGTATAACTCTGTCGTGTCCAACCCTGTGTGGCCATGTCATCCGCCACCCGAATCCCCTACCTGAAGATGTGAGAAATCGTGTCTCTGTCAAAGGAAAGCTCATGCCGGATACTCCTTAGAAAAGATTATATGTACCAAGGACCACCTCCCTGCGTGATGTAATGAATAGCCAACACTGAATCCGCCTCAATCCACAAGTCAGTCAACTCCTGTCTACGAGCCAGCAAAATTCTATCTAAAATTATCATGCATTGTTTCACAAAGGAGGATTGCCTAGTATATTTAAAGAAAATGTATTACCTTTAAAGATGTGAAGTAATAAGAAAGACAATGAAGAAATAATTATATTAGTAGGATTTGATGGAAGCACAAATCTAATAATTAAAGTAGAAAGGAATGCTAAAATACAAATAAGAAAATATGAATTATTAATATCTTATGTATGTCGATTTGATGATATGCTAGGAGATATATTATTAAGAAATAATTTTATAAAATAATATTATCCTATAACTATAGATGAAAAAGAGATATTTTTACCTACCCCTTGTCAGCATATAGCAATAACAATTAGAATTAATAACCCTTGTTACAGAGAAAAAATGTTTCTTATAACAACTCATTGTGGTGATTGTAGACAAAAATTAACACAAACATCACAATTTATGCCTAATAAAATTAGGATAAACTTAGTAGAAGAACATTTTGACCTAATAATAATTAAAAATATAAGAGAAGAGTTATTGAAATTATTTGGAGACAACCCTTTAGAAAAATGACACATAAATAAATATATAGCAAAAATAATATTAAAAGATGACACTAAAATTATTAGTGTAAAACCAATAAAACATACATCAAAAGAATTATATGAATTTGAAATGCATATAAAAGCAATGCTAGAAATTTTTTTTTTTTTTTATCAGAGAATCCAATAATAAACATAGTAAAAAAAACACTCAAAACAGAAAAGAGGAAAATTTAGAATTGTAATCAATTATAAAAGATTAAATACTTATACAAGAGAATTAAGTTATCCAATTCCAATCTATAAGTATTATTTAACCAAATTAGGGAAAGAAGTATTTCTCTAAGTTTGATTTAAATTGAAATTTTACCACATGTTAACTGAAGAATCTAGAAATCTAAAAGCTTTCACTGTAACACAACGATTTTATGAATAAAATGTTTTACCATTCAGATTTAAAAATATTCAATGAGAATTCCAAAGATAGAAGGATAAAATAATCAAAAATTATTACCATTTTATTACATTATATATTGACGATGTTCTTATTTATTCAGAAACTAGAAAAGATCATATTAAACATCTTAACTTTTATAGATAATGTAAAAAATAATGATATTATATTATCAGCTACAAAAATGAAAATAGCTAAAGAAAAAATAAAATATTTATAATCTATAATAAGCCAAGAATGAATTAAACTTCAAAACAATATAGGAACAAAAATTCAAGAATTTGATAATTATATAAAAGATAAAACACAATTCTAAAGATTTTTAGGCCTTATAAATCAAACTAGAAAATACATACTAACTTAGCAAAACATCTAATACCTTTACAAAAAAGACTAAAAGGAAAAACTAAATAGACTGTATGGTCCAAAGATGAAGAATAAGTACAAAAAATTAAGAATCTTTGTAAAGAATTACCAGAATTAGAACAACCTAAAAAAGAATGTGAAGATATTAGAAACAATGCGGGCATGGGGAGCAGTACTTAACATATATTTAAATAAAAGAAGATGAGGAAAGAATTGCACAATATACTAGTGGCAATTTTACTCAATCTCAAATCAATTATCATATTAATGAACAAGAAATATTAGCTATTAAATTAGCCATTAGGAAGTTTAAATTATTTATTGTTACTACAAAATTCAAAATTACAATTGACAATACTCAAGATAAGTATTGATTAACTAAGGAGATTGATCTAACTATTGCTAATAAAAGATTAATTAGATGACAAGTAGAACTTAGTCATTATGTTTTTGAAATTATTCATATAAAAGGTATTCACAATATCATTACAGATTATCTATCCAAGTATGGAAGAACTACATAAAATGGTAGAAGAAATCAATTCGTCCATGTGTCAAATGAACATCAACTATACAAATTTATTTGATCATATGAATACTTGCATGGCACAGATTGTAAAAATTAATAATGAGTTATCTTTTTACAAATTAAGGTTTAATTCTCTTGAAGAAATGTACAAAGGAGGATCTCAATCCTCTCCAATAAATAATTTATTTGTATAACTTATTATTGAGGAAGAAATATCGTTTTTATCAATTATTGAAAATACATCTTTCAAAAAAAAACCATTAGCAAATCTATCGAACCATCTAAGGAGACTTTTTCAAAAGCTTCCAAGAAGTCAGCAGTATAACAAAAGAACTATCAGAACAATAGCTGATTATTGTCCAATTTTACGTATTTTAAAGAAATAAATAAATGAAAATATATAATTTTGGGATATAAATTTTGTCATTTAGAGTGAAACTTATAAAAAAATTCAATTTTATTTCTTTAACTCTAAATTGATTCTATTTACTAATAATTTCATTTATTTAATTGCAGGTACATTTTCGATAATTTCAACTCAAAAATCCCTAATTTAATTGACCTGAAAAAAGCCAAAAATGGACGAAAACCCATAAACCCAGCCCAAAACATTTTCTTTCTCTTTCTATACCCTACAACTCTCCATTCTCTATATTCTCCTACACACACCCAGCTGCCATTCCCATTCTCCCTCTCCACCTCTGTCTATTCTCCCTCACACCAAAGCAACCCAGCAAAAAAAACCAGCCGCTGCCTCCTCCACACACACCCAGCCGCCATTCCCATTCTCCCTCTCCAGCCGCAAGCTATTCAACTCCCTCTCACACGCAGCTCTCCTCTATCTTCTCTCCTCTGGCACGCAATCTGTCTTCTTCTCTCAACTAACAGCCCACCATCTCGTCTCTTCCCTTCATCTCTCACCAGCAGCCTCGCCAACACTCCAACAGACATCCTGAACCTTCTCTCGAACACAGCCGCCACCTCTGTATTCCCTCTCAGCCTCTTAACCTACAGGCCTGTGTCTTCTCCCAACGCTCAGCAGGTCCCGGTTCATCATACAGCGGGCCTCGGTTTTGGGTTATTGGTTCTAGTTTTATTCCTATTTTGTTTAGTCTTCTAGTTGTTTTTATCATTGGTTTAAATAATTTTATATTATTGATGTTAGTTGATTTTTAGATATATATTTCGGTTATTGAATTTTTAATTTATAAACTTGAATTTAATTTTTAGTAATGGTTATTGTTTGTTTGAATTTTATTTCGTTTAATTTAATTATGTCCGGCTAGATTATATTTGAGAGGAGTTATTCTTAGCGTCAATGGGTGAATATTTTAATTCGTTATGGATGAATTCTTGTGATTGATAATAATTAACGAGTGTTTTAAAGTTTCAAATTATTTTACTTCGATTGATGTCGTTGATGTGATATGTATTGAGTATGCACATAACATGCTCGACTAAATGCCGTAAAATAAATTGATTAATTTTCGTACTAATATTTCCAAATTTTATCGATCTCAAGAAATTCATACTAAATTTATTTGCAAAGTCCAATTAGGGATGCCAATAATACCCACGAACCCGATACCCGATGGAGACCCGACATAAATGGACGGGGATTACCCGACTAAATGGGTTCGTGGGTAGGGTATGAAGGTAAATTTTAAAACCCGACATGGGTATGGGTCGGGTGTGGGTTTTACTACAATACCCATACCCGACCCACATACCCATTAATTTTCTTTAAAAATTATAGAATTTAAAATAAAAATGATTGTTTAAAAAAAATAAAAAAAATAAAAAAAAATAGAACCCAAATATCTATTGACATTGTTATCATCTAAACCTTAATATGTTTAAACTATTGACTTTGTTAACGTCTAAAAAATTGTTCAAATTCGCTTGTATAATTTCAACATATAACAAGCTTTTTTCAACTCAAATTCAAGTGAAGCCCAATATTTAATTGATTCAAGTTAATCCGGAGCACCTATAACCTATTTATAGCCTAAAAAAATAATAAAAAAATAAATAATTAGTAATGGATTTTAAATGGGTATAGAAGCAAACCCGCCTCCGACCCGCACCCAACCCGCACCCGACCCGCAATTTTTAAATGGGTATATGGGTAGGGTATGGATGTTGTAAATATTTAGTGGGTAGGGTACGGGTTTGGCAAACCCGACCCATACCCGACTCATTGCCATCACTAAGTCCAATTGATAGCGAAAGAATAACTCCACTCAAATTTTCCTTTCAATGCAATTTAATTATATTCTCTCCAATTTCATTTTAGAACAATTGAAATCATAGTTTAGGTTTCGAATTTAGCAAATATTACGATACCAATAAAATCCCTAGGAAGAATGACCCTGGATTATTGCTAGGCTATAACTTGACCCCTTTATACTTGGAGGGTAGATTTTACATCGAGTCAATAGCAGACGATGAAAAAACTACAAACATACTTAAAATATGTGGATTACTTAAACAAGAGACTAAAAGAAGGAAACTAACTAAAGACAATTAGCTATTAAAAAATTATATTACCAGGAGCAGAACCAAGAGCAGTCAGAGGACTGTTTGATCAGGGACTTATTCAATGCATCTATCTTAACAAAGATATGAATGAGGTATCACTATTATCTAATCTTATAGACATACTTTGGAATTACTAAAGCAGGGAAGATTTATGTCATGATTTACTCAATCATCCCAAAACTTGTTGATGAAGTTTATCTAAAGGTAGAACATATTATAAAACTAACAGTAACTAACAAAGCAATCTGTGGAGAACTAGAAGTTAAGCCATTTAACAAAGAAGATCCAAGCTATTTTGGGACTCAAAGTCATGCTCATGTATACAAAACTTAGAAATGCCCTTACACAATCAAATGTTTGGGTATACAAATCTAATGATGATAAACTATTGATGTACAATATTGGAAGAGTTAAGCAAAATAATAGTCAATTATGGAAATTAAAGGAATATGGTTAGAATATACTCATCAACAATTTAGATCTATGTCAAGAAGCCTATGACCATCTATATCAACTAGTGGAAATGGAGACAGGTTACAAATGTAAAGTTTTTGGGGACCACTTCAATTACAACAAAGATGAGACATATCTTGTATGATATGGATTATTGAAGGCATGAGGTACAAGCCCCTGTGAAACTTTAGAAAAAGAAGTAGAAATTATTGTAATCTTATCTTTACTTTATCTACTTTTATTATAATCCATACATGTAAAAGTTGAGGAATCTTATCTTGTCCCTAAACTTATCTTTTAGCAACTATAAGAAGAGGAGCCCCTCCTTATTGTAAGACATCCGAAAATCATAATCAGTTCTTATGATCAATAAAGAAACATAGAAAAATTATTGAAATTGGACCCTTCATCCCAAGAAACATTAATACATACACATTTAAGAATTGTGATACGAGAATGAATTATGTGAACTTGCATAATTTGAACTGTCTAGTTAACCTGTATTATTTGAATTCTTTGTATAGGAATCAGATCTTCAATTCCCTTCACCATTATCAAATTATGATAGATACTGATAGTATGGAAGCAAATGTAATAGAATCAGAGAATTATGTTAAGGTTAATGATGAAATCATAATGGAAGAGACCGTTAGAGACCATTGGCTTTAAAGAATTTTGCACTTGGAAGTTATGTCAGTGGTTTTGTTATATTATAGTGTCTAGGATATTTTAACATGACATTTAACTTGGATTCACTGTTATGTCAATGATTTTGTTAAAGATTGAATTGCTCGCGCTGGGAAGCCACAGTCGAGGGGATTTGCAAAAGCTACTATTAACCTTTGCATTTTTTTTAAACTTACAATTTTTAATTGCTTATGTTGTAAAAATGTTGTTATCGCAAAGATTGAATTGCTTGTGCGGGGAAATTGTTGTTATTGCTAAGTATGGCACCATCTTGAAAATTGCAATTATGTTGTCCACAATTTTATTTTTCCTTACCTTGCATTGGTATAAAATCTCAATTTGGATTCTGGCTTAGTTTACTACGGACAACACATACAATTTGAAATGAAATATTCGAAACATAGATCTTTCAGGACATATCCGCTTTGTGCATATTCGTTCTTTTACTAAGAAACTTTTGTTGCGTATGTTCAAATGCATTAGAATTGAGGTTGATTTGTTGGCAAGACCTGATAATTTATGCAAATAATATCAAATAAACTAACAATTAGGTGGCTAGGCATGATGAATGATAACTTAGCTCTGTGATGTCTGACTTGCATGCTTTCATTGATAGTGTCTTTTAACACGTTAAATAACATAACAATTAAAATACAAACTACTTAAACAGACATCAATATCTTACTTAATCATCCCATAGAAGGTGTTGTCCTTGCAATTCACAACATTACAGAAAAAGACATCATAACAAAGGTTCAAATAGATACATTTTATTCTTACTAAACTAAAGCTGAATCGGCTACCTTGACTTTAATCTTGTGAAAAGTTACGTTAAGGGCTACCTTAACATCTTTCTCCTTTGCAATTCGAGCTGCGGTATTGAAAATGTGTGCCAACTCTTCCATTTCACTACTTTTTCTAGTCTCATTTGAAATCTTGCTAAAAAATGACCCGCATTCTCTTCTCCAGTTGGATGAGCCTTTTGGGTGTTCGTCTCCTTTGGCTTCAAATGTTGGCCCACCTGAAGTACTTACAATCTTCCACAATGCATGAGTAGAATAGCCTTCCCATGCTTCATTTGATGTGGACTACCTGCATCAACTTGACTAATCCCTTCCCACGTGTTAGGCACTATCATGCTTCATTGGGCAATCCCACTGGTAGTACCCAACATTGAGACTTGAACCTAGGACGTGTACTTATTAAGATGAGAGTGGGTGAGCCAGCTCCAAAATTCAAGTAGATATGTTGAATATTAAACCCTAGAAACCGATTCCGCTTCAATCTTTGGGAGATATTCAGAATTACCTTAGGAATTGGTTGAGGAGCCCACTCTGACGTCGAACCAGATGCCAAAATTGTACCCATCACAATTTGGAGATTTTGGATTTTAGGGAAAAAGTTTTGATGCACACTAGGTTCTAATGATTTTTGAATTGAGATTCGGGTTCATCAGAGTATCCGACTTTTTTGAAATATTTGGGTAAATTGAGGGTATTTAAGTAATTACAGCGGGAGTTGTCCACCGATTTGTTCAAATGGGGTTGTTCAAGTAGCATAAAAAATGGGGTTATTGAGATAATCTACATTAAGTTTTGGGTAATTGGTACAAAACGTCCCTACGTTTGACATGTATTGTGCAAATCATCCTAACGTTGTGAGTTTTGGCACTAAACGTCCCAATGTTTACATTTTTTTGCTGAAGACATCCCTTATGTTACATTTAACATCCCTTCACCATTAATTTGATATTTCACCTTAAACATTTAATCAAGAGCATTTTGGTAAAAAAAAGTGAATCCACTTATGTTTCCCAAACAAGGCTTATATTTCATTAATCAAAAAGCCAAAACCACACCAACGGAACCCAAAGACGGCACGTCGTCTACATAGCCAAAAACCCACTGCCAACCAAACCCAAAATATCCGATTGCTGCCTCTTCACACGACTCCACGACCGAAAATCGAAGGTAACGAGGGAGTAGTTGTACATTTCATTTTTTAGTTCCTTATTTTCTCCCATATTTCTTGATTTAACTGACCTTCGAGATGGGTGCTCACTGTCGTAATTTTTTTGTTCTTCATTCATGTTAAACAACTTAAAATTATCATCATTTGAAGATGTCTACCCCTATTTTGAGAGACCCAGATGATAATCTACCCATTTACAGCGAGTTCAATATTCTATTGTTCAAATGAATGTTTCGGTAATAATGGGTTTGTTGTTCAAATATTCTAACATTCATCACGATTAAATTGGCGTTACAGTAATAAAAACATCTGAGTATATCGTCCAAAAATCTTCCATTCATCAGGGTTAAATTGTTGTATTCACTGTTTTGTGCATGCAGGTGCTAATTCAACATTTTTCATGGTTGGACTCCATTATAGTGGCCAATTCTATGATAAGCCTAATAATGTGATTTATGGAGGGTTTGTGATGTTCCTGGACTTATGTCATGCTGCATGGTTCACGAGAGGTAATTTGTTGAAATTCCTACGAATTGTGGGTAATAAAAAGCAGTTTAAGTTTTATTAACAAAAGCAAGAAATGAGTATAGGTAAGGGGTTGAGGAAGTTGGAGTTTGAGGCCGACATTAAGGAGATGCTTCGTGATAGGATTGACTATCCAGTAGCTGTGGTATACGTGGTATCAATGCCATTACTTGGAACATCTGCATTGCCACTGCATGCTTTAACATTTTCGTTGACATGCTTGAAGATTGTTATGTTCCTCATATGAAAGAGAACAATCGCGAACAACCTAAAAATAATTGGTCTAAGTTTTTCTTCCATGACATTGGTGGTGAAGATGTGTGGTCACAGTTTGAAGAAACCCTTCAGTATGATGGTGTAGGAAATACCGAGGTGGATGAGGGTGATGTTAGAGTTGGATATGAAAGTGAACAACAAAGAGAGGGCGATGAAGTAGAAGGTCTCGTAGAATCTAATTATGAGATGGATGAGGGTGACATGGCTACTTCTCAAGTTGAGAATCGATCATTCAATTTCGATTTTGGATTTAGTGCATCAGATGAACAACATATGAGGGATTCAGATACTGACTATGGTGCTTCTAATGAGCTAGAGATTATTGATAGCGATGAGGAGATACATCTGAATTCTTCAAATGATCCATTAATCAACGTGAAGACTGATATTAATGATCCTGTTTTTAGAAAAAGGTAAGTACTTCAACTTCTACCTCAATTTAATTGTTTTTCTTGTTGAAATTATATCTTTAGAATCTTGAATCTTGTAGGTATGACATTCGAATCAAAGGCTATACTGAAGGCTGCAATAACTTCACATTCAGTTAGATGCAACAGGGAAATTAAATTAAAAAAAGATGATGTTGTTCGATTGAGAGCCAAATGTAAGGGAGATTTCCAATGGATGTTATATGCTACCAAGGAGCATACAAAGACAAATTTTGTGATCAAGACTTTTATCACTGACCATACTTGTGCTATAGTTTATAAGAACTTCAGAGTTAGCTAGACGTTATTAGCTGATAGATACTTATCTGAATGGAGGGTTGAACCAAAGATGCAAGTGAGCACATTCATGGAACGTGTGAAAAAGGAAGGGTTAGGTGACATCTCTCCTTGACAAGTCTACATGGGTAAGCATCTTGCACTCAAGAAAATTAGGGGGACTATCATGGAGCATTACAAATTATTATGGGATTATTGCCAAGAGTTGAAGAGGAGAATTCAAGAGGTTATACATTTGTCTTGGGGCATTAAAGGAAGGGTTCCATAGAGGTTGTAGATGGGTGATTGGGGTAGATGGGTGTTTTCTGAAAACAGAGCATGGTGAGCTGTTATTAACTGTAGTTGGGGTTGACGGTAATAATGGTATGTATCCTGTGGCTTATGCAGTAGTGGGAGATTGAGAACGGAGACAACTAGAGGTGATTTTTGGAGTTGTTGAGGGATAACTTAGGTATGCACAACAATCATGGGTGGATATTCATTTTGAATAAGCATAAGGGTTTGGTCAATGCAATTGAGGCCTTGTTTGAATATTCAGAGCATAGAACATGTGTTAGACATCTATACAATAATTTCAGTGCCTCTCACAAAGGTCTGATGTTGAAGAACATACTTTGGGATGTAGCTAGAGCAATTACTGTACCACAGTGGAGTGAGCACATGAAAAGGATGTTGGACTTGGACCCGGCTGCATACAAATGGCTTGAAGGTAAATGTGCATCTCATTGGAGCAAATCTCATTTTAAAGAGTGCAATAAAAGTGACATGTTATTGAAAAATTAATGTGAATAATTCAATAGTACAATAGTGAATGCAAGAGAGAATCCCATCTTAACAATGCTAGAAGAGATTCGAGTTTATTTGATAAAGAGAATTGTGTGCTGCAGGGAGTATTGTGATAGATGAAAAACTGTAGCAGGCCCTAGAATCCAAAAGATACTTGATAAGAACAGTATACTTGCACGGGTGGAATGGGCTGAATATGCAAGCTATGAAAAACTTCAAGGCATAATTTAGGTAGTGTACTACATGTTGTTGACCTTCGAGCAAGGACTTGCACATGTTGTAGTCGAAAATTAACAGGAATCCCTTGTAGCCACTTGATTGCATCCTTAGTCACAAGGGGCTTTACCATAACTGATTACGTAGATCCAATCTACAAAAAGGAAGCATACCTTATGACATACACTCCATCCATTTCTCCCATCACAGGTCTAGACTTGTGGTCTGACCCAAGTTTTTACCCTCTCATTCCACCATTTTACAATAAAAGGTCTGGGAGGCCGAAGAAAAATAGAAGAAAGGAGCAAAATAAAGTGGGTTCTTCAAGTCAGAAGAGGCCAAGAAGCACTACAAGCACTCTGGAGAGCACAACATGAGATCAAACCAGTTCACGCAGAAGGGGTATGGTGATGATATGTACGAAGTTTACGCTAAAAGGTCTGGGAGGCCGAAGAAAAATAGAAGAAAGGAGCAAAATAAAGTGGGTTCTTCAAGTCAGAAGAGGCCAAAAAGCACTACAAGCACTCTGGAGAGCACAACACGAGATCAAACCAATTCATGCGGAAGGGGTATGGTGATGACATGTACGAAGTGTGGTGAGCCATGACACAATAGGAGGAGTTGCAGAGGGGCACCACCACCTGCACGAAGCTAGAGAATTAGGACATTTTTTGCTTATTTTGCAAGTTTCTTATCCTGGAATTACCAATTTTGTCCTCTTTTTTGTTCAATGCACATGTAGTGCTTAGCTTTGTTTCCAGATGTATTTTGGTAAAGATAATTTACTACTTTTTTGTTTGGAATTATCGAATTGTGTATTGTAGCCCTTAGGCTGTTGTGTATGTATGGTGATTGTAATTCATATGCCTTCTTTAACAAGTTGGAGAAAGGAAGAAGAAAGGGATACTATACGCCAAATTTTTTTAGAGGTAGGGCTAGTTTATGCAAAACGTGTTAAAGGTAGGGATGTTTATCGTTATAAATCTTAAAAGATTGGGACGTTCTTCATCAAAATTATTTAAACATCGGGATGTTGGGCACCAGGTTTGTTTCAAGCTACCTTCCCTCTTCTTCAACTTTCTTTTTCGTCATTTCACCACACATTCAGCTTGAGATGAGAAGAGTCATTGAAACACCTCCAATTCTTTCCATTTTATCTTGTAGTCGTTATTTTTATGGTGAGTAGGTGACTCTCTGCAAGTTTTTACATTATTTTTTTAAAGTAAAATACTTATGAATTAATTTTTTAAATAATATATACTGGCAGTTAAGAATTGAGGCGGGAAATGCAATATAAGTGGGTTAACTTTTTTTTTGACGAAAATGCCCTTGATAGTTTTAAATGTTTAAGGTGAAATATCAAATTAAAGGTGAAGGGATGTTAAATGTAACAGAAGAGATGTCTTCAACAAGAAAATATAAACGTTGAGACATTTAGTGACAAAAATCACAATGTTGGGGTGATTTGCACAATACATATCAAACGTAGGAACGTTTTGTACCAATCACCCTTAAGTTTTACTTGACATAAGTATAGACTCATCAAGTTAGATTCATTATAGGCTAGCACTAAGGCTTTGACAAACAGTTTATGACAATTATAAATATAAATACCAACATGATAACATTTCGTTTGATCCATTTTTTGAAAAGCTAGGACCAAGGCTTTGACAAACAGTTTATAACAATTATAAATATAAATAGCGACGTGATAACATTCGTTTGATCCACTTTTTGAAAAGTCAAAAATAGTGGGGGAAAATATTTGACCAGCCGAAATTGTTCTTTTAAAAAAATTGTACAATAAGATTTTGTCATGTGGCTGTTTATCTAGATCTACAATCTATTTACAATTTACATCTACAATTTACAATCTATCTACATCTACAATATATAAAAAGGGAGAATGAAGGAGAAACATTTGAATACCCGTTTTACCCTTATATATTTAAATATATACATAATATACCATTACCCCTCATTTAATAGCATTAAATAATTCATTACATTAATTTATTATTTAACAATTTACAATATTATAATATAATTTCATATTATTATACCATTCCATTTATTTAGTATTACAAAAAAAAAAAAGGAAAAAAATATTTCATCTTTTAATAAATATTATTATGACTATAATATAATAATATAATACATTAAACATTTCATCAAAAATTTTAAAATTTCATATTTTACATGTATACGTAATAACCACACATTTATCCCTTATTTAATAACATTTAATAATTCATTACATTAATTTATTATTTGAATATTTATAACTTTATAATAAAATTTAATATTATTAAATATTCTCATTTATTACATTGACAATTTACAATATATCTATATCTACAATATATAAAATTGGTGGATTTTGGAGAAATTTCTTTATTATCTAATATACCCTCAATTATTATTTAATATATACATACATATCTACAATACATAAAGAGGATATAATACCCACGATGAACATATATTATGATGTACACCGTGGATATGATGTTGATCATATCCCGACCTACTTTTCTGAGACATTTGTCAACATCATGTCCACAATGAACACCAAAACACATGTTTACTGTGGACATTATATCATTTTTGATACAATACATAAATACAATATATTAAAGTTGAGAGGAGTGAGAGATTTTTAATTTTTAATTTTACCCTAAATATTTAGGTGGCGTTCTGTTTGTATTTTATTTTGTATTTTCATTTTTGAAAATGTTTTGCGTTTCCTGTTTTTATTTTTATTTTCAAATTTGCTGAAAACACATTTTGTTTGTCATTTCTGAAAACTGTTTTTGAAAATGAAAAGCTGGAAAACACGTTCTGTTTGAAATTTTGTTGAATACTACTTAAACTATTTTTAATTAATTTGCTTGCAGAATACTACTGGCTCAAACTCAAATTTCCTTTCACAATACATTGAAAACATGATTACCTGCAACACACTAATATGGACACTAAGAGTCTATATTAACACAACTTGGTCAGGTTCGGGATTTGAGGAGACTCTGGTTCTATTAAAATCCAGAAAATGCAAGTTCTTTCAAAATCATCAGAGTCCATTTATAACGGCATTTTTTGAAATATAATAACAAGAATTCTCACTTAATTTTTTTTTGTAATGTTGATATTGAATTCAATAAAACTTTATTTAGGCTTAGTTCTAAGTTATGATAATTCTCCAAAAAAAAAAAAAAAAAAATTAGGTTTAATTCCAAGCTAGGATAATTCTCTAAAAAAAAAAAAAAAAAAAAAAAAAAAAAAAAAAAAAAAAAAATTTAAGCTTAGTTCCAAGTTAGGATGATTCTTAATATTTAAAAAAAAAAAAAAAAAAATATCAAAATGCGTTTTCCACGTTTTTAACATTTTTTTTTATTGAAATACACATAAAACGCCCAAAACGAGGTTTTGAGTGTTTTGCGTTTTGTGTATAATTTTTATTTTTTCGTTTTCCAAAATGAATTTTCGAAAATGGTAAAGAGAACGCGTTTTTAGAGTTTTCGAAAATAAAAATAGAAAACGACCACAAAACAGCAAAGAGAACATGGCCTAAATTTTTAATGTACCACTTTGAAGAGCTCATAATATATATATATATATATATATATATATATATATATATATATATATATATATATATATAATATTATAAGGGGGAGTGAGAATTTACTGTTCAAATTTGGTAGTCTTTAAGGGCATGTTTGGCTTGACATCTATAGTTCTAGCTAATCTTACTTGTGTTATAATAGTAAGCCCTTATTTGTGTTTTATTGATTTTTTTCTTTTTTTGGTCAACCTTGTGAGTTCAAATGAATTCTTAATAGGAATTTCTTGATATCAATACGAAGTTCCCACACAATGCATTACCTTATTATTTTCGAATTATAAAATCTTAAATTTTAGTAAAAAAAAAAAGCCATTTTAAATGATCAATTCACAAAGTATTTTTCATTCTTTTCATAGGTAACTTTCGTCTCATTTACGACTTATACACTTTAGAATTAAGTTTTTACTATACCACGTCTAAATGCCCATAAAAAACACAAACTTGCCTTTTCAAAATCCATCTTTCATATGTGGTCGCCTCTTATTTTATCTTTTGTTGTTGTTGTTGTTGTTGTTGTTGTTGTTATTATTATTATTATTTGCTTTCTTTGTTTGATCTACTTTGTAGGCTCAAATAAAGTCATAATAATAAGATCTTGATATCAAATATAAAGCTCTAGTACTTTACCACATTATATTTGAGATTACAAAATCGTCAATGTTTGCATAAGTTATAGCTATTTAAAATGGTTCATTAACAAAGTATTTTTCATTTTTATTTTTCACGAGTCAACTTGAGGGTAATTTGTGAAATATGCACTCTAGACAAAGCTAAATTCTTAATGTACCACTTCGAAGAGCTCCTAAAAACCTACAAATTTTCCTTTTCAAAATCATATAAAGACTTTCAAAATAAGATGAACATCCATCCAAAAATGACAGCTCATTTTATTTAAAATCTTTGTGGTTACCGGTCCTTAAATATCTATTTTTCGATTTTCCTTTATGGTTTAACTTTTGTTCCATTTTCAAAACCATGTATATATTAGATAAAATTGAATTTTTAATATACTACTCAAAGAGCTCTCAAAATTTACAAATTCTTCAAGATTATATAATAATCGAGAAATCATAATTATATGTTACTTTTGATTGTTCATGTTCACATCCATAAACACTATTATATACATAACTACATACACTATTCGTACATTGCACAAGCTAAACTAGCAATGGTAAAAGAGAATTAAATTATATAAAAAGTTCCCAAGCATGTTGAGCAAACCTAAAATTAAAATTTAAACCTATTTTTTTATTTACACATTTTGTAGGGAACATACTACAATTCATTTATTATTGACACATTCACTCATCTGACTTTAATTAAAGGCAAAGTTATTTTATTTCGAGAAATTAATGTCCATTTTATTTCTAGTCTCCTCTTCTAATTTAACTTAAAAATCACATGAAGCCCCCGTGCACCTCTACCTAGTGCAAACATAGTGGTAATTACGTCTTACCATGTTTTTAAAATTAACAATTCAAACAACAAGTTTCTAAGTTTTTAATACACGAATCAGGTGCTAATTCATTTTAAATAGTAATATAACTTAATTACCTATACCCTATCTACCCAAACAATCTCTCCAATCTGTCAATCATTGGGAACGTGAAGAGAGCTCAACTTTAATCGGAGACCCATGTCACAGTTCCGGCGACCCATTTCACAATTCCAGGGAACCTGGTGGTAGAATTAGCGCATGTGGTCACCATAACCACCTTCATCGTGAAAAACGATGGAACAATCTATCAGATTTTAGCTTGGAGTCGCCACTTGTCATGGCAATATGGGAAAGCATTGAGAACATGGAGAGACCTCAACTTCAAGCGAATCATTTTCTGAAGTCTTAAACCCCTGGAGCTCCATAACCCGGACCTTGTTAAATGTGAGCAGATGCATCCTTTGGATTGAGATGGATGGCTTTCTCGGCTTCAGATTTAACTTCTTTGGGCTAGGGAGGAAGACATAGAATGATCTTTGGAAGCACCTGGCCTGGGAGAGGAGCTGGGCGCTGTGAACGAAGTGGTGCTTAGCTTGAAGATTGGCTCGACGACTGGCTGAAGCAATGGTACTGATCCAGTACAAGTTCAAAACCTCGCTTGGCATGCAGGTGAAATTACATCTGATCATTTTGGGGTTTGTTTGGGTAGGGGACATTGATGGTTTACTGGTCGTTGTGCGATGTGGTGGTTTTGTGACATGGTGACGATGGTGGTGCTATAATGTGCGGTCGTGTGGTGTGCGGCGATGGATTGTTTGTGTAATTTGGTGGTGGGGGCAGTGGCGATGGTTCTTTGGCGTGAGGTGACGGGTGGTGGTGGTGTGAAGGTTTCAGTTGTGATGGTGATGCGATGGTTTCAATTGTAACGGTAAGGTAGTTGTGTAGTGGTTTTCAATGGTGGCGGTGGTGAGATGATTGTTTATTGGTGGTCACTAAGGTCATACATACAAGTCACAGATCACATGTTCAAATTACAGGTCACATTTCACATATCTCAGTTCACATGTTCGAGTCACAAGCCACATTTCAAATAACAGGTCACCACATATTGAAGTCACGGGTCACATGTTTATATCACATGTTTAAGTCACAGATCACATGTCCAGATCAAACATTCAAATCACATGTCATATCTTCAAGTCACATAACACATTTCATAGGTCACATTACATCGTCACATATCACAATTCATTCAATTACAGCATTTTAGGTCACATATGTCACGATTCTTTTAATGCATGTCACATGTCACACGTCACATTCCACATAGCACAGAGCGAAGAGAATTGGTGAAAAATGCAATATGTAAGTCACATATTTTATTTTTCATTGATTTTCACAATTTTTTAATTTATATATATATATATATATATATATATATATATATATATATATATATATACACACACACACAAAAACATAAATTTCTTTGTGTGTATCTTCAAGATGTGGTGGTAAGTCAAAGACGACGACAGTACGCCAAAGATGGATGGCGACTGACAACGCTCCGCAAGTGCACGGGTCGCGCAAGTAATAAAGTGGATTTTAAGTCCAAGTATCGATCCCACAGAGATTGTTTTAAATCGTATTTTAGATTACTACCTTAACCGGAACGAGAAATTGTTTGAATTTGAGAATTTTGAATTTTAAACTATACTAAAGATTAAACTAAGAAAGCGAGAAAATTTGATTTATAAAAACTTATGAAATAAACATGTTAGAATTGTGATTCCACTTTGTTCCATCATCCATATTTTGAATTAAACATTTAACGACAATTTATGGGAAATTGAAAATCCATGTTCCTTATGCTTTTAAAACTCTCTTTCGAACGGTGAATTAAAACATTTTTCTCTAACGAATTTGACTATATTTCTATGACAAATCCAAACCTATAGAAAAGCATTATCGATTTATGAACACTTTTTGGGATTACACAAAGTATAGGGGTACATTTTTATCCCCTATCGAACCTTGTGGCAATTGACTCAAGTCCAATAATTTCCTACTTTTTCGAACATATAAAATTATCACAAACATCAAATAATTATGCGTCCACAATTATAGATGAAAATAAATACACAATCAATTGCTCAAACCCATAAAAAGCTTAAATTAAAATACTAAATCAAAACATGGAATCCGGTAAACAAAGTATCATCACAATTCCAACAATTAAAAACCTAGCCTAAATACATTATTGAAAATAAATCACAAGAAGTATGAAAAGATGTCACCCTATTCATCTCCTTGATCCTTGTTCTTCAATCTTGAATTTGGCCTCCTTTGGATCCCCTCGCAATTCGACAGCGTTTTGGTATGAATTATGAACATTGGGAACCCTTAATTTCGTGCCCCAAGCCAAGTGTTTATAGATGTTCATGAGAATTAGGTTAATTGTGGGGAACACTGCTGAATTTCGCTCAAAAAGCCCAGCTGAGGCCCAGTGGAGACTACCGTGCGGCCGCACGGTTCAAAAACACGCGATCGCATAACTCTGCAGGTAAACTTCAGTCGCCTATTTTTTTGACCGTGCGACCGCACGGTTATACGGTTTAATGCAATTTCTGACTTTTAAATGTTACAAGTTGGTCCCTGTCTTTTAATTTCACAGCAAGTCCTCCAACTTCCGATTGTTGCAATTTAGCCCCTGAACTTCTGATTTCTTCCAAATTCGACTTTTTTCTTCAAATTAGCTATTTGATTGACTGCATCAATTCTTGATTTGCTCACTTTGACACTTTTTACATCCAATTGCTCAATTTTAGCTTCAATTCCTTTATTTTCTCAACTTTGGGATTATTTCTGAAATGTAAACAAATAACACAAAATAAATAGCAAATATTCTAAAACAAACTTATAAAATCCTAATTTTAGGATAGAAATAAGTGTATAAAATACACTTATCAACACCCCCAAACTAGAGCTATTGTTCGTCCTCGAACAAAATAAAACTAAACTATAAATGTAAAAAGGCAAATTAAATAAAAAAAATATGTTTTTGTTTTTTGTCAACTTATTTACCATGCGCTTCAACAATCCAAATTGACGATTCACTTTTGACAAAGAAATATGAACAACATAAAATATTTTCATTCATCCGATGCTCAACTTCATTGTGTGTGTGTGTATAGCCAAAATCAACCGCAAACTTATGCAAAAATAAACTTGACAATGTGTGACTTTTTATGCAAAAGTAAGCCTGAATCCCATGTGGTCAATAATGATTTTCTTTTGATTTTCCTTACCCTCTCATGGATGAGCACAACCTTACTGCTTTTCTCTCATATCCCGAGGTCTTTCCTATGATGTGGTTTCTAAACATGTATAAATTGCATTTTTCCACACAAGGCAGTTAGGAGTAGACAAGTATGCACGATAGACCAAGAGTAATTAACAAAGTGTAAGGAATTTCAACCAACAAAGCTTATACCATTTTATTCTATTTTTCTTTCATATGAACGACTTTTTCTTTTAATGTCCTTGTCTTTTACCATCTCCGTGCAATACTTTTCATACTTGCTTTCTATATGACCCCTGTAGCGAGATTTAGGTCGGCAGCTCCCAACTCAGTTGAGCTTAGGGTACCAGGTTCAGAGAACCCCTCAGACTTAATTACCCGAGTCATAAAGGCTTAAATAGAAAAGTTAAAGATGTTTTAACGTCTTATGTGTAAGTCCACTCTCCGTACTTGCTTTCTAGTTGACCCCTGTAGCGAGCTTTAGGTCGGCAGCTCCCAACTCAGTTGAGTTTAGGGTACCAGATTCAGAGAATCCCTCACACTTACTTGCTCGAGTCAAAAAGGCATTTGAAGAGCGGAATAAGACCTTTAGCATTTTTTTGTTTTTATGCTGGTTTTTATGGTTTATACCCGTTGATTGAAACCCTTTACACTAAAGATGTAAAATTAAAAAGTTCAAATCCTCAATCTACCAATGCACACTCAATCTAACCTTCCCACCCCCAAACTGCTTCTTGAGTAGTTTGGTTCTACAGTTCAGGTCGGGATCTAATTACTTAGGGTTTGGGATTTTACAGTCAGTTCTATGTTCAAAGTGCACAAGTTTACCCCACAAATATCAAGCATCTCCTTACACAAGTCATTATTTGAAATTGGCTATGTGCTCCAATTTGATTAAAGTCTTACATGGATGAATGTTTAAGAAAAATTTTGTTCTCATGTTGTCCAATTTTCTAACTAAAGCACAAAAGTCAAATCAAATCATGTCATAAGCAATAAATAAGTCAGCAAAAATTTTCAAATTTTTCACTTTTTATGATTTTTTTTTTTCAATTTTTCAATTTTTTATGAATTTTCTACCCAAAATCGAATGAATGCGTATATGAAAGCACATGAATGAGATTCCCACCCCCAAACTAGAATCATACATTGTCCTCAATGTATTCAAAATAAATAAAGAAAATAAACACAAAAAGAACAAAGAGGGTTAATGTACTTCCCGAGTTTGGAGAGTTGGTGTTCCCATTTTTGAAGCTTTGACTTGAATGTGTTGTTGGATGAAATGACCCCTTACTTCATTTTCCATGTTTGGCGTGCATTGTCCCATGATGATATGTTCCTTGCAAATAAACATTAATGATCATTAGAAATATAATTTTCACATAGGAACTAAAGAAAATCAACACAACACACCCAAACTAGGACTTAGAAAAATTTTGAAAATTTTGAAAAATGGTCTACTACTGACTTTCAGCCCCTGACATCGCCTTGAAAAAGTGAAAATTTCCTGAGACATGTCACGGGCATATGAAAGTACATAACTTGGTCTACAACATATCAAAAATTCAGCAAATTTGGAGTTCATTTGGGTCATGAAAGGATGTGACAAAGTAGGTGACATGAAGCTGAAATTGGTGCAGTGATGCTGTGATGCCTTGCAATGAGGTGCATTGAAGTGCAAAGATGTTCATGTTGAGTTCCATGCCTTAAATGAGTATAAATAGTGATTGAATGATACAAAAATGATGTATAACATGTTATGAAGGTGATCATCCAAAAATAATTGCGAAAACTCGACAAAACATTCATTGTAACATTAATTCAAACACCTTACAGGCATATGAAGAAATCAATGGAGAACATAGAGTTGGGGACTTGAATTTACCCAAAATTTTTCACCTACAAATCACAATTCAATATCTCCAATCCTAGCCTAAACCCATCATCAACTATCTACAATTTTACAATTTACAAAAAGAATGAGGAACAAAAGATTATGCATGATTTTGTGAAATTGTGTAGAGATCCATACCTCTTGAATGTTTTTGATGCAATCCAAGAAATGAAATAGAGTTAAAATGATGTGCAAGTAATGGGGACTAATTGGGGACTCAATGTGGGATGATTTGGGGGAGGTAAAACGGGTGAAAGTGGTTAAAATGAGAGAATTCAACATATAAATTAATCTGCCGAAACTTTCCAGAAAAGTACCGTGCGACCGCATGGTGTTAATGGACAGTGACTTGAATTTTTTCAAAAAATGAGTTTTGGACCCTGTTTTCGACCCCTAAATGCCTTCTAATGCTTGCAACTAACCTCCACGCTATATGCTCATGTCCTAAACTAGGTTCTCATGTTGAAAAATTGTGATGATAAACAACAAAAAAAAATTGAAATGCAATTAAAGCTAAAAATGTTAAAACATGCAAAATGGAATACTAGAATTACTTAAAACACATAACAACTCAATGCACGCATTCTAAACATACTAGTGATCCTAAAATGCAAGGTCAAGCATCTAAACAACTAGAAAGTAATAAAAGCAATCAAAAGCAATAAACAAAACAAATAAAGAAAGGAGTTTGAGAAATTGGGTTGCCTCCCAATAAGCGCTTCATTTATAGTCTAGAGCTAGACTTTATGAAAATTAATTCAAGGGCACCTAAAGAAAGCTTTTGATGCCTTTCCCATCTTCTTTCTTTTGGATTTGTTCCACTCCTCATTTGATCTCCAAGACTCGAAACTGCCCATCTCCATATTATAGAACATGTCCTCATCCAATTCAAATTCAACTATGAAGACTTCCACCTCCTCATCAAGTTTAATTACAAACTCAATTACTTGGCAATCAACAAGGTCAAAACCATGTAAGTTGATTTTTTTCTCATTGATGTCCAAATCTCTATTTAGCTCTACTGTGATTTATTTTTCATCATCTTCAAGTGTTTCTTCAATAGTTGACTCATCTTTGGATTCAAAGGCAGGTTTTTCGTCAAACTCCACGGGCATTGGCGAGTCTTTCTTATGAACTTTCTCGAGTGGATTATATCCCCACCTTTTAAATTCACTCCAATACATGGAGTCTCCTAGCACCATATCACCTTCATCTATCTTGGCTAGCTTCTGATAGTATTTTGAAATTACCCTTTCACTCCACAGTGGAGGACCATCTCCCACTAGAACGATGTCCTCGTCCCAATCATTTGGTACACACTCATCAAAGAGCATGTGACTTGCATCCGACATGTCAATTGCTTGTTGTCGGCATTTCAAGTATTCTTTAAACACTAAGAGTTTTGGTGTGACCCAAATATTGCTCGCATCCAAGCACTGTCCATTACAATATATTTTGGAGCAAAATTCACAACCTGTATATTCTCCAAACATGTCTTCATAGTCCATGTTGAAATCGTTCATTGCAAGCCAATGGTAGATTCAAATATACCTCGAAAAAAAACCAAACATAGGAAGGCTTAAAATTGTGGTGGATAATCCAAAGTAACAAAATAAAAACAAAATAAAATAAAATAAAATACTACAAAAAAAAAAAGTAAAAAGTCCGAATTAGTGAAAGTAATCTAAAAATAAATTTAAACTACAATCCCCGGCAACGGCGCAAAAAACTTGACAACGCTCCGCAAGTGCACGGGTCGCGCAAGTAATAAAGTGGATTTTAAGTCCAAGTATCGATCCCACAGAGATTGTTTTAATTAGTATTTTAGATTACTACCTTAACCGGAACGAGAAATTGTTTGAATTTGAGAATTTTGAATTTTAAACTATACTAAAGATTAAACTAAGAAAGCGAGAAAATTTGATTTATAAAAACTTATGAAATAAACATGTTAGAATTGTGATTCCACTTTGTTCCATCATCCATATTTTGAATTAAACATTTAACGACAATTTATGGGAAATTGAAAATCCATGTTCCTTATGCTTTTAAAACCCTCTTTCGAACGGTGAATTAAAACATTTTTCTCTAAGGAATTTGACTATATTTCTATGATAAATCCAAACCTATAGAAAAGCATTATCGATTTATGAACACTTTTTGGGATTACACAAAGTATAGGGGTATATTTCTATCCCCTATCGAACCTTGTGGCAATTGACTCAAGTCCAATAATTTCCTACTCTTTCAAACATATAAAATTATCACAAACATCAAATAATTATGCGTCCACAATTATAGATGAAAATAAATACACAATCAATTGCTCAAACTCATAAAAAGCTTAAATTAAAATACTAAATCAAAACATGGAATCCGGTAAACAAAGTATCATCACAATTCCAACAATTAAAAACCTAGCCTAAATACATTATTGAAAATAAATCACAAGAAGTATGAAAAGATGTCACCCTATTCATCTCCTTGATCCTTGTTCTTAAATCTTGAATTTGGCCTCCTATGGATCCTCTCGCAATTCGACATCGTTTTGGCATGAATTATGAACATTGGGAACCCTTAATTTCGTGCCCCAAGCCATGTATTTATAGATGTTCATGAGAATTAGGTTAATTATGGGGAACACTGCTGAATTTCGCGCAAAAAGCCCAGCTGAGGCCCAGTCGAGACTACCGTGCGGCCGCACGGTTCAAAAACACGCGGTCGCATGACTCTGCAGGTAAACTTCAGTCGCCGATTTTTTTGACCGTGCGACCGCACGGTTATACGGTTTAATGCAATTTCTGACTTTTAAATGTTACAAGTTGGTCCCTGTCTTTTAATTCACAGCAAGTCCTCCAACTTCCTATTGTTGCAATTTAGCCCCTGAACTTCTGATTTCTTCCAAATTCGACTTTTTTCTTCAAATTAGCTATTTGATTGACTGCATCAATTCTTGATTTGCTCACTTTGACACTTTTTACATCAAATTGCTCAATTTTAGCTTCAATTCCTTTATTTTCTCAACTTTGGGATTATTTCTGAAATGTAAACAAATAACACAAAATAAATAGCAAATATTCTAAAACAAACATATAAAATCCTACTTTTAAGATAGAAATAAGTGTATAAAATACACTTATTAGTGACGACGATTTTTCGAAGGTCACGATGATGATGTGATTGTGACAATACTGTGTTGGTGTTGGTGGTGCTGTTGGTGCTGTGGTGGTGGTGGTGGTTTGGTGGAGGAGGAGGTGGTGGTGGAGTTGGTGGGGACGATGCTAAGTAACAAAATGTATGTTTAATTTTATTAGCACATGATGTTTGAAGTTTTAAATTGGTTTCTTTAATTTTGAAATATGCTAGTGTAACCACATGATTTGTGTATTTTTTCCTTATTATTATTATTATTATTATTATTATTATTTATTGAGAAAATGAGGTGTAATTTTCTGAAGTCTTAAAAATATACATATTGATCTATGTGGGCAGATAAAATATATAAAAATCAAAATTTGTTAATTTTCAATTGTATCACGTTGCCAGCCTATTTTCTTTTGAAAATTAAAGTTGGTGCATCCATCCATGCTTGATGCTACTATTATATAACATAAATAATTATAATGTTAGTTGTACGTGATAGTGTACATATTGACAATGTGAAAGAAAGAGAAAAACGAAATTAAATGAAAGCCGATAAATATAATACAAATGATCAAACTCTACACAATCTATATATATAATTTTTCCCGCCAAAATCAACAGGTATTTTACCTTTTTTTAATTTTTTTGGAAATTAATTTGTTATCTGTTATTGATAATGTCGTTGCCAGATGAATGCGTCTTGGAAATTTGGAATTCATGTGTATTGATATATGTGTACTTTAATTACTGTTTAATTAAAGGGACGACTACTTTTTTACACATATAAAAATTTTAAAATAATACTATATAATATTTAACATAATCAATAAATTGGTAAATGAGAATTGCTTTGTTTGGATAAACGTATTTACAGTCTATTTTTTGAGTACTATGCAGGCTTCATTTTCAATCTATAATATGTACAAAGTTGAACACTTGCCTACAACGTAAAATGTAAGTGATAATATTTTTCTATTTACATTGTTGAATCGTAATCTAGCTCCTCGTCTTCCTCTACCTCTTTTTTTTCGCAAAGCACATTAGCTATTATTGTCAAACGCAACAATAATTTTCAGCAAAATTGAGGTTATTTTGTTTACTATATATATTTAATTGCTCATAAGAGGCTTGAATAAAAACCTTACATAAAATATTTTGCTTTGTTTTCCATGTATGAATTTAAAAGGATGAATATTTATATAAAAAAACTGAATAAACTTACTCATTAATTCAACCGATCCACAAAAATTTATGGATTTAGATACAACTATATAATTTCCCTTCGGCTGCAATATTATCTATCAATAGATAATCTTTGAAATCCAGAAAAACCACCAATAATAGGGTCGTTAACATTAATTGAATAGATGAAATCTTCAATTTTGATTTCTTTCATATTTCTTTCTAGAAAAATTCACGAGGACAAAGGAGATCGAATACATATCCATGGTGTGGACAGCTCACGTTTGAAGAAATATGGGTTTGTGACTTTCAGTGATTGTCCAAATGGAGATTAAATGTGGGTGGTGTGTAGAATGTTCTATAATCTTGGTTGGTCGATTTTATGGGATAAATATGTTCGGATTTCGCCAATATTTTTTAGGATACCATAATTATTGTACAAAAGTAATTATTTTAAGTTGTTCCATTTAAAATTTTGTAATAATATATGTATTATTATTTTGTAATTTTGTCATTTACTAATGTTAAATAACAAATATTTTGTAATGCTATATACATCTGTAAGTGAAGTTGTAATTTGAGTTTATTATTTTCATAATTTCTTTTACAATATATATATATATATGTTTGTGTGTGTGTGTTCTACAATTATTGACATTATATACTCTGTATTAATAATCACGCATTTATTTGTTTTTTAACTATGTTAAAAGTTGTCTAATTTTATAATTAATATAAAATCATTTTTCCCCCAAATAAATGTAACGTTCATTTTCTACTGAATTAGCTAATTTCCCAAATGATTGGTCAATAGTTGTGTACGTTAATATACTTACTTATTTTATGTACGCGGAAATCATGTTGATATGTTGAATTTGAAATTTTATATTAACTATTTAATTATTTATTTATTTTTTTTAATTTTTTATATCATTAAAAATTGTGTATAAACTTAATTAATTTTAAAAAGAAAATTTGATTCATTAAATTCGTATTTGCATGAGTAAATTATACTCCATTCATTCTAAAAAAATAATCTTGTATATTATTTTTGTCTGTCCCAAAAATATAGTATTGCTTCCATATTGAGCATATATTAAAATTCTCATTTCCACATATACCCTTATTTAATATATCTTGGTACAATACACACCAACTACTTAACTATTGCATTTTTAATTTTTTTATGAAAAACGAAGTGAGTCTATTTAAAATAATAAATAAGGGATAAAAGATATAAATGGAAAACATTGATAAAATTTAATACCATAACTATACTAACTACCATTTCTTAATCCGTGTGAAAATAACCATAAGATTATCTTTTTTAGACGGAGGGAGTATGACTTTTCACATTTATACCTTACGTGCAAAGTACTATGATATCGGTGATCCACTATGAATATGTGAATATTGCGGGGTGCAAAGTTCTGGTATGGAGAAAGAGTTGGAAAACAATATAACACAAAAAATCTGAAATTCTCTGTGTTGTAATCAAGGAAAACTTCAGTTTTCGTTGATGCAAAAACCTCAAGCTAACCTCAATTGTTTTTGTGACTATATTTCTCCAATTTTTAATAAATAATATATATATATTTTTTTTTTTTAGTTTTTGTTATCATATTTCTCCAATTTTTAATAAATAAAAATAATATATTATTTGTTTAGTTTTTGAATATTTAAGATTTTCAATTTTTATTTATCTATTTATTTTTTGTTCCATGTAATGCACATGTGCGAATACTAGTGATGTATAAGTAACATTACTCTGTAAATGAAACAAATCCGTCCCATTAATTTTCTTGCTTAAATGTTCCAAGTATTTAACATTTCCATAGGAAGCAGGAACAATTTATTAAAAATCAATTATTTATTTATTTGCCTTTTTTTTTCTTTCTATTTTCTTAGATTCGATTTGGTGGAGAATGAAAATAGATTTTTAGCATATTTTGATAAAAGAAGATTAAATTTGTACTTAAAAAGTTTAGATCGTATAATACATGTGATTAAAATTAATAATTGACTTTAATTTAAATTTAAATTATAATCTTGAATTCTTAAGAATAAAGATGTTGCAGGAATTTAAAATTTTACTTTCAGTATTAGAAAAATATAAATATCATGTAGTCATCACATTTTCAAGGTTCCACCATAGAAAGCAATGTTGTTTGGTTTTTCGTGCCTAATTGAGTAATTAATCGCGGATTACAACATACAATAAACAAAAAATTAAAGAAAAACAACAAGAAACGAGACAACCTCTTGGTGACCTAGTTTCGCAAATTGCCTACATCGGGGGGGGGGGGGGGGGGGGGGGCTTGAGACTCCGTTCCACTAGGAAAAACCTTCCAATGAGAGTTACAAGATACAAGAATCGCGCACAATTGTTCTTTCTGAAGAAACGAGAATCAGCCCCTCACAACTACAAAATCACCGCACCAAACACTATCCAATAGTACTTTCGACCTCAGGAGACACGTTTGATCACTTTCGACCTCCATTGATTGGATATGATATATGCATGGATAAGTTCTTGGAACGAACTTCGAGAATATAAAATATGTTCTTGAGTTCAATCAATAGATAGTCCCGGTGAATTTTTGAAGTTAGTACTTTACCGAACATTTAAGAAAACTAGTTTGAAGTAGTTTAATTTGACAAGCCATAACTTCTTCCTCGATTAACCGTTTGAAGCGTTATAAAGTGCATCTGAAAGTACGCCGTGATTAATTTGAAATACTACTAAGAACACCGAATTTCGACATCATTTACTATCTCAAATTCAAGATTGACCTGGCCTTTCAAAACTAAAATTTATGGAATTTGCATAAGGTGTCATGCTAGCCTTGACATGGCTTCCTTCTTAGACTACACAACTCTTCACCTATCCATAGTATCCACCTCCTACTTGCATGTCCCAAATGTTACACTTCCAGCTTGTGATCATGGTAGGGATTACATCTCCCAGTCATTACTTAGCCCTTAAGTCCAAGGTGAGAAATCCTCTACAGTCATGGTTTTCTCTATTTTTGTGCTTCCAGTCTTCCCTATAAATAGAAGTGAACTTGATGATAAAATCGAATCCTGGGTCAGGAACAGTGATTCGATTGATGATGAAGAAAGAGAATTCTTGGCTCAGTTCTTCGCCTTAACGACAGAAAAAAAGGATTGGTCAAATTCAACATAAATTATACCAAAAATTAGAGCTGAAACCCTGCCAAAATAGCTTCTTCCATCTAAAACCCTAGATAAGAAAATTATGTCAAAATTAGAGTTAATTGTCCCATTGATCACTGAATTTATGTCCATATCTTCAATCAATCACTGAATTTTAAAGTGCCGAGTTTGCTCACTGAACTTATTATTTAATTATCTCAATAATTACTAAACTATGTCCACGTGTTCGATTGGTCACTGAACTTTAAAAATTCGAGTTTTGATCACTAAACTATAGGTTAATTGTCCCAATAATCACTGAACTTATGTAAATGTCGAGTTTTTATCGCTAAACTTATCAAAATGGTGGACGTTAGTCATTGATTTAACTTTCGTAATAGAATTGACGACGTAATAGATGAAATGTATACATGGCGTCACGTCACCTACAACCGGCCAATCACAACACACCAAATTGCAACGTAAGAAAGCTTTACAAAAGGTCATCAATTAGTCACTGGACTTTTAAAACTTTTTCGATTGTTCGCTAAACTTTAAATTGATCGAGTTTTGGTAACTGAACTTGTGAAGATGACATGACTGACTTGAAAATTTATAAACGCTCTTTCAAATTATCAGTTGTATACAACAAATCAACAATCATAAATGTTTTAAAAAATTTAGTGATCAATCGAATACGTTCTTAAAAATTTCTTACTTAGCAATTTGGTGTGTCGTGATTAGTCGGTTGAAGGTGATGGGCATTCCGTCTGCCACGTCATCAATTTTGTTACAAAATTTAAGTCAATGATTAACGTCCACTATTTTGATAAATTTAGTGATCAAAACTCGATATTTTAAAGTTTGATGATTATTGAGACAATTAACCCATAGTTTAGTGATCAAAACTCGACATTTTAAAATTCAGTGACTAGTCGAATACGTTTACATAAGTTCAGTGATCAAAACTTGACACTTTAAAGGTCAATGATCGATCGAAGACATTGGCATAAGTTCAGTGATCATTTAGACAATTAACTCGTCAAAATTATGTTTTAATCTGTTCCAAGCTTTTCTTTTGATTGGAAAACATGTTTTTTAAAAGTTCTTTATAAAAATAAATGAGCTTGGATCAAACGAATTTTGAAAATGAAGTTTCAGATTCTGAAAATACACTTGGTGTCGACACCTATTGATTTTGCATAAATACCTGGGCTCAAAACGATGACACATGACTCTCTAACACTTTGGTATCAACACCAAAATGGTTGGTGTCGACATCAAATGGACAGCCCGACAGCCTAACTTCGTTCAGCCATAACTTTTGATCTATAATTCCAATTTGTAATTCGTAAAGTTTTTTGAACTCCAGATTCGATGATGTTTTCAATGATATATTAAAAATCTTGTGGAGATTTATGTACTAATTTTTTTCACGTACTCCATGCAAAGCTAGTCGAAGGACTTCCATTTCAAAAGAAAAGTTTTCTAGAAGCCGTTCATGGATCTATTCATCCAATAAAATGTGAGCTAAATATGTTTATTTGAAGTATTTAATTAATGATGTAAGTTGAATATATTTATGTGTATTATATGATTCATTATAAGTAAGTGAGATGTGCTTATAATCCATTATATGTGAGTTGGATATGTTTATATAAATCATGTGATTTATTATAAGTGAGTATTCGAGACACCCTTTTATATGGCATATTATGTTAACATGTCTTGAATGCAATGACATTTGATGGATGATGAATCATAAAGGAAGGTTAATACATAAAGTTCTTCTTTTTTTTATGCATGAGGATTATGGATTTTAACTCTAGCCCATTCGGTAATCAATGTGTTGTTTGGAATATCGATGTGTATCATGAGGGCCTTTCGACTCCAATGTACCAACGAACGATTTATGGGGATCTAGTAGCCTTGTTGTAATTGAATAAGGTGAAAGATGATAGGAATTTAAAAGTCCTAAATAATGAAATAGTCCTATGTCATCTGATGGCTATCAATGCCAATTGTGAGAACCTTGCGACTCCAAGGTACTAACGAACGATTTGTGGGGATCTATTAGTCTTGTTGGAGTCTAATAAGGTGAAAGATGACACGAATGTAAATGCACTAGATGATGAAATAGTTTTATGTAATATGATGTGTTATAGCCATTTTATTGATATCTTGATGATGGATATGTTATGGTCATTTTGTTGATATCCGATTTATGGAAATGTTAAGTGCTTTGGGATAGATGAGATAATATGTAATTAGGTCCTAGAAGCATGATTTTTAAAAAGGAACATGCATGTGCATCAACTACTTATCTTTGTGAATTATATTTCAATGTGCTATATATGTGCACCATATTGTGCTCACTGGGTATGCTTGTGCTTATCTCACGAATTTTAACTTTTCAGGTAGTCATAGAAATAAAAAAAGATTGGCTTGCTTCTTCAGACAATGAGACTAATAGTGCTACGCTAGATGAAGACATGTGAGTTGTGGACACACCACCGAATAAGAACTTTTGTGTTTGAACTACAACACTTTTATTTAACTCATTATTTTGAAGTCATGATCTTTTGTTTCAGAAATTTATATCGTTCCTCTTTAAAGGAATTTGTTTAAGTGAAGTGATTTTGAAACATTAATTATGCGACGTCACTAGCTAAAAATATACACTCAATTTTGTCACAAGTGGTATCAGAGCTATAATTTTGAAAAATAAAAAGGAAAAAATCAGGTGTTAAAAGAGTGGTATTAGAGCATTTGGTTTTAAGATTTTTTAGATTGCCTAGCGTACATATTTGTTAAGTCGTCATCTAAAGTACTGCCAATAAAGTAAGTGATTACTTTTTATACTTGATTTGATTATGAGATTATCTTAATTTGTAAATTGATAATTGATTTGGTATATGGATTTGTATTTGTATTTGGTTTATATCTTTAGTTATACTTGAAATGACAGTTCAATTTAAGAGATTTAGAGCCTACAAGATAAGATGTGATATTAATATTCATGATAAATGTGATATTTTGATATGATGTTCGTCAATAGAACAAGCTCATATGTAAAAGAATATGCGTATTCTTTTCATATGTCAACACTTGGGAACTCAAATGTCGATGATAATGAAAAGGAAGTCTCAGTATATGTGGCGTGAAAATACGACAAAACATGCTTTAAAAATTTGAACCTAGAAAAGATTTTTCATGGTAGTTGTCCCAATCAAATACGAAAGTTGTAAAATACTTTTTTGATTTGACATTTTCATGAAAAATGTTCCCAATCAAACGCAACTTGTGTAGGGATAAAACGAATAAAAGTTGAGCTTTTTATTAGGAAAAGATTTCCATGGAAGTTGTCCCAATTAAATAAGAAAGTTGTAATTTTTTTTTTTTTTGATTTGACATTTTATTGAAAATGTTCCCAATCAAATGGACGTTGTGTAGGGATAAAATGAGTAAAAGTTGAGCTTTTCATTGGGAAATATCTTTCCATAAACTCATACCTATCAAATAGGGCAAACTCAACAAATTTTAGGGTGTATTTGATATCACACATTTTTCATGAAAATGTCTTATTATAGAAAATATTTTCCTTATTTCATGTTTGATTGATACATTTTTCATGAAATTCTTTTTTCATATACAGTTACGTACTGCACACGTAAGGCAAATCTTGTGAAAAACATTTTCTCACCAATTTAATGAGAAAATTTACATGGAATTGAAAAAAATATTTTCCTTTTTCAATTCCATGGTGTATCAATTATCAAACATATCCTAGTATCAAAGTATTTTCCCACAACTCACAATTGCTTGGGACAATAATTTGAGTGTAAATTGAAATGTCTTCAGTCGTGATGTAAAGTTGAGTGTAAATTGAAATGTCTAACCCACTTTAACTTTCACATTTACATTCTATGGATCTAAATCCAAATTATGATCCAATGAAAAAAAAAAAAAAAGAGTGCAAGTGGATTGGTAAAAAAAAAAAAAAATGTGCAAGTGGATTTGTAGTTTTTTTTTTTTTTTTTTGTCTCTCCTGGGTCCAAAACAAGTAGATCTAAAAAAAGATGTAAATTTACATTTTTTTTTATATATTTTAAGTCAAAATATGCAATTTGCATTTCCTTTGCTTATCTCCATTGAAGAAGTTTTCGACCACTTTGAAATTCTAAATCAAATTTAGATCCAATTTAGAGCATCACCGGAGATGCTCTAAAGGTTAATATATATCAAGTTATCATGAGCATTGTTAACATTTTATCAAAGATGCAATAGTCCTTTATAAATTTACTAGACTTAGAAGAACAAAATTTGAAAAAAAAAAAAAAATCATACTTTAAGATGCCAAATATATTTTATATATAATTTAGAAACTCATAGTTGAGGAATATGAAAATTTAAGACATGAAAGAGCATAATTGGATTTTATATATAATTTTGGAGATTATAGACATATAATTGGATTACAATATACCATACTTGTTTTGGCCTGTCAATTTGGTCTTAAATTCTGTCCATATTACAACTCAGCAGTGTGCATTATACCATACTTCGCTGAATTATAAATAAACAGATTTTTGCAATCTCGACGTCATTCAATCCTTTTTACTTACCATACATGCTATACATATATCGTATCTATCATCAAACACATATATCCATCATGACTTTTCTACTCTATGTGATGCATAAAAACCAAAGACCCAACCAAGCTCGTCTTCCTTTTTTTTTTTTTTTTTTTCCTATTCTTTGATCTGAAAACAAAATAAAAATGGCTATTTCTAGTTCTTTGTGGCTCTCCATTTTCTTTATTAGTTGTTTAACTTCCACGTTCTTGTGTCCCACTTGGGCCATTCCTGATGTAAATTCTTCTGAACTAGCCACCCAAGTGTGCAAAAACACTACAAATTTCAGTTTCTGCTAGGCTACGGTTTACTCCGACCCACGGGCCCCAAAAGCCGATCGATTTCTTCTTTCGTATATAGTATTCAGGCTGGCATATAGAAATGCAACAAATACCGGTGATTACATTGGCATTTCACTTAAATCCATGGAAGGACGCGCCGAACCTCGAATTATAGAAGCTATGCGGAAATGCCAGGGAGATTATGAGGAAGCTATTCAGGCACTTTCTGAAGCATTGAGTGATTTGGATTCTGAAACTTTCAATGGATTGGATAAACTGGTGACCGGTGTTGAGAACTCGGCACGCCACTGTGAAGGTGGTTTCAATGGACAATCTCTGATATCGGAGAAGAATTTCAACCTGATACAGCTTTCAAACATCTGTTACGTGGTCTCTAAGCTTTATATAGTTTCTGAAAGAGTGTTTGTATAGAACTGAACAATAGAATGAATAAACCGTGGAATCCTTTTGTTTATTGAAAAATGCCCCACTCCCTACATGAGAGGGGGAAGTAAAGGAGGAGTACTTGTAGCACATCCCTATAATATTCACAAGCATTGATTTGCAATCTTACCTACCTATTATTATGGAAAATGCTACACTTACTAATAACAACTTACTAATAAACGAGATCTCACGATATATCGCGATATAACAACTACAAATTGACAAACAACGATATTTAGACAATTTCCTTTTTAAACGTCCATATCAGATTTGGAAAGGGAGAAACAGCCCAAACTCCATTCTTTCCATCTCTATCCAGTTCACTCTGAAATTTGTATAACATCCACATCTCCGGCCTCGTTTCGACGAAGCACTGGTGTCCCCATCTCTGACCCCGTTCCGGTGAAGCACCTGTGAGTAGGAAATCCAAGTTGAAATCTTATGTTGGGCGAAATCTGACTTTTTTGTCCATGTTCGCTCTCCATTTCCAGGGTGAAAATAGTGGCCCATTTCCGACAGCAATCCAAACAGTTTTCCTCCACATTTGTTGAAATCTTCCATTTGAAATGGAGTTCCCTGGAGGTATATTATTTATATGAGCATTTTTCAAATCCAAAATATATGAGAAATAGTGTTCGTTGGTAACCTGTTGTTGGTATGTATGTATGTATGTATGTATGTATGTATGTATGTATGTATGTGTTGAATGTCATTTTCAATCTAGGTGATAAACATAAAAACTACAATTTCCAGGTTTTGAACTGTATGGGCAGCTAAGGTTATGAACTAATATACCTAATATAAATAATTTGTTTGTGTTTTAGGAGTTTCAAGAATGTGTTCCGATGATGAGGAATTGAATGTTAATACTACACAAGAGGGTGATGAAACATTTGAGAACATTGAAGTAGTAGGAGAAAGGTTTGTTGGGGGTGATGACGAATTGCCGGTAGTAGAAAGCAATGAGATTGTGCCAACGGTTGGGATATTGTTTAGTGATGACAAAGAACTGCTTTTATTTTACAAACGTTATGCTTTGTGTGGGATTCCTGTAACAAAAAGAAGTTCAAGGAAGGGTACAGACGGAATGGTAAAATATGTAGCGTATACATGTGGTCGAGATGGCCGAAGGGATACCTCGACAAGTAGCTCTTTGAATCCTCAACCATCAATGCATACTGGTTGTAAAGCTAGATTGACTGTTGTGGTTGATGTATCTAGAATGTGGGTAGTGACAAAAGTCCTTTTAGTGCATAATCATCAAACAAGTCCTTCAAAATCCAGGTTATATTGATGTAATTGAGAACTGAGTAAGCATGTAAAGCGAATGCTTGAAGTGAATGATATAGCTAGAATTCCAATGCACAAAAGTTATAACTCAACTGTAGTCGAAGCAGGTGGCTACGACCAAATGTCATTCATCGAGAAAGATTGCAGAAATTATGTTGATAAGGTTAGGCATTTAAGGCTCGGTGAGGGGGACGCCACTGCAATTCAATGTTATTTTACAAAAATGCAAGCAAATTGCCCTGAATTTTATTTCAGTTTGGATTTAGAGGATGAGTTTCATTTATGGAATGTTTTTTGGTGTAATAATAGGTGCAGAGAAGCATATAAGGAATTTTGGGATGTTTTGACCTTTGATATCTCTTATTTGACTAATAAGTACGATATGCCATTTGCTCCATTCGTTGGAGTGAACCCTCACGGTCATTCAATCTTGCTTGGATGTGGTTTACTTTCGAATGAAGATACGAAGACATTTGTTTGGATGTTTAGGACATGACTTGAGTGTGTGGAGGGGATAGGACCATTAGGCATAATCCCTTATCAGGACAGGGCCATGCAAAATGCAATAAAAATTGTATTTCCCAACATAAAGCATAGATGGTGTTTGTGGTATATATTAAAGAAGTTTCTTGAGAGATTTGGATATCATAGTCAGAAGTCCGCTATACTGAAAGAAGTGCATAACGTGATTTATGATTCTCAATCTCCAGAACAATTTGATGACGGTTGGATATCCATGATTGATTTGTATACATTGCATGAGAATGATTGGTTGGCTGGACTATATACAGAACGTCGTCGATGGGTTCTATGCTTCTTGAGGACTAGTTTATGGGTTAGAACGTCCACAACTCAACGCATGAGAGCATGAATGCATTCTTCGACGGGTATGTACATTCTAAAACATCGCTAAAGAAATTTTTGGAGCAGTACGAGCGTGCTTTGCGGTGTAAAGTAGAAAAAGAGTTTCATGCTGATTTTAAGTCATACACACAGATGGTACCATGCGTCACAAAGTTCCAAATGGAGAAACAGTTTCAGTTATGATACATGATTGCTAAGTTCAAGGAATTTCAAATAGAGTTTACCAGTATTTTGTATTGTCGAGTTGTCACTCAAGACATGAATTACATGGGAGATACATATGACATAGTAGAAAAAAAAATTTGATCATGGAGAAAAGAAAGTGTTTATACTATCACTTTTGCACGACAAGAATGTGAGATTACATGCAGTTGTCACTTGTTTGAGTTCAGGGGAATACTTTGCCGGTATGCAATCACTGTGTTACGACACAATGGTGTGACAACACTCCCTCAAAAGTAATTACTCAAAAGATGGAGAAGAGATGTACGCATACACTCAGGGGCGAACCCACATAGGGGCCCACGCAGGGCAGGTGCCCCAGTAAAAATCTGATCTATATATTTTTTTTAATCTTCAGTTGATTTTTGAACATAGCCATTACCTAATTCCCTAAAATTAAATTGGATTATTGTTAATTTATTTGCTCTATGTTTCTGTCTATTAGGAATGAAAATTTAGATTTTGGTGAATTGAGATTGAGATTGAGATTTTGGAGTTTGGAGTATTGAGAATTTGAGATTTGAGATTTGAGAAATTATTGTTTTATTTGAATCTTTTTTTGTTTGAGAATTTGAGATTTTAGGGCTAATATGTGTTTACAATTATTTATTTGTATCAGTTATGAAAAAATATTTTTAGCATAAATCCACGTTTTCTTCTAATGAGCAAAGTAATGAAAATGAAGTTAGAGATGAAAGGATTGAGGAATTTGGTGAAGAAACTGATGTTGAAATTGAAAATGTGTTTCAACGTCGGGGATAATATAGGGGATATTAGGAGTGACACTCTTGAATTTGATGTAGCAATATTGAGAAGAATGTACTTAATATTGACAATGATGTGATTATGGAATGTTACCTAAGTATGAAAACGCGTAGAGAACAATTGGTTAAAAAATTTCAAGTACTTTTTCATTTTTGGTCTTCTTCATAAAAAAAAAAATCGGGGCACTGCCCCCCGAACCCTCGTACAAGCCGTATGCAAAAACACAAGTCCATTTGTGCCCCCAGGACTACAAAAAGTCTGCGTCCGCCACTGCATGCACTACACGAAGGTGAAGATTGATTACAATTGATGGATAACTACTCCTGAACAAATTAGATATGATCAATTGTGTCGTCTACTATGCTTTAGAAGATGAAAAGCAAACGCAAGTGCTAATGAATTGGTTAGAAACTCAATTGAATGGGATGAAATTGTCGACATCATGTGGCAGTAACTTGAATAACCGACATAGTGAAGAAACAATTATCCCTTCAACCGGGAACATATTGGATCTTATATGCTCGAAATCCAAGGGGGCACCAAAGAAAAATTGAAAAAAAGGACTATTGGAGACGATGTCTAAAAAATCAAAGGTAAAATGTTATTTTCTAATTACTGTAATTACAATATTTTACGTAAATAATTATCTCTTTCTTTCATGCATAGGTTCAATCGAAAGGAAAGAAAGACAAGAACAAATAACAGAAAGATCAAGAGATGAGTCAAAGTTCGCCGAACACACAATTCTCGAGTCTTGCTCCGTACTCGTACTCAAAACAAGGTTTTAACGTGGGGCGGTGTGACTACTATATCTCCTCAAGCTTACGGATTAAATTTTGTGTCACCTCATCCGACAAATCAAGAGTTGTTGTCAATGTACGCACGACCACCACATGGTGAATTTACACATCCAAGGGATGATGGAAACATAATTTATGGTTTGTAATGCTTATGTGAAACACTAAATTAAAGTTGTACTTGGTTTATCATTTCATTTTGTTTTTGGATAGGATGTGTTGTTATCAATTTGGGAATGATGATGTAGTTGAATGTTACCATTAGGTGTTGCTATTCTTAATTGTTGTCCTTGCACTTAATTTTGGATGGAAATGAACTGCTATTCACACATGCTTTCTTATCTGTTAGTGATAAAAATGACAACAAATTGCTCCATTTTCGGTTATGGTTTTTAATTCCTTCCACTGATCCATTCATGTTCATGGTTCTCATCTCCTGTAAATTTATTGGATACAAAGTAAAGAATCTATAATAATATTTATAAATTATAGTCGAACAATACCAAGTTGTAGCACTTCTCGAAAAAACAAGCTAAAAAGAATTTCAAAGAATAAACAAACTTAGTGGAGATTACAATAGTCTTAGGTAATCAACAGAAAGACATGAAAGGGAAGTCAATAGCAAAACCATCATACATATGAAGTTTACAATACTCCTGGGTGGTCATAGATTTAGTTGATACAACACAACATAATAACTAACAAATAAAAAAATAACATAAAGTTTTACGAACTGCAACATTAAGAAATAACCTAGATATTACATTTTGCCCTTCCCCTTATCTTCCGAACTATAGTTCCCCTTCTCAAGAGTTATGTTGACAGATATTTTTACATCCTTTTCCTCAGTTATGGTAGCGAGCATCTTGAAAATACGAGAAAACTCAAAGGTTTGGTCATTTCCCTCACTTTTGTTACTCGACGACCCATCTGATTCACCTTGATTACAATTAGAATTCATGTTTATGTTGTTCTCCCATTTGAAATAGCCACACCTCGAAGTACAACTGAAGAATCACTTTCCCACATTCTTCTTCCTACAGACCTCAAACCATTTTAGAAAATCGTTCTCGCAATCTCGGCATTGTTGCTTAAACGGACAATCTTCAAACAAGTGACCCAGGTTCCTACATTTGTGACATATGTTACGATTCCTATTCATTGGCACTGAAACAGAGCTTGCTTATTGCAGAACCTGATAATACATCAAATAAATTAAAGTGGACATTAGTCAGACTAAACTAAACTCAAATCAAACTAATATGTGAAAGGATGAAAACAACGTTTAAAATCACCATTTGAAATAATTGGGACTTCTTCAAAGTAATAGCATCTTAACTTTTCTAATCTAAAATAAATATTCTGAAAAATGGGTAAATGGAAGTTGAGTCCTACATAGTAGCATACGATTTCATCCCCTTCAAATAACCAACGAATCAACAAGTTATGATTGGAAACACATTTCAATATGTTCTGTGTCTTCAAAACATAAATGGGCTTAACTTTCGATTACAAACAGAAATCCTATTGCAAATGGGTTAGATTTGTAGACAAATAAAATCTATAGATTTTTGAAACTAAAACTAAAATATTGCAACATTATATGCCAAATTACAAGAAAATCTTGCCCAAGTTGGAAAAGCAAAGAAGAATTTGAAACGCAATTAGGAAAAAATCATGAAATCAGATTTGACCAAATTATTCCATACAAACAGGGAAGATTATCGATGACGAGAAATACATACTTTGTAATTTATTTTGTGGATGTTTCCGTTCACCGCTGGGACCATAATTTCCCAACCCCAGCAAAAGTCTCCACAAAATCCTCAGTGCGGCGTCGATCTGTATAGGGTTTTGAAATTTGCAAAAATTGGGGTCTTAAAATGGAATGCCTCATTTTTTTGAAATTCAAGGGAAAAGTAAGGGGGAGTACTTATAGCACATTTCTATAATATTCACAAGCATTGATTTGCAATCTTACCTACCTATTATTATTGGCACAAGACGTAGACATAGGGTCCCTGTGTGAGCGTCTGACACCTTATGGTCAAACATCTGTCAGGAGAACATTTTTGTACACATGATTAGTGTGGTGTACATTTTAGCAATATTTCTGTACTAATCCTAGTTGTACACACAGGGTTACATCCAAGGTGACACTCAGGTACGGTGTCATTATCCTAACGGGTTAGTTGTCTACATCATTGTTAAATTTGTTGGTAAAAATCAACATGCATAATTATATTCTAATAACATACCTTTCACGTGCATAAAATTGGATAGAATTATGACTTACCGAAATTGAATTCATGAAGTAAAAACCAAAAATGCTTGATATGAATTTGGTCGATGCAAGAGTTTTACTCTTTGTTCTTACGATGATAATGCCCCATATGAGTGCTAACGGTTATCCGGCTTTTGTCTCCCAATAAACAACGACCACGTCCCGCAATAGGAGTACTCCATATTACGTAGATCAACGAACCTTCTTAATATTTTGAACTCTCTTCATATGAAACTAAACTCCAAATAAATGCACAATATTTTGAAGTGAAGATGCAATCATGAACAAATGAATGATTGAATTGATGAATATGAATAACAATGAATGAATTAAAATCCAAGCATATGGAGTCTATATATAATTGTTGGAAAATTGTGTCTCAAAAGGTACATCTTTTGAAATTTGTCTCTAATTGAAGAGACGCATCTATTGAAAAAAAATATAATTTCAAAAGTCATGATTTTTCATATGAAAAGACACATCTTTTCATTTAAATTAGTTCTTAAATATTTCATAATATTCTAAATAATTTCCCGATATTGTCACATATTTAAGCGGCTTATTTCAAATTAATTTCTTATTCAATGACTAATGGTTCCACTTAAATAATTACACTTACACCCGAGTTGACACCCTCTTTGACGCCCCAGGTGAGGTGTCATCATCGTATTGGATAATTTTGTTGGAACTTTGTATAGAAAATTGGTCATTTGTTACAATTATTTGGAGTCGAGTTTCATACGAAGAGGTGATGAGATTCGAAGCGCGGAAGGACATGGTTGACTGGATTGCACTTTTCTTTGGCTTGAATATTTAACTTTTTCTGTCAAGCCTGCTATGACTCCGATTGTCGAGGGCCCGGAACACATCAAGAGGGTTCAAAACATTATGACGGTTTGTTGGTCTACGTAATATGGAGTACTTCTATTGCGAGACGTGATCGTTGTTTCTTGGGAGAAGAAACACATCACCTGGGCATTAAAGAGGGTGTCAACTCGGGTGTAAGTGTAACATTACTCATAGTTTTGTAATCACATTTGCAATCACAAAGTTGTGATGAATGTGTCCCCTACTTTCTTATTACACTCTTCAATTTAGACGATCATATTTGATGCTAAAATCAAAAGTAAACTTGAGTGTCTAATGAGATAGAAATGAGCGAAGCTATAGGATATGGAACAGCCAAATCTTTTACCCTAAAACATGTTATATCTAACTAATATATAATAAGATGAAGTGAGGGTTTACTGTTCAAATTTGGGTAGAGATGGCAACGGGGCGGGTACCCTCGCCTTGCGCCCCGTCCCATGAGAAGAATATCAAAATCATACCCGCCCCATTACCCGTTAAATTAAAATGGGGAGGGACAGGGCGGGTATCATAATGGGGCATCCTAGCCCAGGCCTAAATATAACATAATTTTCTTCAAATTTCTAACCTTATTTCTCACTCAAAAGAAACAAAAGTCAAAAGAATCAAGCATCCAATTCATCACAGAATCAAAGATGTTATCATAAGCAAGAAATTGTATCTTGAAAGTGTGTTGTTTGCATTTTTTGAATTAATTTTTTTTAATGTACATTACGAGGCGGGTCAACCAAAACCCGCCCCGCCTTGCCCCGAACTGAACCCGTTTCGGGTAATTGATATCAACCCAAACTTGCCCCATCTGCCATCAACCCCCGGGGCAGTTTCTTTCCTCCCCATTAGGATCGGAGCCCCATTGGGTTCGGGTCGAAACGAGTTTTTTGTCATCCCTAAATTTGGGGCATGTTTGGCTTGACATCTATAGTTCTAGCTAATCTTACTTATGTTTTTGGTCAACCTTGTGAGCTCAAATGAATTCTTAATAGGAAGATCTTGATATCAATATGAAGTTCTCATATAATATTTTATCATATTATTTTCGAATTATAAAATTGACATTCGTAGTAAAAGTTATGGCCGTTTAAAATGGTCAATTCACAAAGTATTATTTATTTTTTTCACAAATCAACTTTCGTCTCATTTTCAACTTATGCACTATTGAACTAAAGTTTTACTGTACCACTTCAAAAAGCTACTAACTTGCCTTTTCAAAATCTACATTTCATCTGTGGTCGCTTATTATTATTATTATTATTATTATTATTATTATTATTATTATTATTATTATTATTATTATTATTATTATTATTCCTTTCTTTGTTTGGTCTACATTGTAGGCTCAAATAAAGTCGTAATAGTAAGATTTTGATATCAATATAAAGTTCTCACGTAGTACTTTACCACATTATTTTTGAAATTACAAAATCAATGTTTGCAAAAGTTATAGCCGTTTATAACGGTTCATCAACAATGTATTTTTCATTTTATTTTTCACAAATCAACTCGCATCTAATTTGTGACAAATGCACTCTAGACAAAGCTAAGGTGGCGTTCTTTTTGTATTTTCATTTCCGAAAATGTTTTGTATTTCCTGTTTTTATTTTTTTTTTCAAATTTGTTGAAAATGCGTTTGGTTTGTCATTTCTGAAAACTGTTTTTGAAAATGAAAAGCTGGAATACACGTTCTGTTTGAAATTTTTTCGAATACTACTTAAACTATTTTTAATTAATTTGCTTGCAGAATACTACTGACTCAAACTCAAATTTCCTTTCACAATACATTGAAAACATGATTACCTGCAACACACTAATATGGACACTAAGAGTCTATATTAACACAGCTTGGTCAGGTTCGGGATTTGAGGAAGCTCTAGTTCTATTAAAATCCAGAAAATGCAAGTTATTTCAAAATCACCAGAGTCCATTTATCAAGGCATTTTTTGAAATATAATAACAAGAATTCTCACTTAATTTTTTTTTTGTAATGTTGATATTGAATTCAATAAAACTTTATTTAGGCTTAGTTCCAAGTTAGGATAATTCTAAAAAAAAAAAAAAAATTTTATTTTAAGCTTAATTCCAAGTTAGGATAATTCTTTTAAAAATAAAAAATAAAAAAATTTAAAAATTCTCAAAACGCGTTTTTTGCGTTTTAAACATTTTTTTTATTGAAATACACATAAAATGCCCAAAACAAAGTTTTGGGCGTTTTGCGTTTTGTATACATTTTTTTTTTTCGTTTTCCAAAATGCATTTTCGAAAATGTTAAAGAGAACGCGTTTTTAGTGTTTTCGAAAATAAAATCAGAAAACGACCCCAAAACAGCAAAGAGAACAGGGCCTTATGTTTTTATTCAATATTACCGTTAATTTTAATTTATTTTAATTTATTAATATAAATATTAATCTACAATACATTTAAATATTTTTCTTTTCTCAACAACACCCTTAAGTGATTATTAAAATTATTATTTAACTCATATAAAAAAGAAAGTTAAAATTTTTAATTATACTATGATTACGAATATAAATAAATAATTCAAATCTCTTTAAAAGAAAAAAAATCCAAACTAAAATCTTTGTTTAAACTTACATAATATTAGGAAAAAATCATTAAATAATTCAATTTGCCTATGCATTATTATTACTATTATTTTTTGAGACTTATAATAAATATATCATAAAGGAGTGCTTGTTGTACAATGGAGTTAACCATTCTTTGAAAAAGGACCTCACAACCTATGTAGGGGTGAACACTGTTTTTTTTTTGAGTGGTTTCTAACAGAATGTTAAATCAATCATTTAAAATGGTTTGAAATTTAAAAAAAAAAAAATTCATTTCCTAAAAAAAACCAAACGAAACCATTTTTACGATTTGGTGTGGTTTGTTAACAAATAAATTAGTAGATTTCAAACGACCTCAAAGATACATATTTGTCTAAAGCTTCGTCTCTATGATAATTTGTCAAAAAAAGCTTTGATAACTTGGCCATTGTTTGGTGAACGTCACATTTTCCCAAACCAATTTTTAACTATACACATTTTTCAAGTTTTCAACTACATATTCTACCTTGAAAACATCATATATTTTTTTTATAAATAAAAATATTTTTACCAAACAGAAACTTAATGTTGATTCTGGGTATATAAAATTGAAAGTTTGTTTATCAGCGAAAACTGGCTGAGTTACATTTAAGGATGAAATTGGCATACCAGTGTCTCTACAATTTATGAATCCTGAGACTAACAATGATGGTGTGTGTTAAGCCAAATCTAAGTTATTAGAATTCTTGTATGATAACGTCTCTCTGAGCAAACTTCCTTATAATAAAAATGTAAGAACATACTGCATACTTTGAACTTTTAATATTTTCTTCCTTCCATTACATTATGCCTCTTTTTGACTTCCATTATTTGGCAAAAAATCGTTTTTGAATAGTGATTGATAGTGAATGTATGGATGAAAATGATGATTTTTTTTAACGTACATAATATTTTATTGTTAAAATGTGGTTAAAATTAAATATTGTAGCTAAATGAGTTCAAAATAATGGTTATCAAATGGAGACAATGTTTCGAACTTAAGGTTAAAGTTTGATAGTTGAAATTCCACTAAAACTCAAAGATGCTCTATTTTTTAAAACTAGATGTCTACTTTTATTTTTTTTATAATTTTTAAATCTTGACAGGTTGACTGTTTGAAACCGGGGTTTTGAAAATTGAAACCTAAACCAAATCGTTTAACATGTTTTAGAATTTTTTCAAACCAAATCAAACGATTTCACGTTAAAATTTGGACCAAATCAAATCATTTGTTGTGATTTGATTCAATTTTACGACTAACAATTTTTTTTGTTCACCCCTACCCATGTGAAAGATTGTCAAATAATAGGTTAATCCCGTTATACAACAGGATAAACACTATTGTACAAGATACCCCAGGACACTTGTGAGGGGGTTCTAAAATAATGGGTTAGCTCTATTGTACAACAAGATAAACTCTATTTCATAAATCAATTTCGATTTATCGAATATTTTATAATGTAAAATTACTTCTTGATATACAACACGTGATTTCTTTATTAAGATGAGATTTTAAACATTAGTCTAATATATTTTTCAAGGAGTTCGGTGAAATTTCTCAATAAAATATTAATTTAACTGCAATTATTTTACAATTTCAATTAACTCGATTACTTTTAAAAACCGCACTTTAAAAAATTACATGTATCATTATCCTATACATAAGACATTCACATGCTTATGACTAGTAAACAAAATCAATAATTCTAGGGAGATATTCTTTAGTGACATTTTTAAGTGATATTGACACATTACGCACATTCATTGAGTGGTGAAAATAACTACTCCACCACTTAATTATTCACACTTAATGAATGTGTACTATGCCATAATGTCACTTAAAAATGGTCCAAAAAAATAAATGCTTCAGCCTTCGTGAACAATTTATTAACAAACTTTATTAATACGAAGGTATAATAAATGCTTCAGCCTTTGTCAACAATGAAAAGATATCGATTGAAGACATTACGAAAGTGGATCCGCAATTATGGAGTTTGTCCCAATATGCTCTTATTGATACATATCCACTCTTAACTTTATCCTTCACAACCAGGAACTTATGTCATGTATTTTGACTTAGTTGAGCTCCTGTTGCTATTGAATATAGAACTGCTGAGTTATTTTCATCGTATAAATTTAGTGGTCTTTCTATATCGTACAGAATACCCGACTCAGTGACAAAATTTTGCAGCTATATTCGGTGATTAGATGCATAAAAAATGCTACAAACTTTGCTGTCATGGTGGAAAAAGTTATAAGTGTTTGTTAAGCACTCCTTTCGGAAATAACTCATCCAGCTAGCAGATAGATGTAGTCTATTGTGGATCTCCCACTGTTTTGGCATCTAGCAAAATCGGAGTCATAATACAATATGATCTCCAACTGACGCGATCCCAATCGGGAATCTCGACTAAAACGCGGAATAACGAAAATAAAAACCTAGGAAAAATCTAAATCAGATTAAAACTAAGAAACAATAAATAAATTAGATGATAGAATTCCAACCCAAATTTCACGATGCAAGAAATTGACGATGCGAAGGAAAGCACTGGAATTGTTGAACGCCACAAGGATTGCCTAATTCCTTGATAAGTTCGGGGTGAACGCCATAAAGATTCGATCTTTGATAAGTTCGAAATTAAAGGGACTCCTCAAACTTTAACAAGAGAAAACTCTCTCACAATTTTATTTAATAATCAACCAAACTGTTTTTACAATGGAAAAGAAACATAATATAGCAAAAAACGCGTAAAAAAATAAACCCTAGCCACAACTAAAGTCCAAAACGCGGCTCCTAAGTTACGGTCGTAACAATTGTCTTTACGGCCGTAATGACCTCTCGAGTATAAAAGTTATTTTACTTCTTACGGCCGTGACAAAGGCTCTTACGGCCTTAAGTTATACACTGAAGGAAAAAATCCCACAATTCAATTATGGCCGTGAAAAGTGTGTTTACGGCCGTAAGTCCATTGCAGCCCAATTTGTGCGTAGAGAAGTTACCACCGTAACTTCCACTCTTACGGCTGTGAGATGGCTTCTACTCCCTTTTTAGCTCGTTCTTTGGACTTCGATTCCTTGATTCGTCCCTCTTCTCGGCTCGACCCCAACATGGAACTTGCTCTGTTTTGCACGTAGATCACTATCATATTGCTGATGGCTAGACTTGGCCTTTGGCCTCCTATTTTGGATCACATCACCAACTGATCCAATTTTTAGTATATGAGTATGTAATCTTTTGTTCTCTTTAAATACCTTATAACCCTTTGGGCATTAGTTGAGACTAAATTTGTCTCCTTAGTGATAAGGGTGTCCACTAGTTTACTGTCTTGCATGTTAAATCTCTTAAATGCTTTATTGATATGGCCATTTTGTGACAATCCAAGAATTTCCCAAGAGCAATCCTAGTGTATCTAAATCCCTAATACAATAGAGATTTCACAAAGAACTTTAATCTCAAAATTCCTTGATAAAAATCTCATAATTTTATGTGACATGCATATATCATTGGTGGCAAGCAATATGTTATCAACATACAAAATCAGGAAAATATATTTACTCCCACTGAACTTGTATTACACACAACCATTAACAACATTAATCTCAAAACCAAACGAGATAATTACTTGATGAAATTTGTATCGCAGGAAGCTTTCTTGAGCCAATAGATGAATTTCTTTAATTTGCAAACTATGTTCTTCAAGTCTACTGACACAAAGTTTTCTGATTGCACCATATAGATCGTCTTATCAATTTCTCCATTGAGAAACGTCGTCTTAACATCCATTTGATGTAACTCAAGGTCAAAATGTGCAACAACCATAATTTTCTTGAAATAATCTTTTGATGAAACTGAAGAGAAAGTCTCTTTATAGTCGATGCTTTCTTTTCGTGTAAAGCCCTTGGATACAAGACGAATATTATATCTTACCACATTACCTTCGAATTCCTCTTGGTTTAAAAAAAATCCATTTACCAAAAAAAAAAAAAAATCCATTTACAACCAATGGGCTTCGCACCTTCTAGTAATTGAACAAGATTCCAAACTTTATTGTCTTACATAAGTTTATACTCCTTATTTATGACATCATCCACTTTTGAGAGTTAGAACCATGTATGGCCTGATGGAGATTGATTAGATCATTTCCACCATACCATTTTTTCCTCGTGTTCTTGGAAAAATACTATTTTAATTATTTGGAATATCATTTTTCCTTTCTCTCATGAACCTCCTTAATGACATTAGTTCTTGAGGTTGTTAAGTTTGTACTTTTGGAATAATTGCCTTGTTTTTTATGGGAAGTTCTTCAACATTGTCGAGTTGAGATTCAGAATATGCTTCTTGATCAATGACATGCATAGAAACTTGTACATTGTCAAAAGCAATAGCAGGAATCGAAATCGATCATTCTCCAACTTCTTCCTTAAAGACAATATCTCTAACTTTATTTTTCCCCCCCAAACTCAACATCCTCAAAAAATGTTGCAGTTCCCGTTCCAAAAATTGACTTAAATGTGGAATCATAAAATTTATAGCCTCTCGATTGCTCGGAATAACCAATAAAATAACTGATTACTGTTTTGGATTCCAATTTCTTTATGTGGCCTATAAGGCCTGGCCTTAGCTAGACTGATAAGTACGTTTTTCGTACTTATTTTGATCTCAAATTTACACAATTTTGAGTATTTTAGAGTTTGATATTGCTTAATTGTTTATTTATTTTGATTGTTTAAGGAAAAACTCGAATTTGAAAGAGATTGAAGCAAAATGAGGAAGTCATGTGCGGAGTATGTGAAGAAATCAGTGCACAACTTTTAGTACAAATATCTCCACGGAGCCCATAATATACAATTGGAAAGATAATTGAATTTAGAGTCCAAAGCAACAAACGGTGCACATATCGACGCGTTTGAAGTTCGGCTAACGGACCAAAATTCCAATCGGGGGGCCCTGTTTTCCGTAGCCCAACCGTGGCCCGCTGTGCGAATTTTTGGTTTTTTCCTTGATTTTTTCCATTTGTTTTCAAGCCCAACAAGGATTAAAACCACTTTCTTGACTTCTAAACTATAAAAAGACATATTTTAACCTAGAAGGAGCCCCAATTCATGATTCATACACTATACACAAGAAATCAATGGGATTTTCAAGAAGCCAAATAAGAAATCAAGGTTGGGTTGAAGATTGGATCTTGGTGCAAGAATTCCTTCATCTTCTCAAATTTTTGCTAGAATTTGGTGATGTTCTTCTTTTTACATTCTTCTTGTATTTATTCAATTATGTGTAACTAACTATTATTGGGGCGAACGTTGTAATCTTAGTTTAATTATTCAATTTCAACTCTCATGTGTTTATAATTTAATTTGATGTATTGAATTTATTTTCAATCTTAATGCACGAATTAATTGGCCACTAATTCATTGATTTTGTGGGAGTGTTTTCATAATCCGAGAGGTGAGTTAACATCCTAGACCACGTGATAAATTCTGAAAATTTCACAAAAGGTTAGAGATACATGGTTGTGGTTGTTGTGATCTTTGTGAATTCTTGTGATTGAATGCGTTTAATTAAGGCTTATTCTGATCTAACATAGATATATGTGGTTAACCTAATTAAATATAACTAATTTAAACTAGAGAGGAAAATTTTAGATACAATCGTGAATTCGATCAAATACTATTTTAGAAAGAAAATATGAGATGAGAACTTGAATACGAAAACTATGATGAAATCGTAAGTCCCAACACTTTTTATTCACAGAAACAAAAATCAAATCTTTTCATTTGTTTTATTTTCATACTTCCTTTCGTCCACTATTTTAATATTTCAATATTCCAAATCTTTGAATTTATTTGTAGTTTGGGAACTGATTAATCAGAGCTAGTAACAAGTAATTTAGTCCTCGTGGGATCGACATTCCGGATTCAAAAAGTCCACTTTACTACTTGTTCGTGATATTGTGCACTTGCGATATTTTCCACAACATGGACATCCCCAAATGTGAAAATGCTTTAAACTAGACTTTGCGTATGTCAAAAACTCTTAAGGTGTTTTAACAACGGCTTTAGTTGGTACCGTGTACGATCTTTCTTCAAATGTCCAGAATTCTGGCAAAAGAAACAATCTTCATTGTCTTTATGCGGTTTCTTTTGTTCTGAATCCTTAGTAATTTTATGTTATTTATTTGTTTTCTTGCCCTTATCTTTAGATGTGTTTGCCATGTGAACACTTTCAGTTCTTTACTCCTTCAAATTTTCTTTTGCACACAAAATGAAATGAGCTCATTAAGAGTTCATTCCTCCCTTTTACAATTATAACTGACCTTAAATTGACTGAATTGTGCAGAAAGCTTGCACACTATAAAATGGGCTCTTTGAGAGTCCATTTCTCCCTTTGACGGTTATAACCGACCTTAAATTGACTGAATTGTGCATGAAGTCATATCAATATCAAATGCACAAGCAAGTCGTTAGAGAAGTTGAGTTTTAGTTCCTTAATTTTTGAAGTAGTGTGAGATATCTACATGATGTACTCCCTTGTGTTCTCATTGTCTTTATACTTTCATGAAACCAAGCTTTGCAGAAGCGTGCTTGTTTAAGCCTTATCGTTTTTCGCAAAACATTTCTTAATTTTGGCAATGAATTACTTGACTGACATCAGTTACCTCCTCAAATATTTTTCCCCTAAAGGCTTCCGGAATGTTGCGCTTAATGATCATTAGACTCATGCGATTTGAGCTATCTCACTTCTCAAATTTCCTCCGTTCATCAGACGAACTTTCTTTTGTAAAAGAAGGGAGCTGCTCAATCCTTAGTGCAAGGTCCAAATCCACGCAGCCAAGAACAATTTGAATGTTTTCTTTCTAATCCTTTAAATTTGTCGCATAAGCATGGGAATTGAGATTTACGCTAGCAGAGATACTAATAGTAGAACTTGAAACTGAATAGAGAACACTTAAACAAAATAGCTCACTAAGTACCTTATTATGCAAATCATAGTTTCAATTAATGGTAGGGCCCATTACAAGATACCTAACACAACATCAATAATTAGTCTTTGGACAGATGTATTGACTTGCAAGTAGTACTTTTGGTGTAGTGATCAAACACGACAGTAAGACATGTCAACCAATAAACATTTCTTTGGACCGATTTATTGATCAAACGTTAAACCAAATAACCGTCACGTGTTTATCACCACAAGTTCATGTGAGATTTGAGCAAAACATTGATCTTCTTCTGGACAGATCAATATCCGCATGAATAACACACAAACACCTAATTTTTTCTTAGTGTGGTGATCAAACATTAGCAATAAAACATGTCAACCAATAAACATTTCTTTTGACCAATTTATTGATCACGTGTTAAGCCAAATAATTGCCACATATTTATTACCACACGCGCATGTGAAATTCAAGCAAAATATTGACTTTCCTTTAGGCCGATCAACATTTGCATGAATAGCACACACACAAATACCTTCTAATATTCTTAGTTAATTAGTATTCACAAGAGATGTTGTTTTAACTGACTCACTTTCAAATATTATTTCTCTCAAAAGAGTCCGTTGTATCAAGATTTGAATATGAACGCACTGATTTGTATATATCTTTAACTTTAGGATTTGAATTATTAAATTCAAAACTTTAGAATGAAGTAATCCTTATATAAGGAGGGTCAAATTGCAATATTCTTAAACTTTTTATGGCCAATTATGAAAAACTTTAAACTGAAAGACATAATTGTAATTTTTTCAAAACCTTATTGGTCAATTTTGGAGAATTTCAAACTTTAGGTCCCAATTTGAAAGAATATCAAACTTTGAGGGTCAAAAATAGAGAATTTTGAAACTTCAAGGATTGAATAAGAAAATTTTCAAACTTTAGGGACCATTTAGAAAATTTTCAAACTTTAGGGACTGAATTAGAAAACTCTCAAACCTTAGGTGCTGAAATACAAAACCCTTAACCTTAAAAGGCCCAAATTAATTAATTTATAACTTTAGGAGCTGAAGTTATAAATTCAATAATATTAGGCTTTAAAATTTAATAAGGGACAAACATGGAGGAGCAGAGATGCAAATAACTATAATTATCCAATATTGCAAAGGAGCCCTTGAAGACTTCTAATTTTCAAGACAAGCCCCTAAACCCAAAATCGACTTATGCAGCAGTTAGAGGTTTCATTAACCCTAACCGTCGCCGCCACCGCCCTCAAGTCCGGCTAGGGCGCAACCCCCTGGAGACCCTTCTTCACGCTTACCGGCGCAGCTTCCCTACGTTTTCAAATGCTTCCAGCACCATTCTCGGCGTTGCACTCTAGAACACAGCGTTGCTGCAACCCGCCGTGCGCAGCCAAGTCTCAGGCGCTGCGCACCCATGCCGACGATTGCTGCATCTCAAAACCGTCCAAAGAGCCAACTCGATTTCATCCACACAACAGATTCAAAAGTATTCATATATACATATACCCAATTATCAGTGAATCCAAAACAGAAATCCATACCCGATTTGGAAAGGTACATACAAAAACTAAATGGAGGAAACATTATACCATATGGATACAAAATTTCAAAATCAACCATTAAATCTCAGTTTATATGTATATATAACCAAATATTCCCAATCGGATTCAATAAGTTTCATCATGAAATCCGAAATTGACTTGAACACATGGGCAGTATGAGCACATATAAATTTAGAGTCCGATTAAATATTCTGGATTCAATTTGATAATTTTCCATAATCATTTAAAACAAACTTGAATTTCGAATCCAAACCATACAATTAAACACTATATATATTCTAACTTGATGATTGGCTCTGATATTATTTGTTTAAAAATTTATGATAAATAAATTGTTTGTCTATAATCTAAAATTATCGCACTGATTATCAAGAATAAAATAATCGAAGGGGAATCGTACCTTAATCGGACATTGTTTGTGATGAACGATTACTAAGGTTTGATTTTTCAAATCAACACGTAGTCCTTTATTTATCTCTGACGATGAGATCATTGAGATGTCAAAAAAAAAAAAATGAACAATACATGTGATTCATGGACCATAACCGATTTTATATACTGAATTATCTGTCAATCTAATTTGGCTTATCATGAAATTAGGTATAATGACATGGTATCTTCTACACATAAAAGCTAATACATTAATTAGATACATAAAAGTCTAATATAGCTAATGTTTATTAGATTAATTTAAATGGAATTAACCAAATTTGATGACATTTGATTCAATACACAATAATTCACATATAATATTTCATGATTGATTAAAACCTTTCAAAAAATGGGTGTGGACCCCCCCACTTACGGGGTGTGTGTGGTGTTTTGGCGGGTGCGGACCCACAAGCAAGTATATGTTATTATGCCCACACAAGTGGGCATAAAACATTTCTATTAGAACTTTGCCAAACGTTTCACAAAAACTTAGACCTTGTTCTCTTTGCTGTTTTGAGATCATTTTTTATTTTTATTTTTGAAAATATTAAAAATGCGTTCTCTTGCTCGTTTTCAAAAATGCGTTTTCCAAAACAACAAAATAAATTACAAACAAAACACAAAAGGTTCAAATCATTGTTTTGGACGTTTCTAATGCAAATCAACGGAAATACTCAAAACGCGAAAAATAGCCTTAAGTGCGAGCAAGAGGTGTAGCTCAACTGGCCAGAGTCTCATGCTCCTTATAAGAGGTCACATGTTCGAATCACGCCTTACGCCTATTGTAAATCAGATTTTTTTTTTTTTTTTTTTTTTTAACATATACTGGTTTCAACATTGTCATTCGACCAAAATGAACAAGGCCGCAATGCTCCCCTTTCCTCTTCCCAGATCGTCGCCATCATGTTCCTAGCCGTTTCCCTCTTCTTCCACTTCCCTTTTCTTCTCTCTATGTAGACCAATCCAAAAGGGCTAATTTGGGACTGCTCACAACAACTACTGATTTCGATTTGAAGAAGGTTTAAACGTGAGTTCAAATCATGTATTTTCCCCCTTAATTTTACTATTCTGAAATGATAGAGATTGCCCCACTACTCTTGTAAATGGCTTGAAGGATTTACCATTCCAGAGTTGAAAATGGCTTCTAGTATTTGGATTTGATCCGGCCTTGAGTTCCATCTTGGATTTGGCTCCGGAGTTGATTCTTCACCGCCGGCTCCAACCACTGTTGAAGAAAACAGAATTTGCTGTACAATATATACATATATAGAAACTATTTTTAGGTGATTAAAAATGTTGGTTTTATGGGCAGTCGGTTGAAGAGCCATTGGTGGTGGGTGAAGGTGGTGCGTAGTGTTGGACTTGCATGCTTGGCCAATGCCTATTTGGTGAACCCGTGACTGCTAAAATGATGATATGAGAATTAAAATCCAACTGTGTTTTCTCAGATTTTTTTGATAAACCTATGTAGCCATGTAGCCTATTTGGGTTTTATTTTTTATATAGTAGATGCTTGAGGTTGTTATTTGAATTCTTGCCATTCAAATTTGAGTTTATATCTGGCTATCCAATTTCTGTGATCCCTGTGCAGCATGCTTCCAAATTATCATTTTTATTTCCTTGTACTAATTAACGGATGATATTTAGAATGGCCAAGACAAAATTTGATTGAAACAACAAAAAATAGTTAAACAATATAGATTGTTTAATTTAATCTACAAGCAAATTCATTAAAAATATTCTAAGTAGTGTTTTGCAAAATTTCAAACAGAACGTGATTTCTAGCGTTTCATTTTCAGAATCAGTTTTTAGAAATAACAAACCAAACGCGTTTTCGACAACTATGAAAAAAAATAAAAACGGGAAATATAAAACATTTTTCCAAAATGAAGATACAAAATAAAATACCAGAACGCCACCTTACATTAGGAATGCCACAAAATTTCTATTAAACTGAAGTTGTACGAGTTCAAGATGTTCCAGTTTATTTGTCCATCTAATACAAAGATAGTAATTTATTTTCCACTTAAAATAAAGCACAATAAAGCTAAAGTAATACACAATCAAAAGCCATGGACAGCACCACTGATTCATTTTTCTTACATGTATTCAAGGATCTACAAGTTTAAGATCACCACATTTCTCGTACTACATAATCATACACAAAGAGACAGATACTAGCAAACCTGGTACAATAGGACTACCAGATGCCAAGGGAATATTCAGACAGAATTAAAGCTACCGACCTCAAGCTTATCAATGGGGCACAACATAGACAACATGAGGAACCTTCCCATCATCAAAAGGCAAGCTGATGTATTCGCGAGCAAACTCCTCAGCAATATCAAATGCCAATTCCCCGTTCAAGGCCTTACAGTACATATACAGCACGGTATGCGCAGCCACACTGTAAAGCATCAATATAGTCATAAAACCCGAGTACACCACTGTCTGCAATACAAATGCCCAGCTAAGCCACCCTCCTTGAACAGATCCCGCATTCAGAACCAAAGACGAGGCAGCCATTGCAAAAAGCCCTATCAGGATCCCAAACAACAACATCATTGCTAGAGCTACCCATCTCATTCCCTTTATTAAACAAGCACTCCTTTTCAACGGCGTGAAACCCCATTCAGATTCCACTACTACAACCACATAAGCCAATGACCACTGCACCGTTAAGTAAATCAAAACGGACACAAGCAAAACGATGACAAAAACAGCGAAACCCAGAAAGTAATTCGACTCGTACTCAATTTCAAATCCCAAAATCTGTGCCCCTTTATAAAGGAAACCCACAAAGACCCCAAAACCCAATACAATCAAACCCAGAATTATATCAATAACAACATAAGTAACTAAAAGGGGTAGCACCGAATACAAAACTGATTTCAGTGATGAAACAAATTTAACGGGTCTACCGTAAAACCCGTGGAAAGCACTGTAAGTGACAGAAGCCGTAGCTAATAAAGAGAAAACAAAAACGAACACTGTGTACACAAGCGGGAACAGAAAGACATGGGGGTTTTGCGGAATTGAAATCGTATTATCAATAAAGAAGTAAAGGGATCGGTGAAAGTGAGAAAGAACGGATGAATTGGGTTCCGAAAAAGTGGCTTGAAGAGTTGGGTAGATGACAGCGGAAAAAGAGAGGGGAAGAAGGAAAAGTACAGATAGAGCTAAGAAATGGCGAGAGTGGGCACTGATTATGCGCTTTGTTTCGGAGAGAACTCCGCAGAGGTTTAGGCCATGGATTCTGTGAGTCGCCATTGATGCAGGATTTGATCGAGAGGGGTTGAAAGTTCCAATTGTATATACTTTTAGACGAAATAAACAAAAATATATGATTGGCAGAGGATGAGAATGAAAATAGAAAAATAAAAAAACATTATCGTTTCGCACTTTCGCTTAAAGACTTTTCGTGGCACTCAAATTAATTATTGGCTTGTTTTGGCGTGGGCTTTCCAAACTTGTAAGATATACACGACGTAGAAGTAAGGTCCGTTTGAAATGGATGGTGATATTTGGGTGAAAAGAAATTAAATTTGAGAAAAAATTGAAAGTTTAATATATTTAATTGATTTAATTTTCTAGATGAAAAAAGTAATTTTTTTTTCAATATTTATTGTTTAATTGACATAATTTATCATGATAAATAAAACAAAATTTAACTATTCTAGTCAATTTTTTTAACACACACACACACACAATAATAATAATAATAATAATAATAATAATAATAATAATAATAATAATAATAATAATAATAATAATAATAATCTATCTATATATATTAATAGGATATAAACGTCACCAATTTTACTCACACACTTTTCAACCCAATTTTTTTTTTTAAATCAGGAATTTTATGCCAAAAAAAAAAGAAAAAAAATATTAAATATAATTAATAAAAGTTAGTATTAAATGTTTGTATTAAATAAAAATTGGTATTAAATAAAATTCAATAATAAATGTTGGCCATTAATTAATTATTTAATATGTGTGCCTGTAATGAAGTTTTTATAAAATACATGAAATCAATATATTAAAAATTAAACTTAATCAAAAATTAAAATACATTAAAAAGAAAATCGGTGATGAATACAAATAAAATTAAAACAAATTTAATACAGAAAATATAATTAAGCGCCAATTTTAAGACGCGTGTATATTTTTTCCTATGTTGATTAGTGTTATCTTTTTTTAAAATTTCGAATTCGATAATATTTTGTAATAAAATATTATTTGCACTATATGTTTTATTTAATGCGATTGTATAATCAATAAATTTTCATGAATTCCAAAAAAAAAAAATGTCTTGAGCACCATGCCAGACATTATTATTTCTTTAATATGAATATGTATGTGAGTGTGTGTGCACATACGCGTGTGTGTATATTGAAGTTTCTATAAAATATATGTAATCAATATATTAAAAATTAAACGTAATAAGAAATTAAAATACATTAAAAAGAAAATTAGTGATGAATAAATATAAAATTAAAACAAATTTAATTCAAAAATTTAATCAAGCAAAAAATTTTAAAACACGTGGGTATTTTTTCTATTTTGATTAGTGTTGTCTTTTTTAAAATTTCAAATTCGATAATATATTGTAGTAAAGTTTTATTTGTACTATATTTTTATTTGAATGATTGTATAATCAACATATTTTTATAAATTCCAAAAAAGAAATGTTTTGAGCACCGTGGAAGATATTATCATTTCCTTAATGTGTGTGTGTGTGTGTGTGTATTGAGGTTTTTATAAAATATATGTAATCAATACATTAAAAATTAAACTTAATTAAAAATAAAAATACGTTAAAAAGAAAATTGGTAATGAATACAAATAAAATTAAAATAAATTTAATACAAAAAAATTAATTAAGCGCCAAATTTTAAGACGCGTGAGTATTTTTTTCTTATTTTGATTAATGTTGTCTTTTTTAAAAATTTCGAATTCAATAATATTTTGTAATAAAATATTATTTTTTATTTTTTATTTGATATGATTGTATAATCAAAATATTTTCATAAATTCCAAAAAAGGAAATGTCTTGAGCACCATGCAAGACATTATCATTTCTTTAATATGTATATGTGTGTGTGTGTGTGTGTGTATTGAAGTATTTATAAAATATATGTAATCAATACATTAAATATTAAACTTAATCAAAAGTTAAAATACATTAAAAAGAAAATTGGTGATAATACATATAAAATTAAAACAAATTTAATACAAAAAAATTAATTAAGCACCAAATTTTAAGACGCTTGGGTATTTTTTTTTCTATTTTGATTAGTATTGTCTTTTTTTTTTTTAAAAATTTCGAAACCGGTAATATATTGTAATAAAATATTATTTGTACTATATTTTTAATTTGATATGATTGTGTAATCAACATACTTTTATGACTTCTAATCATAATCATGGATAGAAATCACGTGCATCGCACATGTGTGATACTAGTTAATAATAATAATAATAATAATAATAATAATAATAATAATAATAATAATAATAATAATAACAACAACAACAACTGCCATTATTTTACGCACATACTTTCCCGCCCAAAATTCTTTCTAAATTAGGAATCTTTTGAAAAAAAAGAAAAGAAAAAAAAGAAAAAACAAGTATTAAATGTAATTAATAAAAGTTGGTATCAAATAAAAGTTAGTAATAAATGTGGGTCATATATGTGTGTGTGCGCGCGCGCGCGTAAAATATATGTAATCAATATATTAAAACTAAACTTAATAAAAATTAAAATACATTATAAAGAAAATTGATGATGAATACAAATAAAATAAAAACAAATTTAATACGAAAAATTTAATTAGGCGCCAAATTTTAAGACGTGTGGATATTTTTTTCCTACTTTGATTAGTGTTATCTTTTTTAAAATTTCGAATTCGATAATATATTGTAATAAATATTTGTTGTACTATATTTTTTATTTGACATGATTGTATAGTTAACATATTTTCTTGAATCATGGATAGAAATCTTATGCATCGCGCCGGTTTGATACTAGTTTGTATTTAATAATAATAATAATAATAATAATAGTGTTAATTTTTGGGAAAAAAAGTCAATTAACAATAAATCTTAGAAATTGATTTTCCACATATAAATGGAATCGTACACAAACTTGAGAAAATAAGGAATTCACGTTCCATGGCAAATTTAACATGTTAAACAATATTAAATATGAAAAGTGGGAAAATGTTTGCCAATTCCATGGAAAATACATGTTTTCAAACACTGCCTAAGAGGAAAGTAGTATTACTTCTATATTATTATTACATGATGTCCTTCAAGACATAAACTTTGGGACTCATTATATATATATAATTTCAAAAAAATATCTTTTAATAGTAAAAAAAAATGTAAAGTCATTGATCGGTATGATTTCTAGACTTGCAAATAGGGCCACGAGTTAAATTATTTTTGGTGTCGGCCTACCCAGGATCAACAGGTCACTCCATTCTTCTCGACCTCATTTGGGGTACTCCTCATCACAAATTCAAGGAGTCGGCTATTATGTTCGGGCTTGTTGCTTAACAAGGTCGGATTTATAGCAAGACCTCATTGTCATTGGCCTTGACCATGTATCTTGAGATCGGTCTTACCCGGCCATTTTATTCCATGGGCCCATATAAGTGGGCTACGGATCATCCTTGGTCTATGAGCTTCATAAATGGGCCTAGCCCTAAAACCAATAAATTAGGCAAGCCGCTTCTCAGAAAGGAAAGTCCAATTCCAATAGGGATTCTTTCCCTAAAAGGTAAGTTTCTTAGATAAGGACTCCTTCTCCTTCTCCTAATAGGAGAAGGTATTGGGGTTTGAGACCTATAAATACAACTCATTTTCTACTAGCATTGATTCATTGTAAACACAATCACCAGTTTTATATTTTCCTATTTTTACTTTTTTCTCTCTTCAGAAAACTAATTCTTATACTGGAGGGGCAACGGGGAGAATTCTCATTGCCTTTTTTGCAGGATATTAAAGGTGAATCAATCCATCTATTTTAGCGATCAAGCAGCTTCAGATCTCACAACATTGAGGTTATGAATTTTTACAGTATCAATTGACAACATCTGTAGGAAGAAATACGATTAGTCATGGTTAAAAGATATCAAACTCGCCCCTCCACTTCTACGGGACAACCTCTTCTGGCTAATACATCGGTTGAGGGAGATAATCCCCCACCTCTTGAAGATGTTCAGAAAGAACAACATCCAGAAATCTTGCAACTATTGCCACAGTAAAGGGTAGAAGTTGTTACATCAGTTGCATTGGAAAGGGGAAGACATAATTAATGTTGATAGAACCTTCCACAGAAGAATGTATTTCACCAATGGAAGAATTGGAAGACGTTCTTATCTCAGAAGGAAAAACTTTCACAATTGGAAAAGAACTTCCCAAAGTTATGAAGGAAGAACTATCAGAGTGCTTAAAGAGAAATCTCGATGTTTTTGCATGGAGCGTAGAAGACATGCCTGGGATTGATCCCGCACTTGTTGTACAAAGATTTAATGTCCAACCTAATAAAAATCCTATAAAACAATGAAGAAGATAGTTCGCAACCGAAAGGAGGCAAATAATCAAGGAAGAAGTCGATAAAATTTTGAAACCAGGATTCATCAAAGAGGTGAAGTATCTAGAATGGTTAGCCAACGCGATCATGGTGAAGACGACAAATAGTAAATGGCGAGTCTGCATTGATTTCAAAGATATAAACAAAGCATGCCCCAAAGACAGCTATACTATTCCTCTAATAGATAGATTTGTTCCACATTTGTTCCGAACTATACAACTTCCTTGACGCATTTTCGGGATATCATCAGATTAGAATGACTGAAGAAGACCAAGAAAAAACATCCTTCATGGCTGACGAAGGAATATACTGCTACAAGGTCGTGGCCTTTGGGCTACAGAATGCAGGGGCTACATATGAAAGACTTGTGAACATGGTCTTCTCTAAATACATAAGATAGAACATCGAAGTCTATGTTGATGATATGGTGGTGAAGAGCTCAAGAAAGAAAGATCATGTAGCTGATCTAAAATACATATTCTCTACACTCCGCTAACACCGTATGAAGCTGAATCCTACAAAGTGCGCTTTTCGGGTAAGCTCTGAAATTTTTTTGGGATTCATGATCACTTAGCGGGGCATTGAACTTAATCCCTATAAAATCATGGCCTTCACATCTAGGAACCTTCCAAGAGCATAAGGGAAGTCCAAAAACTCACAGGAAGAGTAGAAGTACTAGGCCGCTTCATGTTAAGGGCAGCAGATAAATGCTTTCTTTTCTTCAAATCTCTCAGAGGAAATAAGGAATTCAAGTGGGACGAAGAATGCAAGACTTCCTTCAGAAGGCTCAAAGAATACTTGAGGTCACAACCAATACTAGTAAAGCCAAATCTAGGGGATGATCTTCTTCTATATCTAGCAGTGTCAGAACATGTAGTAAGCACCGCATTAGTCAAAGACACGTCAACAAGATGTTACTAGACGTAGAAACTCGATACACTCTGACAGAACAACTCTCACTTGCACTAGTAATAGCAGTGAGAAAATTGAGGCCTTTTTTTCAAGTTCATGCTATAACGTTCCTCGCGAACTGTGTTTGTACGAACACGTCATGAGCTCAACATTGCACCCCGACCTAATATCATGAACATCTTGGAGCATGAACCTTACTGGATGAACCCAATTATTTAATACTTGACATCGAAAAGATTTCCAAGCAACAAAGCAGAGGCAAGAAGAATCAGAACAAGAAGTTTCACACTTCCCTACCTTTGATGTTTGACCTCGAAAGAAGCTGCACTTGCAATGACCGAAGTTCATGAAGAAATGTTTGGAGTCTACCAGGGTGCAAGGACTCTAGTAACGAAATTGGTAAGATACAGTTATTACCGGCCAAAGATAAAGAAGGATAACCTAAATTACATGAAAACTTGTGACAAGTGTTAAAGGTTTCCATCCAGATTACATTAGCCAGCAGAAGAACTGTCTCCTATCATGTGCACATACCCTTTTAGACAATGGGGAATCGACATTCTTGGGCCCTTTCCGATAGCTCGTGGTCAAGTAAAATTCTTAGCAGTAGTTGTAGAATACTTCACAAAATGGGCAGAAGTAGAACCTCCGTGATTTCTGAACAGAAACTGGAATCGTTTGTATGGAAGTCAATTGTTTGTTGCTTTGGTCTTCCCGAAACGTTGATAACTCACAATGGAAGACAATTCGAGCATCAAGCTTTCAAGTAGTTCTGCAAGAATTTGGGAACTGAACACAGATTAATGTCGGTTGCGCACCCCCAGAGTAATGGGTTGGCAGACGTCACAAAAAAACTTATAATGCAAGACGTACGAACTCGCCTCGATAATGCAAAAGGAGATTGGCCCGACCTCCTTCCTTGATCATGGAACGTTGATAATCTAAAGCCCTACTACAAGTAGGCACTTTTCCTTTGCAATCCCATTTTTGTTGTCTAGCATTAGTAGCTTTTCATTATCATAGAGTTGGGCCTACGTGCCCATTCTTTTACTTAATTTCGGGCTTGCATGCCCATCAATTCCTTTTTGTATAAGTCAGGTCTGTGTACCCAATTTATTTACATTAAAATTCAAGGACGAGTACTCTTTTTCCTTATTCAGATTTTTTCCTGAATGGCTCTTCTAGATAAGGTTTTAATGAGGCCCACAATTCAGTCTCCAGTCAATAAAAGTATTTCTTTCAAGAACAATCGTAGAAGATAACATTCAGTTACATTAGGGGATAATTTACAAGGTCGGTCCACTAGCACGACCTTAAAAATTATTTCCCTAAATTTACAAAGTCAAGGGCTTCAACTCATTTTTGTGCAAATAATTTACAAGGTTGGCCTACAAGCACTATCTTAAAAATTTATTTCCTTAAATTTATAAAGTCAAGGGCTTGACCCTTTTTTTTTGTGCAAATAATTTACAAGGTCGGCCTACAAGCACAATCTTACAAATTATTTCTCTAAATTTACAAAGTCAAGGGTTTCACCCGTTCTTTGTGCAAATAATTTACAAGGTCAACCTACAAGCACGACCTTACAAATTATTTCCCTAAATTTACAAAGTCAAGGTCTTGACCCCTTCTTTATGCAAATAATTTACAAGGCTGACAAGTTTGCCCGACCATACAAATTATTTCCCTAAATTTACAAAGTTAAGGGCTCCACTTCTTTGTACAAATAATTTACAAGGTCGGTCTACAAGCACGACCTTATAAATTATTTCCCTAAATTTACAAATTCAAGGGTTCGACATCTTTTTTATGCAAAATAATTTACAAGGTCGGCCTACAAGCACAACCTTACAAATTATTTTTCCAAATTTACAAAGTCAAGGGCTTCACCCATTCTTTGTGGAAATAATTTACAAGATTGGCCTACAAGCACAACCTTGCAAATTAATTTCCTAAATTTACAAAATCAAGGGCTTCACCCCATCTTTGTACAAATAATTTACAAGGTTGGTCCGAAAGCACGACCTCACAAATTATTTTCCTAAATTTACAAAGTCAAGGACTTAACCTCTTCTTTGTACAAATAATTTACAAGGATAGCAAGATAGCCCGACCTTACAAATCATTTCCGTAAATTTACGAAGTCAAGAGCTTGACCTCTTCTTTGTGCAAATAATTTATAAGGTCGGCCCATAAGCACAACCTTACAAATTATTTTCCTAAATTTACAAAGTCAAGGGCTTGACCCCTTATTTGCATTAATAATTTACAAGGCCAACAAGATAGACTGACCTTACAAATAATTTCCCTAAAAATTACTAAGTCAAACCCGTGACTTTAACAAAATTCTTAAATATAAAGAATTTGGAAGTAGAAAGGAACATGCTTAACAAAAAGTGGGATTTCCATTCAAGAGCTTCAATTGATACAAGAAGTCCTCGGGGGCATATCCCGGGTTACAACTATCATTCTCAAAAATAAAAAAAATTACAAAAAGAGTTGGGAATATGCATTCCTGCTGGGGGTCGGGGTCACTAGCGTCCCCAGCCTCTTCATCCGAAGTAGCATCTCCTTCATCATCATCTTCTTCAAATGGGGTCCAGATGAGCCCCTTCGTTCCTAAAGGAAACTGAGACAGTGGGCTGGTATTAAGGTCGGGAGAATGAAGTTGGATCCATGCTCGAGCTTGTTTCACGCCCTGGGCATAATTTCCCAGAGCAAAATCTACTCCTCTGACATCTTGTATGCCTTGACAACCTCGACCTTGGCATTAGCGGTTTCCTCGCGGGCATGGACAATATCTTCAATGAGCTTGGTGATCTCTTCTTGAGCAAGATCTCGTTCCTGAATTGTCAATGTCAGATCTGACTCGACCTTTGTGAGCTTTTCTTCAGTAGCTCGAGCCTTTGTGCCTCATATTGGACAGAATTGTACAAGTTGGCTTGAGGTCTCACCTTGATTACTGCCCTAAATCATGAGGCCTCAACCGATGCTGATCGTTTGAAGATTGGATATAAAATTTGAAAATTTTGTCAAAATTTCATCAAAATTGTTATCTACCAATAGAATAAAGAACGCACCTTCAGGGTTGCATTCGGTGACCTCTTCAGAATATTTCTTCACGAAGCCGGGATGAAGATTCTCCTATAGTTTCCTTCTAAAATTGGCCAACGTGGGGATTTCAAAGACAACCTTGAGTGTGGAAGAGACATGTACAGGTTCTTCCCGGGGTGGCTGGAGTTGAGCATCTCAACTAGTGTCCTTGGGAGGAGGAACTTCCACGTCTAAGCGGAAGTCACCAAACAAAGTCTGGCACGCTCTTTTCTGGGATCGGCGTCACACAACCCCATCCTTCTTCTTTTTCTCGGAAGCAACCCGAGCTTTCTCTCGGGCTGCCTTCCTTAACTTGTCACCATCGAATACCATTCCTGCAAAACACACGTGGATAATAGGTGAGGAAGCAAGAAAGGGAGGTATAAGGAAAAACAAGGAAATTGTGAGAGGTAAAGCACAAATTATGTAATTTACAAGGCCGGAGCCTACCGAGCTACAAATCTAGGCCGTCCTGACTCAATATATCATTGGTCGTTAAATCAAACGCCTCCTCGGCCAAGAGGCTAAAATCACATACCCTAACGACATTGGCCATGAGGTTGGTCATTACCTCCTCACTAATGTTCCCCATCCTATTATAACTATCTAAATCTGGTCTCCTAAAGGTCGGCCAAAGAATGGTCTCACCTTCTTGGGGTTTCATATAAAAAAATCTTTCCTTCCAATACTTTGAAGAGGAAGGAACCCATGGCACCTCGAAGCTTCCCTTCCCACTTAAATAAAGAAGCTATTACATCGAGGTAAATACTTCAAATCTAGGAGACACTTACACAAGTCCATGGTTGGCATCCCTAGACTTCTTCACAGAATAAAGAAATAGACCAGGATCCTCTACCTATTGGGAGCGAGCTGACCAGATAATATGGTGCAGAGGAAACCTAAGCCCGACCATGAGAGAATCATGAAATACTAACACCTCCCCTTCTTGGAAATGGTATGATACATCATCCTTTTTCGGGACACGAGCAACCCATCAGATAACTTGAATTTCCTCATATCCGCCTCAACCATGTGCTCTTCATCTTGCTACTAAAAGTAGGAAACTCAAGGTCGGCTTCGTTTGGTCTTCTACCTAGGTCAGGATTGTCCTCAACCCCCTCTTCACTACCCAACTAATCATCCTGAGAAGATGGCAGTGGCTGGTAAATACCTAATGGCTCGACCTCTAGAGGTTCGTCCAAATTTTCTACTTCCCTAAGGTCATCTTTGGTCACCTGCTCTACCATGTTTTCAGTAAATAAATTATGTAAATAAGAAGGTTGGGCGAGGTCGAGGTTACCTAAAAGCTAGACTTTTGTTGGTAAGAGTAGGTCGCGCTAGTTTTCCGGAGGTGTTCTTTGATTTCTCAAAAATTCGAAAAGTAAAAAGAATGAGAGGATAGGGACCCCATATATATAGGCAAAAAGTGGCGGGAAAATTTTCAAATCCTCACCCTTCTCCTTGCCTAGTGTCTAGCATCAAATCCAAGAATGTTCATCTTCTCACATTAAATAAAATAATATTAGTTGGGAAAATGCATTATAGTTGTTAAACATAAATGTACCTAGAGATTCAATCTCCGGTGCATGGGGGCCAATGATCTGTATGAATTCTTGACTTGTGAATAGGTCCATGGGTTAAATTATTTTGGATCGGTGCACCCAGGACCAACAGGTCGGCCCATTCTTCCCGACCTCATTTGGGTACTCCTCATCACAAATTCATGGGGTCGGCCATTGTGCTCGGGCTTGTTTCTTAACAAGGTCGGGTTTATAGCATGACCTCATTGCCATTGGCCTTGACCATGTATCTTGAGATCGGACTTACTCGACTATATTAGTCCATGGGCCCATATAAGTGGGCCACGGATCATCCTTGGTCTATGGGCTTCATAAATGGGCCTATCCATAGAACCAATAAATCAGGCAAACCGCTTCTTAGAAAGGAAAGTCCAATCCCAATAAGGATTCTTTCCTTGAGGTTATGTTTCTTAGACAAGGACTCCTCCTAATAGAAGAAGGTGTTGGGCTTTGAGGCCTATAAATACAGGTCCTTTTCTACCAGCATTGATTCTTTATAAACACAATGACCAATTTTATATTTTCCTCTCTCAACTTTTTTCTCTATCCAGAAAACTGATTCTTACACCGGAGGGGCGACGGGGAGAATAATCCTTACCTTTTTTGCAGGTTATTGAAGGTGAATCAATCCATCTTTTCCAACGATCAAGCAGCTTCAGATCTTGCGACATCAATGTTAGGAACTTTTATAGCATCATTCATAAATCAAATCCTATACATCAATCCCAAACCCTTTCATTCTTAGAGCACCTTCAATGCAGACGTGACAAATCAACTAATGGATGAAATGTTTCTTCAATGCACTATGTGAATTACAATGTTAAGCTGACGCAGAGTAGAAAAAAAAACATTGTGAGGTTCTCCTTTTGCATCTGAACGCTCCGTCAAATGGAATAAGTCAGTATTATGTTTTAATTATTTTAAATATTACAGTTAGGGACATAGACCAAATAGATACAATCTTGTGACAAAAATTCGTTTTTAAATATTATTTCCTATTGTGTTTAATTTCTAAATTATTTTTTTATTTGATTTTTTTATTATTGCCAACTGTGTTGAATGTCCGATTCTTTTTTTTTTTTTGGTCTTATTTTATTATTGCCTACTTTGTTTAATGTTTAAATTATTTGTTTATTTGATTATCTTTATTTCGTCTTATTTTATCATTGTCTATTGTGTTTACTTTCTAAAAAGTTATTAATTTTAAACTTTAAAAAAATCACATAATCAATTTTATTTAAATGTATAAGGAACCATTGGAGAGTAAATTTTAGATTTTTCCTTCTAATTATCCACGTTTTCTAGAAGTCTGTCTATTTCATTGCCATGTGAGTCCTAATCAACATAGTGCATTAAAGATGCTCTTAGACTTCTTAAATCTCTAACGCTTATCTTCCTCAAATCAATTGTTCATACTATCAATCATCAAAACCTTAGTCTCATAATGTTGTTTATAAATAGTGACCAGTCAACATTTTATTGGTCCGATTTTTTGAGAATTAAAAATTGGTAAACGTGAATATTTGACTAGCCGAAACTATTGACATTTAGAAAAATAATCCAATGAGATATTACCACGCGAGTCAGTTTATAGACAAAAATTATAAACATCATTTTACCTCAGCCTCGTGGATGGAGGATTCATTCATTGAGGCTTATTCTTCAAAGCTGAAATCTCCATATTTATTTTCTATTTTTCACTAAAACTTCTGTAGCATGGAACTGGAAATCATAATTTTCTTGAATAATGTTTTGTAAAAATGTATTTTTATACATTGCAGATCTCTAATGTTATTTAATATATATTGTTTGATTAGGAAAGTCTACTTTGTTGAAGAATTTGACTAGTGAGCTAAAAAAAGATGACTTCAGTGAAACTTTTCAATGTTTAATATTGGCTTTGTAATCCGGAGTGATTAGGACAGAGCTAGACTTTTCGGATTTGGGGGTCCTGTATTAAAATTCTCAAAAATGTTAAAATAAAATAAGAATGATGAAATTTCTTTAATACTTTGTTCTGAGCTTTCCTTATGAGTTTTCCTATTTTGTTAATAGGTTATATTAACAAATTCCAAGACATTTTAAAATGTTCCTAAAAAAATAAATAAAAAAATTATCCAAATTTTTTTTGGGGGTCCTAGACCCTACTAGGACCCCCTTGGCTCCACCCATGAGAGTGATGAACTTGAGAAGAACTCAGATAAAAGAGGTTGAATTTGCAGGTAAAGATGAAGGAGAGTGAATAAAGATTTGATATTCGAATGCATAACAGGCTTGAGAAAGAGAAATCATATTCCTCATTTTGGATGATGTTTGGATGTGATAGATCTAAATTTTTGGGCATCTCACACCCTAAAGTTCGTGTAGGGAGCGACTATACTGACATCTCGTTCATTAGACGAGGTGCATAACATAATTATTACAATTTATAAATCAATTTATAAATAACATATAGCCCATGTTTGGTAGAGAATAAAATTAATTTTTTAGTGAATTTTGATAAAAGTTGATGAGATGTTTTGTTAAAAAAGTTATGAGACCATGAAATATATGGTTGTGATTAATTGTCAACTTTGATTTTGATAAAAATCTTATTTTTTATCAAAAACAAATAGGCTCAATTTTTCAAACCACTTTTGACCACACTCATTTTTTCACCACTTTTTAACCATACATTTTACTTAAAAAACAACAAAAAAAATCAATTTATAAATTGCTAGAATGTTAAAGAACAAAGCAAAAGTGTTCACTATGTGCTCATGAAGTATATTTTGCTGTGATGAAATAACATTTCATAATAAATAAATTCTAATTTTATTTATTTATTGTGTTTATTAATTACTGATCATGTGAATTAAATTGTCTACGATCACGTGTGATAATATAAGTTGGGTACATGCGTTGAGAAGCACATTGTGATACAACTTGTCTTTTGATTATAAATAATTTGTTCACAACAAATGTAAAATGGTTGACATCTCATGCTAAAAGGCTGAAGTGTTGATTGATTCACTATTCGAATTTTTGACTTGTCCTTAAATAGTTAAAGGTAACACTAGTACACCTAAAGTGTATTGAACTGACCATGTGTTGAGTTTTATTTAATAGCATTATCGTGCGCAGAATTAAATCCCACTTGATCGACTTGTATTTCATCTAATTTTATTGACATTATTATGTATACCTTTTTGTGACTTTAATGGTTCTTTGATTCACCAATGGGTGAGATCAATTTGATTGGTCAAATATCTCAATGAGTTGGGGGGCTTGAGATTGAGTGAAGTAGAGGACATGAATTCATTTCGAGAATTGTCACCTTGAAAAATTGGTAGAGTGACTACTTAAATGTTTTTTGTTGAACAATTAAAATCTGAGCTCAATGCTTAGTGACGACTAGATTTTGACATTTATGATTGGTTCCCGAGACTGTTGAAGAAAATGATACTTAAGGTAGTGAGAATAATTAGAGGGGCAAAACGATCATGTATGCTTGTACCTAATCACCGAATCTCGAAGAGGAATAAAATACATATACGACAGGTCAAAGGAAAGTATTACAGATTGATTGGCTCCCATGATCTTATAGATTCCGAGAGTTCAGTCTTTTACCTTTAGTGGAAAAACTAAAGACTAATAATTAGATTTGGTGGTTTGGGGTCGACTAGGCATGATCTAATTATTGGAGATCGAATAATATATGTCCGATCATGTCCCTGCTGTAGCTCCATAAAGTATTGTCACTTAAGAAAACTAGACATATATGAGACTAGCTGTTTACTAACAGTTCCATCTACTAGGGCTTGAGTTGGGTCGAGTTTGGCCCAAACCAACCTGAAACACTTGATTTCTATTTATTGTCTAAGACTACCCGAATCGGGTCACTTTTGTCTCTCTTCCAAATCCTAATTTTAACATGAAAAAATATCGCCTATGTTTCTGGTTACATATTTTTATTTTTTATTTTTTTTAAAGGGATTAAATGAACAATAAATTAGATAAAAAATGTAGGCTATGTTTTTGTTGACATATTTTAACAAAAAAATAATAATAATAAATTTGAAGGAATGTCAGTTTTTCAAATAATTATTTTCCTGCAAACTAAAAGCATATTAATAAAGCCAAACAATAAAATATTACCATAAAGTGTGAAAAATAAAAATAGAATATTACAGTCATCCAAAAGTTAAAAATATACAGTAATCCAAAGTTAAAAATGAAAGAAAATAAAGAGAATTGTAATATTTGGTTCTTGCATAAGCTTCAAGTAGCATACCTACTAAAAAATATGAATCTTCAGAGAAAAAAATTAATATAACAATGATATAGAGTAATGCACATTATGTATCTGAAAAAATCATAAATGCATGAATAACTTTGATTTAGTATTCATTTGACTTTTCTGATTCTGAAAACTCTACAAAAAATGATGGCTCTATTTGTTAAACTTTTTATATTTAGAAACATGTTTTTTTTTTTTTTTTTTTTTTTTTTTTTTATGTTTTCTACGTAAAATATGTGGTTGAAAAGTGGAAAGAGAAAATTTGTGTGATTAAAAAGTGGTTTGAAGAATTGGGATATTAAAAAACATGTTTACCAAAAAAGGTCTAAATTATCGATAAATTAGATAAAAACACATATTCAATAAATTATATAAAACACATATTTGTATTACCTTCATCCAATTTTTTATACTCTTCCACATCCTTCGTATAAAAGTTCTCCATACTTGAGAACTCTTTAAGCCGATTTTAGCTACACACCAAAACCTCCACCATCATAGGAGTTAAAGAACTATGAAATGGATCAATATTTCTTCATTCAGTATTTAAAAGAACTTTCTGAAGCCACCGTAGACACTTGAATTGCCATAACATATCTAGCAAGTTTGAACAAAGTGTCGTATTTATTTCCATTAACTCGCCACCAGTTAAGGACATAAAAATCTCTATCCTTTATAGTTTCATAAGCATCCAACAAATATCAATCAACATCATCTTTTAGTTCAGCTAAATCATTTGCCGTTTTTTCTCCTCCAAAACCTAGAAACACGAGTAAGAGACACAACTGAAGTAGGAATTTCTTTAGCAGAAGAAACTCCACTTGAAGAATTCACATCACTAGACATTTGGTTGCTATGCGAACTTCCTTCACATCTCACATACCAATTATAAATAGACATAATATTGTCTTTCAAAATATTTGTCATGTTACAAGCAACTTCCTTATCCTCATAAATATCACAAAAGCAAAAATCAGCATACTCCAGTTGATTTAAATTAATATTTTCTTGACTCGCACACTCCTTAAACTTTTGTTGTTTTAAAAGAGAAGACTTCACACATTTTAGAGCATTGTGAATACTAACAGTAGATGCATGTGTTTCATTCAATCCTTCACATACAATAAAATTAAAAATATGTGCATGTTCGCTAAAATCGTATACCGCAAGTGCACGGTTCGCGTTCAAGTAGTAAAGTGGACTAGAGAAGTCCGGGTTATCGTACCCACGAGGATTGATGGATTTGTAACTAAAGTTATTGATTTCATTTTAAAAGAAAAGTCAAGTAACATACAAATATGGTTTGGTGGTGAATTACTAACTAAGTGACACAAATGAGAAACATGGCAATATGTAAAGTAGTTAACTAAAACAAATAGATAACAACATGAAACTTAGAATAAAACTAATTAATATAAATACTTTGACGAAAATATAAACTTGATAATTGAAACAAGTTACATAACATAAAACAAAGTGAATTTAGTTTTCATAACTATACTAATTTCTTCTTTTCAAATCAATTAGTGGTAGTTAATTTATCAACCAAATTACATGGGAAAAATCTAAATTAAACCTAACATGTATACTAACTTGCAAATACAATACAAATTATTGACAACATTTTAAGATTGCATAAACATAAGACACACATTCCTAATTATAAAAACATAAACGTAAATGCCCAACATCCATAAACAACTTACAATACTTAATTAAAATTAAACTAGTCAACAATTCAAACACAATAATATTAACCCATAATAAACTAGCAACAACATTTAACAAACGACATAAACATATGAATAATACTCAACATAAAGATTAAAAATAAGAGAATAAAGAAAACTCCCCCTTTGTAAAGTTCTTGAAGTGAAAACCCAAGAATCCTTCACTTTGAATCAAGTTTCTTCATCAACCATTAATATTTTCAGCAACTCAAACACAAAGCATTAAATGCATAAGAAATAAATGACCTTCTTGATGGAAATAAAAATAAATAAATAACAATAATCAAAAGCCCAACAATAATAAGCAACTTAAAATGCACAATAACTTTACTAAATATAAAAATATTAACTTAATATTGCATTAAAAATATGAAAATCAAGATGAAAATTACAAAGAAAAGTTAAAGAGGCAAGAACTTACATTTTTCTCCCAAAAAAATCAGAATTTTCTATTTATAATACCCCAAAATCATCCAAAAACCCTAAAAAGTGCCAAGATCCGCGTAAAATAGCCAAATGGGCCGAACCGGGTCGGCCGGGTTGACCCGGTCCGGCCCGAAAAGTTTTCCTCTTTTTTCTTTTTTTTTTAGTTTTAAAGCCGCGCGATCGCGCGCGGTATTTTCCAGCGCCAAGGTTGTCTCGGGTCCGTTTTGAGGTCCAAGTCGCGTTCGCGACTTGATTCGAGCCACGCGATCGCGTGGCTCAGCTGGAGGGTGTTTTTGCAGCTAAGTTCCTTCCGTTAATGCCATCAAGTCCTCCATCTTTTAATCTTGAGCAATTTAGTCCCCAAATTTTCAGATTTCTTTCAAGTAGGTCATTCTAAATTTGCACTTCAGGCCCTTCAACTTTTGAAATCTTGCAATTTGGTCCCTCGGTTAATTGCGCGGCTTGTCCAAAACTTCCCGGAAGTGACAGAATGGTCCCCAAACTTCCAAATTCAGCGTAATTTGCACTTCTTTTGTGGTTTTTGGCCTCAAACTTGGATATTAACCTATTTAAACACAAAATATGCGTAAATTAGCAGATATTTGTCCAAGATGTTCCAAAATATGCTAATTTAAAGGTATAAAAAGTGTATAAAAATGCACTTAACAAATACCCCCAAACTTAAACTCTTGCTCGTCTCGAGCAAGAATATCTACTAACGGAAAAAAAAAATGAATGAACGATCAACAATGCTAGATAACTTGTAAATTCTTACTTGAGTGTAAAATTGCATGATTAATTCACGGTTGTGTTTTCAAAATAATACTACAAAAAGAAGTTGAGCTTATCTCATGTTTGATCGGTGTGTGTGTGCATAGTCACTTCCAATTATCACTAAGGTTCAAAGAAACATTGTAGGAGGGATAAATTTCAAAATAATACTATCCGCCCTTAGTGGTCAATTTCATTCCTTACCCTCTCGTGACATTCATCCCCCCATATTATTTCTTTTCTCTCCCGAAATGCAATCCTAGGGGTGACTCTCAATTCACACATTTCTTTTTCCACTAAAGTTTGGTTATGACTTACCAGCAATCTCAACAATCTAGATATGCAGTAACTCTCCACTAGATGAGTGTTTCAACATTAAAGTTTATACCAAGCAATTCAAACCCACTATTAATCTAAGCCCTTATGCAAATACAAATGCATGATTTCTACAAACTAATGTGATGATTGCTCGTGACTTCCTCACTCCCTTAAGCTTTTTAATTGACCCATGTAGCGAGCTTTAGGCCGGAAACTCCCTGATTGTTTTAAGATCAAAGGGTACCAGGTTTCAAAATACTCCTACGGACTTACTAACTCGAGTCAAAAAGGCTCCGAAGTGAGGTAGACTTATTAAGTAAATGCAATGATGATGATGTGCTTTTTTTTTTTTTTCAAGTGTGTGTGTGTGTGTACCCTACTCATTAAGCTTTCTAATTGACCCATGTAGCGAGCTTTAGGCCGATGACTCCCAAGTTTCAAACTTAAGGCACCAAGTTTCGAGATACTCCTACGGGCTTAATTGCTCGAGTCAAAAAGGCTACGAGATAAGGCAATGCAATAATTAAAATGGGCTTAGATCTCTAGCATTTGGTCATCACTTAGCTTATACAAACATAACAACACTCCACATAAAATTAGATCAAGCATGCATGGAATCACTACACATCTAGACCGTCTCCTTTACCGGCTCAACCACCCCAAACTTGTCTCACAAAGGATCAAGAGATTAATAGCATTGAGAAGGAATTGGATAGGTTGATAAAAATTGAAGATACAAGCTCACAACCTAATTTCTACTTCAAAAAATTTTCCAACCTTCAATGGATTCCAAATCTCAACAATAATTAGTTATGACTATTGTGCTCAAGAGAACTCAGGATCACTCATAGATAAGCCATTTATAAAAATAGACACAAGTAGCATATTTGATCATGATTCGTGAATTAATCAGCAATTTCAAACATCAAATCATTTGAGCCGACAAGGCTATCTAGCATGTCAATATCCACAACAAAATGAACAAAGTCAAACATCACAATATCTTAAGCCGGCAAGGCTATCTAACATGATAAAATGCAAAATGAAGTCAACACCCCCAAACTTGAATTACACATTGTCCTCAATGTGAAAATAGACACAATATGTAAAGAAGAAAAGAGGTAGTGAAACTTCCCTGATTCAATGCTTGTTTGTGATGTTGAATTTTGACCTAAGCTTTCGTCGAATGTAGTTCACCCCCAAACTTGTTGAGGACAATGGCACTTAGAATTTTCAAAAAAATTGTTACCTACAAAAGTTTGACAATTAATTAAAAAGGAAGTAAATAAGTATAGTAAATAAATACAAGTAACTCAAAAGAGAAGAAATTTGGGTTGCCTCCCAAAAAGCGCTTGGTTAAAGTCATAAGCTCGACTTTTGGATTGTTCATTCGGGAGCATTGAGGAGAAATGATGACTTTTCCTCCGGAGGTTCTCCTTCCAAGAATGGTTTCAACCTTTTCCCATTGACCTTGAAATGTCCCTTGTCGGGATGATATAGCTCAATAGCTCCATGGGGAAAAATTTGAGAAATTGTGAATGGCCCCCACCAACGGGATCGAAGCTTTCTGGGGAATAGTCGAAGTCGGGAGTTGAATAGAAGAACTTGTTGTCCAACTTTGAAGTCTCTCTTCAAAATGTGGTTATCATGCCATTTCTTGGTCCTCTCCTTATAGATGCGAGCATTTTCATATGAGTTGAGGCGAAATTCATCAAGTTCCTTAAGTTGAAGCAACCTCTTCTCACCAATTAATTTTGCATCAAAGTTTAATGCCTGTGTAGCCCAAAATGCTCGATGCTCAAGTTCAATGGGGAGATGACATGATTTTCCAAAAACAAGACAAAATGGAGACATACCAATAGGAGTCTTGAATGCGGTGCGGTAAGTCCATAATGCATCATCTAGCTTCCTCGACCAATCTTTCCTTGATGTATTCACCGTCATCTCAAGAATTCTTTTCAATTCTCGGTTTGAGATCTGCACTTGGCCACTTGTTTGGGGATGGTAAGGTGTGGATACTCGGTGCTTCACTCCATACTTTGACCAAAGTGAGTCAAGGAGGCGATTGGAAAAGTGTTTGCCTCCATCACTAATGATGCGTCGGGGGTTCCAAAGTGTGCAAAAATGTTCTTTTTGAGAAAATTGACAACCACCCGAGCATCCTTAGTGGGCAAGGCTACTGCCTCTGTCCATTTAGAAACATAGTCCACCACCACCAAGATATATTGATTTGAGAACGATGATGGAAATGGCCCCATGAAATCAATTCCCCAAACATCAAAAATTTCCACTTCCAAGATTGAAGTCAATGGCATTTCATTACGCCGAGAGATATTCCCACTCCTTTGGCATCTATCACATTTGGATACTAAGGTATAAGCATCCTTGAACAAAGTTGGCCAATAGAACCCCGATTGAAGAACCTTTTAGGCGGTTTTGGAAGCTCCAAAATGACTCCCATAAGGTGATGAATGACACCTATCAAGAATAGCTTCCATTTCTTCCTCGGGAACACATCTTCTAATAACTTGGTCCGACCCCCTCTTGAATAAATATGGCTCATCCCAAAAATAATGTTTCACATCGGCAAAGAATTTCTTCTTTTGTTGATAAGAGAAATTCGGGGGAAGAATACCACTTACAAGGAAATTCACGAAGTCCGCATACCATGGTGCTTCAAACACTTGGAGAAGATGTTTGGCATGCAATAGTTGTTCATCCGGAAAGGCTTCATTGATTTCCTATACTCCCACTTCTTCAGGTTGATCCATCCTAGATAGATGATCGGCCACAAGATTATCCACACCCTTTTTATCACGGATTTCCAAATCAAATTCTTGCAAGAGAAGGACCCATCTAATCAATCTTGGCTTCGCATCCTTCTTAGAAAGCAAGTATTTTAGAGCGGAGTGATCGGTATAGACAATTACCTTTGAGCCGATGAGATAAGATCGAAATTTTTCAAAGGCAAAGACCACGGTAAGCATCTCTTTTTCGGTTGTGGCATAATTCAATTGAGCATCACTCAATGTTCGGCTTGCATAGTAGATCACATGCAACAATTTACCTCTCCTTTGCCCCAAAACCGTTCCCAGTGCATAATCACTAGCATTGCACATGAGCTCAAATGGTAAGCTCCAATCTGGGGGCCACAATAATAGGAACCGAGATAAGCCTCTCCTTAAGAGTGTTGAAAGCCAATAGACACTCTTGAGAGAAATGGAAAGTGTTTTTCTTCTCAAGTAGAGAGCAAAGAGGCTTAGTGATTTTAGAGAAATCCTTGATGAATCTCCTATAGAAGCCCGCATGCCCTAAGAAACTCCTTATGCCTTTCACCGAAGTAGGAGGAGGCAATTTCTCAATAACTTGTATTTTGGCTTTATCAACCTCAATCCCCCCTTGTGAAATCTGGTGGCCAAGTACAATGCCCTCTCTCACCATAAAATGGCATTTCTCCCAATTAAGCACTAAATTGGTTTCTTCACATCTTTTCAACACTAGATCAATATTATCCAAGCATTTATTAAAAGAAGAACCAAAAACTGAAAAACCATCCATAAATACCTCGATGAATTTTTCCACCATGTCGGAGAAAATAGCCATCATACAACGTTGAAAAGTAACCGGTGCATTGCAAAGACCAAACGGCATCCTCCTATAAGCAAAAGTCCCATATGGACATGTGAAGGTGTTCTTCTCTTGATCTTCGGGGGCTATTAAAATTTGATTGTAGCTTGAGTATCCATCCAAGAAACAATAATGAGAATGCCCCGCCAACCTCTCAAACATTTGGTTAATAAAGGGGAGAGGAAAGTGATCTTTTCGAGTGGCATTGTTCAACTTCCGGTAGTCAATGCACAATCTCCATCCCGTTACAAGCCTTGTAGGAATAAGCTCGTTGTTCTCATTTTCAACCACCGTGACACCTCCTTTCTTTGGAACACATTGGACGGTACTCACCCATGCACTATCCGAGATTGGATAGATAATTCCCACATCCAACCACTTCAATACCTCAGCTTTCACTACTTCTTTCATGTTTGGATTTAGACGGCGTTGGTGCTCCACTGTTGGTTTGAAGTCATCCTCCATGAGGATTTTATGCATGCACAAGGTAGGGCTAATACCCTTGATATCCGCCATAGTCCACCCAATAGCCATTTTATGCATTTTCAACACCTCAAGTAGTTTTTCTTCCTCCACTTCATCCAACAAATTCGAGATAATAACAGGAAGAGTAGAAGAATCACCCAAGTATGCATACCTCAAATGTGATGGAAGAGGTTTGAGCTCAAGAGTTGGGGCTTGTTGAATGGAGGGTAGTGAAGGAGAAAAGCTCTCTCCCAATTCTTCAAAATATGGCCTCTTCTTGAAGGGATAAAATTTGGAAGCATCCAAGTGTTGTGACATCCTTCCGATGTCCAAATCACCCTCTCCCTCAGTGGTTATGGAGTGAGCAATGCAAGTCTCAAGGGGATCCTTAGACGATCCATAGATGAATGATGTAGCCACCTCTTGATCAATGATGTCTACTCGGGAGCATAAATTTACTTTGGCGGGATACTTAATGGATTTCATGATGTCGAATGTGATTTGCTCATCTTGAACCCTCAATATCAATTTTCCTCCTTGCACGTCTATTAAAGCTCGACCAGTTGCTAGGAAGGGTCTTCCCAAGATGATTGAGATATCAAGGTCTTCCTCCATATCAAGAATGATGAAATCGGCGGGGAAGATGAATTTGTCCACCTTGATTAGCACATCCTCAACAATACCACGTGGATACTTAATAGAACGATCGGCCAATTGCAATGAAACTGTGGTTGGCTTCACCTCTCCCATGCCCAATCTCCTGAAAATAGACAAATGCATTAAATTAATACTAGCACCAAGATCACATAATGCTTTTCCAAAAGTTAAATCACCAATAGTACAAGGAATAGTAAAACTCCCTGGATCTTTGATTTTTGGAGGCAATTTGTTTTGTAGTATGGCACTACATCCTTCCGTGAGCATCACAGTTTCATGATCTTCTAGCCTCCTTTTGTTTGAAAGGATGTCTTTCATAAACTTTGCATAGCTAGGCATTTGTGCTAATGCATCGAAAAATGGTATGTTGATGTGAAGTTTCTTGAAAACTTCAAGAAATTTACCAAATTGCGCATCCACCTTATGCTTTTGGAGTCTTTGAGGAAAAGGAACGGGAGGCACATAAGCTTTCACTGGAGTAGGAACCTTTGTTGAGGTCTCCCTACTTTCGTTCAATGTTGCATCATTTTCATTCACCTCCTCAACATGCTCATTACCTTTTTCTTTCACCTCGGGTTGTGCCACATGTTGCTTTACCGTGATTTTTGGTAATTGAATTCCACTTCTTGTAGTGATGGCTTGCACATTTTCCCTTGGATTGATCTCGGTATTTCTTGGCAAGGCTCCTTGTTGTCTCTTTGTCATCATTTTTGCCAATTTCCCAACTTGAGTCTCAAGATTTTTGATAGAAGCCGCTTGATTTTGGAGAATAGTATTGGTCTTGTTCATGAATTGCATGAGTATCTCCTCAATGGAAGGCTTCTTCTCTTGGGGTGGTGGAGGTTGAACAAAACCGGGAGGCTTTACTTGATTTTGATTGTTGGACCAAGAAAAATTCGGATGATTCCTCCAACCCGGATTGTATGTGTTCGAGTAAGGATTGCCTTGTGGTCGGTTGAAATTTTGCTCATAATTCACTTGCTCATTTGAAGTAGAAGCCATTTTGAGTATGAGACATTCCTTAACCTTGTGTGTTGCTCCACATACATCACAAATAGAAATAGGAGGGTAGATTGCTTTTACCGTATGTTGAGAAGACAAATCATCACACTTCTTGAATAGAAGGTCCATCTTTGCCGATAAAGCCGCATATGCATCCACTTCATGAATTCCCGCGGCTCTCTTTGGTACCATGCGGTCGGTTGGCCAAGTAGAATTGTGACTAGCCATCCTCTCAAAGAGCTCAATTGCCTCATTAGGTGATTTTGTAGTGATAGCTCCATTGGAGGCCGAATCAACCGTTACTCGACTAGATGGATTCATCCCAAGATAGAAATATTGAACTTGCATTTGCTTGGTGAACCCATGATTTGGACATTTCCTCAACATCTCCTTGAATCTTTCCCATGTCTCATAGAAACATTCGGTGTCAAGTTGTCGAAATGTGGAGATATCACTCTTCAATTTAGCCACTTTTGATGGAGGAAAGTATTTTGTAGTGAACTTTTGAGCAAGATCATTCCATGTTGTAATACTCCCAACCGGGTTGGCATCTAACCATTCACGAGCTCCATCTCTAAGGGTATGTGGAAATAACCGCATGTTGATAGCCTCCTTGCTAATTCCCGGATAATCAAAGTTACTACACATCTCCAAAAACCGCTAGATGTGAGTAAATGGATTCTCTTCGGTCATTCCATAAAATTGTAGATGCCCCTTGAAGAGATTTATCACATCCGGCTTTAGATGAAAGTTCGGACGTCCAAATGGGGGATATGTTATGCTTCCTCGATTTTGAGTGATGAGAGGGACCATGAATTGCCCCATTGGTCTATCATCTTCATCAATAGCGGGATTGGCACCATCTTGATTGTTGTCCCCCATATTTCCTTGTATTCTTTGTTGTTCAACTTGTTCTCTTCTTTCCCTAATCCTCCTCCAAAAAGTTCGTTCGGGTTTGGGATCAATTGGAAGAATGTCCCAAGTCGGACGTTGTTGCATAAATAAGGCAAGAGTACCTAGAAAATGAAAATAAAAAGAAGAAAGAGATGAGAATGAGAAGACAATTCAATTAACAAAATCAATGCATTTAGTACAAATAAAATCAATCCCCGACAACGGCGCCAAAAACTTGTTCGCTAAAATCGTATACCGCAAGTGCACGGTTCGCATTCAAGTAGTAAAGTGGACTAGAGAAGTCCGGGTTATCGTACCCATGAGGATTGATGGATTTTTAACTAAAGTTATTGATTTAATTTTAAAAGAAAAGTCAAGTAACATAAAAATATGGTTTGGTGGTGAATTACTAACTAAGTGATACAAATGAGAAACATGGCAATATGTAAAGTAGTTAACTAAAACAAATAGATAACAACATGAAACTTAGAATAAAACTAAGTAATATAAATACTTTGACGAAAATATAAACTTGATAATTGAAACAAGTTACATAACATAAAACAAAGTGAATTTAGTTTTCATAACTATACTAATTTCTTCTTTTCAAATCAATTAGTGGTAGTTAATTTATCAACCAAATTACACGGGAAAAATCTAAATTAAACCAACATGTATACTAACTCGCAAATACAATACAAATTATTGACAACATTTTAAGATTGCATAAACATAAGACACACATTCCTAATTATAAAAACATAAACGTAAATGCCCAACATCCATAAACAACCTACAATACTTAATTAAAATTAAACTAGTCAACAATTCAAACACAATAATATGAACCCATAATAAACTAACAACAACATTTAACAAACAACATAAACATATGAATAATACTCAACATAAAGATTAAAAATAAGAGAATAAAGAAAACTCCCCCTTTTTGTAAAGTTCTTGGAGTGAAAACCCAAGAATCCTTCACTTTGAATCAAGTTTCTTCATCAACCATTAATATCTTCAACAACTCAAACACAAAGCATTAAATGCATAAGAAATAAATGAACTTCTTGATGGAAATAAAAAAAAAAAAATAATAATAATAATCAAAAGCCCAACAATAATAAGCAACTTAAAATGCACAATAACTTTACTAAACATAAAAATATTAACTTAACATTGCATTAAAAATATGAAATCAAGATAAAAATTACAAAGAAAAGTTAAAGAGGCAAGAACTTACATTTTTCTCCCAAAAAAATCAGATTTTTCTATTTATATTATCCCAAAATCATCCAAAAACTCTAAAAAGTGCCAAGATCCGCGTAAAACAACCAAATGGGCCGAACTGGGTTGGCCGGGTTGACCCGGTCCGGCCCGAAAAGTTTTCCTCTTTTTTTTTTAAAGGCCCGCAATCGCGCGCGGTATTTTTCAGCGCCAAGGTTGTCTCGAGTCCGTTTGGAGGTCCAAGTCGCGTTCGCGACTTGGTCCGAGCCACGCGATCGCGTGGCTCAGCCGGAGGGTGTTTTTGCAGCTAAGTCCCTTCCGTAATTGCCATTAAGTCCTCCATATTTATCTTGAGCAATTTAGTCCCCAACTTTTCAGATTTCTTTCAAGTAGGTCCTTCTAAATTTGCACTTTAGGCCCTTCAACTTTTGAAATCTTGCAATTTGGTCCCTCGGTTAATTGCGCGGCTTGTCCAAAACTTCCCGGAAGTGACAGAATGGTCCCTAAACTTCCAATTTCAGCGTAATTTGCACTTCTTTTGTGGTTTTTGGCCTCAAACTTGGATATTAACCTATTTAAACACAAAATATGCATAAATTAGTAGATATTTGTCTAAGATGTTCCAAAATATGCTAATTTAAAGGTATAAAAAGTGTATAAAAATGCACTTAACCGTGCACAACACCTTATGTGCAAATATTTTCCATCCAAAACACACTCATCACTGCTCCTACCAATCATCTCCCTCTTAATATAAGACATAGCTGTTTGCATTGTTGACTATGATTGTAAACACTTTCTCAATACCCCGTAAATGCAAAAAGTCTCAACAGCTTTACCAATGATTTCACCTTTATGATTAGCAATCACAAAAAAATTCAAAACCCATTTATGAAGCTTCTAATCAGAATCAACAAAGTGTGCTGTGAAAGACATATAATTAACATTTTGAATGGAACTCCAAGTATCAGTAGTAAGATAAAATATTTGACTTTGGAGGACCTTTCTCAATTGCAATTTTTGATCCAAATACAATTGATAAATATATCTAACATTCCAACTAGATGGAGGATCAAGATATGGACATGCTACGCAAGAAAACTGTCTAAACCACTGGCCTTCCACAAAGCTAAAATGTAGCTAATCAATTATTATCATCTTAGCACATGCAAGTCTACACTCTTCTTTATTAAAGCCAATAGCTATAAGATTGTTCTCACCACCCTCAGTTGGACTTTTTTGCCTTTTGTCTTCTATCCTTCCTAGAAACTTCTTACAATGAAGAACCAAATGATTCCTGAAGGTACTAGTCCCACACTTTCTAGCCCCACAAGCATAACTTGCACACAATAGTTGCATATACATCTAACATCTTTATCTTCTGAATCTACTATAATGAAGTGTTCCCAAACATCAGAAGATTTCCTATTTTTCCTCTTTCTTAAACATGACAGTGGAAGTGGAGGAAGAGATGTAACACTTTTCAAAATTTTTGTTGAAAGAGTTCACCAATAGCTTCAATTTCATTATCCATATCCATACCCTTTCACCTAAAATAAAATTTTAATTGTTGAAAGTACAATAAAGTTGAAAGATCAAACTTTATAAATAATCAGGATCAAATATAACATCCCACAAATGACAAAAAAAATCATAATCAGGACCAAACCCTATAGAAAACGAACCATTTAATCAGGATCAAACTTTTTAATCAGTATTTTTCCCTCTCACCAAAGTAATTTTGAGTGACTGATTCCCAAGATACAACGGCGTAAACTGTAACTTCGCAGTCAAACTAAAAATAGTGTCAGAAATAGATCACCAAGTGAACTGGCACAAGGCCGATGCCTTTATTGTCTTACAACTCTTACCAGTTGGAATCTACCATCACTTCATCACTTAAGTTTAAAGATTTTAGTTTAAAAAAACCAGAACCAGAACCAAACCGTAACCAAACCAAACAAGAATAGAATGATTCAGTTCCGGTTCGATTCTTCTCTTTAAAAAAGAACTAACGATTTTTCTTTTTCTAAAAAAAACCATCAATTTGGTTCCCTAGGAACTAGAACCATATGGAACCACGCCCAAGCCTAATTGATGACGTAGAATTAATATTTCTAGTTTATCTCAATTCTCCAGTAAATGCATTGTCAAACCTACGCTGCCAAACTATATGAGCAAAAACTCATCAAGTAACGATATGTATGATTAGGCTCGTGAGTTTCTATTCACTTTCTTACTGATCTCATTTCTAGACTTCACGTCTTTTTCGCCATCTTAGTTTATTCAAAATTTCAATTTTGGGCTTAAAATCACACTATGGTTTATCGTATGAGCTCAAATATCAATAAGGCCAATATCATTCACGCTTTCCAGTGCCCATGGTTCCATTATGCCTGTTGAGATTCAAGAAACCATAGTTTATATCCATCATTGCCCACCTAGACTCCGGATACTATACTGAGAATTACATTATAAGTTAATCAGGCCTAGCCTAAGACTCAAGATACTATACTGAGAATTACTTTATATATCAATCAGACCAAGCCTATGTATAAGATACTCGGTGTACCAAACTGCAGTCCCAAGGTCACAATAGGACTTCCCGACATCTCCCTTATACCAATGTCGGACCATCAACACCCCATCCTTGATTACCCTTAACGATTGTCAGGAGCATCAAGCGGGTGTATGTATCTGAACGTGAAGTATAGTACAATATAGTACTCGTATGGAGATTCTACTATCATCAATGTCATTCCTCTCCATATATTCATTATCTCTTTCTTTACAATTTATAAAAACATTCTTCTAGGTCCACACAATGCACGTACTCATGAATGCCACATTATATTTTATTCACCAATTACACATCATCGTCGCCTAAGATGGCATTCCAATGACATTCATGTACATCAATAACAAGTCGTAATATTAAATCGTGGCTCGAATGCTTTCACAGTATACATATATTTAGCACATCATATTCCACGTATATTTCACTAATAATATATCAAATAATCATATAAGAGCATATAATAATAATGCTATAGTGTAGGACTATCCGTGTTCCAAGCTCATTTTACCTATTAAATTAATAGCTTGTCAACATTTGGCTTACAGCCTGTTATTCTTTTTTTTTTCCTTTCGTTTTTGAGGTTTCTTTTACTTTTTCCTTTTTTTTTTATTGATAGTGGACAACGTATATTTTTTTTTTAATTTTTTGTATGATTTTTCTATTTTTTGACTTCATTTTGTTTGTGCCCTCACCTTACTTGTCTCTTCAATCTCGTTTTTAATGTATTTTATACTAAGTTGTTTATTCAACCTGTTTTGTAATTTTTTCAAAATTGTCTTGTCAATTTTTTTTGTTATTTATTACCTTGTCTTTTCAATCTTGTTTTGCTCGTGTTTTTTACTGAGTTGTCTATTCACTCTGTTTTTGTGATTTTTCAACTGAATGGCACGTTAATCTTTCTTTTTTGTTTTTCCTTACAGACTTGTCTTTTCAATCTCGTTTTTGATTTATTTTTTTACTGAGTTTTCTATTTAATCCGTTTTTATAATTTTTTTAATTGAAGTGTCAAATTAATTTTTTTTTCTTACTTGACTTGTCTCTTCAATTTCTTTTTAATGTATTTTTTTATTGAGTTGTCTATTCAATCTGTTTTTGTAGTTTTTTCAGTTAAATTTTCGTGACAATCCTTTTGTTTTATTTTTTCCTCCCCCGACTTGTCTATTCAATCGATTTTTGTAGTTTTTTTTTAGCTGAATTGTCACATCAATCTTTTTCCCCCCATAAATTCCCAATTCTCAACCATGCTAGACACCTAATCATTCCATTCTCTTTAAACTTTTTTTCCAGCAGATTTCTTTATTTCACTATAAGTTTCATTCCAATTTTTTTACCTTCAACAACTACTTTTGAGGAATGGAAAGAGATGATAATGTATTTGTACCACAAATGAATGTAGGTGCAATTCCAAAAATCGGGCAAGAGTTTGAAACATTAGACGATATGTACAACTTTTACAATGAGTATGCGAACTTAGCTTGGTTTAGTGCACATATAGGTTGTACTCGGAAGAATCCACAAACGAATGAAGTTGCTTGGAAGTCATATATTTGTTCCAAGTAAGGCAGAAAGATGAGACATACCAAATGAAATTAAAAAATTTGGTGGCCCATTCAAAAGAAAGACCGCGCAAAGACTCCTACTGTGGCTGCACCGCCAAGTTAACAGTTCTAAAAAAGCAAATACAAAATTCTTGGGTTGTAAGCAATTTTTCAAAGGCGCATAATCACTCACTTTCCAACACCGAGCAAGGTTCACCTGCTACGATCACACCATGAAGTTTTGTAAACAAAAAATGTTCTTATAGAGCATTTTTCACAGGTAAATATTCCTACTTGCCAACAAACCAGACTTATGAATATAGACGCTGGTGGTCCATCTCGGTTGGCTGCTTTGGAAGGGATATTAGGAACAATCAAAGAGACCTTCGAAGGGAACATATTGGACATGATGCAGAAACACTGATAGAATACTTTGAGCTGGAAAAAAGAAAGAACCCGAGCTCTCCTTTGCATACGAAACTGACGAGGACAAATTTTTGCTAAATTTTTTTTGGCTGATTTCGATTCCAGGAGCTCATACATCTACTTTGAAGACTCTTTCGTGTTTGACATGACCTATAATACTAACAAATACTCGATGGTTTCTACTCTATTTATTCGTGTCAACCACCATCATTAAACAACTGTAAGACCACTTTTTATTTCTCGTGCAATTTTAAATTTCACGTAATATTGTGATAAATGTTATTATAAATTATAATTATATGATCTTTAATGTCTATGATTGGGTTTATTTTTGCAGTGGAAGGACTTGGACGCCGTCTCGATCAATGTACCAATTCGAAAGATTATAAATTAGTTATTTAAATTAATTACGTGCAATTCTATGTAAATAATTGTTTTATTGCCTCAGCATGTTAGTTTCTATTTTTATTGTGCCAATTTGAAATTTGGGGGGGAAGTTTAGTGTCAAACGAGGGTATATAGAACTTATTGACTTACTTAAACAAAAGAGGAGAATTGAAGGACTGAGTTGCAAATTTCAAAAGATTAATAAGACCTAACCCTAACCTACTCCTCACTAACGCTCGCTCTCGGTCTCTCTCTTCTCCATCGCGCTCTCTCTCTCGTTTCCGCCTCCCTCTCCCTCGACTCACCTCTCGCTCTCGGTCACTCTCTCTCTAACCCGATCGCGACGCCGACCACCACCACGGTAGTAGCTCTCCCCCTCTTCCCCTTTTCCCTTTTCTCCTCACGCACACACACACCCGCGAACCGCGCACACACACACACACACGGTTCCACGCGATTTCACACACACACGCCCATAATTCGATACACACATGTATATATGTATAAATTCTATGTAAATAATGTATGTATACACTTGATATGCATAAATTCAGATATTTCAGTTAATTTCAGATTCTAATTTTTGTGTAATTTCGAGTTTAACCATGAAATTGGGAATTAATGATGTTATGTGAATAAGTATTGATGTATATGAATGTGTATATTATTATGTATGTATAGATGTGTGTAAATATATATATTTTTGGATGTGGGCATAGGTATGTACTCGGATTTTTTTGGTTATGATGAAAATTGAACTTCTCAGACTGGGGACTCATGAAATTTTGATTAATTGATGTGCTATAATATTAAATTTGAGGTGTGAATGTATGTACATATGATCATGAATATGTATATGACTATTTAAACGAACGTGTGATTTTTGGAATGTTGGGATAATGGTGTAGGAGAGTAAACTTTAACCTTTTTGAAACAAGTTAGTTTAAATGTAAGTTATGTTCAAAGTTATAAATTTTAGTTCAAGATCAATTGTTTGAATAAGGATGCTTGACTTGATTTGTGAAATTGATAAGTAAGATTTCCAAAAATTTTCCTGGAACTTAATGTATTACTTCGGGTATGATATTATATGTAGTGCTAAATGTGTTGGCTAAAATATGAGGCACATGAAAGTCCCAACCTCATTTAAGAGTGTTAAATGTGGTTTTTCACTAAGAGTCATATTTTTGTTAATGAATGGAAATTAATTAGGAGAAACGGTACATTGACGTTGCGGGCAAACAAGACCTCCACCTGCACATTTAGCAAAGTAACTACTGAGGACTACAAGTAAGTAAACTCCCCCTATTTTTTATTAAAGTTGAAAGTTAATGTGAAATTTCTGTGCTCAAGTGACAACTTTGTATATTGCTCATTTTCGATGCTTTCGTTACTTCTTATAAAAATATATTGTTCAAATTGGAAACTGCCCAAGCATTCATATATTTTATGTTAATTGCATCATCAAGCATGCATTTGTCATTGAGTACTGGGGAAGTCAAATGATTTTAAAGGAAAAGTGTGGAAAGTTAGATTGTTCTCAAAGAGTATGTATCCCAAGTTTTAAGAATAAATGAATGTACTTCTATGCCATGAAAGATGTGAGTAAGAAATGGGGCGTGGTGGACCGGCATACCCGAATTAAACCGCTATTGCGGTGGTGAATATTAAACCGCTTTGCGGTGACGATTGCTTAACCGCTCGGCGGTAGCAAATATTAAACCGCTTTGCGGTGACGATTGCTTAACCGCTCGGCGGTGGCAAATATTAAACCGCTTTGCGGTGACGATTGCAAAACCGCTGGATGGTGGCAAATATTAAACCACTTTGCGGTGACGATTGCTAAACCGCTTGGCGGTGGCAAATATTAAACCGCTTTGCGGTGACGATTGCTAAACTGGTTGGCGGTGGCAAATATTAAACCGCTTTACGGTGACGATTGCTAAACCGCTTGGCGGTGGCAAATATTAAACCGCTTTGCGGTGACGATTGCTAAACCGGTTGACGGTGGCAAATATTAAACCGCTATGCGGTGGAAAAATGATAATCTGGTCCTAAATAAGGGATATTGCCCACTGCATTGTAATTGGCTAGAAGATACACTAATTGAGCTCACGATAGAAATGAAGTGAAAGTTTTGAAATGAAATGAAAGATTTGAAATGAAAGTCTTGAAATGAAGTGAAAGTTTTGAAATGAAATGAAAGATTTGAAATGAAAGTCTTGAAAAGAAGTTAAAGTTTTTAGAAATGTTTAAGTGAAAGTTTGGAAGGTATGAATGTCTTGAAAAGTCAAGTAAATGAGGGGAATTACTTTGAATGGTTTAAGGAATTTCATGTCATGAGCATGCATCACGTGCATAAAGTTTACTTACTGAGCTTTAGCTCACCCCAATCCCTCCCCAACATATCAGGTGATGAAAGTTAGGTGATCCGAGGAGAGCACTCAGCAGCTGACTCAGGCTATCCCCGCTTCAACCCTTTTAAAATAAAGTTAAATTTTGAAGTTAATTAAGTTTATAATTAATTATTTCTTAATTCATTCATTTTATGTTGATAATTGTTTGGTTGAGATTAGTTTTAAATTAGTTATGGAATTTCTAATATTGGTTATATTATCACTTATTGCATTTAATTGAAGCTTATTGATACAAAATGTTGTGTTGAGGAGTTTGGGGATTGAGTTTGAAATAATGTGGTGATGTTGGAGTTTGAAGTAGAATTGGGGTTGTATGTTGAATATTGGATTTCTATTTGAGTTGAGTTTATGTTGTAAAATGGTTTTGATGTCCCTCTACAGGTTGGTTAAGTCCAATTTATAGAGGAGACTCTGTCGAAATTTCTATAAGATTTTAAAATAGAAAATGAAAATGTTGAAGTTTTTAAATGATTTGTTTTCCGCATTTTAATGTTTAAACGTTTTAAATTCCGCATTTAATGTGAATGGAAGTTAACACGCCTAGGTTTTAGACTCATAAACTTGGGGTGTTATAACAACTATATTGGGATGTGGCTTACTGAGTGATGAAAAAACTTATTCTTTCATTTGGCATTCTTGAAGTTCCTTGAAGACATGCCAACACAACAACGTCTTGGTGTGATTATCACTAATCAAGATGATGCCATTTCTAGGGAGATAGTCCAAGTATGCCTGATGCACTACATAGATTCTGTTTGTGGTAATTTTTTTGAGAATATGAGTCTCGTACTTTATATGAAATAGTACCATAGCTTGATTAACATCATTAAGAAGTCTTAGCCATCAGACAAGTTTGAACACTGCTAGGCCGAAGTGTTGGATACCACTGTCCTTAGGAATAATGAGTGGCTATTAATACGTATGAAATACAAACCTGTTGGATACCAGTGTATGTGAGGCAAGTATTTTATGCAAGGATTTCTAGTAGTCAACGATCAGAAAGTAACCATGCATTCTTTGAAAGGTATGTGCACAAAAAAAATACGTTGATGGATTTCATCACAAGGTTCTCCAATGTCCTGGCTCACCAACGACATGGTGAATTGGTTGCAAATCACACTGGCATGAATGAGCAAGCTCGGATGACAACATCATTATATTTACTCTCTCTCTCTCTCTCTCTCTCTCTCTCTCTCTCTCTCTCTCCCCTATGTTTATTGTTTCTTTTCATTCTCTACGGAAAAATATCATTTATAATTAAAAAGCTTATAACATTTTTTTCGTAATTCAATTTTTTGAGTAAAATATCAGTTTGTAATAAAAATTCTACACACACACACACACACATACATACACACACACAAAAAGTGAGAATCATTTTTTGTTGATTTTATCCCTAACATACTTATATTATTTAAACATCCTAACTTTAAATCTTCCAATATGCATTTACTTCGTTTATTTATTGTGAATCTATAATAATATATAATTTAGCGTATCTATCTATGATAATGGGCTTTTAATATTTTATGTTGAATTTTCATTCTTCCAAGTAGGCACATTTCTAGATGCAATCACAGCTCCATCTCCAACCACTCCTCCAGGGATGGCCTCCTGACGATTATATTTTGTGCAACTATAGCATAAGCTATTTGTAGATTTGGAAGTGGTTTTGTAGACAATATTCTACCTCTTTCTCTATCCAGTGAGAATCAAGACTAGCCAAGAACATGTACAAGTATTGAGAGTTTATCTATGTGGTATATTTTTTCAAGAACATGTACAAGTATTTAGCAGTAGAAAGGTGAAGAAAAAAGAGATATGATATCTTTTGTCATTGCATCAAGGAGCCAAGATTTCACCAAGCAACTTTTATCCTCCCAAGCATCAGTCATCAGACTCCACTTCTTTAGGAGCAATTTTAGACCCTGAGATATAGCCCTCATACTTCCTCCATCGAATCTTATTTTGAGCGTTCAACATTCAATATAATTGGTGCCATCAAGCCGTTCTGAAGTGATTAATGAGGAATTTTCAGGCATTCCAAACTTCGTATCGGAATAACCTTTTTTCAAATCACCCATTCAGAAGAAGTCACCGAGAAGAATAGAAACAAACATTCGTGAAAAAAAGAAGCCAAACTTCAATCCCTAGAGTAGATACAAGGAAATTGAAGGACACTCTGATACCATGTCAAGAATACAATTGAGAGAGGTTTATTTTCTATTGATTAATCAATTGTTCATGTGTGTGTGTGTGTGTGTGTGTGCGTGTTTGTGTATATCAAAAAACTTGCATTACAGGTCTTCCCTATCAAGGACATGCTAGGCATATTGCCCGACCTCATTGGATCATCCCCTTCACATGTCCATAGGTTGGTTATCATGCCCGGTCACATTCCAATGGTAAGGTCAGGTATTACCTGACCACATTCATCTCTTTCCGCATCATGGGTAGTTTGGTCGGCCCATCTAGGCCTCATCACACCAAAAGCCCATACAAGCAGGCTTCAAGTCATCCTTTGTCTATGGGCTTCATGAATGGGCCATATTCTTGGGCCTCAAGATAAGGTACTCCCTATAAGGAAATATCCCCAAAAAAGGGAAGTTCAATCCTTATAAGGATTCTTCTCTTAAAAGGTAAGTTTACGCAAAGAGGACTCCTTCTCATAATAGAAGAAGATTACAGGCTTTTAAGCCCTATAAATGCAGCTCCTTTGATCTAATATGATCCATTCATCTTTAATACAGTTTTCCAATTAGATATTTTCTCTCTCTACTTTTTCTCCTCAAAAAAAATTCTCACACAGGAGGTGCAACGAGGAGAATCCTCCTCGCCTTTTTTGCAGGTTAAAGGCGAATCAATCAATATTTTCTAGTGATCAAACAGTTTCAGGTCTTGTTACATCAAGGTTAGGAATTTTTACAGCATCAATTGGCGCTGTCTGTGGGAAGAGATTCAATTAGCCATGGTTAGTAGACATTAAAATCGTCCTTCCACATTAACGGGACAACCTCTTCTAGCCCCTACATTGGCTAAGGGTGATAATCCCCCACTTCTTGATGATATTGAGGAAGAACAACATCCAGAAGTTACACCAGACAATGAGCTAGTTAGTCGAGAAGTTTTCAATGAACTCCCATAGTAGTTTATGACCTTCATCAAATTCTTCAGTAGCAGGCTAGTCGTCATGCAATACCTGACATAAACACTCCTTGAGCGATTCCCAGGGAAGATCACAGGCCATTCAATCATGTGGATTCCCCGGGAATTGGGGGAGCCCATCCCATGACTGAAGGTTCTGCCAACCTAACACAACGAGAAATTTCCAGAATTATTCAGAAGGGAATAGCGGACAGGATAAGACAGAACACACAAGCTCAAGCCTCTTTCATGAGAAGAACCCCTTTCACCCCTGAAATAACATCATTCTCCTTGCCAGAAAGATTCAAGTATCCTCGGATAAAGGAATATGATGGAACCACAAATCTCAACAACCACTTAAATACCTACACCGATGTCATGGACATGTAGAATGCTCCCAACCCAATATTATACAAAGCCTTTGCATAGAACTTAACCAATGCAGCTCGAGATTGGTTTTCACAATAACATCAGGGTCGATTTCTTCATTCGTCGACCTTACTGAGAAATTCACCTCCTTCTTTCCAAGCAACAAAAGGATAAAGAAGACAACCACTTCCATCAAGCAGTTGAGACAAGGGCCCAATGAAACATTACTAGAATTCATTACCCGCTTCAACATTGAGAGGCTTCAGATTCTTGATCTTCACATCGCATCAGCAACTTCAGCTCTAACCCTAGAAATACGGGGTCAGGAATTCAGAATTTCCTTGTCTAAGAATCATCCTGCAAACGTGATCGTACTCCTCAAAAAGGCAGAAAAATACATAAACATGGAAGAAACCCAGGTATCAGTGAGAACACAGGATCAGATTCATGAATCAACAACAACACAATCTTCAGAACCCGTCAGGAAGGGAAATAAAAGGTCAAGGTAAGAAGATGGACGAAACTCTTCCCGATCTAGCTCAAAGGGGAAAAATTACAGGCATCAGAGTCTCACTCCAATGAATGCGCCTCAGTCTCACATCCTCATGGAAATCAAAGGTCGAGAGGACTTGCCCTGGCCAAGTCCAATCATTGGAAAAATTGATGAGTGAAATCACAATAAATACTACGATTTTCACAAGAGCCCGGGTCATACCACGAATGAATACAGAATACTCCAACAGAAATAGAAGCTCTCATAAAAAGGGGCTTCCTACGACATTACGTAAAGAAAGATGATAAGGGTCCTCAAGATCAGGAGAAAAGGGAGGAGAAGAATAGCCCCCCTGGCACCATAAATTTTATCATCGAAGGAATAAATTCATGAGGTGATTCAAATAAAGCCAGGAAAATTTATGCTCGGGCATTGGGAGCTCAGGAGGTTGGGTCGACTAGTTGTGATCTCGAACTTTCAGCCAACATAAGTTTCAACAACCTCGACATGGAAGGAATTTCTTATCCTCATGATGATGCAGTCATTATTAGTGCCATGATTGCAAATTTTGATGTAAGAAGAGTGCTTGCAGACAACGAAAGTGCAGCTAATGTTCTCTCTTCCGAAGCTTTCAACAAGAAGCAACTTCCAAAAGATTGGTTTCAGCATGTCAATACTCTGTTAACTGGTTTTGGTGGTGGAACAGTAAGACCAGAAGGTTTAATAGACCTTCCTACTTCTCTGGGATCAGGAGAAAAACAGGTGACCAGGATGGCCCTATTTCAGGTCGTGAAGACCCCGATGTCTTACAACACTATCCTGGGAAGACCTTTCTTGAACAACTTAAGAGCAATAGTATCAACATATCACTTGGCAATCAAGTTCTCGATTCCCGTAGGTATAAAAATAGTGCAAGGTAACTAGGCAATGAACAGAAGCTGTTACATCAGCTGGATTGGAAAGGGAAAAACAAAGTTAATGTCAATTGAACCTCCCACGGAAGAACGTATGTCACCAGTTGAAGAATTGGAGAAAGTTCTCATTTCAGAGGGCAGAAGTTTAATAATTGGAAAAGAGCTTCCCAAAATTATGAAGGAAGAATTGTCATAATGCTTGAAAAGAAATCTCGCTATTTTCTCATGGCGCGTAGAGGACATGCCCGAGACTGACCCTGTACTTGTTGTACATATGCTTAACGTCCAACCGAACAAGAAGCCTATAAAATAGCGAAGAAGACAGTTTTCTATCGAAAGAAGGCAAATAATCAAGGAGGAAGTCGATAAACTCTTGAAAGCGGAGTTCGTAAAGTAGGTGAAGTATCCAGAGTGGTTAGCAAATGTGGTCTTGGTGAAGAAAGCTAATGGTAAATGGTGAGTCTGCAAAGATTTCATAGATCTAAACAAAGCATGCCCCAAAGATAGTTATCCTCTTCCTCGAATTGAAAGATTGGTGGACTCCACATCAGGTTCTGAGCTATACAACTTCTTTGACGCTTTCTCGGGATATCATCAAATCAAAATGGCACAGGAAGACCAAGAGAAAACTTCCTTCTTGATTGACGTAGGAATCTACTGCTATAATGTCATGCCATTCGGACTAAAGAATGCAAGAGCAACCTACAAAAGACTTGTGAACACGATCTTCTCCAAAACATAGTGACACGAACCATCCCAAATCACCCTAATGGACTCAAGACGTGCCGTGCACTGGTGATAGACACCAGCTAGGGACTGGACCTACCACCAAGGCTACATTGACTAATTGATTATGAAAAATATTTTAAAATAAATTTGATAGAGTTTCCTTTAGAAAATGGACTAAAAACCACTTGAAAAGCAACAATTTTTCTCAAACATAAAAATTTGATTTAAAATGGGCATACATATCTCTATAATAACTAACTAGACAAAATAAGTACATGCAAATCGATCTTTCTGAGTTTTACAATTAGAAGCCCCAAAATATACTGACTATGTAAAATGCAGCAAGCACAACATTTAATTACAAAATTCAAAATAGTTTATCTAACATGATAAGCATACTCTGAAGGAAAAATATAATTATACAAAATGAAAAAATGAGTAATGGAAATATGCGGCTCGACTCGGTGGATCAACAGGCTCCAATGTTGCTCAACTCAGCTACTATCTGATAAAAGAAATGGGGAAGGATTTTATGAGTTTGTAACTCAGTGAGTGGATAGTTCGAAAATAAATATACTTTACCCGTTTATGCATATATACTAAAAAAGCATTACTTATTTTTTAATTCTTATACATACCTTATATTGAAACATAATTGATACATAAAGCACTTCGCTATTTATTCTAGATGAGTAACTGTAAGGCATGTAAGTATAAATAACCTTATATCCATGAAAACAAGAGTAAAATATCATTTCAAAATACTATAAGCTGAAATCTATATTCTGTAAATTAAATAACTGCATTCTATAACTCTTGGATTCTAGTAAACTATAATAATACTGAAAAATCACACCAAAGGTACCCATAATCTGATAATTCTGAAATTCTGAGATTCTGTGATTCAATGATTTTGAAATTATGTAATTCTGATCATACGCGCACAGAGCTGCCCGAAGGCTATAAAGTGGTCATACACTATGGAAATAAGTTCACAATAGTGCAGAGTGGGTAAAATAACCATATCGGTCAAACACTGTGGAAACGAATTCGCATCAGTGTAGACTGGGGTAAAATCACCTGGGTACTTCTGATGTTTTTCAATAATAAATCTCTAAATATTCTAAAATATATAATATAGATATTTTGTCAACTTAAAATGCTTAGACTGAACTGATTAAAACTCTTAAGAATAAATACTTATTTATAAAACTTCGCTTCATTATGAAAATCATAACCATATGTGAAAAATAGAAATATTCAACTTCTACAATAGATATGAATTTCAACATGCACTATGTAACATAAACATTTCATAAAAAGCTTGGGATTGAAATAATTTAAATAAGTTCTTATTTTCTTCAAATAATTATTCCACTCACAAGGTATGAGCTACAATTAGGAAGGTCAATATGCTTTCCCAACCTCCTTTTCACCGCCTGAAATATAATATAAATAATCACATTAACGACTACTTCAACCCCCAAATATATATAAAGCCATAATGACTTAGAATTTCCATGCTTAACAAAATTCCTAAATTCCTTTAATCAATATAAAATTCCACTATTTTCTTGTCCCTTTAATATTCTATAATCATCAAATTTACCTTCAAGCTAGATAGCATGGTAATATTCCATTTTTCTATTCTAACCAAACCATAAACCATAAAGCTCCAATTAAATTCTTAGTTTAACCCCTACAACAATTCCTTCAAATAATCATCTCATTAAAAACATTGATTCCCCAAAATTTCATACATTCAAAAATCCAAATAAAATTCTAGGGTTTGCCATAATTTGAAATCCTTACCTTGCTGAAAATAGAGATGAAAATCAAGGTGTTTAGCTTGAAATTCTTCCCTAATCAACTACGACAAATAGCTCATAATTCTATGCTTGCTTACCTCTTGAAGAACCAAAATTGAAGCCTAATTTCAACTTGGCATTCAAGACCACTTCCTCCTTTTCGTTTCCCTTTTTCTTCTTCTTTTTCTCCTCTTTTTCCTCCTTTTTCTCACGATCTCTCCTTCCAAGTGTAAGAAAATGAGTTTAAAATGTTTTGTTAGTGGACCACTAACTCTAATATTTACAAGGTAAGTCCCTCATTTCTTTTTACATAACACTTTGGTCCATAACCTGTTATAATAATAAAATAAATTCTCCAACTTCTATATAATACATTTAAACCCCATTAAGTATATTTAATTGTAAAATATACCCAAAATAAATATTTATTCCATTTAAGTCCTTATTGAACTATGACTTTGACTAAATAAAATTGGGTTGTAACAATCTTACCTCCTTTAAAGAATTTCGTCCTCGAAATTCAGTTGGTTACCATCTAAGAAGTTGAGGATACTTGGCCCAAATTTGATCTTCGTCTTCCCATGTAGCCTCATCTGCTGGATGATTCTTCTAAAGACTTTTGACTAATGGAATGATCTTGTTGCTCTGAATTTGTTCTTTTCTTTCAAGTATCCCTTCTGCCTCCTCTTCGTAAGTTAAATTCTCTTTAAGTTCAACTGGTTGTGGCTCTAGAACATGTGAAGGATCTGCGATGTATTTGCGAAGCATAGTGTAGCGACCGAAAAATTTTACGCATTTAAGAATTATTTCTAAAATTTAGAAAATCGTAACGCTACTATCTCACCCATTTATTTTTATTTTTACGTTAAAGTCGTGACGCGATCGTTTAGCCAAGTTATAAATTTGGAGCTGAAATATGTAAATTTCAGTCCAATTTGATTTTACGTCCGATAAATTCAAAATCTATTCAATTCAGTCCAATTCAAATATTTTCAAGTATCAAATTCCTTATAAGTTTTAAATCAAAATTGTTATAATTTTGAGTCCAATTTAGTTAAGCTCAAATTTTATTATTTTTGTCCAAAATTATGATATCCATATTTTAATTATTTCATCCCAATTAGAAAATTCTTGCAGCCCAAACCCATTTAAACCTAGAAATTTGTGCCCTATTATATAATGTTCAATCACTCTCCCATCCTCATCCTCAGAAGCCAAGAACGCAGCCAAGCAATATTCTAGTAACACTGCAACCACCTCCTCGATCAGAACTCAACCAACACCGTTCATCATCATCACCCGAGAACACAATCAGCAGACTGCCTCAATCGAACCGGATCACACTGCACCATCTTCACCATCACCACAATCAACCAATTCAACACCAACCGCACCCCCAATTCCCCTGCCCACTAACATCAATCAGACATACAAAATCCAAAATCAATCCACCCTCAATTCAGCCACCACCTCCGTTCATCATCATCATCATCAACCATCATCACCAACTGCCTTCAGCCCAACCACCAAACACGCTGAACCACCAAAAAACCCCTGCCAACCGCCACCTCCAAGAAACCACCGCTGCCAAATCGAAAACTCAATAGCAAACCTCAAACTTCACAACTCAGCAGTCACCGCCGTTCACCAACCTCAATCAATCGACTGGCCACTGCCACAATTCCACCACACAGTCACTGCACCACGTGAAATCAACTCTGCCCACTCCAAATTTCACATCATCGGCCAATCCACCTCCACTGCCTAGTCCTAAACAAACCCAAATCATCACCTCAACCACCGTACGAAAGCACCACAATTCCGTCGCGACACCACCGCACAAACCCATCATCATCACCGCCCAAAACCACCGCACGCCGCCAACTCCAAGGTTACCCCAAACTCAAAAATCAAAACCCAAATTAAAACCCAAAACTGAGAAGAATCGAAACCCAGAACCTTACCTCGACATCGACCCATCTCTGGCCTGATTTACGTCGGTTGTACCGCCGGTTCTTCGCAGCCAAATCGCCACTTCCAGCCTCGGTTCTTGCCTTCGTTTTAGTACCCAAAACCACCTCCATCATTTTCGCCACTCGATGACGGCATCATCGCCGGCAGACCGCCGGAGAGGGGCGTCGACAGCCCTGAACGGAGAGGTGCCTAGGCCTCAGATCACTCTCCCCTCTCCCTGTCGAATTCTGTGAGAAAGAAATGAGGGTTATCATTTTTATTTAATTTTGATTTTTGAAAAATTACCCCTTAAGCCCCCAAGTTTGAAAAGGTATTCAATTCAGTCCCTTTTGGTTTCAAATCATCAATTTCAGCCCTTAAGTTTTAAATGAGTTTTAATCAGCCCTTTCATTTTGGAAAATCAATTATTTCAGCCCTATAGTTTAATATTCGTTTTGAGTTTCAACCCAACTTTCAAAAATATTCATTTTAGTCACTCAACTTTCAAATCATCAATTTCAGTCCCCAAATTGTATGTTATCATTTTTAAACTATAAATTTCAAAAGACTAATGTAACTTATGGGCTAGACGAGGCGTACGGAGATTTGAAAGATTGAAGTCATTCCCGCTCAACCACACTCGTTAAGTTTAAGGTAGACTCGCCCCCACTAATTGATTTATATTATAATTGCATGTGTTATGTGGATTTGTGTGATTTTATGCTTAATTGCATGAGAAAAGAATATCTCTTTTGAGATAAAGAATTATGTTATGTTGGGCATAACTTATCTGCTAGCCAAGAAAAGAAAAGAATGTGTTCATTTGCGTTCACTATATGATGCCTATGAATAAGAAAAGAATGTCACTACATTATTTGCATGATTATGGGTTCAATTATCTTGTAGATTAATTACTGGCGATGAGTCTACTGAGTATTTCATTGTTGAAATGCTCAACCCGTTATTTTAATAACTTTTGCAGATTTCGGAGACGGTGGCGAGTGATGGGCAATGACGGCAAATTACAAATTGATATTTTTTAAAAGTCGTGAACTTTGAAATAATTATTTCATTTTATCAAGAACTGTCATTCTTATAAATTTGTACGAATTTACTTATTCCATTTGAATTATCGCTAAAATTTTATGCAAAAAACGCGATATTTAATATTTAGTCATTTTTCGCAACAAAGTTTATTCAAGAATTTAGAAAAGTGACGTTCCCGCGCTCCTCGGAATTGGGGCGTTACACATAGAAACATGGAAAACATCATGAATCCTAGATAATTCAACCGGTAAAGACAATTGGCATGCAACTGGACCAATCCTCTTAACAATCTCATAAGGCCCAATATAACACAGACTCAATTTTCCTCGCTTGCCAAACCTCAACAAACCCTTCCATGGAAAAAATTTCAGAAAGACTTTATCTCGAACAGAAATTTCAAGATCTTTCCTTTTCTCTAACAATTCCCACATTGTCTGAAGCAATGTGAATCAATTCAGGGCCTCCTAATTTCCTCCTACCTGCTTCATCCCAACAAATTGGTGTTCTGCACTTCTTACCATATAAAGCTTCAAAAGGAGCCATTTCAATACTATAGTGGTAACTGTTGTTGTAAGAAAACTCTATCAAAGACAAGTGAGTATCCCAGCTACGTTTGAACTCTAAAACACATGCTATTAGCATATCCTCAAGAGTCTATATGGTTCTCTCGGACTGGCCATCTATCATTGGATGAAAAGCTGTACTAAAACGTAGTTTAGTTCCCATAGCTTCCTGCAGGCTAGGCCAAAACTTAGATGTAAAACGAGGATCTCTATTTGACACTATAGACAACGAAGCACCATATAAGCTAACTATCTCATCAACATAAAATTTTGCCAACTTATTCAAAGAATAAGTAGCTTTGATAGGCAAAAATCTGGCAGTTTTGGTCAAGCTATCCACAATAACCCAAACACCATCATGACCACTTTGTGTACGAGGAAGACCAAACAAAAAGTCCATGGTAATGTATTCCCATTTCCATTCTGGAATAGGTAATGGCTGCAGTAATCCTGCTGATTTTTGACGAACTAGCTTAACCTGTTGACAGACAATGCATTGCGATACAAAATTTGCTATTTCCCTCTTCATGCCCAACCAGCAGTAATGATCTTTCAATGTATGATACATTTTAATGCTATCGGGATGCATAGCATAAGCTGAACTGTGTGCCTCTTCTAAAATCTCTTTCTTCAATTCTGGAATGTTTGGAACACAAAATCTATTTCCTATATCCAAAGCACCATCATCTCTAATCACATAATCTGTCCTCAACCCCATCCTAACTTCAACCTTCAATGTTCTTATAACCAGGTCTTGAGATTGAGCTTCTTTAATCTTATCAATTAAAGTAGGTCTTACCTGAAAATGTGCTAATATCGCCCCTGAAGTAGTAGCTAACAATCTGGCATTCAACTTTATGAACTCACAAATCGAAGAAGCATCCGATGCGCTGGATTCAGATAAGTAACTATTCTTTCTACTAAGAGCATCTGCGACCACATTAGCTTTCCCTGGATGGTGGTCAATCTTAATATCATAATCCTTTATCAATTCCAACCATCTTCTTTGTCTCAGATTCAATTCCTTTTGATCAAAAATATACTTCAAACTTTTGTGATCAATAAATATTTGACATTTCTCACCATAAAGGTAATGCCTCCAAATCTTCAGTGCCAACACCACTGCAGTTAACTCCAAATCACGTGTTCGGTAGTTTAACTCATGCTTCTTTAATTGCCTTGTAGCATAAGCTATAAACTTTCCATCCTGCATTAAAACACACCCCAAACCATGATGTGAAGTATCTGTATAAATCACAAACTCTTTACCTGGAGATGGAAGAGTAAGAATAGGGGCAAAAGCTAATGTGTTCTTCAACTCTTGAAAACTCTTATCACATTCCTCCGTCCACAAGAATTTATGATCCTTCCGAGTCAAACTAGTCAAAGGGAGGGCAATTCGAGAGAAATCCTCTACAAATCGACGATAATAGCCTGCTAACCTAAGAAAACTCCGTACTTCGGTCACATTAGTAGGGCGCTCCCAATTCATTACTGCCTCAGTTTTAAAAGGATCTACATAAATGCCTTCTACTGAAATAACATGACCCAAAAATACAACTTTGTCAAGCCTGAATTCACATTTACTGAGCTTAGCGTACAATTGCTTATCACGCAAAGTCTGCAAAATAGTCCTCAAGTGTTCAACATGTTCGTCATGACTGCGAGAATAAACCAATATATCATCAATAAAAACAATCACAAATTTTTCTAAATGTGAATGAAGTACCCTGTTCATCAGATCCATAAATGTTGCTACGGCATTAATCAATCCAAATGGCATCACCAAAAACTCATAGTGGCCATATTGCGATCTAAAAACCGTTTTCTGCACATCAGCCTCTCTAATTTTTAGCTGATTATACCCTGATCGCAAGTCAATCTTAGAAAACATCGTGGAACCTCGGAGTTGGTCAAACAGATCATCTATACAAGGAAAATGATATTTGTTTCGAATTGTCACTTTGTTCAACTGTCGGTAATCAATACACAGTCGCATGGTGCCATCTTTCTTCTTTCCAAATAAAACCGATGCTCCCCATGGAGATATGCTGGGTCTAATGAAACCCTTATTAACTAAATATTGTAACTGTACCTTCAACTCAGCTGGAGCCATTCTATAAGGTGTTTGTGAGATAGGAGTAGTCACTAGGACTAAGTCAATAGTAAATTCAATTTCCCTATCTGGTGGTAATCCCGAAAGGTTTTCAAGAAAGACATCGGGGAAATCTCGTGCAACTAGTATATCTTCAATTTTCGACTTAGTGATTTGTGTATCAATCACATGAGCCAAATATGCATGACAACCTATTCTGAGTAGTCTACTAGCATCCAGTGCGGATATAATACATGATGGAAATATTCTCCTCTCACCACTAAGAACAATTTTAGGCTCTCTAGGCCTTCTGAATACCACTTCCTTACGAAAACAATCAACTGAAGCATAATTTGCAGCTACAAAATTCATGCCCAAGATAACATCAAAATCATGAATATCAAGTGGAATTAAATTAGCTTTCAACTCTTGGTCATTCACTCTAATTGTACAATTTTTGCACACATTGCTAGCCAATAGAGAATCTCCCAATGGAGTGGCTACTACCAAGTCACTACCTAATGGTTCTAATATATGGTTGGCATTATAAAAAAATGCATAAGAAACGAATGAATGTGTAGCACTTGAATCAATTAAAGAATGAGCCTTTTTACCAAAATCAGATAACGTACCCATGACTACATCTGGTGACTCATTGGCATCATGTTGAGTCACTACAAAAACTCTCCCTTGTGTTCTTGGACGTCCTGCCTGACCCTTCTGTCTGGTACCACTACTACCAGGGACATCAGATTGAACAACACTAGTAGTACCTACTTTCTCTACCAATTTATTCTGGTTCTGATTCTGTCTAGATGTACTGACACCTTCCTGTGAAGACATCGCTTGTGATGAACCACCTTGCTGTAGGTGCATGGGGCACTCTCTCCTCATGTGTCCAACCTGACCACAATGATAACCGATACCAACACCCTTAAGGCACTCATCAGGGTGAAATTTTCCACATGACTGACACTGAGGAAATCTAGCAACACCAGAACTATCACCCTGTCCAGGAGTAAATGACCTCTGGAAAGATCCTTGGGTTTGAGGATGTCTATATCCTAGTTGTTGTACTGATCCCTGACTCGCTCTTGCACTCTGGCTTCTTTGGGACCTAGACTTGAAGCTGCTTGAAGAGAAAATACCCAGTCTAACACCTGCATTGTAACGCCCCAAATTTCGTAAACCCGAGATGTCACGTCGTCCTTTAAAATTGATTTTCAAATAATAGTTTGTGCGTAAAAATAACTGAGATTTAATTTAAATAGTTTCATTAAAAAATTTAAACATTAATAAATTCAAAGTTTAACATAAATTTGATAGAGTAGATAAGTTCTCGAAATTCTAAACAATTTTTTTTTATAAAACTTGTTCATTAGCCACCATCGCACTCTCCGTTGTCAACTTCGAAACCTGCAATTTGTAAGTTTAAAAATAGGGATGAGCATTTCATAGAAATACTCAGTAGATTTAGCCCAAATTAAATAAACTGTACAGTAAATAATACACATAATCATGCAACTTAATTCATAAATTCTCATTCTCATGCAATAAGCAAGTGGATCTCATAAGTCATAAATTTTCATGCTTGAAGACATGTTGATCTGGGCCCGAAGGCAATTGGTCCATGCCCGAAGACATGTGGATCTGGGCCCAAAACCAATTGGTCCATGCCCGTGTGGATCTAGGCTCTAAGGAAATTAATTCTCATAAATTGCGTAATCACATGCATAAATTTATAATATGGGGTTACTTAATAATGCGCAATTAGAATGAAAGAGTTTTTGAAGTAATGAACCTACCTGAAAGTATTCTCGAGTTCGTTGAACAGGAAAAACGTAAATCTTGTAAACGTCCAAACGCCTCGTCTAGCCATTATATAAAATAATTCTTAAACTAGTATTTTGAAATTCAAAGGTTTTAAAACGAAAAAGTTTTTAAAAGAAAAGTTAAGGGTTTAAATTGAAAATCTAACATAGTTAGGGTTTGAAAATAGTTGGGACCAAATAAATGATTTTGAAAGCTATTGAACTAACTCATATGTTTTAAATATCTTGCGGTCTAACTAATTTATTTTAAAAGTGTAGGGCTGAAACAAAATATTTCAAAACCAAAAGATCAAAATAATACTTTTAAAACTACAAGGGGTTGACATAAAATATTCCAAGAACTGCAGGGACTGAATATAAATGTTTTAAAATCAATGGACCAAAATAGAAAACGTTGGGGCTGAAATCAAAGGAATTAAATTTGCAGGGGCTGAAATAACTTTAAAACAAGGGATGAACTTTAAAACCTTTAAAGGGTGAGGACCAAACCAACGAATTTGAAAGATGGGGACTAAAAGGTCATTTATCAAAATCAAAATATTAAAATCCCAATTTCCATCTCATTTCTCTCTCTATAATCGGTTAGAGAGAGCAGAGGGAAAGCGATGGTGAGGAGAAAGGGCTCTGCCCCTTCCATGATCTAGACCGCCGGCGCCTAGCTGCCGACGATAGCGCCACTACACGGCGTCGGCACCGATGTAAGGTGCAGTAGGATTGGGGTGCGTTTGGGTGTGAAAGTAGAGGCAAACTGAGGGAAGAAGGTCGCGAGTTTTTGGGTTTTGACTCTGGAAAATATCCGGCAAGCCAGACGACGGTCGAAGGTAAGGTATTTTGAGTAAATTGATTCTTGGTTTTGGGTTTTGGTTTGGGGGAAGATGATATTGATTGGAGGTTCGGGCGATGCTGTAAAGTGTGGCTCAGTTGGAGTTGAGCGGCAGTGGTGATGGTTGCTGTCGTGGTGGTAGTAGAAGGTTTGAAGATAGAAAACTTGTATTTCGAAAAGTTTTGTTGTGATATTGTGCATGAATCGAAATTGGGGAATATATGTGTATATATAGATGTATGGAAAGTGTGGTAATTGGAATATAACTGAAAATCGTTGGATATGGAAACGTTTGAATTAGAATACGATTTCGTAAAGACTTGGGATACAAGAATATTATTGCGAATAAAATATCTTACTAAAAATAACTATTTAAAGGATGAAACTTGGATGAAAAATAAATTTTGATAATAATAAAATCGATCTTTGAATTTTTAGAATTCAAATAAATAATTTTGGGCTTATTGGACTAGGAATCAAATTGGATTCAAATTATATTCGATATGGCTAGATGAGCACGCTTAAACCCAAAAAAATAATTAAAAAAAATGGGTGAAATTATAGCGACAGGTTTTTGAGGAATTAAATATTTATTTGATAATCAACTGAAAAATTCCCCGTCGCTACATATACGATCCCACCTCGGAGGCCTATCAAGGGAGGCTCCTACCAAAAATTGACTGCTACCAATTATGTGCCTCATTGGTTCTGTACTACGTTGACGCTCAAAAAGACTCTTCTCCATTCTCAAAGCTGCTTCTCCCAGTTTATCGAAATTTTGATACTCAGCAGCTGTCACAACTGATATGATTTCCTCCTTTAAACCATATTCAAACCTTTTTCATTTATCAGCTTCCTTAGCTACACGAACTTTAGCATACTTTGATAACTCCTCGAACTTCTTTTGGTATTCAGCCACAGTAGACATCTGTACTAATTTCGAAAATTCATTCTGCTTGTCATCTCTATAAGAATGAGGGTAGTAGTATTCGTTAAATTCATCCTTAAAATTATCCCACATAATAACATATTGATCAGTATATCTACTCTGAATTGATCTCCACCGGCCATATGCACCTCCTTCAAGCAAAAAGGTAGCAAGGCGTAGTTTCCTATCATTAGGACAGCCCATAACCTCAAAAACCCTTTCAATTTTCTCAATCCATGATTTAGCTACCGTGGGTTCAGCTGTGCCAATAAATACTTTAGCCCCCAATTTAGTTGCTCATTCAATACTATATTCTTTATCGATGTTGCGTAGAGCAGAAGCAATAGCTATAGCAATCATATCTGCCATAGAATCAGTCTGAGTAACATTCTCTTGTTCTCACTGCTCATTAGTCTGAGGAACTGATGCCTCAACTCTGTTAACTTCTCTAACATTTTCTCTATCAGGAGCAACATTTGGTTGAGGCGGCGCCTCCTGGAGCCTGCGAGTCTTACCACCTCGAGCCATAACCTATGCCAAATATGTATGACATGCTCAGAACAAAATAAAATTGAATGTATCGCAAGACTACTGACTTGATGACCATGATTTTACTCAATAACCTGGCTCTGATACCAATTGACACGACCCATCCCAAATCACCCTAATGGACTCAAGACGTGCCGTGCCCTGGTGATAGACACCAGCTAGGTACTGTACCTACGACCAAGACCACATTGACTAATTCACTATGAAAAAATATTTTAAAATAAATAAGACAAATTTTTCTTTAGAAAATGGACTAAAAACCACCTGAAAAGCAACAATTTTTCTCAAGCGTAAAAATTTGATTTAAAATGGGTATACATATCTCTATAATAACTAACTAGTCAAAATAAGTACATGCAAATCGACCTTTCTGAGTTTTACAATTAGAAGCCCCAAAATACACTGACTATGCAAAATGCAGCGAGTCCAACATTTAATTGCAAAATTCGAAATGGTTTATCTAAAGGAAAGATATAATTATAAAAAATGACAAAATGAGTTATACAACTAATGACAATATGCGGCTCGACTCGGTGGAACAACAGGCTCCAATGTTGCTCAACTCAGCTACTATCTGATAAGAGAAATGGGGAAGGGTTTTGTGAGCTTGTAACTCAGTGAGTGGACAGTTCAAAAAATAAATATACTTTACCCGTTTATGCATATTTACTGGAAAAAGCTTTACTTATTCTTTAATTCTTATACATACCTTATATTGAAACATAATTGATACATAAAGCACTTCGCTGTTTGTTCTAGATGAGTAACTGTAAGGCATGTAAGTATAAGTAACCTTATATCCATGAAAACAAGAGTAAAATATCATTTCAAAATACTATAAGCTGAAATCTATATTCTGTAACTTAAATAATTGCATTCTATAATTCTTGGATTCTGCTAAACTATAATAATACTGAAAAATCACACCGAAGGTACCCATAATCTGATAATTCTGAAATTTTGAGATTCTGTAATTCTATGATTCTGAAATTCTGTAATTCTGGTCATAAGCTCGCAGATCTGTCCGAAGGCTATAAAGTGGTCATACACTATGGAAATAAATTCATAATAGTTCAGAGTGGGTAAAATAACAATATTGGTCAAACACTGTGGAAACGAATTCACATCAGTGTATACTAGGGTAAAATCACCTGGGTACTTCTGATGGTTTTCAATAATAAATCTCTAAATATTCTAAAATATATAATATTGATATTTTGTGAACTTAAAATGCTTAGACTGAACTGATTAAAAATCTTAAGAATAAATACTTATTTATAAAAATTCGCTTCAATATGAAAATCATAACCATATGTGAAAAATAGAAATATTCAACTTCTACAATAGATATGAATTTCGACATGCACTATGTAACATAAACTTTTCATAAAAAGCTTGGGATTGAAATAATTTAAATAAGTGCTTATTTTCTTCAAATAATTTTCCACTCACAAGGTATGAGCTACAATTAGGAAGGTCGATATGGTTTCCAAACCTCCTCTTCACCACCTGAAATATAATATTAATAATCACATTACGATTACTTCAACCCCCAAATATATATAAAACCATAATGACTTAGAATCTCCATGCTTAACAAAATTCCTAAATTCCTTTAATCAATATAAATTTGCTCTATTTTCTTGTCCCTTTAATAATCTATAATCATCAAATTTACCTTCAAACTAGATAGCATGGTAATATTCCATTTTTCTATTCTAACCAAACCATAAACCATAAAGCTCCAATTAAATTCTTAGTTTAACCCCTACAACAATTCCTTCAAATAATCATCTCACTAAAAACATTGATTCCCCAAAATTTCATACATTCAAGAATCCAAATAAAATTCTAGGGTTTGCCATAATTTGAATTCCTTACCTTGCTAAAAATAGAGATGAAAATCAAGGTGTTTAGCTTGAGATTGTGTTTCTCTTCTCAAACTGAAAAAGAATTAATCTATTTAATATATAATAGGAGGAGAGTTTGGCCAAACTTTCCCCCCAAAATCTCCTGCCCAAGCCACCCTCCCGAAGTAAGGTACAGAAAAATTCAAAATGAATTTATACAAATCTTTCTAGACACGCCTCTATACGCCTCAAAAAACGTGCAAAAAAAAATCGACCTCTACCCAGCCTGATTTCTCCCGTGACCTAGACGCCTCCATCTCTCCGTCTCTCTCGAAACCCAACCCAACCCTAGCGTTGCTTCTGTGTTATCTTTAGGGATGAAAGTTGAATCCTTCATTCCAACCCTAGCACCGCTTTTGTGTTCTCTCCTTCCTTGAAAGTTGAATCCTTCATTCCAATCCTCTCCCAAATCGCAGACGAAGTCGTCGTTGCCCATTCGCCAGTCAGAGTTTGGACGTACACAGCGGAGGGTTAGTTTCCTTCTTAGATCTCCAATCCTTCTGTTAGCTCAATTCAATAATTCTTTTCCTTTTCTGTGATTTTGGATTCCATAAATATTTGAACTTTACCAATTCCATATGGTAGATGACAGATTTGGATTTTTCTTAGCATATCATTTGTTTTTCTTTTTTTTTACTATCTTATCTGATTGCTGCGAGTACTGGTAATGAACCTTGAATCCCAATGCAGTGCTGAATGCGATAATTGAATGCCAATTCTTATTTATGTACCATTATTGAGAAAAATATTTATTTCAATTTCTCGTTTATGTGATTTACTTCCAATATCTGGATTTTGCTTACCGAAAACATCTTCGCCTAAATCTAATGCTATTATCTTGTACAAATGCCATTGCTGTGGTAGATCGATTTTGAGAATATTGAGTTGTGCAGATCCAACCTGCAAATTGGAAAAGTAAAAGAGGAAACAAGATAAACAGCAGTTTCCTCTCAAATATTGCAATTGGACTAAGTTGAGTTTCCGATTTTTTACATAACTATTTCTGGCACTTGAAAATTCCAATTTTGTGGTTAGTCTAGGTTCTTACAGTGTCTTCTTTTGATTATTTTCTCAAGCTCATTTCTATGAAGAGATTTAAATATATGTTATTAAATCTTCTAGGTTGTAGCAGCTATTGGTTTCAAGGGACAACTACTTGAAATTCCATCTGATGTGAATCCTCAAGTAGCAACTTTAATTGAAGCCTTTTGGGCCAAGTAAGTGAACATGGTCTCATTTATCAATATGGTAGGTTTGGTATTCAGTTCCAGTCGAGGTCAATTTGCAAATAATCTACTAGAAAAACAGGAAGTGAAACATTTTTTTTTAGCCATCCACTTTTATTTTTTTAAAATAATTTAGTTGCAAGCAGTGATGTTTCTAATTTCATTGACATGGTCTTTTGATTATTTGCTCAAGCTCATTTCTATGAAGAGATTTAAATAGATGTTATTAAATCTTCTAGGTTGTAGCAGCTGTTGGTTTCAAGGGACAACTACTTGAAATTCCATCTGATGTGAATCCTCAAGTAGTGGCTTTAATTGAAGCCTTTTGGGCCAAGTAAGTGAACATGATCTCATTTATCAATATGTTAGGTTTGGTATTTAATTCCAGTCGAGGTCAATTTGCAAATAATCTATTAGGAAAACAGGAAATGAAACTTTTTTTTGAGCCATCCACTTTTATTTTTTTTTAAATACTTTAGTTACAAGCAGTGATGTTTCTAATGTTTGCTTTCGATATAATTGATTCGAGATATGTAAGTGAAGATAACAATTGAATTTTGTAAGGAGCGTGGAGTCAAGAATTTAATTATTATATTGTGAAGCTCTTCTATTCCCTCAGTTGCATAACTTTTTATTATTATGTGAATAGATTGATGTCCTACTCAAATACTACCAATTTTGTATATGTTGATGAATCTAAAGAAAGTGCTAAAGACACATCAAAGAAGGTAGTGTATAATTTCTTCCTCGATTTTCTTTCATGTTCTGTTTAAGGTTTTCGTTTACCTATTAACAATTCTCTATTTTGATGAAGGTTGAACAAAGCAAGAAAAGACCTGCAAATAGTTGGAGCTGATACTCAAAACAAATCCACATAGCTTCAAATAGTTCAGCTATGATTTGCTCAGAATGTCATCTTCTCAAGTCTCTTCAAGTTAGATTGTTAAATAAACCTTCTGTCTTCGTTTCTGGCTCTCTCATTTTCCTTTTTAGCTTCTCCTTTCGACAAGTTTAAACTACTGTTCTTTTAATTGTTGCAACCAATCTTATTGGATAAGGAGGGTGTAACTCTGTATACAAAGGGCTTCTTCCTGATGGAAAACCAGTGGCAATAAAGATTTTGATGTCAATAATGGAAGCGTGGGAAGCTTAGGAAGTGTGTGGAAGTTAATTTAGATGACCTGAGGACTTTCATCACTTCCATTATATCCAGAATAGTAGCTGAAAGACCGCTGAACACTTTCTCTAACCTTCAATAGTAAGTCATCAATCATGCAGGGAAAATAACAATGTTATATATGAATAACAAGGACAGCTGCATAGTAGAACAAACCTAGAGGACGTAAATTATGTTTTTAAGCACAAGGAAAGAGGTGAAATAAAAGAAATCATGTGAAATTCCTACCAAACTTCTGTTGGTCATATAATGAGTAAGTATCCCTTCCTCAGCTGAGATTGCAAGCTTAAGATTTTCATGACCCACTTCGATAGTGGATTTGTCATCTCTTTGAAGCAAGTGTACATATGGTCATGCTGAACTAGCACCTATTTCAAGAAACACAAAAAAATGCAAATCAATGTCATTATAAATTCAAGAAATTTCATTGACATGGTCTTCCTACAAATTAGTGCTTAACCCAAAGAAATCATGCACCACACGTTGTTTTGGATCTCAAGTCAGCTCATGGTCTTAGATAATGAGTGTGACAAGAAAGAAAGGTCAGTTTATTCAGTTTACCCTTTTTTGAGCAATCTGTATAATTTAATTCTCACATTGTTGTGCTGCTTTGATCCTTAAATATATTTTATGTACTTATTGTATTTGTTGTGAACAATGTGAGAAGAAGCTGGGTTGGGTGGTTTAGTAAGCTTGAAAATATTGTGAACTTTTACCAATTTCTGTACTTTTCTGAGGAATTTTGTTCTTAGTCCAATATAGTTTGTATGTGGAGGTTGATCATACTGTACACTTTCCCTCGACTGCAGATCGACTTAATATTCTGACTAAATAAAGTTTGAATTCCTTGCACTTTAATGGAATGTGTAAAGGAAAATAATCTTTTATTTATGTTTCAAAGAAAATTTTTGTAATTTGCTTATTTAAATATAAATATCTTTTGTAATTTGCTTATTTAACTCTTTTTGATTGGTACATACACAAGTGGAGTAAGTTGAAGAGGCTGAGGAGGACAAAAAGGGTATCCTTGATAAAGAGAAGGCAACAATGGTAAACAATCATGCAAATGTCCAACATCAAGGTTGTGGTTTTAAATATCCTTTGACATCACATACAAGAGGATTGAAGCTTGATTCTCTTGATGAGAGCTATAGCTGTTAAATATAGTTTCGCTTTTTTTTTTTTTTTTTTTTTTTCATTTTTTCTTTGAGCTTTGACGTGCTATTGCCAATGAATAGTAGAACATAATTGTGTTCCTATGAAGACAAGTTTCATTTCTCTTCGCCGGCCACAACGCTGCCATTAATGAAGGTTAACAATGATCTTTATAATGAAACGCATTTTTAGATTTATGTGGAAATTTGGAGATTTGATTTATTTCATGTCTTTGTTTTAGGATGGACTTCACCTTTTGATATGTCGCCAAACACCAGTTTGTGTGCTGCCATGCTAAAAAGCTGCTTCTCAAATACTATCTTCAAAGCTAGACATCACACTCTCATAAACTTTAGCATAAATACTATGTTGATTGAGCTCTTGTCTTTTTGGACTTACTAATATCTATTTCTCTGTTGATTTCTGCTTAGGACAAGAAGATTAATCCTATTAGTAGGCAGAAAGATAGGGAAAGATTGGGAAAACCGTTCTTTGAAGGTAATCTAATCATATCCCTGATCCAACATCACGGTGTGTAGTCATATTTTTGTGTTAAAATGTTGCCTTCCCATAAATCTTTTAGTTGATAATTTTACCTTTTGCTATTGTTGTCTTTTATTGAAATTATTTTTCTTGGTGAAAGGCATGTGGTTGAAATAAAATTTAAATTATATGTGAAACTATTCTAGATTTTTTCCATAATATAAGTAGTACTATTTAGGTAAAATGGCTGTTATACATTACTGTCTAATAAGCATCTAATTCTTATGTATGGCCATGTATGGCCATTTGACAAACTATTTGAAATGGAATAAAAAGTAAACTTTGTTTATTTTATTAATAGGTTTTTACTAATTGATTAGAGTTAACCTTTTTTATTCATTTTTAAAAGAATATTAATCATTTTTTTTTCAGGTTCTTAGTAGAAGAATTGGCACGAAGAGGAGTATTAATTTAAAGCATTTTTCAATGACATGATGAGATTAGCTCTTAAATAGTTGGTTAGGAATGTTATAAGACTTTATTGTCATGACATTACTTTTATTTTAAATGTTTTGACATTTTAAACATATTTTATTGTTTATTTATGTGAACTATTAATTGGGAATAAAAATGTTATTCTTTTTATATGATGTGAATGAATATATTATCATGTTTATCTAATTATCTAATAGATAAATAATATTAAGGAAAAGAAAATGGAGTGATGTGCCTTTGTGATTGCAACTCGATTTTTAAAGTTTCATGAACTGCTGTTAATATTGGAGCCTCGATTATTAATGAGTTTTTAGAAAAAAATTTGTTGAAATTAGTGAATTATTTATCTTTTCTTTTTTATGATTCTTCTACAATAAATTAGGTCATTTTCCTTTTTTCTTTGTTTGTTTGGGATATTCAGTTTTGTTTCATTTGATTTAAATTTGTATTCCCTTTTATTCATTTTTAATTTTATGATCGATCTGGAATTTTGACATGTAAAGCCTTTTTTTCCAAAATAAGTTTTGGGTCCAAATCATTATTTCTTTAAAGTTTGAAAGATGATGATGATCAAGATTCATTTATTTAATTTATTTTCTTATAGTTACAATGTTTTGAACTCAACAAATGTGACGACAAATGTTGTACATAAAGAGATTTTTCAAAATTGTAATACTATTTATAATATAATAATTATTATTATTTAAATTGACACTCACAATTATTACTTTTTATTGATTTTTTTCCAATATTTTGTGTCAGTACATTATACGTTGTCATTTAAATATGTCTGTGCATTGCAAATATAATGATAATGTCATCCGTGGATCACACGGGTATATACTAGTTAGTCAGTTAAATCCCTAAGCAATTACCACAAATATCTCATAATTATATGCTTGCTTACCTCTTGAAGAACTAAAATTGAAGCCTAATTTCAAGTTGGCATTCAAAACCACTTCCTCCTTTTCCTTTTCCTTTTCCTTTTCCTTTCCCTTTTTCTTCTTCTTTTTCTCCTCTTTTTCCTCCTTATTCTCACGACTTCAGGCTCTGTTTTCGTGTCCAGCTTCTTCTGCTTCCAAAGTGTAAGAAAATGGGTTTAAAATGTTTAGTTAGTGGACCACTAACTTTAATTTTTACAAGGTAAGTCCCTCATTTCTTTTTACACAACACTTTGGTCCATAACTTTTTATAATAATAAAATAAATTCTCCAACTTCTATATAATCCATTAAACCCCCTTAAGTATATTTAATTGTAAAATATACCCAAAATAAATATTTATTCAATTTAAGTCCTTATTGAACTATGACTTTGACTAAATAAAATTGGGTTGTAACACATAGGACTGAACATCGAGGTTTATGTTGATGATATGGTAGTGAAGAGCTCAAGAAAGAAAAAAACCATATAGCTGACCTGGAAGAAATCTTCTCTACACTTTGACACCATCAGATGAAGCTAAATCCTGCCTAGTGCGCTTTCAGGGTAAGCTTGGGCAAGTTTTTGGGATTCATGATCATCCAGCGGGGCATTGAAGTTAATCTTGATAACATCATATCCCTTACATATATGGAACCTTCGAGGAACATAAGGGAACTCCAGAAACTCACAGGGAGAGTAGCAGCTTTGGGTCGTTTCATGTCAAGAGTAGCAGAAAAGTGTTTCCATTTCTTCAAGTCTCTTCGAGGAAATAAAGAATTCAAGTGGGACAAAGACCGTGAAACTTCCTTCAGAAAGCTAAAGGAATATTTGGGGTTGCCACCGATTCTAGTGAAGCCAAATCCAGGAGATGGTCTTTTTTTTATACCTAGCAGTGTCAGAGCACGCAGTTAGCACCGTTCTGGTCATGGAAGAAGGGAAAGTTCAGAAACCAGCGTACTATGTCAGCAAAATGCTACTGGATGCTAAAACTCGATACACTCTAGCAGAGCAACTCTCGCTTGCTCTTGTTACAATAGCCAGAAAGTTGAGACCTTATTTTCAAGCTCATGCTATAACAGTCCTCACAAATCAACCTCTAAAATAGATATTGCAGAAACCGGACGTCTCTGGTCGCCTACTCAAGTGGTCAATTGAACTCGGAGAATATGGCATTGAATTCAACCTAACCTTCCATAAAAGCACAAGTCTTGGCAGATATCTTCGTCGAACTCTCCTCAAGACCTCAGAGGCAAACAGGTCATGGAAGGAAAGATGATACATGTACTTTTCAAGTTGATGGAACATCGAATGCCACAAGCTCGGTCGGTATCATACTGAGAAAAGATGATGGCATAATGGAAATTTAGTGCGTAGTTATGTTAGACTTCCTGGCCACTAATAATGATGCAGAATATGAGGCTATCATAGCTGGGCTCCAAGCCACGTAACACCTCGGGGTAGAGCATGTTAAGTTCATGAGTGATTCAAAGGTTGTGGTAGAACAAGTTAACGGAACTTTTGAAGCAAAAGACGAGAAGATGTCATCCTACAGAATGATGGTTCTAGACTCGTAAAGGAAGTTCAAATCTTACAGCATGGGTAAATTATTAAGATCCGCCAATCACAAAGCTGATGTCCTATCAAGACTCACTTTTTCTAACTTGTATAAGTTGGAATGAATAGTGTTTGTGCGAACATTTTATGAGCCCAAAATCACACAACAATCCGATATTATGGACATTTCGGAGCATGAGCCATGTTGGATGGATCCGATCATTGAATACTTGAAGTTGGGAAATTGCCAGATGATAAAGTAGAAGGCAGAAGGATCAAGTCAAGAGCTCCAAGGTACATCATCTTGTAGAACACTTTGTTCTATCGGAGTTCTCACTCCCCTACCTCTGATGTTTGACCCTGAGAGAAGTTCCCCTTGCTATGACCGAGGTTCATAAAGGAATTTGTGGAGGAGACCAAGGAGAAAGAGCTCTGGTAACAAAATTGGTATGATACGGTTACTACTGGCCAAGCATGAGAATGGATACCCTCAATTACGTGAAGACTTGTGATAAGTGCCAATGGTTACATTGCCCTAATACCCGTTTGCACAATGATAATTGACATACTTGGGCCTTTTCCAATAGCTCATGGCCAAGTTAAGTTTTTAGCAGTGGCTATGAAATACTTTAAAAAATGGGTAGAGGCAGAACCTCTCGCCGTAATCTTAGAACAAAAGTTGGAGTCATTTGTTTAGAAGTCAATCATCTATCATTTTGGTCTTCCCAAGACATTGATCACTGACAATGGACAATAGTTCGAGTGCCAAGCATTCAAGCAATTTTGCAAGAATTTGGGAATCGAACACAGGTTAACTTCAATTTCACGCCCGCAAAGTAATGGATTAGCAGACAGATTTATCTTGTAAGACCTGAAGACTCACCTTGACAGTGCCAAAGGTGATTGGCCCGATCCTTCCTGAAATTCTATGGACAAATCGAACCACATTCAAGACAGCATTAGGGGAAACTGCATTCATGCTATCCTTTGGAATGGAACCGCTATTCCAGTAGAAGTGATAGTTCCCAGTTTTCGCGCAATGACTGTAAAATCACCTGATCATATTAAGCGGAAAAGAGAAAGTTTAGATCTCTTGGGTGAAGTCAGGGAGAATGCCACCCTAAGAATAACTGCTTATCAACATGCCACGTCAAAGAAGTTTAATCTCCGTGTCAAAAAGAGGGACTTCCGAATGAAGGATCATGTCTTACGCTAATAAGTGCTATATTAACTTTTATTTTGTGCACTTATATCCTTGAATAAGCAATAATGTGATTCTATCTAAGTATTATTAATGCATTTTATATTTTATATTGTATAGGATCATAAAAGAGGAGAAAAGAAGAAAAAAGGACCAAAATGCACTAAAAACTGAAGTTTGGGGACTTAGGCGCAAATAAAGTTATGGTCGTAAGGAAACCATGTCACGACCGTAAGAGTGTTAATAGTGTTTAGAGAAATCAGCAGAAACATATTCACGGCCGTAAACCAGAACTCACGGCCGTAACAAATAAAGGGTGAAAATATGCAGAGACACGATTACGACCGTAACCCCAATTTAAGGAAATAAGCAGAAACCGTGTTACGTCCGTAAAACAAATGTTACGGCCGTAACTGTCCAGTCAAAAATTTCCATAATTTATATCTTTCTATAATTTTGGAATTTCTTGATCTCAAAGCTAGGGCACGAAATTGAGGCTATAAAAAGGGAATTCTAGGTCAGAAAAAGAGGAGATATTATTATTTTGGAAGAGGCGCGGCTTGCTTGAAGAATTGGAAGGAAATTAAGCAACTCGAGAAGGTGAATCAAAAGAGAAAATTCTAGAATTCTTCATGACTATGCTCGACTAAGCTTCCATACCTAGTTCGAAGGGGAAGTTGTATTTCATATCAATTTGTTATTGCTTTTCCAAACTAGTAACGTATTTCTAAATTCTTTACTTTGATTTGTTGGATTCTTATGCGTTTTTGATTTAATCAATGCAATTCTTTATTTGATTAAGGCCTTATCATTTAATTTGTTGTATTGAGATTTGCTATTTTGAATGATTGGATCCATAAACGTCTTTTCATTCAAATCATAGTAGCAATTGGAAATTTAATATTTTCATAAAGAATTCCAACTTAGGTTAATTGTCACGAGCTTGTGTGATTGATAACCTAATTCATCATAATTCTTCTCAACCAATATATAGTTGTTGTCTTAAATCTAAAGAGCTTGTTTTAGGTTATTCAATGGCTAATGTTTGATTAGAGAGCTTATTATAATTAAATGCAATTAAGGGAGAATAGGAATAGTTAGAGCTTATTAACTATTTACGGGTGATAAATCAAGAAGGGAAATTGAACACGCGTTACTTGGAAAGTGACAACATTGCAATAGAATACAACTGAACCTGAGAACTAGGGTTCGCAAATAATTGACTTTTATTTTATCTAATTTACGTTTTTATTTTATTTTCACGTTATTTACAATACTTGAACTCGAAAACCCCCATCTATTCTAATTGACAAAGCACTACTTTAGTTCTCGTTCCTCGCGGGATCAACTCTTACTTCCGCTAGTACAATCAAATCTGATAATTTGCGAGTAAGGTATTTATTTATTATTTTGGTGCATTGCGACACGCATCAAATTTTTGGCGCCGTTGCCGGGGAACGGTTAACCAATTTTGTGTTTAATCAATTAGAATTTTATTTTTCTGCATTTATTTTATTTTTATTTTATTTTCACTTTATATATATAATTTTTCAAAAAAGAAAAATTCATATAATAATTATTTGTGATTCTTTGCTTATATGCTTAACACTCAGTCAACTAATTGTGAAATTTTTTATCTTGACCCAGAAATTGAGAGGACTTTTCGACAGCAAAGAAGAGAAATTGAGAGGACTTTTCGACAGCAAAGAAGAGCAGCGCGACAAATGGCAGCTAACAACAGGACTCTTAAGAAACTGGCTACCCCCGATGTGGCTCAGCAGCCATTATGCATAACGTTTCCAACAGTGGAAGAAGAAAAAACTTTCGAGCTTAAATCTGGGCTCATCCACTTATTACCAACTTTTCGAGGGAACCCCGGAGAAGATCCGTATAGATACTTAAAGGAGTTCCATGTGGTTTGCGACAGTATGAGGCCCACGGGCATTACCGAGGAACAAATAAAAATGAGAGCTTTCCATTCTCATTGAAGGATGCCGCCACCAACTGGCTCTATTGTCTACCATCGGGAACAGTTACTACTTGGAGCGACATGAAAAGACTCTTCTTGGAAAAATACTTCCCTGGATCGAGGGCTGGTACCATCCGAAAAGAAATATGTGGGGTGCGCCAGAACAACAATGAAACATTATATGAATATTGGGAGCGTTTCAAAAAGCTCATCTCCAGCTGCCCCCCATCATCAGATTAACGAGCAACTTTTGGTGCAATACTTCTACGAAGGTCTAGCACCAATGGACAGAAGTATGATAGACGCCGCAAGCGGAGGTGCGCTAATGGACAAGACACCAGAGCAAGCACGGGCTTTAATATCTAACATGGCGGAAAATACTCAGCAATTCAACTCGAGTAGGGATTCCCAAGTCCGCCGAGTAAATGAGGTAAGTAGTTCTAATATTGAAGGTCAATTATATGAACTGACGAATCTTGTTAAGCAACTTTCTATAGGGAATTCGAAACAAGCCAAGGCCCGTGGAATCTGTTCGAACTTTGGACATCTAACGGATACCTGTCCGGTATTGTAAGAAGAAAACAATGAATAGGTAAATGCTGCTGGAGGCTTCCCTTTCCAAAGGCAACAATACAACCCATATTCGAACACGTACAACCCCGGGTGGAGAGATCACCCCAACTTGAGCTACGAAAATAACAAACCCCCGGGTTTTAACTCAAACAAGCCACAAGGACAATTCCAGCAGCAAGGGACTTTCCAACCACAGGGACAATATCAACAAAAACCTCAAAATTCAGGTACGTCTCTTGAGGATATGGTTAAGATGTTGGCAACTAACACGATATAATTCCAACAGGATACCAAGTCCAGCATTCAAAACCTGGAAAATCAAATGAGCCAAATGGCCATTGCCATAAATAGATTGGAGGCACAATCTGGTGGGAAGCTACCATCACAGCCCGAGGTGAATCCCAAAAACGTGAGCGCCATAACTCTCCTAAGTGGAAAAGAAATTGAGGGTCCGCAATTGGAACCGGCTGCACCTGAAATGGAGGGAGATGAAAAGGAAGAGTCGGGATGAGGAACGATTCTTCGCAAAACCCTCAGGTAAAAACTGACTCCCATTTAAATGTCAAACTAACTCCTCCTCCTTTTCCTAGCAGGTTAACAAAGAGGAACAAAGAGAGCAAGGAAAAGGAGATGTTGGAGATGTTTAGAAAGGTTGAAATCAATATCCCGCTATTGGAGGCCATCAAGCAAGTCCCCCGGTATGCAAAATTTTTAAAAGATTTATGCACTAACAAACGGAAACTAGTGGGAAACGAGAAGGTAAGAATGGGGGAAAGCGTTTCAGCCTTATTCCAAAGGAAATTGCCTCCGAAGGGTAAGGATCCCGGCATGTTCACTGTGCCATGTCAAATAGGTAACACCAAGGTAAATCATGCACTAATAGATTTAGGAGCATCCATTAACGTAATGCCTAGATCCACTTACATTGCATTAAATCTTACCAAAATGACTAAAACAGATGTTATCATCCAACTAGCCGACCGTTCCAATGCATATCCAGACGGGGTAGTTGAGGACGTTTTAGTGCAAGTAGGGGGGTTGGTGTTTCCGGAAGACTTTTACATATTAGATATGAATGATGATCACTCCCCTAATTCTACCCCTATACTGTTAGGAAGACCATTTTTTTGGACCTCCCAAACCATTATTGATGTAAGAAAAGGGGTGTTAACCATGGAATTCAACGGGGAGGTAGTGCAATTTAATATCTACGATGCAATGAAACACCCAAATGATGTATGTGCTGCTTATTCTATTAATGACATTACTCCTGCGGTGCAGAAAATTTTCAAGTTAAATTGCAGGGACGAGCTAGAAACAGCTATCATGGAGTCGCTAAGGTAAGATGATGACAGTGACGTGGGTATAAGCAAGGAATTACAGGATGTAATTACTACACTTAATTCACTGGGACCCGCACCACGCAGGTACACCGTAAAAACAGTTCAACTGACAGACTATCATAACAAATTGCTACCTTCTATCTTGCAGGCCCCAGTGGTGGAAATGAAATCTCTACCCGCCCATCTGAAATATGTGTTTCTTGGTGATGAAGAATCGCTCCCCGTAATTGTTTCATCCAACCTCACCAAGCTGGAAGAAGACAAACTGGTTCGGGTCCTTCAGGAGCACAAGGAGGCGATTGGTTGGACCATCGCGGATATCAAGGGAATCAGCCCGTCAATCTGCATGCATCGAATATTGCTTGAGGAAGGAGCTCGACCATCGAGACAAGCCCAGCGAAGGCTAAATCCGGCAATGATGGACGTGGTGAAGAAAGAAATTTTGAAACTGCTAGGAGCAGGGATGATTTACCCAATCTCAGACAGCAAGTGGATCAATCTAGTCCAAGTGGTGCCAAAGAAATCCGGAGTAACGGTGGTGGAAAACAAAGATGGAGAACTTGTACCAACTAGGGTCCAAACTGGGTACCGAGTATGCATCGACTACAGGAAGGTAAATGCTGACACTCGAAAGGATCATTTTCCTCTCCCATTCATAGATCAAATGTTAGAAAAATTGGCTGGTCATTCCCATTATTGTTTTTTAGATGGTTTCTCAGGATATTTTCAAATTGCTATAACTCCAGAAGATCAAGAGAAAATCACGTTTACTTGTCCATTCGGCACGTTTGCATATAGACGCATGCCCTTCGGCTTGTGTAATGCTCCTGCAACATTTCAACGTTGCATGATGAGCATTTTTTCTGAATACATAGGACAAATTATAGAGGTGTTTATGGATGATTTTAGTGTATGGGGTGATTCATTTGATGCATGCTTGGATAGCTTATCATTGATTTTGAAACGTTGCATTGACACTAACTTAGTCCTAAATTGGGAAAAATGCCATTTTATGGTAGATAAGGGAATCGTGTTAGGTCATGTAGTGTCGAAAAAGGGAATAGAAGTTGATAAGGCTAAGGTGGACCTCATATCTGCATTACCTTACCCCGCCAATGTGCGAGATATACGATCTTTTCTCAGGCATGCAGGTTTCTATCGCAGGTTCATCAAGGACTTTTCCAAAATGGCATCACCATTGTGCAATTTGTTGCAAAATGATGTCCCATTTAATTTCACCGAGCTATGCAAAAAGGCCTTTGACCAACTAAAGGAGCGGCTAACTACACCCCCGATCATTCAACCACCGAACTGGGATCTTCCATTCGAAATAATGTGTGATGCCAGTGACAATGCAGTGGGAGCAGTCCTAGGACAATGGGTTGGGAGAGCGGCTCATGTGATTTACTATGCCTCCCGAACCCTGAATCTGGCCCAAGCCAACTATACCACCACCGAAAAGGAACTTCTATCTGTGGTATTTGGTTTAGAAAAATTTCGTGCTTATTTATTGGGTTCTAAAGTGATTACTTTTACATATCATGCAGCTTTACGGCACTTGTTTGTAAAAAAGGATATGAATCCTAGAATCATCCGCAGGATACTTTTATTACAAGAATTTGACTTGGAAATCAAAGATAAGGTGGGGTCCGAAAATGTAGTTGCCGACCATCTTAGCCGGGTAGTGAAACCCGATGACGACCTACCTCTGCGTGAAACCTTCCCAGATGAGGGTTTATTTGCCATCGAAGCAAATCCCCCATGGTATGCTGATTTGGTAAATTTCATGACTGCTAAACTAATTCCTACTGGTTTTTCGCAGGCACAAAAGCATAAGATGAGAAGCGATGCTAAATATTACATTTGGGATGACTCATACCTGTGGAAGAGATGCCCCGACCAAATCATTAGAAGGTGCGTGCCGGAATCAGAACATCGGTCAATCCTCACCTTTTGCCATTCATACGCATGTGGTGGCCATTTTGGACCTAGAAGGACGGCACAAAAGGTATTGGAAAGTGGGTTCTTTTGGCCGACCATTTTCAAGGATGCATACATTTTTTGTAAGTCTTGCGATAATTTCCAAAGAACATGTAACTTATCTCAACGAGATCAAATGCCTCAAAACCCCATTATTGTATGTGAGATTTTTGACGTTTGGGGCATTGATTTCATGGGACCCTTTCCCCCGTCGTTTGGTTGTAATTACATTCTTTTAGCTGTCGATTATGTTTCAAAATGGGTGGAGGCAAGGGCCACCCGTAATAATGACTCTAAAGTTGTTGCAAATTTTGTAAAAGCTGTCATTTTTAGCAGGTTTGGAATACCCCGAGCTATGATCAGTGACAGATGGACGCACTTTTACAACCGAACCATTTAAGCCTTGTTACGGAAATATGGAGTGATGCACCGGGTATCAACCGCGTATCACCCCCAAACTAGCGGACAGGCAGAAATCTCCAGTAGGGAAGTGAAGTCCATTCTAGAGAAAACAATTCGATTGGACCGGAAGGATTGGAGCATTCGACTCGATGATGCTTTATGGGCCTACAGAACCGCTTACAAAACACCATCCATACCGATTGGTATTTGGAAAACCATGCCACCTACCGATGGAACTCGAGCATAAAGCTTATTGGGCCATCAAGCAATGTAATATGGATTGGGGTGCGGTAGGGGATCACATGAAGCTTCAATTGCAGGAATTGGATGAAATACGGAGTGAGGCTTACGAGAATGCAATGATCTATAAAGATCGAACCAAAGCATTCCATGATCAACGCATTTCTCGAAAGAATTTTTGTGAGGGCCAGAAAGTGTTACTGTTTCAATCCCGGCTCAAATTACACCCAGGTAAGCTTCGTTCTCGTTGGGTTGGTCCTTTTGTTGTTACTAATGTCTCTCCCCATGGTGCAGTCGACATTAGGAGCTTGCGTACGGATAAACAGTTCAAGTTCAATGGGCACCATCTCAATCCTTATTATGAGGGATTCCAAACTGAGAACTTGGAGGTTATTGCACTGGAAAACACCAACAAATGGCACTAGTCCTGCGCGGACTCAGTCGAGCCAACGACTGTAAACAATGGCGCTACTCGGGAGGCAACCCGAGAGGGAAGTTCTTCATCCCTTCAACTCTTTACTTTCGTATTTTCATTTTGGTTTTTTTTTAAATTTTTTTTTAGTCATTTCTTTCACTTAAAAAAATAAAATAAAAAATAAAAAAATAAAAAAACATGAAATTTCCAGTGGCCTTGTTACGGCCGTAAGATAACCTTTTACGGCCGTAACTCAATTTCAGTTTTTTATACAGAGGCCTTATTACGGCCGTAATTACATTTTTACGGCCGTAATTGTCTCTTTGAACTTTTTTTTTTCAGAATGTGACTTACGGCCGTAAGTCATACCTTTACGGACGTAAGTCATAGGGGTAAGTGATTTTATATATACCTCAAGGGTCTCACACAACGAGGAAGTAAGGATTCATTCACATTTATCCCTATATAAGTAGTAAGAGCACATGCGGTATGAAACACGTGCTTTGGTGTTTTCTCCCTCTACTAGGATGTATATCATATTCTTTAAAAACAAAATAACACCATACATATTTTAGTCCGGTATTTATCGATACCTAACTTGAGTTTTCCTTGTATTCATTCCTCTAGGAAATATCAAAACGAGAATTCGATCTGGATTTTAAACAAGTTCAATGGATACCTAAATCAGTTTCGATTACATACTATAATCTCATCTTGATATTCATCAAGGTGACCAAATCATGTACTCAACACAATCATCGTGTCTCATCTTAGCATAGCCAAAATGTCTGAGGAGATTTTTCATGTGAGTGAATCAACCTTAGCCTGTTTGACATAGTTTAATGTGCACGTAGATCATCGTTCAGTTATTATAATGATATTTTGCATATGAACTAAAAAATGTTCATCTGTGTGTATACAAGACTCAATCAATAATTTTCTTATGCACGAAGTATCATATTTTACGTATTTCTAGAGATTCATCATTACGAGCAAGTATATTTCTAAATACCTTCCGAGTATGATGACTACATATCATCTTGTGTGTAGATATATCGTAAAGATGCTTTCTTTCCTAATGTCTCACAGAAATATCGTCGAGTGTTTGGTTCCATCATGATAATTGGGATCCTCGACATATGAGATAGGTGCATAACTATCATGGGTCTCATATTGTCAACGAGAAGAATTTATTTTATATCCGTCGAGTTGTCTAGTAAAACATTTAATATAAGAATTCAAAATGATTTTTAATCTTTAAATTTGATTATTTTTATCTGGTCAAATTTCATACCTAACATCTATTTTAAATTACTCTTAGTCCAATATTACTCGTTAGCCCAAGTTTAATTCCAAGGTCTGCCCAAATTAGCTGTCCAATAAAAAAAAGGTTAAAACTAAACTTGCTAACAAAATAATACTAACAACTTACTAACATAAAATAATACCTATTTTACCCTTTAACTAAAATTATAACTAATACCTTATTTCACATATTAAATTTAACACATAATAAATCCTAAAAATTTAATTACTTTAAAAATTTTATTACTTAATTACAAAATATTATACCTGTTTATGATCCACATATACTTCATGAAAAAAGAAAAAATTTAATTAGAAGTTTACATAGAGAATATTTAGAATTGGAAAGATTAGGAAGAGACTTAAATACTGATCCGATTGCTATAGAAAAATATAGAGAAATTAAAAGGCTAGTTTTACAACATAATGAATATTTAAAATTAAAAGAAGAAAACTTAATTAGACAAGAAGATATAATATATATGGATGAATTTGAAGAAAGATTCTTAAGAAGAATTAGACAAAGATTATAATTCTGCAAAATAAAATTTCACTATCACGATCCGCCTCACAGTGGTATCAGAGCTAGTAGTTATACTTAGAAATATATTTAGAAAAATGTCTAAAAGATTACCAATAATTGAACCTAGAGTATATAATTATAAATCTAAAGATTTACCAAATAACAGTCATTGGCCATTAATAACTGAAACATATAGAAAATTTATACCATTTATACTATTAGAAGAAGGAGGATTTGGAGAACATAAACAATTAAATTGGACAAATTTATTTTTACTAAATAAATTAGGAATAAGTTTAGATAAAACTACAGAACAAAATTTAGAACAAGCAAAAAATTCAGAACAAGTTCAAGAAATTATTAATAATTTACCATTAGAAATAAAACAAATTATAGAAATAACTAATGATTATAAAGATATAAACAAAAATATACCTACACAAATATTAGAAGTAAAGCAATATGTAAATAACCTATCAAAACAATTAATAACCTTAGAAAACCAAATTAAGCAAATAACTGATAAAATAAATAAAATAGGAAATATGGTAGGAGTATATGAAAATCCAATAGAAATTACAGAGCAAAAAACTATTATAGAACAAATAAATATGGTACGAACAATTAAAGAAGAAGAAGAAATAGGAAAAAATGATTTACATAAAAGATTAGATAATATACAACAAAATATTGAAATTATAAACCAAAATATAACAAAAATATATGATGAAATGGAAAAAAGAAAACCTAAAAGAATAATAACTGACAAAGAATCTAAAGCTATCAATAGATTATGAATAAATATGATTACTGAACAAATAGAAAAATTTATGGAAAATCCTAAAGAAGAAGGTGAAACAGAAAATTTAAAAATCTTAAAATAGAAGAAATTAATATGAATGAACAACAAAGAGCCTTAATACCAGCAGGACAAAATCCACCAGAGTATATACATCAACCAGGAACTAACCAAGTTAAAAAAGAAAATACAAGTAATACTAATCCACAAAATACACCAGAAATCTATATGAATCCAAGACAAAACACAAATTTTAAAACAAATAATTTTATACCACAACAAAAATATTACACCAAGCCAAGTAAAAATTAACCTATAGAATATACACCATGGAGAAGTATGGAAACACAAATTAGTTCAGAAGGAAGATGGATAGATTTAGGATGTGTGCAAGATGTAGATCATGAATTAGAATTATGGATGAAATCTATGGCTATGATGGCCTATACCAAAGAATTAACAGGAAAGCAATTACAATTAATGTTAGAGAATACATTTATAGGAACCACTGCAAGATGGTGGGGAAATTTCACAGAAACTTATATAGGACAGATTAGAGGAAATGACCAAGATGAAATAGGAACTATTTTAAGCAGATATGAAGATGCATTAAAAAGAGAATATACATTAGTAATAGACAGAGATACCAAAATTAGCTCAAGACTAAGAAATAGATATTTATTAGAAAATCTATCAATATGTGATATGTGTTACTTTAAACAATTTGCATGTGAATTTAGAGAATATTTTGAAAAAGCAGAATATAATCAAGAAACATATGGTATGGAAATTATGAACCAAATATCCTTTAAATTACCAAACCCATGGAATTTAGAATTATTTAAGGACAGGGAAAAATTAGAAATACCATTAAGTAATAATAGTCTAGGAGCAAGAATACAATTTATAGAAATGAGGCAACAAGAAAAATGTATAGAAGCAAATAATATGATAAAATTCCATAAAGCAAGTAAAAAATCATTATGCTGTGATAAATTACAATATAAACCAACACAATGGGGATGTCATCTAGAAATAAAATATAAGAAAAATAAATATTATAGAAAAGATAAATTTAGAAACAAATTTACTAAATTTAATAAATACAAAAAGCCATATAATAAAACATTTAAAAGGTATAGAGTACCATATAAGGATACTTAAGGCAAAAACAAAACAAAACTAAAACATACCCTAAAAATCCTAGAAAATCTAAATGCTATTCATGTGGAGAAATAGGACATATATCTCCAGAATGTCCTAAGAAAGATAAAAAGAAAAATATGATGTATATCTCATTAATAGAAAAAGAAAATTACAACTTATTACCTATTGAACAAGAAGAAGAATGGGAAGAAATTCCTGAAGATGAAGAAATTTATGAATTAGAAGAACATGAAGTAATAAATACAATAATGGAATTAGAATCTTCAGAAGAAAGTGAATCTAATGAATCTAGTGAAGAAAAATATTTATATATAAATATGATTAGACAAATTAGTGAAGAAGGTACATCTAAAGAATATGAATACCAATTAGAAGAAAATGAAGAACAACTAAATGAAAGATTAATATTTAATCCTAAAATGTATGAAAAGATCTTAAAATCAAAATTAGATGTAGAACCAAAAGAAATATTTAATTTACCATTTTGGCAGAAAAATAAAGAAATATCATATGTAGCAAGAAACCATAGTCACCCTATAGACATAAGAGATACTACAGGAAATACATTAATACCTATAATAAATGAAGAAATTATAAGACAAGAAATAAACCTATTGAATCCTGAACTAAAAGGAAAAATAAAGAATATATATTTAGGAGCCGTACAAATTATAGCAAAAGCCTATTTTAGAGAAGGAATAGATACACCTATAGAATTCTATATTATGGATGATAGAATTGTAAGTTCAGTACAAGATGCTATAATAGGAATTGTAACAGGAAACTTAATGTACCAAAAAGTAAAATTTACAATAAGACCAAATTTCAGCATAAGTATGGGAGAACAAAATAAAAATAAAGCATTAACATTATATTACAGGTTAAGAGGGATAGATTGGAACCAGGAAGTAAAACTATAAATTTAACTATTAGAACAATATATGCTTTTACTAGTAAACATGAAGTAAAAATTAAGAATGCTACAAGAACACATATAATAGAACCCATATTTCAAAATTTATTGGAATACAAACCAGCTAAAGAAAATCCAAGAATGACAATACCAGAAGATATAGAAATAGATTTCAATCAAGCTAGAAGATTAGTAAATATGGATAAACCACAAATAGAATTTGGAAGAAGATCAATTAGCCTAAGAAGAAATACTAGTACAAGATCATTACCTGAAATAGAAAATAAAAATGATTCAGAAAAACAAATAATGACAAAAATACATAGAAAAATACCAAGAATGAATCTATCTAAAAGAAATGAGACAAAACAATTTGAAGTTATGATAGAAATTAGAAAAAATGGAGAATGGAAAGAGCAGAAAGTATTAATAGATACTGGAGCAACTGTATCTCATATAAAAGAAAACATAATAGGAAACTTAGAACTTAAAGTAACGAATAATTCAATTCAAATACAAGATTATTTTGGAAATATTCATCCCATGGATACTTATGTAGAATTACCAATAAGAATAAATAAAAGAAATGAAATAATCATAAACATGTACGTAGAACATACAGGAAAGGTAAATACAGAATTACTATTAGGAACAGACTTCTTAGAGCAAGTAAAACCGTATTACATAAAAGATGATAGAATGCTATTAACAATAAGAAATGAGAATCTAGTTACCAAGGTTATTATGAATGAAATACAAGGAGGAAGAGAACATATTTATATACTAACCAAAATGAATTACAATGGATATCTTAGCAGAAATTATCATGCATTGTTTGATACAGGAGCATCATCCTGTTTATTTAAAGAAAATGTATTACCCCCAGAAATGTGGAGTAATAAAAAGGATAATGAAGAAAGAGTAATACTTGCAGGATTTGATGGAAGTACAAACCTAATAACTAAAATAGCAAGGAATGTTAAAATACAAATAGGAAAATATGAATTACAAATACCTTATGTATATCAATTTGATGATATGCCAGGAGATATATTATTAGGAAATAACTTCATAAAACAATATTATCCAATAACTATTGATGAAAAAGTTATACTTTTATCTACCCCTTGTCACCATATAGCAATAGCAATAAGAATTAATGATCCTTACTGTAGAGAAAAAATGCCTCATATAGCAGCTCAGCGTGGTGAGGATAGACAAAAATTAACACAAACAACACAATTTATGCCTAATAAAAATAGAATAAATCTAGTACAAGAACATTTTGATCAAATTGTAATAAAAAATATTACAGAAAAATTATTAAAATTATCAAGAGATAATCCTTTGGAAAAATGGCACATAAATAAGCCTATGGCAGAAATTATACTAGAAGATGACACTAAGATTATTAGTGTAAAACCAATTAAACATACACCAAAAGAATTACCTGAATTTGAAATGCACATAAAAGAAATGCTAGAAAAGAAATTTATTAGAGAATCTAACAGTAAACATAGTAGTCTAGCCTTCATTGTAATAAAACATTCAGAACAGAAAAGAGGAAAATCTAGAATGGTAATTAATTATAAAAGGTTAAACACTTATACAAAAGAATTGAAATATCCAATACCAAACCAACAGGTATTATTTAACCAAATTCGAGGAAAGAAATATTTCTCTAAATTGATCTTAAATCAGGATTTTATCATATTATGTTAACTGAAGAATCTAGACATTTAATAGCTTTTACGGTACCACAAGGATTTTATGAATGGAATGTATTACCTTTTGGATTTAAAAATAGTCCAGGAGAATTCCAAAGGTACATGGATAAAATATTTAAATATTATTATCATTTTATTACAGTATATATTGACGATGTTCTTATTTACTCTGAAACCAGACAAGACCACTTAAAACATCTAAATATATTTATAGATATTGTAAGGAATAATGGAATTATACTATCAGCTACAAAAATGGAGATAGCTAAAGAAAATGTAGAATTTTTGGGATCTATAATAAGCCAAGAAGGAATAAAACTCCAAAAACATATTGGTACAAAAATACAAGAATTCGACAATCATATAAAAGATAAAACACAATTACAAAGCTTTTTAGGACTTGTAAACCAGACTAGGAAATATGTACCTAACTTAGCAAAACATTTAATCCCATTACAAAAAAAATTAAAAGGAAAAACTAGATGGACACCTTGGTCTAAAGACGAAGAAGAAGAAGTACAAAAAATTAAAGACCTTTGTAAAGATTTACCAGAATTAGAATTACCCAAAAAAGAATGTGATTGGATTATAGAAACCGATGCATGCGAAACAGCATGGGGAGCAGTACTTAAATATATTTATCCAAATGAGGATGAGGAAAGGATAGCACAGTACATTAGTAGCAGTTTTACTCAAACTCAAACTAATTATCATATAAATGAAAAAGAATTATTAGCTGTAAAATTTGCTATTAAAAAGTTTGAATTATTTATTGTTACTACAAAATTCAAAATTAGAACAGATAATACACAAGTCAAATATTGGTTAACTAAAGAAATTGATCCAACTATTGCAAATAAAATGTTAATTAGATGGCAAGTAGAACTTAGCCATTATGATTTTGAAATTATTCATATTAAGGGTACTGACAATGTTATTGCAGATTATTTATCAAGACATGGAAGACATACTTAAGAAAGTAGAAGAAATTAACTTGGCCATGGGTCAAATGAATATCAACTATTCAAATATATTCAACCATGTGAATACTTGCATGGCGCAGATTGTACAAATTAACAGTGAATTAGCCTTTTACAAGTCAAGGGTTAATTCTCTTGAAGAAATGTACAAAGGAGGATCCCAATCCTCTCCAGTGGAAAATTTATCTGTAGGACTTCCTAGTAAGGAAGAAGTATCTAATGTATCAATTATTGGAAGTTCATCTTCCAAAGCTATTAGCAAAACTATTGAACCACCTAAAGAAACTTTTTTAGAAGCTGCGAAAAAACCAGCAATCGCAACAAATGAACTATCAGAAAAGGAGAAAGTTATGAAGAAACTAGAGACATTCTTGAAGTATGTGGAGTATCTAAACAAGAGGACAAAAGAAGGAGAATGGCTAAGGACAATTAGCCATCAAAAAATCAATAAAGCAATTATTTTTCCAGGAGCAGAACCAAGAACAGTCAGGGGACTGTTTGACCAAGGACTTATTCAGTGCATCTACCCTAGCAAGGATATGAAGGAAATATCATTATTACCTAATTCTATCAAGGCAGCAGTTAAAACATATTTTGGAATTACCAAAGCTGAAAAGATCTATGTCAGGATTTACTCAGCCATTCCAGAATTTATTGATGAAGAATTTCTAAGGGCAGAACATATTGTAAAACTTGGAGTAACTAGCAAAGCTATTCTTTCAGAACCAGAAATAAAACCATTTAACAAAGAGGAACAGATACAAGCTATTCCAGAAAAAGGGCACTGGGATTTAGAGTAATGTATACCGAATTAAGGGATACCCTTACACAAACTAATGTTTGGGTATATGAATCTAATGATGACAAATTATTGATCTACAGTATTGCAAGAATTAATCAAGTTAATTGTCAATTATGGAAATTAAGAGAATATGCTGAGAATATACTTGTCAGCAATTTGGATCTTAGCAAAGGAGCCTATGAATATCTACATCACCTAATGGAGGTAGAAACGGGTCACAAATGTAATAATTGTGGGGACCTACTCAACTATAATGAAGATGAAGCCTACCTTGTCTGAACATGAATTATTCAAGGCATGGGGATCCAGACCCATGTGAAACTTTAGAAAAGCAGCAAAAATTATTGTAACTTTAGCTTTACTTTATCTACTTTAAATCTTAGCCAAGTATGTAAAAGATAGGGAATATTATCTTGTTCCCCAGCTTTGCTTTTACCAACTATAAAAGGAGGAGTCTCTCCTTATTGTAAGCATCCGAAAATCATATGAGTTTTCAGCAATAAAAATCTATTCTCTATCTATTGTCTTTCTTTTCATTCTTAGTTCAAAATCTTCTTTCATCAAACCAATCCAGAAACAGTTAGCAGAAGGTATGAGTAACTAAACTTCACATAGATATATATGAAGCTATAAAATAGTTAGTAATACTCTATTTATTTATGAGTCCATAAGTTTATTCTTTATAAAACTTTTGTTAAAAGAGTACATCTAGAGGTAGGAAACGAAACTGGATTGTGCTGAACCTCTTTGAAGTATTTGTTTAAGTATTAAACAAAAAGTGTTGGAGTAAGTCTTTCGAGCATCCTTTAATGCGTAAGTCTTTCGAGCAGCAACTATCTTCTATGAAGATGTATTTAATACTTAGATAAATAACTGAAGAGTATTTGGTCAAAAATCTTTTAAAATCAGATTTACAAAGAAGCGTGATGGACCCATAGATAGAAAGAAGTATTATTAATTATTTATGGTGGATTATATATCGTCTTTTTTAATATTATCCAAGTACTGTTATCATAGTCTTGAATTTATCAATTTGCTTATGATATCTCTTGCATGTTTTTACATATGTTGAAAATTTGTTTTTATTATTCCAAGAATTAACTATTTGAAGAAGATTTGAATTAATAGCTTAAATCTAAATATTTAGTTTTATAATTTATGAATTCAGAACATTTAATAGAATTAAATCCTTCAGAAGTCAACGACTTTAAGTACTTAAGAGAAGAAACAATTAAACAATTAGAAATTATAAGAGAAGATCTAGGAAAAGAACCCTCATTTACAGATTTCTCACAATTTACTAGAATTATAGTAAATAAAGGAAGAATAATTAGTGATCTAGAGAAAAAAATTGAAGAATTAAATATAATTATTGAAGAAAAGAGTTTAACATATAATAGTATATATTACACATTTTACGTAAACAATAAATTTAGAGATATAGACATAACATCAGAAAACTAAGAATTATAACTAGAAGGATAACATAGTAATTAAACATTCAAAATTTTTGTATTTTAGTCGTTAGTACAACTGTTAGTACAGTTTGTTAGTAAGTATAGAAAGGTCCTAAAAAAAATTGTGCATAGAATTGTAGGGCTCTTCAACAATACCAGTCATTTCCACCTCCAAAATTTTCACTCTCACGGTTGAACATATTTCACCGGAATCTAAGCATTTCAACTAGGTAAGCTTCTCAACTCTTTACTCATTTCTTGCCTCCATCATCATCATCATCTCACACAAAGCATTTCAAAGTATTTCTTCCAACCTGAAATTCCAAGTTTGAGACCAACAATAAATCATTCTCGGTAATCTCTACAGGTAATCTTTTCGAAATGATTTTCAGACTTCATTTTGAAGTCTATATTCTTGTAATTTCTTTTCAATAAAAAATATATATATATATATGTGGAGAAAAATGAAATTTTGAGACTTAGAGTAGACTACTCTCTTCGGCCATATCCAAGAACCAATCCCCTTTAATCATACACTATCTCCATTTTAATACTCTAATACTCCAAAACCATGTATTTTCTGGCAACGAATTGGCCGAAGGAGCTGCCTTTCTGCCTAATTTTTTTATGCTAAAAAAAAAAAATCACTACCCAAATCTTTATTTGTCTCTCTGACGCCTAAACCTTTGCTGTCGGACATCCATGACCGTTTGCCTCTCTTTGTTTGCATAAACTTTGGCCAAAAACCGATTGAAATCATAGATCATGCTACACACACAAAATGATTGAAAAAATGGATTACACACTCCTCACATGAAGGAGGGTCCACATGTAGGTGGGCCCCTTTCGTGTGAGGAGTGTGTAATCCAATGTGTCAACCATTTTTGTATGTTTAGCGTTATTGTTGAAATCATTCAAAGTGTTAAGACCCAATATTGATTTCGAAACCAACAACTTATCTCCTCTGTTTGTTGATGCCAAACAGAATGTCTAAATGGGAAGAGGGCTTTACGTTATAAAAGCCAAAATTTGCTTTTAGTCCCTAACATTTTGCCGAGGATTTAAGTTAGTCCTCATTTTTAATTCAACTCCCTCAACTAACCTAGAGTTTTAGTATTCTTCAAATTAAATTTAAAATAATTTATGATTTTATCATTTGGCCCTAAACATTCTAATTTTGATAGTTAGACCCTAAAGATTTAAAGAAATATCAAATTACTCATTTCTTTACTTTCAAAAGTTCAATCAAGTCCCTAAAAGTTTTAAAATATTAATTAGGAGTTAGTATCCTAAATTATATTAATTTTGTTCTTGCTAGACGAGGTCGTAGGAAAAGTTTAAAGCACGGTAGTTTCATATCCGTTCAATTCCAAGAAAATTTCAAGATTTTGATGTGGGGTTTACATTAAAGCAATTGTGGTTATTTTGTTCAAGTTTTTCTTGATGTGTGATTTTAGTTGTGATATAATGCTTCAACGAATGAAAAGGTTGTCAGGGACTGTAAATAGATTCAGGAACGAAAGTGGGTTCTTGGGGTTGTCCCACAGTGCACAATTTTTTGTAGCGCCAATAACATGTTATCAGGGACAGTAAATAGGTCCTGGATCGTAATTAGGTCCTTGGGGATGTCTCACAGTACATTTTCAAAAGGAAATTTTGTATTGGCATTATATTCATAATTTGATTTCATGTTTGGATAACTTGGACTGATTGTTGTATCTCCATTGAGTATAATTCATTATGTTCACCCCAATATTTTTCACCCTTTTATGTTAAGGAGCTCTGCAAGGCAAGACAATGAACAGGGCAATTTTGATTAAATGTCGACGATTAATTTATAAATTTTTGAAACAAGTATTTGAATAGTTTGTTTCCATTTTGTTAATTTACTCTCAAATTTTAGTATTTTTGCAAATCTTGACACTTTGCTTATTATATTTAGTATTGACACTTGAATTTGATTAGATTATTCAAAGGAGGTTTCCGCATTTTGAATCTAAATTATTGTTGTTGTAGAAAAAAATATTTATGCATTTTGGCGTTTATTGAAAATATTTATTTACAGGATATTTCGACTTTAGTAGCGTTCCAAGTTAATAGAATTTGGACGGTACAGTATGGTATTAGAGAGCAGGTCTACCTTTCAGTAGACTTGTGAAAATTTTATGATTTCAAAATTTTTAAGAGAAGAATGTTAAATATTTAAATTTATTGCTACCTGCTCTTGCCAACTCCGAAAAGGTAAAATGTTTAGAAAATTTATTTGATTAAGTTAGAAAATTTTCATTTGCTGGATACTATGAATTGATATATATAACTGCATCTGAAATTGTATGTTTTCAACGAAAAGTTCCATGTGAATGAAATTTTACTATAGTTGATGCAGTTTGAAATATTTGAAAGTTTGTATCCAGTACATGTTATAAAATTTCACATGAGTTATTACGTTTAGGGGTTGAACTTGTGATGTGAAGTATTTAAAATTTTCAGAAATTATAAGTTTAGTCTTTGGAATTAGACTAAAACATGTAGGAACCCATTTCAATGGAATTTACTTTCATAATTGATATGTCAAAAGGAACTTATGAGAGAGAGAGAGAGAGATGTAGGAAGAATTATTTGTGGAATTCAATAGTAAAACATATTTCCGATTATGGATATTGGTTGCAATTTTATTATTTTATTTTCCTTTGGAAAATTTGAGATAACAATAAATTTTGATTTTAGCTCCACTGTGTTTTTCTATAATTTCTCCTTTTGAGATTTTATCATTCATGGATGAGCATTATGAATTGTACAATTAAATGGATATCGAGATAAATACTGTTATGCTCTCGCGAATCGAGCTACTATGACCCAAGCTACCCCTGGCCAGGCTTCTATTGGAGATAGGGGGAATAATCTATTAAGGGATCTCATGAATGCTCTCTAGGGGCTCACTCAACAACAAGCCCCAACAACTCCACAAAATGCCCCCAATGCATCGAACCCACAAGCTAATTGCAAATAACACCAGCATGATGGTTGAACAGTTTCTCGGATATAAACCACAAATTTCAATGGTCGCGTAGGACCCCTAGCTGCAGAGGAATGGCTAAGGGCATTGGAACGAATATTTAAACATATAACCTACTCAGACACTCAGAAAGTGTCATGCGTTGTGTTCCAGTTTGCTGAGATGCAGATCATTGATGGGAGTCATATCATGCGCAAGGACTGAGGCATAGCAACTGGAACTAACATGGGAAGGATTAAAAGAATTAATAACATAAAAGTATTTTCCCCAGTCTTTCTGGGATTAGAAAGAAACAGAGTTCCTTGAACTTAGACAGGGAAGTATGTCCGTGGTGGAATATGAAACGAAATTCAACCAATTGTCTAGGTATGCAACCCATTTGGTTGACACGTATATCAAGAAGGCTAGAAGATTCGAAAGGGGTTTACGCCCAGAAACTAGAGGAATCATGGCAAGTTTGGGACTCACTACCTATGTCGAAGCTATTGAGCGAGCACAAGCTATATCCTCTCGCTTAAACCTGGAGAAGACTACTCAAAAGCTTGCAGAGGCACCAGTGAAAAGGAAATGGGACAGTCAGAATATAAGAGAAGGTAGATATCAGAATAAGAAAGGGAAAACATGGGGAAAATTGTGGAAAAGGATAGCACTAAGAAACCTATATGCCCGAGGTGTGAGAAGCATCACTATGGAGAGTGAAAGTGTGAATGATGCCCTAGAGGTTAGTATTCCTTCAGGTGAAACTATTATCACAAATCTAATGTTGAAAGCTGTTAAGTTTGAAATAGATGGGAAGAACTTAGAGGCAGACTTTTACTTAATATATATGAAGGATTTTGATATCATTTTAGGCATGGACTGGCTTAGTTGTAATCATGCTATGATTAAGTGTCATAAGAGGGAGGTGCTCTTTCAGAAACCAGGAGAATGTGAGTTCACCTTCTTTGGGACAAAGGTCAAAACCATGCCACGTATCATATCAGTGTTGAAAGCACAAAATATGTTGAGAAAGAGTACTTGTCAAGGGTATCGAATGAGCAGTACTAGTGTTTAGGAAACTGAGGTAACTGCTACAGATATACCAGTTGTGCATAATTTTGTGGATGTATTTTCAGAGGATCTGTTTGGTATTCCACCAGATAGATAAGTGAGATTCACAATTGACTTGGTATCAGGAACTGCACCCATATCTAAAGCACCCTACATGATGGCATCGAAGGAACTTCAGGAGTTGAAGGTGTAACTACAAGAACTATTGGATAAGGGATTTATTTGACCAAATTTATCACCTTGGGAAGCACTGATACTATTTTTGAAAAAGAAGGATGTATCATGAGGATGTGCATCGAATACAGGGAGTTGAATCACCTCACAGTCAAGAATAAATATCCTTTGCCACGAATAGAAGATTTGTTTGATTAGTTAAAGGGTGCCAGTGTATTCTCCAAGATTGATTTGAGATCAGGTCATCATTAGTTGAAGATTAAGGACAGTGATATGCCAAAAACCACATTTAGGACTCGATACAGACATTAAAAATTCACCGAGATGCCGTTTGGGTTAACTAATGCACCGGCTGTCTTCATGGATTTGATTAATCGGGTATTTCATCCATACTTGGATCAGTTCGTAATTGTTTTTATTGATGACATCCTGATTTACTCAAGGAGCAAGGAACAAAATGAGGAATATCTCAGCATTGTGTTAAAGACACTTCGACAGGAAAGGTTGTATGCAAAATTCAAGAAGTACGAGTTTTGGCTCGATCGAATTCGTTTTCTTGGAGATGTGGTTACCGTAGATGGTATTGAAGTTGATCCAGCCAAGGTTGAGGTTGTCGCTAACTGGAGTGCACCAACAAATGTAAATGAAGTTCATAGTTGCTTTGGATTGGCTGGCTATTATCGAAGGTTTATCGAAAATAGCTGGTGACACAGTTGACCAGGAAAGGTGTAAAGTTTCAGTGGATAGCAAAGTGTGAGAAGAGTTTCCAAGAGCTAAAACAGAAATTGATATCAACACCGGTTTTGGCTATTCCAGAAGGGTCAGAAGGTTTTGTTATCTACAGTGATGCATCGAAACAAGGTTTGGGATGTGTACTGATGCAACATGAAAAAGTGATTGCATATGCCTCTAGAAAGTTGAAGCTACATGAGCAGAACTACCCTACATGACTTGGAATTTGCTGTTGTTGTTCATGCTATAAAAATATAGCGACACTATCTATATGGTAGTAAGTACGAAATATACACAAACCTTAAGAGTCTAAAGTATTTTTTCACTCAAAAGGAATTGAATATGAGATAGAGAAGGTGGTTAGAGTTAGTTAAATATTATGACTGCACTATCCACTACCACCCCGACAAGGCCAATGTTGTTGCTGATGAGCTTAGCCGGAAAGGTAAAGGATAGTTAGCTTCCCTAAACAATCTAGAACAGTTGATCAAGGATTTTGCCAACATGAGACTTGAGGTTTTAACTCCTCCATGTCACATAACTGCAATTATAGCTGCTTTGATTGTTCGATCAACTCTCAGAGATAGAATTAAAGAAGCTCAGGGTAAGGGTAAATTTTTTGACAAGATTAAGGATTGAGTACTCGTTGGTAGTATTAAAAGTTTTGATGTATAAACTGATGACACTCTCATGTTCAAGGGGAGATTGTGTGTACAGAAGGATAAAACCTTGAGACAGGAGATTCTAGAGGAAGAACATTATTCACCTTATACTGGACACCTAGGAGGTACAAAGATGTACCTGGATCTACACAAAGTTTATTGGTGGGGAAACATGAAGAGGTCGATTGGCTTGTTTGTTGATATATGCATGATTTACCAACAAGTTAAGGCTGAACATCAACGTTCGTCTTGATTGCTGAACATACTCGAGATTCCAGAATGGAAGTGGGAACACATAGCAATGGATTTTGTCATTGGACTTCTTAGATCAGCTACAGGTCATCAAGCTATATGGGTCATAGTTGATCGTTTGACAAATTTTGCTCATTTTCTACCATTGAAGATGACTTTCAATTTAGCCCAGTATGCTTAGTTGTACATCAGAGAAATTGTAAGATTGCATGGTGTACCAGTTTCTATAGTGTCAGATAGGGATACTAGATTTACATCCAAGTTATGGAAAGCTTACAGATAACTATAGGAACTAGATTGAAATTCAGTACAACATATCATCCACAGTCAGATGGACAGTCAGAGAGAACTATACAAACTTTAGAGGATATGTTGAGAGCTTGCGTTTTAGACCTTGGTGGTAACTGGGAAATGCATTTATCATTGGTTGAGTTTGCATATCACAATAGTTTCTAGTCTACCATTGGCATGACATCATATGAAGCTCTTTATGGAAAAAACTACAGATCACCAATTCATTGGGATGAAGTTGGTAAGAGGGTTTCGGGTCCACAAATAGTGGAACAGACTGTAAATGTTGTAGAGAAGATAAGAGAAAAGATTAAAGCAGCTCAAGATAGATAAATGTCTTATGCTGACAAGAGACGAAAGGAACTACAATTTGAAATTGGTTAAAAAGTGTTCCTTAAAGTGACTCCTATGAAAGGTGTGGTAAGGTTTGGAAGGAAAGGAAAACTTAGGCTAAGGTTTATTGAACCTTTTAAGATCTTGGAAAGAGTTGGAGATGTGACCTATAGGTTGGCTTTACTGCCAGAGTTATCTGCAGTACAGAATATTTCCACATCTCAATGTTAAGTAAATATGTCCATGATCTGGACAACATTGTTAGTTATGCATCTTTGAATGTTAACAAGGATATGACATATGAGGAAATCCCTGCGGTCATACTTGAGAGGAATGTTCATACCTTGAGGAATAGAGATATTCCATTAGTTTAAGTCCAATGGAGCAGACATGGTAAAGAAGAGGAAACTTGGGAAAGAGAAAAGGAAATCTTAGCCAAATACCTAGACATTTTTAAATCAAGTAAGTTTAGTTTCGAGGACGAAATTTATTTAAGTGGGGGAGAATGTATAGACTTGAATTTTTTAAATGTCAATTTTATAAATTAACTTGTGTCGCTACGATTTTTCTTGAAAATTTTAGAATTTATTTTATGTCTGTCGAGTTGTCTAGCAAAACATTTAATATAAGAAGTCAAAAAACAATTAATCTTTAAATTTGATTATTTTTATTTGGTCGAATTTCATACCCAACATCTATTTTAAATTACTCTTAGTCCAATATTCCTCTTTAGCCCAAGTTTAATTACAACGCCAGCCAAATTAGCTATCCAATCCAATAAAAAAGAAAAAAAAAAGAAAAAACTGTGCATAGGATTGTAGGGCTCTTCAACAGTAGTAGTCATTTCCACCTCCAAAATTTACTCTCACGACTGAACAAATTTCACCAGAATCTGAGCATTCAAACTAGGTAAGCTTCTCAACTCTTTAATCATTCCTTTCCTCCATCATCATCATCATCATCATCTTCTCACACAAAGCATTTCAAACTATTTCTTCCAGCCTGAAAGTCCAAGTTTGTCACCAACAATAAATACTTCACGGCAATCACTACAGGTAACCTTTTTGAAATGATTTTCAGACTTCATTTTGAATTTATATTCTTGTGCTTTCTTTTCTATAAAAATAAATAAATATATGTGTGGAGAAAAATGAAATTGTGAGACTTACAGTAGACTACACTCTTCGGCCATATCCAACTAATCCAAGAACCCAATCCCCTTTATTCATACACTACCTCCATTATAACACTCTTAACACTTCAAACAATGTATTTTCCGGCAATGAGTTGGCCGAAGCAGTAGCCTTTCTGCAGAATTTTTTTTTTTTTTGCCAAATCACTGTCTAAATCTTTATTTGTCTCTCTCACGCCTGAACCTCTGTCGTTGGACATCCATGACTGTCCGCCTCTCTTTGTTTGCATAAATCTTGGCCAAAAATCGTTTGAATGATTTCAATCGAAATTGGGTCCTCTGTTTTCGAAACTAACAGCTTCTCTCCTCTGTTTGTTGATGCCGAACAGAATGTTTAAATGGGAAGAGGGCTTTGCATTATAACAGTCAAAATTTACTATTAGAGTGTGTATGATAGGCGAAGTTTTCCACGTGATTTTCCAACTTTGCGCTGTTTGGTTGTCTAAGTTTTCCATGTAATTCATTTTTCCACTTGCCTCGAAATCCGGTATTTTCCTTGTTTTGGATGAATTCGTTTTTCCGGGGGAGAGGAGGTTTTATTTTCCATGGAAAATCTTATACCATTTTCATTACGTTTGATCCTTTTTGTTGTTGCTAATTGATTTATTTATTTTCTAAAAATTAACATTATTATTATTAAGTACAAACTTGTTAAAAAATGAAAAAAAAAAAAGAAATATTATAATAGCTAAATTTTACTTTATTTTCCATAGAAAATAGTGTCAATCAAACAACAAAAGTTGGAAAATTCTTCACTTTTTCTACTTAGAAAATTAAACCAATCAAACACATAAACTTTCAATTCCCAGGAATTTAATTCCCTAGAATTCAATTCCCTGGAATTCATTTTCTTTCCACCCAATTTCCACCCTCGCTATCAAACGCAGCCTTAGTTCCTAACGTTTTTCCGAGAATATAAGTTAGTCCTCATTTTTAATTCAACTCCCTTAACTACCCTTGAGTTTTAGTATTCTTCAAATTAAATTTAAAATACTTTATGATTTACCATTCGGCCCTAAACATTCTGATTTTCATAATTAGACCCTAAAGATTTAAAGAATTATCGAATTACTCATTTCTTTACTTTCAAAAGTTCAATCAAGTCCCTAAAAGTTTTAAAGTATTAATTAGGACTTAGTATCCTAAATTATATTTATTTTGTTCTTGCTAGACGAGGTCGCAGGAAATGTTTAAAGCATGGTAGTTTCACATCCGTTCAATTCCAAGAAAATTTCAAGACTTTGAGGTAGGATTTAAAGCAATTTTGGTTATTTTGTTCATATTATTTCTTGATGTGTGATTTTAATTGTGATATAATGCTTCTACGTATAAATAGGTTGCAAGGGATCGTAAGTAGGTTCGAGATCGAAAGTGGGTCCTTGGGGGTTGTCTTATAGTACACAATTTTATTTAGTACTAATAACATGTTCTCAAGGACGGTAAATAGGTCCGGAATCGTAATTAGGTCTTTGGGGATATTTCACAGTACATTTTCAAAATGAAATTTTGTATTGAAATTATATTTATAATTTAATTTTATGTTTGGATTTAACTTGGACTGATTGCTATATCTCCACTATGTATAATTCATTATGCTCACCACAATACTTTCCACCCTTTCAGGTTAAGGAACTCGGCAAGGCAAGGCAATGAACAGGACAATCTTAATTAAATGATAGACCATTTAATTTATGAGTTTTTGAAATAAGTATTTTAATAGTTGGTTTCCATTTTGTCAATTTACTCTCAAATTTTAGTATTTTTACAAATTTTGGCACTTTTCTTATTATATTTGGTATTGACACTTGGATTTGAGTAAATTATTCAAAGGACGTTTCCGCATTTTGATTCTAAACTGTTATTGTTGTAAAATAAATAAATAAATAAATATGCATTTTAGCATTTATTGAAAATACTTATTTACAGGATATTTCGACTTTAGGAGCGTTCCAAGTTAATAGAATTTGGGGCGGTACAAAGCATAACATAGCACACAAAACATGTTAGAACTAGTTTTGTGCTCGTACTTATGAGACCCAAGCAAAAAGAAAAAAATGGTTGTTTAGCTAATTGTGTGCGCATAATAATAGCCCAAAAAAACATAATACTGTCCACAAAAAACATATTATAGCCAATTTAGCAATTAACCATGATTTGTAAGCGGTGGCTGCAACCTTTCACATGTTTTCTTCTTGTGCCTCGGCTGTCGACATTTTTTTGTAATGCATTTTCAATCCTTGTCGGCTTGTATTGGTTGATTATGGTTGAGGTTGTTCATCATGTCCCTCTTTTCTTTCCTTCTTCATCCTCCCATTCTTCTTAGTAATGAAATGTAGGGTCAATAGGAAAGCAACGTGATTTGTCCATGAGTCTGGACTAGTCATTGGACAAATGGTGTAGGTATATGTCCTTCGCTAGGCCTCCTTCTTGTAGATACTATCCAAAAAGTTTATTATTGACATGTTCAGGGCAACCATTGTATAGAGACATGGATTCCAGTTAATTTTCAAAGTCGACAAGTGCAAGCCATAGCCTCAATATCAACAACATTTAGCACCCCAAAGTTTTGTTGGACTTCAAACTTACTATTTCTGAAATATACGACCATCCCATACCTCGAAAACTTGCTATTCTTGTCCATTATCTTCATTATTCTTGGCCCTACTTCACCATCCCACTCGCCACATGCTTCAAACTTTCTCACAACCGCTTCATCAAGTGCACCCTTGTTTCTTCTAACATAGATAGGATGAATTTCTCCCTTGCACTACAAATAATGGAGTTGAAAGATTCACAGAGGTTGTTTAATAGCTTATCACAATTTGTCCACTCCTTAAAATGTAACTTACTTCATTGACTAGCTTGTTTCTTCTCTAACTAGCCATATGCATTCTTGCTAAAATTCATCATTCTTTGCATTTTCCTAGGCCACTTTGGCACAAGTGTTGCCCTTACAACATCCCATAGATAATTTTTAAAGCCAAGCCTTTATGTTTTGCACTAAAATTATATAAATGTCTCCCACACATCTTATGTTCTGCATTCTCGAAATGCTTTTCAATTGCATTAACTAATCCCTTCTACTTGTCTGACATACATGTCCAGCCATATGAATTGAAAATTCCTAAGTAAATCTTCAACAATTCTAGGAACCAATCCCAATTAGGCCTATTCTCACCAACTACAACTGTAGATGCAATAGGATACATGCTATTATTCCTATCTAACCCAACTATAGTTAGTAAAATTCTCTGTACATCAGTCTTTAAGAAGCATCCATCTACCCCAATCACTCTCCGACATCGGCTAATGAATCCAAGCTTCGATGTACCCAAAAACACATACACCCTCTTAAATTTAGACCCATACCCTACTACTTGTACAATAGTCCCCTCATTCATTACCTTCAATTGCTCGTCATAATCCCATAGTAGCCTATAATGTTTAGTCACACTACCTCTTATGTTCTTTTTACATATCACTCAAGTTTTATAAAATTTCCACACTAATACATCTCCTACAAAGTCTTCTTTCATCTTATCAATGAATGCACTAACTTGCATATCTGGATTTGACATGAATGCTGCCTCATAACTCTTTGCCAAATATTTTGAATTTGTCTTTTTATTTCTGAGTATGACGTCGCAATTACGATCACCTTTATATGTTTTGATCACATAGCTATCTTTACCATTCTCCTTTCTTACATAGAGTAACCTTGGACAAGTCTCCTTTACACTTTCGATACTCAGCCTATTGTTATCACTCTTTACATATTTGAACTCTCAACAATTTCTAACAAAGTGTTCAGTAATTGCAGCCTGCAAAATCTCCTTTGATTCAAATCCTTGCTTTGTAAAAAACAACACAACACAACACAACACAACCCAAAACAGAACTATAAATCTCCAAAATTATACGTTTTGAATAATAGAGAAGCTAATTCACTTACCAACCCTAAACCTTGGATCTTCCATGTCTGTGCGTGGGTTAAATTTATGATCTCTCTACCTCTTTTTCCAAAAATTTTCTTCATCTTCACTATCCAAGCTGGCAAGCTCATCCGAATCACAATAGTCCATATCAGACTCGTTGGCCTCGATCATCCAAACTAGCAAATTGAAAGTCCAAATTTACATTGGCAGCTTGAGTACCCTCAAGTGTAAGCTCTTCATCCACTTTGTAATTAGATTCAACAATCATCAACAATGAATTGGTCTTTATATGCAATTACTTCATCTTCTAGGAGTACTTCAGCTGCGTAAAATTGTTAAGAAGACGCTTTAAAATGCCATTAAAACTAAGCAAAAAACAGAAAAAGAAAATGATTAGCATGATAAATTCAAGCTGCACAACATTGATGACATTCATTTTCAAAGTGAAGAAACATATGATAGATATTCACAATATATGATAGAAATAGTTTGAATTAGAAAGAATACATGTATGATAGACATTCACAACATATGATAGAAATAATTTAAACTAGTAAGAATACTCGTATGATAGATATTGACAACATATTCACATTTTCTAACCATGTTTGGGAGGCTCTCTTCACTGGTGCACATCTTAAAAAATCCGAGTTCTATTCTTTTCTTTTAAAGAATCTAATCTAAAATCGATAGAGACTTGGGGATTTTTTGAGAGTTTTTTCTTCCATGAGAGAGATAAGTGATGGAGAGAGGGATGAGAGATGGAGTTCCTGCGTTTGAATTGGGAAAATGGGCCTTTTATCAATGTTTCACAAACGAAAATCTTTACGAAAGTGGACAGAGGTCCTTCTTGGGTAAATAAAGGTGATTCGTGGGAAGATCTTGCCCCCTCACCACCCAAAATTAGTTCCTTAATCAGCAGCGACATAAAACGATATGTTCTTATTAGACTATTTACTTTAATTTGAGTATGAAAAAAGATCCATAAATAGAAAGCGAACTTTTGTTTTTATTTTCATTCAAATTAGAGCATCTTCAATGCTCACATGGTGAAGATTTACTTTGTTGGTAAGAGATAGAAAATAAGCGAAGAGAGAGAAATTGAAAGGAAATTATGGAGATAGAGCACGTGTTTGGGAGCGCTATTTATCATCATTTTTTATCAGATTTTGCTAGAATAAATTCAGAATGCATTATAAGAGCATCCCCAATGCATTTCGTCAATTGTGAAAAATAACTTATCACGTCAGCAAATTGACAAAATGAGTTAAAAATGTCTCTCCATGCACAATGTCAAATTGATAAATCAACTCTCATAAAATTACTACTTTTTTTTACATGATCAATCTCGATCATCCAAAAAGTCAAATCCATTGTTTTTTACTTTCCAAACCACTTTTTAATTGCACAATTTTCCAAAACGTTTTTCCCCAAAAAGTTGGTTTATCAAACACACGTTTAATGAATTTTGATAGAAGTTGATGGAATATATTGTTGAAAAATTATGAATCCTATTAAATAAGTTGTTCAAATTAGTTACTGACTTACATTAAAATTAATTAAAATGTCTCAATCTTTTTAAAGTCATCGATTGAACTTTAAAAAAATTAAGATCGATCTTTATTTACCAATCACTAACTATAAATTTTATACGAAAGTATGCATTGATATTTCCCTTGCTGAACAATTTAAAAATTAGATTTCTTATACCATATCGATCTACCAACAGACACAAACTCAAATTAATACAATCCATTTATTGAAAAATGAAACTTTTATTTTATTGCAAATGCAAACTTACTCGGGGGAAAAAAAAAATCTATTTAATAATCCGAGAATTCGTGTTAGGTTAGGCCGTAGATCTGTGAATCCCTCCATGAAGCTAGCAGAGTTGCAGCATAAGTAGAATCAATTGGACAAGAAATGTCATTAGGGTTTCCTATGCATGTCCAATTGCTTTGTGCATGTTCTGTTTTGGTCCCAATTTCATATGCAGCCAAAAAATCCTCTGAAAAACCAAGCATGGCGAAAATATTCTCTGCTGGAAAGTTTAAAATAGAGGTTGGAGCCTCTAGACTTTCAGTGGAGTTGAAATAACAATTTCCTTGCCAAACCTTCAGTATATCCAAACACGGTGGTGCTGGTGCATGCGGTTGTGCTGCTGCTTCTAAGGGTGGAGGATTGGTGGTGTATAGTAGCTGAGAGTGATATTGGCTGGATTGATGACGGAGCCTGGCTTCGGCTTCAAGGCGAGCATTTTCCCACTGGGCCATGTGGCTAAGGGATGAGCCAAGAGTGTGGTTCTTGGGCTTATGAGTTACTGGATCAATTCCCATCTTGGTTAATCTCTTCTTTAGATGTGTATTCCAGTGATTCTTTATCTCGTTATCAGTTCTCTTTGGTAAGTGAGTCGCAATGACTGACCATCTAAAATAATTTGAAACAAGTTAGTACTAGGAAAACTTTAAAGTTGACATCTGGTATGTTGAATTAAACAGAATAATTATAAGACAGGTCGAAGCATGTGCGATCACATAATTTGAATAAAAATTTTACACATTGATTTGTTACATCCTTGTAAGAAAAAGCTATAGATCAGATTACCTGTTTCCAAGAAGAGCATGGAGTTGAATGACGGTCTGTTCTTCTTGTAAGCTGAACTTTCCTCTCTTAATATCAGGCCTCAAGTAATTTATCCACCTTAGTCTGCAGCTTTTCCCACATCTTTGAAGCCCTGTATACATATGCTCCACACAAACAAAAAATGGTCAATATATATTTACATATTAACTCTAGAAAATGGTTGCATGCACGTACATGTTAGCCAAATGGTTATCCCATTTCACTGTTCAAGCATGGACGAATCTAGCCTATTGCGAGGGCACTCTAAACTGCTCATGCTGAATCCGTCAAATTTTTTTTTTTTTTTTTTTTTTTTGGCGTTTAATTAGGCATAAAATTTTAATTTTTCTCTTACTCTTAGGCAAACCTAGATTTGTCCCAGTGTTCAAGGATGAGTCAATATCATATCAAACCCAATAGACTTCTCTAGTTCAACTCTTGTCATTGACATAATTTTTGAACACTTTCTAATTGGTACCACATTCGCTCTTTGGTTGGGTATTGATAGGAAATTTTGTGTGGTTAAACATGAGAGAACAATTTTGGGTTTATGTGTAAAATATTTTATTAAATTCAATATTCCAGAGAAATGAGTAAAATATAATAAGGATCAAACCGAGACTTATTAAAATTTATAAATTCGTTACTGCGCTAATAGAATTTTCTAGCAGGTTAAGTTTTTAGATGAATCTATTGAACACATCTACCGGCTTTTGCTGGGAGGCCTCGCCAGCTTCCGTGGCCACATCTTTGAATGTAGATCACTAGCTTTTGGTCTTCCTCGTGTGTCCATGATCCTTTCTTCATCCCCACTTTCTCACAACACGGAGATCTCCCCATTTCAAATTGTGAGCGTGTGTGTGTGTGTGTGTGAGAGAGAGAGAGAGAGAGGTGTGGGCAGTGGGATGTAGAAGTTACTGTGTAGCCAAAGACTATTAATAAGGGTAAAAATCGAGCACATCATCCTATATTTATGCTACTCAACCACCAACATTAAAAGGTAAAAATATACTGACATAGAATTCGAGGACCACTAACTTTTAGCCAAAATATTTGGTCCAGTTGACCTAACTATCTATATGTGGAAATATTACTCAATCGTTGTTCAAACATTAATGTGATTGAATTGGCTTGTCCTAATATTTGCATCCTATTATTAGACTAATCATCTCCATCTCTAATGTCGAATTCTAATGTTTTTGTGGGGATATTGAATGTTCCCTTTCCCGGAACATGCTACTTTGTTTCATTCCTTCTATGTAAATTCAAATGCTTTTTGTTCATGCAGGTAAACTAGCATAACACAAGCATGACATGCTACAAGTACAAGTACCGCGTCCACGTACATGCCAAACCACATTCACTACTACAACAAAGTCAATTTTTCCCCTATAGTAAACACAGTTTTCAAATCAAAGATTCATATATATTGTAATTTATTTATCTTGTTATCAATAAAACATGTCACTTAAAGTTGTTTAATTTTTTTTAAGCACTATATATGGTATGTTTTCTTCATAAGGAAAACTATAGTTACTTAAAAGGAATTATTAGATCCTACATTAGTTATTCCTACCCTCTTTAGATAAATACCATCTTCTTTTACAATTTAGAAATTTACGTAATTTATCAAAATCTCTCTCTCTCTCTCATTCAAATTTTTTTAAATTTTGGGACTCCCTCACTCGCACAAAATCCAATTGAAGGAAATATGCATTTTCATATACTGACTCATAGCTGTAAATCTCATCCAAATCAAGCTCTTAAGCCACGTTCTCTTTGCTGTTTTCAGCTCGTTTTGAGTTTTCTATTTTTGAAAATATCGAAAACGCGTTCACTTTGCCCATTTTCAAAAATACGTTTTCCAAGACACAGAAAAAAATACAAAGGAAACTCAAAACTAGTTTATTGTGTTTTGGATATTTTGTGTTAAAAAGTCCAAAACTCCAAAACGCGCATTTTGGACTTTTTTTTTTTTTTTAATGAGACACTACCTTCACTTGAAATTCTTATGTTATTTTGCCATTATATATAGATTCATGTTAAGATTTTTTTTTTTTTTTTTTTTGTAAATGTGAGACACTTCCTTCACTTGAAGTTCTTATGTTATTTTGCCATTATATATAGATCCATGTTAAGATTTTGTTGGTATGTATTGAATTTTTGTTTAGCTGAAACAATATTAATGATGAATTTATTGACATAGAGAACTAACTGATTTATTGACATTAAAATTAATGTAATTCAACAAATCAACCATTTTTTACATATAAAATATCACAAAATAAACTTAGAGTAGCACATGTTAGTGTTAAGGGTCTAAAGTATTTAAATGATAAATGTGTGTGTTTGGGAAGGATCAAGTGTCTGACATGCCACGTTGTGATCATTGTGCTTGGTAAACATCATAGGATGTCTTTTTCATCCATCATACACAAGACATCTAGAGTGTTAGAATAAATTCATTCTGACTTGTGAGATTTCGGGAGCAATCCCACTTTTTGATGATTTCTCAAGACCTTTGTGTTTATTTGTTGAAAGATAAATCTGAAACTGTTGCTAAATTTAAAACCAGGAAAGTTCAGGTGGAGAACCAAAGTAAAAGGATAAAATATTTGAGAACTAATAATGATCCTAAATTTTGCAATTCTGATTTTGATAATATGTGTAACGATAGAGATATCACTGACATAGAACTGCCTCACACTAAAGTTGTAGCAAAATCTTTTATTTTGGGCAAATTAGTTTGGAAAACGATACTCTCTTGGGATAACAAAGATCCAAAGTATGGAAAATACTCGCCCAATTGGGAGGGTTCAAGGTGTGTTACCTAATGGAGATTACCATTTAGAAGATTTAGATTAGACAAGGCATGTGAGAACTATTAATGGAAAATATTTGGAAAAATACGTTCCTTCCATATTGGAAAATGAAAAAATAAGGATAAATATTGCATGCGAATGAGAGTATGTATAATGTGCATACAATTAGGACGTCATCGTCCTATCCTAATAGTTTCTGTTCTACAAAATAAAAAAATGACATCGTCCTATTATTTTTGAAATCATTTGCATTTGGTCCATGATTATGTTAGTATGAGAACAAGAATTCTCTTTCTATTTTTGAAAAAAAAAACAAATGAAAAGAGGATAGGACAAAAGCGTTAAAGTAAAAGGACAAAATGAATAACGTTGAAGAAGGATTTTATTAATAGAATAATTCCTTCCCAATAGGCCACAATATCAAAAGAGTATTTACAAAAGTAGGCCACTACCTTGTCAAGCACTACATTTAAAAAATGGATTGGTCTTCACCACCTTCTTAAATGCATTGTTGCAAGGATCTTTTCAGAAGAGTCAAAGTGCCATGAAGGTCAAAATGATTTAACAGTTAAATGAGAAGCTCTTCCAACAAGCAGTTGGATTCTCCACTACAATCCATGCTGGGGATTATAAATGGAAAGGGGTGCTGAGAAGACCTTCGTGATAAAAAAAAATATATTCTATATCTTCCATACCAATGGAGGTATCAAGGCAATTAGGCAAACAATAGACTGGATAAAAAACTCTTTTTTTTTCTTTGGTAATAAGAAAAAATATTTTTGGACTAGTTATGGTCATAGTTGCTATTGAAATGAATTTTATTGGAAGAAGATGAAGATGATAGAAGGTAATAGTATGATAAAGAAAAGCATTAAAGGACTTAACCTTATAAAGATTGAGAAACAAAGAAATGAAATGCGAACAACCATTCATTCATTAAGAGGTGATAAGTGTATTTTATACACTTATTTATCTGTTAAAATTAGGTTATTATATTGTTTTTCTTGAATAAACTCTACTTAATTGTTGTATTTATTATTATTTCAGGTTTTATCCCAGGAATCAAGAGAATGAAAGAATTGAAGCAAATACATGAAAATTTATGGAAAATGAAGTCAAATCATGTAAATAAAGTAGACGAAGTCAATTGAGATGCAAAAGTGGAAGAAGGAAGAAGCTGAAGGGTTGAATTGAAGATATCAAAAGAAAGAAGCAAATTGACGAGAAACAGAAATTCGGGGACTATAGCCATCTCAACGCAATCGCGGCCAATACTACCATGCGATCATGCGCCTTTCCATCTGGGCTGGACTTGGCCTGAAAATCCTATTTTTCACCCAAAATTCTTTTTATTTAACCAAGTTTTCTTCCTAATCTTGGGGCACAATGAAGGAGGCACGAACCCTAGACCACAAATTAGCTTCTTTTCCACAAATTTACTCTCAAATTCATCCAAATATTGTGAGCAATCAACAAGAAAAAGATAGGGATTTGGAGAACACACAAAGCTCAGGCAATTTCTTAGTGCAAGATGTTTATTCTTCGGTTCTCTCAATTCTTGGTTTTGTTTTCATTATTATTTTTTATTTTCATTTCAAAGAACATGAGTAACTAGATTTAATATTGTGATTGATGAAATATAATATTGTGATTGATGAAATATATTTAATTTTTTTAGTTTAATTTTAATTCTCAAGTTCGGACTATATTGTGAACGTATTAATTTTAATATTATTTTATATGCATGAATTAATTGGTCACTAATTCATGTAATTTGTGGTTGTTTTCATAATCCGATATGTGAGTTAACAACTAGACCATGTAGTAAAATCCGACGATTTCAACAAAAAGATAGACATATAACTTTTATGGTTGCATGTGGTCAAATATGAATTCCTAGGTAATTTTAATGCATTTGGCTAATGAAGAATTCCGACCCTCTGTAGAGATACATGGTTGACTTAGTTAAATATGACTAATTTTAACTCGAGAGAGGTAAATTGGATAAATGAGTGAATTCGATCAAACATAGATTTAGGAAACAATTTGCAATGCGAAATTAATCAAGAATTTTATTTCAAAATCATTAGTTCTATATTTCTAAGAAAACTCATCGTTCAATTTCTCGCTTTTATATTTTAATTTAGTTGCTTTTAGTTTAATTTTCAATTTCTTAGTTATTGGAATTGTTTATTTCTTTAATTTCTCAACTTATTGTTGTTTTTGGATACTTTTTGCAATTTTATTTTTTAGTTCTTTTTTTCCTTAGTATATGAATTTTAGGTCAAAGTAAATCGATAACGGATTAATAGTCCTTGTGGGATCGACAACCCGAATTCAAAAGTCTATTTTATTACTTGTTAATGATATCGTACACTTGCGATATTCAAACCAGCAAGAGGAATAAATTGAAGGGATCTACATTGGGAAATCGAATCTACAGAATAAGATATACATCAAAGCTAAAAAATTGGAAAAAATACCAAAATTCTCGTATTTTTTGGGTTTCTAAACTGAAAGGTTTTGGATACATTAAATATGAAAAAATTATTGATTGCACATTAATTCAGCCATATTGGGGGTGCAATTGTTAACACATGAAAAAACTCAATTCAAAAGGCTAACAAAAAATCCCAATACAAAAATTTAGAGCCGAATAGGTGGCTCAAAATCTGGGCGATGTTAAAGGGTCTTGGTGATTGAGCAATTGGGTAAGCTACACAATGTTTGGGTGTTGGAAAGTGTGTACGATTGAATGTTTGGGCGAGCGATGCAATATTTGGACGACTAGAACATTTGATAAAATACAAGCAAAGAGATACTTCTCTAATCTAACCTACAATCTATTGGAATAATTCTAGGAGTTATTCACAATATGAGAGGTTTGAAAAGGGAAAGTAGTTAGTTCAATACAATTACTAAGCAAATAAATAGTTCCAACAACATTTGTATATATTGTAAAAACTTATTCATTTAGAAGGACCAAAAATCCAAAATTCTCAATATAGAGATGTAATTTTCTTATCTTAGATTTTATTAGATTTTTCTAAATTTAATTCGTGTGCTTGCGCCCCTTGGAATCATCTTGTAAATTAAGCTTTTCTAGTACAAAACTACAAGTTTTAGAATTTTGTCTCAAGAAGTTTATCTCTTACACAATCGTTTGATCACTTTTAAAATTTTAGCACGAGCAAAACAACACCTACACAATTCAGGGACACATTTTTCTTAAACTGAATATTATCTTCTGGAAGTTCCACAAATACTTGAAAACATTTAAAGTTCGCGCAAAAATGTCTACTGTGGAACTGTGTTTAGATATGTAGATAAAAAAAGGCGGCCATGAGGGTGTACGAGAGGTGTGACCCCACAGGGCCTTAACGTTATAGGGACACCTATTTTTATTTTTATTATAGGACACTTAAAGAGAAAATTGAATATAGGGCACAATTTTTTTTTTATAAGTCATCATTCCAAATTGTCATATATGGCACCCAAAATCTCAAGGTCGGCCCTGTAGATAAAACCTCTTACAGTCATTTTAATAAAACATAGCCGTTAGTTTGAAGATCAAATACTAACACAACTTGACACACTTACACACACACTCTTCTCTCAAGTTGCATACCGACGAAGCTCCATCACATCTAATTCTTCAGATAGATGAAAAGCATGTTTCCTACAGGGCTTTATGAACCAATACATGTAGAGATTGGAGAAGAGAAATTCATTGAACTTGTAAGCCTTGAAGAATTCTAAGAACGACCAAATGTATCATCCGAGGCTAAAATAACATCAAGTAAATAAGCCAAAGAATTTATTAAGGAGCATGAAAAATTCCAACCATGGCCATTTTCATATTCCCATTACTTTAGCTTCTCTTTCCTTGTGTTCTCTGGATGTGGAGGTGAGGGAGGAGTATTATCCCCAACATAGTCAAAGAGAAGCTTCATTAGAGCCTAATTGAAAGATGGTAGCATAAAAATGATCTATAGTATTTTGAAGCAGACTCAAGAAGAAGAGCTCAGACCCATACCCCAACTTTCTAAGAACCATGAACTAACAACAAAACACAGAGGAGAATTGGTCAATGTTGGTTCATTGCCTAAACAATGCAACTACTATTAAATCACAACCAATCACTAATTTCAGAAAACACAAAGTTTAGTGTCCAAATACAGATTCAATATTTATTCTAGAATATAAAGAACTAAGATGGCATTGAAGATTGAGCATTGGATTACTTGGACAAGCGGATTGTTCGGGTTAGAGGTTTTTAAAGAAACGAGCATATAATTCGCATACATATTCAGATTTTGGCCCATAATATGTTTTCAAAAAGATCTCGATGAGAAAGATTGGACTAGCGGCTTTGCCTCTACTAATGGTGGGTTTTGGGCCTTTGAAATCATCTAAACAGATAAAAATGGGATTCTTTATGTTTTATATCTATTTTCATCTTTTAAACATTAATTATGCATCTAGGTTTAAGGGTTTAGTATTTAAACTCTTTTTTCTTGTACTGTTGGGAAAGTTTTATGATATAGACTTGACACTCTTGGTTTTTTCCCAATTTTCATATTTTTCATCGAAATTCGAATTTGGATGCCTAGTTTCTGGGAATCTTAAGATTCAACAGGTAATTGGAAGATCGCTTACTGGTAATCGTGTGTGATTCAACAGTTTGTGATATTTTTTCTTGTTTTCATAGCTTCCGCTACATCAAACTGATTCAAACAATTAGGATAAAATAAGCCTTGACAGCGGCATTTAAATCATCTTTTTGGATGTCCTTGAAAGAATAGTGAAGTTGGATGGAATGAAGGGGAAAACATTTGCAAATAAATCTATCAATGGAACCAAAACATAAAGAGAAGTCTAAGTTCTAGGTTGATGTGGTGTAGACAAGCCTTAGAGCTAAGCGATTTTTCTCTCCTTCCTTTGCTGGAAATTGCAGAGTTCAATTTTTTTTGTTGGATCTAGAGAGATGGAAAGACGTGTGGAAAAAACCAATTATAGATTCAGTTGGGCTTCTGGAATTGAATTAGCTTTACATCCAACCATTTCATTCTCCTCATCCCATTTTTCTAGTTTCACAACGTAAGGACATTGCATCTTTTAATCACTATGAAATTATAACCTAAATTACTAAAGCCACATTAAGCCTCTATTTGATACCCATTATTTACAACCTCATTTTTTTAAAAACTCATTTAAACTACACATTCTATCAATAAAATAATCTACACATAAATTTAAAAAGACTTCCTACTTTTTAAACATTACTCACAAGCGCAAAAACATCCTCAACGTACATTTTCATAATGTAAAAGTATAAAGACAGGCTAAAAAAATTTCATTAAACAAAAATCACATAAAGTATACATTGAAAGAATTTCAATTAGTATTGAATAGATTATTCAAAATTATACCAATTTCTATTAGAAACTCGATTGTTATTCGTAACGTCAAGAATTGTAAATTGTAGTTGCATGCTTCTAAATAAAATTCAGTTGTGAGAACTTACTTGAAATCCCAAAAACGAGGTTGAATTACTTGCCTTTGATTGCTTGCTTTCCACACTTCTTTTTACTCAAATCTTGGTTAGAAATTCGATTACAATGAAAGGAATTTGATTGTCACAATTCAAGAACCATTGAAGATTTATTCTATTGTAAATTTAAGACTTGAGCTTTAACTTCTTCTCACCCATGCATAAGATATGATCTTATCTCTCGTATCTTCTTTTTATCCATAATGAGAAGTTATATGAAGTGAATTGGGATGTGGAGGTTGAGATTCAAACTCAATCTTCAACTCCTCCCTCCAAAACCCATTTCTATCTTTGGGTTGGTCAACCTACATGGGTAATCCGGTTTTCTTCCAACATATCCCACTCGCACATGTTTGGCTTAACCTGATTATAAAATGATATCAATCATATCAATAATATATCTCAAGATCTCCAAATTCATACAGGTAAATGGATCGTCCGACCAATGATTTTCTATACTTTATTGTTGTATTCAAAATTATGTTCTAAACCTCAAGAGGTTAACAAATTTTTTTCCGATTGGTGGATATAAACCAAATGTTGCTCAAAATAATTTTTAATTCCTACTCGAATCCTTCAACTTTAGATTAGCTGCTTTCCTAGAAACGTTCCATCAAATTCAATCAATAATAGTTATTGGAAACATGCTAAAGTAGTATCACCAAAATAAAATCTTGAGAAACAATCAAAAGTCATAGGGGTAAGTGATTTTATATATACCTCAGGGGTCTCACACAAAGAGGAAGTAAGGATTCATTCACACATTTATCCCTATATAAGTAGTAAGAGCACATGCGGTATGAAACATGTGCTTTGGTGTTTTCTCCCTCTACTAGGATGTATATCATATTCTTTAAAAATAAAATAACACCATACATATTTTAGTCCGGTATTTATCGATACCTAACTTGAGTTTTCCTTGTATTTATTCCTCTAGGAAATATCAAAACGAGAATTCGATCTGTATTTTAAAAAAGTTCAATGGATACCTAAATCAGTTTCGATTACATACTATAATCTCATCTTGATATTCATCAAGGTGACCAAATCATGTACTCAACACAATCGTGTCTCATCTTAGCATAGCCAAAATGTCTGAGGAGATTTTTCGTGTGAGTGAATCAACCTTTGCCTGTTTGACATAGTTTAATGTGCACGTAGATCATCGTTCAGTTATTATAATGATATTTTGCATATGAACTAAAAAATGTTCATCTGTGTGTATACAAGACTCAATCAATAATTTTCTTATACACGAAGTATCATATTTTACGTATTTCTAGAGATTCATCATTACGAGCAAGTATATTTCTAAATACCTTCCGAGTATGATGACTACATATCATCTTGTGTGTAGATATATCGTAAAGATGCTTTCTTTTCTAATGTCTCACAGAAATATCGTCGAGTGTTTGGTTCCATCATGATAATTGGGATCCTCGACATATGAGATAGGTGCATAACTTTCATGGATCTCATATTGTCAACTAGAAGAATTTATTTTATATCCGTCGAATTGTCTAGCAAAACATTTAATATAAGAATTCAAAATGATTTTTAATCTTTAAATTTAATTATTTTTATCTGGTCAAATTTCATACCTAACATCTATTTTAAATTACTCTTAGTCCAATATTACTCGTTAGCCCAAGTTTAATTCCAAGGTCTGCCCAAACTAGCTGTCCAATAAAAAATAAAAAATAAAAAATAAAAAAAAAATGTGCATAGAATTGTAGGGCTCTTCAACAATACCAGTCATTTCCACCTCCAAAATTTTCACTCTCACGGTTGAACAAATTTCACCGGAATCTAAGCATTTCAACTAGGTAAGCTTCTCAACTCTTTACTCATTTCTTGCCTCCATCATCATCATCATCATCATCTCACACAAAGCATTTCAAAGTATTTCTTCCAACCTGAAATTCCAAGTTTGAGACCAACAATAAATCCTTCTCGGTAATCTCTACAGGTAATCTTTTCGAAATGATTTTCAGACTTCATTTTGAAGTCTATATTCTTGTAATTTCTTTTCAATAAATAAATATATATATATATATGTGGAGAAAAATGAAATTTTGAGACTTAGAGTAGACTACTCTCTTCGGCCATATCCAAGAACCAATCCCCTTAAATCATACACTATCTCCATTTTAATACTCTAATACTCCAAAACCATGTATTTTCTGGCAACGAATTGGCCGAAGCAGCTGCCTTTCTGCCTAATTTTTTATGCTAAAAAAAAAAAAAATCACTACCCAAATCTTTATTTGTCTCTCTGACGCCTAAACCTTTGCTGTCGGACATCCATGACCGTTTGCCTCTCTTTGTTTGCATAAATTTTGGCCAAAAACCGATTGAAATCATTCAAAGTGTTAAGACCCAATATTGATTTCGAAACCAACAGCTTATCTCCTCTGTTTGTTGATGCCAAACAGAATGTCTAAATGGGAAGAGGGCTTTACGTTATAAAAGCCAAAATTTACTTTTAGTCCCTAACATTTTGCCGAGGATTTTAGTTAGTCCTCATTTTTAATTCAACTCCCTCAACTAACCTAGAGTTTTAGTATTCTTCAAATTAAATTTAAAATACTTTATGATTTTATCATTTGGCCCTAAACATTCTGATTTTGATAGTTAGACCCTAAAGATTTAAAGAAATATCAAATTGCTCATTTCTTTACTTTCAAAAGTTCAATCAAGTCCCTAAAAGTTTTAAAATATTAATTAGGAGTTAGTATCCTAAATTATATTAATTTTGTTCTTGCTAGACGAGGTCGTAGGAAAAGTTTAAAGCACGGTAGTTTCACATCCGTTCAATTCCAAGAAAATTTCAAGATTTTGATGTGGGGTTTACATTAAAGCAATTGTGGTTATTTTGTTCAAGTTTTTCTTGATGTGTGATTTTAGTTGTGATATAATGCTTCAACGAATGAAAAGGTTGTCAGGGACCGTAAATAGATCCAGGAACAAATGTGGGTTCTTGGGGTTGTCCCACAGTGCACAATTTTTTGTAGCGCCAATAACATGTTATCAGGGACAGTAAATAGGTCCTGGATCGTAATTAGGTCCTTGGGGATGTCTCACAGTACATTTTCAAAAGGAAACTTTGTATTGGCATTATATTCATAATTTGATTTCATGTTTGGATAACTTGGACTGATTGTTGTATCTCCATTGAGTATAATTCATTATGCTCACCCCAATATTTTTCACCCTTTCAGGTTAAGGAGCTCTGCAAGGCAAGGCAATGAACAAGGCAATTTTGATTAAATGTCGACGATTAATTTATAAATTTTTGAAACAAGTATTTGAATAGTTTGTTTCCATTTTGTTAATTTACTCTCAAATTTTAGTATTTTTGCAAATCTTGACACTTTGCTTATTATATTTAGTATCGACACTTGAATTTGATTAGATTATTCAAAGGAGGTTTCCGCATTTTGAATCTAAATTATTGTTGTTGTAGAAAAAAATATTTATGCATTTTGGCGTTTATTAAAAATATTTATTTACAAGATATTTCGACTTTAGTAGCGTTCCAAGTTTATAGAATTTGGACAGTACAGTATGGTATTAGAGAGCAGGTCTACCTTTCAGTAGACTTGTGAAAATTTTATGATTTCAAAATTTTTAAGAGAAGAATGTTAAATATTTAAATTTATTGCTACCTGCTCTTGCCAACTCCGGAAAGGTAAAATGTTTAGAAAATTTTATTTGATGAAGTTGGAAAATTTTCATTTGGTGGATACTATGAATTTATATATATAACTGCATCTGAAATTGTATGTTTTCAACGAAAAGTTCCATGTGAATGAAATTTTACTATAGTTGATGCAGTTTGAAATATTTGAAAGTTTGTATCCAGTACATGTTATAAAATTTCACATGAGTTATTACGTTTAGGGGTTGAACTTGTGATGTGAAGTATTTAAAATTTTCAGAAATTATAAGTTTAGTCTTTGGAATTAGACTAAAACATGTAGGAACCCATTTCAATGGAATTTACTTTCATAATTGATATGTCAAAAGGAACGTATGAGAGAGAGAGAGAGAGAGAGAGAGAGAGAGAGAGAGAGATGTAGGAAGAATTATTTGTGGAATTCAATAGTAAAACATATTTCCGATTATGGATATTGGTTGCAATTTTATTATTTTATTTTCCTTTGGAAAATTTGAGATGATAATAAATTTTGATTTTAGCTCCACTGTGTTTTTCTATAATTTCTCCTTTTGAGATTTTATCATTCATGGATGAGCATTATGAATTGTACAATTAAATGGATATCGAGATAAATACTGTTATGCTCTCGCGAATCGAGCTACTATGACCCAAGCTACCCCTGGCCAGGCTTCTATTGGAGATAGGGGGAATAATCTATTAAGGGATCTCATGAATCCTCTCTAGGGGCTCACTCAACAACAAGCCCCAACAACTCCACAAAATGCCCCCAATGCATCGAACCCACAAGCTAATTGCAAATAACACCAGCATGATGGTTGAACAGTTTCTCAGATATAAACCACAAATTTCAATGGTCGCGTAGGACCCCTAGCTGCAGAGGAATGGCTAAGGGCATTGGAACGAATATTTGAACATATAACCTACTCGGACACTCAGAAAGTGTCATGCGTTGTGTTCCAGTTTGCTGAGATGCATATCATTGATGGGAGTCATGTCATGCACAAGGACTGAGGCATAGCAACTGGAACTAACATGGGAAGGATTAAAAGAATTAATAACACAAAAGTATTTTCCCCAGTCTTTCAGGGATTAGAAAGAAACAGAGTTCCTTGAACTTAGGCAGGGAAGTATGTCCGTGGTGGAATATGAAACGAAATTCAACCAATTGTCTAGGTATGCAACCCATTTGGTTGACACGTATATCAAGAAGGCTAGAAGATTCGAAAGGGGTTTACGCCCAGAAACTAGAGGAATCATGGCAGGTTTGGGACTCACTACCTATGCCGAAGCTATTAAGCGAGCACAAGATATATCCTCTCACTTAAACCTGGAGAAGACTACTCAAATGCTTGCAGAGGCACCAGTGAAAAGGAAATAGGATAGTCAGAATATAAGAGAAGGTAGATATCAGAATAAGAAAGGGAAAACATGGGGAAAATTGTGGAAAAGGATAGCACTGAGAAACCTATATGCCCGAGGTGTGAGAAGCATCACTATGGAGAGTGAAAGTGTGAATGATGCCCTAGAGGTTAGTATTCCTTCAGGTGAAACTATTATCACAAATCTAATGTTGAAATTTGTTAAGTTTGAAATAGATGGGAAGAACTTAGAGGCAGACTTTTACTTAATATATATGAGGGATCTTGATATCATTTTAGGCATGGACTGGCTTATTTGTAATCATGCTATGATTAAGTGTCATAAGAGGGAGGTGCTCTTTCAGAAACCAGGAGAATGTGAGTTCACCTTCTTTGGGACAAAGGTCAAAACCATGCCACGTATCATATCAGTGTTGAAAGCTCAAAAGATGTTGAGAAAGAGTACTTGTCAAGGGTATCGAATGAGCAGTACTAGTGTTTAGGAAACTAAGGTAACTGCTACAGATATACCAGTAGTGCATAATTTTGTGGATGTATTTCCAGAGGATCTGTTTGGTATTCCACCAGATAGATAAGTGAGATTCACAATTGACTTGGTATCAGGAACTGCACCCTACAGGAGGCGTCGAAGGAACTTCAGGAGTTGAAGGTGTAACTACAAGAACTATTGGATAAGGGATTTATTCGACCAAATTTATCACCTTGGGAAGCACTGATACTATTTTTGAAAAAGAAGGATGTATCATGAGGATGTGCATCGAATACAGGGAGTTGAATCACCTCACAGTCAAGAATAAATATCCTTTGCCACGAATAGAAGATTTGTTTGATTAGTTAAAGGGTGCCAGTGTATTCTCCAAGATTGATTTTAGATCAGGTCACATTAGTTGAAGATTAAGGACAGTGATATGCCAAAAACCACATTTAGGACTCGATACGGACATTACGAATTCACTGAGATGTCGTTTGGGTTAACTAATGCACCGGCTGTCTTCATGAATTTGATGAATCGGGTATTTCATACATACTTGGATCAGTTCGTAATTGTCTTTATTGATGACATCCTGATTTACTCAAGGAGCAAGGAACAAAATGAGGAGCATTGTGTTAAAGACACTTCGACAGGAAAGGTTGTATGCAAAGTTCAAGAAGTGCGAGTTTTGGCTCGATCGAATTCGTTTTCTTGGAGATGTGGTTACCGTAGATGGTATTGAAGTTGATCCAGCCAAGGTTGAGGCTGTCACTAACTGGAGTGCACCAAAAAATGTAAATGAAGTTTGTAGTTGCTTTGGATTGGCTGGCTATTATCGAAGGTTTATCGAAAATAGCTGGTGACACAGTTGACCAGGAAAGGTGTAAAGTTTCAGTGGATAGCAAAGTGTGAGAAGAGTTTCCAAGAGCTAAAACAGAAATTGATATCAACACCAGTTTTGGCTATTCCAGAAGGGTCAGAAGGTTTTGTTATCTACAGTGATGCATCGAAACAGGGTTTGGGATGTGTACTGATGCAACATGAAAAAGTGATTGCATATGCCTCTAGAAAGTTGAAGCGACATGAGCAGAACTACCCTACACGACTTGGAATTTGTTGTTGTAGTTCATGCTTTAAAATATAGCGACACTATCTATATGGTAGTAAGTACGAAATATATACAAACCATAAGAGTCTAAAGTATTTTTTCACTCAAAAGGAACTGAATATGAGATAGAGAAGGTGGTTAGAGTTAGTTAAAGATTATGAGTGCATTATCCACTACCTCCCCGACAAGGCCAATGTTGTTGCTGATGAGCTTAGCCGGAAAGGTAAAGGATAGTTAGCTTCCCTAAACAATCTAGAACAGTTGATCAAGGATTTTGCCAACATGAGACTTGAGGTTTTAACTCCTCCATGTCACATAACTGCAATTATAGCTGCTTTGATTGTTCGATCGACTCTCATAGAATTAAAGAAGCTCAGGGTAAGGGTAAATTTTTTGACAAGATTAAGGATTGAGTACTCGTTGGTAGTATTAAAAGTTTTGAAGTATAAACTGATGACACTCTCATGTTCAAGGGGAGATTGTGTGTATAGAAGGATAAAACCTTGAGACAAGAGATTCTAGACGAAGAACATTATTCACCTTATACTGGACACCTAGGAGGTACAAAGATGTACCAGGATCTACACAAAATTTATTGGTGGGGAAAAATGAAGAGGTCGATTGGCTTGTTTGTTGAGATATGCATGATTTACCAACAAGTTAAGGCTGAACATCAACGTTCGTCTTGATTGCTAAACATACTCGAGATTCCAGAATGGAAGTGGGAACACATAGCAATGGATTTTGTCATTGGACTTCTTAGATCAGCTACAGGTCATCAAGCTATATGGGTCATAGTTGATCGTTTAAGAAATTCTGCTCATTTTCTACCATTGAAGATGACTTTCAATTTAGCCCAATATGCTTAGTTGTACATCAGAGAAATTGTAAGATTGCATGGTGTACCAGTTTCTATAGTGTCAGATAGGGATACTAGATTTACATCCAAGTTATGGAAAGCTTACAGATAACTATAGGAACTAGATTGAAATTCAGTACAACATATCATCCACAGTCAGATGGACAGTCAGAGAGAACTATACAAACTTTAGAAGATATGTTGAGAGTTTGCGTTTTAGACCTTGGTGGTAACTGGGAAATGCATTTATCGTTGGTTGAGTTTGCATATCACAATAGTTTCTAGTCTACCATTGGCATGACATCATATGAAGCTCTTTATGGCAAAAAATACATATCACCAATTCATTGGGATGAAGTTGGTAAGAGGGTTTCGGGTCCACAAATAGTGGAACAGACTGTAAATGTTGTAGAGAAGATCAGAGAAAAGATTAAAGCAGCTCAAGATAGATAAATGTCTTATGCTGACAAGAGACGAAAGGAACTACAATTTAAAATTGGGTAAAAAGTGTTCCTTAAAGTGACTCCTATGAAAGGTGTGGTAAGGTTTGGAAGGAAAGGAAAACTTAGGCTAAGGTTTATTGAACCTTTTAAGATCTTGGAAAGAGTTGGAGATGTGACCTATAGATTGGCTTTACTGCCAGAGTTATCTGCAGTACATAATATTTCCACATCTCAATGTTAAGGAAATATGTCCATGATCTGGACAACATTGTTAGTTATGCATCTTTGAATGTTAACAAGGATATGACATATGAGGAAATCCGTGCGGTCATACTTGAAAGGAATGTTCATACCTTGAGGAATAGAGATATTCCATTAGTTAAAGTCCAATGGAGCAGACATGGTAAAGAAGAGGCAACTTGGGAAAGAGAAGATGAAATCTTAGCCAAATACCCAGACATTTTTAAATCAAGTAAGTTTAGTTTCGAGGACGAAATTTATTTAAGTGGGGGAGAATGTAGCGACTTGAATTTTTTAAATGTCAATTTTATAAATTAACTTGTGTCGCTACGATTTTTCTTGAAAATTTTAGAATTTATTTTATGTCTGTCGAGTTGTCTAGCGAAACATTTAATATAAGAAGTCAAAAAAAAAATAATCTTTAAATTCGATTATTTTTATTTGGTCGAATTTCATACCCAACATCTATTTTAAATTACTCTTAGTCCAATATTCCTTTTTAACCCAAGTTTAATTACAAGGTCAGCCAAATTAGCTAACCAATCCAATAAAAATAAAAAATAAAAACTGTGCATAGGATTGTAGGGCTCTTCAACAGTAGTAGTCATTTCCACCTCCAAAATTTACTCTCACGACTGAACAAATTTCACCAAAATCTGAGCATTCAAACTAGGTAAGCTTCTCAACTCTTTAATCATTCCTTTCCTCCATCATCATCATCTTCTTCTTCTTCTTCTCACACAAAGCATTTCAAACTATTTCTTCCAGCCTGAAATTCCAAGTTTGTCACCAACAATAAATACTTCACGGAAATCACTACAGGTAACCTTTTTGAAATGATTTTCAAACTTCATTTTGAATTTATATTCTTGTGCTTTCTTTTCAATAAAAATAAATAAATATATGTGTGGAGAAAAATGAAATTTTGAGACTTACAGTAGACTACACTCTTCGGCCATATCCAACTAATCCAAGAACCCAATCCCCTTTATTCATACACTACCTCCATTATAACACTCTAACACTTCAAACAATGTATTTTCCGGCAATGAGTTGGCCGAAACAGTAGCCTTTCTGCCGATTTTTTTTTTTTGCCGAATCACTGCCTAAATCTTTATTTGTCTCTCTCACGCCTGAACCTCTGTCGTTGGACATCCATGACTGTCCGCATCTCTTTGTTTGCATAAATCTTGGCCAAAAATCGTTTGAATGATTTCAATCGAAATTGGGTCCTCTGTTTTCGAAACCAACAACTTCTCTCCTCTGTGTGTTGATGCCGAACAGAATGTTTAAATGGGAAGAGGGCTTTGCATTATAACAGTCAAAATTTACTATTAGTTCCTAACGTTTTTCCGAGAATATAAGTTAGTCCTCATTTTTAATTCAACTCCCTCAAATACCCTTGAGTTTTAGTATTCTTCAAATTAAATTTAAAATACTTTATGATTTACCATTTGGCCCTAAACATTCTAATTTTCATAATTAGACCCTAAAGATTTAAAGAATTATCGAATTACTCATTTCTTTACTTTCAAAAGTTCAATCAAGTCCCTAAAAGTTTTAAAGTATTAATTAGGACTTAGTATCCTAAATTATATTTATTTTGTTCTTGCTAGACGAGGTCCCATGAAAAGTTTAAATCATGGTAGTTTCACATCCGTTCAATTCCAAGAAAATTTCAAGACTTTGAGGTAGGATTTAAAGCAATTTTGGTTATTTTGTTCATATTATTTCTTGATGTGTGATTTTAATTGTGATATAATGCTTCTACGTATAAATAGGTTGCAAGGGATCGTAAGTTGGTCAGGGATCGAAAGTGGGTCCTTGGGGGTTGTCTTATAGTACACAATTTTATTTAGTACTAATAACATGTTCTCAAGGACGGTAAATAGGTCCGAGATCGTAATTGGGTCTTTGGGGATATTCCACAGTACATTTTCAAAAGGAAATTTTGTATTGAAATTATATTTATAATTTAATTTCATGTTTGGATTTAACTTGGACTGATTGTTATATCTCCACTAAGTATAATTCATTATGCTCACCACAATACTTTCCACCCTTTCAGGTTAAGGAACTCGGCAAGGTAAGGCAATGAACAGGACAATCTTAATTAAATGATAGACCATTTAATTTATGAGTTTTTGAAATAAGTATTTTAATAGTTGGTTTCCATTTTGTCAATTTACTCTCAAATTTTAGTATTTTTACAAATTTTGGCACTTTTCTTATTATATTTGGTATTGACACTTGGGTTTGAGTAAATTATTCAAAGGACGTTTCCGCATTTTGATTCTAAACTGTTATTGTTGTAAAAAAAAAATTAATATGCATTTTAGCATTTATTGAAAATACTTATTTACAGGATATTTCGACTTTAGGAGCGTTCCAAGTTAATAGAATTTGGGACGGTACAAAGCATAACATAGCCCACAAAACATGTTAGAACTAGTTTTGTGCTCGTACTTATGAGACCCAGGCCAAAAGAAAAAAAAAAAGAAAAAAAATGGTTGTTTAGCTAATTGTGTGCGCATAATAATAGCCCAAAAAACGTAATACTGTCCACAAAAAACATATTATAGCCAATTTAGCAATTAACCATGATTTGTAGGCGGTGGCTGCAACCTTTCACTTGTTTTCTAGTTGTGCCTCGGCTGTCGACATTTTTTTGTAATGCATTTTCAATCCTTTTTGGCTTGTATTGGTTGATTATGGTTCAGGTTGTTCATCATGTCCCTCTTTTCTTTCCTTCTTCGTCCTCCCATTCTTTTTAGTAATGAAATGTAGGGTCAATAGGAAAGCAACGTGATTTGTCCATGAGTCTGGACTAGTCATTGGACAAATGGTGTAGGTATATGTCCTTCGCTAGGCCTCCTTCTTGTAGATACTATCCAAAAAGTTTATTATTGACATGTTCAAGGCAACCATTGTATAGAGACATGGATTCCAGTTAATTTTCAAAGTCGACAAGTGCAAGCCATAGCCTCAATATCAACAACATTTAGCACCCCAAAGTTTTGTTGGACTTCAAACTTACTATTTCTGAAATATACGACCATCCCATACCTCGAAAACTTGCTATTCTTGTCCATTATCTTCATTATTCTTGGCCCTACTTCACCATCCCACTCACCACATGCTTCAAACTTTCTCACAACCGCTTCATCAAGTGCACCCTTGTTTCTTCTAACATAGATAGGATAAGTTTCTCCCTTGCACTACAAATAATGGAGTTGAAAGATTCACAGAGGTTGTTTAATAGCTTATCACAATTTGTCCACTCCTTAAAATGTAACTTACTTCATTGACTAGCTTGTTTCTTCTCTAACTGGCCATATGCATTCTTGCTAAAATTCATCATTCTTTGCATTTTCGTAGGCCACTTTGGCACAATTGTTGCCCTTACAACATCCCATAGATAATTTTTAAAGCCAAGCCTTTATGTTTTGCACTAAAATTATATAAATGTCTCACACACATCTTATGTTCTGCATTCTCGAAATGCTTTTCAATTGCATTAACTAATCCCTTCTACTTGTCTGACATACATGTCCAGCCATATGAATTGAAAATTCCTAAGTAAATCTTCAACAATTCTAGGAACCAATCCCAATTAGGCCTATTCTCACCAACTACAACTGTAGATGCAATAGGATACATGCTATTATTCCTATCTAACCCAACTATAGTTAGTAAAATTCCCTGTACATTAGTCTTTAAGAAGCATCCATCTACCCCAATCACTCTCCGACATCGGCTAATGAATCCAAGCTTCGATGTACCCAAAAACACATACACCCTCTTAAATTTACACCCATACCCTACTACCTATACAATAGTCCCCTCATTCATTACCTTCAATTGCTCGTCATAATCCCATAGTAGCCTATAATGTTTAGTCACACTACCTCTTATGTTCTTTTTACATATCACTCAAGTTTTATAAAATTTCCACACTAATACATCTCCTACAAAGTCTTCTTTCATCTTATCAATGAATGCACTAACTTGCTTATCTTTGAATGCACTAACTTGCATATCTGGATTTGACCTGAATGCTGCCTCATAACTCTTTGCCAAATATTTTGAATTTGTCTTTTTATTTCTGAGTATGACGTCGCAATTACGATCACCTTTATATGTTTTGATCACATAGCTATCTTTACCATTCTCCTTTCTTACATAGAGTAACCTTGGACAAGTCTCCTTTACACTTTCGATACTCAGCCTATTGTTATCATTCTTTACATATTTGAACTCTCAACAATTTCTAACAAAGTGTTCAGTAATTGCAGCCTGCAAAATCTCCTTTGATTCAAATCCTTGCTTTGTAAAAAACAACACAACCCAAAACAGAACTATAAATCTCCAAAATTATACGTTTTGAATAATAGAGAAGCTAATTCACTTACCAACCCTAAACCTTGGATCTTCCATGTCTGTGTGTGGGTTAAATTTATGATCTCTCTACCTCTTTTTCCCAAAATTTTCTTCATCTTCACTATCCAAGCTTGCAAGCTCATCCGAATCACAATAGTCCATATCAGACTCGTTGGCCTCGATCATCCAAACTAGCAAATTGAAAGTCCAAATTTACATTGGCAGCTTGAGTACCCTCAAGTGTAAGCTCTTCATCCACTTCGCAATTAGATTCAACAATCATCAACAATGAATTGGTCTTTATATGCAATTACTTCATCTTCTAGGAGTACTTCAGCTGCGTAAAATTGATAAGAAGACGCTTTAAAATTCCATTAAAACTAAGCAAAAAACAGAAAAAGAAAATGATTAGCATGATAAATTCAAGCTGCACAACATTGATGACATTCATTTTCAAAGTGAAGAAACATATGATAGATATTCACAACATATGATAGAAATAGTTTGAATTAGAAAGAATACATGTATGATAGATATTCACAACATATGATAGAAATAGTTTGAATTAGAAAGAATACTCGTATGATAGATATTGACAACATATTCACATTTTCTAACCATGTTTGGGAGGCTCTCTTCACTGGTGCCCATCTTAAAAAATCCGATTTCTATTCTTTTCTTTTAAAGAATCTAATCTAAAATCGATAGAGACTTAGGGATTTTTTTGAGAGTTTTTTCTTCCATGAGAGAGATAAGTGATGGAGAGAGGGATGAGAGATGGAGTTCCTGCTTTTGAATTGGGAAAATGGGCCTTTTATCAATGTTTCACAAACGAAAATCTTTACGAAAGTGGACAGAGGTCCTTCTTGGGTAAATAAAGGTGATTCGTGGGAAGATCTTGCCCCCTCACCACCCAAAATTAGTTCCTTAATCAGCAGTGACATAAAACGATATGTTCTTATTAGACTATTTACTTTAATTTGAGTATGAAAAAAGATCCATAAACAGAAAGCGAACTTTTGTTTTTATTTTCATTCAAATTAGAGCATCTTCAATGCTCACATGGTGAAGATTTACTTTGTTGGTAAGAGATAGAAAATAAGCGAGGAGAGAGAAATTGAAAGGAAATTATGGAGATAGAGCACGTGTTTGGGAGCGCTATTTATCAACATTTTTTATCAGATTTTGCTAGAATAAATTCAGAATGCATTATAAGAGCATCCCCAATGTATTTCGTCAATTGTGAAAAATGACTTGTCACGTCAGCAGATTGACAAAATGAGTTAAAAAATGTCTCTCCATGCACAATGTCAAATTGATAAATCAACTCTCATAAAATTACTACTTTTTTTTACATAATCAATCTCAATCATCCAAAAAGTCAAACACATTGTTTTTGACTTTCCAAACCACTTTTTAATTGCACAATTTTCCAAAACGTTTTTCCCCCAAAAAGTTGGTTTATCAAACACACGTTTAATGAATTTTGATAGAAGTTGATGGAATATATTGTTGAAAAATTATGAATCCTATTAAATAAGTTGTTCAAATTAGTTATTGACTTACATTAAAATTAATTAAAATGTCTCAATCTTTTTAAAGTCATCGATTGAACTTTAAAAAAATTAAGATCGATCTTTATTTACCAATCACTAACTATAAATTTTATACGAAAGTATGCATTGATATTTCCCTTGCTGAACAATTTAAACATTAGATTTCTTATACCATATCGATCTACCAACAGACACAAACTCAAATTAATACAATCCATTTATTGAAAAATGAAACTTTTATTTTATTGCAAATGCAAACTTACTCGGGGGAAAAAAAATCTATTTAATAATCCAAGAATTCGTGTTAGGTTAGGCCGTAGATCTGTGAATCCCTCCATGAAGCTAGCAGAGTTGCAGCATAAGTAGAATCAATTGGACAAGAAATGTCATTAGGGTTTCCTATGCATGTCCAATTGCTTTGTGCATGTTCTGTTTTGGTCCCAATTTCATATGCAGCCAAAAAATCCTCTGAAAAACCAAGTGGGGTGGCGAAAATATTCTCTGCTGGAAAGTTTAAAATAGAGGTTGGAGCCTCTAGACTTTCAGTGGAGTTGAAATAACAATTTCCTTGCCAAACCTTCAGTATATCCAAACACGGTGGTGCTGGTGCATGCGGTTGTGCTGCTGCTTCTAAGGGTGGAGGATTGGTGGTGTATAGTAGCTGAGAGTGATATTGGCTGGATTGATGACGGAGCCTGGCTTCGGCTTCAAGGCGAGCATTTTCCCACTGGGCCATGTGGCTAAGGGATGAGCCAAGAGTGTGGTTCTTGGGCTTATGAGTTACTGGATCAATTCCCATCTTGGTTAATCTCTTCTTTAGATGTGTATTCCAGTGATTCTTTATCTCGTTATCAGTTCTCTTTGGTAAGTGAGTCGCAATGACTGACCATCTAAAATAATTTGAAACAAGTTAGTACTAGGAAAACTTTAAAGTTGACATCTGGTATGTTGAATTAAACAGAATAATTATAAGACAGGTCGAAGCATGTGCGATCACATAATTTGAATAAAAATTTTACACATTGATTTGTTACATCCTTGTAAGAAAAAGCTATAGATCAGATTACCTGTTTCCAAGAAGAGCATGGAGTTGAATGACGGTCTGTTCTTCTTGTAAGCTGAACTTTCCTCTCTTAATATCAGGCCTCAAGTAATTTATCCACCTTAGTCTGCAGCTTTTCCCACATCTTTGAAGCCCTGTATACATATGCTCCACACAAACAAAAAATGGTCAATATATATTTACATATTAACTCTAGAAAATGGTTGCATGCACGTACATGTTAGCCAAATGGTTATCCCATTTCACTGTTCAAGCATGGACGAATCTAGCCTATTGCGAGGGCACTCTAAACTGCTCATGCTGAATCCGTCAAATTTTTTTTTTTTTTTTTTTTTTTGGCGTTTAATTAGGCATAAAATTTTAATTTTTCTCTTACTCTTAGGCAAACCTAGATTTGTCCCAGTGTTCAAGGATGAGTCAATATCATATCAAACCCAATAGACTTCTCTAGTTCAACTCTTGTCATTGACATAATTTTTGAACACTTTCTAATTGGTACCACATTCGCTCTTTGGTTGGGTATTGATAGGAAATTTTGTGTGGTTAAACATGAGAGAACAATTTTGGGTTTATGTGTAAAATATTTTATTAAATTCAATATTCCAGAGAAATGAGTAAAATATAATAAGGATCAAACCGAGACTTATTAAAATTTATAAATTCGTTACTGCGCTAATAGAATTTTCTAGCAGGTTAAGTTTTTAGATGAATCTATTGAACACATCTACCGGCTTTTGCTGGGAGGCCTCGCCAGCTTCCGTGGCCACATCTTTGAATGTAGATCACTAGCTTTTGGTCTTCCTCGTGTGTCCATGATCCTTTCTTCATCCCCACTTTCTCACAACACGGAGATCTCCCCATTTCAAATTGTGAGCGTGTGTGTGTGTGTGTGTGAGAGAGAGAGAGAGAGAGGTGTGGGCAGTGGGATGTAGAAGTTACTGTGTAGCCAAAGACTATTAATAAGGGTAAAAATCGAGCACATCATCCTATATTTATGCTACTCAACCACCAACATTAAAAGGTAAAAATATACTGACATAGAATTCGAGGACCACTAACTTTTAGCCAAAATATTTGGTCCAGTTGACCTAACTATCTATATGTGGAAATATTACTCAATCGTTGTTCAAACATTAATGTGATTGAATTGGCTTGTCCTAATATTTGCATCCTATTATTAGACTAATCATCTCCATCTCTAATGTCGAATTCTAATGTTTTTGTGGGGATATTGAATGTTCCCTTTCCCGGAACATGCTACTTTGTTTCATTCCTTCTATGTAAATTCAAATGCTTTTTGTTCATGCAGGTAAACTAGCATAACACAAGCATGACATGCTACAAGTACAAGTACCGCGTCCACGTACATGCCAAACCACATTCACTACTACAACAAAGTCAATTTTTCCCCTATAGTAAACACAGTTTTCAAATCAAAGATTCATATATATTGTAATTTATTTATCTTGTTATCAATAAAACATGTCACTTAAAGTTGTTTAATTTTTTTTAAGCACTATATATGGTATGTTTTCTTCATAAGGAAAACTATAGTTACTTAAAAGGAATTATTAGATCCTACATTAGTTATTTCTACCCTCTTTAGATAAATACCATCTTTTTCTACAATTTAGAAATTTATGTAATTTATCAAAATCTCTCTCTCTCTCTCTCTCTCATTCAAATTTTTTTAAATTTTGGGACTCCCTCACTCGCACAAAATCCAATTGAAGGAAATATGCATTTTCATATACTGACTCATAACTGTAAATCTCATCCAAATCAAGCTCTTAAGCCACGTTCTCTTTGCTGTTTTCAGCTCGTTTTGAGTTTTCTATTTTTGGAAATATCGAAAACGCGTTCACTTTGCCAATTTTCAAAAATACGTTTTCCAAGACACAGAAAAAAATAAAAAGGAAACTCAAAACGAGTTTATTGTGTTTTGGATATTTTGTGTTAAAAAGTTCAAAACTCCAAAACGCGCATTTTGGACTTTTTTTTTTTTTTTGTAATTTTTTTTTTTTAATGTGAGACACTACCTTCACTTGAAATTCTTATGTTATTTTTCCATTATATATAGATCCATGTTAAGATTTTTTTTTTTTTATATTTTTTTTGTAAATGTGAGACACTTCCTCCACTTGAAGTTCTTATGTTATTTTGCCATTATATATAGATCCATGTTAAGATTTTTTTTTTTTTTTTTTTTTTTTTATAATTTTTTTTTTTTTTTTTTTTGTAAATGTGAGACACTTTCTTCACTTGAAGTTCTTATGTTATTTTGTCATTATATATAGATCCATGTTAAGATTTTGTTGGTATGTATTGAATTTTTGTTTAGCTGAAACAATATTAATGATGAATTTATTGACATAGAGAACTAACTGATTTATTGACATTAAAATTATTGTAATTCAAAAAATCAACCATTTTTTACATATAAAATATCACAAAATAAATATATCAGAATATTACAAAGTAAACGCATTTTTCAGTTTTATATTTTTGAAAACAGTTTTCCAAAATCTCAAAGAGAACATGTTTTCAGCAATCCCAAAATAAACAACCAAAATAAAAAATTCAAAACAAAATCCAAAATAAAAAATTCAAAACAAAATCCAAAACTCAAAATTCAAAATCGAAACACAAAGAGAACGGCCCCTTATGGTTTAACAAAGATTTTGTATTTCTGAAACCCACCATTTCAATCTATCACTTGATCATCACTCGTCAGAGAAAATCCCCGGAGTGGACAACATTCCCAAGCACCTGTAATCACGTCGCTGTCGGAAGCTCATACCGCAGCAAAGAAAAAGTCTGGCCAATCAAAGAAGCAGTCCTCCAGCAAGAAGAAGAAATTGAAACAACTCCCAGTCATTGTTCCAAGGGTATGATAATTCAACTCTACAAAAAAAATAAAAAAGGCTTTTTCCGACGAAAAAAGTCGTCGGTAAAAGCCCATTTGCCGTCGGAAATACCTTTTTCCTACTGACTCCATCCCGTCGGAAGTTCTTCGGAGAAGAACATGTTGCTAATACGTTTCCGACGGGAAACATTTTTCCTTCGGAATTCACGGCCGTCGAAAATTTTCGACGGTAAAAATCCATTGAAAATTTTCGACAGATTTTTATACCCGTCGAAAAATTCCTGAAAATTAAAAAAAAAATGTATTTTGGTAACTGGCCCCCGCCAACCCGGCTAACCAACCCGCGAATCCTTTGTTGAAGTTTAATTATTTTATGTAAAGTATGAAGAATGGGATTTTAACCCTTGACTAAAGGAATGTGAGGGAGCAACCCAACCGGTGGACCAAGTATGTTTTTATGAATAAGTTTGTTTTCATAAATATATATTAGTTATTTATGTTAGTAATGTAATTATAATTTGTAAAAACATGCAACTATGTATTATATATAAAAATATATTTAATTTATTTAAAAACTGTTAGAAAAGCTTACGCCGAGAATTTTCGACAGTAAAAATGTTGGCCGTCGGAAATTTCCGACGATTATTTTGACCGTTAGAACTTTTCGACGGAATCCATGATGACGGTCGGAAATTTTCGATGGCAAAAATTTTTGCCGTCGGAATATACCGACACAATCCTCAATCCGTCGAAAATTTCCGACGATGTGTATTCCGTCGGAAATTACCGATGGAATGTAACATCGGAAATTTTTCCGTATGTAGTAGCCTGTTTTCCATTCGTAGTATATTATAATTTTTCTCCAACCTTAACGACATATTCATTGGGATGTGTTCATAAAAGAAGGGATTAACTAGGGTAAAGATAATATGCAAATTTAATCATCTTCACCACTTTTCTTTGTATTTGTAATCCTTGAATTTTTTGCTTGTGTTGATGGCACTGATGCAGTAGTTAGATTTTAGTGAATGAATGGTAATTAGTAAATCATAATACTGTAGTGCTCTACGCCTCTCGATTAAATGTGGATTGCAATTTTTAAAGATGATTAGAATAGTGTCCAGTAACCATTATTACCTCTATGCAAATCGTGCAAGGTGTTAGTATTTTAAGAAACTTTACAGATTATTACAATAGGTGTAATATGGACTAACATTACAAACCATTACATCATATGGAATATGTATGCAATGTATATTTCTCAAACATTGTACACCTGTAATGGTTCGTGCTTAGAATTTCTTATTGTAAAGTATCATCCTCATTTTTGTCACATAGTTGTGGGTATTTATTCATCGTGTTGTGTCTATAGGTAATGTTATTTTGTATGATTAAGGTAGTTGGTAATATGAGAGTTTGGGTGCCAACTGCCAAGTGAGATATATCTATACATATCTTGATTAGATTTTGAGGGCAAGTTTTAAAGCTTATTATAATATTTTCCAATAGCTTTTTATAATATTGTAATGCTCTTTATCTCTCAATAAATGTTGACGACAAGTTTTAAAGATGATTGGAATAGTGTCCAATAGCTGTTTATATCCTCTATGCACATCATAGAAGGTGACTGCTAGTAATTTAAGGGACATTACAGATCATTATAATAGGTGTAATATAGACTTTCTTCACATTACAGACCATTGCATCATGTGTAATATGTATGCAATAGTTTCTGTTACCTTTTATAAACTGTACGGAACTAATTCGAGGTGATCTTCTGTTTTAAAGAACATTACAAATCATTACAATAGAGGTAAAATGATTAACATATTCCATGTATTATTTTCGTAATCATAATTAATTAATTAGAAGATTAGACAGATCCATAGACTTTGTTTTCAATAAATTTATTACATATCATTTTGCATAACATGCTTGATCAGTGAGTAATACATTTGTAATGGATTTTTATTACAGGACCAGGACTTCAACCTCCCACGCGACTATTGGTTCCACACTAGCATTGTGACGGACACCACATACGACGTGATCTTTAACCCGAATGCCTAGCTGAATAAATTTTTCTAATGTTCTGACAAGAAATCCAGTAATACTATGGATAGTATGAAAATAAGGTATTTTTCAATTACGGTACATTACTTCTAGGTAGTTACGTAATTTTCCCTACCTAAAAATGGTGTTTAGCCTTGTTAATGGATAAAATCTAACATTGAATAAAGATGAAAACATGAACTAATTTATAAGAGTTTTGGATTACTTATCTTAATAAGGTTGACTTTTTAAGATGAACCCCCAAATCTTAACCTGGTATCAAAGCCTTTTAAGTCTCAACGACAATTCTATCTGATTAATCAAATAAAATAAGCACACAGATTTCAAGCTTAGTTTGTTCAAACGAGCCACCATCTTGAGCGGGCATGTTAATGGATAAAATTTCACATCGAATAAAGATTAAAACATGGACTTAATTTATAAGGGTTTTGACTACTCCTCTTAATAAGGGCTGACTTTTTAAGATTGACACGTAAATCTTAACAAACCTGACCTAACCGTGTCCAAAAAGATCGTTGTGATATGTTGAGTGTAGTGTCTCTATGACTCGTGGTCGTATCTGACTAGCTGCTTGAAGGAGACATTTTAAAATGATTATAATACTCTAGATTTGGAATGCCTATTTGCTTATTCTAATATCCATGAATGTAATCAAAAGCATTATTGACATTGTTGACAGTTGAAATATAAGTATTCCAAGTCAGCAAAGAAATAGGTAAATGTTAGTTATGTAACACTAGATTGTATGTAAATGAGGTGGATCTCAAGTTAGATGGACTCCACGTATGATTTCTTATATGTATATATTATTGGCCTTGAATAGCCAAATTCGGGGCCCCTTTTATGAGCTATCATCTCCTATATTTATAGGGAGAATGTGATGAGCTGACTTATTAAAATACCTTACTAATTGACATTAGTACATAACTAAATTACTTGAGTTCTTACATGGTACAAAGTAGTTGACTCCTAGCTAGTCCAACTACCTTCGTGTCTGAATAACGGAATTAACTAACATTTGACATTGTTGTTAGGACATTGTTTAGTCCCTATAAGTTAATGCATGACCTGACCATTAGATCGGAGCCATCCTCAATGTCTGACCTTCCGACCATAGCAAACGGTTCATATCATAAATGTCCGACCTGAGTAGTTAGGTCGGAAACATGAATGTGTTCCAACCTCCTTCTGTATGATGTGTCATGCGTCACTATTTCATCATTTAAGTTAGATCATGCATCAACAATGGCCCCTAGGAGTTGAGTTGAAAGAATTTTAGGTCTGCTCCTACACTTTTTCTTCAAGATTAATTGATGGCCAAGTTTTCATGGCATTTCCACGTGTCACCGAACTATTGTTATTAAGTCTAAAGGTGTGAGAGAAGTACAATTAGCCATCACATCAATCGCTTTTACTTTCTTTGAAGGGCTCTAGGCATCTCTTCGAATTCTGAATTGATGATTAACTTACATTATATAAAGAGGACATTGCCGTTTCTTTCTCCTCATTTCGCTCTTGGACCTTTCAAAAAAAAAAACTCCGCATTCTTAACCCATTGAGGCGTGGAGTTCGTTTTGGGAACATAAATCTCTGCTTGACCTCACTACCACTTCTACCTTTTCTTCCAGGTATTTTTTTCTATTTTGAATCAACTATGAGTAGGTCTGGTACTGAATACACTAGAGTAGACTCATAGGGGAGGGCAAATGACAATTCCAGTCCGAATTTGAATACTAACTCGGATGATTCAGTTCAGCATAACCGTATAAATTTGGGGGTTTCTCTAGGCATAGATCCACTTAGGTCGGTGAATCCATCTTTAGCTTCTCATCCCACATCATACTCCCAAATAGGTTCCAGTAGAGCAGGTTTGTCTAGTTAGGGTTAGACATTTTGGCACACCGAAATCACCCTTCTAACGTTTCTGAGAACGACTTGGCGGAATGGCACTATAAGTTTAGGGTTTTGGATTCAGTAATCCTCTTCCACCCTTGGAGTGATGAACGAGCTGACGAACCCCCTGAGGGATATGTTTCCGCCAATAGGATGATGTTAAAGGCAGGTCTTAGGTCCCCCCTGTCTCCCACTATTACAAACTATCTTAGGTAGTGGAGATTAGCTCCTTTCCAAATCACCCCAGATGGATGTAGGATCATTGTAGGATTCCTGGTTATTTGGAATAAGTCAAGGTTCAATTCACCTCGTGCTAATGAGTTCGATTCTGTTTACCAGTTTTGAGATGACGGGAAAGACTCAGGTTGGTACTATATCATGATCCGAACTCGTATTGGTGGGAATTTGGTAGAAGAACTTCCTAATTCAATCATGGGATGGAGGTTAGCCATGTCCACTTTCTTGTTAGCCATGTCCACTTTCTTCTAATATTAACTATTTTTTTTTTCAGGTTTGAGCAATCCATCCAGGTTGTTGGATTTTGAGTTACAGCTACAAAGTGCACACGATTTAGATAAACGTGATCGAGATTTTAGAGAGTTGATCACAGAAGAGAACTTTTTCTGAGCTAGTCTCCCTATCGTGCATCCTTCAACTCCTTCTCTTTCCCCTCCAAACTATAAGTGTTCCTTTGTTTAGGTCGTTCTCCTTGGCAGAACTACTTCTCATGTCTTTTGCAATACCTAAGTCTAATTCTTTTGCAGTACCCCCTCACTCCAAAAGGAAAGCCATGCTACCTTTTGAACGATCTACCTTCGCGGGGGAATAAGAGAAAGAGGCCTACCACTGGGGGGAAGAAGTTGCCTTCAAGTCTTGGACCAATCCCCTCCCCAGACCAATCTGATGTCCAAGTCATTTTCGATCGCCAAATTCTTTCATCTTCACCCATGAGCAACCCTACCGAATTCTCGTATTTTTGTTTACATCGGACATAGGCTGTGTAGATGGTGAAGCTAAAGGGAAAGGTTCCAAAAGCTTTAAGGGATGTTCGGTCCAACAAGTGTCCGGGCCCAGATACTCTAAAGGTCCTCCTCAATAGAGTCCATAACTCGTTGGGCATGATAGTGCGGAGTTGGGATAAGAGGAAAGAGGCCATGGCATCTAACAAGGATTTGTTTACTACTGCTCACGCCACTTCGGCCCTTTTAGGATTGACTCAGAACTATATGTCCCAGATCAAGGCCAAAGCTAGCGAACAGATAGATGTTTATGACGAACTTATCCGTCAAAGCATACTTGTAATGGACTAGAACAAGGCAATGGAGTTAGAGCAAGAGGAGATGGTCGGGTCAAAAAAAGCTTTGGAGCTCCATTGTGAAGGTCGAATACAAAGGAACTCTATCATGACATAAGAGCTGGAAAAAGCCAAGCTTGAAATTGAGGAGCTAAAATCCAGGTCGGATGTTGATAAGAAAGGTTGTGTTGATGTCGAAGCCTAACTTGAAATCTTGAAGAAAGAACTCATGTTGGCCCGGTCTGAAGGTAGCGCCACAGTTGTGGAGGCCTACAAAAATTCCAAGCAATATGAGGTTGATCACACTAACACTTATATCACAGCTTTGGAGGTAGCCATAGTTCGGTTTCAGGAGTTCCATCCTGCATTTGATACCAGCCAATTGGAAGAAGATCTGGAGAAACTAAAGAAAGAACAAGCTCAAGCAATTGAAGAGCTGTCCTTGGAGCAACCTCCCTCGTCAGAACAATCTTGAACTTGTTTGTATTTGTCTTTTGCCATCTATATGGTCTTACATTTGTTCAGGTCTATGGGCTTTCTGTTGAAATGTATTTCCAGCATTATATTTTTAATGTAATGGAGTGTTTAGACCGAACTGGACGAGTATCATTTCCTTGACTATTTTACTAGTTCTTTAATGGTTTGAAACAATTAGGCCATGATGATCTCATACTTGGACTTAAGAGATTTGAAAATGTAACAAATTTTTAACACCGAACTGAAACAATCAGCTTGTCCTACTATTTAAATTTGAAAATGTAACAAGTTTTCCTACCGAACTGAAGCAGTCAGCTCGTCCAACTCATCAAATTGGGATTTAGCCTCTGTTTGTTAAAAGTTTTTTGTTTAAAAACATGTTTTTTTTTTTTTTTGTTTTCTAGGTAAAATGTGTGGTTGAAAAATGGAAAGAGAAAATATGTGTGGTTAAAAAGTGATTTGGGGAATTGTGTAGAAAAAAACATGTTTGCCAAACACATTCTTAAATATTCGATTTTTTATCGTCAAGTTTAATCATTGAACTGATGTAGCTCGACCGATTTTGATGAAACATCTACGCACAATCTCAAGCGATCGGTCGAATTAGAAATTTTAATGCATAATTGGGTCAAACATCGTGGCCAAACTGACAAAGTTAGGTCACTTTTTTAATAGAAATAATAATTTTTTGCTGAACTAATGCAGTCATGTCATTTTGGATGACACATCTGTGCAATTTTAATGCGTAGGTTTGAGTAAAATCGGCACTTGTTTCGACGCATGACCTAAAGCAGTCAGGTTGGATCAGCAACTTTTATGCATAATTGAGAAACTTCCATTTGTGAGTCCTCAGGAATTATTTAATTGCGTTATGACTGACCTGGACGATACATGATTAATGTTCCTAAGGAATTCGTGAATTCCGTTATGAAAGACCAAGTTGGTGCATGACTGGTGATCCTAAGGAATTTGTAAATTCGGTCATCACTGACCAAGTTGGTGCATGACCTTGCTTTGAGGACACTTGAATTTGATAAAAAAAATTATTCATTGGAATACTTTCATGACTCGTTGGTCATTATAGATATTCAAAAGGAAAGACTATTGGTAATACTTCTTCAGATGTTCTACGTTCCATGGATGTGCTAAGGTCTTCCTTCCAAGGTTTCGAGTTCATATGCTCCATTAAGCATGATTTTGGTGATTCTGTAATGTCCTTCCCAAGGTGGGGCAAGTGAACCTGATTGAGCCTCTCTGGTGGCTATGAATACCTTTCTGAGTACCAAATCTCCTACATGGAACTTGCGACCTTTTACTTTGGAATTTTAATACCTAGTGTTCCGTTGTTTGTAGGACGCATCCTTGAGTCCTGAATCAAGTCCTTTCTCTTCAATTAAATCTAGGCTTGATTGTAGCATTTCTGAGTTCATCTCTTCTTCATAATGTTGTGTTCTGCTTGAGGAGATACCAATTTCAATAGGAATTACAGCTTCATATCCAAAGGAGATAGCAAAAGGGGTTTCTCCATTTGCTGTTCTACAAGTTGTTATTTAAGACAATAACATAGCTATTCGTACATCAGCCCATGTACCTTTTAATTCGTCGAGCCTGGTTTTCAGTGCATGTTTGATGATTTTATTGATCGCTTTTTCCTGTCCGTTTGCTTGTGGATGACATAGGGTGGAATAACATTTCTGGGTTTTTAGTTCTTCCCAGAATAACCTGAATTTGGCATTATCAAGTTGTTTTTCGTTGTCTATTAATATAGAGTGGGGGATACCAAAACGGCATATGATGGACTTTCAGATGAAGTCTGTGGCCTTCTGTTCCGTGATTTTTGCCAGGGGTTCTACTTCAACCCATTTTGTGAGATAGTCCACTACTACTATTGCATATTTGGTTGACCCTCTCCCTGTTGGTAGTGGTTTGATCAAGTCAAGGCCCCATTTTGTAAACGGCCAAGGTGCCGTTATGACAAGACCCGCCCCGAATCACCCTAATGAACTCGAGACGTGGTGTGCACCAATGATGGATGTCAGCTAAACGCCAAACCCACCATCAAGGCTAACTGTGATCTACTACCAATTATATGCTAAATAATGAGAAATAATTTTATTTCAAAATGAATGTGGGCCCAAGTTGATATTTAAATGCTCAATTTTGAATGAAATAATAACCTACACATGTCATACTGATGTGGCTTCAAAATCAACAGGCTCTTCAGGCTTTAGGAACTCAATTGTCATCTATTAAGAAAATTGTGGAAAAAATAATGAGTTGATAGCTCAGTGAGTGGAGAATTTCGAAAATAATCATAATTCTTCATTTATACATTTTTATCGAAAATCAAGTTTACATCATATGACAATTCACATAATAACATCATATCTTGTCACATCAGATCATCAATAGTTTACTATCAGCATAGTCTGTAATATCTAAGTATGGCCATACCCTAACAAATCAACCAAAAATGTACCCTCTGATTAATATCGGTAATCTGGTCATACATGTATAGACTGCCTCTCGGCTAGTCTCAAAGACCTCTGATAATCAATTCTAGAATACGGCCATGACCGCCTCAATGAATTATATCATACACGGTCGACCGCCTCAGGGTAATATCATACCCGGTCAAGACCACTCAGGTGCATTATAGAACTAGGCCAAAGCCGCCTCAGTGAACTAGAATAAACATATAATCACGGGTACTTTTCTGGCCGATTTCAATTTCACATATCCATCTCACATTTCATTGATTTCCATCACAAGTCTTACATTTCTTTTAAGATATAATCATTTCACAATCTTTCCAATTTCAAACAAATATCATATTCTCATAATATTTCACAATAATCACGTATTTTGACAAATAAATCATGTAATCACGTTTAACGTAACTATATAAACGATTTACCAATATTTGAAAATAATTTAGATTTTTCCACTGACCGAGTTCTCGGCAATGAACTAGCTAGATTTGTAGGATTTCCCCACTTTTACATCCACCACTTCAATTCTTCATGCCAAGTTAGGAATCTCTTATTTCTCCAAGAGATCATATTTACTCATAGGAGTGTTTCAAGCAATATTCCTTCCTTCCTTTCTTTTCTTTCTTCTTTTCTTCCTTCTTCTTTCCATTTTCTTTCTTCTATTCTCGGTTTTTAGCTTGTGTCTCGTTTCCAGCCTCTATTTGTATATATCAATTCACCAAGAAAATGACAAAGGCGTCCCTTATCCTTTAATTTATTGGATAAGTATAGTATAATTGCAATTCAAGGCTCCAAACTGCCATATAATATTAAACTAGTCCATGCTTCCAATTATAGCAAACTAAATATTTAAATTTCTATCTCTATCATCTCAACCCTCAAACTTTTATAATTTCAACTTAAGTCCCAATAAAATCATTTCTTCAACTTAAGTCCTTATTCCATTGACCAACTGAATATTTGACTAAAGAATTTCAATGATTGTTGACTAGTGCAAAAAGAACGGGTTGTCAAAATCTTACCCCCTTCAAAGAATTTCGTCCTCGAAATTCACTTGATTAAGCTAGAACCATATGAAAATATCGAATACATATATGACCATCACTTACACAAGTTACCTCTTAGCTGGACGATTTCTCTAATAAAATTTAACCTAACATAGATCTCAATCTTTCTCCTCTTGCATCGATTTCGAAGTTGACTCTTATCAAATATTTCAATTCGAAAATTCTTTAACAATACTAGTGACCTTGGAGAATAAATTTAATCTAATACCTTCCTACTACACCTCATAATAAGGATCACATTCTTGAATAAAAAGTAAATCAACCTTTATCTCATTAATAAATATTGAAGTCATGCTTTAAATATCACCCTAAGGATCATGAATAGATATTCCCAACTTTTCATTATACCCAACATTGTAGAGATTCAATAATTTTCCAAATGGAAGTTCAAGAATACTACTTTCAATATTCTCCAAAATTTCAGATTATATCATCTTTTCAATTATCCTCTAATCAAATTCTTTTCCATAACAATGGTTACATATTGAATATCAAATAACTTTTCTTCACCACTTTCATCACAATAAGATAAAATCTCAAAATATACCAGCATCATATGTAACCTCAAAAAATTCATTTCTATCTAATCCTTATACTCAAATGAATGATGGATGATGAATAATCCACCAAACCACTGATAGCATATTCTTTAAACTCTAAATCGTGCGTTTAAATCATGTCCCTTTACCCAAATCCATAACATCATCATTGTACTTAGAACACTCATTAAATCCCGATATAAATTTTTACCATAAATTGGAACACCAATCATTTTTAAATACAAGAACAAATACCTCCAAATAATTTAATCACTTTCGAGTTCCAAAAAGAAAATCTCTTACTTTCAAACCCACAATAATATGTATTCTTTCTATCCTATTAGTCAAATAAGGAGACATTTTAATGGAATTCCATAAAGAACAATAGTATTATTTCACCCATAGACTTTCTATCCTTTTATTCCATAAAAATATCAAGTTCCTATCACCAACGAATAAGACTTCCGAAAATCAAATAAAGAATCTTTATCAAAATTACACAACTCAAAGATACAATACCACTATAAGTAAAAGTCACCATGATTATCACCCTAGACTTTAATCATCCAAGGGTTCTATGTATATTCCATGGAAAGTAGGTCTCAATGAAATAGAATACTCATTCCTTAAAGTACAAATAATTAACCAAAATTGCAAATACGTAACCAAAATTGCATCACTAAAATTTTAAATAAACTCATCTTATCTTATTACTAAAAACAAAGATTTCCAATCATAAATCTTATTTCACAATAACCAGCCAATAATTTAGATAAGATTAATTAACTTAACAACTCAAATACATCATCCCTGTTATTCTATAAGACAATAAATAACATCCATCAACTTGTTATTCACCATACCTTGTAGTAATCATGTAACATGTCACTTATTACATCATATGACCTCAATATTCAATCATATCAACTTCCTTAAGATCAAAAAAATAATAACCATCATGTTTATCACGTGAACCTTCATATATCAATATACCATTAAATATTAATATATATTAAGTTCTCAATCACAATAAACTTTCAATTCACAATTCTTTACTCTTCTTTTAAACAACAGATTACCCCACAATAAGTAATCATTGTGAAATCTATCCATATTTTCTCACATCTCTTACAACCAAATAACCCAAAATTAATCGAAATAATAGAAGTCACGTGAATGTTATTTCCTCACTATGTAATATACACAACAATATATTTTCCGCCAATCAACATTCAACATACTATCATTAACTTAACATGCGTGAGAATCTTATCATATATTAATTACATTTATATACTATCATGATTTCTGACATCCTCCATATAAGTAGCTAAAACGTACTACGAAATCCGAATAATACTAATAATCAATTAACTCCCAAAATAATTAAGAATCTCCACATGATTGTCACAACATTTGCATGCTCTTATCTAGCAAGATATAACTTGACATTTCCTATGTATACATCAAATAATCATATAATCCCACACGTACATCAATTCTTAAATGATTGTATACTTCATCATTCTGAATGTCTACAAACAAACAATCCGCAAAATCATCAAAACTCTAACTCCAAATTGATACTTTCCTCAAAGTTGCACTCTTATTAACAACTAATATCTCTTTCAAACACAATGTCATTGAAAATATCATCTTCCCACACTAATTACTCATGAATCTACCAAAAATGTCCTTTCAATATCTTAACTTTCATACCTGTGAGTAACAATGTGAGTTTAAGAAAAATCTGAGTGCCTTTGATTTCAGCCACCATGACATGTGCTCATATATAACATATGCATGATACGCTAATGCATAAGCAATGAAAACTTCAAGAATTTATAAACCATGCTCTGATACCAATCTGACACGACCCGCCCCGAATCACCCTAATGAACTCGAGACGTGGTGTGCGCCAATGATGGATGTCAGCTAAACGCCAAACCCATCATCAAGGCTAACTGTGGTCTACTACCAATTATATGCTAAATAATGAGAAATAATTTTATTTCAAAATGAATGTGGGCCAAAGTTGATATTTAAATTCTCAATTTTGAATGAAATAATAACCTACACATGTCTTACTGATGTGGCTTCAAAATCATCAGGCTCTTCAGTCTTTAGGAACTCAATTGTCATCTATTAAGAAAATTGTGGAAAAAATAATGAGTTGATAGCTAAGTGAGTGGAGAATTTCAAAAATAATCATAATTCTTCATTTATACATTTTTATCGAAAATCAAGTTTACACACTAGTACAAAAAGGCATAAAAAAAATGAGGAACATACGTCGGTTTTTCAAAAAAATGACGCATAAAATAGGACGGTGGCATTTTCGTAATTAAAATTTAGGAATAGGCGTCGGTTTCTATTTTAAACCGACGCGCAAAGTTGGACCGCCGACTTTGCGCGTCGGTTTCCTTTAAAACCGGACGGTCCGACTTTGCGCGTCGGTTCTCTATGAACCGACGCGAGAAACCGGAGTTTCTCGCGTCGGTTCAAGGTGAACCGACGCGTAAAGTCGGACCGTCCGGCTTTGCGCGTCGGTTTACCTTGAACCGACGCGAGAAATCGGCGTTTCTCGCGTCGGTTTTAAAGGAAAAACCGACGTCCAATCTAATAAATTATTCCCGGTATATTTTCATAACTCTCACGCCTCTTTCTCTCTTTCAGTACACTTCTCTCTAGCTATACACTCACGCCTCTCTTTCTCTCACAATTCACTCTCACAATTTCTCTCTACTCTCACGCCGGCTCTCCCTCTCTTGTGAACGTCGCCGCCTCCACCGACATTGTAAGACCTGATTCTCATTTTTGTTTATAAAAGTATGTATATGTATTTGTGTATATATATTTATGTGTATATATATGTGTCTGCGTGTATATATATATATGACTGTGTATATATTTGTGTGTGTATGTATGTGTGTATATATATATATATAGATATGTATGTATGTGTGTCTATATATATATGTGTGTGTCTATATATATATATATATATATATATATATATATAGGGGAATGTGTGTGTCTATATATATATAATCTATATAGATATGTATATAATTAGTCTCTGTGTATGTATATATCTATATATATATTTGTTATTATATTAATATGATAATTACATGTTAATTAATATGTATAAATGTGTTAATTAAATTTTAATATATATAAATTTGGGTGTTAAATTTATATTGTTGATTTTAAGTTAGTAGATAGATAAATTTTAATATTTTAATTATTGGAGTTGAAATTATGAGATATTAAGTCATGAAATCTTAGCTTCACTTTTTAGGAATTGAGAATGGATTTCGAATTAAACTTGGAGTAGTTGATGAGTATGTATTAGATTTTTGAATATGTCGAGGATGAACATTTTGGTTTATTGTGATATGTTGATTATTCCTATAGGTTGGTTAAGTCCAATTTTTAGGGGAGGTTGTGTCAAAAGTTTTGTAAAATTTTGTAAATAAAAAATGAGAATTATAGTTTAAAGTGATTTTCACTATTACAGAATTGACCATACTAAATAAATATTTACTCAAAACTAATAAAAATTTTTAATTATATCTTCACATATAGGTCATTGATATGGATCGGGGTTGGATGTATGGCAGACGTAATAGACATGAATATGTAAAAGGTGTTGAAGAGTTTATGAAATGTGCGGATGAAAACAAGAGAAAGAAAGGTGAAACAATGATTTTGTGTCCTTGTTACGATTGTAAGAATTTGAGAAAGTTTCGTAGTTTTGATCAAGTGAAGAGTCATTTGATTCGTCGTGGGTTTAAAGAAGGTTATACACGATGGATATGGCATGGTGAGAGTATGCTTCCCAGGACGAGCACTGGTGACGATGTTCCTGATTATTAATTCTATGCGTTGGGATCATAAAGAAGGATTATGGATTGACCGTCGTTCCTGATTATTAATTGTATGAGTTTATTTACAGTCTTTGCTTTTAACTTTGTTTTACTTTTCATATATGCTCTATACATTTTTAACAATTTCTTTTGTCGTTTTGATAACAATAATTTATTAATACGTTGTTATATGTGCAGGTACGTTAAAAGTAGTCTCAATATAATGGCCGAGTCTTCATCATCTTCAGGTGATCATCGTGCTATCAGTACCAAAAGGACTAGAGGGCCAACAATGTGTAAGAACATGAAGAAGGCCGGTGAAGTGAATGTCATCGAGTTCGATGACAAACATAGGCCAATCGGACCAGGCAAGGGGAACTTCAAACACTATGTCGGGTGTTTGGCCCGTATTCACGTTGACATTAACATCAGTGATTGGCACAAGGTTGATCCCGGCCTTAAGGACTTGATGTGGGAAGAAATAAAGGTACTATCACTACATACATGGTTAATTGATAACGTTTCGTAATTTTTTCTTATAACATCGCATATTATATTCGTCTTTCAGAGGGAGTTCAACATCCCCGATGATGCAGCAAAAAAAAGGGTGTTGAAAGTTGCGGGGATGCGATGGAAAGATTTCAAGACTCGGCTGGTTCATGATTATATCACACATGACCACCCGAAATACACATCTCCTACGCAACTTTACTCTTTTATAACTGAAGAGCAATGGGACTCGTTTAAGAAAGAACGCCAGACTGATAAATTTAAGGTATATATATTTAATTGTACGCATATGATTTATTTAGTTGGAAATTAAATACTTGATGTGACAATTTCAGGAAAAAAGTAAGAAAGCCAGGGATGCTCAATTGCGAAACGAGCATCCACATTATATGGGCTCAGCTGGTTATGTGGGGATGAAGCCACAGTGGGTAGTCAGTGACCCACTCTCTTCAAGTTCTTCATGCGACATGATTAGCTCGTCGATTGTAAGTGAGGATCAAAGTTTAGATTGGATTCGAGCTAGATCGAAGAAGAAACAAGATGGAAGTTATTACATCCCCAACGAGAAAACGAGGGGGGTGTTTGATAAAATTGTAAGTATATCATGATTATTTTTTCATAATTTAAATTCAAATTTACTTAAATTTATACTTATATTTATGTTTCATTTTTCTGTTAATAGGTTGAAAAAGCTGAGCAGTCCACGCAGGGGACATTTGTGGCAAGTAGACAGCACGATATTTTAAGTGAAGCCCTTGGTAAGCCGGATCACCCTGGTAGGGTGAGGGGGTATGGTGTCTATGTGACCACGAGGGATGTTTACGGCAAGCCTGATGATTACATTAGACGTTCCTGTGGGGTCGTCTCAGTAGACGATATTAAGGAGATGATCAGGTCAGAGACGGAGGATAGTATTGCCGAGCTGGTCAGACAGCAGACCATGTCGGAGATGCAAAGTAAATTCGATACTATGCAGAGGGACTACCATAGTATGCAGACTAAATACGATGCTATCCTCCAGCGCCTGGGCTTAAATGTTGAGGCCGAGGTGGACGTAACTGCACAACCCCGACCACCAACTCGCAGCAGTTGCCACTCCGTGGATCCAGATCCATTTCATGGACTTCAGGTATTTAATGTTATGTTATTTAGAATTTTTAACATAATTTATGTTATTTCAACTGGAAGTTGCTAACATATATGTTCAATGATGCTATACAATAGAAGCCGTCTCCTTGTCGTCTCGCCATTAGTCTTAATGGTGAGAAACAAATAGTAGCGAGCGGGATGGTTTATCCAGCCGGACCCGACACGGTGGTGCATCATCAACCTCTTTGGCCTGATCATGCTAAGGTGTCCATTGACCACATTGTCGATGGTGCAGAAGCGTGTTGTATTCCAGTGCATTCTCAATACCACACCACAGTGGGGGAAGTTATTGGAAGCTTCTTGCAATGGCCCAAGGAGTTGGTGATTTTTGGAGAGGTACAAACATTTAGTTATATAAAAAATTCTGTCAATATTAATTTCTTTTAAATTTGTATAACTAAAGATGATAAATGTTATCTTGTTGCAGGAAGAGGCACCACAACAGGCAAAAAAATTTAATGAAGGAAAAACACCCCAGAGTTTCGAAATGTCATCCACTCAGCGACCTGCGATTGTTGACGATGAGACGTTGCAACGTCTGGGTGGTGATTGTAAAATGTTACACACTCTGGTCATTCAATTTCCTGTTGGTGATGACTTCTACCAGGTACCCGTTGATGCCGCCGTGTTCAACTTTGCATTCGATGATGGTTTTTATGTTACAGTCGGAGACATCACCGACTTGCTTACGATGCAATGGTTGGATACATCAATCTTACAAGTGTTTTCATTGTAAGACTTCTGATCAAAAAGAAAAACTTCAATTTAAATCATTAATTTATTTCTATTTATTGACATTATTATTTTTTAGGTACCTCCATGAGCTGTGTCAGGAATACGGTATTGAATCGATTGGATTCATGTCTCCGACACACATTGCATCAATTTCAGTAAGAACAAATGCAAATGGTGTTATAAATTACTTGGCCAGCACCATGAAGGCAATGAAAACTAAGAAATTCATTCTAGCACCGTATTTTCAGGAGTAAGACCGTTGATATTCTCTAATTTTTAACCTAATTTGAATGATATGATATTTAAAGTTGTATTTAAACGTTCATAATACGTAGGAATCACTGGATGTTGCTAGTTATTTCTCCTGAGAAGAATACGGTGTACTTCTTAGATTCAGCTGCTGCATCTAAGCGTGACTTGGATATCAAGCCGATATTGAACACGTAAGTTAGGAAACTTTTAATGAAATAATTGTGGAGTTGTGGTGAAATTGATTGTGGAGTTGTGATTGTTGAGAAGTTGTTAGTTTTGAATAGCAGGGTCCCCCTACAGGTTGGATAAGTTCAATTTATAGGGGAAACTCTGCCAAATTTTTTGTAGGATGTTTGAGTCTTAATTTTTTTGTAACTTGTTGATATAATTTATTGAAATTTTAGGGCTTTCAAAACGTATTGGACAGTTGGAGGCATGAGGACAAAATCCAATACAACGTGGAAAAATGTAAAAGTATGAAAACACGGATTTAAACTATTTTAAAAATCTTTGAATTATTTCTATATTTTATTTAGTTTGATTATTAATATTGTTATTTTTCAATGTGAATATTTCAGTGTCCTCAACAACCTGGAGGGTCTGAGTGTGGCTACTACGTTATGAGAAATATGTATGAGATAGTCACAGAACACTTTCAACTTACTTCGTTAGAAAAGGTATAAGTCATTGAAAATGAGAATTTTAATAATGACTTTATATTTTATGAAAAAATAACTAATAATTCATTTTGATTGTTTGTAGGCATTTAAAGAATATTATTCAACGGAGGAAGTAATCGAGATTCAAAACTTATGGGCAAAATACTTCGTTCATAGGTTTGTGTAAATTGAAGCGTAATCAAAACTTGCACTTACATATATATTTAATTTGTATCATAAATTAACAATTTGTAAGTATAATTGTTGTTAATTTAATTTTATTACGTATATATCGATTATATATATTTATTTGGTGATGCGCATGTTCAGGTTATCGCAGACCACGTCCTGGTCACTGCAGGTCACAACCTGCAGTGGCCTGGGTCATTGCAAGTCACGTCCAGGTGATTGTAGGCCACGACGTGCAGTGACTTGGGTCATTGCAGGTCACGACGTGCAGTGGCTTGAGTCATTGCAGGCCACGACGTGCAGTGGCCTGGTCATTGCAGGCTACGTCCAGGTCACTGCAGGCCACGACGTGCAGTGGCCTGGGTCATTGCAGGCCACGTCCAGGTCATGTAATATATATTCAAAAAAAAAAAAAAAGTTTAGGCGTCGGTTCTAAAGATAAAACCGACGCCTAAAGCTGTTTTGGGCGTCGGTTCAAAAATTAAAACCGACGCCCAAAACCGACTTTGGGTGTCGGTTTTATCCAGAAACCGACGCCCAAAGTGTTTTTTTTTTTTCTTTTTTTTTTTTTTTTTTTGACTTTAGGCGTCGGTTTTAAACTAGAACCGACGCCCAAAGCTGACTTTGCGCGTCGGTTTACAACCGACGCCTAAAGTCGAGACTTTACGCGTCTGTGTCATATGCGTCGCCGCTACAACCGACGCGTATTCCGTTTTCCAACCGACGCGAATTCCTATTTCTGTACTGGTGACATCATATGACAATTCACATAATAACATCATATCTTGTCACATCAGATCATCAATAGTTTACTATCAACATAGTCTGTAATATCTAAGTATGGCCATACCCTAACAAATCAACCAAAAATGTACCCTCTGATTAATATCGGTAATCTAGTCATACATGTATAGACTGCCTCTCGGCTAGTCTCAAAGACCTCTGATAATCAATTCTAGAATACGGCCATGACCACCTCAATGAACTATATCATACACGGTCGACCGCCTCAGGGTAATATCATACCCGGTCAAGACCACTCAGGTGCATTATAGAACTAGGCCAAAGCCGCCTCAGTGAACTAGAATAAACATATAATCACGGGTACTTTTCTGGCCGATTTCAATTTCACATATCCATCTCACATTTCATTGATTTCCATCACAAGTCTTACATTTCTTTTAAGATATAATCATTTCACAATCTTTCCAATTTCAAACAAATATCATATTCTCATAATATTTCACAATAATCACGTATTTTGACAAATAAATCATGTAATCACGTTTAACGTAACTATATAAACGATTTACCAATATTTGAAAATAATTTAGATTTTTCCACTGACCGAGTTCTCGGCAATGAACTAGCTAGATTTGTAGGCTTTCCCCACTTTTACATCCACCACTTCAATTCTTCATGCCAAGTTAGGAATCTCTTATTTCTCCAAGAGATCATATTTACTCATAGGAGTGTTTCAAGCAATATTCCTTCCTTCCTTTCTTTTCTTTCTTCTTTTCTTCCTTCTTCTTTCCATTTTCTTTCTTCTATTCTCGGTTTTTAGCTTGTGTCTCGTTTCCAGCCTCTATTTGTATATATCAATTCACCAAGAAAATGACAAAGGCGTCCCTTATCCTTTAATTTATTGGATAAGTATAGTATAATTGCAATTCAAGGCTCCAAACTGCCATATAATATTAAACTAGTCCATAGCTTCCAATTATAGCAAACTAAATATTTAAATTTCTATCTCTATCATCTCAACCCTCAAACTTTTATAATTTCAACTTAAGTCCCAATAAAATCATTTGTTCAACTTAAGTCCTTATTCCATTGACCAACTGAATATTTGACTAAAGAATTTCAATGATTGTTTACTAGTGCAAAAAGAACTGGTTGTCACACGTTACCGAGGTAAGGTCTTCTTGGGGAGATCTGATCATCGAGGTAAACCTTTGACACTAGTCACATTTTCATACGAACTCCAAAGCATCTTTCTTCTTTGATGGCCAAAAATACCTCTATCATAAGATCTTGAAAGCAAGGGATTCACTTCTAGTATGATTTCAACATACACCCTTATGTATCTCTCTCATGGAATATAAGGCTTCCTCTTCATTCATACATCTGAGTAGTGGGAGGGAAAAACCTCATTTGTACAACACATCATCGATCAGAGTGTATCTGACGGATCTGATTTTTAGATTCCAAGCATCATCTTTACTCAGGGGCACCACTACCTCCTTCAAGTGCTAAAGGATTTCGTCCATCTAGCTCTTACTTTTGTCAATTCTCATAGTTGATATTTTCGCTTCTGCAAGGGTTGAATTTTTTACCTTCCCAATACGAACACTGTTCAGGGTGCCGGCTCCTTCAGTAGTGGTGAGTCTCGCGAGTGCATCAGCTTGACTGTTTTAAGTTCTTGGTATCTATTTCACATCTGCATATGTGAACTTCTCCAATTCTTCCTTGGCCACCCTGTGGTAAGATGCCATTTTCTCCTCTTTCGTGTTGTAAGTCCCTTGGATTTGGTTCACAACCAGTTGGGAGTTGCTATGCATGGTCACTCTTCTTATTCCCATATCCTTTGCCATCTTTAGATCTGTAATGAGTGCTTCGTATTGTGCCTCATTGTTAGTTACTGGGAACTTGAAGCGGAGGGACTGACAATACAGTGAATTTTCAGGACTAACAAGAACAATTTCAGCTCTTGCACAACTTTCAGTAGATGAACTGTCGATGTAGAGGTCCCAAAGTTCGTCCTGGTCAGGTTGGTCAATTTCCATGTGATGAAATTCTGCTATGAAGTCTACCATCGCTTGCCCTTTAATAGAAATCCTTGGTTTGTAAGTGATATCAAATTGTCCTAGCTCTACTGCCCACTTCATCAATCTTCCCAAGGTGTCAGGTTTCTGTAAGGTCTGGCGGAGTGGATAGTTGATTAGTACCTTTAGCGAGTGTTCAACGAAGTAAGGTCTCAATTTTATCGAACTCATGACTAATGCAAGTGCTAGCTTCTCCATTGGTGGATACCTAAGTTCTGCATTTTTTAGTGCCTGACTGACAAAGTATACTAGGTTTTGAATGTCGCTCTCTGTTCTGATCAAGACCGCACTGACTGACCTTTCTGACACCGCTAACTATAGTTCTAGAACTTCTCTTGGTACTGGTTTAGAGAGCAGGGGTGGAGAAGCGAGTTTCACTTGAAAATCCTTAAAGGCTATTTGGCATTGCTCCGTCCAATGGAAATTCTTTCCTATTTTTAGGGCTTCAAAGAAAGGTCTGCATTTGTTGGTTGATTTCAAGACAAATCTGTTAGGGGTTGCTACTCTTCCAGTTAGGCTCTCTATTTCTCTTATGCTGCCTGGGGGCGTCATGTCAATCAAGGCCTTAATCTTCTCTTAGTTTGCTTCAATTCCCCTCTGATGAAATATGTACTCTAAGAACTTGCCCGATCCAACACCAAAGGAACATTTCTGGGTATTCAATTCCGTCTTGTACTGTCTGAGGATGGCGAACATTTCAACCAAGTGTTGGATGTGATCCTGGACCTGACGCTCTTCACAAGCATGTCATCTGATTGTATCCCAAGTAGGCGTCCATGAAGTTCAACAATTCATGTCCTGCGGTTGCATTTACCATTTGATCTATGCACGGGAGTGGGAAGTTATCTTTGGGAAAGGCCTTGTTCAAGTCAGTGAAGTTTATACATAACCTCCAGGTTTTGTTTTTCTTACATAAAAGAACTGGATTGGAAACCCACTCTGGATATCTCATCTCACGTATGAATTCATTCCCCAACAGTTTTATGGTCTCATTTACGAGAGCTTCATACCTTTCTCCATTCAACAGGAGGTGCTTCTGCCTCTTCGACTTCCCTCTATGATCAATATGAGTTTGTGATAGGCCGAATGTGCAAGTATTCCCTCCATGTCAGCGTGAGTCCAAGCGAAAACATCTCTATCCTTCTTTAAGAAATCTATTAGTTCAGACCGATCTTTAGCTGTAACTTAGGTTTGTTTGGGTCTTAGTTTACCAACGTGAGATCTTCTACTGGTCTGTTCCTTGTTTTATTCTAGTCCAAGCGTGGGTTTAATGTTTAGATTTCCTCAATTGGATCTTTTGTCTTGACACCTTTTACTTGATGCACCCGGTTGAGGTAAAAACTAAAATTACATTCTCGGGCCATTCTATAGTCTCCCCTCACCATGCCTACTCTGTGAGAGGTTGGAAACTTCATCACATAATGGTATATTGAGGTGGTTGCCTTCAGTTCATGCATAATTGGCCTTCCAAGAATGGCGTTATGGTTGGATGGTATATCTTCCATGACAAAATTTGCTATTATCCACCCGGTGCATCGAGATCTCCAAGCTCTACCATCAATGCAATATGGGTGTGACATAGTCCCCAGTTAAGTCTTGTAATTTCGTGGAGTATGGGTGAAGATGTCGTTACTCCAGACCCATTTGGACGCAAGTCTTCCAATACAAGATATTTACAGCACTTCTGTTATCTACCAAAGTACGATGGATTTTCACCCCTGAGACAGGCATGGTTATGATCAGAGCATTTGCGTGGGGTTGGAGGATTCCTTCTGCGTCCTTCTCATCGAAGCCAAAATACTCACCTTCTTTCATAGGGTGTCAGAGCTCTTGCTGACAAGACCTGGTAACTATTTTGAGCCTCCCTGATGTACTGACGACTTTGTCTTTTGAATCCTTCCTAACTTTAACTTCCACTTACGAGCATACGAATTTCAACTGGAGGTATGCCTTCAATTTCTGCTTGGTTCTTCTTATCTTGATTGACCCTTGGTTCCCCTACATATTCTTTCAGATGAACTTAGTTAATTAGTTTTTCAAGTTCCATTTTCAAGTCTTTGCAATGGTTTATATCATGCCCAGCTAATCTGTGGTATCTGCAATACCTTGATTGATTGAGCTCGAATGAACCTGCCTCAATGGCCAGAGCCTTAGTAAAAGATTCTTATCTTTTATGTTCATCAATACAGTTTCAGGCCTGGCATTCACAAGATCAATCGGTGAGGGGGTAGCTTGATGAGGTCGGAAATGTTCAAGTCCACGAAAGTCACACCTCTTTTCTTAGTTCATCTTATCATTTTTCATGGGTTCCTTCTCTTTGCCTTTCGACCTTTCTTGGTCTTTGCCTATGAACAATGTTCATTCCCCATTTGTATTTGTTGACGATCATCAATTTCTAGATAAGTCTTGTAAAGAGATTTGTCATATCAAACATTAACGGTAGCTCATGTACCATACCACCATCCCTGATTTTTTTATAGTAGCAACAATTTCATCTTTGTCAATGGAATTAACCTTGCCTCCAACTTTGCTTTGTTTTCTATGCCGGCAATCTTTTGCAAAGTACCTGAATTTTTCTCATACAAAGCATTATCCCTTGGGCTTCTTTTTAAATTTGTTGTTGTTATCCTTAGTAAACATTCTCTTGTTTACTTTGGTCACTTTGTTGTTCTCCAAGGTATTGGCTTTAGAAGTGCCAACATGGGAATTTTCATTCCCATCTCTTATCCTAGACTCTTCCTCCATTCGGAGATATTTTTTAATTTGCTCCAATGAAGAGTCTTCAGAGTTATGAAGAATTCTCTTCTTATATCGTCTCCCAATAGAAGGCAATTTTGCAATAATTGCTCCTAAATGATTCCAGAAGTTCTATCTTCACCACTTTAAGTTTATTGACAATAACTTGTAATTCATGCACTTGAGGCAATAGGCGAACATTTTCCAAAAACCTGAAATTAGAAACTTAGTTGTACCTTCTTCTTCGGCCTTGTATTTGTTTTCAAGTTCATTACATATTTCTTTTGCAAAATTTGTGTTGGTGTATAAGTCATAGAGACAATCCGGTAGGCATTTAAAATGTGACCACGACATATAAGTTTATCTTTTTCTCGCTTCTTTCGATCAATCCTTGTTTGTTCCGTGTCTTTAACGGAAGGTTCCTATAGATCTTCCAAATTAGGATCAAGTATGTGGAATATTTTGTGCACTGTTAGTAAGAACTTTATTTTGTATTACCACCTTGTGAAGTTTGAACTATCAAAACGATCCAATCGAACGTATTCATGAGTTTGATCTTAGTCGTAGTTGTGTCTCCTTCGGTTGCCATAATAAACTTTAGCTTTTAGATTGTTGAGAAATTTCCTTCCTTGTAGTGATGATATCTGCTTTGTGAAGTAGGTACCAACTTAGACAATGATCACCAAGAAAATTTGTAGAAAACAATAAAATGAATAATGATTTGAATCGTAAAGTATTTTATCCAAAAAGCTAAATTTGCATCCTCTCGTAACGAGAATGCCAAAGGGCCAACTAACAAATTACTTTAACGGATTTCAAGTCTTGAACCAAGTTTCAAATAGTACAATTGAATACTTGGAAAGTAGGAACAAGAAGAGCAATATGAAGATGATTCCAAGTATTGCAGAACAAGAATTTTGGGGAATAATGGTAAAGATGTTAATCTTATGTTTAAAATCATGAATTCTATCCCTATTTATAGAATTCTATCACTCTTATTCGTGGTTCACACAACTCAATACAAAAGAGTGCAATTTGTTGATGAAAATGTGCATACATTTTTTTTGGAATTTTCTACCAACAGTCGAATTTTTTAACCATGCGATCACATGACTTTCATTTTCTAAAGCAAATTCCAAATCACTTATACCAAGCAATCTCTTGGTTCATATAGTAAATCCGGTCCGGTCCATCCGATTTGGTCTTACTGTCTATTTAGTCCGATTTTTACTTTTTTTTTTTTTTTTTTTTTTGGACAGGCTCTCACCTTTTTTTCACCCTATTTTTGCATTTTTACATCTTATACTTTGATTTACTCATCTCATATAATATTTGAACAACATTTTTATATCAGTGATTCAGGATGGGTCGTGACCCCAAGTTGCACCACGAATTGAAACTTCACTATTTTATACATGACTTTCATATATAGTTGATCGAGCCGGGCTCTGATTTATCAAACATGAGTGGTTTAATTTTTTAGTTTATTAAAATCTAAGGGCATTTAAATAAGTGTTGCCTCTAAGTTAAATTTTATTGAGTATATAATTTTTTTTTTTTACTTTGTTCAAGTCTTGGTGTGCTACTGCCATTAGATTGGTTAAAATCTCACTCTATGAAAGGGACCGATTAATTTATGTCACAAGTAGACGTTGTTAGCCCCGAAGTTTCAGAACGTACCAGAACAGGGACCATAGTACTAAAGTAGTTGAATTGGGGTAGCAATATCGAACTTATTTTTCTGTCTTGCCAGCTTATTCTCCAGTGTTTGTGGGCAACATATCCTTGAATCCCTGTTTAATAAACCCACAAGCCACAATCTAGTGTCCCAAGACGTGTCAAAGAAAAATTATTAAGACTCGGGTCTCATTTTAAAAAGGTTAACTTATTAATTTTGTATATTTATTCGATATGAAATTTATTCGTTAAAAAATAGATAAATTTAAGAAATTATTCAAACGTATTAGAGTAGGATTTTCATCGTTCACATGGAAGCACTCTGTTAGTTTCCAAAGACATTATTTAACTTGAGTAATTTTAGAGGGAGATATTTTTGGAGGACATTTTTAAGTAACATTATGACATGTCACACATTCATTGGATGGTGAAAATAATTACCCAACTTATTTTTACCACCCAATGAATGTGTAACATATCACAATGTCACTTAAAAATGTCTTTCAAGAATTATTGATTTAACTTAGTGAATAATATTATTTGACTTCCATATTTCAAAACCACACATTTTAGATATCCACAGTTTTATCAATTTTTTCAACTATACATTTTGCTAAATGTTTATCAAAATCAGATTTTTAGCTAGAAATAAACGAGGTTCATTTTTACCATGTATCTTGATTTTGAATGACACTTTAAACAAAGTTCAATATACTCAAGTCTCAACACCACAAATTTGATTTCATTTCATGTTGAGGGGGAAATTTTAATCACTTGCATTAAGATTCAACGACCACTTAGTTCATAATAATTAATCAAAGGCTAACCTGGAAAGTTTTAAAATGAGTAGACATGAAGTGAGGATGTTTTTCTGCTCACATATTATGTTAAAACATTTCATCTAAATGTTTAAACTTTCTAAAACTGAAAAACTAGGAATATTTATCGAGATTTTCTGTCCAACCATCTTAACTAGTGGCGGGGCCACATGTGTGGAGGTGGCTATCGCTACCTCAGAGGTTTTAAATTATTTTCAGCTAAAACTAATTTTTGTAATATATAAATAGTAGATTAATTATTCTAAAAATTACTATACTTTGGCTATGGTCATGGAGAGCTCACTTATAACTTTAAAAGTTTGCTAAAATAGGTGACTGAGTTTAATCGAAGTGGTCTCCATCCAGAGCTGTACCTGTGGCTTTGTAGACTTGAAACAAACAGTAGTTCTTTGAGATATAGGCCCTGGGCTAGACGAAAAAAAATTTTTAAGGAAAAAACTGAAAAAAAAGATTAAATTCATATTCACATAAAACAAACTATACAAATTCACCATAAAATTGCAAAAAAATAAAAAGTTCAAAAGTATTAACTAATATAAAACGACCAACAAAATATTATATTACATATACCTTAAAGTTTTATATTCAAACAAATCCCAATTTTATGGACCTGAGCTATATAAAAAAAAAAAAAAAGCCCCAAAAATAATATGGGCCCTGAAACCATGGTCTCACCTGCCTCTAGGCAGGTCCGGCCAAATCTCCATCCATCACTCATAAGGATTATTATCTTTGTTGGGGTAGGCAGAAATGTATAAGTGGCATATGAAATTTGAGAAGAATACATAAATAAACTGTTTTAAAAATATATTTTAAATTATATAATGTATTTAAAATATATATTTTAAATTTAAGAAGCTTAATATTTAATTTTATAAATAATATGTTTATTCATAAGATATATGTTAAATATATTTATTAAAAATCATAAATACAAAAATGATTAGGAAAAAATTATTTCCGGATTGTTTACGGACTGACGGCCTACGCCTACCAGAGTTTGTTCTCGGACGACCCAAACAAGTTTGAGCTGTTTGTCTGTGGAATAGCACATGAATGTCTCGTTTTCATTTTTGCTCAGTAGAATTATAGATCTGTTGAATAAATTAAAAAAATTATATATATATATATTTGCTTATCAAGTCAAAATAAGTAAAGTTAAATATCTATATATTTGTCTACATATCTCATTTAGATTGACGGAAATGAAATTAAAAATAACATAACAATTTAATGAGAACAAAACGAAATATGCATAAATATTCTTAGCGATATGAAGTGATAGATAAAACGGTATCTTTTAGTTGAGTGCTTGATATTTTCTTCAACTTTTTTAGATTTGAAGATCCCCATTTACAACTGAAAAAGTGGAGCGAGCTTTGAAAATGATGGAAGGTTTAAAGGCCCCAGGTCCCGATGGTTTTCATGTTGTGTTCTATCAGCGTCACTGGCCTATTCTAGGGAAATACATCACACAGATGTTCTATACAAACTGATCTCTAAAACTGTCGCCAAGAGACTCGAGTAAGTTCTGCCTACACTAATCTCAGAAACTCAAAATGCTTTTGTTCTAGGGAAGCTCATTACAAATAATGCTATCATTGCTTTGGAATGCATTCACTCAATGGAAAAAGATATTGGGGGATGACAGGGGGCCATGACCCTTAAACTTGACATGAGCAAGGCCTATGATAGAGTAAAGTGGAGTTTTATCATTGCAGTGATGGCAAAGATGGGGATCTCCCAAAAGTGGCAGGATCCGGGGGCCATGACCCTTAAACTTGACATGAGCAAGGCCTATGATAGAGTGGAGTGGAGTTTTATCATTGCAGTGATGGCAAAGATGGGGATCTCCCAAGAGTGGCAGGATCTAATATTCCAGTGCATGAGTTCAGTGAGGTTTGCCTTTCTAATTAATGGAAACGCTCAAGGCTAGGTTGCTCCTTCAAGAGGTTTAAGGAAAGACTGTCGGATCTCTCCTTATCTATTTGTCCTTTGCTCAGAGGCTCATTCTAGACTATTACAGGTGGCAAAACAAGAGGGGATCATTCAAGGATTGAAATGTTCCCGTGGTGTACCTCGCATCAGTCATCTATTCTTTGCAAATGACTCTTTAATCTTTCTTCGGGAGCGACCCTCCGAATGTGAGGCCTTCCTTCAACGTGACAAGAAGTCAAGCAGGTTCGGAGAACGTTAGATCAAACATTGCTTGTACGAAGAAGGTTCGAGGCTAAACCAAGTGAGCAAGCCAAGAACATCTTTATGATTCGGGACGAATCATCTTAAAGGAAGAGGGGATGATGTGATCCGGAAAAGAAGCTAAGAACAATGTTATGATTCGGGACAAATCATCTTAAAGGAAGAGGGGATGATGTGATCCGAAAAAGGCGTCAAAAATAAGAAATCAAGATACGGGTAATTCAACAATATTCTACATGGGAAAATGAACAAGTTTCATGTTGGGCTCGAGTCGAGATTCAAATCAGATCAATTAATGTCAAAGGATTTGAAAAATTGGGCAGAAGCATTCTTACGTCCGTAACACCCTTTTTACGGCCGTAAAATCATCATGGCGAAATTGGGCAGAAGGCCATTACGGCCGTAACATGTGATCTCACGGCTGTAAACTAAAGTGGAATTATTCACGGTCGTAATCAAAATTCTCACGGCCGTAACCAAAGTCTTGTAAGTTTTATTTTTGTTCAGAAGGTCATTTACGGCCGTAAAAGAACTTGTCACGGCCGTAACATATGTTTTGAATTTTAGACCGTAAGTCACTTACAGCCATAAACTTAAAAGTTACGGCCGTAACTTAGGCGCCGTAGTTTTGAATTGATTAGGCGGTTAGGGTTTTGTTTAGTTCTAATTTATTTTGGTTATTTTAGTTATTTTAGCTATTTTAGCATAATTAGAATTATATTCAGAGCCAGTTAGCGACTAGGGTTTATTTTGCCTATTTATATGTTTTTCCATTCAATGTAAAAACAGAAGACTTTTTATGAATAAAATTATTGAGTGCTTTTATTCTCTCTAAAGGTGAGGATTTTCCCTTTAAACAACGAACTTATCAAGATTCAAATCTTGTGGCGTTCAAACAATTGAACTTATCAAGGATCTGGACATTCCTTGTGGCGTTCCCCATTTGTGGTTCTTATCTTCGCATCGTAACGGGTCTCGGGTTTAATATACCCCTGGTTCTTACTTCGTGAGATTGGGGTTGCATTGTTATCGTCCGTTCCAACCTGAATTCAGAACGTTCCGCTAGCTACGACGCGGAGCCCCTCCCGGGTTCTCATCATATGGTATCAGAGCTGGACTCTGGATTTAGGTTTTGTTTTTCTATTTTATCCAGTTTGATTTTGTGTTTTTATCATAGAGTCTACACAAAATCATCCATATCTTGTTCTTCGTCTTAGTAAAACTTTTTCGTTATTTGATCTATACAAAAATCCATCAAAAATTCAATATTGTTTATTTTATTCCATTCTTATCCAAATCCCGTCCCTTTTTTTTGTTGCGTTCGTGTCAAATTTTTGGATTTTATTAAAAAATACATATGTATGTATACATATATATATATATATATATATTTTTTATTAATTCCAAAAATTCATCATAATTAAAAAAAAAAAAAAAAAAGTCACTCCGAAATTCAAAAACCGCTTTCTTGAATTTCCTTAAATTCTCTATAATTCCTTACCTTCCAAGTCAAATTAAAATTCTTGATATTCTTTCCTTTCTAGTCAAAAAATCAAGAACCACTTTGATGTGATCCGAAGTAGGAGACCAAAGGAGAAGTCGACCTATCGGCAATGCGACAGTGATCTACGCGGGAAACGGCACAAGTTTCATGTTGGAAGCGAGCCGAGGAGACAAAGGGATCGAGCCGAATCAAAAGGGTTAAGGTTTGGTGACCAAGAGCACTTTCACGGCCGTAAAACCAGTGTTCACGGCCGTAACAGCTACATTCACGGCCGTAACTTTGCTATCGCACGGCCGTAACAACCAATTCACGGCCGTAATGGATTATGCATGTTTTATTCAGAAGGTGACTTACGGCCGTAAGCACCAATGTCACGGCCGTAAGTCATAAAAATAGTTTTAGACCCGAGGGTCAATTACGGCCGTAAACAAATATGTTACGGCCGTAAAAATGCCGCGTTATTTTGCGGCTAGGTTTAATTTTGACGCGTTTTTTGGACTATTTTACCTTGTCTTGGTCATTGTAAAGAACAACTTTGATATTATTGAATGAATGTGAGATTTTCTCTCTCGAAAAGGAGGATTCCTTTTTTCTTGTTCTTGAAGAACGATTTATAGAACTTATCAAATATTCTTTCCTGAATGTTTGTTGCGTTCCAATCAGGAACTTATCAAGGAGTTTGGCATCCCTTGTGGCATTTCGAAAACCTCGGTTCTTCAATCCGCATCGTCAATTTATTGCATTGTGATTGTTGGGTCCAGGTCCTATCGTCAATCTTATTTTAATTTCCGTCTAATTATTCGTGTTCTTGTTAATTTCGAGTCAGATCTGATTTAGATCTTTCCTAGGGTTTTAGATTTCGTTATTCCGCGTTGTTCGACGAGATTCCCCGACCGGGATCGCGTCATCTGGCATCAGAGCTTGGATCTATTTCAGATTCTTGCGTTTCTTGAAATTTTTCTTGATTTTCTTGTTCTTCACGTTCTTCGTGTCAGTCATAATTTTTCTCAGTTTGATCCATAAGAGTCAGTCCCAAAAATTCAAAAGTGTTTTTCTTCTTCGTTTTTCGTCCAAATTCAGTTCCGTTTTTTCTGCCATACTCGTAGTCAAATTCTCTGGCAGATTATAAAAAAAATCCGAAAATTCCAAATATTTCCTAAATATTCCGAATTTGTTTCTGTAAGGACTAATAATGTCTAGCAGACGGGATTCATCATCTTCATCAGTTGGGGACAACCAGGGAATTTACAGAAGGGAACCAGCAGCTTCATCAACGAGCCACAACAAACGATCGGAAGGTATGAATAGAGTGAATAACAATGATGTAGGTGTTATGGAGACGATACATGAGCAATTTGAGAAGTTGATGACTAGGATTGATAGGCAGGAGGAAACTATTAACAAGTTGCATAGGGAACAAACTCATGCGGGTCCTAGAGTTAGGAGGGAAGACCGGAGGGATCATAGGGGGAGACATAATCAAAGGGTTGGATATGGGGTTGATGATGAAGAGTGTGCGAGTGAAGGAAGTAGTATCCAATCATCTTTGGATAGTGTAAGGAGGAGAAGGGGTAGAGGAGATAGGAATGAAAGGACAAATAATAGAAGAGATCGTGGTGATCGGGATGAGATAGATGATAATCTAGGTAAAATAAAAATATTTATTCCACCTTTTCATGGGAGGAGTGATCCGGAGGCTTACCTAGATTGGGAGAAGAAGGTAGAATTGATGTTTGATTGCCACAATTATTCTGAAGGAAAGAAGGTGAAACTAGCGGTTGTTGAGTTCACCGATTATGCCATTAATTGGTGGGATCAGTTGGTAAAAGATCGAAGGAGGAATGGTGAAGGGCCAGTGGATACATGGCGTGAGATGAAAACCATCATGAGGAAGAGGTTTGTCCCAAGCCATTATCATAGGGATATTTATCAAAGGTTGCAGGGGCTCACGCAGGGTTCTAGGAGTGTAGAGGAATATCATAGAGACATGGAGGTAGCCATGATTAGGGCCAACGTGGTGGAGGATCGGGAACCTACAATGGCTAGATTTTTGAGTGGGCTGAACAGAGATATTGCAAACATCGTTGAGTTACAACATTATGTGGAACTGGAAGACATGGTGCACATGGCAATGAAGGTAGAAAGGCAATTGAGGCGAAAGGGGACATCTAAACAATCACCGGGAACTTATCCTACATCACAACCGAGGAAGGATCAAAATGATGAGCACGTCCCGAAAGGAAAGGAGGAACTTACAACTAAAGGTAAAAATATTTCTGATTCTCAACCTACTAGGGATAGAAATATTAAGTGCTTTAAGTGTTTGGGGATGGGCCATATAGCGTCACAGTGTCCAAATAAGAAAGTAATGCTTTTGCGTGATAATGGTGAAATTAGTTCTGAGGACGAATTTAAGGGAATGCTTAAGTTAGTAGTTATTGGGGCTAGTAGTAGCGATGAAGAGGGGTTAACTTATGCGGTGAAAGGGTCCCTTGTGAATAGACGTGTCCTAAATTCTTGAACTAAGATGGTTGAAATTGATGAACAGCGGGATAATCTTTTCCACACTAGGTGTTTGGTGGGGAAAAAGGTTTGTGGGATGGTAATTGATGGCGGAAGTTGTACTAATGTGGTTAGTACATTATTGGTAGAGAAGTTAGGATTGCCTAAGGTGAAACACCCCAACCCCTATAAATTACAATAGTTAACCGAGTCGGGAGAACTTAAGGTGAACAAGCAGGTTAATATTAAATTCACCATTGGGGGTTATAGAGATGAGGTTGTGTGTGATGTGGTCCCTATGAATGTTGGGCATATTTTATTGGGAAGACCATGGCAACATGATAGGAGAGTTGTGCATGATGGCTTCAAAAACCGATATTCTTTCGTGAAGGGTGGAAAAATGATCACTCTTGCTCCGCTAACGCCTAAAGAGGTCCATGAGGATCAATTGAAAATAAATAGGGAGTTTGAGGGAAAAAATAAGAGTGTTGAGGCCACGACCTCAGAAAAAGGAGAGGGTGTGAAAATTGAAAACAAGAGAGTTGAGGCCACGACCTCAGAAAAAGGTGAGCTTGAGAGTACAAAGAAAAAGAAAAGAGAGTCCACCACAAAAATGAGCTTATTTGCATTTGCTAACACATCCCTCCCTAGTTTGGCTAATTCTGTTTTGCAGGTACTACAATCAAATTACAAAACTAAGGCCAAAGGGAAAATTAGTTGCCGGACAGAAAAACCCCATGGTATGATGCATAGAACAAAACAGGAACAGGTCTCTCGAACCAACGAAAGCAAGAGATACATAAAGGAGAGGCCATATACGGATTCGAGGTCGAATCTTTTCCAAGAAAGGGGGGATGATGTGATCCGAAGTAGGAGACCAAAGGAGAAGTCGACCTATCGGCAATGCGACAGTGATCTACGCGGGAAACGGCACAAGTTTCATGTTGGAAGCGAGCCGAGGAGACAAAGGGATCAAGCCGAATCAAAAGGGTTAAGGTTTGGTGACCAAGAGCACTTTCACGGTCGTAAAACCAGTGTTCACGGGCGTAACAGCTACATTCATGGCCGTAACTTTGCTATCACACGGCCGTAACAACCAATTCACGGCCGTAATGGATTATGCATGTTTTATTCAGAAGGTGACTTACGGCCGTAAGCACCAATGTCACGGCCGTAAGTCATAAAAATAGTTTTAGACCCGAGGGTCAATTACGGCCGTAAAAATGCCGCGTTATTTTGCGGCTAGGTTTAATTTTGACGCGTTTTTTGGACTATTTTACCTTGTCTTGGTCATTGTAAAGAACAACTTTGATATTATTGAATGAATGTGAGATTTTCTCTCTCGAAAAGGAGGATTCCTTTTTTCTTGTTCTTGAAGAACGATTTATAGAACTTATCAAATATTCTTTCCTGAATGTTTGTGGCGTTCCAATCAGGAACTTATCAAGGAGTTTGGCATCCCTTGTGGCGTTTCGAAAACCTCGGTTCTTCAATCCGCATCGTCAATTTATTGCGTCGTGATTGTTGGGTCCAGGTCCTATCGTCAATCTTATTTTAATTTCCGTCTATTTATTCGTGTTCTTGTTAATTTCGAGTCAGATCTGATTTAGATCTTTCCTGGGATTTTAGATTTCGTTATTCCGCGTTGTTCGACGAGATTCCCCGACCGGGATCGCGTCACACTTTCTTGAATTTCCTTAATTTTTGATATTCCCTGCCTTCCAAGTCAAAATTAAAATTCATTATTACTCCTTGTGTCAAACTATTATTCCATTCCATTCCACAATGTCCAAATTTCACGAAAATTCATCATCTAGGAAAGATAACCATCAATCTTCTCTGTTTTTCATGATGGAGAAACGGTTTGAGGAGTTAGCTGCAAAATTGGAAGCGAAATTTGATGCAAGATTAGATACGAAGTTTGGGAAGGTTAAGAACTCGGTACATATGCATAGAGCAGAACTTGCTCAACGACGTGAAAGGGAATATAGGCGTATCCATAAACCTAGGGTTGGGATTGGAGTTGATTGGGATGAAGAGATTAATGCGAGGGCGCTTTTGAAGAGTCGAACAGAAATTTATGAGGAAACGATGATGTATGAACGGAAGGCTAGAAAAGAAGCTAAGTTAAGAAAGAGGGAGAGTGAAAGGGAGGCTGAAGCTAAATTACAACAAGGTGAAAGTGAGATTGGAGGGGATTTAAAATTGGAGTGTCAGGATATGAATGTTGAAAAGAATGAGGGAGGCTTGAGGAACGAGTTAGAAGAGGAGGTGCCTAATCATGTAGATAAAATTATTTATGAGGTGGTGCATGAGCAAAAGCATGAGAAATTAGGAGAGGTGATTGAGCCCAGAAATTTATAAGTGGAGGTTGAGTGTGCGAAAAAAGAAATTGAAGTAGTTGATTAAACTCCAAGTCTTGAAGTAGAGAATAAAATTGTGGAAGAGGAGATTGAAAATAACATTGTTGACAATGATAGGAATGAATTGGAAGTTGGGGTAGAAGTTCAACATTTGAATGTTGAAATTGTCAATAAAAATATTGAAGAGGTGGTTGAATGTGAAAAATTAGAAGAAGTGGTTGAGATAAAAGAAGAGAATGAGCAAGAAAGTATATTGACTTTTGGAGACGACGAGAAGTGGGAAAAAAAGTTGTGGAGGTTTTGTATCATGAGTACAAGGATCCATACCTTGTGCATGGAGACGCTAATATTTCCCTCCCCATTTTTTTTAAATCTTTCTTCCAGGTTTATTGTGCGTGGAAGTTTGATTTATATCAACCTTGGTCAATTCCCCTCGTATTGCAATATCTTCTTGTCTACAAATTGGAGGATCATCATTTATTGAATGCATGTCAGGGAGTCGACAATTTTCCGTTTGATCCAGGAGCTACACTTTGATTTTTTCAAGAACAACACCATGATTCGGGACGAATCATCCTAAAGAAGGAGGGAATGGTATGAATCAGGGTGGGCTTGACGGGAAAATCTATGATTCAGGCCAAAACAAGAAGTCAAGCAGGTTCGGAGAACGTTAGATCAAACATTGCTTGTACGAAGAAGGTTCGAGGCTAAACCAAGTGAGCAAGCCAAGAACATCTTTATGATTCAGGACGAATCATCTTAAAGGAAGAGGGGATGATGTGATCCGGAAAAGAAGCTAAGAACAATGTTATGATTCGGGACGAATCATCTTAAAGGAAAATGGGATGATGTTATCCGGAAAAGGCGTCAAAAATAAGAAATCAAGAAACGGGCAATTCAACAATATTCTACATGGGAAAATGAACAAGTTTCATGTTGGGCTAGAGTCGAGATTCAAATCAGATCAATTAATGTCAAAGGATCTGAAAAATTGGTCAGAAGCATTCTTACGACCGTAACACCCTTTTTACGGCCGTAAAATCATCATGGCGAAATTGGGCAGAAGGCCATTACGGCCGTAACATGTGATCTCACGGCCGTAAACTGAAGTGGAATTATTCACGGTCGTAATCAAAATTCTCACGACCGTAACCAAAGTCTTGTAAGTTTTATTTTTGTTCAGAAGGTCATTTACGGCCGTAAAAGAACTTGTCACGGCTGTAACATATGTTTTGAATTTTAGACCGTAAGTCACTTACGGCCGTGGCCGTAAACTTAAAAGTTATGGCCGTAACTTAGGCGCCATAGTTTTGAATTAATTAGGCGGTTAGGGTTTTGTTTAGTTCTAGTTTATTTTGGTTATTTTAGTTATTTTAGCTATTTTAGCATAATTAGAATTCTATTCAGAGTCAGTTATCGACTAGGGTTTATTTTGCCTATTTATATGCTTTTCCATTCAATGTAAAAACAGAAGACTTTTGATGAATAAAATTATTGAGTGCTTTTACTCTCTCTAAAGGTGAGGATTTTCCCTGTAAACAACGAACTTATCAAGATTCAAATCTTGTGGAATTCAAACAATTGAACTTATCAAGGATCTGGACATTCCTTGTGGCGTTCCCCCTTTGTGGTTCTTATCTCCGCATCATAACGGGTCTTGAGTTTAATATACCCCTGGTTCTTGCTTCGTGAGGTTGGGGTTGGATTGTTATCGTCCGTTCCAACCTGGATTCGGAACTTTCCAAGCGTTATTCCGCAAGTTACGACGCGGACCCCCTCCCGGGTTCGCATCAAGAGGGCATCTGGACAATAGGTCAATTTTGATAAAACTTCAGTTTTCTTCAGTTCATCTACTCCTCAGCATGTTAGAGAAGAGCGGAAAAATCTTATTGGTGTGGTTAATGAGGGTCTCCAATCTACTTACCTAGGATTCCTATTAAGGTGGAGAGGAATCAAGGTCAGACTTTTGCACTCGTTAAAGAGTGATTGTGGAGAAGGGTTCAAGGGTGGAAGCGGGGGCTTTTTTCTGCTAGCAATCAAGAGCTACTAATCAAAGTAGTTTTGCAGGAAATCCCTACTTATCTTATGAGTCTTTTCAAATTGCCAACCTCTATTATTTAGGATATTGGATCCATTATTTGTAAATTTTAGTGGGGTGAAGGGCGAAAGAACAGGAAAATTTCTTGGGTCAGTTGAAGAAGAATATGTAAGTCTAAAGCAGACGGTGATATGAGGTTTCATGATTTTGAAGCGTTTAATAAAGCTTTGGTCGCGAAGAAAGCTTGGCGATTATTCCAGTCACCAAGTTCCCTTGTGGTAAGGCTTTTACAATAGAAATATTTTTGCAATTCCACTTTCTTGAAAGCAACAATGGGTTATGGGACCTCAACTATATGGAGAAGTATTTTGTGGGGACGGGAGCTACTACTGATAGGTATTCGATTGAGAATGGGGAATGGAAAATCTATTCGGGTTTACAAATATCCATGGCTGCCTCGACCACCATCGTTTTAGACTATACACTTCCCTAAACCCAGCTATTAATACAGTGGATCAACTTCTCAAATTGACTTAACTTGGAATTCCGATCTTATTCATAACCTTTTTTGGCCCATCAATCAGAAAAAAATTTATCCATTCCTTCAGGGGCTCTGGCCGTGAGGACAAGTGTATCTGGCACTTTACAACTAATGGCTTATACTCAGTCTATAGTGGTTACAAGCTATTGTGCAATCATGTTTTTCTTGAAGAGGGACAATTCGATAAAGCAAGTTGGTGGAGTTTTATTTGGAATATTAATACCCTTCCCAAGGTACTCATTTTTTGTGGAAGTATTCACTTTATTTTGCAACACAAAATATACCCGCAAATATACAGATCATGAAAAGTAATAAAGTTGATCAAACAGTCCGGATTATCGTTCTCACGAGGACTGTTATTAAGTACCTAAATGTTTTAGTTATAGACTCTATTTGAACAAACGAATGTGTTTTGATGATTTAAACTAAAACTAAGAAAAATAACTAAAGAATTAAAATTGCAATTTTTTTTTTTTTAAAAAAAATGATTGTAAGGTGGTTGGGATTCACGATTTCACCTAATCAATTAAATTAACTCAAATTCTTGTTTTATTTCCTAAATATACATTCGGTCGAATTCACTAATCTATATTAAGATTCCTCTCTCGAGTTTACATCAATTCTACCTAAATAAGCTAACCATGTATCTCTACAAAGGGTTCGAATATTCTTTATCTATCTCTTGTCCAATTACCGGAATTATTACCTTAATCTGATTTATTTACTCACCTCTTGGATTATGCAAATAACTCATTAAATCATGAAACAGTGGATAATTAACTCATGCATTAAATACAATAATAAATCAATACATGCAACGAATCATTAAAACAACGAAATTTGGAACCAAAATAATCAACTATGCTACACCGTTTATCCCAACATAGAAATTTAGCTACACGTTATGATTAAATAACAAAAATAATAAATATAAGTGTTCATTGAAATAACAAAGAAGAATGGAAATATTGCACCAAGTATCAATTCTTCAAGTAATCCCCATGTCTTGCCCCTTTACTATGCTTCAATCTCCCAAGAATTCCACGTGAAAAGCTCAATTGTATGATATTCTTAGGTGAGGAACTGGTCTCTTTTTGGTGCCTCACAAGTTGTATATTTAGGTATTGGGAAGACCTAAGTGAAAAGACGAGAAAAAGCTGTTGAATCCACCTGCAAAAAGCCCAAGATCTGCCAGTCGGAACCGTGTACGATAGTGCGGTTCAACCCCTCGCGATCACGTGGTAATGCCTAAAACTTTCGGGTGGATTTTGAAGTGCAATGCAATTTCGATCTTTTCTCAGTTGTGTATTTTGGTTCATGTCTTTTAATTGCAGCTTTAGTCCTCCACTTTTTATTGAAGCAATTTAGTCCTCATACTTTGGAATCTTCTCGATTTGCTCGTTTCAGCTCTCAACTCCTTCAATTGGGTCCTTCGAATTATGACTTATTCACTTTGGCACAATGCAAGTTTCCCAATTGACATAACTAACTCGTCAATTGCTCAATTTAGCTCCAAAAGTTATCCAATTGTGCATTATTTCCATCAATTTCTTCATTCTTCATCTTTTTAAAATAATTTCTGAAATGTAAACAATTAAACACAATTAAATAGAATTTATTCTAAAATGAAAATAAAATATTCTAATTTTGACATATAAATAAGTGTGTAAAATGCACTTATCATACCCCAAACTAGAATTATTGTTCTTCCTCAAACAATCTAAAACTAAGCTAATGAATCAATATACCAAAGTAACAAATCTTTTTGTCATGTCAACATGTTTATCATATGCATCAATAAATATGCATGCACAACAAGTCAAAAGTAAGCAATCTCCAATATCATATCTTTTATCTCCAAAATTTCAATCAACAAAGCTTATACCAAACACTTTTTTTTTATAGACGACTTTTTCTGTAATACTACTTTTTTATTTTACGTGCACTCTTGAGTTTCTCATAATTCTTTTATTAATGTCATTTTGAATTATTTAATTGTAATTAGTACTGTCAACAATTTGAATTATTTTGCAATGGAAGGACTTTGACACTGTAACTGTTGAGTCCGGCCCCAAAGAAAGGTACTGTGATCCACCAGCGGAGGCCCAATAGTGGCCCAATGGACCTTGACCCACAGCTAAGGCCTAGAATATCACCTTGGGATGAATGCCGAGGTGGTATGTCAAGCAAACCTTTTTAGCCGACCTGGTTAACGCCCAGCCGATGTGCTTTATACTCAGCCGGGGCGCTGTATGGCGTTGACCAGAAGAAAGAGATGGAGTCAGTGATGGGACACTACCTTTATCCAGATGTGACAGGCGCCCATCCCCTACAAAATGTAGCAATGATTACGGTTGAAAAGCAAGATTGTCACATCCATAAGCTAGGGTGATGACAAGTGTAAAGTATGCCACGTGTCGCAATCCGAGACAAGAAGTTTCACTATAAATGAAGCACAATTGTCTCCAAGTAGGGAGTTAGTTAGCAATTTCTCACTCTTAACTCTATACTTATCTCACTCCCTTTTCTCTCTTCTACACATTTATATTTCCCACACCCAATAAACATTTGCCCAAAATGAGTACTGACTTAGGCATCGGAGTGCAAACGGGAACCACCTCGGCCCCCTTTGCATACTGATTGTTTGTCACAGTGCGCAGGAGATCCACGTGTTCAAGAGGGAGGAGCTGAGACGTGTTGGTCCAAGGTCCATCCGGATTTTGTGGTCAACATTCTGGCGCCGTCTGTGGGAAACCATACTGCTAACCACGAAAACACATGGTATAAAGCCACACATAGAAAGATTGGCCTTGAAAAAGGTAGGAGCTTTGAAAGATAAGCTGGTTGGCCTTGAAAAAGGTAGGAGCTTTGAAAGATAAGCTGGTTGGCCTTGAAAAAGGTAGGAGCTTTGAAAGATAAGCTGGTTGGCCTTGAAAAAGGTAGGAGCTTTGAGAGATAAGCTGGATAACCTTGAAAAATGTAAAAAACTTTGAAACATAAGTCTAAACATCCTTGGAAAAGGTAAAAAACTATGAAACATAAGTCTAAACTGTAACGCCCCGAGTTCCGAGGAGCGCGGGAACGTCACTTTTCTAAATTCTTGAATAAACTTTGTTGCGGAAAATGACTAAATATTAAATATCGCATTTTTTGAATAAAAGTTTAGCGATAAATCAGATGGAATAAGTTAATCCGTACAAATTTATAAAAATGACAATTCTTGATAAAATGAAATAATTATTTCAAAGTTCACGACTTTAAAAAAATATCAATTTGTAATTTGCCGTCATTGCCCATCACTCGCCACCTTCTCCGAAATCTGCAAAAATTGTTAAAAAAAAAAACGGGTTGAGCATTCAAAATGAAATACTCAGTAGACTCATCGCCAATAATTAATCTACAAGATAATTGGACAAGTAATTATGCAAATCATGTAGTGACATTCTTTTCTTAGTCATAGGCATCACATAGTGAATGCAAATGAACACATTCTTTTCTTTTCTTGGCTAGCAGATAAGTTATGACATGCATAACATATATTCCCAAATTTATCTCAAAAGAGATATTCTTTTCTTGTCTTATCTCATACGAGATATTCTTTTCTTTTCTCATGCAATTAAGCATAAAATCACACAAATCCACATAACACATGCAATTATAATATAAATCAATTAGTGGGGGCGAGTCTACCTTAAATCCGACGAGTGCAAAGTTGAGCGGGAAACGACTTAAATCCTTTAAATCTTCGTACGCCTCGTCTAGCCAATAAGTTACATTAGTTTTTTGAAATTTATAGTTTAAAAATGATAATTTACAATTTGGGGACTGAAATTGATGTTTTGAAAGTTGAGGGACTGAAATGAATATTTTTGAAAGTTGAGGGACTAAAATGAATACTTTGAAAGTTGAGGGACTAAAATGAATATTTTTTGAAAGTTCGAGGACTAAAATGTAAATTTTCAAAAGTTGAGTTGAAACTCAAAACGAATATTAAACTATAGGGCTGAAATAATAGATTCTTTTTTTAAAAATGAGGGGACTGTTTAAAACTATTTAAAAAAAAAAATAAAAGACTGAAATGATTAGTTCTACAACTATAAGGACTGAAATGAATATGTTCTCAAAAATTTGGGTTCAAAGAATAAATATAAAACCATATTTTCCTCCCTCTCTCTATTTTCGTCAATCAGAGCATTAGAGAGAGAGAGAGAGACCAAGGGCGGAGACAGAGAGGCTGGCGACGGGAGGGGCAAACTGCTCCGATATTAGCCGCTGCAGACGCCCACTCCGGCGGTTGGCGCCGCCATCACGTGGCGGCAACGGTGAATGGAGGTGGAGGTTGCTTGGGCGAATTTAGGTATGGAAAAATCTGAGACAACCGAGGCTCCGGTCAAAGCTTAGGGTGAATATTTCCGGTGATAAATCCGGCAACAAGGGGCGGTGGTCGAAGGTAAGTGGTTGGGTAATTTATTACTTGGTTCGATTCTTGATTTCTCTTGGTGATTTTCTGGGCTTATTTTTTTTTTTGGGTTTCTTGATTTATTGGTTGGAGACTGACTTGGGATGGAGCAGTGTGGTGGTATTGTGGCGGTGTTGATGGTGGAGTTGGTGAAGCAGGGACGGTTGGGGGTGTGGTGACTTGGCAGTGGTGGTTTGGTGGTGACTGTTGGCCCAGCTGTGAGTTGTAGGTGGCGGCTGCAGTGGTAGTGACGGTGTTGGAAGGTTATGGGAGTGGCGGTGTTATGGCGGTTTGGAGTTGAGGGGGTGGTGAGCGGCTGGACTGTGGATGGGGCGTTGTGAGATTGTGGTTTGGTGAAGGGGCTGTGGTGGTGGTGTTTTCAACAGTGAAGGCAGCGATGGTGATGTTGGCCGGAGATGATCAAAGTTGAGCAATGGAGGTGGTGGGCTGTGGTGTAGTCTGGCTTGCAGATTGGCTTGTAATTGTGTTTGTGTCCAGAAAATGGAGTGTGGAAGCAGTGTTACCGGAATATTGCTTGGCTGCGTTCTTGGCTTATGAGGATGGGAGAGTGATTGAACATTATATAATAGGGCACAAATTTCTAGGTTTAAATGGGTTTGGGCTGCAAGAATTTTCTAATTGGGCTGAAATAATTAAAAATATGGAAATCATAATTTTGGACACAAATAATAAAAATTGAACTTAAATAAATTTGACTCAAAATTATAACAATTTTGATTTAAAACTGATAAGGAATTTGATACTTTAAAATATTTGAATTGGACTCAATTGAATAGATTTAAATTTATTTTTTTACAATGGCTAGACGAACACGCTTCACATTTAAAAGTAAAAAAAATTCGGGGTTAAATCTTAGCGACACGTTTTTTCGAGAAACACGATTTTTACATTATTTAAAATTTCTCGGTCGCTACAACCTTACCCCCTTAAAATAATTTCGTCCTCGAAATTTAAATTTACTTGATCTAGAATATCTGGATACTTAGCTAGAATCTCATCCTCTCTTTCCCACGTAGCTTCGTCGCTACCATGTCTACCCCACTGGACTTTGACTAACGAAATCTCTTTGTTTCTCAAGACATGGATTTTTCTTTCTACTATGCACATGGGTGCCTCTTCATAAGACAAATCTTTCTGAACTGCAATAGACTGATAATTCTCCACATGATTAGGATCATGAACATACTTTCTCAGTAGAGAAACATGAAAACATTGTGAACAGCTGTAAGTTCTGTGGCAAGGCCAAACGATAAGCCACATTATCCACTTCTCTAGTATTTCAAATGGTCCGATGAAACAAGACATTAATTTCCCTTTTTTTTTCCGAAACGAAAAGTACCCTTCATAGGAGCTACTTTCAAGAACACTTTCTCTCTAATCTCAAACATTAAGCCTCTTCTTTGATCGGCATAGCTTTTTTGTTTGTCTTGGGCAGCTTTAATCCGTAATCTGATCTTCTCGATAGCCTACATTGTTTTTTTTCAATTAATTCTAAACTCAATAATTTCCTCTCGCCAACTTCATCCCAATAGATTGACGATCGACATCTTCACCCATACTGTGCTTCATATGGTGACATATCAATGTTGGCCCAGAAACCGTTTGTGGTAGGCAAACTCTACTAATGGACAATGTGTCTCTCAATTACCATTTGGGTCTAGAACACATGCCCTAAGCATATCTTTCAATGTCTGAATTTGGAGATGGTAGGCAGTACTAAAATTTTATTTAGTACCCATTGCCACGTGTATACTCTTCCAAAATCTCGAAGAAATTCTCGAATCTCTATCAGGAAAAGGAACACTAGTAATCCACGAAATCGAACAACTTCTCCAATATATATCTGTACCTCATACAAAGCTATCAAAAAGGCGCTTGATAGCTATTGTGTAGAACTCAATCAATCATCCGACATTATCCAACTTATAAACTCATTCATTGATCTTCTATTTCCAACCTTTCAAGGATCTATACTGATATCGAATCCACGATATAACTATCAATCATTCCAATGCTTAAACTAAAAGTCAAGAATATTGATCAAGAATAAAATCTTATGATCCAAAATATAGAAACGCGGTATCAATTCCAAAACATTGAGTACAAAATCAAACTTGGCAGAATCTTTCTGAAAAGATTTACCAACGTAATCATTTATAAGCTCGACTGAAACTTCCTTTTCAAAATTGGAGAAATTCAAATTTAAATCCTTTAATTCATACTTTTAAAACAATGCATCAAGTACTTGGTGTCACACACTCATTCTAGCTGAGGGCTAAGATACTAACTTAAAGCATCATACGGATCAGATATGTTATTCTCAAACTTAAGAAACTTCACTAATTTCCCAATCTGAAGTTCAAGATTCAACTTTCCCTGTTCTCCCAAAACTTCAATTCATGTCACACTTATGAACAATACTCTGATTAAGTCTATCACCATTGAATAGGACTTCTGTGAATCATATAGGATTTCTCATCAAGTTTGCTTAACCTAAAGATACAAATCTCAATATAAGTAAAAGTCACACAACTGACATTCTTAGGTTTTCCATTATCGTAGCAAATACTTTGCTCACATCCGAAGTACAACCGACAATAAGAAATCAAAACTACATCACCACAACTTTTAAATAAACCCATATATTATGACTCAAAACAAAATTTCCCAATCTATGTAATATTTTTCACCATAATGCAATAAACCATCAAAATGAGATCAATTGACTCAATATATTCACACAATTCTTCATGGGATAACCATAACATCCCTTAACTATCTAGTCATCATATCTTGTAGTAATCATGTAACCTGTCACTTATCATCGTATCATATGACCTCAAATATTCATATCAATCTCTCTAAGATTTCAATATAATAACCATCATACCTATCACGTGAACCTTATACGTCAATCTGCTCACTAAGATTATATATCAATCTCTCAGACTAATAAATCTTGGATTATACCGTTGTCACTTCTCTGCACACCATTCCAAAATAAGTCATCACTATGAAGTTTTATCTCTATTTTCCACAAATTCTTTCCACAAGAACAATTACATAAAATTTCATTTCTTATTTTCTAAACAAGATACCATCGTTAACAATCTCCAAAATTTCAAGATATGATAAATCATAAGCCTTTCTTTAATCAAATGCATTACTTCATCAATACTTGTACAAATCTAGGACCTGATAAAGTTTCTTTCATCAATTTCATCCAAAAATTTTCTCTCATGATTCTCTAGTATCATAAATGAAAACTTAACGTACATCAGTGAATCATTCAAATTACGAGGAAACCTTGATTCATTTCCATGACTGAGACTCATCTTTCTTTGAATTCTACTTAGAACCAAATATAGCAATAACTTATTCATGAAAAGTCAACTTATTTCATAATCTCAACACATCATCGCCTTCAGTTCTCGCCATAAGAAAAATCACATTATTCCTTATAATTATCTCTTGTACCTTTTGTATTCAAATGACCTTAAGACCATCATCATTATCTCACATAATCCTAAACATTCAATCACATGTCCCCAATTTCTCACTATAATAAATCTCTACTCCTTTAAGGCATCTCATCATAAAATATTTTCAATATCTCCCATTCATGATAACTGACTATTCCCATTAATCATATTACATGTAAATTCCACAAACGGTAAATGGTTTTCCTAACCATCACAAAGGTCTAAAATGCAATCTCTCAACATAGCCTCTAAACTCTGTATAAAGAAATATTTGCTAACTACTTAAGTCATTATTCAATAACCCAAATGACATCACGTCTCTTCACTAATCTCTGTAAGCCCGTTACAAAATCCATGAAAAATTCTCTCCAACTTTCAATAAATCTTTACTATTTCTTTTAAAAAAAATATCAAACCATAATAATTTGTCATCTCTAAAACTTCTTATCGCCAAAATAATTAAAACGATAGGAATTACCTGAATATTCTCTCTATGTAGTATACCCAATAACATATTATTCACAAATCAACATAATATCATCAACTTATCTTTAACATATCTTCCCGATCAAATTCCAAAATAAATCAACAGTATTATCTCCTATCCTCATAATTTATAATATTCTCCAATACAAGTGATCATTTTTTACTAGTGATCAATCCGTTCCCAAAAATAATTAAGATTCTTCCCAATAACGTCATAATACTTGTCTTCACTCATCTTTCAAAATATAACTTATCATTTACTAAATCTCGCTTATGGTGTAAATGAACTTGCAATTCTAACATCAATTCCCTTAGTGGTTGCATACCATATTATGCTCTTAATTCCAAATGATAAAATTCTAGGCAGAGTCTCCCTTGTAATTTGGACTTATCCAACCTGTAGGTATACTTCATAACCAACAATAACAAATAACTCCACATTTGTCCACAGCGATTTAAATATTGACAACAATTCCAACACTTCAATATCATCAAAAATATCCCAGAAAATCAATTCCTAATTCCTCAACATAACAATTTCAAATCATAATTTTCAATATCAACATCTCACTTCCTTCAATACATTAGTTGGCTCAAAAGACTACTCATACTTATAAATATATGCCACAAATCATATTCCCAAAATTTAATCACAAGGTCAAACTACATTATAAATTTCTCTTGAAATAGGGGAAGAAATTACTTGCTCAAATACAATATCAAGTCCTTAATTCTCAATAATTAAGAGTCAAGTCTTCAAATCTCTAACTTCATAATTCTTCTCATAAAAGTCTCAATAAAATCATATCACTTATAATCTCAACATCTCATCACAACTTCATAAAACTGGCTTGCTATTTCTCGTTTAATCTAAACGATAGATAATTTCGAAAATATTGTCTAATCCTTTCTGTTGACTTCTCGTAAATGGTGCCATGTCTAAAATCAATTATGCAAAGTCCAGGTAGGGTTCATCATTTCTATGTTCGAGGACAAAAATTATTATAAAATCATTCTTAAATCGTATTATTCCCATTATGCTCAACACTCGGTCTCTTTCTTTTCTTTTCTTTTAAAAAAATTTCCTGTTATACTCCAAAACTCATTTCTTTCTTTATTTCTTTCTCATTATTTCGGATACTAGTTTTCTAAATCTTTCTCGTCTTTTCTTTTCTTTTCTTTTTTCATCAAATTCTCAAAACATTTATTCTCAAGTATCCGAAATAAATCAATAAAGTAAACATACTAAACTTCGTTACCTTCGGAGTCGGCGAAAAATGATGGCAATGGCAAAAAGTCGTCAAAATTTTATTTCTATTATTTTTAGAAAATTTATTTTCTTATTTTGTAAAAAATAAAATTTTTATAAGTCTACAGAAACGTAGACCCGCTCTGATACCACGCTGTAACGCCCCGAGTTCCGAGGAGCGCGGGAACGTCACTTTTCTAAATTCTTAAATAAACTTTGTTGCGGAAAATGACTAAATATTAAATATCGCATTTTTTGAATAAAAGTTTAGCGATAAATCAGATGGAATAAGTTAATCCGTACAAATTTATAAAAATGACAATTCTTGATAAAATGAAATAATTATTTCAAAGTTCACGACTTTAAAAAAATATCAATTTGTAATTTGCCGTCATTGCCCATCACTCGCCACCTTCTCCGAAATCTGCAAAAATTGTTAAAAAAAAAAAAACGGGTTGAGCATTCAAAATGAAATACTCAGTAGACTCATCGTCAATAATTAATCTACAAGATAATTGGACAAGTAATTATGCAAATAATGTAGTGACATTCTTTTCTTAGTCATAAGCATCACATAGTGAATGCAAATGAACACATTCTTTTCTTTTCTTGGCTAGCAGATAAGTTATGACATGCATAACATATATTCCCAAATTTATCTCAAAAGAGATATTCTTTTCTTGTCTTATCTCATACGAGATATTCTTTTCTTTTCTCATGCAATTAAGCATAAAATCACACAAATCCACATAACACATGCAATTATAATATAAATCAATTAGTGGGGGCGAGTCTACCTTAAATCCGAAGAGTGCAAAGTTGAGCGGGAAACGACTTAAATCCTTTAAATCTTTGTACGCCTCGTCTAGCCAATAAGTTACATTAGTTTTTTGAAATTTATAGTTTAAAAATGATAATTTACAATTTGGGGACTGAAATTGATGTTTTGAAAATTGAGGGACTGAAATGAATATTTTTGAAAGTTGAGGGACTAAAATGAATACTTTGAAAGTTGAGGGACTAAAATGAATACTTTGAAAGTTGAGGGACTAAAATGAATATTTTTTGAAAGTTCGAGGACTAAAATGTAAATTTTCAAAAGTTGAGTTGAAACTCAAAACGAATATTAAACTATAGGGCTGAAATAATAGATTCTTTTTTTAAAAATGAGGGGACTGTTTAAAACTATTAAAAAAAAAAAATAAAAGACTGAAATGATTAGTTCTACAACTATAAGGACTGAAATGAATATGTTCTCAAAAATTTGGGTTCAAAGAATAAATATAAAACCATATTTTCCTCCCTCTCTCTATTTTCGTCAATCAGAGCATTAGAGAGAGAGAGAGAGACCAAGGGCGGAGACAGAGAGGCTGGCGACGGGAGGGGCAAACTGCTCCGATATTAGCCGCTGCAGACGCCCACTCCGGCGGTTGGCGCCGCCATCACGTGGCGGCAACGGTGAATGGAGGTGGAGGTTGCTTGGGCGAATTTAGGTATGGAAAAATTTGAGACAACCGAGGCTCCGGTCAAAGCTTAGGGTGAATATTTCCGGTGATAAATCCGGCAAAAAGGGGCGGTGGTCGAAGGTAAGTGGTTGGGTAATTTATTACTTGGTTCGATTCTTGATTTCTCTTGGTGATTTTCTGGGCTTCTTTTTTTTTTTGGGTTTCTTGATTTATTGGTTGGAGACTGACTTGGGATGGAGCAGTGTGGTGGTATTGTGGCGGTGTTGATGGTGGAGTTGGTGAAGCAGGGACGGTTGGGGGTGTGGTGACTTGGCAGTGGTGGTTTGGTGGTGACTGTTGGCCCAGCTGTGAGTTGTAGGTGGCGGCTGTAGTGGTAGTGACGGTGTTGGAAGGTTATGGGAGTGGCGGTGTTATGGCGGTTTGGAGTTGAGGGGGTGGTGAGCGGCTGGACTGTGGATGGGGCGTTGTGAGATTGTGGTTTGGTGAAGGGGCTGTGGTGGTGGTGTTTTCAACAGTGAAGGCAGCGATGGTGATGTTGGCCGGAGATGATCAAAGTTGAGCAATGGAGGTGGTGGGCTGTGGTGTAGTCTGGCTTGCAGATTGGCTTGTAATTGTGTTTGTGTCCAGAAAATGGAGTGTGGAAGCAGTGTTACCGGAATATTGCTTGGCTGCGTTCTTGGCTTATGAGGATGGGAGAGTGATTGAACATTATATAATAGGGCACAAATTTCTAGGTTTAAATGGGTTTGGGCTGCAAGAATTTTCTAATTGGGCTGAAATAATTAAAATATGGAAATCATAATTTTGGACACAAATAATAAAAATTGAACTTAAATAAATTTGACTCAAAATTATAACAATTTTGATTTAAAACTGATAAGGAATTTGATACTTTAAAATATTTGAATTGGACTCAATTGAATAGATTTAAATTTATTTTTTTACAATGGCTAGACGAACACGCTTCACATTTAAAAGTAAAAAAAATTCGGGGTTAAATCTTAGCGACACGTTTTTTCGAGAAACACGATTTTTACATTATTTAAAATTTCTCGGTCGCTATATAAACACCCTTGAAAGTTGAAACAGGTAAAGAACTTTGAAACATAAGTTTAACAATCTTGAAAAAGGCTTGAAACAGCGAGACAAAGGTCTATCTATCCTTGAAAAGCAATCTAAGACCAGAAACTCTTCTGAAACATGAATGAAAGTGACGGTGATGTTAACCCCCGTAGGGGAAGAAGTGGCCGACACAGCGAGGACGAAGTTCCTCAAGAAATCCATGAAAACGCCAACGAGGAAGTGGCACAACCTAATCCACCTCGCCGGCACCGAAATCGCCGCATGATGCGAGACATGACACGTATGGCGGCCCAAATGCTAGAGATGCAGAGGCAGCAAATAGAACAGACTGCTGCAATGAATGCCTTTATGGCCAGAGGGTATGCTGTGAACGAACCCGTGATGCCTCAGCAATACTTACAGCCACATTATTCACCATCCAAGGCGGCCACCGTATCTTATTATTATCAGGACCCGCAGGCATACGCCGAAGTGGAATCCGAGCCCTTCTACGAGAGAGACCCAGAACATGAAACGCATGGGGAACAAAACCCACTCCCAGCTAGACGCAGGGAGGCTTCTCCCGAAAAATCCGGCAGTGTTTTCAGCCAAATGGGGGGGTTATTCAGGGGACAACGACGGGGACAAACGGACCCAGGTCGGCATAATGCAGCAGAGCCTAGAAATAGGCGCGAGCGACGCGCTGAAGAAGCCTTTTCGCAGGATCAAATGTACAGGGACCAACAAGGTATGGGGGAGAAAGGATGGCATCAGTACATGAGCCTAGGAATAGGCAAGAAAGAAGAGCCGAAGCAGTTCGGACTAATCCTCGTAATGAATCACAGAGCCATGAAAGGCCAAACTACGGGCGCGTTCCACCACCACAAAGGCAGGAGCACGCTTCGTCGCCCTATGGCCAATACCGTGACCCGGAGTATTCCGGTCATGACGAGAATAGCGAGCTGCCGTCATACGAGTTGGATGACGAAGAGGAAAGTAAGTCCCTTCACAGAGGGCCTCCGTAGATACCCCGTTCCCCATGACTTTGAGATGCCAGAAATAGCAAAATACTCTGGCCGAGGTGACCCTGATGATCACCTGTTAAATTACCGCGCCAGCATGGAAATAGCCGGGGCGACCCCAGCACTGAAATGTAAAGCTTTCGCTTTAACCCTTGAGGGGAGTGCCATACGATGGTATAAAAAACTCCCTCCGGGTAGCATCCACAGTTGGAGGGATATGAAAACTGCTTTTAAGAATGGTTTTGTTTCTTCGAGGCCTGACCAACTCCCCCTCCAACGCCTTCAGGATCTGAGACAAGGAAGGGACGAATCTCTGAAAAGTTACCTAGCTAGATTTACTGAAGAAATGCATATCTGCGAAAATATCACAGAAGCGGAGATGTTTTCCGCCTTAAAAGGAGGGCTAGATATGACCAGCATGTTTTGGAGGGATGTCCGGAGCAGGAAACCAAGGGATTACAACACCCTGGTAGACCTGATGAAGGAAGAGATTGTATCGGAGGAAATGGCTAGGGCCAGAGATAATCACCCCAAGGGAGATACAACCTTTGGTACTCCAATGAAACGGACCTCAAAAAGGGTGGAAACAAGGATAGTGTAACGCCCCGAGTTCCGAGGAGCCGGGAACGTCACTTTTCTAAATTCTTGAATAAAACTTTTGTTGCGGAAAATGATTAAATATTAAATATCGCATTTATTGAATAAAAGTTTAGCGATAATTCAAATGGAATAGGTAAATTCGTACAAATTTATAAAAATGACAATTCTTGATAAAATGAAATAATTATTTCAAAGCTCACGACTTTTAAAAATATCAATTTGTAATTTTCCGTCATTGCCCATCACTCGCCACCGTCTCCGAAATCTGTAAAAGATTTTTAAAAACGGGTTGAGCATTTCATGGAAATACTCAGTAGACTCGCGCATAATAATCATTTAACGTTATAAATTAAAACACATAATCATGATATTCAAGTCTCAGGTGTCTAACGATCACCAGTATTCTCATGAACATAAAGTTCAAGTTCTCATGCATTTAAGCAAGTAATTCTCATGAACATAAAGTTCAAGTTCTCATGCATTTAAGCAAGTAATTCTCATGAACATAAAGTTCAAGTTCTCATGCATTTAAGCAAGTAATTCTCATGAATACAATCATACATGCTAAACTTATAAATCAAATAATTATTGATGCGCACTTTTGAAAAACGTAAATTTGTAGATAAGAGTCTACCTTAAATCCGACGAGTGCAAAGTTGAGCGGGAAACGACTTAACTCCTTTAAAATCTCCGTACGCTTCGTCTAGCCAATTAGAAGATCAAGTCGAATTAGTCTTTTGAAATCTATAGTTTAAAATGATATATTACAATTTGGGGACTTAAATTGATGATTTGAAAGTTGATGGACTAAAATGAATAATTTGAAAGTTCAAGGACTAAAATGAATACTTTTGAAAGTTGAGGGACTACAATGTAAATTTTCCAAAAGTTGGGTCGAAGCTTAAAATGAACTTTAAATTAGAGGGCTTGAAATAATTGATTTTAAGAATGAGGGCCGAATAAAATCATTTAGAACTTAAGGGGACTGAAATAAAACATTTGGAACTTTGGGGGCTAAAATGTAAACCTTTTAAAACTTAGGCTTCAAATCAAATAAATTAAATCAGCAAGGACCAAAGTAAAATGGGTTTGATACTTAGGGTTAAAATAATAACTTTTGAAACTTAAGGTAAGATTTAAAAATACTTAAACTATAGGGACTGTTTTGAATCAATTTTAAACCTTGGGGACTGAAATGAATAACTTTAAAAGTTAGGGACCAAAAAGCAAATTCTGAAAATTAAAATATATACCAAATCATATTCATTTCTCTCTTTCTCTTAACGTGCGAAGAGAGAGAGACGGAGGAGCAGCGAAGCTCCCGCCGCGCCAGCTAGGGCTGGTCTCCAGCCGGCGGTTTCGCCGGCGAACTCGCTGGCACAGGTTGCCGTGGGCGGCGGTCAAGGCAGGGTTCGGATTTGGGGGATTGGTTGTGAGTTTTTGGAGTGCGAAACCGAAGTGCAACCGAGGCTTGATTGCGCGATCTGGGTCTGAAATTCCGGCGAATAGGTCGGCAGTAGAGGTAAGTTTCTGGGTTTATTTGATTCTTTGGTTTGATTTGGTTTTGGTTGGGATTGGGCAGTGAGGATGCTGGGTGTGTGTGGTGGTGTCGCGGCGGGATTGTGGCGGTGGTGGTGACTGGTGCTTGGTGGTGATGATGATGATGATGATGATTGGTGTTTGGGTTTGAGTCTCGGTTGAGAGGGCAGTGGACGAAAGTGGTTGTGGTTTGTTGATGGTTGGTGGCGGTGGTGGCTTAAAGGTGGTTGGTTCGAATAGAGCAGTGGTGTGGTGATGATGGTGAAGATGATGAAGGTGGCGAGTTGGAGGTTGGTGGTGGTGCTGATTTGTGCAGGTTGAGGTGGTGATGCTGAGATGGTAAGAAGTTGGCGAGTTCAACTGGCTGGGTTGTGTAGTGAGCTTCGGCAGTGGCTTGGTGTTTGGTTGTGAGGTGATGGATGGAGGAGGTGGCTGGGCAGTAGGGGTTGACCGGAGACGGAGGTGGGGATGCCGTGGTTGTTGAAAGTGGTGGAGTTGGCGGTGGTTGCAGTGGTTGAACTGGAATTGGTGGTGGTACTGCAGAGGGTGATGACCAGTTTGTGGGCGTGATGGTGATGGCTGCTGCAATGAGGCAGCAGAAATGGATGCGTGAGGTTGGGGTGGTGTAGTGTATAAAGAGGGTGTTGGGTGATGTGAGGGAATCTTGGCAGGGTATGGGTTGGAGTAGAATATTTTGGGTTTGTGGGGTTTGAAACACAAGGAACGGAAATCGAGGAAATTAATACGCGTGAATTCAACTGAGTTGAGAAAAATGGATCTGATAAAATAAGCTTAACACGATTTGGACTTTAAACGATTTTGAAAGAAATACAATAAATAAATAAATAAATAAAATGATATAATTTTAGAGATTCGGAATTTATTTTTAAAATGGAATTAATTCGATATTTCTCGATTTGGCTAGACGAACGCGTCGTGACGTTAATTTAAAATGAGTGAGATTGCAGCGACACAATTTTCGTGACTTTAAAAATAAATATTAAATTGCGTAAAAATTCTTGGTCGCTACAGATAGGGTCGGCAGTAACCGAGGTGGTGCGCCTGGTCCATTCCCGGGGACATGATCTAGCTTTGCAGCAGAAATCACGGAAGCTATCCCTCACTTGCACTCTAACACCCCTTACTGCGCCTACCACATATATTACGGCCACGCAACAGAGGATTGTAGGGAAATCCATATGTTAGCTGAACAAAAGGCGCAGGGGAGAAGGGGAGGTGACTTCCCCCCCGACACAAGGAGAACTCAAAAATCTGGTGGCCAGAAGTTCAACCGAGCTGATAGGAGAGCCCCGTGGAAGAATTCAACCAAAGAAAGGATTGACAATCGTCAAAGAGACAGGAATAAGGGTCAAGATACTGCCTCGGCACAAGCTAAAGATACACGGGAACCACCTATGCCCATGGCCGACCTCCCCATTCGTGAAATTGACACAATACTGGGAGGCCCCCACCCAGGTGGGAGCACAAACAACTCCCAAAAGAGGTATATAAGAGAGGCCAAGCAGCCCGCCAACGTGAACTATCATATCCATTCCCATCCTGTTGGGATTCCTCGGACAGAACCTATCACATTTACACAAGACGATGCCGTTGGAGTGCACTTCCCACACAACGACGCATTGGTTATCAGAGTGGTGGTGGCTCGGAATGGGCTATCACGAATGATGGTGGATGATGGTGCCTCGGTAAATGTGATATACGGAGTAACTTTTGATAAGATGGGGATCAGCACCCCACTCATTCCAGTCCCTGATCCAATATACGGTTTCACGGGGGACAACATAACCCCCAGAGGATCCATAACACTTATGACTGAAGTAGGGCAATCACCGACCCTCTCCAGAATTCCTATGGAATTTTTGGTAGTTGACAAAATCTCCTCCTACCATGGTTCAATTGGAAGGCCTGGCCTTATTGACTTGGGGGCTGTAACGCATACCAAATACATTTACATGAAGTTCCCCATGAAGCATGGCGTTGCAACTGTAAGGGGAAGCCAAACAGAATCCCGGGCTTGTTACACAAATGCGATCCGGAAGTTTCAGGATCGAAGCCTGAACATGATCAGTGATGTAGCTATGGCCGAGGCTGCCCCAGACCCTGAAAGATTGGGTGAAGGGCCATCTGAAGATAAGGATGTCACGATGACCCTAGAAGAGGATTTAGCTGATCTAGACCCCAGGATGGTAGGTGACAATTGCCCCCACCCCGACCGAAAAGTTGGAATGCTTCGGCGTAGACCCACTTGATCAAATCAAAGAATTACAGATCGGACTGGACTCGCCAACAGAATACAAGAGTCAATTGAAAGACTTCCTACTTCAAAACCTCGATGTATTCGCATGGAAACATGGAGACATGATTGGGATTGATCCTAAGGAGGCCTGTCACAGGCTCTTGCTGGATCCCCGAAGTCCTGGGCACAAGCAAAAGAGAAGGCCCATGAGTTCGGACAAGTATGAGGCCTTGAAAGACGAAGTCGCAAAGCTATTGAAAAATGGCTTCATAAGAGAGTCCCGATATCCGAAGTGGATATCAAATCCTGTTTTAGTACCAAAACACAATGGGAAATTGAGGGTATGCATTGATTTTTCCAACTTAAACCAGGCATGTCCCAAAGACAGCTTTCCATTGCCCCGGATCGATCAGCTGGTTGATTCCACAGCAGGACACAAGTTGCTAAGCTTCATGGATGCATATTCCGGGTACAATCAAATCCCCATGTTCGAATCGGATGAAGAGCATACTTCATTTATCACAGATAGGGGACTCTATTGCTACCGAGCTATGTGATAAGTGTGTTTTACACACTTATTTTGCCTTTAAATTAGCACTTTAATTGACAAATTGAGCAAATATCTACTTATAAATTGTGTTTATCTTGTACAATTAGGTACAAACTCAATTGGAAAGAAAATAGACAAGATTGAAGAGCAATTGAGCTAAAAGAAGAGCAATTTCGATGTTCAAGGACCAAATTGAAAGAAACCAAAAGTTTGTGGACTAAATTGCAACATGCCAAAAAGTTGAGGACCAAGGTTTACTACTCAAATTCAAGGAGAAAATCACAATAGAAAGCAAAATGATTGCTTAATTGATGAATTTGAGTGAAAATGGATCAATCGCACACAAAAAGTAAAGTTGGGGACCAAAGTGCACAAGTGTCAAAAGTTGAGGACTTGGGCTGCAAAATCGAAGTTGAGGGGCTTGGAAACATTTTAAAATCTGTTTTCTCACTTTTCCACATATTTTTGTGCTTGGACACATCAATTAAGAGAAAAATAGAGTTTGGGGACTGTTTTGCTCAACTTCCAAACCTCAAGGATCAAGGATGCAATTTTTGGAACTTCCACTTGATAAAATCTGATTAGGGCAGCAGCTGGGGAGAGGAGTCTTCTTCTTCATTCCTATTCTGGAGCAGCTGCGTTTTTCTTCCTCTTCTTTTTTTTTTTTTCTTTTCTTTTCTTTTCTTTGTCTTTTCTTTTTCTTTTCTTTGGAGCTTACTGTAGCTGGCTGCTGCTAACCTGCTGCTGCTGCTGGTGCGATAGCAAGCTGAAGGAGCTGCTGGAAATCTGCTGTGCTGGTGCTGGTGCTGTGCTGGTGGTGTTGCTGTGCTGGAAATCTGCTGGTGCTGTTGCTGTGCTGGAAATCTGCTGGTGCTGTGCTGGAAATGCTGCTGGTTGCTGTTGCTGATTTGCTGGAGAAGGCTGCTGGAAATGCTGCTGGTTGCTTGCTGTTGCTGATTTGCTGGAATTGCTGGAATTGCTGAATTGCTGGTGCTGCTGGACTGATTTGCAAAAAGCTGGAAGATAAGGGACTGAAATGCAACAGCTTGATAGTTGAAGGACCTTGATGCAATTTCCACAATTTTCAAATCTTGGTTTTATTTCTACTGCTTAATGTTATTTTTATTTTCTTCCAACATGTTTAGCTAAATTTTAATGTTGGGATTTATGGAATGAATTTAACCTAGCTTGGATTAATTTTAATATTTGCTATTTGATTAAATGCTTATTTCATGTGTGTTTGTTATTGAGATTATTACATGTGTTTGCTTGATCACCAAATATGTGTTTTGTGAAGTGTATGATAATCGAGAGATATTATGCATTTTAGACCAAATAACAAATGCTCTAGGTTCTTGTTAAGGATAGAGATATACCTTAAACCCTAGATGATCCATTGAGCTATTTTCACAAAACGTTAATGCAATTGATTGGGCCTTAATCGACATAGAGATATAGTAGGTTAGACCAATTGATTAGGGCTGATTTCACTCGAGAGAGGTAATTGGCTAAGCTTGGAAAATCGGGTCTAACATTGTAAATGAGTAATTTGTTAATTTGCATGTTGAGAAATTAATTAGGCGACGGTTAAATGAAACCATGAATCCCAACCACGTTTTATCTTTCATTTTCCGTATTTTAATTCGGTTTAGAATTAGTTTCTTTAATTTAGAATTTACAAAAATCCATCTTTTAATTGTGTGTTTTATTTGTTAAGATTAAATTAACTAAAGTGTAATTAAGTATACATTCCTCGTGGGATCGACAATCCGGACTCAAAAAGTCCACTTTATTACTTGTACGCGACCCGTGCGCTTGCGGTACACTATTTTGAGCGAACAAGTTTTTGGCGCCGTTGCCGGGGAATGTTTTTACTTTGATTATTACTTTAGTTAATTTTAGTTTTAACAATTTGTAATTATTTTTGTTTTATGTTTTATTTTATTATCTTTGGTTAACCACCACAATTCTAATCTCTCTTGTATTTGGTTTTCTTTCTATGCATATTTGATTCTAACATTGGCAAAATAGGAACGCAATTGCAATGAACAATCTCAACATGGGTGATGAATACACGCTTGAAGAATATTCAAGTTGTGAACTTTGTTACAAGATGCATTGTAATGGACAATGTTTGTTTTCGGGGAATAGTTTGATTACGTCGAAGCTTATTAAGTTTAGACAATATTTGAAATGCCGAAAACAAGCTATTGATACATTGGATGTGAGTTACATGCTCTTGGGGGATTGTGTACCGGATGATTGGGATGAGGACATCACTCTTGTGGGAGATGGTCCTCCACTATTGAATGAGAAGGTACTTGCAAAGTATTACAATGAGCTTGCCAATCTGGATGAAGAGGACATGCTTATGGGGGATGCCATGTATTGGGAAGGATTCCAAACGTGGGGGTATAATCCACTCATGGGAATTAATAGGAAAAACTTGCCGTTGCCCATGGATTCAAATTTTGGATCGATCATTCAATCCGAGGAGACATCAACTAATGGAGATGAGCTTGAAGAGAATGATAATTTAATCACAAAAGAATCACATGGAGAAGTGGCAATTAATGAGGAAGAGATTAAATCAAATTCTCTCAACTTCATTGATTGTCCAATAATTGACTTTGTGATTAAACCAATTGAGGAGGTGCAAGTCTATTTAGTTGAGTTTGAATTGGATGGAATAGGCAAGTCCCATGACTTTGGAAGGGGCAAAGTGCAAGTATTTCGAAGTAATGAAGAGTGGGGCAAAGCCAGAATAAGCATAATGGGCAAGAAATCAAAAGCTTCATTTAAAGTGCCGTGAAGTGCTTATGCGAAAAGTCGAGCTTATGACTTTAAAATAAGCGCTTAATGGGAGGCAACCCATTCTCTATCCTTTACTTGCTTTATTTTTATTTTATTTTTGCATATTATTTACCTTCTTGCATTTTATTTACATTTTTGCAAATAAGTTAGCTAGGTCAAATCTCTATCTTCCATAATTATTTTCTCAAGTTGGGTATTGTGAAATAGCTCTAATACATTCTCATTTAATTCTAGCACATACTCATATCAAACTTTCAAAGTCAAAATTTGCTTAAAACTCATTTTTAAATCACTTGGTTCATATTGTCTTTTATCTTCAAGTGTGATTTAATATTGATGTTGATAGACAAATTACATTGGATTTATGAGTTAGAATTGAGATGATGAATGTAATTTAAATTTTTGGATCATCACCACTTATTATCTACTTTTTTCTTGTGTTTTCATAGGATGCTCACAAGGTATTCGGTGAAATGCCTCATTAGAGAAAATTGTGCTCAATCGATTGGAGGTTTCAACACAAGTTTGGGGGTGGATCGTTGGTGATTGCAATGAGAGTTCACATACCCAAGACTACTTATGAGTGCCCTACCACTTCTTGGGATGTCTAGTAACTTATTTCCTCCTACTTTGATTTTATTTTACACATTGAGGACAATGTGCATTTCAAGTTTGGGGGTGATTTCCTATTGTGTATTGACATGTTAGATAGCCTTGCCGTGGCCAAGATTACTTAGATGTTTAAAATTGTTATTGATTCATGATTTATGACCAATATGCTACTTGTGTCTACTTTTACAAAATGCTTATCCATGCAAGATCATATTTATCTTGAGCACAATAGTCATGATTGATTGTTGGTGAAGTTTAGGAATTGTTGAAGGGTGATGAGGTTAATGGAGTAGAAGAACTAGGTTGTGAGCTTGTATTATTAATTTTTATCAACCTATCAAATGTTTCCCAAAACTCCAAATCTCTTTATCCTATTGTAAGACAAGTTTGGGGGTTGTCGACCCGGTGAAGGAGACGGTCTAGACGTGTGGTGATTCCATGCATGTGGGAAATAAATTTTGTGTGGAGTGTATTTCGCCAAGTATAAGCTAAGTTATGACCGTATGCTAAAGTTCTAAGCCCATTTTAATTTTTTGCATTGCATTGCCCTATCTCGAAGCCTTTTTGACTCGAGTAATTAAGCCCGTAGGAGTATCTTGAAACTTGGTGCCTTAAGTTTGAAACTTGGGAGTCATCGGCCTAAAGCTCGCTACATGGGTCAATTAGAAAGCTTAATGAGTAGGGTACTCACACACACACACTTAAAAAAAAAAAAAAAAGCACATTATCATTGCATTCGCTTAATAAGTCTACCCCACTTCGTAGCCTTTTTGACTCGAGTTAATAAGTCTGTAGGGGTATTTTGAAACCTGGTACCCTTTGATCTAAACAATCGGGGAGTTGCCGACCTAAAGCTCGCTACATGGGTCAATTAGAAAGCTTAAGGGAGTGGGGAAGTCACGAGCAAACATCATGTTAGTTGTTAGAAATCATGCATTTGTACTTGCATAAGGGCTTAGATGAATAGTGGGTTTGAATTGCTTAGTATAAACTTGAATGTCGAAGCACTCATTAGTGGAGAGTCACCGCATTTCTAGGTTGTCGAGATTGTCGATAAAACACTCCCAAACTAGAGTGGAAAAAGAAAAGAGTGATTTGAGAGTACCCTCTAGAATTGCATCCCGGGAGAGGAAAGAAAAATATTTATTGGGGGATGAATGTCACGAGTGGGAAATAAAAAGAATTGACCACTAATGGTGGGTAGTTTTGACTTGAAACCTCTTTACTCATCAACATTCTCGAAACTTAATTGACAATTGAAAATGACTATGCACACACACACCGATCGAACATCGGATTAGCTAAACTTCTTTTTGGTAGCATTATTCGGAATCATACTTTTGAATTGGTTATACAATTTTGCACTCATGAGTAATTTGCAAGTTATCTAACATTGTTGATCTATATTTCACGTTACTTGATTGCACTAGTAGATATCTTTGCTCGAGACGAGCAAAAGCTCAAGTTTGGGGGTGTGATAAGTGTGTTTTACACACTTATTTTGCCTTTAAATTAGCACTTTAATTGACAAATTGAGCAAATATCTACTTATAAATTGTGTTTATCTTGTACAATTAGGTACAAACTCAATTGGAAAGAAAATAGACAAGATTGAAGAGCAATTGAGCTAAAAGAAGAGCAATTTCGATGTTCAAGGACCAAATTGAAAGAAACCAAAAGTTTGTGGACTAAATTGCAACATGCCAAAAAGTTGAGGACCAAGGTTTACTACTCAAATTCAAGGAGAAAATCACAATAGAAAGCAAAATGATTGCTTAATTGATGAATTTGAGTGAAAATGGATCAATCGCACACAAAAAGTAAAGTTGGGGACCAAAGTGCACAAGTGTCAAAAGTTGAGGACTTGGGCTGCAAAATCGAAGTTGAGGGGCTTGGAAACATTTTAAAATCTGTTTTCTCACTTTTCCACATATTTTTGTGCTTGGACACATCAATTAAGAGAAAAATAGAGTTTGGGGACTGTTTTGCTCAACTTCCAAACCTCAAGGATCAAGGATGCAATTTTTGGAACTTCCACTTGATAAAATCTGATTAGGGCAGCAGCTGGGGAGAGGAGTCTTCTTCTTCATTCCTATTCTGGAGCAGCTGCGTTTTTCTTCCTCTTCTTTTTTTTTTTTTCTTTTCTTTTCTTTTCTTTGTCTTTTCTTTTTCTTTTCTTTGGAGCTTACTGTAGCTGGCTGCTGCTAACCTGCTGCTGCTGCTGGTGCGATAGCAAGCTGAAGGAGCTGCTGGAAATCTGCTGTGCTGGTGCTGGTGCTGTGCTGGTGGTGTTGCTGTGCTGGAAATCTGCTGGTGCTGTTGCTGTGCTGGAAATCTGCTGGTGCTGTGCTGGAAATGCTGCTGGTTGCTGTTGCTGATTTGCTGGAGAAGGCTGCTGGAAATGCTGCTGGTTGTTTGCTGTTGCTGATTTGCTGGAATTGCTGGAATTGCTGAATTGCTGGTGCTGCTGGACTGATTTGCAAAAAGCTGGAAGATAAGGGACTGAAATGCAACAGCTTGATAGTTGAAGGACCTTGATGCAATTTCCACAATTTTCAAATCTTGGTTTTATTTCTACTGCTTAATGTTATTTTTATTTTCTTCCAACATGTTTAGCTAAATTTTAATGTTGGGATTTATGGAATGAATTTAACCTAGCTTGGATTAATTTTAATATTTGCTATTTGATTAAATGCTTATTTCATGTGTGTTTGTTATTGAGATTATTACATGTGTTTGCTTGATCACCAAATATGTGTTTTGTGAAGTGTATGATAATCGAGAGATATTATGCATTTTAGACCAAATAACAAATGCTCTAGGTTCTTGTTAAGGATAGAGATATACCTTAAACCCTAGATGATCCATTGAGCTATTTTCACAAAACGTTAATGCAATTGATTGGGCCTTAATCGACATAGAGATATAGTAGGTTAGACCAATTGATTAGGGCTGATTTCACTCGAGAGAGGTAATTGGCTAAGCTTGGAAAATCGGGTCTAACATTGTAAATGAGTAATTTGTTAATTTGCATGTTGAGAAATTAATTAGGCGACGGTTAAATGAAACCATGAATCCCAACCACGTTTTATCTTTCATTTTCCGTATTTTAATTCGGTTTAGAATTAGTTTCTTTAATTTAGAATTTACAAAAATCCATCTTTTAATTGTGTGTTTTATTTGTTAAGATTAAATTAACTAAAGTGTAATTAAGTATACATTCCTCGTGGGATCGACAATCCGGACTCAAAAAGTCCACTTTATTACTTGTACGCGACCCGTGCGCTTGCGGTACACTATTTTGAGCGAACACTATGCCATTTGGCTTGAAGAATGTGGGAGATACCTATCAGAGGCTGGTAAATCGCATGTTCTCGAAACAATTAGGGAACACTATGGAGGTATATGTCGATGACATGCTAGTCAAAAGCATGGTCGCTGCGGATCATATCCACCATTTGTCAGAAGCATTTGATGTTTTGAGAAAATATAGGATGAAACTCAACCCAGCGAAGTGCGCTTTCGGGGTAGCATCTGGGAAATTCCTCGGATTCATGGTGAATAAGAGGGGAATCGAAGCCAATCCGGACAAAATTAATGCTTTGCTAAACATGCAGTCGCCTCGAAACCCAAAAGAAGTGCAAAGCTTAACAGGGAGAATTGCGGCCTTGAACCGGTTCGTATCAAAATCCACGGACAAATGCTTGCCATTTTTCAAGGTCCTGAAGGGAGGAAAGCGATTTCAATGGACACCAGAATGCGAGCAGGCGTGTTTCGACCTGAAAGCTTCTTTAGGCCGTCCCCCATTACTATCAAAACCAAAATCTGGCGAGCCTTTCTACCTATATTTAGCTGTATCCAAAGAGGCTGTTAGCTCAGTGTTAATCCGAGAGGAGGATGGGAACCAGTTGCCAGTATATTATGTAAGCAAATCCATGCTGGACGCCGAGACGCGCTACCCAGATATGGAAAAACTTGCTCTCTCGTTGATCACAGCCTCTCGTAAGCTTCGTCCCTACTTTCAGTCACACTCCATACAAGTGCTCACCAATTTTCCCATGAGGCAAGTGTTGCAAAAACCAGACGTTTCTGGGAGGTTACTGAAATGGGCGATAGAAATTAGCCAGTTTGACCTGCATTATGCGCCTCGGACTGCCGTAAAGGGTCAGGCGTTGGCAGATTTCGTAGTCGAATTCACCCATCCACCTGAGGTCGAAATGGTAGATAGAACCGAGGACAGCGAACATGATGGACAGGAGTGAAAATTGTTCGTTGACGGGTCATCGGCTGATGGACGATCCGGCGCAGGAATATTGCTAGTAAGCCCAGAAGGGTTTAAATTACACAGTGCAATCCGCTTTGGATTCAAAGCCTCCGACAATGTTGCTGAATACGAGGCGTTATTAGCTGGGCTAAGACTTGCAAAAGCGTTGAAGATTAAGTCCGTGGTGGCGAACAGTGATTCGCAGCTTCTTGTAAGCCAATTCAATGGGCAATTTTCTACCAAAGAACCTACTATGGTCGCTTACTTGAAGAAGGTAAAAGATTTAGCTATGCACTTCGGAAAAATGGAGTTACAAAACATCCCCAGAACAGAAAATTCCAACGCTGATGCTCTGGCCAAACTAGCAAGCAGCAGCGATTCGGAGCTCCACAATCTGATCCCTGTAGAGCACATGATGACCTCTTCCATTGAGCCGGGACCGGAGATCCTGGCGATTGAAGAAGAGGAATCCTGGATGATACCCCTAATCGCCTATTTAAAGCATCAGATAGCTCCGAACGAGACCGAAGCAGCTCAGAAATTGCAGAAATACTCTGCGAACTTCGTGCTCTTGGACGACTTACTTTATAAGCGGAGTTATACCTCTCCTTTGCTAAGATGTGTGGGGCTAGAGGAAGGGCAGTATGTGATGAGAGAAATCCATGAGGGCATCTGCGGCAACCATGCCGGGGCTTTATCGTTAGCTCGGAAAGCCCTCAAACAGGGATATTTTTGGCCTACAATGCGAAAAGATTCCCATGACTTTGTGCGGAAATGTGATAAATGCCAAAGACACGCGGCCATACCACATCAGCTGCATCACGAGTTAACTGTGGTGACTAGCCCTTGGCCCTTTGCAAAGTGGGGGGTTGACATTATTGGTCCTATGTAGAGGTGTCAATCCGGGTGGTCCGGGCCGGGTCAGCCCGGTAACGGCCCGCTTGAAAAAAAGCCCGCCCGCTACGGGTTACGGGCCGGTTACGGGTCAGCCCGCAAATTTTGAACTACAACCCAGGCCCGCCCGCTGGCCCATCCGGGTCGAGCCCATACGGGTCGCGATTTGTTCTGATTTGGCTCGCATGAATAAAAATATAGATTTTCTCATATTTATAGCAAATTTTTTGTCAAATTTCTAAATACAAAATAATTAAAATGATAAATTCATATTTATACCATAAAATATTTACATAGAATTTAAAATTTTAATTTATGTTATATGAATTACTTCTAAATTTGCAAATTTAAATAAAACATAAACAAATAACAATTAAGTGATAAATGTATTTTTAATTACTATTATCAAAAAACGTTACTTTTTTAGCTATTAGGGAGAAAAAAATAAGATTTTACTTTAAAAGTTGCATTAGAGTTTCTAGAAAAAGAGAGATTTTCAATGTTACCATATTTAATAAAAAATTTATTTTTATTTTCTTATTTTATTTTTTTTACGGGCCAGCGGGTTAACCGCGGCCCGCGAAGGTTTGACCCGCAAAACCCGCGGTTCACAACTTCTTGACCCGTGAACCGCCCGCACGGGTCACGGGTCGGCCCGCGGTCCCGGGTCAATCCGGGCCGGTTTTCACGGGTCTGGTCGGCCCGTCTGTCTTGACACCTCTAGTCCTATGCCCAGAGGAGCTGGTAACAATTGCTTTGCGATAGTAGCAATTGACTACTTCACCAAGTGGGTCGAAGCGGAACCTTTGATGAGGATCACCGAGGCCAACACCACCAAGTTCATTTGGAAAAATATCATATGCCGGTTCGGAATACCACATTCGCTGGTTAGTGACAATGCAAAACAGTTCAAAAAAAGAAGCGTGGATAAGTTGTGTGACGATTTGGGAATCAGGAAGCTATTCTCATCTCCACATCACCCACAGGCCAACGGGCTGGTCGAAGCGGTGAACAAGACCATAAAAAATACCCTGAAAAGGAAGTTGGAATTCAGAAAGGGTGCGTGGGTAGACGAGCTACCACAAGTGTTATGGGCGCTTCGAACCACCTCGCATACCGCTACTGGTGAAACACCCTTCTCGCTGGCTTACGGAGCCGAGGCGGTATGCCCCGTCGAAATCGGAATCCCTACGCTTCGTCAAATTCATTATGACGAAGTTAGGAATGAGGAAGCGCAAAGGGCCGGTTTAGACTTCCTCATGAAAAAGCGGAATGATTCCCAAGAGGTAATGGCCAAATACCAGAAAAAGATGGCTCGATACTACAACAAAAGGGTGAAGAGCCGACGCTTTAATATTGGGGACATGGTCCTCAAAAAGGTAATTCCTTCAACACATGAGCCAGGAGTAGGGACTCTGGGTCCTAACTGGGTAGGCCCTTACAAGGTCGTTGCCGAGGTGGTACCCGGAACATACATAATTGAGGACTTGTCTGGAGTACCTCTATGTAATCCTTGGAATACGGACCACCTTCGCCGTTATTTTCAATAAAACTAAATTCCTCTATGATTGCAACATTATCATATTATTTCAAAAAATCGTGGGCGAGCTGCGTTAAAAATTACGCCAATCTCTATTAGACAACCATAATGGATAAACGCACATTCTAAAATTATTTTGGTCATGACGCCATACGTCCACACTATGCATAAAAATTGTTAAGGACAAGGGACTCTCATAAGGCTAAACTACAATCACCACGTAAGGATTGGGAGTTTTAATACGATAAATGCTTCGAACCACTCAAATCTAAGGTGCTGCACTCGTTCACCGTCATTCACCGCGCAATATGTTTGGAATCATTCAAATATAATCAAATGTTGTCACATAAACCAAAATCCTTGGTGCGTTAATTTAGTTCATACATACGAACAAAGCGTTTGCAAGATATATATATATATATATATATATATATACACTAAGTGCTATGTGCATAAGCGTAAAAGACAAACGTGAAAAATTCTTATGTTATTTTGGCCGCAAATACCACACGCCTCCGTCGGCAGGATCTTTGTTAAAAACAAGGGACTCCGGTGAATTTACACTGCGACATTAACAGAGGTTCATACAAAGTTGTAAATATAGATGCCACATAGTTTTAAGATGAAATCGCTCAAAGGTTGGTCAAGATCAGATCTAATTAGCAAACATAAGTACATCAACTGTGTCGGATCTGGGGGTATAGCGAATGATTAAACTTGAATAGAATTATTGCTGCGAAGTGAAGACAATTTCAATCCGCTCATGAATGACCACATCGGATTTGAGGGACTAGCACGCCCAAAATATGGCCATCCATGACCAAAGTTTAGATATCACCTTGGACTAATGGCCGAGGAGGAAAGGCACAGATGTAACGCCCCGGGTTCTGAACACCCGGGTGCGCCACTTCTTCGTCTCAAAATTGACTTTGAAGAAAATAATTTAGCAGAAAATAAATTTAATTGAAATTCCATTTCACATAACTTTATAAAAATTGACTCAAACTGTCAAAATAGTTTAAACATGGAAAAATAACTTGAACGTAACATAATAAAATAAGTTTATAATTTAAATATAAAACAATTCATAAAACTTGTGTCTCAATTATTTAAATGAAATTAACGATAAATAATTTAACGAGTAACATTCGTAAAATTGTCTAATAACATCATCATTTATTTAATTTGCCACCGCTCCCATTTCATTCGCCGCCTTCTCCGAGATCTGCAAAAAACTGTTAAAATAATGGAATGAGTATTTCGAAAAATACTCAGTAGACTCATCGCCAATAATTAATTTACAGAATAATTGAACACGTAATTATGCAATCATATAGTGACATCATCATCATATTCTTGGGCTATTTTATTTTCAAAATCAAGGCTCGTAAAATCATAGGGTGTGGGTAGTCTCGTCTCGTGCACTTAAGGCACATAAGTTATGCATAACATCATCATTTCTCATCTTATCTCATAAGAGATATTCTTTTCTCGTCTCATGCATCAAAGCACGTAAATCACGTAATTTCACATAAGACATGCAATTATAATTTAAACTAATTAGTGAGAGCGAGTCTACCTCAAATCACGAGTCTGAAAGTTGAGCAAGAAAATTCACTTTGTTCTTCTAAATGTCCAAGCGCCTCGTCTAGCTCATATGTTAAATTTTTTCTTACGAAATTTATTGTTTATAACAAATTGAGGACTGAAATGATTATTTTAAAACTTGGGGTCTAAAATGAATACTTTGAAAGTTGAGGGACTAAAATGAGTACTTTTCAAACTTGGGGGACTAAAATGTAAATTTTCAAAAGTTGGGTCGAAGCTCAAAATGAATATTTAATTGTAGGGCTTGAAATAAGTGATTTTAAAAATGAAGGGCTTATTAAAATCATTTAAAAACTTAAGGGGCTGAAATGGTAAGTTTTTAAAATCAAAAGGACTAAATTAAATAACTTTAAAACTTTGGGGGCTTAAAAGTAAATTTTGTAAAAAGCCTAATATTAATATTTGGACTTTTGAAAATAAACTGTGATATTGAAATATTTTTAATAAAAATTGAAATTTGACGAAGATTTTGAATAAATTAAATTTTCCACTTAACTGGCTAGACGAGCACGCGTTTAAAAATAAATAAATAAATGATTGGCAAAGTCGAAGCGACACGCTTTTAAAAATATTTATTTGAATAAAATCACGAAAATTCTCGGTCGCTACAACCCTACCCCCTTAAAACAATTTCGTCCTCGAAATTTTAAACTTTCTTGATCTAAATATATCTGGGTATTAAGCCAGACTTCTTTCTTCTTTCTTTTCTCAAGTAGTTTCAGCACTACCTCGTCAACCCCATTGGACTTTGACTAGAGAAACCTCCTTATCAATCTCTACTATTTCTTTAGGAAAACATATCACACCATATTAATTAATCATTATGAAGTATATCCTCATCTTCTCAAACCTCTCATAACGAAATAACCCAAAATCAATTCTAACATTAGAAATCACATGAATATTCTTCCGTGTAATATGCCTAATAACATGTTATCCACAAATCAGCATAATATCATCAGCTTATCGTATACGAGAATCTATTGGTATTTCCTATGTATGCCTGAAATGATCATATAACTCCACATTTACATTGATACTTAATCGATTGCACACTTCACCAATCAGGATGTTTATAAATAACAATCTCCAATAACCTATAACTCTCAACCATCCTATACTTGAAAAATAATATTTCCTCATTGTTCAAAGGTCAACCAAAATTTCCCTTTCATAATCTCGAAGTGTCTCCAACAAAATCCTCAAATGTTCCTCATATTGTTTACTACCTCTAGGATAAACCAAAATATCGTCTATGAATACAATGAAAGACATGTCCAATTAATGTTGGGAAAACTCGGTTCATCAAATCCATAAATACTGTCGGTGAGTACTTATTCTTTATTGCCAACTTGTTAAGTAGTATAGTTACTCCCTATAGAGATACACTTGGCCAAATAAAAACTTTAAATCCTTTCATCCAAAACTCAATCAAATACTTAAACAAGAATGCAAGACTTACCCCAACAATAAGTTTCACTTATAAACTCGAGGCATCCTTGAATATCAAACACCCAAAATTCAATTCTTTCTTCTTACTACTCTAAGCTTCATCTTCATATCTAATCCCAAAATTAAATCTCTGACGTATGTGTAACATAACCTAATTCAATCATGAAATAGAATATGATCTAGTCTCCAAATTCGATTTAAATCACTATTTTCCCATAAAATGATTAGAGTTATAATCATCAATCATTATAAATATAAAGTAACCATTTTCGTCTGATGCAACATCTACGTACATAGTCTGATATCCTTTGATAGGAGCATATACTAGATCTAAATTCCTCGGTTGACTTCTTGTGAAAGGTGCCAGGTCCTAAACCAATTATGCAAAGTCCAATTAGACGGGGTTTATCCATTTCTCTTAGTTAAAATTACGAGGACGTAAAAATATTTAAAAACTCATTCAAATTATGCTCAAACTCGTTTTCTTTCTTTCTTTCTTATTTCGGATACAAAAATTTCTCATTCTTTCTCATCAAATTCTCAAAATACTTCATTTCTCATGTATCCGAAATCATCATAAAATAAACTTCATGATAAAATCATTTACCTTCGGAGTTGGCGGAGCGAACGATGGCAGTGGCAAAAGTCGTCAAAATATTGTCGTCAAAACATTATTTATTATTATTTTTTTTTAAAAAAAATTTCTCTTTTCAAAATTTTCAAGTCTACAGAAACGTAGACCAGCTCTGATACCACCAGTAACGCCCCGGGTTCTGAACACCCGGGTGCGCCACTTCTTCGTCTCAAAATTGACTTTGAAGAAAATAATTTAGCAGAAAATAAATTTAATTGAAATTCCATTTCACATAACTTTATAAAAATTGACTCAAACTGTCAAAATAGTTTAAACATGGAAAAATAACTTGAACGTAACATAATAAAATAAGTTTATAATTTAAATATAAAACAATTCATAAAACTTGTGTCTCAATTATTTAAATGAAATTAACGATAAATAATTTAACGAGTAACATTCGTAAAATTGTCTAATAACATCATCATTTATTTAATTTGCCACCGCTCCCATTTCATTCGCCGCCTTCTCCGAGATCTGCAAAAAACTGTTAAAATAATGGAATGAGTATTTCGAAAAATACTCAGTAGACTCATCGCCAATAATTAATTTACAGAATAATTGAACACATAATTATGCAATCATATAGTGACATCATCATCATATTCTTGGGCTATTTTATTTTCAAAATCAAGGCTCGTAAAATCATAGGGTGTGGGTAGTCTCGTCTCGTGCACTTAAGGCACATAAGTTATGCATAACATCATCATTTCTCATCTTATCTCATAAGAGATATTCTTTTCTCGTCTCATGCATCAAAGCACGTAAATCACGTAATTTCACATAAGACATGCAATTATAATTTAAACTAATTAGTGGGGGCGAGTCTACCTCAAATCACGAGTCTGAAAGTTGAGCAAGAAATTTCACTTTGTTCTTCTAAATGTCCAAGCGCCTCGTCTAGCTCATATGTTAAATTTTTTCTTACGAAATTTATTGTTTATAACAAATTGAGGACTGAAATGATTATTTTAAAACTTGGGGTCTAAAATGAATACTTTGAAAGTTGAGGGACTAAAATGAGTACTTTTCAAACTTGGGGGACTAAAATGTAAATTTTCAAAAGTTGGGTCGAAGCTCAAAATGAATATTTAATTGTAGGGCTTGAAATAAGTGATTTTAAAAATGAAGGGCTTATTAAAATCATTTAAAAACTTAAGGGGCTGAAATGGTAAGTTTTTAAAATCAAAAGGACTAAATTAAATAACTTTAAAACTTTGGGGGCTTAAAAGTAAATTTTGTAAAAAGCCTAATATTAATATTTGGACTTTTGAAAATAAACTGTGATATTGAAATATTTTTAATAAAAATTAAAATTTGACGAAGATTTTGAATAAATTAAATTTTCCACTTAACTGGCTAGACGAGCACGCGTTTAAAAATAAATAACTAAATGATGGGCAAAGTCGAAGCGACAGGCTTTTAAAAATATTTATTTGAATAAAATCACGAAAATTCTCGGTCGCTACAACAGAAGCCCCTTCAGCCGAACTAAGTTATGCCTATTTGAGGTGCTCTAAATCAGGTGTATTTTACAAATCAAGACATTTACAGACAGACATTCACAATGCCCCACATATCATCGTACAATTAGGAAAAACTCGCACTTGGAAATATTCATGCTTAAACAGTTAGAAATGTTGCTACGCCAAAATATAAGTAGACCATTCCATTCATGAAAATGAGGCATTTACAAATCAAATAAAGGCTACACTCACAATATTAGGTGCCGGGGCACTCACAAAAAAAAAAGGGGAAGAAGAAGAAAATAGAAACGAACATACTAACTAACAAAAAGGTAAAAGATGGAAGAGGATCATTGTGGAGGAACGCCTTCTGGAGAACCCTTGCTGGATGCGTCTAAAGGATCTGCAGGAGCATCTTGAGGCTCGGGGTAAAATGCTTCAATGGAGGACAGGTCTAAGGTTGGAAAAGCTTCCTTCACGTCCCCCAATGCCATCCTAGCCCCTAAGTTCCCAAAAACCCGCCGCATAGCCTCATACTCAGGGGTCTCTTCAAAGGTGTCCTTGAAGTCCTGGACAGCTTCCGACACTCTAGTTTTTAAAGCATTCTCCACCCGTGTTGCGACGGTCTGTTCCAAGACTTCAGTGATCCTCGTTTGCCTGTGTTTTTCCAGCGAGGCAAGGTCCTCCTCTGCTTTCGCCCTAGCCTCCAGCTCCCTCCCCAGTTTTTCGTTTACCGCTGCCGCCTCAGCTTCTAGCTTCAACTTGGCTGCATTAGCGGCGGCCAGGGCCTCAGAGGCAATAGACTGTGCACGATTGGAATCATCCAATTTTTTGCATAAGGCCGCCACGTCTGATTCAGAGGCATGGAGGTCATGCTTCAATTTGTCATTGTCCTCTTGGAGGTGCTTCGCATTAGCCCTCTCTTCTGAAAAAGATTTGCGGGCTATGGACAGCTGGGCCTTAAGGTCATTAATCTCCTTGAGCATATTGTCAGCGTGGCGGAGAGCAGTCTCAGCATCCCTCTTATCCCGTTGAGCTACCTCCACGGAGGACTCTACCTCGTCAATGAGAGCCAGAGTTCTGGCGTTCATAGCCTTGGCAGCGAGCAGCTTCCGAGACGGAGTAGCACTGGAGGAAAAGGCGGCCCAACCCTCTGTCCAAAACTGTTCGGTAATTAAGGCCGCCCTGGCTGGAGGCGAACTGGGTGAGTCGAACAATGAAGGGTTGAAAGTGACATCTCTGGGGAGGATGCTGGTTTTAATATGCTTAAGCTCTTCCGCCCCTTCTGGTGTCACTACATAAGCCAAGCCCGACATGGGCACGGATGGCTCGTCCTCCAGTTCCTCGATCATTGATGGCGGAGGTGCGGAAGTGGACTCCTTGCCTTTTCCCCTTCTGAGCCTTTTTAAGGGAGCAGGCTCCTCCTCAAGTGCTTGCTCAAAAATGTCCTCGGACAAGGAAGGTGGCACTGGGGCATCCTTAGTCTCCCTGCCCCTCTTGGGTCCGCCTCTATCCGACCTCTTCCCTTTCCCTTTGGCGACGCCTTTTTCAGGATCGGCCTCTCCAGCAATGTTGGGTTGCTGGGGACCCACTGGAAGCAAAGTGGGCGGTGGCAGTAGAGCTGGGAGAAGGCCCTGAAGCTGGGCAGTAGACTTCTCAGACACTTCTCTTGCCACCCCAATTTGCAGGTCGGCCAAGACCGCTTTCTGCTTTCTTTCAACCTCGCTCCCATGGCGCAAAGCCGGAGGAACCTTCGTAGCCATGAGGCCCTTTAAAGAAATCTTTGGGAATTCTTTGGAACCTAGCAAGGAAAGGAGGACACTGGGGGTTATATAAAAAAAGAAACGAACAAACACAAGATGTAACAGCAATAAGGAGGCGAACTTACTCATAGCTCGCATAAGACCGTGTTTAACGAATAATTTGTTCTGTTGTATGACCCCTTGGAAAGTGCCCTTGTAGGCAAATAGACGCCTCACTGCCGCTAGATCCGCGTCAGGGAGGAGATGGGCAAAAGTGTCCCCTGCCATAAGCCAATAATATGTTAAGAAGTAGTCAAGAAAAGTGAGTATGGATGAAAGAGAAAAAGACGCATGACACTTAAAGACTCTAAAGCAAATATAAGACTCACTAGGTAGGGAAAGAGTTCGGGGAACTGCAATATCTGGACTAGGGTCCACAGGGGAACTCTGCCACTCCCCAGCAACCCAGAACCACTGGTTCCTCCAGTTCTTTATTGAGGTAGGGTGACCGGTAATACCAATCCTTAACATCCGATCCTTACATCCGATCTCACGTCTCTCTCCCTCCTAACTGATTTCTTCAAAGTATAGAGAGTGTGAATGATGTGCAGTGAGATGGGATGATCCGGGTTGACCTCTTGCCACGCCAACCAAGTCCCCTCAGCCTGAGTCCAGAAATTGGGGGCCAGCTGGTAGGGGCACAAGTTATAGCTCCTAAGCAGTGCCCTGAAAAAGGGATGCAGGGGGAGCCTCATCCAGCAAGAAAGGGCATCGTGGCATATAGCCGCCTGGCCCGGGGGAGGGCTGCAAGGTCGGCAGGAAGAGGTAGGGAGCACCAGATGGACCCCTTCTGGCAACCTGAATTTTGTCGAAGCCGAGGCCAAATCGATCCTTCGGATTTCAGTAGCAATCTCACTGCTTTCCTCCGATAGTTGTAAAGCAGTAAGGGTAGTTACCTGTTTTTCAGAATTGCTGCTGTCTGATTCTGATTCAGATTTATCTGAGTCTCCATCACTCCATGTAACATTCATGGCCTTCCTTCCCTTGGCCTTCTTTTGAGTATTAGGACAATCAGCTGTAATGTGTCCATATCCTTCACATTCTCTACATTTGATTTCTCCTAGGCTTCCCTTCAGACGTGTTGGCATTATTCTTTGGATAGAAATTATTTTTCTTCCATTGTTTTTTATTCTGGCCTTGAAGATTTGTGGATCTTTCTTTTTGTTTGCCCTTGAGGACCCTTTTAAATTGTCTGGTGAGAAGTAAGAAATTTTCATTTTCGTCAGTCTCACCAGAGTCGTCTGGATTCGCTCAGTTTTTCTTGAAGGCAATCCCCGATGATTTGTCCTTCTTTCTTCGGGCCAGATTTAACTCATAGGTCATCAATGACCCTACAAGTTCCTAAACTTGCATGGTTGAAAGATCCTTACTTTCTTCAATTGCTGTCACTTTTGCAAGGAACCTGTCTGGTAAAGATCTAAGGATCTTTTGTACAATCTGCTCATTTGAGTAGGTTTTCCCAAGTGCTTCAACTGAGTTGGTGAGATCACTTAATCTGGTATAGAAGCTTTTGAAGTCTTCTTTCTCATCCATAGACAGTTGTTCAAATTCCAATGTGATCATCTGCAGCTTGGAGGTTTTGACAGCATTGGTTCCTTCGTTTGCAATTCTCAAAGCGTCCCATGCTTCCTTGGCGGTCCTTAAAGAGGAGATGAGTCTGAAATGACCTGGATCAACCAAAGAAACAATAGCGTTAAGTGCTTTAGAATTCCAATTTGCATTTTCTAATTCATCTAAAGTATAAGCACTTCTAGTTATAGTTGTAACAACACCTCCAGCAGTGACAGTGGGTGCTGTGTAACCTTCAAGAACAGAAGTCCAACAACGTTCATCAATAAATTGAATAAAAATTTCCATACGGATTTTTCAATATGCATAGTTACTACCAGTTAACAGAGGTGGCCTAAGAGATGCAGAATTTTCCATTTAGACAACCGGATCTCACTTTCTAGAAGTGAACCCGCTCTGATACCAATTGAAAAGTTGAGGTTGTCTAAATTTTAATAATAGACTGTCACATATGTGTCTGGACAGTAATTAGTTAACAGTAATTCGTTAAGTTTGTTTAGCGCAGTACCAGATGAATCTTGCTCAGGCAGATTCTTCTGGATAGTAAACAACCAGAATAAATTGTGCGAAATAGTAAATAGACAAGAACACAATAATTTGAGCTTAACGTAGGAAAAAACCCTAATAGGGAAAACTCACGGTTCGCATCCTGCAAACAAAAACAAATCACTATATAAGAAAAGAGTTTAAACAGATCAATCTAAACTACATGATAAATCTATGCACAGACTTTATCAAACATCCAAGAAATAGATCACTCCCTGATCCTTCTGTGGCATGTAATGTGAGCTGGCGTCCCACCACTCTTCAGTAGTTTTCTTTGACTCTGCAACACTTTTCAGCAACACGAACTCCCGTTCGATCTTGATCCAAACCTCCCGTTTGATCTTCACGCTGAAATTATTTCCTCCTCTAAGTGATTGAATCCTCCGCCCGGAGTATTGAAGTCACAACACAATTGAAGTTTTAATTATATTTGCACCACATGAAAAATTAAGCTTCAAGACTTCGAAAGTGAACGTGTATTTTTGTAAGCACCACACGAATAAATAGACGGAAATTAAAATAAGATTGACGATAGGACCTGGACCCAACAATCACGACGCAATAAATTGACGATGCGGATTGAAGAATCGAGGTTTTCGAAACGCCACAAGGGATGCCAAACTCCTTGATAAGTTCCTGATTGGAACGCCACAAACATTCAGGAAAGAATATTTGATAAGTTCTATAAATCGTTCTTCAAAAACAAGAAAAAAGGAATCCTCCTTTTCGAGAGAGAAAATCTCACATTCATTCAATAATATCAAAGTTGTTCTTTCATAATGAAAAACAAAGCAATATAATGTCAAAACTGACCTAACTAGGTTTTTGCCGCTAATTGGGCCCAAAACATAAAAATAAATAAAAGAAACGGAATTACATTAAAAACGCGAAATCTGGGAAAATAAGGTGTTACGACCGTAACAATGTCACTTACGGCCGTAAGTGACTCTCTGTCCAGCGTTTACGGCCGTAACAATAACTCTCACGGCCGTGAATATCAAATTGCTGAAGTTCTTCAATTCCACTCGAGACGGCGTTACGGTCGTGAACTATATTCTTACGGCCGTAAGTATTAAAATCCTTGAAGTCTTGCTTTTGACCCGAGGAGATGTTACGGCCGTGAATACTGGTTTTACGGCCGTGAATGAGCTCTTGGTCACCAAACCTTAACCCTTTTGATTCGGCTCGATCCCTTTGTCTCCTCGGCTCGTTTCCAACATGAAATTTGTGCCGTTTCCCGCGTAGATCACTGTCGCATTGCCGATGGGTCGACTTCTCCTTTGGTCTCCTACTCCGGATCACATCATCCCCCCTTTCTTGGAAAGGATTCGACCTCGAATCCGTATATGGCCTCTCCTTTGTGTATCTCTTGCTTTCGTTGGTTCGAGAGACCTGTTCCTGTTTTGTTCTATGCATCATACTTTGGGGTTGTTCTGTCCGGCAACTAATTTTTCCTTTGGCCTTAGTTTTGTAATTTGATTGTAGTACCTGCAAAACAGAATTAGCCAAATTAGGGAGGGATGTGTTAGCAAATGCAAATAAGCTCATTTTTGTGGTGGACTCTCTTTTCTTTTTCTTTGTACTCTCAAGCTCACATTTTTCTGAGGTCGTGGCCTCAACTCTCTTGTTTTCAATTTTTACACCCTCTCCTTTTTCTGAGGTCGTGGTCTCAACACTCTTATTTTTTCCCTCAAACTCGCTCTTTATTTTCAATTGGACCTCTTTAGGTGTTAGCGGAGCAAGAGTGATCCTTTTTCCACCCTTCACAAAAGAATATCTATTTTTGAACCCATCATGCACCACTCTCCTATCATGCTGCCATGGCCTTCCCAATAAAATATGCCCAACATTCATAGGGACCACATCGCACACCACCTCATCTCTATAACCCCCAATGGTGAATTTAATATTAACCTGCTTGTTCACCTTAAGTTCTCCCGACTCGGTTAACCACTGTAATTTATAGGGATTGGGGTGTTTCACCTTAGGCAATCCCAACTTCTCCACCAATAATGTACTAACCACATTAGTACAACTTCCCCCGTCAATTACCATCCCACAAACCTTTTTCCCCACCAAACACCTCATGTGGAAAAGATTATCCCGCTGCTCATCAATCTCAACCATCTTAGTTCGAGAATTTAGGACGCGTCTATTCACAAGGGACCCTTTAACCGCATAAGTTAACCCCTCTTCATCGCTACTACTAGCCCCAATATCTACTAACTTAGGCATTCCCTTAAATTCGTCCTCAGAACTAATTTCACCATTATCACGCAAAAGCGTTACTTTCTTATTTGGACACTGTGACGCTATATGGCCCATCCCCAAACACTTAAAGCACTTAATATTTCTATCCCTAGTAGGTTGAGAATCAGAAATATTTTTACCTTTAGTTGTAAGTTCCTCCTTTCCCTTCGGGACGTGCTCATCATTTTGATCCTTCCTCGGTTGTGATGTAGGATAAGTTCCCGGTGATTGTTTAGATGTACCCTTTCGCCTCAATTGTCTTTCTACCTTCATTGCCATGTGCACCATGTCTTCCAGTTCCACATAATGTTGTAACTCAACGATGTTTGCAATATCTCTGTTGAGCCCACTCAAAAATCTAGCTATTGTAGCTTCCCGATCCTCCACCACGTTGGCCCTAATCATGGCTACCTCCATGTCTCTATGATACTCCTCTACACTCCTAGAACCTTGCGTGAGCCCCTGCAACCTTTGATAAATATCCCTATGATAGTGGCTTGGGACAAACCTCTTCCTCATGATGGTTTTCATCTCACGCCATGTATCCACCGGCCCTTCACCATTCCTCCTTCGATCCTTTACCAACTGATCCCACCAATTAATGGCATAATCGGTGAACTCAACAACCGCTAGTTTCACCTTCTTTCCTTCAGAATAATTGTGGCAATCAAACATCAATTCTACCTTCTTCTCCCAATCTAGGTAAGACTCTGGATCACTCCTCCCATGAAAAGGTGGAATAGACATTTTTATTTTACCTAGATTATCATCTATCTCATCCCGATCACCACGATCTCTTCTATTATTCGCCCTTTCATCCCTATCTCCTCTACCCCTTCTCCTCCTTACGCTAGCCACAGGTGATTGGACACTACTTCCTTCACTTGCAAACTCTTCATCATCAAACCCGTATCCATCCCTTGGATTATGCCTCCCCCTAGAATCTCTTCGGTCTTCCCTCCTAGCTCTAGGTCCCGCACGAGTTTGTTCCCTACGCAACTTGTTAATAGTTTCCTCCTGCCTATCCATCCTAGTCATCAACCTCTCAAATTGCTCATGTAAAGTCTCCATCACACCTACAACATTGTTATTCACCCTATTCATACCTTCTGGTCGTTTTTTATGGCTCGTCGATGAAGCTGCTGGTTCCCTTCTGTAAATTCCCTGGTTGTCCCCAACTGATGAGGATGATGAATCCCGTCGGCTAGACATTTTTAGTCTTCACAGAAATAAGTAGAAAATTCCTCACAAAAATATATCGCTCGTGTATCACTCAAAAGAATTCCCCTTCCAAACGCTTCAAAAAACAATTCCTAAACTCAATCAAGGATTAGACACGAGTAAGAACAAGAAAACTTGAAGATTGAGACAAATCCGGAATATTTCAGGAAAATAATGGATTTTTTTTTCTAAACTGCTAGACAATCTGACTACGAATATGGCGAAAAAAACGGAATTGGATTTGGACGAGAAACGAACAAGAAAAACACTTTTGAAATTTTAGGACTGACTCTTATGGATCAAACTAAAGAAAATTATGACTGACACAAAGAACGCGAAGAACAAGAAACAAAAAAATCAAGAAAATCAAGAAACGCAAGAATCTGAAATAGATCCAAGCTCTGATACCAGATGACGCGATCCCGGGAGGGGAATCTCGTCGAACAACGCGGAATAACGAAATCTAAAACCCTAGGAAAGATCTAAATCAGATCTGACTCAAAATTAACAAGAACACGAATAAATAGACGGAAATTAAAATAAGATTGACGATAGGACCTTGACCCAACAATCACGACGCAATAAATTGACGATGCGGATTGAAGAACCGAGGTTTTCGAAACGCCACAAGGGATGCCAAACTCCTTGATAAGTTCCTAATTGGAACGCCTCAAACATTCAGGAAAGAATATTTGATAAGTTCTATAAATCGTTCTTCAAGAACAAGAAAAAAGGAATCCTCCTTTTCGAGAGAGAAAATCTCACATTCATTCAATAATATCAAAGTTGTTCTTTCATAATAAAAAACAAAGCAATATAATGTCAAAACTGACCTAACTAGGTTTTTGCCGCTAATTGGGCCCAAAACATAAAAATAAATAAAGGAAACGGAATTACATTAAAAACGCGAAATCTGGGAAAATAAGGTGTTACGGCCGTAACAATGTCACTTACGGCCGTAAGTGACTCTCTGTCCAGCGTTTACGGCCGTAACAATAACTCTCACGGCCATGAATATCAAATTGCTGAAGTTCTTCAATTCCACCCGAGACGGCGTTACGGCCGTGAACTATATTCTTACGGCCGTAAGTATTAAAATCCTTGAAGTCTTGCTTTTGACCCGAGGAGATGTTACGGCCGTGAATACTGGTTTTACGGCCGTGAATGAGCTCTTGGTCACCAACCTTAACCCTTTTGATTCGGCTCGATCCCTTTGTCTCCTCGGCTCGCTTCCAACATGAAACTTGTGCCGTTTCCCGCGTAGATCACTGTCGCATTGCCGATGGGTCGACTTCTCCTTTGGTCTCCTACTCCGGATCACATCAGTCCGGGCCCAAAGAAAGGTACTGTGATCCACCAACGGAGGCCCAATAGTGGCCCAATGGACCTTGACCCACAGCTAAGGCCTAGAATATCACATTGGGATGAATGCCGAGGTGGTATGTCAAGCAAACCTTTTTAGCCGACCTGGTTAACGCCCAGCCGATGTGCTTTATACTCAGCCGGGGCGCTGTATGGCGTTGACCAGAAGAGAGAGATGGAGTCAGTGATGGGACACTGCCTTTATCCAGATGTGACAGGCGCCCATCCCCTACAAAATGTAGCAATGATTACGGTTGAAAAACAAGATTGTCACATCCATAAGCTAGGGTGATGACAAGTGTAAAGTATGCCACGTGTCGCAATCCGAGACAAGAAGTTTCACTATAAATGAAGCACAATTGTCTCCAAGTAGGGAGTTAGTTAGCAATTTCTCACTCTTAACTCTATACTTCTCTCATTCCCTTTTCTCTCTTCTACACATTTATATTTCCCGCACCCAATATACATTTGCCCAAAATGAGTACTGACTTAGGCATCGGAGTGCAAACGGGAGCCACCTCGGCCCCCTTTGCATACTGATTGTTTGTCACAGTGTGCAGGAGATCCACGTGTTCAAGAGGGAGGAGCTGAGACGTGTTGGTCCAAGGTCCATCCGGATTTTGTGGTCAACAGTAACGTCTCGAGTTCTAAACACCCGAAATGCAACGTCATCATTTCAAAATAATTTTCGAAATAATATATGAGTTAAAAAATGCCTAAATTTAATCACATTATTTTATAAAAACTGATTCCAACAATCAACACTTCAAATTTTAAATAAAAATTGAGCCAAAGTAATTAAAAATTCAATTTCATTTAAAACTCAATTAACAATAATTCAAGTGTTCAAAATAACTTAAATAACAATAAGGAAAATTGAAATCTCAAGATCAAATGTGTTTTATCAAGTATCTCAAAACATATATTATAAATCTTCAATATCCAACATTGCGCGCTCCGTCGCGAACTCTGTAATCTGAAAATTTCTAAGTTTAAAGAAAGGGTGAGCATTTCATAGAAATACTCAGTAAACTCAGCGTATAAATAATAATTAGTATTACAAATAAAACACATAATCATAATATTCAAAGTAATTTCATGAACAAGTAATAAATACAAGTTCAAATCTTATGCACTTAGGCAAGTAAATTCTCGTAATATCATGTTTAAACAAGCAAGTAATTCTCATGAACATAATCATACATGCAAGATTTATAATACAAATAATTATTTATGCACATTTTAGAAAATAAGTTTGTAGATAGGAGTCTACCTTATTTCTCGAATTTTGAGGGAAAGAGGAATAAAACTTTTTAGTGTTCTCGTGCCTCGCCTAACCATATAAAATAAATAATTTAAAATCAGGATTTTTGAATAATCAAGTCTTGGAAAGTGGAATTGTGTAAAATTAAGTTTTGAGAAGTTTTAGGGACTAAATAGACTCTTCCGAAAATAACAGGATTAACTCATAGGATTTCAAAACATTTGGGCTTACTAATTAAATACCAAAGGGTTGAACAGAAACATTTTATACTTAAAAGGGCTGAAGAACTTATTTTAGAAAGTCGGGGGCTGAAGTAAAATATTTTTAAAACTTGGGACCAAATTAAATTACTCTCAAAGAATGGGAGCTTAAATAAGTGAGTTTAAAACTAACAGGACTAAAATAATCAACTTCAAAAATAAGGGGACTAAAGGGAAATTTTATAAAATCAAAACTTGAAAATAAAGACAAATCCTCTCTCTCTCTCTCCAAATTGAAACCGAGAGAGGACACGAGGGAGAGGCGATCTGTGACTTCAACGACGACCGGTTGCCGGCCATTCATTCAGAGGTGGCACTGCCTGCACGCGGCGGCGATGAGTGCAGTATTGGTATGAAGATTTTTGGGTGATTTTGGAGTAAAATCTGGTGCAAGAACCGAGGCTGGTTTCGAATTTGGGGTTATGGTTTTCCAGCGAATATTCGATCCAGGTAACTAATTGGGTTCCTTGGTTTATATCTGGTTTGATTTTGGGTTTTTGATTGGGGATTGAAGTTTGGTTTTTTTTTTCTTGGGTTTGGTTGGATGAAGTGGGAAGTGGCCGTGTGATTTTGAGGTGGTTGGTGGAGGTGATTCGGGGCAGTGGTGATGTTGGTTTGATGATGACGGTGGTGGTCGATTTATGTGTGAGTGATGATTGAAATTAAGAAGGCTTTGGCGGTTCTCGGTTGGTGTTCGATGTTGGAGGTTCGGGTGTCTGACTTTGATGGTCCGATTGTATATGGTGGTTTGTTGGTCGGAGTTGGCGGCTTTTGGAGTGAAGGTATGTAGCTCAGCCATGACTGATTTGTGCAGGTAGGAGAGTTTTTTGCTTGTGGTTGTGTCGACTTTTGCCAGATTATGGGACAGTCGGCTATGGAGTTTTGGGGTTCGGGGGAATGAATTCCTGTGAAGAAGACAGTGATTCTTGCAGATGGTGGTACTCGGTGCTTGTGAATTTGGGATCACTCTCGCGTTGGTGACTAGAACTCATGTTCTATCATCAACATAAATTTGCCAAAGCATGGCTGCCGTGAATTAGTGTTAGAGAGGGGAGAGAAGCTGAAGGTCTTGTGTGCATTGGTTTGGATGATGAGGCGAAGGGATGAGTTATACACAGGTTTGTACTAACTTTTGATAAGTTAGGGTAAATCTTGGTTTATGGAAGAGTTGCAAGAATTTTGGAAGTGATTATCGGTTGTATAAGGAAAGACTTGGGGAATAAGAAGTTGAATTGGTTGGGTCAAGAAATAATTGATTGGGTTTTCAAATGGCTTTAACTGATTGGTAATAACATTCGGGCTTAAGAAGTCGAATTGGATTAAAATAGTTGAAGTTTGGACTTAAGATGATTAAAACTTGGACTTTAAAAATAAATTGGAATATTGGAATATTTTTGATGAAAATTGGAATTTGACTAAGATTTAAAATAAATTTAATTTCACATAATGATGGCTAGACGATCACGTTTTTAAAATAGTTGAGAGAAGTCGTAGCAACACGTTTTTAGGAATTAAATAATTATTTGAAAATTAGCTGAAAATTTCTTGGTCACTACAGACACCGTGCGTTCAATGTGCCAATTAGAGTATTTATGACTTGCTTATGTGCAATTTTATGTGTAACTTTTCATTTTATTACCTAAGCTTGTTATTTCTTTTTGGTTAAGTTTTAAGTGGCAAGGTTGCATATAATTTGATATTGGGGTAGTTTAGAGACCGTTGGGGATCAAATAAAAGCTGTTGACTTAAATTACCAATTGATGAGAGTTGGGGGACTGATTTGCAATTTACAAAAGTTACCCTCTCATCTCTCGTCTCTCTTTTTCACCCACCTGAAGCCAGTTGCCCTCTCAGTCTCTTGTCGGCACCTGCTCACCGTCGGTCACCTCCTTCTCCCCCAATAGTGAGTCATTCCTCTTTCATTCCCTCACACAGTTACACACGCATCCTTACACAACCTCGCACACACGGGTTTCAGGCACACAAACACGAACTCGCACACCTGCACACCCTCGTCAACATGATAATGTGGTTGATATATGTGTGTTTAAGTTTAAATATACACGGGTATTTTGATTTTGTACGTGATATTTGTGTAATTATATGAACCGTGTGTATATTTTGTAATTTCTTGAATTTGAAAATTATGAGTTTGATAGTTTAATTGAATTTTTAGTTTACTTCAAGTTGAAAATTGTAATCTCAGATTTGAGAATCATAAAAAGAGGTTTACTAACTTTCAGACTTAGATTCTTGTTATTTTTCAAAATTAAATTTTTTATTGGATTTAGTTTTGATAAGTCATTTATCACTGTAGCAGTTTATTAATCCTCCATTTAGTTAAATGGAACTTATGATTTAAATTTATTTTTGTCGAGGAGTTTGGAATTGATGTGAAATTATTGTAGAATGTTGGATGTTGAATGAGTTGTGTTTGATGTTTTAAAATTATTATGTTGGTTGTGATGTTCCTCTAAAGGTTGGTAAAGTCCAATTTATAGAGGAGATTTTGTTAAAATTTTTGTAAAATTTTATAATAGAAAAAAATGAAAGTCTTAGGCTGCATTCTCTTTGTATTTCAGTTTCCTGTTTTCATTTTCGAAAATGTTTTCTGTTTTCCATTTTCTGTGACTTTTTTCGAAATTGCTGAAAACGCGTTTGATTTGTTATTTCTGAAAACTGTTTTCGAAAATGAAAAGCTGGAAAACGCGTTCTGTTTAAAATTTTGAATAAAATTATTTCATATTGTTTGTGAATATAAATGAAATAAAGATATCATATTTTGAGTTACACAACAAAAATAAATGAAATAACCCCTATCACACAATTTGGTTATACCAAAAAAGTTCAAAAATTCATGTTGCCCTTCTAAAGTAATCGTTCCACATTTGAGTAGTAATTTTCCCTTCTAAAGTAATCGTTCCATTTAATACTTTATATAGATACATCCTTCTAGTAAGTACTCATAACGTTTAAAATTTAAGTTTCAATAAAATTTGCAAAAATCAATTTACGTTAATTAATTATGCCCTTACAAAATAAGTGTCTACAATACAAAAGTAAAAAAGAAATGCTTAATAATTAAGTACATGATACATCATCAGAAAGATGGTTGAATTTGGAGTTGTACGCAAAAAACAGAGTGCAATTCGAAGTTGTACATCAAAAGTTATACATGTTTGAAGACAATGACCTATAAAGCAAATACGAAAATGACTAAATTGAAAGAAAAGTAAAATTTGTGAAATAATGTGCAACAAAATCTGAAGTTGAGGGACCTAAGTTGCAAATAAATTAGGATATTTTCGAAAGAAATTTCAAAATTTGAGGATTAAAATGACAAGTTTTGAAAATCAGGGACCAATAATGTAATTAAAAATGATAAATTTTGACAAATTTCAAATTTTTTTGATTATTTTAATTTTTTTCTTTTTTAAGTGGAAAACGCGCGTTTTCCACTTACAAGGCAAAAATTTCGGAAAACGCGGAATACGTTTCCTTTACAAATTTTGAAAACGTTTTCGAAATTTTTTTCCGAAAACGGCGCAAGAGAACGCGTTTTCCGTGTTTTCGGAAATGGAAAACGGAAAACGGCTGAAAAATGTCAAAGAGAAGACAATGGTTATTATAAATTTGGGTTGTAATTATTAGTTCTTTATGTGAAAAATAAGAAATTCAAGAAGACTACACCGACACGAGTGTATATAATGTCCAAGTAGGAAGTTGAGAAGGCATTGAACATAGTGTTAGACACTTACCATGTTTGATTTCGGGACTACCCACTCATTTGGTAGTCTCACATTCATAGAAAAATTGGGTTATCCATCTTCGTAACTGGAGACCAAGTTTGGATTGCCAACACCAATTGGAGAACTGTTGAACTCAAGTTATGCGTTGAGAGATTTCCCGATTGCGGTGAATTAGGAGCGGATGGAAGATCTCATAACACTGGACATCAACGATTTTAATGTGATACTGGGAATGAGATGGTTATCAAGGTATCATGCTGCAATCAACTGTCATGATAAGAAAGTGGTGTTAGAGACCCCAAATGAAACCCATTTCTGTTTTATTAAGGTTAAGGTGAAACCTTCTATTCCGATTGTGTTTACGATGTATTTTTGTTAGTTGATGAATAAGAGATGTAAGATCTACTTGGTTCACTAATTGAGGTGCCTAAACTAGACCATTCTCTTGAACATAATGTAATTGTTCAAGAATGGGGGAACATGTTTCTGGACGACTTTTATGATTTACCACTCAAAAGGAGGATTTAATTTGTCAATGACTTGGTATCTAAAAACAACCACAATATCCAAGGCACCTTATCGAATACCCTGCAATATTTATGGACTCAATGCATCGAGTCTTTATAGAATATCTAGATCAAATTGTCATAGTCATCATTGACGGCATATTGATCTATTCAAGGTCTGAGGAAGAACATGAAAGACATTTGAGATTCGTGCTTTAGAAGCTTAGAGGAGTAATTATTTTCTAAGTTTAAGAAGTGTGAGTTTTGTAGGGATAGAATGCCATTCTTTGGGGCATATTATATCAATGAAAGGTATTGAGGTTCACCCAAGTAAGACTGAGGTAGTTCGAAAAGTGGTCAATGCCATCTAATGTTAAGGAATTTCATAGTTTTCTTGGGTTAGCTTTTTTATATAAATGATCCTCTACGGGATCCCAACTGGCGAGTTGTCCAAGAAGTAAACCATCGGAGAGCTTGGGAGATACCTAAGATAGTTGTTACCGAGACTGATTTAATCCATAATGACAAATTATCGAGGTTTTCACTATTTGTGGATACCCATTAGAGAATATCAATTTGCGTCGAATGACTGGTGGGGACTTTGAGGTCTCAGTGGATGCAAGGAAAGGACAGACGGCTAAACAATCAAGAATCTCCGAGGTCAATGATACGGAGATTGAAAATTCTGATTAAGATTAGATAATGTTTCTATTGATGTCATTTAGAATTACTTAATTTGTAACTTCTATTGTTAATAATTTGACTTAATTTTATTTGCTAACCTTGATAATTTCTATTTAATTTTGATGTTGGGGTTTAATTGAAAGAAATCAAAAGTATGAGGATTGGATTGTAATATTTTAGAAAGATGAAGGATCTTTCTAAAATAAATTCTAGGGGTATTTTTGTAATAAAAGTCAAAATAGGAGAACAAAATTGAAGAAAATCAGAAAGTGAAATGGAAAAAAAAAATGTAGTGTCGGATCGGGTCGGATCGAAACAAATATTATGAAATTTTCGTTATATATTCATAAAATAACTAATATAGTATCTACTTCATAAACAAAATATTATATATATAGAGAATTAATGATTTTGTATCAAATTTAATAAAAAATTATATATTTTATATTTAATAATTAATTTTTTTTACATATTTTTTTAATTTTTAAAAAAAATTTGGATCGCGAATCGGGTCGGACCGGATCACCCCTGATCCAAATCCGATCCATTGATCCACGAATCGAATTTTTTTCGGATCGAATCTACGCATCGGGTTGAATTTTTTTTGCCATCTCCACAACCGATCTCTCACTCCCTCACAAAACTGTTTGTTTGACCTCCGCCTCCCTCTTCCTCACGTTTGACTTCTCTCTGACCATCGCCGCATCTGTTGCCGACAGTCGCACCACGACCACAACCCAGGTAGGACTTCTCTCCTCCCTCCCTCTCACACGCACACGCACACACAACACACTCACACCTGCACACAATGTTTTGCACGCAGTGCACAACACAACCAAAAAAAAAAAAATGACTATTCCAGCAAACTAATGTTGTCCTGGTTATGAAAGTGGGTGAAATTTTGAAATTGGAAAACGGGTTATGAAAAGATAATGGTTAATGGTACTCTGTTTTTGGTACCCTGTTGTTTCGAAATTGGTTAATGGGTGAAATTTTGAAATTAAGAAATGGGTTATGAAAATGGTTAGAAATGAAAAGATAATGGTTAATGGTACTCTATTGTTTTGAAATTGGTTAATGAGTGCAATTTTGAAATTGGGAAATGGGTTATGAAAAAAATGCTTAGAAATGAAATTTTTGAAATTGTTCGACTTTTCTATATTCTATATTCAATAAGTTTTTGTTGGATGCATGTATGGTTACTGGTACAACGTTGTTTTAATTCCTCCCCTCCTACCCCCCCCCCCCCCCCCCCCGCCGGTTGAGGGCTTTGGTAATCAACCGAGCATTTTTTGAATGCAGAATCTGATGAACTAAAATAAGGCAGTACATAACCTTTTTTTGAAATGTGAGGAAGTACATAACTTAGCAGATGTATACTTGGCTTCAGATACATCTAGGAAAAAAAAAATAAGAATAACATTGAAAAACATGGTAAGTGGTAACAATTTGTTTTAAAAAGAAAACCGGATTCCTCAATAAATCTAAACTTTATATAGTAAATTACATTTTAATAGATCAGCAATTCCACAGATATTTCTAAATATTAAAAAGATGTCTCATTACCTGATTTAAATTTGTTATTATTGTGGAGTTGAGGATTAATTAGAATGGTTTGGTTGTGGTTGAATATTAAATGGGTTGTAGTTTATGTCTTAAATCCTTCTACAATTTGGTTAAGTCATATTTATGGGGAAGGTTCCAACGAAATCTTTGTAGAAATTTACACTAGACAAATGATAATTTTCATATTTCAACTGAAATTGCTATGATTTATTTTCGCATTAAATTAATATGAATTATTTAGATAAATTTGCAGTTTCCTTGATTTATACAAAATATGGCTAATGTTATGTCTCATGGAGGGGATGGAGGTAATCAGCAGCCTGATAGAGGCAGTCATCAATTGCCCCCTCCCCACGAGTCAGGTATATTTTCTTTAGGTACATTTGATGGTTTTATTTCTCAGAATTTCTGTTTATTTTTCCCTTATAGAATATTAACGAGTCTTTTTAACTTTCTTTTAGCACTACCACCAAAGAGGCGTGACAAGTCTCGAATGCTAAAGGTCGAGAAGCTCTTCAAAGCCAATGGTAGTGTTCCACCGTCAATAGAGTTTGACTTGAACATAGAAAGGACGATTCGCCCTCTTGGTCCCAAAGAGCCAGAATTCATTCGATTTTTGGAGACGAAAGTACGTTAGTTCATCATCCCCAAATACACGGGAAGGAGCAAGGTCCCACAACATTTAAAGGACCGCGTTCGCGAAGAAGTCTAGGTACGAGATTTTAAATTGTTTTAAAAATTCACTGTATTTTAATTTTTTCAATTTCATTAAATGTTGAAATCTAACTTTTTTTTTTTTCACAGAAATATTTCAACACCAAGGGCAATGTTTCACTGGATAAATGCTCTTGGGTTTACAAGGGTAGTGACAAGAGTGATTCTGAGCGCTACAAGGAATACAAGGGCAAGGTCCACAAACACTACAAGATACACGGCCGCACAAAACCCTTTGCTGACATTGACATGATTGAGTGGGGTAACTGTGTCGAGTTGTTTGAGAGCGCATCCTTCAAGGTAAAATTAATGATTTAAATTTTATTTATTAATTTTTAAATTTTTTAATATTTAATTTATAATTATTTTGTGTTTTTCAGGTTGCGTCGCAGAGGAACAAGGTCAACGGGGCAAGGATCCCATACCCCAGTTTGTAAGGGTCCAAGAGCATTGTGGCAACGCGCCACGCCAAAATAAGGACTTAATTTTATATAATATTTTTTAATATTTAATTTATGTTATTATTTACTAATTATCAATTATTTTTTGGATAGGGAAATCCCGAGACACAAGTGGCCTTCCATATTAGATATGTGGAAGTCCACTCATACTCGACATACCGACGAGGGTGAAGTTCAGCGAGCAGGCTGAACACCAATATGTATGTATTATTTAAATTTTTAAATTTTTTGAATTGGATACAATTTTAAATTATCTTTTTTACTTAATCATTTTATATTTTGAATATTCAAGATGACATGCTTGAGTGAGGGAGACGTAGACACAACAGGCCATGTCCTCGGGGGCACAATTCGACGAGCACAATGTAATCCGAGATGTGTTCAGAGAGAGGGAGGGCCATGTTTGTGGAGTTGGACGGATGGTCTCGGGCGTCTCCCATTCGACATCATCGACTGCAACTTCACCCGCTATAGAAGAGTCAACACGTGTCGCGGAGCTTGAGCAGAAAATGGAGACCCAAGCAGCTGAGCTAACCGAGACTAGGTCCCAGCTTGCTTGAGTTACCATATTGTTGGCGTAAATATTTTCGGAAAAATATCGGAATCCACTCCGACGCCAACAAGCGATGCCATACCCTCAACTCAAGCAGAAGGAGACAACGACGACGATGATGACGATAACTTTGAATATTATGAGAATAATGACGACGACGAGGAGGAATTAGATTTGTAGGGTTTTTCTTTTTAAAATTTTTGTATCAAAACAAATTTCGTACATAATTTTGATGTCTAATACATTTTATTTTTTAATTATTATTTCATTAATTCGTATTTTCTTATTTGTTAGTAATTAAATTTTTTTCAATATTAATATATAAAGATAAAATGGTAATTAAATCATATTATTTATTTATTATATAAAGATAAAATAGTAATTATTATTTCATTAATTAGTATTTTGTCGTCCCTGTATGTTCCAGGTTATTAGAGACAACTTGGTCATCTATGTAGGTACCAAGTTATTAGAGACTGTAGGTGAAGTTATTAGAGATGACTTAGTCGTCTCTAAATCTAATGCTACCACAATTTTAGAGACGACTTTGTCATCTCTACAGGCTCCCACCTAATAGGTACGACTATTATCGTCTTTAATGAGCATCAGCTACGAGCCTAAAATGACGAAAAATAGAACAAAAAAAATATGAAATAGCAACGAATTTAGGACTTTTAAATATCACTTTTGTCGTCACTATTGCAAGATATTCTTGTAGTGAGTACTATGATGTTTTTAGAACAAAAAAAATCAGTGTGGGTCTTGGTGTTTTATAGATTTATTATGTGTCTTCTTGTAATTTGGTAATGTTGAAATACTGTTTCCATTCATCTACGGTACTTTTGCGTTGTATGTTTTCCCTAGCTCTATATTGTTTGCAAATCTCATTTTTTTTCCTACGGTGATGGTACTTGAAACAGGCCTTTTATTGTATTCACTACAATAGAAATAGCTTACGGCAAAGCGCAAAAAATATTGCAAAAGACCTTTTGCAATGTTCATGTGCATGTTGCAAATCGCAGTGTTGCCGTAGAGGGAAAGGATACGGTAAAGTTCAAAAGAATGGATTGCGCGTTGCGGTAGACCTTTGGCAACGTTCAATGCACGTTGCTGTAGAGCTTTGGCAACATTCATTGAGCGTTGCCGTTGATACTTTTGGCAACGTTCATTGCGTGTTGCGGTAGACCTTTAGCAACGTTCATTGCATGTTGTCGTAGATACTTTTAGCAACACTCATTGCGCGTTGCCATTGATACTTTTGACAATACTCTTTGCACGTTTTCATTGATACTTTTAGCAACACTCTTTGCACGTTGCCGTTGATACTTTTAGCAACACTCTTTGCTCGTTGCTGTTAATACTTTTAACAACACTCATTGCGCGTTGCCATTGATTTTTAACTTTTTTTTTTTTTTTTTTTATAAATCAATATAGATAATTTCACTCATAACCAACAAATTTCTCAAACATATATGTAATATGTAAAATATGAAAGACGCGTGCTATAAAAATAAATCAATTACTCAAAATAAAATGCAATAGCATTTTAAAGAAAATTATACCACATATATTTTAATACTTAACAAAAATTACGGTACTTTGTTCTCCTACATTAAAACAAAATCTGCAATATAGATTTTTCACCTATTTGATTGCACATCTAAAGTTTGACATTTGTTATCCCTCTAAATTACAACAATATCTCTAGCAGACCAACATACATACAAAAAGAAGCTACTATCACCATTTTCAACACGAATCATCATTAAAGATGAGTACTTCCCTGGTTTCTGAAGTCTAGCTTGAACTGTGCACATGACAAACCATCTTGTGAGAGAATTACAAAATTGACTTTTATTGTAAAGACATTATAAAAGTTTAATCATTAGAACTCCAACTACATTGAATGTAAAAATGTAGAAATAAATCATTCTAAGTATTAAAATTATCATTTTCTATTGTAAACACCTCACCCCAACCACACACGACACAAAAAGAATGAACAAGAAAAGGAGAGAGAAAGATGAGTTGTTATTACTAGGTGCAATCGCATTAAGTATACCCTTCATCTATGCATTTCATACTTCTAAGTACATATGTCCACGGTGGGGTGGGGTGGGGTGGGGTGGGGTGGGGTTCTTCGTATATTCCTGGGTTATTTCTATAATTTTAAATCACAAGGTCATAAGATAATACCGAAGTTTATACTTATTTTGAAGTCTAATCATCTTTCGAAACCAAAAATATAAAAATCTGCAATTAGGCCTAAAATGCTTCAAAAGGCACTTCTTCTATTTTCAAATAAGCGAGAAGTAGAAGCAAGCTCAAATATTGCTATCAGATTACAGAATTACTGGTACTCACATGAATTAAGTTTAATATTTCTAAGGGACTTTTGTCGAATTCGTATAATCAGTCAAATCAAGTGCTGGGATTTGAATTGTCACTATTTGTTTCTATATTAAAATGAGATGCAACATTAGTTAGTATTCCGCATTAGACCTAGAATTTTATACTAGTGCTGTAAAGATCACATCTTTCACACCTCTAATTAATTAAAAGAGATGCAAAAGTTTAACTACATCATTGGATACGACAGATACAAATGAACTGCTAACAAAAGTAGAAAGACTAACCCTTCATAAATGCACTGCCAATGTAAGCCAGGTATAATGCATTTTCAAAGTGCAAATAAACATTCTTCTTTAGCTATAGTAGCAATCGTACCCAACAATCCCTTGAATTTTGATACAACCATTGTTTTCCTTAAAATTGCTCTCTTCTATAGCTGTAGCTGAAGCCTAACTTCAGCAGTATCTAAAGGAAATGTACAAAACTGCACACAACCAATAGGTAAAGAATTATTTTGAGATATTCAATGTTATATTTTCATAAGACAAATCGAGAAGTAACAATTGGGTTCAGTGGAATTGTTCATTGTACAATTTTTGTCATCTTTAAACAAGGTCATTATATTGATTAATAAGCTGCCGATTATTGCATCAAGCATGGGACTTTAAAATTCAAAAAATTAAGTTGGGTAGTTTGAACACTATTTTACACAGATCAACTACTAAAAGATTGAAGATATTTCAAATAGAAAGTCATTTGAACATTTTGAAGATAAAGCAAATGTACTAATTATCTGAGATGTTTAACTTCAGCCTAAGTTCTCTCTCCACCTTCTATTAACCAATCTATGAAAATTAATTTCAAGTTTATTATAGTCACTTGAACTACTTCAATCCCACCGACTCTATAAGCAAATAAACATCTTAATAAACATTATTTAACAGCAAAATTTCAATGAAACAAACTTAAAAAACCAGTTTCATCAAAATCAAGTCGTAACTAATCCCTTTTTGTCAGTGTTGCACAAAGCTAATATACAATTGAAGGGGATTTAAAAAAAAAACAACAAAGCCATATAATCCAGCAACTCATTTAATTCAAGATTAAAATTTGATCTCTTTCACATCTATATTTGACTTTCATCAGCCTAAAATTCTAAAAATTAATAAAAAAGAATCACCTCCAATCTTGAACTTTATATTTTTGACATTAATAGCATGTGGTGCTGATAATCCAAAAGGGGCAGCTACTTCCATCCATAAGCCTAGTTCCCACAACAAATTTCTAACTACATAACCTTTTCCCACGTTTATGACACGAACAGTTTGAGCCAAGATTGCGATAAAAATTCATAATCACAAGAAACCCCATATTTGAAAGGGAAAAGGAAATGAAATCAATTCACACTCAAATTGGAAAGTATTTTATAAAGGAAGTGTATCCTAAGACAACAATTTAGAAATAGTAAGAAAGAGGCTCTGAATTGGCTCATGGCTGAGCATGTCAGTTAAATGAGACATATTTACTAAAGGAAATAATATGCAGTCAAATTTTTTAGGGAAATGAAGAAGAAAATAATGTAGAACAATAAAATCACATTTTTATAAAGTTCCAAAAAAATAAAGCATGAAATTACTCGAAATGGGAGTTCTTCAGATCTCCAAGTATTAATTTTTTGCTTGTATTTCCTTAACCTCACAGCCTTCATTTTAAATATCTGTACACAGAACCCAGAAATAGAATAACAAGATCAGAATAAACTGCTACTACATATAAAGAGAATCCCAAGAAACCCATTTGTTGAAAATGAAGGAAAAGGAAAAAAATACCTAAAACAACGTATTACCCATAAGTCCGGTGACGTGAGCGATTCCCAGCGACTCCAGCTCTAGTATGTGCAACTTCAGCTCCTCCAAACCCTACAAATCTGGTCGAAAATTGAGAAATTTGCAACTGAAACGCAAATTAAGAACTTTCAAACCATAAATCGCAATATACTCACCCGAACTATAAGAATGGAGCTAGGCGATGGCCGCTGGGAAGAATAAATTCGGAACTCTGGAAACCCCACAACGGAAACACTGTCGAACAAAGAAGGAAAAAATTGAACACAACCTATGGTAGAAAACGGGCAATCAAAGCTTGGATTTGAACCAGGAAGTTGAAATCGATAGAGAAAAAGAGAGACGTCGTTAAGAGAAGCAGCAAAGGAAAAAAATTTACAGAATGAAGAAAAGATATATATATATATATATATATAATTTAGTCTCAATTTTTTATAAATGTAAAATTTAGTCCCAAAATGTATCCTTTTGCAACGCGCTACCCCAAAATGATATCTTTCGCAACGCGCATTGCGCGTTGCCAAAGAGTAATCTTTTGACAACGTTAATTGCGCGTTGCAAAAGGTTAATTTTTTTGCAACACGCAACGAACATTGCAAAAGATTATAATTAGCAACATTCACTTGTTGAATGTTGCTAAATGTCAAATAAATCAACCAATGACAACATGCAATCACTGAATATTGCGGTAGACCCGTTTTAGCAGCATGCAATTAACGAATGTTGCCGTTTGCATGTTGCAAAAGACCCTTTTTCTTGTAGCGTTTTTAATGCTTGTATGAAGTGTTGAGTAGTAATTGATTAGATTACGTTTTCCTACTTTTAAACCTGAACTTGTGTGTTTTACAATAGATAGTCTGGAACTGCATTCTTAGTTTCTATATAGTTAATTCGTATGTACATTTATGTTTTCCGTGTGCATTAAACAAGTTGTTGTTAGACAATGTAACGTGGATTGGTATGGATACTTCATGGGATAGAAATGAGTTTCTTTTTTTTTTTTTTTTTTTTTTTTTTCCGATATACAAGAAGGAATTTACATAGGAATTTTAGGAGTTTGAAACATAAAATGTTTGTTTACATTGTCTTGTTAAATTCTTGTTTGATTCCTACGTTTACATAGGTACTTAGTGGTGAGATTTATCATCTTGTGTGATCAAATACATCAATATGCTTGCCATATGTGAGAATAGAAAAAATGTCTGGCAAGGGAAGTATATTACTTTGTAGATGATATCAAAATGCATCCATAATTTACCCTTGACACTTTATTTTGAGTCATTATAGTTTCACTCTCTCAATGGGCAATGTGACAAACAAATTGCAGATGAGAGATGTACATATGATGCATTTGGTGCACATAGGAATGATTGCAGAGATGTTCCATCGAGTAAACACTCACCTTAACAAGGACACAAAAAGACCACCAGTGTACGCAATGTGCAGTAGGAAGTCTAGACGATTTCCCATTTTAGAAGTTGTAATATTTCTTTGCGCAAGTTGACGTATGTTTTTGTGGGATTATTGGCTTAGAACCAAACAAACAAGTCCTTAGAAATGCTATCTTGTTTAACATAAACTTGTGTGGCATTTCGAGGATTACTTAAAGTAATCGGGGGCAAAAATAAAAAAAAGGGCTTACGACCGTTAAAACCAATTGGGAAATATGTTTTTAGTAGATGCATAAATTTGTTAAAATGTTTTTACAAGTGAATTTTGGACTTGGGTATTTTTCTATAAAAGGATGCAACAAGTTTTAAAAGAGGTGGTTCATATTTTCTCTAGAAAAATATTTTTCTAGTTTTCTCTCTACAAAAAATTACTTGGGATTTTTCTTCAAGAGAGTCAAGAAAAAGTTTATCTTCTTGATTGAATTGAGAGTGCATGATTTTGATTTTCTCATTGGTATGGTCGTGAGCCTACATTTTGGTCGGTATCGAATTCATTATTTTGGCGTTCTTGGCGTTCTTGATTTTGGAAATCAAGGTAAAGATCCTACAGTTTTCCATGGTTGAAGGATCTTGATTTTCTTTTATTCATTTAAGGGTGTTTTTGATTGGCCAAAATTTTTCAAGGAAAATGAAATTTTTTTCTAGCTTTTCTACTTTACTCCGTTTGATTGAGAAAAATATCTTCTCAACACTCTTTGCACGTTGCCATTGATACTTTTGACAATACTCTTTGCACGTTTTCATTGATACTTTTAGCAACACTCTTTGCACGTTGCCGTTGATACTTTTAGCAACACTCTTTGCTCGTTGCTGTTAATACTTTTAACAACACTCATTGCGCGTTGCCATTGATTTTTAACTTTTTTTTTTTTTTTTATAAATCAATATAGATAATTTCACTCATAACCAACAAATTTCTCAAACATATATGTAATATGTAAAATATGAAAGACGCGTGCTATAAAAATAAATCAATTACTCAAAATAAAATGCAATAGCATTTTAAAGAAAATTATACCACATATATTTTAATACTTAACAAAAATTACGGTACTTTGTTCTCCTACATTAAAACAAAATCTGCAATATAGATTTTTCACCTATTTGATTGCACATCTAAAGTTTGACATTTGTTATCCCTCTAAATTACAACAATATCTCTAGCAGACCAACATACATACAAAAAGAAGCTACTATCACCATTTTCAACACGAATCATCATTAAAGATGAGTACTTCCCTGGTTTCTGAAGTCTAGCTTGAACTGTGCACATGGCAAACCATCTTGTGAGAGAATTACAAAATTGACTTTTATTGTAAAGACATTATAAAAGTTTAATCATTAGAACTCCAACTACATTGAATGTAAAAATGTAGAAATAAATCATTCTAAGTATTAAAATTATCATTTTCTATTGTAAACACCTCACCCCAACCACACACGACACAAAAAGAATGAACAAGAAAAGGAGAGAGAAAGATGAGTTGTTATTACTAGGTGCAATCGCATTAAGTATACCCTTCATCTATGCATTTCATACTTCTAAGTACATATGTCCACGGTGGGGTGGGGTGGGGTGGGGTGGGGTTCTTCGTATATTCCTGGGTTATTTCTATAATTTTAAATCACAAGGTCATAAGATAATACCGAAGTTTATACTTATTTTGAAGTCTAATCATCTTTCGAAACCAAAAATATAAAAATCTGCAATTAGGCCTAAAATGCTTCAAAAGGCACTTCTTCTATTTTCAAATAAGCGAGAAGTAGAAGCAAGCTCAAATATTGCTATCAGATTACAGAATTACTGGTACTCACATGAATTAAGTTTAATATTTCTAAGGGACTTTTGTCGAATTCGTATAATCAGTCAAATCAAGTGCTGGGATTTGAATTGTCACTATTTGTTTCTATATTAAAATGAGATGCAACATTAGTTAGTATTCCGCATTAGACCTAGAATTTTATACTAGTGCTGTAAAGATCACATCTTTCACACCTCTAATTAATTAAAAGAGATGCAAAAGTTTAACTACATCATTGGATACGACAGATACAAATGAACTGCTAACAAAAGTAGAAAGACTAACCCTTCATAAATGCACTGCCAATGTAAGCCAGGTATAATGCATTTTCAAAGTGCAAATAAACATTCTTCTTTAGCTATAGTAGCAATCGTACCCAACAATCCCTTGAATTTTGATACAACCATTGTTTTCCTTAAAATTGCTCTCTTCTATAGCTGTAGCTGAAGCCTAACTTCAGCAGTATCTAAAGGAAATGTACAAAACTGCACACAACCAATAGGTAAAGAATTATTTTGAGATATTCAATGTTATATTTTCATAAGACAAATCGAGAAGTAACAATTGGGTTCAGTGGAATTGTTCATTGTACAATTTTTGTCATCTTTAAACAAGGTCATTATATTGATTAATAAGCTGCCGATTATTGCATCAAGCATGGGACTTTAAAATTCAAAAAATTAAGTTGGGTAGTTTGAACACTATTTTACACAGATCAACTACTAAAAGATTGAAGATATTTCAAATAGAAAGTCATTTGAACATTTTGAAGATAAAGCAAATGTACTAATTATCTGAGATGTTTAACTTCAGCCTAAGTTCTCTCTCCACCTTCTATTAACCAATCTATGAAAATTAATTTCAAGTTTATTATAGTCACTTGAACTACTTCAATCCCACCGACTCTATAAGCAAATAAACATCTTAATAAACATTATTTAACAGCAAAATTTCAATGAAACAAACTTAAAAAACCAGTTTCATCAAAATCAAGTCGTAACTAATCCCTTTTTGTCAGTGTTGCACAAAGCTAATATACAATTGAAGGGGATTTAAAAAAAAAACAACAAAGCCATATAATCCAGCAACTCATTTAATTCAAGATTAAAATTTGATCTCTTTCACATCTATATTTGACTTTCATCAGCCTAAAATTCTAAAAATTAATAAAAAAGAATCACCTCCAATCTTGAACTTTATATTTTTGACATTAATAGCATGTGGTGCTGATAATCCAAAAGGGGCAGCTACTTCCATCCATAAGCCTAGTTCCCACAACAAATTTCTAACTACATAACCTTTTCCCACGTTTATGACACGAACAGTTTGAGCCAAGATTGCGATAAAAATTCATAATCACAAGAAACCCCATATTTGAAAGGGAAAAGGAAATGAAATCAATTCACACTCAAATTGGAAAGTATTTTATAAAGGAAGTGTATCCTAAGACAACAATTTAGAAATAGTAAGAAAGAGGCTCTGAATTGGCTCATGGCTGAGCATGTCAGTTAAATGAGACATATTTACTAAAGGAAATAATATGCAGTCAAATTTTTTAGGGAAATGAAGAAGAAAATAATGTAGAACAATAAAATCACATTTTTATAAAGTTCCAAAAAAATAAAGCATGAAATTACTCGAAATGGGAGTTCTTCAGATCTCCAAGTATTAATTTTTTGCTTGTATTTCCTTAACCTCACAGCCTTCATTTTAAATATCTGTACACAGAACCCAGAAATAGAATAACAAGATCAGAATAAACTGCTACTACATATAAAGAGAATCCCAAGAAACCCATTTGTTGAAAATGAAGGAAAAGGAAAAAAATACCTAAAACAACGTATTACCCATAAGTCCGGTGACGTGAGCGATTCCCAGCGACTCCAGCTCTAGTATGTGCAACTTCAGCTCCTCCAAACCCTACAAATCTGGTCGAAAATTGAGAAATTTGCAACTGAAACGCAAATTAAGAACTTTCAAACCATAAATCGCAATATACTCACCCGAACTATAAGAATGGAGCTAGGCGATGGCCGCTGGGAAGAATAAATTCGGAACTCTGGAAACCCCACAACGGAAACACTGTCGAACAAAGAAGGAAAAAATTGAACACAACCTATGGTAGAAAACGGGCAATCAAAGCTTGGATTTGAACCAGGAAGTTGAAATCGATAGAGAAAAAGAGAGACGTCGTTAAGAGAAGCAGCAAAGGAAAAAAATTTACAGAATGAAGAAAAGATATATATATATATATATATATAATTTAGTCTCAATTTTTTATAAATGTAAAATTTAGTCCCAAAATGTATCCTTTTGCAACGCGCTACCCCAAAATGATATCTTTCGCAACGCGCATTGCGCGTTGCCAAAGAGTAATCTTTTGACAACGTTAATTGCGCGTTGCAAAAGGTTAATTTTTTTGCAACACGCAACGAACATTGCAAAAGATTATAATTAGCAACATTCACTTGTTGAATGTTGCTAAATGTCAAATAAATCAACCAATGACAACATGCAATCACTGAATATTGCGGTAGACCCGTTTTAGCAGCATGCAATTAACGAATGTTGCCGTTTGCATGTTGCAAAAGACCCTTTTTCTTGTAGCGTTTTTAATGCTTGTATGAAGTGTTGAGTAGTAATTGATTAGATTACGTTTTCCTACTTTTAAACCTGAACTTGTGTGTTTTACAATAGATAGTCTGGAACTGCATTCTTAGTTTCTATATAGTTAATTCGTATGTACATTTATGTTTTCCGTGTGCATTAAACAAGTTGTTGTTAGACAATGTAACGTGGATTGGTATGGATACTTCATGGGATAGAAATGAGTTTCTTTTTTTTTTTTTTTTTTTTTTTTTCCGATATACAAGAAGGAATTTACATAGGAATTTTAGGAGTTTGAAACATAAAATGTTTGTTTACATTGTCTTGTTAAATTCTTGTTTGATTCCTACGTTTACATAGGTACTTAGTGGTGAGATTTATCATCTTGTGTGATCAAATACATCAATATGCTTGCCATATGTGAGAATAGAAAAAATGTCTGGCAAGGGAAGTATATTACTTTGTAGATGATATCAAAATGCATCCATAATTTACCCTTGACACTTTATTTTGAGTCATTATAGTTTCACTCTCTCAATGGGCAATGTGACAAACAAATTGCAGATGAGAGATGTACATATGATGCATTTGGTGCACATAGGAATGATTGCAGAGATGTTCCATCGAGTAAACACTCACCTTAACAAGGACACAAAAAGACCACCAGTGTACGCAATGTGCAGTAGGAAGTCTAGACGATTTCCCATTTTAGAAGTTGTAATATTTCTTTGCGCAAGTTGACGTATGTTTTTGTGGGATTATTGGCTTAGAACCAAACAAACAAGCCCTTAGAAATGCTATCTTGTTTAACATAAACTTGTGTGGCATTTCGATGATTACTTAAAGTAATCGGGGGCAAAAATAAAAAAAAGGGCTTACGACCATTAAAACCAATTGGGAAATAAGTTTTTAGTAGTTGCATAAATTTGTTAAAATGTTTTTACAAGTGAATTTTGGACTTGGGTATTTTTCTATAAAATGATGCAACAAGTTTTAAAAGAGGTGGTTCATATTTTCTCTAGAAAAAGATTTTTCTAGTTTTCTCTCTACAAAAAATTGCTTGGGGTTTTTCTTCAAGAGAGTCAAGAAAAAGTTTATCTTCTTGATTGAATTGAGAGTGCATGATTTTGATTTTCTCATTGGTATGGTCGTGAGCCTACATTTCGGTCGGTATCGAATTCATTATTTTGGCGTTCTTGGCGTTCTTGATTTTGGAAATCAAGGTAAAGATCCTACAGTTTTCCATGGTTGAAGGATCTTGATTTTCTTTTATTCATTTAAGGGTGTTTTTGATTGGCCAAAATTTTTCAAGGAAAATGAAATTTTTTTCTAGCTTTTCTACTTTACTCCGTTTGATTGAGAAAAATATCTTCTCAACACTCTTTGCACGTTGCCATTGATACTTTTGACAATACTCTTTGCACGTTTTCATTGATACTTTTAGCAACACTCTTTGCACGTTGCCGTTGATACTTTTAGCAACACTCTTTGCTCGTTGCTGTTAATACTTTTAACAACACTCATTGCGCGTTGCCATTGATTTTTAACTTTTTTTTTTTTTTTTTATAAATCAATATAGATAATTTCACTCATAACCAACAAATTTCTCAAACATATATGTAATATGTAAAATATGAAAGACGCGTGCTATAAAAATAAATCAATTACTCAAAATAAAATGCAATAGCATTTTAAAGAAAATTATACCACATATATTTTAATACTTAACAAAAATTACGGTACTTTGTTCTCCTACATTAAAACAAAATCTGCAATATAGATTTTTCACCTATTTGATTGCACATCTAAAGTTTGACATTTGTTATCCCTCTAAATTACAACAATATCTCTAGCAGACCAACATACATACAAAAAGAAGCTACTATCACCATTTTCAACACGAATCATCATTAAAGATGAGTACTTCCCTGGTTTCTGAAGTCTAGCTTGAACTGTGCACATGGCAAACCATCTTGTGAGAGAATTACAAAATTGACTTTTATTGTAAAGACATTATAAAAGTTTAATCATTAGAACTCCAACTACATTGAATGTAAAAATGTAGAAATAAATCATTCTAAGTATTAAAATTATCATTTTCTATTGTAAACACCTCACCCCAACCACACACGACACAAAAAGAATGAACAAGAAAAGGAGAGAGAAAGATGAGTTGTTATTACTAGGTGCAATCGCATTAAGTATACCCTTCATCTATGCATTTCATACTTCTAAGTACATATGTCCACGGTGGGGTGGGGTGGGGTGGGGTGGGGTTCTTCGTATATTCCTGGGTTATTTCTATAATTTTAAATCACAAGGTCATAAGATAATACCGAAGTTTATACTTATTTTGAAGTCTAATCATCTTTCGAAACCAAAAATATAAAAATCTGCAATTAGGCCTAAAATGCTTCAAAAGGCACTTCTTCTATTTTCAAATAAGCGAGAAGTAGAAGCAAGCTCAAATATTGCTATCAGATTACAGAATTACTGGTACTCACATGAATTAAGTTTAATATTTCTAAGGGACTTTTGTCGAATTCGTATAATCAGTCAAATCAAGTGCTGGGATTTGAATTGTCACTATTTGTTTCTATATTAAAATGAGATGCAACATTAGTTAGTATTCCGCATTAGACCTAGAATTTTATACTAGTGCTGTAAAGATCACATCTTTCACACCTCTAATTAATTAAAAGAGATGCAAAAGTTTAACTACATCATTGGATACGACAGATACAAATGAACTGCTAACAAAAGTAGAAAGACTAACCCTTCATAAATGCACTGCCAATGTAAGCCAGGTATAATGCATTTTCAAAGTGCAAATAAACATTCTTCTTTAGCTATAGTAGCAATCGTACCCAACAATCCCTTGAATTTTGATACAACCATTGTTTTCCTTAAAATTGCTCTCTTCTATAGCTGTAGCTGAAGCCTAACTTCAGCAGTATCTAAAGGAAATGTACAAAACTGCACACAACCAATAGGTAAAGAATTATTTTGAGATATTCAATGTTATATTTTCATAAGACAAATCGAGAAGTAACAATTGGGTTCAGTGGAATTGTTCATTGTACAATTTTTGTCATCTTTAAACAAGGTCATTATATTGATTAATAAGCTGCCGATTATTGCATCAAGCATGGGACTTTAAAATTCAAAAAATTAAGTTGGGTAGTTTGAACACTATTTTACACAGATCAACTACTAAAAGATTGAAGATATTTCAAATAGAAAGTCATTTGAACATTTTGAAGATAAAGCAAATGTACTAATTATCTGAGATGTTTAACTTCAGCCTAAGTTCTCTCTCCACCTTCTATTAACCAATCTATGAAAATTAATTTCAAGTTTATTATAGTCACTTGAACTACTTCAATCCCACCGACTCTATAAGCAAATAAACATCTTAATAAACATTATTTAACAGCAAAATTTCAATGAAACAAACTTAAAAAACCAGTTTCATCAAAATCAAGTCGTAACTAATCCCTTTTTGTCAGTGTTGCACAAAGCTAATATACAATTGAAGGGGATTTAAAAAAAAAACAACAAAGCCATATAATCCAGCAACTCATTTAATTCAAGATTAAAATTTGATCTCTTTCACATCTATATTTGACTTTCATCAGCCTAAAATTCTAAAAATTAATAAAAAAGAATCACCTCCAATCTTGAACTTTATATTTTTGACATTAATAGCATGTGGTGCTGATAATCCAAAAGGGGCAGCTACTTCCATCCATAAGCCTAGTTCCCACAACAAATTTCTAACTACATAACCTTTTCCCACGTTTATGACACGAACAGTTTGAGCCAAGATTGCGATAAAAATTCATAATCACAAGAAACCCCATATTTGAAAGGGAAAAGGAAATGAAATCAATTCACACTCAAATTGGAAAGTATTTTATAAAGGAAGTGTATCCTAAGACAACAATTTAGAAATAGTAAGAAAGAGGCTCTGAATTGGCTCATGGCTGAGCATGTCAGTTAAATGAGACATATTTACTAAAGGAAATAATATGCAGTCAAATTTTTTAGGGAAATGAAGAAGAAAATAATGTAGAACAATAAAATCACATTTTTATAAAGTTCCAAAAAAATAAAGCATGAAATTACTCGAAATGGGAGTTCTTCAGATCTCCAAGTATTAATTTTTTGCTTGTATTTCCTTAACCTCACAGCCTTCATTTTAAATATCTGTACACAGAACCCAGAAATAGAATAACAAGATCAGAATAAACTGCTACTACATATAAAGAGAATCCCAAGAAACCCATTTGTTGAAAATGAAGGAAAAGGAAAAAAATACCTAAAACAACGTATTACCCATAAGTCCGGTGACGTGAGCGATTCCCAGCGACTCCAGCTCTAGTATGTGCAACTTCAGCTCCTCCAAACCCTACAAATCTGGTCGAAAATTGAGAAATTTGCAACTGAAACGCAAATTAAGAACTTTCAAACCATAAATCGCAATATACTCACCCGAACTATAAGAATGGAGCTAGGCGATGGCCGCTGGGAAGAATAAATTCGGAACTCTGGAAACCCCACAACGGAAACACTGTCGAACAAAGAAGGAAAAAATTGAACACAACCTATGGTAGAAAACGGGCAATCAAAGCTTGGATTTGAACCAGGAAGTTGAAATCGATAGAGAAAAAGAGAGACGTCGTTAAGAGAAGCAGCAAAGGAAAAAAATTTACAGAATGAAGAAAAGATATATATATATATATATATATAATTTAGTCTCAATTTTTTATAAATGTAAAATTTAGTCCCAAAATGTATCCTTTTGCAACGCGCTACCCCAAAATGATATCTTTCGCAACGCGCATTGCGCGTTGCCAAAGAGTAATCTTTTGACAACGTTAATTGCGCGTTGCAAAAGGTTAATTTTTTTGCAACACGCAACGAACATTGCAAAAGATTATAATTAGCAACATTCACTTGTTGAATGTTGCTAAATGTCAAATAAATCAACCAATGACAACATGCAATCACTGAATATTGCGGTAGACCCGTTTTAGCAGCATGCAATTAACGAATGTTGCCGTTTGCATGTTGCAAAAGACCCTTTTTCTTGTAGCGTTTTTAATGCTTGTATGAAGTGTTGAGTAGTAATTGATTAGATTACGTTTTCCTACTTTTAAACCTGAACTTGTGTGTTTTACAATAGATAGTCTGGAACTGCATTCTTAGTTTCTATATAGTTAATTCGTATGTACATTTATGTTTTCCGTGTGCATTAAACAAGTTGTTGTTAGACAATGTAACGTGGATTGGTATGGATACTTCATGGGATAGAAATGAGTTTCTTTTTTTTTTTTTTTTTTTTTTTTTTCCGATATACAAGAAGGAATTTACATAGGAATTTTAGGAGTTTGAAACATAAAATGTTTGTTTACATTGTCTTGTTAAATTCTTGTTTGATTCCTACGTTTACATAGGTACTTAGTGGTGAGATTTATCATCTTGTGTGATCAAATACATCAATATGCTTGCCATATGTGAGAATAGAAAAAATGTCTGGCAAGGGAAGTATATTACTTTGTAGATGATATCAAAATGCATCCATAATTTACCCTTGACACTTTATTTTGAGTCATTATAGTTTCACTCTCTCAATGGGCAATGTGACAAACAAATTGCAGATGAGAGATGTACATATGATGCATTTGGTGCACATAGGAATGATTGCAGAGATGTTCCATCGAGTAAACACTCACCTTAACAAGGACACAAAAAGACCACCAGTGTACGCAATGTGCAGTAGGAAGTCTAGACGATTTCCCATTTTAGAAGTTGTAATATTTCTTTGCGCAAGTTGACGTATGTTTTTGTGGGATTATTGGCTTAGAACCAAACAAACAAGTCCTTAGAAATGCTATCTTGTTTAACATAAACTTGTGTGGCATTTCGAGGATTACTTAAAGTAATCGGGGGCAAAAATAAAAAAAAGGGCTTACGACCGTTAAAACCAATTGGGAAATATGTTTTTAGTAGATGCATAAATTTGTTAAAATGTTTTTACAAGTGAATTTTGGACTTGGGTATTTTTCTATAAAAGGATGCAACAAGTTTTAAAAGAGGTGGTTCATATTTTCTCTAGAAAAAGATTTTTCTAGTTTTCTCTCTACAAAAAATTGCTTGGGGTTTTTCTTCAAGAGAGTCAAGAAAAAGTTTATCTTCTTGATTGAATTGAGAGTGCATGATTTTGATTTTCTCATTGGTATGGTCGTGAGCCTACATTTCGGTCGGTATCGAATTCATTATTTTGGCGTTCTTGATTTTGGAAATCAAGGTAAAGATCCTACAGTGGTATCAGAGCGAGGAGGAATTACCAAGTGAATCAAAAAAATTGCCGTGTAAAAGTCGGTGGAAAAGTCGTCCAAGAAGAACCGAAGGAAAGGCACGAGGTAAAGGCTGGGAAACTGAAGTTCTGCCCAAGGCGGTGAAGCAAGTAAAAAATTTGTGGAAACCGAGATTGATCTAAAGAAGAAGAAGAAACCGTCCAAGAAAGAAGCAAGAACTCGGTGGAGTGAAGCCAGTGAAACCGGCGAAAGGAGTTCACTGCCATTTTGTGAAAATTGACCGAGGAGGAGAGGCAGGAAGTTTTCTGTGGAAACAGAGGCCAAAAACTGGAAGTTGAAGCCGACCGAAGCAAGAAGAAGAGCTTCTGCCATTTTTCAAAAATCCGATCTCCGGTCATACAATCGGCGATCCAAGACCACCAGCAGGACCGCAAGGTGGAGGAGAACACTCGACTGGAAGCTGAACGAGATCCGGCGGCTGGAAGTGGCGGAATCAACCGGAAATCAAAAGTGCAACCGGAGCTAAAAATTGAAATTCCCGCCGGTAGGGAGCTCCGATCAACGAACAGTTTTCACCATTGGACTCGTGACGGAGAGGAGAATCTTGTAGTGTGTCGGGCAAAATTTTCCGGCGACGGTGTTTCCGACGAGGCTCCGGCAACAATTTTTTGACAGTTTGTTCTAAAGGACCTGCAGAGTCCATATTCGAAGTCCGTTTCACGAAATTCAATTTGGATATTGGTTGAGGTTTGCAAATGGTTTTTTGCATGATTGTTTAGTTTGATTTTTTGAGATTGAATTGTGCATTGAAGGCTCCTATTGTAGTTGTACGAACATTTAGGATAATTTCTGAGCTCGGGGTTTTGTGAATAAATCGGGGAAGGGCTAGAAGTTGGGATTCCTTGAGGTTCGGGTTTGACAAGATTAGGTTTTAATCTTGGGTGTATTAAGTTTTACAAGATTAGGTATTAATCTTGGGTTTGATAGGAGGTCTTCTTACTGATTTGACGTGAGAATTATTTTCACGGGGATATTTTGACAAGATTAGGTGTTAATCTTGGGGGTATGCAAGGTTACAAGATTGGGTATTAATCTTGGGTAAATTCTGCATTGTATACCGATTTTGTTGCTATGGTTATTTTACTTGCTGGAATTTGCAAGGGGGAGTGATAAGTATCATTCGGTGAGCAACGGTGTTTTTGAACAATGGTTTCAAGAATGGGATCTAGGGTCGAGCTGGAGAAGTTCGATGGTAAAGGGAATTTCTCCCTTTGGAAGAAGAAAATGAAAGCAGTATTGGTGCAACAAAGGGTTGCAAAGGCATTGGAGGAAAAATCCGAATGGCCGGAGACATTATTAGCCAAAGTTGATGACGTAGCTGAAATTCAAGAAGTGGCATACAGCACTCTGATTCTTCATCTCTCAGATAACGTTCTGAGACAGGTAAACGATTCTCAATCTGCTTTAGAAATCTGGAATAAGCTAGATGAAATTTATGCTGCTAAAACTGTTCCTAATAAGATATTTCTTTTAGAAAGAATTTTTTGTTTCAAAATGGACCCCTCTAAAGATCTTGAAACAAATTTAAATGCATTTTCTACAATGACTTTAGATTTAACGAACAGTGGACAGAAAATCGAAGATGATCAATTAGCTATAATTTTGGTAAATTCTCTTCCAGAATCTTTCAAAGAACTTAAAAATGTTATTAAATATGGAAGGGATACCATCACTCTTGCAAATGTCACTACTTCGATTAGGTCTAAAGCATTAGAAATCAATTTGGAGGAGAAATCTGTCCATAATGAAACAGCTTATTTTGTTAAAGGTAAATTTGGTAAGAAAGAGTCAAATGCTATGAACTTTAACAAGAATAAGGGTAAGAGTAAGGAACAGTGGAAGGGCAAGGGTAGTGGTAGAGATGGAGATAAGTGCTTTCATTGTGGTAAAACGGGACACTTTAAGAAAGATTGCTACGAGTGGCTAAGGAAGAAAGAGGGGCTGCGGGATGTAGCTGAGAGTAATACTGCTTTTGGGGCTTTTGGAAATGATGATGATCAATTGAGAGTGTTAAATGTGATATTAGGTGAGCGGAATCAAGAGTGGATACTTGACTCAGGGTGTTCCTATCATATGACCTCCCATAAGGCTTGGTTTAAGACCTATAGAGAGATAGATGGGGAGAATGTGTATTTAGGGAATGGTGAGTCTTGTACTGTGATGGGAATAGGTGAAATTGTGGTCAAGATGTATAATGGGGTGGTTAGAGTTCTAACTGGGGTGAGACATATACCTGCTTTATCCAAAAATCTTATTTCTTTGAGCACATTGCATATGTCTTGTTTTCATTATGAAACGAAGAATGATAATATGTTAATATGTAAAGGCAATGACATTGTGATTAAAGGAATATTGAGAAATAGACTTTATTATATGTTTGGCACAACGGTAATTCAAGATCATTCATGCTCTCACATAATTCAAAAGGATGACACTCAATTGAAGAACAAAATGATAGCCCATGAAGGAAATAAATTTCCTTGTATTTTTGTTGCTACTAACAATGTTGCAGGTTTAACTTCAGATTCACTAGAAAGTGAGTTTTTGGAGGGTAAGGAATTTGGAATAAACTCTAGTGACCAAGGAACAAGTGGTCAAAGGTGTGGAGTTCAAAATCAGCTACAAAATAGTGATTTTGATTCAGTTGTTGAGGAAGTTCAACAAGAAAATAATGAAGAAGTTGTTGAAAATGATGGAGTTCAACAAGAAGCTACTCAAGAAAGCTTTTATGACTATCTATTAGTCATGGATAGTGAAAGGAGGCAGGTAAACCCTAATCCTAGTTTTTATTCCATTAGTCTAAAAGAGTGTTATCTTTTGACAGGTATTAAGGAATCTACAAGTTGTGGAGCAGGTAGGATGATTCAAAGTGCAATGCAAGTGAAGATGTTTTCTCCTGAACCATCAAATCAAAAGGCTTGGAAGGATGAAAGCTTCCAAGAGGACTTTAGGAATAGGTGAAGGTCAATTTAGATTAGGTGGAGGTTTGGTTTAAGCCAAGGTGAAGGAATGTGGGATTATTGGCTTAGAACCAAACAAACAAGCCCTTAGAAATGCTATCTTGTTTAACATAAACTTGTGTGGCATTTCGAGGATTACTTAAAGTAATCGGGGGCAAAAATAAAAAAAAGGGCTTACGACCGTTAAAACCAATTGGGAAATATGTTTTTAGTAGATGCATAAATTTGTTAAAATGTTTTTACAAGTGAATTTTGGACTTGGGTATTTTTCTATAAAAGGATGCAACAAGTTTTAAAAGAGGTGGTTCATATTTTCTCTAGAAAAATATTTTTCTAGTTTTCTCTCTACAAAAAATTACTTGGGATTTTTCTTCAAGAGAGTCAAGAAAAAGTTTATCTTCTTGATTGAATTGAGAGTGCATGATTTTGATTTTCTCATTGGTATGGTCGTGAGCCTACATTTTGGTCGGTATCGAATTCATTATTTTGGCGTTCTTGATTTTGGAAATCAAGGTAAAGATCCTACAGTTTTCCATGGTTGAAGGATCTTGATTTTCTTTTATTCATTTAAGGGTGTTTTTGATTGGCCAAAATTTTTCAAGGAAAATGAAATTTTTTTCAAGCTTTTCTACTTTACTCCGTTTGATTGAGAAAAATATCTTCCGCGGACCCCACCCACGCGCCCCTTTTTCTTGATTTTGTGGAAAATATTCGGCGTTCTGTTTATATTTTATTTTGTATTTTCATTTTCGAAAATGTTTTGTGTTTTGTGTTTTCATTTTTGTTTTCAAATTTGCTGAAAACGCGTTTGGTTTGTCATTTCTGAAAACTGTTTTTGAAAATGAAAAGTTGGAAAACACGTTCTGTTTGAAATTTTGCAGAACACTATTTAAACTATTTTTAATTAATTTGCTTGCAGAATACTACTAACTCCAACTCAAATTTCCTTTCACAATACACTAAAAATATGGTTACATGCAACACACTAATATGAGCATTAAGAATCTATATTAATACAGCTTGGTCAGGTTCGGGACTTGAAAAAGCTCTACTTCTATTAAAATCCAGAAAATACAAGTTCTTTTAAAACCACCAGAGTCCATTTATCATTGCATTTTTTGAAATATAACAATAAGAATTCTTATTTAATTTTTTTTTGTACTGTTGATATTGAATTCAATAAAACTTTATTTAAACTAAGTTCCAAGTTAGGATAATTCTAAAAAAAAAAAAAAAATTCTTTATTTAGGTTTAGTTCCAAGTTAGGATAATTCTAAAAAAAATAATAAAAAAATAAAAACTTTATATTAAACTTAGTTAAGATTATTAAAAAAAAAAAAAAAAATCCCAAAACGCGTTTTCCGCGTTTTTGACATTTTTTGTCGAAATACACACAAAACGCCCAAAACGATGTTTCGGTCGTTTTCCGTTTTGTGTACAATTTTTTTTTTGTTTTCCAAAATGCGTTTTCGAAAATGGTAAAGAGAACGCGTTTTTAGCGTTTTCGAAAATAAAAACAGAAAACGACCTCAAAACAGCAAAGAGAACAGGGGCTTAGGTTTTGGTGGATTTTTATTTTCCATGGTAGATGGAAAATTAGTTTCGACACGTTTAATCAATTTTGTTGTTGTTAATTGACTTATTTTCTTTTCAAAAAATAACATTATCATCATCAAGTACAAATATATTAAAAAGGTAAAAAAAAAAAATTGATTAAAATAGCAAAAATTTACTTTATTTTCCATAAAAAATAATGTCAATCAAACAACGAAACATGGAAAATTCTCCACTTTTTCCACCTAAAAAATTAAATCAATCAAACACTCTCAATTGATTTTTCAGGAAAATAATTTTCAAGCAAAATTATTTCCTTAAAAAATATTTTCTTCCACCTATTTTTCACTTTCGCAATCAAACACACCCATATACTTTTTTATATAATTCTTTATTATTTTAACTGATAATCTAACTATATTCATTTTGTTTCCTTACTTTCCCTATGCCCAAAAAAGTTCACATAAGTTTCTCTCCACGTGATTATAGTCGAGGGCAATGGTGGAGAACAAATTCATGCACTTAGATTCCAAATATTGACAAATAGTGTTGCCACTCAGTAATTCATTGGACATGAAGCAGGTACATTTATACTGCACTGCCTTATTTTTTTTTTCTTTTATGATTCTAGAAGAATTGTGTGACATTTTTTTAGCTTGCAAGATCAATACTTTTTTTTAAATAAAAAAACTTTATACATTGACACTTAGTTTTTTATTATGTTCCTGATTGTAGCAACGGTCTGGTCGGAAAGGCACGCGACCATGTGGCCAAAAGTGGCACGATTGCATGGTTACGTGATTTTGGTTCTGCTTATTTTCTGAGTGCTTGTGCGACCACTCATATTTACATGGTGCGATCGCATGGTTTTAGCAATTTCATGCAATTTCCTTCTTTTATTCTCTGCAACTTGGTCCCTATCTTTTATTTGAGCTTCAAGTTCTCCATCTTTCGATTGAATCAATTTGGTCGTCAATCTTCTAATTTCTTTCAATAAACTTCTTTTTTACTTGATTTCTTCAATTTAGGCCTCGAACTTCTTCCTTATTCCAATTTAGCTCCACTTTGCACCTCAATGGACTTCATTTACTTCTCATGTGTGTAATTTTGCTCCATTTATCATCTAATTGTTCCTTATTTGCTTCAATTGCTTCATTTTCTCGACTTTGTGATTATTTATGAAGTTTAAACAAATAACAACTAAATCGAAATCTTTTATTCTAAAACAAAAACAATATATCTTGTTCTTAGCATGCACACATGTTACAAACAAACCACGACAACATCTACTACCAAACCCAATCCATCGGACACAACCTTCCATCCTCAACCCACAAGAATTGAATTTCCCAGACCCCATAGCTGGACCAACCAATCTGCCAAAACAACAACGTCCATCATCGTTGATCAAAACCACTATCCAAACAGTAATCTCAAACTAATTTCCAAATCGAGCCTCAAACCATCACACCCAATCAACCGGACAGCCACCCGAAACCACCACTACTCGAGCCCCACCTCAAATTCCCCCTATCAATACCAAGAAACCAAGAAAACAAGTAACCCAAACACTTACCTCGAACCCCAATCCATTCGACTGGACTTTCGCCAGAGAAATCTCAATTCAAAAACTCAAATCTACCTCAGTTTACATTCATTTTCCACCTAAAATTAGGCCCAAGTTCTGCCCAATTTCGCCACCCTATCCACCTCCTTCGCCACCAAGTGATGGCAGCACTATCACTAGTAGCGCGTCGGTGCAAGGGCATCGACAGTGACCTTGAATCGCGAGGGTGCCCTCCACTTCGCCTCTCCCTTCTTCTCTCGGTTTCAACACACACACACACACACACACACACACAGAGAGAGAGAGAGAGAGAGAGAGAGAGAGAGAGAGAGAGAGAGAGAGAGAGAGAGAGAGAGAGAGAGAGAGAGAGAATGGGTTTTGATATTTTAAAACTTTGATTTTTGTAAAAATTCCTCTTTTAGTCCCTCAACTTCTAAAATTATTTAATTCAGTCCCTAAAGTTTTAAAGTATTCACTTTCATCCCAAGATTTTACTAGATTTAATAGTCAATCCCTAAATATTTTTAAAAGTTTTGAGTCAACCAAAATTATTTCTGAAATTGTTATTTTAGCCCCAAGACTTCTGAAAATCATGAGTCAATCCAGTAGTTTTTCAAAATCATTTATTTTGGTCCAACTCTTTTAAAATCTGAACTACGTTTGATTTTCAATTCAATCCCTAAAATTTTTATTCTTCTTCTAAAATCTTAGAATTCCCAAAATACTAATTTAAAATCATTTATTTTATAGGGTTAAACGAGACGCGAGGACACTAGAAAGTTCTATTCCACTTCGCTGAAAACTCCAAAAATAAGGTAGACTCCTACTTACAAACTTATTTTCTAAAATGCGCATAAATAATAATTTGTACTATAGATCTTGTATGTATGATTGTGTTCATGACCATTTCTTGCCTCTGGCATGACAATTACTGCTTGTTTAAGCATGATGTTACGAGAATTTACTTGTTTAAATGCATGACACTACTTGAATATCATGATTATGTGCTTCATTTGTAATACCAATTATTATTATGCACCGAGTCTACTGAGTTTTTCTATGAAATGCTCACCCTTTCTTTAAGCTTATAATTTTCAAATTTCGGAGTTGGCAATGGAGCGCTCGATGGTGGCTATTGATGAATTAGAAAATATGTTTTGAGATAATTGATTAAACACATTTAATTTTGAGCTTTTGAATTTCTTATTATTGTCTAAGTTATTTTTGAACGTTTGAACTATTTACCTTGAGTTTTAAATGAAGTTGCATTTTTAGTTGCTTCTGCTCAATTTTTATTTCGAAATTTAATTGATGATCGCTGGGGTCATTTTTATAAAATAACCCGATTGGAATTTCAACTAGTTTCCGCTCAATCATTATTTTCGAAAAAACAGTTTGAAAGGATGACGTAGCGTTTCGCGTATTTTAGAACTCTGGGTGTTACATTACTCCCCATTTATGAAATGTAGCTCAATTAAGCTCAAACATCAATCACAACTTCGTTTAATGCAAATTTAGCCACTAATATCACAATTCACGCAACTTTCTCCTCCACTTTCTTATAAAAGCGTTATCATCTCATAGAATTGGCCACTTTCTAATAAAATATTCTAGTCTAATTTTTTAAGTAAATAAAATTTGAGGTATGAAATTTTCGGGTTTGTTACACGTTATGCATGGATCCAACCTCCAAACAATATTTTCATTTCCTAGACTAGTGTGTCATGCTAGTGATCGTGATGATGTGCTATAAAATACAAAAATGTAATTAAAAACTAAAACATGCAAAATAGGAGTGTATGAACTAACTTATGCAACAAACACGTGAAAGTATGCAACCTGAACATGCTTACACTCCTACAATGCAATGTAAACCAAATATCAAAGCGATAAATAATGCAAAACAAATAAAAGGGTTTGAGAATATGGTTGTCTCCCAACAAGCGTTCCATTTATAGTCTAAAGTCCTACTTCATGGCAAGATCCATCTGATTGGCCAAAAACATGATGTTGAGGCCTCGTCACTACCTTTGACCTTGTACTCAAAATGATAAAAAACAAACGAAGATATTGTTCCAACTCTATTTTGTAGCACTTTTCATGTTGTGGATCGTAGTTCTCCAATTGAATTATGTTGAACATTACATGCTCACCTTCAACTTGAAGCATTAACTCACCTTGTTCTACATTGATTAAAGATCCCGCAATAGCCAGAAAGGGTCAACCTAAGATTAGTGGCACCTTATTGTCCTCCTCCATTTCCAAGATTACAAAATCAGCAGGGAATATGAACTTGTACAGTTCAATTAACACGTCCTCAATGACCCCATATGAACACCTAAAGGAGCAATCGGCCAGTTGCAATCTAATTGCACTTGGTTTGGGCACACCTAACTCCAGTTTCCTTTAAACATATAGAGGCATTAAATTAATACTTGCACCAAAGTCACATAAAACTTTGTTAAATTTTAAATCACCAATAATACAAGGAATTGTAAACTCCCTGGATCATTTATCTTGGACGGTAGCTTCTTTTACAAAATTGCGCTACATTCTTCATTCAAGGACACTTCCTCAAACTCTTCAAGCTTCCTTTTCTTATACACCATCTTTTTCAAAAATTTGGCGTAGCTTGGAATTTGTGTGATAACATCTATAAAAGGAATATTTATATTCAATTTTTTGAGCTTGTCAAGAAATGTGTTAAACTGCTTTTCTTCCTTAGTCTTCTTCAACCTCTGCGAGAATGGGATAGGTGGATCATAAGGCTTAACTATTGATTTCACCTTATTCCCTTCTTTCTTTATATAAGATGATTTCTCGAATGCCTCAACCTGTTTCTTTTCCTTTTCAACTTTTTCTTTTAATTCAATTGGCTCTTTTACATGAACCTTAAAAACTTGAACTCCGCTATGTCTAGTAATCGCATTTACCTCTCCTTCATTTCTTTACTTTCAAAGTCTTTGGGGAAACGAAGTAGGAGGTTCATGCACCTTGTCACATAGATTAAAATAGAGTGTTCCAGGAATGAGCACCCCATCATATTCTACTATATCAATCACCATGATCTGCTCTTTCAGATTAATTTCATATTACTGGATAGTATATTTGGTGCTTTGTTTTCTAAGATCAAAATTTCTAATCGGAGCTTGGTGATTTTGCAAAATAGTCTCGATTTTCATCATGAACTGATCTGTTTTAGCCATAAACTAATTTTTTTGCCCCATAAATTGTTCAATCTTCTCCATTAGCTTAACAAATATCTCTTCAAGCATAAACTTCTTCTCTTCATTCTGATAGTTGGGTACAATTGGGCCAGAACTGTGCTAAGCATCCTTCCGTACAAAATTAAGGTAATTTCGCCAACCGGGATTATATATGTTTGAATATGGATTATTCTGTTGATGTTTACCTTCTTGAACGAAGTCTACCTACTCAACTGGACATGCTAATGTGGGGCAATCTGTAGTAAGAAGACTCTCTCCACACTCTTCACAACTTAACCTTGAATTCCACTTTTGCAACCAAGGAATCTATTTTAGCAGATGTTGCTGTGTATGTGTCTACTTTATAGAATCCTGATGTTTTGTTTGTACTCGTCTATTTGATTCACACACAGCATTTGTGTTTAGTTATCCTTTCAAATAAATCCAGTGCCTTTCAACAGCTTGAATGGCCAGTCAATCATGATGAAGACTCTTAAATTGAGGAAGAAGCCCTGCGTAGAAGAAAATTCTTCGATGATCCCGTGCGATGTCATTGTTTTGACATTTTCTGAGCATGTTTTTAAACCTATTCCAAGCCTAATCAAATGTGTCAGAGTCTTGCTGTTGAAATATAGTTATGTCGTGTCGGAGTTTAGCAATCTTGACCAGTGACATGAACTTTGTGCAGAATTTTTTATCCAAATCATTCTAAGTCGTGATACTTGCAACAGGATGGGAATCCAACCAATCCATTCCTCTATCTCGTAAAGTGTATGAAAATAACCTTAGTCTGATAGCATCATCTGATACGCCCTGAAATTTGAAGTGTTGACACATGTCCAAGAATTAAGAAACACGTGCATGCGGATTTTGATCAGGTTTGCCATAAAATTGCTTCCCATTTTGGAACATGCTGATGACATTAGTCTTTAACTAGAAGTTTTTCGACCCAAATGGTGGATACACTATGCTTGACTGGTTTTGAACAATCTGTGGAGTCATAAAATCACCTACAAGCATATCTTCCTCATCAACCAGGTCATTATCCTGAATTTCTTCCATCTCCTTTGGTTTTTGAATTTCTTCTTCTTCTGATTCTCTCAATCTACGATGAAGAGTACGTTCAATTTTTCGGATCAGCTTTTGCAAGATCACCATGTCTCGAACTTCGCATACACAAAGCTGAGAAGAACAAATGAACGAACTGAAAATAAAAATTACTAAAATAAAAAAATAAAGTGGTAAAAATTTTGAATTCATGTAAGTATTCTAAAAATAAAATTAAACTACAATCACCGGTAACGGTGCCAGAAACACGTTGTTAACCGCACGTGTACAGATCACACAAGTAATATAGTAGACTTTGAATCTGTGTATCATACCCACAGGGATTGAGTAAACTTATTATTTTAGACTAATTATCTTAACTGGAGCTATAGAAAATCGATTTGAGTTTGAATTTTATATTAAACTAACAACTAAAAATAAATAATTTTACGTCCTTCATTTATGCATTAATTTAAACATTTAACTACAATTCACGGGGTTTTGAAAATCCACGTTCCTATTTTTATTAAAACCCTCTTTTGAACGGTGAATTAAAGTCTTTTTCTAAATGTGATCCCACTACATTTATGTGACGAATAAGAACATGTAGAAAAGCATTATCGTTTTTTTAACACTAATTAAGATAACACTAATCATAGCGGTATATTTTTATCCCTATCGAACTTTGTGGCAATTAAAATATGTTTAATGTAATCTTAATCTTTCAAACTTGAGAAAACGCTGCAACAATCATAAAATATAAGGCCAAAGAATTGTGTAATAATAAAAATGCGAATTAATTCTTCAAACCCATGAAAGATATAATTTAAACGATATGATTTGGAATAACTTCAGAATCCCAGAAACATGCATAACATCTCTTATATATAGGTATGGACCAAACCTAGGCGCAAAAGGAATAAAATTTGTTGAAAATCGTGCGAAAAAGTCCAACTATGGCCTAGTCGAAAAGGCGTGCGACCACGCGGCCAAAAGTTGCACGGCCGCGTGGTTGCATGACTTTCGTTCTTCTTATTTTTTGAGTGCTCGTTTGAGTGCTCGCATTTACATGCCGCGACCACATGATTTTAGTGATTCCATGCAATTTTCTACTTTTATTCTCTACAACTTGGTCCCTATCTTTTATTTGTGCCTCAAGTCCTCCATCTTCCAGTTAGGGAAATTTGGTCCTCAATATCCTAGTTTCTTTCAATGAACATCTTTTTGACTTGATTTCTTATTTACTTCAATTGCATCATTTTTTGAAAATTTGGGATTATTTCTGAAATATAAAAAATAACAACTAAATCAATAGTTTTTATTCTAAAACAAAAACATTATATCATATTCTTACCATGTATATAAGTGTATAAAATACACTTATCAAACACTCTCAGGTTGAATTTATCAACGATGTTATATTTGTTGTGTTCTAATATAAGTGTAAGTTCAATGTTGGCCATTCATTCAAACCTTGAAAGTTGAGCATTGAATAAGTACAAATAATTTTTGTGGTGTTGTTTGGATATTTTTGAAGTGTTGATTTATATTATTTTTGTTTTGTCTAGGTTTGTTGTACAACTATACCTTGGTTTTGTTTAGTTTGAGAATGAACAAAGATTCTAGTTTCTGGTGTTTATTAAGTGTGTTTCATGCACTTGTTCGGACTATAAAACTAAGCTATTATTTGGTTTCTTGTTGATATTCTACTTAATTTATTCTAAATTCCCTTTATTTCAATTGAGGACCCGAATTGAAACAATTGGAAGGATTTTCAAAATTGATTCATGATTGTCTGGAAGCACTAGGGACTAAATTGCAAAAAAATTAAGTGGAGAACAAGAAGTGAAATTAAATAAGAGCTTAATTAAAGGAAATAAAATGTTTAAGGACTAAATTACACCTAATAAAAATATGAGGGACTATTCATGCAATTAAAATTGAATTCTAGAACGGAAGTAAGTTGAAGGAAAAATGCAAAGAAGTAAAAGTTTTTTGCTAGGAAATCTGCCAGTATAAGATTAAATGAAGTAGTTTAATTATTTAATAACCTACTCATCGTGACATAACTTATTTCGTTCACAGGTAGATTTTTTAAAATTAATCTACTACAATCTCTATTGGTACTATACTTGAACTCAATATCCATTATATTACTTATGTGACCTGTACACTTGCAGTAGGAAATAACACTTTGATTTCATTGCCGAGAAAGTGTGCACTCATAGAATTTTCCTAGAAGAAATGCTAATCCTTCAAGGGAATCTCAAATAAGGCTAAATTATAATATGAAAGAGGTTGTTAAAAATGAAGTTTTAAAAAGGCGTTATATGGGTTGAAACAAGCCCAGAGCTTGGTATGAAAGACTCACATCATTCTTGCTAAGCAACGGATACAAAAGGGGAGGAACTGATAAAACTCTTTTCATTAAGCATCTAAATCCTGGACTAACTGTATCTCAAATATATGTTGATAACATTGTATTTGGGTCTACATCTAAGTCCAAAATTGATGAATTTATAAATACAATGAAAAGAGAACTTGAAATGAGTAGGGTCGGTGAACTAACATTTTTCCTTGGTTTTCAAGTACCGCAGGATGAATCTGTCATATTCATATCTCAAGTAAAATATGCTAAAAATCTGGTGAAGAAATTTGGACTTGAAGATGCAAAGGAGATGAAAACTCCCATGGAAACTACTCTAAAACTTTCAAAGGATGACAGTGGCAAGGATGTAGATCCATCACTCTACAGAAGCATGATTGGAAGTCTTCTATACCTCACTGCCAGTAGGCTAGATATATCCTTCAGTGTTGGAGTTTGTGCAAGATATCAATCCAAACCTAAGGAGTCTCATGTTGCCGCTGTGAAAAGAATCATCAGGTATGTAAGTGGTACATTGAGTTACGAAATTTGGTTTACAAGAGATACCACTGCCCATCTTGCAGGTTTTTCAGATGCAGACTGAGCTGGAAATGTGGATGATTGAAAGAGTACATCCGGAGGATGTTTTTACATTGGAAACAACTTGGTGGCATGGCTAAGTAGAAAACAAAATTCAGTGTCACTTTCCACAGTCAAAGCTGAGTATATTACAACTGGAAGTTGCTGTACACAACTCCTTTGGATGAAACAAATGTTGGAAGAATTTGGGATCCCTACTGAACAGTCCACTATTTATTGTGACAACACCAATGCCATTAATATCTTAAAAAATCCTGTCCAGCACTCCAGAACAAAAGACATTGACATCAGATACCACTTCATCAGAGAATTGGTGGAACAAAAGATTATCAATCTAGAGCACATACAGACTGATCTGCAGCTTGCAGATTTGTTCACTAAGGCCCTCGATACTATCAAATTTGAAGGTCTTAGGAAACAAATTGGAGTATCATCTCCTCCTGAATAGGAACATGCATATTTTAAAAAAATGCATTTTTGTATTGCATTTATCATATTCTTATACTAAGTAGATCTTGTTTTCCCTTATTGATATATCTGAGTGCTTGTGGCTAATAACAAGATAGATACGTCTAGCTGATAGCAGTCAACATGTCTCCGGATGAATCTAACCACTCAAATCTGGACAATCCAAAGGATAAGTCACTACTGTCTGAGTCATATGGTTGTTACCGGATGAGATTTCATATTCTATGTGTAGACCTATGATCTGAATCTTTCTTATAGCATTGCACGCATATTCTTATTATCCAAGGGCAGGGCTAGTGGAAAAGAAGGCTGCCTATCCAAGCAAAGTTCATACCCTTTAGCTTCAAAATATAATGATTTGAGGTAAATACTGAAATACCATAGAAGTAAGGGGAAAATCTACTAAGATAACCTTTGGGGATTGTGTGAATATACCAATCCAAACCAAATTCATACCCTTCTTCTAATCTAAATGGGAACATCTTGTAAGATAACTTCTAGGGATTGTGTGAAGCCGTTTCCACCTCCAAAAGACATTGCCATAATATTGAAAAAGTCGGCAAGCCGGATTTGAGAAAATGCACTTCTTATAGATATTGATCGGTCTTATTGTGCACTACGGTGACAAATCAAGAAGTCGTGGCAATCATATGATTTTTGACAGTATGTGGATGACTAAGGGTTGCTCGGATCACACACGCACATTAATCAACTTATTTATGTACGTGGTGAATTGTATACTGCCAGATGTATCTGACTCAATAGATGCCAATAAGTGCTCAGACATGTCTCAGGTATCCTGAAGCATTTAGACTTTTTCTTATTCATGCACCTTAGACTTTTTTTTGAAAATCTTTAATTTTAAGGCAGTATATCGTGGGCTAATATATGCAAATCTTGCAGAACAAGTCAGTGATTGTGGGGCCCAATTTTGGTAATTTATTTGTTTCCTCATTCTCAACATATTCTGTTTCTATGTTTATCTATTTTTCAAAAGGAAAGAAGTTGGTAGGAATCAGGAGTCTCAAGTTACAATACTAAACTCTAATTCCTTTTATATGAGAATCGCTCTTAAACCCAAAAACCCTCACACTTCTTCATAAACCTCACGTCCCAAAATTCCAAAACCCCAAATTTCTCTCAACCCTAACTTCCGTCTCCCTTACTCTCTCAAATCCAAAACCCATTCCAGTCATGGCCAGATGCAAACCGGAAGGAGGAGAGTCACCAGAGCCGGTGGTGGCAATGTAGCATCATCTCCACCAAACCCATCGAAGATGGGAACTCCAAGCGCCGACGCCATCGTACCCGTACCGACCTCCGGCACCAGCCCAAAGCCGACCTCACTCTCTACCCTTGGTACTACTCCAACACCTGCTCTCCTTATGTCCCAATTGAGCCGGGGCACGCCAATTATTCCACAGTCCATGGGCATAAACTTGGCACCCATATCAGGTAATATTGGCCAAAGTCATATTTCTCCCTTGGATATTCGCAGTGAGTTGCAGGGAGCAAGTAAACTTGCAACTAAACGAAGGTAAAAAGATGTGAAGATTGTGGAAGAAGAAGGTGGCGACGAATATGGTGAAACTGAATTTGGTGATGAAAAAGAAAAATCAGAAGAGCTGTAAGTGTCTGGAGAGGATGAAAAATCAGAGGAAGACAAGGAAGCAGAAGAGTCTAGGGGTGAAGCACCACCAGAAGAAATAGAGGAATCTGAGGATGTAGACGAATCTGAGCAGTCAGAAGAGGACACTGAGAAAGAGGTTGTGATCCCAGTTAGAAAGGGGAAACAGAAGGTAGAAGTCACTGTAAGTTCGAAGAAGAAAAACGGAGACACAGTTGCGAGTCCAGTGAGATCCAAATTTGATGTTTCTTCATTTGTCTGCACCCCCATGCAGACGATTAGAGGTATGTTTACCCCATTTAATTTTAAATTTTGGTCATCTGAGGCATACTCTGATTTCCAAAAACATATATTGGGTAAACGACTGCATTACGAATCTAGGGTGGTTATAGATGAATTTGATGATTTTGAGGTAGATGATATTGTGTCACACTTTGGGTTGAAGAAATTGACTGAATGTAAGGGGGAGATCAATGAGACCTTGGTTAAATAACTTTATGCCAATATCCCTATTGACTTTAACTCCAAAAAATGTCTGTTTACCACTTCCCTATTTATTAGGGGACAATTGATTAAGATTTCTGCAAAGGAACTTAGAAAGTGGTTAGGGTTGAATGAGGATGTGGCTGATGAGGATGAGTCTATGGAATCCACTAATGATGAAATTACAATACAGTTGTCAGGGGGTAAGGTCACTTGGCCGGTGAAAGGGTTAAAACAATTACCTAGGTCGGAGATGTCAAAGAAATATCATATTCTTCATAAAATTGTGAAGGCAATGGATCAACTCATCCATGATTCAAGTCTTAAGAGAGAGTCTATTAGAACCTTGTTTCTCCTTGGGACCAAACGAAACATTGACCTTGCTGCCCGTATTTGGAACTCAATTGTTGGTAGGGTCTCGGGGAGTGGCCCTCGACAGGGGAATACTTATTTGTTGGTTAATCCTTGGATTATTCAACAGTTTCTTAGTGATCAGGGTATCCAGACACTAGAGGATGATCTGGTGATCACTCCCAAAGTGCTAAACAGGGCCTGATGCAGAAAAACTCTGGAGGTATAGACCTCTCACAGGAAACCGGTTGTGGATGAGACTGCAGGGAATCAGGATTCAGTTGATAAGGATCCTAGGGTTGGCCAGCTAGAAGCGAAGAATGTTGGGTTGAAAGCTGACATATCTGACCTCAGGGTGTGTGTCAAACGACTTGAAGACACACTAGATCACCTTCTTGGAGGGTCTTCGAAAGATGTGGCTCCAGTGGAAGTCAAAGAAAAGAGGACGGTTGCTACCAAAAAGCTCCCAGCCTCAAAGAAGCAAAAGAAAACCTAAGATTGATCTCCACCCTGCCAGTTCCATCTGTTCATTTTCAGGGCTTTTGAAATATTGTTCTTATGTTTTGCTTTAAAATCATTGTTCTTATGATCAACTTTAGGTTGTATTTGGATTTTGCGTGCAGGTTCTGTGAGACCAATGGCTTCTCCTTTTTATTCTGGAAAGGGGGAGTAGTAAAATCTTTATCATCTTTTTTAGTTGTCTTTAATGCTCTCTATGTGTTGATATCCTTAACATGATACCCTTTTACATGCATTGGTTAATTGTGTTTATTATGATGCATAACTTGAGGGGGAGATTTTTGATAGGGGGAGATTGTTGACTTAATACTGTTGGCATTGCCTATTTTTCCACAAATGTGTAATTTAAGAAATCTTAATTTAATTACTATATACGTGTATTTAGTAATTCATTAAGTTTAACTAAATTACGCAAATATTTCTTAACGAAAATATTATCTCCTATTTTTGTGCTAATCCTTTTATTGTTGGAAGATAATGATTGATTTGATAAGGATCATGATCTTGAAATCTTGATCTCGATATCTTGTGATTTTGGTAATCTTATTCTTGATATGACTGAAAATATTTAAGCTTATCTACTTATGGTAAGATTGTTTCTTGATAGGGCCGAAAATCTTGACTATAAAGATTCTTGATTTGGACAAAAATATGGTTCCTATGCTTGGTGTCCAAGTTTATGTTAATCACTTGATTGGTAAATGATTAACTTATGGTAAGATCCTTCATGATTTGTCTCTATCCTGATTTATGGTAAGATTTATTCAAGAATAATTATCTTACCTTTCTCTAATTATCTCTGCGATATTTTGTAGGTAATAGAGATCATTTGCAATAAGGAAACTTGGAGGACAAGTAACCTAATTGCATTGCCGTTTTCTTCTAGATGTAAAAAACATAAAAATCCGTGAGGTGCTTAAAAACATTCATGTCCACTACAAGAAGGAGTCAAGAAGCTATTTTCGTGTGGTACACAAATATTAAAGGCTTCAATTGTGTTGTGACTTCAGTACTCCCGGAGGAGGAATCAATCACTCAAAGAAGGAAAGAATTTCAGTGTGAAGATCAAACGGGAGGTTTGGATCAAGATCGAATGAGAGTTCGAGGTTGCTGAAAAAGTGTTGCAGATTCAAAGAAAACTACTGAATAGTGGTGGGACGCCAACTCATATTACATGCCATAGAAGGATCGGGGAATGATCTATTTCTTGGATGTTTGATAAGTCTATGCTAGATTTGTCCTGTAGTTTAGATTGATCTGTATAAACTTATTCCATATATAGTGATTGATTTTTGTCCGTAGGATGCGGGCCGTGGGTTTTCCCCGTTAGGGTTTTTCCCACGTTAAGCTCTAATTATTGTGTTCTTGTCTATTTACAATTCTACATAATTTATTCTGTCTTTTTACGTTTTAATATCTAGACAAATCTGCATCAACAAGATTCATCTGGTATTGCGATAAAACAAATCTTAACGATTTACTATTAATTGGTTACTGTCCAGACTTATATGTGACCGTCTGTTTATAAAATTTCGAAAACTTTAAATTTTCAACACTAAGCTTCATTTGTTTCCTGGTAAGTTGAGAACTAAATAGACTGGTCCTTACATTTTGCAAACTGTTTACCCTTATGGAGCGGTTTTAATGTTGTATCCAAAAATTGGTACTATTTTTAAAGTAATGGACGTCTGAAACCATTTTTGGATAATTTTTCTATTTATGTTAATGAACTACCTCAGCTGGACCCTGATTCTAGTGGCTAATTTTTTTGGAGTTAACTTGTTATTATCATGTATCTATTTTATTTTCTTTTTGCAAATTTTATTCTTTATTCTTCATTTTTTAGTTTTTCATTCTTGAATAAATGCTCATATGCATAGGCCTCCTCTCAGGTATACATTTCTCCTTTATCTTGATTTAATTTTGAGTCGTGTCTATGAATCATTGTTCATTTTTCTTCTCTTTGGGTCATTGAGGACAATGTCTGATTTTAGTTGGGGGAGAGTAACTGAAATGTACTTGTTTTGCATTAATTTTTTGTGATCATTGAGCATTAAAATTGAGTACATTTGGAATCTTGAATTATATCTTTATTATTCTGTATTGACCTCCTAAAATTTCTTTTATGCATGAATTTAAGCCTTTTGGCAAGATGGATGGTCAACACATGCAACTAGAGCTCTCTCAAGTTTAAGTGAATTTATTTGTTCATCATGAGAGTTGAGTGATAGGTGGTTTTCTTATATTGCCCTTGTTTGATATTGTTACTTCCATTGGGCATCATTACACTGACTGTGGATTGTTGGTGGTATATACTTTAGAAATGATGAAGGTCAATGTCAAATAAAAATTTGATCCCTCGAAGCTAACCTTATCATCTTCTCTCCCCATCAGAAATCCCTTCATAGCTACAAATCCCTTTCATCTATTTTTCACATTAAAGACGACATTGCATCCATAAATATATAGCCTTGACTTCTACTTTCAAGTATAAGTGAGGATGATATTTTTTTCCTCCATTTATGAGTAACAAATGTTCATGTATGAAACCAAAGAAATGTGGAGTTAGAAGGTATTTGGCAGTCATTAAGACTATAGGAGAATGTTGAAGAATTATTTAAGAGGAATTCAATTACAAATAAATAAATAAATAAAGTGCAGTAAAAAAAAGGAAAAGGAAAAAAATGCAATTCCAAAAAAAAGAAAGTAGAGAAAAAGAGAAACAAAAAGGGAGACATATTGAAAGGAAAATAAAGGATGTGAAGAAGAAAGTAAGCTTGAAGTGAGATTAAAAGTGAAAATTATAATCCTTGCTTATATTTAGAAGTCCTCAATTTCTATTTACTTCTTTTATTTTCTTATCCTATCCAATACCCAAAAAAAAATAAAAAAACAAACATTTTTGCTACCATTGCATCATATACTCTCATTGAAATTCCTTGTTCTACTATTATCAGTGGAACATGTAAATCTTTTCTTCCACCACTCTTTATCAGTTCCCTTGATAACACCATCATCACCTTTACATTGACATTAACATTTTGATCTTAAGTTGGCTTTTGGTAATAACGGTTGAGTCCCAATGATAGTGAGCTTTTCATGAGGTCAATATATACATTGCTTCTATCCACATATATATGGCATTTCTTGAATGCTTGAGTAATTAGTTTTCAAACTCCATAAGTGACCCCCTAACTAGTACAAAAACAAAATACACATACCAGTGAGTATATAGAGTTTATGCTTTGCTTGAGTGAATACTTGAAAATTGTATGTGTTGGGGTTAGTGGTTTGATGGAATTGCTTAAAATACACACACACGAAATTTTGAGAACGTTTTTATGGACTAATGTGGATATGATGCTTGATCTTTTGATTTTACGAAGTTGATGTGCTCAACTATTTAAATTCATTATTGACTTTACAACTGAGGTTTTTAATAGAGCTAGTCATTTTTTAATTTGCTTGAATTGCTAGAGACTAGCAAAAAGCTAGTTGAGGAGTATGATTATTATCCAGTTTTACTTATTTTATATAGGTAAATAAATGAAAACTACAATTTTAGGATATAAATTTTGTTATTTAGAGTAAAATTACATAAGATTCAATTTTAATTATTTAAATCTAAATTGATTTTAATTGCTAATAATTTCATTTATTTAATTGCAGGGACATATTGGACAATTTCTTACATTGAATTTGAAGTTCGACCCGTAAATCCCTAACCTAATTCGACTAAAGAAATCAAGAACAACACACATTTTTTTGGCCCAATTCTCATCCCAAACTCTCACACATTTTTTTCCTACCCTCAACACTCAGCAACCTCCTCTAACCAGACCACAAGTCACCCACTTCACACACAACAACACAACCGTGGACCGCCACTTTCAACCTCACTTCACCAAGCCATTAGCTGCAACCTCTCCCTCACAGCACTTCTTCTCCACACACAACAACCTTCAAATCCGCCAACCCTTTCATGCCTCAGCCTCCACTTATGCCCCAAACTTCTCACCAACAACAACCGTCCCCAACCTCCATTCCCAACTGAACCTCTCACTCAGCCGCACTTCTTCTTCCATAACCAGCCCTACTGTTCACCTCCAACTCCACTGAAAACCACATATAGCCAGGCTCAATCTCTCTCTCACTTTACACACCAATTCAATAGCCACTCCACTGGAACTCCATCACTCACGCAATCAGCTATCCTCTCAATGCAGACAGCAGCAGCTCTCGAAGCAGCCTCCACAGCCAGCCTTCCTTTTGAGTGATTTGTTCTAATTTAATTTCATATCTTGTTTAGAAGTTTAGTTGTTTCAATTATTATTTTAGTAATTTCATATTTTTGATGTTACTTGGCTTTGAAATATATTCTGGCTATTTAATTTTTATCTCCAATCTTGAATTTCGTTTTCTAGTAATGGTAATTGTTTGTTTGATTTTTATTTTGATTAGTTTGATTATAATCGGTTAAGTTATATTTGAGAGGAGTTATTCTTAGCTTCAATGGGTAAATGTTAATTTCTTATGTATGAATTCTTGTTATTGGTATGGATTAACAAGTGTTTTAAATTTTCAAATTATTTTACTTGGATTAATGTCGCTGATGTGGTATATATTGAATATTCACACAACATGCTCGATTAAATGCCTTAAAATATATTGACTAAGTTTCTTACTAATATTTCTACATCTTATCAATCTCAAGAAATTCGCACTAATTTTATTTGCAAAGTCCAATTGATAGCGAAAGAATAACTCCACTCAAATTTCTCTTTCATTGCAATTGAAAATTTGAGGTTGTCTAAATTTTAATAATGAACTGTCACAGATGTGTCTGGACAGTAACCAGTTAACAGTAATTCGTTAAGTTTGTTTAGCGCAGTACCAGATGAATCTTACTCAGGAAGATTCTTCTGGATAGTAAACAATCAGAATAAATATTGCGGAATAGTAAATAGACAAGAACACAATAATTTGAGCTTAACGTGGGAAAAAATCCTAACAGGGAAAACCCACGGTTCGCATCCTGCGAAACAAAAACAAATAACTATATAAGGAAAGAGTTTACACAGATTAATCTAAACTACATGAAAAATCTACACACAGACTTTATCAAACATCCAAGAAATAGATCACTCCATGATCCTTCTGTGGCATGTAATGTGAGCTGGCGTCCCACCACTCTTCAGTAGTTTTCTTTGACTCTGCAACACTTTTCAGCAACACGAACTCCCGTTCGATCTTGATCCAAACCTCCCGTTTGATCTTCACGCTGAAATTATTTCCTCCTCTAAGTGGTTGAATCCTCCTCCCGGAGTATTGAAGTCACAACACAATTGAAGTTTTAATTATATTTGCACCACACGAAAAATTAAGCTTCAAGACTTCGAAAGTGAACGTGTATTTTTGTAAGCACCACACGGATTTTTGATTCTACACATCACATGAAAAACGTCCCGTTTTTCTTCTCTTTATAGTGCAATTAGGTTTTCTTGATTCCCAAGTTTTCCTTATTGCATAAGATCTCTACTACCTGCAAAACATGGTAGAGATAATTAGTAAAATGTAAGATAGTTATCCTTAAATAAATCTTACCATGAATAATGATAATGATAAATCATAGAAGATCTTACCATTTATCAATCAAGTGATAAACCTTGATATTTATCACCATATTTTCGGGCCCTATGAATATTCTTCACAATCAAGATTTTCGACCTTATAAACTGACCATATGCAAAGATAAGATTAAAAATATTCTTGACCATATCAAGAAGATACTTACCATATCTTGAATAAGCTTGAGTATCAAGAATAAACAAAAAATATATCACAAGATAATCACATCAATATTTCGAGATTATGATAAATATATTTTCGAGATTATGATCAAATCAATATCACCATTTTCTTGATCATTATCTTTCCAAAAATGTTTTTCTCGAAAATAAATATTTGCATAATTTAATTAAACTTAATAAATTACTAAATACACGTATTTAGTAATTAAATCAAGTTTCATTAAATTACACATTCTTTGAAAATAGGAAATGCCAATAATTAACAATCTCCCATTTGACTTTTTCTATTTTTCCGAAACCAATCATCTTTTTATGATCACAAGAAATCAATTAGCTCCTCCTATAAAAAAATCTCCCCCTCAAGATATGCATCAAGATAAACAAAATCAATAAATGCATGTAAAACAATCAACACATAGAGAGCATAAAAAAAATGATATCCAAATGCTACTCCCCCTTTTCGGTGAAAGAGGAGAAGCCAAAGTATCACAAAACCTGCATTAAAAAGTTCAGAATCTAAAGTCAAACAGGAGAACAAAAGTGTTAAGTCAAAACATGATAACAATGATTTCAAAATAAGTAGATGAGACTGGCAGGGTTAAGATCAGTCTGGAGTCTTCCTTTACTTCTTAGAGGTAGGGAGCTTCTTGGCTGCAACCTTCCTCTTTTCTTTGGCTTCCACAAGACCCACATTTATTGAAGACCCACCAAGTAACTGATCAAGCGTGTCCTCAAGACGTTTAACACGAACACCGAGTTCAGATATGTCTGCTTTCATCCCAGCATTCCCTGCTTCCAGCTGACCAAGCCTAGCATCTTTATCAGCTGAATCCTGATTTCCAGCAGTAGTTTCATCCATAACCTGCTTCTTGTGACCCGTCTGCATCTCCAGAGTCTTTCTGCATCTGGCCCTATTTAACACTTTGGGGGTGATCACCAGATCATCTTCCAGTGTTTGGATACCCTGATCATTCAAAAATTTTGAAATAATCCAAGGATAAACCAACAGATAAGTTTTCCCTTGTCTAGGACCACTTCGCGAGACCCTTCCAATGATAGAATTCCAGATTTGGGCAGCAAGGTCAATATTTCGTTTGGTCCCCAGGAGAAAAAGAGTTCTAGCAGATTCCCTCATAAAACTCGAGTCATGGATGAGTTGGTCAAAATTTGCTTTTACAATTTTGTGAAGTATTTGATACTTTGACATTTCTGACCTATGCAATTGTTTTAACCCCTTCACTGGCCATGTGATCTTTCCCCCCGACAACTCCATAGCAATTTCATCATTAGTGGCTTCCATAGATTCATCCTCATCAGCCACATCGTCATTAAGTCCTAACCACTTTCTAAGTTCTTTTGCTAAAATCTTAATTAATTGTCCTCTAACAAAAAGTGAAGTGGTAAAAAGGCATTTTTTGGAGTTATAGTCAATGGGGATGTTGGCATAAAATTCCTTGACCAAAGTCTCATTAATCTCCCCCTTACAATCAGTCAATTTTTTCAATCCAAAGTGTGACACTATATCATCAATCTCAAAGTCATCAAATTCACCTACAGTTACTCTAGACTCATAATGCAACCGTTTACCCGAAATATGTTTTTGGAAATCAGTGTATGCTTCAGACGATCAATATTTGAAATTGAAGGGGGGTAAACATACCTCTTGCTGTCTGCATGGGGGTGCAGACGAATGAAGAAATATCAAACCTGAATCTTACTGGACCCGCAACCGTGTCACCTTTTTTCTTCTTCGAACTCACAGTGGCTACTATCTTTTGTTTTCCTTTTCTATCTGGAATAACAGCTTCTTTCTCAGACTCTTCTTCCAACTGCTCAGACTCGTTTTTATCCTTAGATTCCTCTGGCTCTTCCAGTGGTGCATCATCCTCAGATTCTTCTGCTACATTATCTTCCCCAGATTTGTCAATCTCCCCAGATTCTTCCTGCTCCTCTGGTTTGTCCTTTTCATCACCAGATTCTGTTTCACCCGATTTATCTCCACCTTCTTCATCTCCTATTGTCGCATCTCTTGCACTTCTCATGGCAGCAAGTCTTCGTGCTCCCTGCATGTAGCGACCAAGAATTTTCCATGACTTATTTAAATAAATATTATTTAAAACGTGTCGCTACGACTTTACCTATTTATTTTAAACATGGTTTCGTCTAGCCATTTAAATTAAAATTTAAATTATTTAAATTTATCGTAGTTCAATTTCAATTTTATAAAAGTATCTTATTTTCATTATTTATTTATTTATGTATTTTAAATCCAAACTATTTTACCCAAACTTTATTGTCAATCATTCAAGCACAATTTCTTTTATACCTTCAAAGCCATTTCCCATTCAATGCCAATTCACCGAATTATTTTTTTAGAAACACTCATTCAACCATACCAATTCCTTACATGCATACCATGTCTACCATTGATTTCCATATTCTTTCCCCCTTAATTAGTCAATTTACGTCCAAAATTTCATCCTAAACAGCCATGATTTTGACCCAAAGTTACCAAAAGTTGAAAGCTAAACACAACAAGACTTTATCCAATTATTCCAAAATTCTTGATCTCAGCCTAATTCAAGCCAAATATTTTTCTTCTTGGCCATTTTAGAAACCCAATCAAAAGTCATTTCTACTCCATAATCACTCCCTCGACCAGTTATTTCCTCCTCACAAAATCCCCTCAATCCGTCTAATTCAAAATCTGCCAAAATTAATACACAACCAAAATGATATATTTTCCCATTCACTTGCATCAATTAATTTCCACAACACTATCCAAGGTCGAAACCAATCTCAGAACCCCAATGTCGACTGCAAGTCCCCAATTCACTACCTGCAACCCCATTCGGACGGCTACACTGCACCTCCATTGCAACCTCCCCTGCCCACTGCCACAATTCAGAACACACCAACCACCTCCATCGTCCAAACCAACCATCTCCATCATCAAGCCGCTGCATTCAATCAAACCAACCACCATCGACCTGCACAATTCAAACCACCATTTCCCATAACCACGGCAGAACATCGACCATTTTCACAACCACAGCGCCACCACCACACTGCCAAGCCGCCACCCCCATAGCCCACTCGAACCATGAACAATGCACACCATTGTCGAAACCTCCACTCACCATGACTGAGACAATTTCCAATTTCAAAACACCAACCAAAATCACATCACCACCGAGCCACCGCTCAAGCAAGAATCAACCACCAATCACTTCAAAACCGTCGGAACTACCACTGCCCGAATTCGAATCAGCCCAAACCAAAGAAAATAAATACCCTTTCACCATCGTCACCACACAACCCGCAAGCACCAAACCGTCGAGACCATCACTGCCCAAAATCCACAATCATGGTTCCCCCAAATCAAACCCAAAACCAAAGATTCAAGTTAGGCCATAACTTACCCCGACCCATTTCTGGCCGGATTTCCACCGGCGAGACTCCCAAATCGCAACCTCCAGGCCCTGGGCTCCTTATGCCGAAACCGCACCAAAAACCACCACAATACTTCTCACTTTCACCCATGCTCCACGCCGCCACAGGACGGCGGTGTCATCGCCGGCCTTCCGGTGACGACCAGACCCCGCAAGAGGGGCGAACGCGTCGCAGCCCTCCCTCGCCTCTCCTCCCTGTTTCACGCTAATTAGAGAGAGAGAGATGGGTTATTTTTATATATATAAGTGTTATATTTTAAATGTTGAGGATTTAATCTTTTAAGCCCCAAACTTTGAAATGTGTCTATTTCAGTCCCTTTTGTTTTAGAAGTCATTTAATTTAATGCCTACACTTTTGAAATGAGTTAATTGAGCCCTAGCATTTTTAAAATCTTATAAGTCAGCCCACTTATTTTCGAAATGCCTTATTTCAGCCCCTACTCTTAAATTAAGTTGTTTCAGTCCTTTAGTTTTAAAAGCATTCATTTTAGTCCTCCAAGTTTTAAAAATATTTCAAATCAGTCCTTTTAATTTAAATGTTTTAATTCATTTCTTTCAGTTTTAATGATTTCTTATAATTCAGCCACTGCAGTTTAAAAATGTTATATGTCAGCCCTCTAGTTTTAAAAGTATTCATTTTAGTCCTCCAAGTTTTAAAATAATCATTTCAGTCCCTAAAGTTCAAAGTCATTTAATTCAATTTTAAAGTATTAAATTGGACTTATCATTTTAAGTTATGCTGGACGAGGCGCTTGGAAATTTAGAAGAACAACGTGAACTTTCTTGCTCAACTTTCAGACTCGTGATTTGAGGTAGACTCGCCCCCATTAATTAGTTTAAATTATAATTGCATGTCTTATGTGAAATTACGTGATTTACATGCTTTGATGCATGAGACGAGAAAAGAATATCTCTTATGAGATAAATGAGAAATGATGATGTTATGCATAACTTATGTGCCTTAAGTGCACGAGACGAGACAACCCACACCCTATGATTTTTAAAGAGCCTTGATTTTGAAAGTAAAGTAGCCCAAGAATATGAGAATGATGTCATTGTATGATTGCATAATTACGTGTTCAATTATTATGTAAATTAATTATTGGCGATGAGTTTACTGAGTATTTTTCGAAATACTCATTCCATTATTTTAACAGTTTTTGCAGATCTCGGAGAAGGCGGCGAATGAAATGACAGCGGTGGCAAATTTAATAAATGATGACATTTTAGTCAATTTTATGAATGTTACTAGTTTAAATTACTTATCTTTACTTCCATCTGAACAATTGAGATTAATTTTTTTATGAATTGTTCTATATTCCAATTAATTAAGTTTCTGCTAAAGTTTTCAAATGATAAATGTGATGCTTTGAATTAAATTTATTTTCCGCAATAAAGTCAATTTTAAAGGATGAAGTGGCGTCCCGGGCTCCGCGGAATCCGGGGCGTTACACTGCAGTTCACTATGAATATCTAAGGGAGAGATATGGCTGGACCCAATATTACTTGACATAGTTTGTGGAATGATAGGCGTACGCCAACCAATTTGGACCATGAGAAGAGTAGGTGTGGGAGTAGTACTGGCGGTAGAGAGAGATGTCGGCGTTGGGCTGGTGCAGGCGGGCGGTGCAGGTACAATGGCACCGCTTGGAGTTCCCATCCCCGATGGGTCTAGTGGAGGTGATTTGTCAATGCCACCGCTGCCTCTGGTGACTCTCCTCCATCCGGTTTGCTTGCTTCGAGCCATGTCTTGGAATGGGTTTTTCTTTCTTTTGATTTGAGAGAGACAGGGAGACGGAAGGTAGGGTTTTTGACGAGAGGATTTTAGGGCTTTCAGATTTTGGAACACGAGCTTTTAAGGAAGAAGTGTGAGGGTTTTTGGGGTTTAAGAGGAATTCTCATAGGAAAGGAATTATAGTTCATTATGGTAACTGGAGAATCCTGATTCTTGTCAACTTCTTTCCTTAAAAAAATAGATAAGTTTAGAAACAAAATATGTTAAGAATTAGGAAACAAATAAATTACCAAACTTGGGCTCCACAATCAACTGACTTGTTCTGTATGATTTGCACATATTAGCCCACGATATACTGCCTTAAAAAAATAAAGATTTTCAGAATAAAATCTAAAAATTCGTGAATAAGAAAAATCTAAATGCATCTGAATACCTGAGACACGTCTGAGCACTTGTTGGTATTTGTTGGGTCAGATACATCTGGCAGTATACAATCCACCACGTACATAAATAAGTTGATTAATGTGCGCGTGGGATCCGAGCGATCCTTAGACATCCACATACTACCAAAAATCATATGATTTCCCTGACTTATCGATTTATCATCGTAATGCACAATAAAACCGATCAAAATCTATAAGAAGTGCATTCTCTCAAATCCGGCTTGCCGACTTTTTCTATATTGTGGCAATGTCTTTTGGAGGTTGAAATAGCTTCACACAATCCCCAGAAGTTATCTTACAGTATGTTCTCCTTTAGGTTAGAAGAAGGGTATGAACTTGGCTTGGATTGGTAGATACACACAATCCCCAGAAGTTATCTTACTAGGTTTTCCCCTTACTTCTACAATATTACCACATTTATATCAATTCATTGTATTTTGAGGCTAAAGGGTATGAACTTATCTTGGATAGGCAACCTTCTTTTCCACTAGCCCTGCCCTTGGATAACAAGAAAAATGCGTGCAATGCAATAGGCAAGATTTAGATCATAGGTCTACACACAGAATATAAAATCTCATCCAGTAACAACCATATGACATAGACAACAGTGACTTATCCTTAGGATTATCCAGATTTGAGTGCTAGTTAGATTCATCCGGAGACATGTTGACTGCTATCAGCCACACGTATCTGTCTCGTTATCAGCCACAAGCACTCAGATATATCTGCAAGCAAAAACATGATCTACATAATATAAGAATAGGATAAGTTAACCAAAATGCAAAAAAGAAAAACAATGCAAGTTTTTTTTTTTTTATGAAATATGCATGTTCCTATTCAGAAGGAGGTGATACTCCAATTTGTTTCCTAAGGCTTTCAAATCTGACAGTATCAAGGGCCTTAGTAAATAAATCTGCCAGCTGTAGATCAGTCTGTATGTGCTCCAGATTGATAATCTTTTGTTCCACCAATTCTCTGATGAAGTGGTGTCTGATGTCAATATGTTTTGTTTTGGAGTGCTGGACTGGGTTCTTTGAGATATTGATGGCACTGGTGTTGTCACAATACATAGTAACTTGTTCTGTAGAGATTCCATAGTCCTCCAACATTTGTTTCATCCACAGGAGTTGTGTACAGCAACTCCCAGCTGCTATATATTCAGCTTCGGCTGTGGGTACTGACACTGAATTTTGCTTTCTACTTAGCCATGCCACCAAATTGTTCCCAATGTAGAAACATCCTCCAGATGTACTCTTTCGATCATCCACATTCCCAGCCCAGTCTGCGTCTAAAAATCCAGCAAGATTGGCAGTGGTATCTCTTCTAAACCAAATTTCGTAATTCAACGTACCACTTACATATCTGATGATTCTTTTCACAGCAGGAACATGAGATTCCTTAGGTTTGGCTTGATATCTTACACAAACTCCAACACTGAAGGATATATTTGGCCTACTGGCAGTAAGGTACACAAGACTTCCAATCATGCTTCTGTAAAGGGATGGATCTACATCCTTACCACTGTCATCCTTTGAAAGTCTTAGAGTAGTCGCCATGGGAGTTCTCATTGCCTTTGCATCTTCAAGTCCAAATTTCTTCACCAGATTTTTAGCATACTTTGCTTGAGATATGAATATGCCAGATTCATCCTGCTGTACCTACAAACCAAGAAAAAAGGTTAGCTCACCAACCATACTCATTTCAAATTCTCTTTTCATTGTATTTATAAATTCATTAATTTTGGACTTAGATGTAGACCCAAATACTATGTCATCAACATATATTTGAGCTACAGTTAGTCCAAGATTTAGATGCTTAATGAAAAGAGTTTTATCAGTTCCTCCCCTTTTGTATCCGCTGCTTAGCAAGAATGATGTAAGCCTTTCATACCAAGCTCTGGGGGCTTGTTTCAACCTATATAACGCCTTTTTGAGTCTAAAGACATAATCCGGGTGAGATGGATCTGTGAAGCCTTGAGGCTGCTCCACATAGGCTTCCTCATTAAGCACACCATTCAAAAATGCACTTTTGACATCCATATGAAATAGTCCGAAGTTGATGTAGCAGGACACAGCTAGCAACAGCCTGATGGATTCCAGTCTGGCTACCGGAGCAAATGTCTCGTCAAAGTCTATCCCTTCAATCTGGGTATAGCCTTGAGCAACAAGTCTGGCTTTATTTCTTACCACATTTCCTTGTTAATTTGACTTATTCTTGAAGATCCATTTGGTTCCAATTACATTACCTTATTTAGGACGTGGAACCAGCTCCCAGACATTGTTTCTTTCAAATTGGTTAAGTTCTTCCTGCATAGCTTGTAGCCAATGTTCATCTGTCAAAGCTCCCTTGACATTTTTTTAGCTCAATTTGAAACATATGACAGATGTTACTCATCTCAGCAAATTTTCTTCTGGTCACATTTTTCTTAGACATATCAGTGAGAATGTTGTCAAGTGGATGTGCCTTTTGGATCCTAGCAGGTGGTAGTCTCGATGCTTCTGATTCAGCAATATCAGGTGTATCTGGGTCATCAGATTCGTCTCGATCTGCAGATATTACTGGGTGCCCAGACTCATCCTGATCGGATTCTTCAGTATTATTGAGACTTTCAACTTGGTGTTGTTCTTCTTCTGATTTTTCGCTTCCAGCTTCTTCTTTTGGTGGAATTTCCAGTTGATCACCATCTGCTACCTGCAAATCCGAATTTACACAATTAGTATCATCCACTTTCACATTAATTGACTCAAGAATAGTTTGGGATCTTAGATTGTAAACTCTATAGGCCCTACTATTTTTAGCATAACCCAAAAATCCATCATCCGATTTTGAGTCAAATTTTCCTAGGTGTTCTCTATCTTTCAAAATGTAGAATTTACTTCTAAAGGCATGAAAGTAATCAACCCTAGGTTTTCTACCCTTCCAAATTTCATATGCAGTTTGGTTTGTTCCAGATCTAAGCATGACTCTATTGATAATATAACAAGCAGTATTTATGGATTCTGCCTAAAATTTCGTGGGCAATTTGTTTTTATTTAACATGACACGAGCCATCTCTTGTAGAGTTCTATTTTTCATTTCCACCACTCCATTCTGTTGAGGAGTCTTTGGGGACGAGTACTCATGCTTGATCCCATATTGGATACAAAAATCAGCAAACTCGGAGTTTTCAAACTCTCTTCCATGATCACTTCTGATCCTTTTGACTCTTACCTGTTCGTTGGCCTTTTCATTGCTCAATTTCTGAAAAAGATTAACAAAATTGTCAAAGGTATCAGATTTATCCCGAATAAACATGACCCAGGTGTATCTTGAGAAATCATCAACACACACATAAATATACCTCTTGCCACCAATACTTTCCTTTTGGATATGACCCATCAAATCCATGTGAATTTGTTCAAGTATATAAGAGGTATTAACAGATGTACCTGATTTGTGTTGACTTTTGATTTGCTTACCCTTTTAACAATCACCACAGATTTCATCTGGAATATTGTTTATAATGGGTAAGCCTCTCACAGCTTGTAGTCTGGTTAGCTTCATGAGATCATGCTAGTTTAGATGCCCTAATCTGTTATGCCACAGTTTCTCATTTTTGGTCTTAACATAATTGCAAGTTTCGAGACTCTCAAGTGTATAGTATTTGTCTCTAGATCTAACTCCCTTAAACAACACACTTTTTAACGGGTTAGACTTCTTGTCACAATTTAAAACCTTGCAATATTCTTTTGAAAACACAACAAGCAAGTTATCATCACATAGTTGTCCTACACTGATCAAATTTTCCTTAAGTCCTATAAAATATAAGACATTTGTTAATGTAGGCAGTCCCTTGATGTTGATGACACCAGATACATCTATCTTTCCCTTTTGGCCATCACCAAATGTAACAGCACATGTTTCGCCTTTTTCAAAATGTGTTAGTAGAGAGAGATCACCAGTCATGTGTATAGAACATCCACTATCAAAATACCATGTGTTAGGAATTAAGGCACTCAAAGAAAATTGAACTACATAAGCATTAGTTCGAATTTTCTTCTCTTGTCTAGAAACAAGTCTTCTTTTGTGTGAATTGATTAATCTCAAGTACTCATAACACCTAAATACATCATGACCAGATTTAGCACAAAAATTACAGAATACCTGGAAAACATATGTAGCCTGCCGACTCTGTCGAGGTTGAAATTTCCTGCCGTTCTGATGGATAGACTCATCTGGCTTGTACAGATTCGGCTGAAATTGTCTTCTTGTATAGTTCCAAGCTGGATGTAAGTTTTGAGTCCCAACCGCATCTGTATGATTTCTATTCTGTTCCATGTACTTGTGTCCAGATTCTCTTACAAAGTTTATTTTATGGTCATGATTTTTACCTTTACCTTCATATCCAAGACTTGTTTTTAGGCTGACAGGTCTGCCACTATTCAGGATTTCATCAAGCTGGATGGATCCACGTGCCATCTTCTTGATTTTGTCTTGTGCTTTAGCAAGTTCTGAACTTAACCTGCTTACCTCATTTTGTTCATCATCTGAGACTGCAGATACGTCGTCTAGTTGTCGTTCCCTGCTGTGCTCAGCGAAGGCCTATAACAGTTGAATCTTCTCTTCTACATCTTTAAGTTCCTTCCTCAAGTTTTCAGTATTTGGTCCGGATTTATCTTCATAAGAAGAGTTACCAGATTCAGTACCAGATAGCTGTAAAGCAGTAAGGGTAGTTACCTGTTTTTCAAAATTGCTACTGTCTGATTCTGATTCAGATTTATCTGAGTCTCCATCACTCCATGTAAAATTCATGGCCTTCCTTCCCTTGGCCTTCTTTTGAGTATTAGGACAATCAGCTGTAATGTGTCCATATCCTTCACATTCTCTACATTTGATTCGACTCTTAGGCTTCCCTTCAGACGTGTTGGCATTATTCTTTGGATAGAAATTATTTTTCTTCCATTGTTTTTTATTCTGGCCTTGAAGATTTGTGGATCTTTCTTTTTGTTTGCCCTTGAGGACCCTTTTAAATTGTCTGGTGAGAAGTAAGAAATTTTCATCTTCGTCAGTCTCGCCAGAGTCGTCTGGATTCGCTCAGTTTGTCTTGAAGGCAATCCCTGGTGATTTTTCCTTCTTTCTTCGGGCCAGATTTAACTCATAGGTCATCAATGACCCTACAAGTTCCTAAACATGCATGGTTGAAAGATCCTTACTTTCTTCAATTGCTGTCACTTTTGTAAGGAACCTGTCTGGTAAAGATCTAAGGATCTTTTGTACAATCTGCTCATTTGAGTAGGTTTTCCCAAGTGGTTCAACTGAGTTGGTGAGATCACTTAATCTGGCATAGAAGCTTTTGAAGTCTTCTTTCTCATCCATAGACAGTTGTTCAAATTCCAAAGTGATCATCTGCAGCTTGGAGGTTTTGACAGCATTGGTTCCTTCGTTTGCAATTCTCAAAGCGTCCCATGCTTCCTTGGCGGTCTTTAAAGAGGAGATGAGTCTGAAATGACCTGGATCAACCAAAGAAACAATAGCGTTAAGTGCCTTAGAATTCCAATTTGCATTAGCTAATTCATTTGCAGTATAAGCACTTCTAGTTATAGTTGTAACAACACCTTCAGCAGTGACAGTGGGTGCTGTGTAACCTTCAAGAACAGAAGTCCAACAACGTTCATCAATAAATTGAATAAAAATTTCCATACGAATTTTTCAATATGCATAGTTACTACCAGTTAACAGAGGTGGCCTAAGAGATGCAGAATTTTCCATTTAGACAACCGGATCTCACTTTCTAGAAGTGAACCCGCTCTGATACCAATTGAAAAGTTGAGGTTGTCTAAAATTTAATAATGGACTGTCACAGATGTGTCTGGACAGTAATTAGTTAACAGTAATTCGTTAAGTTTGTTTAGCGCAGTACCAGATGAATCTTGCTCAGGCAGATTCTTCTGGATAGTAAACAACCAGAATAAATTGTGCGGAATATAGTAAATAGACAAGAACACAATAATTTGAGCTTAACGTAGGAAAAAAACCTAACAGGGAAAACCCACGGTTCGCATCCTGCAAACAAAAACAAATCACTATATAAGGAAAGAGTTTACACAGATCAATCTAAACTACATGATAAATCTACGCATAGACTTTATCAAACATCCAAGAAATAGATCACTCCCTGATCCTTCTGTGGCATGTAATGTGAGCTGGCGTCCCACCACTCTTCAGTAGTTTTCTTTGACTCTGCAACACTTTTCAGCAACACGAACTCCCGTTCGATCTTGATCCAAACCTCCCGTTTGATCTTCACGCTGAAATTATTTCCTCCTCTAAGTGATTGAATCCTCCTCCCGGAGTATTGAAGTCACAACACAATTGAAGTTTTAATTATATTTGCACCACACGAAAAATTAAGCTTCAAGACTTCGAAAGTGAACGTTATTTTTGTAAGCACCACACGGATTTTTGATTCTACACGTCACATGAAAAACGTCCCGTTTTTCTTCTCTTTATAGTGCGATTAGGTTTTCTTGATTCCCAAGTTTTCCTTATTGCATAAGATTTCTACTACCTGCAAAACATGGTAGAGATAATTAGTAAAAGGTAAGATAGTTATCCTTAAATAAATCTTACCATGAATAATGATAATGATAAACCATAGAAGATCTTACCATTTATCAATCAAGTGATAAACCCTGATATTTATCACCATATTTTCGGCCCCTATGAATATTCTTCACAATCAAGATTTTCGACCTTATAAACTTACCATATGCAAAGATAAGATTAAAAATATTCTTGACCATATCAAGAAGATACTTACCATATCTTGAATAAGCTTGAGTATCAAGAATAAACACAACATATATCACAAGATAATCACATCAATATTTCGAGATTATGATAAATATATTTTTGAGATTATGATCAAAACAATATCACCATTTTCTTAATCATTATCTTTCCAAAAATATTTTTCTCGAAAATAAATATTTGCATAATTTAATTAAACTTAATAAATTACTAAATACACGTATTTAGTAATTAAATCAAGTTTCATTAAATTACACATTCGTGAAAAATAGGAAATGCCAATAATTAACAGCAATTTAATTATATCATCTTTTTATTCATTTAAGTAAACTTGAAATCATAGTTTAAGACTTGAATTTAGAAAATATTATTATACCATAAAAATTCTTAGCAAGAATGACCATGGATTATTGCTAGACTATAACTTGACCCCTTTATACTTGGAGGGTAGATTTCCATCGAATCAAGTTTTTGGCGTCATTGCCGGGGATTATTTAGGTGTTAATTGATTTTTGTCGAATTCTGTTATTTTTATTTTTATTATTCGTTTCTCTACTACTATTCTTGGTATTATTTTCTATTTATGTCCATTTGGTTTCGAGATCATTCTAAGCGATTAGTAAGATCGGAACCCACTGACAATTTTTTAATTCTTGAAACCAAATGAGGTACCAATCATTCAAAGTCTTAGAGATTATATTTTTCCAACTATGGAAAGCACTCCGTCATGCATAGTGATTCCTGGAAATTTAGCGGTCTTCAACTTTAAACTGGGAGTGATAGATCAATTGCCACTCTTCCATGGAATGCTATCAGAGAGTCCTTATCACCACATCTAGGAAATTGAAGGGGTTTGTTTTACTTTTCTTGAAAGAAATCACTAAATACCCTGATGAGCATTTACTGTTATTATGACTTGAACTAGTTGAATTATCAGATTTCATTCCAGGAAAACTTTCATTGTATCTTTTGAAGCACGAACCTGTTTGATGATTTGTTAGGCCACAAATCTGACAAGGATTTTTGAACTCATTTTGTCTGTTAATCCTTCCCCTGCCTCTTGCTCTTCCTCTGTTACTAGTATTTCTGCCATGTCCTCTTCTTCTTCCTCCAGAGTTCCCTGTTCTGTGATACCCTTGACTGAGATTTAGAGAACCTACACCAATTACAACTTCATTCAGATAGTCGAGTCTACTCTCATATGTAAGTAAAACAAATGTCATTTCATGCAATTAAGATTGTCTTTCCCATTTAACTATACTACCAATGGGGGTATAATTTTCATCAAGAACAGTCAGGACATGGTTGATGAGGTCTTCTTCTTTAATAGCCTTTCCAGCTACTTCTAGATTATCTGCCTGCTTCTTGACTTTGGTCATATACTTGGTCATTGATCCTTTCCTCAATCTTTGAAGTTCTCCAGAGAGAGATTATTCTGGATCTGTTTAGAACACCAAAACTTTGTTGAATAGTATACCAAAGTTGTGCAGCATTGTTGCTTCCCATAACTCTTACAATTATATCTTGTGACATTGAGGAATAGAGCCATCCATAAGAAGGGAATCTTTTGAGATGCACCCTCTGTGTTCTGGATTTGCTTGCTCTACAACTGTAGTTCCTGAACCTGTTGTGATTTTAACAAATGTGAACTCAGATGGGGATGGTTTTGTATCGAGTAAATGACATTCAAGATTATGCCCTTTCACTATGGGCATATCCATATTTTTCTAAAGTAGGAAATTATCTTTATTCAACTTGACAGAAAGATTTTGGTCTAAATTTAGAATGGATGAATAAGAATTGGAAGAAGAGATTGTGACTGGTGTCGTGTTAGTTTGTGACTCATTTTCGGATTCTGTTGCCATAGCTCTAATAACAAGATAGAAAAACATATAATATTTGCAACTCTATATATCAAATCAATATAATTTTTTTTATTACAAAGAATGAGCTCAATAGCTGAACTTTATACAACAAAACCTATAGTTATAATATACACACAAACTATAACTAACCTGATATTTTTTTCAATTGTTATTTACCAACATCTATCACGCTGAACTTACAATTCCTAAAATCATTGAAACCCTAGATGAAAAATCAGATTTGTTTTTGCAATCCAACCGAAAAACAATAGTGAGCATTGTTGCAGCCTTTCATAAGAGAAAAATGCATTTATCTCTATTACGTTTTATCATATCTTGTAAAGCATTCACTTTCATCCTCCAAGTTTTGATTTGAAGCATCTTGGTCCTTACGTTGAAGTTCATTTTTTACTGTTAATTAAAAATAGTACAAAGGTGATTAAGTTTATTAATTATTTTTTGTTGACCGTGAAAAACAAAACCCTTCCTCAAGTCAACAGATCTCCTATCTTTCCATGTCGTTCCACCTTTTACGTGCACACTTGTACACATGTTAAGAACCAAGATCACTAAAAACGGGTTGGCCATCGTTGGTTCTTACGATAAAGTGTTGGAACATATTTTATATAAGGGAAAACGTAATACGGGAGCAACAAGATATGCTTACCTCACTTCACAGTACCTTGAATGTTACGGACATGGATAAAATTCATGAGGGTTATACAGTGCATTCAAATTTGGAGCTTCGCATCCTTGAGGCTCATGAAAGTGTCGATAGACCTCAGAATGGTTCATCGGGATAGACAAGGCCCCAATGCAACAAAGGCTTCGCTTTTCCCTCCATCCTTTCTTCAGAGAGGTGCTCCATGGTTTCAATTATGCCTCCACACAAATAACTCTGAATGATTAGGGACAAATTGTGGCTGATACATGTGGGCATAAACGATATTATGAATGATTGATTTATGTTTAACTCGATCCCTTTGTTCAAAATCATATTATACAACCATTAACTACAATCAACAATCTGTGATTTATTCTCCAATTCAATTAATTGTATGTTGAAATCTAGCCTTGATATCCAACCATTATCCTTTAATGGAAACTGTTACCCCTTAATTAATGATAATCATCCCTTAATGGGTGGTAACTTCGGATTGTTTGGAGATAATTCACTCCCTAAAATCATGGAAAGGCACGCTTATAAGGACCCCACTCCTCCACTGCATCCAGGTATGACCTTTTAATATCTATATGAGAATAATTGTTATCAACTTGCTCTCCATGTATTTTTGCTGATTATCACGCCAGAGTTAAAACGGGGGTAAAGCCTCACCTTTTTTTCAAGTTCTTGCATATAAAGGAAGATCGTGGTGGAAGTTAGCAATATTCATTCATCATCATTTGGAGTTGTCTTTGGGAACGATATTGATTGTTTCCTATTCCATAAAATATCTACAAAGCCATGTCTCAAAGGAATACTTGATGTAATGTACGGGATGCAAAGCCAGCTACACTAGAAGAACAAGCCCCCAACGTTCCCTATGTAACACAAGAATAGATCCATAATTTACAAACACATATTCAGATGTTGGTTGATCATATCAAAGGGAATGGTCAGCAACCAAAATGTGCCACAAGGGTAGAATATACAAAACACAACTCAGGAACACAATCAAACTGCAAGTGTACACATTTCACTAGTAGCTCAGTCATCTCAGAGTGAGCACCCAGTTGAACAATATTTGATGCTTTGGATCGTAGGACAAAGCATTAAGGAAAAAGACGACACCTCGACTAGTGTCAATAAGTGAAGACCCGTTTGTTCCAGAAATCATGGCGGTCCCACTTCCAGATTCTTTCAAATCTCCTCGTATCGAAAAGTACGATGGCAAGATCAATCCATTGATCATCTGGGCACATTTTAGGATATGATGTGTCTACATAGGATACCTGATGTCGTCGCATGTCGTGCATTTCCTCCTACATTTAGGAAAGAAGCAAGATATTGGTACGACACCTTACCTCCAAGATCAATCAAGTCATTTCAGACTTTGCCACCTAATTTACTTGATTTTTTGCAAGCATTTCTTGACAGAATAAGAGTGCGATCAGATTGATGCATATCATCCAACATAAGGAAGAATCACTGAGGGATTATATCACTCCTTTCAATCAAGTACCCCTAGGGTGAAGAATTTATAGATGCCTTCAATAATAACGACCATGATCAATGAGCTAAGAAATCATGGATTTAAAAGTTCACTATCTAAGAGGACTCCAAAAACGATGACAGAACTTCTCCAAAGAAGTGAGAAGTATATCATGTTTCAGAAAGTTCCAAAAGGAAGAATGCAATGCTTCAAAATGATGACATATTTAAAACCTTGAATTTTATGAAAGGCTTCAAAGATCATGTTTCATAAAGTTCCAAAAGGAAGAATGAGGAGGGAAAGGAGCATAGGGAGACGAGCCCTAAGAAGAGAAGACTATCATTTTAAACCTTGTATGGGCTTAGCCATGATTACACTCCTCTGAATGTTCCATGAGCAAAAGTGTTAATAAAGATCAAAACTCGGAAGGACTATCGTCCCGCTTCTTTATTTTCCATAGAAACCTTCTACAAGACATACAAGACATAGTCGCACACTTGGAGAACTTTTCATTTCACTTCAGAGTTGTATAATATGTTACAACTCACCTTAATTAGTCAATGTCAATTTTATTATTCAAATTCTAACTTTTTATTTGACCAAATCATATTCAATTTTGGACAAACTTGTATTAACGAGGATTTTATTGGGCCATCTTGTAATTATTTAAAGTTAATGCTAAATTGACTTTAATTAGAAATTAGGGGACTAATGAATTAATCTTGAGGAACTTACTTACAACTACCTTATTACTTTTATCTCTCAAATTGACATCATACCATACAATTACAAGATAGAGAAATCTAGAAGCAGGGGGTGAACCAATGCCAGGAAAGAAATAGAACAAAAAAAGGAAAGGAAAAATTTGAAGAAAAATTGGGGTTTTTGCCAGCTCTATACTTTTAGTTTCCAAAAGGTAAGCAAGAAATTATTTATTTGAGAAATGAGCTAAACTTAGGGTTTTTGCTTATTGACTTCAATATGAATTTTAAGATGATAGAAATGTTGATTTAAGTATATTGTGATATTTAACTGAGTGTGGTGAGTGAATAATTTGTTGGAATTATAGGGTTATAGACTTGTGGCTTAAATTCATGATTTTAGTAAGGTTAAGTTCTTGAAGCTCATTTTAGCTTAACTGGTCTTTGAGAAGAACTTTGAGCATGAGGGTGGTGGTGATTTTTGTGCTGAACTGAACTATGGTTGAACTCAAAACTCTGGCTCCCTTTGGTTTTAGTCTTGAAGCTAGTTGTATTGGCAACACTAGGTCAAAAGCAACGTCTATTTTTGAACGATGTGCCTCTAGAAGTCCCTATCCCTGACTGTCCAATTGTGTCTCTGATCAAAATTTGCTCCAGGTGACCTCTTGAATCTAAAATACACTGGTCAACCTCAAGGGAGCTTCCACTAGTTTTCCAAAGTCCTTATGATCAGAAGATGTCATTGCTGATTTAACCTCTCCTCAAAACTTCCGCACTTGTCATCTTCATTAGCTATCAAAATTGCAGCATATTTTGATAGCTCTACAAACTTTTTTCTAATAGTCAACCACTGTCATGGACCTGTGTACTAAATGCGAAAATTCTTATTGTTTGTCATTCTAGTAAGCTTGAGGGTAATAGGATTTATTGAAAGCACTCTTGAAGTCTTCCCATGTAATAACACTAGGATCTATATATTGGCTAAGAATTGTCAACCACCAATCATATACTCCTTCTTTCAACAAGAAGGTAGCCAAGTGCAATTTCTTTTTCTCAGGATACTCCACGACATTTGAAAACTCTTTCCAATTTGGTCATCCATATATCAGTAATTGCGAGGGCTTACCATTGAAAACTTTTCTCTCAAATTTGTTACTTGCTCAATAATGTATTTATATGTGACTTGCTACCTTTTCAATAAAGTATCAAGAGTATAAACAAGTCTCTTAGCATAGGGATCATTCTCAACCTATTTTATAGGTCCTAGATTCTGAACAGTCTAATGAAATAACTCATCAACACTACTAGCCTCTATTATCTTCTCTAGTAGGAGCATTTTGAGTCTGAGGCAATCTATTTGGAATTCTCCATATCTTTCCATCACAAACCATGACCTATATTATGTTGTAACATGGTTTACAACAATTTTATAGTATATGCAATGAAAGCCTAAAGACCTATGACAATGCTCTGATACCAATTATCACGACCTGTCCCGAATCACCATAATAGACCTGAGATGTGATGTGTACCGACGATGGATGCCATCTAGACACCAGACCCACCACTAAGGGAAAGTCGACCTGTTTCTGACTATAAGAATTTAAAAAATAAAAAAATGGACACGATTTCCCCTATAACTTTGACTAAACCAACCTGAAAAACAACAAATTCTCGAACAAAACATATATACAATGTCAATTGGAAACCATAGGTCCCAAAATATACACAAACAAAATAAACTCTAGCCACCCATTTTAACATCATTTACAAAAATAATTCGAATACATATGAAGCCCAACAAAAGGCGACAAACCCAACAAACTACTACATGTTACATGTGATACAAAATACATATAAAAAATACTCAACATGTAAACTCATGAATAATAAGGACTTGTTTATTGAAATGGAATCATAAAAACTCCTGTCACGTGGCTCTGGATATGAAGCCCAACAAAAGGCGACAAACTTGACAAACTACTACATGTCACATGTGATACAAAATACATATACAAAATACTCAACATGTAACTAATGAATAATAATGACTTGTTTAATGAAATAGAATCATACAAACTGCTATATCATGTGGCTCTGGTTCCTTTTACTGCAGTTTCTTTCAAAAGGCTACTTAAAACACTATGCGTCCTAAATAGAAAAAAGAATGATAAGTTATATAAGTTTACAAACTAAATAAGTGGAGATTTCGAAAATAAATATAGTTTTTCCATTTATACATATTTACTGAAATATCTTATTTATTCAGCTATAACTTTATAAAAATTTAAATTCTGATAGTTGCCTTCACTATTGAACGTGCTAGAATCATAAAATCATTTATTCTTTATTCTAAATAACATATATCAAGTATAAAGATAATAAATAATCTGATATTAATAAAAATCAGAACAAATTGTCATTTCACTATACTATAAGCTGAAATCTTTATTTTGTAAACTAGAAAAACTGAATTCTGTTATCTGAAATCTGATAAACTGAAGTTTGTGATCTAAAATTTGATAAACTGTAATAATACTGAAAATTACTACAAATTGTAACCAATGAACAGCCTTCCTTATGTACAAAGTAATCTCATATACAAGGCAAAACCATTTAAATCTAAGTCAGATAATCATGTCATATGCACGCAGAGATATCTCAAAGGCTAAGCACTCTGGTACACAATCCAAAGCCTCTATGTGTACAAGAGTGGGTCCCAAAGACCTCTAATAATCTGGACATTCACTTTGGAAATGAATTGACACTGGTGCAAAGTAGGTAAAATAACATATCTAGTCATACACTGTGGAAACGATTCATATTAGTGTAGAGCATGTAAAATAACATATATGCTCATACACTGTAGAAATAAATTCACATCAACGTAGAGCGGATAAACTAATATATGTGGTCATACACTACAGAAACAAATTTATGTCAGTGTAGAGTGGGTAAAATAACATATATGAGTACTTTTTATTGGTTTTAAAATAATTTTACATATACTGAAATATCAAAAACTAATATCATATTTTCAACACATCTGAGTACTTTTTATTGGTTTTAAAATAATTTTACATATATTGAAATATCAAAAACTAATATCATATTTTCCAAGAAAAGGTAAGACCAAACTGAATTTATAATTAAAATGCTTATTTATAAATATGCACTTTACTATAAAAATAATGTCTAACTCAATCATCTAAAATAAGTAACATTTGTAACTTATATGATTTACTATAAGAATTACAATTAATAAACATTTCATATAAACTCTAGAATTGAAATAAATCAAAAATTGCTTAATTTTTTGAAAAATAAACTTTTCCACTTACAGAGTTAAGAATTGTAAGCTATGTTGAATAATAGGCTTTTCCTACTTCAACGTCACCACCTGAAATAAAGATACGATTTTTGGATCCACTTTAGTCATAAGAAATCCTTAACAACTTGTTTCAAGACGCTCGACAATTCAATAAATATTCAATTGCTTAACTCCCCATTTGTACTCACAAGGAAAAGTGTCAAGATTTCCATATCCACGAATCAATTGAAGTTAATTGATAACTTAACTCTAGCCAATTTCTCTCCTTATAACCACTTTCTTCAAAGTATTACTGCTATCCTTCTTAAATATCAAATGAATATGATTTTTAGGGGTTTACCCATTCACTATTTAATTTATAATGAAAGAGAATACACAGGTATATAAAATCACTATTCTCCAGTAACTTAAAAAAATTGTCAACAGCTTAAATGTTGTAATATAATCATGTAGCATTAAATCATATCATGTAATATAATCATGTAATGTTAAAGGAATTACACTTCATTATACAAATTGTAATACCCAGTAATTAAGTATTGCACGATACATTACATATCGTGTATGTTATAGATGATACATAAACATGTTTTAATATAATTATATAGGAATTACACTGCATTGCAAATTGTAATACTTGATAATTATGTATTAGAGAGTACATTAAATACCGTGTACATTAATGCCGTGTAACCATAATTACAAGACACATTACATACAATACCATATAAATAATCATATAGTGTTAAATCATAATCAGAAAGGTAATTACAATTCAATATACAAATTGTAAAATATACATGCTATTAAGTGTTGTACTAATTATGAAGGGAGTATGTTTGATTAAAGGAAGTGTATTCTTCAATTACAAGTATGATATTTAATGTAATATTTGTAAAGTAATTTGCGTTACATGTATCATGTCTACATGTTTCCTTGCAACGTATTCAACAAATTACACATCACCATGATGCAGTAGCCAAGACCATAGAATTGGGGTTGTTCTCTTTGTATTTCGATTTTGAATTTTGAATTTTGAGTTTTGAATTTTGGTTGTTTGTTTTGGGATTGCTGAAAACATGTTCTCTTTGTGATTTTGAAAAATTGTTTTCAAAAATAGAAAACTGAAAAATGCGTTTACTGTCATTTTTTGATATATTTATTTCGTGATATTTTATATGTAAAAAATGGTTGATTTGTTCAATTACATTAATTTTAATGTCAATAAATCTGTTAGTTCTCTATGTCAATAAATTTATCATTATTATTGTTTCAGCTAAAAAAAAAATCCAACCTATACCAACAAAATCTTAACATAGATCTATATATAATGGAAAAATAATATAAGAATTTCAAATGAAGGAAACGTCTCACATTTACAAAAAAAATATAAAAATAAAAAAATTTACAAAAAAAAAAATCTTAACATGAATCTATATATAATGGCAAAATAATATAAGAACTTCAAGTGAAGGAAGTGTCTCACATTTACCGAAAAAAAATTAAAAAAAGAAAAATCTTAACATGGATCTATATATAATGACAAAATAAAATAAGAATTTCAAGTGAAGAAAGTGTCTCACATTTACAAAAATAAATAAATAAATAAAAAATCTTAACATGAATCTATATATAATGGCAAAATAACATTAAAATTTCAAGTGAAGGTAGTGTCTCACATTTAAAAAAAAAATTTCAAAACGCGCATTTTGACGTTTTGGACTTTTTAACACAATATATCCAAAACGCAATAAATTCGTTTTGAGTTTCCTTTGTATTTTTTTTATGTTTTGGAAAACGCATTTATGAAAATAGACAAAATAAACGCGCTTTCGATATCTCCGGAAATCGAAAACTCAAAACGGACTGAAAACAACAAAGAGAACTGACCTTAGATTTTCTTTGATTATAAATTTGTTCAGTAGTTCATTGGTCTCGTTTAACAGAACACGTGGACCAATTAAGTACACCAAACATCCACAATGCTCAGTAGTAGGTTAGATTCCATAAACACGAATAAATAAACCATAAGACACGAATATATATATATATATATATATATATATATATATATATATATATATATATATATATGCTTATAAAAGTGACCTCATTAGGCATAAAACCATCAGAAACCATCTGATCAACAATTCAACGTGTGATGTCCACAACTTGAATGCATGTCCACAAAAGTTGTAGCTAGAAAACCTTCCAATTGGGTTCTGTTCCTGTCAATGTAAGCATGAACTCACTTGCCTTGACTCATTTCTCCAAGGCCAGCACAAGAAGATAGCACATTTATGAGAACTCTTTTAAAAATTAATTTTCAATCACTAATTAAGGTAACGTTTACAAGAAACTCTTCTAAAAGGTAGAAACATAAATATTGTGGGAAGATGAATCCTTAAAGATGTTACGAAACAAAATGAGCAAACAATGCTAGTCACCCTGTCCAGAAGTTACACAAAATACGCAATACTGCACTGAAATTGAACTTCAAAAAGCTAAATCACTCCATGAAAATAGAAAACTTCAAGCAAGTACGAGACCATAATCAACCTAACAGCTTTCATTACAAGATTCCAGTTGACACCAAAAGAAAGAAAGAAATTCTGACGGCAAAATAATAATAATAATAATAATAATAATAATAATAATAATAATAATAATAATAATAATAATGTTTTCTCATGTCTCGTTGATCACGTCTTCTGGTCTTTAGGCTAAAGGCATCATCAAAGGAAGCAATTGGCTAGCTCCAGGCATCACACACCAGAACTGTAATAATAGAGATTTGAAAGGAAGTAAAGAAGAGAAAAGGGAAGAGAAGGAGGTGGGGGGTGGGTGAAGAGTATTAGAAACAATTTTCGGCTTTAGGCTACTTAAATAGATTATAAGAAAACTTGCAGCATAAACTGCTTGGGCTTCTAAATTAAAATTTAACAAAAAGAAGCCATGTATTACCTTCATGCCTTGAGAGCCAGACACTAATAACCATAAGATTTTTCAGATGAAACTGGATTCTGACTAGATAACCTGTAAGAGTGAATATGAGCTCAGACGAAATAATTAGATCTAACCAAACCTTTCATGAAAGATTAAGAGTTGAAGAAACCAGATGAAGATTATAGATGTATAGGGAGAGGGGAGGAGGAAAATTCTAGGAGGGACAAAATTTTACCCAGTAACACCAGAATGACCTGATGAATAAACACCATATGCTCCATAACCACTTTCATCAACAAGCTAAAGCATCAAACATGGATCAGGTGGGGACTAAAGAGAACATTTGATGTACAATATAAAGTTCCGTACTAGAAATGTATGGTTTGGAAAATAATATCACTTTATCACTTGTTAGAAAATCAATGTGATTCTAATTATGAGAATCAGAATATATACAACCTTACTAAAAAAATCGGTAGAAAATCGATAGAGGGTACCTGTGAAGTATCACAACTCCCATAACTTTCACTTGGTAGCAATTTTTTGGAGTCATAACCACCTGAGTGATTGGAATATCCATGATTTCTTGATCTATTATCACGGCCCATATATTTTGGGCCATTAGACATGCCAGGTGATGCTTGACGATATGGGACAGGTGTAGAAAATACAGATGAAGTTCCCTCAGTCTCAAATATGTTGGCCCTCAAGCGCATCACTACTTGTAGCAAGGCAGCTCTAGCCGCATTCGTGTCTCCAGTAATCTGGCAAGCATCGTTTGTTAATTATAGTGATATCATCTGATACTCATGCCCAACACACAAAAGTTGAAATGTCTGATAAACAAAGAACAAAATCATTTATTTCTATATTAATCATCCTAACATCTCTATTCAAAAGTGACAACTATATAAAATGAAAATAGAAATCCAGAGACAAGATAAGCAGACAAAGAGACAGGTAAAATAGGCATGTATATAGATAGATGGACAGATAGTCCTGCACACATGAACAAACAAAAAGTCATCAACCTGCACCATCTCGTCGTCTTCAGATGCAACTTTGGGAACATGTTCGTTAGAAAGAATCCGGATGTTTGCTCTCGTAGTATTTCTCATCTCTTTAACGATAGCCCCACCTTTACCAATAAGACATCCAATTCTAGAGCTTGATACAAGTAAACGCGTTGTGAGAACAGGATCACCTGATTCTCTCTCTGATCTCTCAGAGCACCGTGGTTGCAACCGCATTGTCGCATCAATAGTCCGGGAAGGAGCATCAAATGTCTGAGGTATCAAAACTCAGGTCAACACAAACATGTTTACTTGTTTATTCGTGATTATGATTGTCAAAACTACATTAACTTATGCTCACCTCCTTTGCTGATATTGATATAACACAATCATCTCCTTCAGCAACAGAACTATCAACTTTAATGAATGCACCTGATTCCTGCCTTATTTGTTTTATAATGACACCACCTTTTCCAATCACAGCTCCTATATTTTCAGGTGGGCAAATCAAACGAAGTGAGAACTCCTTCATGGTATAAGAACTACCATAAGGACTCATTGATGAAATAACACCCACGAGAGGGCCACCGACATTTGGATTGTTGAATGCTATTCCAGATCTATAAATGCTGGATGCCGACAAGAGCAGATGCTGTGACCTTGAGGGGTTATCATGAAGTCGAGATGCAACTTGGTATAGGGCTTTTTTCACAACAGTAGCTTCCCCTGTTATCTGAGAATTAAAAAAGTACTAACTGTCAAAATCATTACCAATATTTTTCCACCCACTCTTCACACGATCAAAATCAATCATAAAAAAACCCTGAACATACGTTAAGTTTCATTTTCCGAGTACAAGTACGAGGAGATTGCTCTTATGAAACCCAAACTAACCATGTTTAGACATCATGGAAAATTTTATGGATTCTTTGTATATTAAAAATGAAAAGCTACTTCATACAAACCACCTATTTGGTTCTAAAAGGTCCAGAACTATCCTACATGCACTCTCAAGATCCCACCAGATAAACCATAATACTGAAAACACAATTCTTAACATCCATCTCAAAAATCATAACTGTATACCAAATTAAATGCAACAAGTAAATTAATACAAGTTATAAATGGTTTGCAATACCTGGATAAGTTCATCAGAACTCAGAGCACAAGGTGGCAAATGCTCGCTACCCAAAATTCTGATCTGGGCACCAGTTTCATTTCGTATGTTCTGGATTATTTGCCCTCCTTTCCCAATCACACAACCTATCTGATCAGATGGCACAAGCAAACGCACAGTGACTTGCAGAGGCTCCTCGAATGCACCATTCACAGGCAAGTCCTCAGTGACCAGCCTGTCATGCACCCTAAAAAGGGCATCTTGTGCAGGCGAAACTGGGTCCTCCTCATAACTATTTGTATCATCACTTGTGCCATAAATGGTTACTACCCGATCATCACACCCTGGGATAGTCTCGCTAATCCTTATCCTTGCGTGGGTTTCTGCTCTCAATTGCTTCGCTATATCACCGCCAATTCCAATAATGCTCCCAATTTTTCTCAATGGACATAAATAACGATAAACTGTATCATCTGGTCCAATACCATTTGGTTCTTTTTCATCATTGGGGTTCCTTCTTCTCATCCCTTCATTTCCAGGATAATCTGGTAAAGTGTCCAATCTTTTCTCATAATCATTCATCTGATCCATTGTTCAACAAGACTATATAAACCTAACAGTACCATTTAAAAAAAAATCAAAATTCCAATCAGCATTCTACTGTACAGCGTTAAAATAAATTAAATTAAATCAAATCAAAAGTAAATGCCAAATGCCAAATGCAGTACCGAAGTGTTTCATATGAAACACAAAACCAGTGAAAGATTCACAAATTTTATCACACTTCCATGTCGCTAAATTTAAAAGATTCAGTTTTTCTAACCAGAAAGTGTGAATATTTCAGTTTTAAAGGGCATCCATTAAAGTAAATCTGCTGTATTCAGCAAATAGTGTTGAAACAGAGTGAACAGTTGTCCAAAAATCAGCAAAATCAAAATTTCCAACTAGAAATAATAGCATTTAATTAATCACATAATCTCAAAAGGCATGTTTCTGAACATTTGATAATAATAATAATAATAATAATAATAATAATAATAATAATAATAATAATAATAATAATAATAATAATAATAAAGCTCGGAAATATTACAATTGAGAATTTAAGGTAAATAGTGTAGAGAGAGTTACCTCGCCGTGAAATTCTTCGGAGGCGCAATAGGTGACTCGGTTTCTTGTGCTTGCATCTGAGGTATAACCGCTTCCGAAACTATTTGGTACAAGATTTGTATTTATTTATTTTTATTTTCTCAACAAAAATATTTGTATATTTTCGTATAAAGAAATATATCCAGAATATTTTTGGCTAGCGGATTTGTTAGGGTTAAATTGACATGAAATATCCATTATCTATATCTTAATCTTAATCTTAATATATATATATAATAATAATAGTTTAGCAACCAAAAAAACCCACATATAGTTTCCCGCCATTTTTCCCTGCTATCTTAATATATATAATAATAGTATAGCCGTCAAAAAAATACACACATAGTTTCCCGCCATTTTTCCCTGCTATTTTAGGAAACTTTGTAATTTTATTAATTATTTTAATAATTGAATTAGGAAACTTCAATTAATGCAAAATTAATTATAGGTGACATGTAATAAATGACCTATTGATTGTAAAAAATAAAAAATATCTATAAAAAGATCAAATTGTATATTATTTTTAATTCTTTTGACAATTATTGTAATATTTTGAAGTCAAAAAAATATGCAATATAGGTGTCAAATTCATGATCTTAACGAGAAGTTCAATACAAGTTAACAAATGAGAGCAAACTCTAAATATATCGTTCTTAAAATTTCCTCAAATAATAAAAGGTAAAAGTTTTACTTATACTTTTTACTTTTTTTAATATTCAAATTCAATCTTTTTAATTTATCTCATTTAAGTCATAAAATGATATTTATCATTTTTTTACCTAACTTCAATTTGACATAAATGATTAATTTCAAATCTTTTTTCTTATCAAATTAAAAGAAATAATGATATCCGATCTTTCTAAGTAAATTCAATTAAATCATTTTAATTTCTACAATTTCAGGTTTCGATAAACTCTTTGGTAATTTTGAAATTAATTTTATAAATTTACTCATTTTGTTCATTTATCTATTTTTTAATTTTTATAAATTTAAAATAAAATCAATTTGTAAAATATATACTACAGACTTTAATAATTAATTCATTGAATTCTATAGAAAATAAAAATATAAGGTTTTATTTAACATGCACAAAAAATAGTTTTGCGTGTGTGTGGGTAACATGGCCATTTTCAATACTTGGTGAAAAATAAAATGTCACATTGTATTTGAAACCATTGAATAGGAGTAAGTTTGATATAAACTATATATATGATTTTAAATGTGTGATTGAAAGTGAAAGAAGGTAGTATAAAAAATAAAATAATTGTCAAATCAATCAATTGAGTGGTTAAAAATTGATTTTCTTTTTTTAGAATGTGTGGTTAAAAAATAATATGTGCAATTATGAAAAATTAGTTTTAAAATAATATGTGGTTGTTAATGAACATTAAAAAAAAATTATTTTTGAATAATCAATTCTATATGAATAAATAAAGTAAGGAAACTAGATAATGAACAATTAACTGTTAAAAAAATGCAATTCATAACTTTTTTTTTTTTTTTTGATATTTTGATTGTATATTGAATATACAATTTATGCATTAAAGTAAGAAATCTTATAGAGAGAAATGAAATTACAAATTATTCGCAATTTGTGTATACAAGTTATTATTATTTTATTGTATTATTTTTATCGGGCATTGTATTTTTACAACTTATTCAATAAATATTATTTATTCCGTGCATCGCACGGGTGCGATTACTAGTTTTAGGAAACTTTGTAATTTTATTAATTATTTTAATAATTGAATTAGGAAACTTCAATTAATGCAAAATTAATTATAGGTGACATGTAATAAATGACTTATTGATTGTAAAAAATAAAAAATCTATAAAAATATCAAATTGTATATTATTTTTATTCTTTTGATAATTATTGTAATATTTTGAAGTCAAAAAATATGCAATATAGGTGTCAAATTCATGATCTTAACGAGAAATTCAATACAAGTTAACAAATAAGAGCAAACTCTAAATATATCATTCTTAAAATTGCCTCAAATAATAAAGGTAAAAGTTTTACTTATACTTTTTACTTTTTTCAATATCCAATCTTTTTAATTTATCTCATCTAAGTCATAAAATGATATTTATCATTTCTTACCTAACTTCAATTTGACATAAACGATTAATTTCAAATCTTTTTTCTTATCAAATTAAAAGAAATAATGATATCCGATCTTTCTAAGTAAATTCAATTGAATCATTTTAATTTCTACAACTTCAGGTTTCGATAAATTCTTTGGTAATTTTGAAATTAATTTTATAAATTTACTCATTTTGTTCATTTATCTATTTTTTAATTTTTATAAATTTAAAATAACATCAATTTGTAAAATATATACTACATACTTTAACAATTAATTCATTGAATTCTATAGAAAATAAAAACATAAGGTTTTATCAAACTTATTCTATTTAAAAATAAAATATAGTCCATGCATTTATTTAACATGCACAAAAAATAGTTTTCTGTGTGTGTGAGTAACATGGTCATTTTCAATACTTAGTGAAAAATAAAATGTCACATTGTATTTGAAATCATTGAATATGAGTAAGTTTGATATAAACTATAGAAATGGTTTTAAATGTGTGATTGAAAGTGAAAGAAGGTAGTACAAAAAATAAAATAATTGTCAAATCAATCAATTGAGTGGTTAAAAATTGATTTTCTTTTTTTAGAATGTGTGGTTAAAAAGTAGTATGTGGAATTGTGAAAAATTATTTTTTAAATAATATATGTGATTGTGAATGAACATTAAAAAAAAAAATTTTTTTTGCATAATCAATTTTATATGAATAAATAAACTAAGAAAACTAGATAATGAATAATTAACTGTTAAAAAAAACGCAATTCACAACTTTTCTTTCCTTTTTTTTTTTTTTTTTTTTTTTTTTGATATTTTGATTGTATATTGAATATACAATTTATGCATTAAAGTAAGAAATCTTAAAGAGAGAAATGAAATTACAAATTATTCGCAATTTGTGTATGCAAGTTATTATTATTATTTTTTATTGTGTTATTTTTATCGGACATTGTATTTTTACAACTTATTTAATAAATATTATTTATTCCGTGCATCGCACAGGTGCGATTACTAGTAATATATAAAAGTAGCTGAGTCAACCCCAGTCAACTTCACTGTTTCCCTCCAAAACTCTTGTATTATGTGCAGATTTTATTTATTTATTTATTTATTTTTCCAATTTTTTGGGACTTCATTATTTATCATGTTCACACTACTCATATCTCCCTTCCAATAATCAACTTCAAAACCCACTTCAAAAATAGTTGGGCCTTCAATATTTATTTATTATTTTCAAAATCTCTGACGTCTACTTACAATTTTCAATATTTATTGTGTTTACATGGCTTCTATTTCCCGCCGCCTAATTACACTGGAAAGCCAGTTACTATTATTTTTTTCCTTTTTCAGAATTTGTTTCATTTTTTCCCGTTTTTCAAAATCTGTTTATTCATTTTTGTTTTCTATATCTTTTTTTTTTTCCATTTCCCTATATACAACCTCTTTCATTTCTGTTATATATAATTATTATGAAAATATACAAAATAATAATAGATTCAATTAAAGGGTTATTTCTTTGAAAAAAATGTGTACTGTTTAACATGACCGCTCAACTCCACCTTCTATTATGATTCAAAATTTCTGGTGCGGTGGTAATTCTTATTAGTTATTAATATTACAAACCAGTTAAAAATAAAAAATCGTAAATTATTTTTTGTAAAAGTAAAAATGATTGGCACTACTCTTTTCTTCAAGACCTGTGATATTTTGAGTCATTGAACATAGATTTGGATTTTTGACAAAGAAGAAAAAAATATTAAAACAATAATATTGTAGAGAAAGCTTCGAAAACAATATAGAGTGCAAAATTATTTTGGACCAATAAGAGTATTTATTAATAGTCTATTTATATTATATTCTAGATTTCTCTGTTGGGGTTGCAATGTGTTAACTATTGTTGGGCTATTTAGAATAGTTTTGGGTTGGATAGATATGTTAATGGTTTCGGCCATTGAGTGAAGAAAAAACATATTATTCATGAGTCAGTATATATATTTGATGAAATTGTATATCACATTGTATAAAAAATAATAAAAACAAGAAACTAGAATTTTTTTTTTAAAATTTGCTTTTACCGAAAAGTTGTTTTTTATTTTTTATGATATAAGAACGATAATTTGTTTGATTTTACTTATTTATATTTGACTTTTTTGTGTCAAAACCTCTCTTTTAAAAAAAAAATGTGTTCTTCTAACGTTTTCAATCTTACAAATAAATATTTTTGTTCAGTTATACAAATCCAAAGTAAAATTTTCAATTAAAAATTATGTCGAAATTTTATTAATAGATAATATTCTCTCCGTCCTACAAAGATAGTCCACCATTTCTTTTTTGTCGGTCTCAAAAAGATAGTCTACTTTATTTTTAAGAGTGAAATTAATATTTTATATTCCATTTTGTCCTTAATCTGTGTGAAAATGAGTAGAGGACTATCTTTATGGGACGGAGGGAGTACTAACTTATAAATCACATCATACATATAGTTTTTTTTATAAATAATCTTAATTTTAGTTATTTAGTACATCTAAAAATTAGAGCTCTTTTTTATAGCATATTATTAAATTATTAAATATTTTTATAGATAATTACATTTAATACGTAATTAATTTCTTATAATAATTGTGATATTTTATTAGTCTTAATTTTATGGATAAATATTTGGTTAAGTCATACAAATCCAATGTCAAATTCTCAATTAAAATTATATCTAAAATTTATATACATTCATATTTTTATAAATCACGATGTATTGAAATTTTTATAACTAAATCATATTTTTAAGTTATTTATTACATAAATCATATTTTTAATAGATAATATTCTCTCCGTCCTATAAAGATAGTCCATCATTTCTTTTTTGTCGGTTTCAAAAAAATAGTCTACTTTATTTTTTAAGAGTGAAATTAATATTTTATATTCCATTTTGTCCTTAATCTGTGTGAAAATGAGTAGATGACTATCTTTATGGGACGGAGGGAGTACTAACTTGTAAATCACATCATACATATAGTTTTTTTTATAAATAATCTTACTTTTAGTTATTTAGTACATCTAAAAATTGGAGCTCTTTTTTATAGCGTATTATTAAATATTTTTATAGATAATTACATTTAATACGTAATTAATTTCTTATAATAATTGTGATATTTTATTAGTCTTAATTTTATGGATAAATATTTGGTTAAGTCATACAAATCCAATGTCAAATTCTCAATTAAAATTATATCTAAAATTTATATACATTCATATTTTTATAAATCACGATGTATTGGAATTTTTATAACTAAATCATATTTTTAAGTTATTTATTACATATACATATTAAAGTTCTTTCCTATATTGCATTATTTTTCAAAATTATTTCAATGATAACTACATTTAATTCTTAATTAATTTTTTATTCCAAAAAGTCTCATATCACATTTTTAAACATTAACGGTTAAAAAATTTATCTATATTGTTTAAAATGATATAGTTATTAATGGTTTTTGTCCTAACTGTTAATTTTAAAATTTCAAAAAGTAATTAACCATACCAAGATATTCTTTACTATATTTTAATTTAAAATTTATGATATTTTTTCACAATAATATATAAATTGTCTCCCAATTTACTTAACTAAAAATTGAGATAATCAATACTAAATTATAATTTCAATCAGAAAATAATTACGTTGTATAAATATTGAAAACCTAAAATATCATAAATTTGATGCAGTCTTTGTCAACCTCGCAATTTTTATTATTATTATTATTATTATTATTATTATTATACATGATTTTCATTGTCAATGGTCAAAATATTGAATTTTATCTTTTATATGCAAGGTTTCTATTATCAATTTTTTCATCTATTGTTTGAATATTCAGAGTACATGAATACTGGAGATCCTATATTTAATTGTTCATTTTGCAAGGCAAGTTTTTGGTTCGAGGAAATAGTGAATAATCGTTACAAAACTTGACGATCATATTCTATAAGGTCAAATTCTATCTGACAGTAATGTAGGATGCAAGTTCTTTATTCCAAAGATATCGTTGAGTCATTCGAATTTTAGGATACTTATTAGATTTAAAAAAAAAAAAAAACAATTTTCATTGATGGTGTCATATGCTATGACTATCAATAAGAGTCAGACACAATCATTTTCATATGTATAACTTCTCCCTAAAATGTTGATGTTTATACATGAAACTAATAAATGATGAACTTATCTCTTATTTGTGAATGTTATTCATTTTGTTTAAAGATTCATTTAATTTCGAATAAGATTATTTTTATTTAGACGTTTCTTCCCGTGCATCGCACGGGATGATTCACTAGTTTTAGTAAAAATATCCTTCTATCTCTTCTTCCATTTTCCCCCATTTATACATTAATTAATTTTAAGGTTTGTCCGATTAAAGATGAAAAAAATTATCAACCATGCATGCACGAAACCAAAAAAAATAAAAGAAAAAAAAAATTCCTTTGTTTAGACATTTTCATGAAAAATATGCACAATCAAACACACCAATTAACAAGTAATCTTATTTAAAATGACATTTATAGTGATTGTTGAAGGTTGAAATTTGAGTATTTCAAGTCAGCAAAGAAATAGATAAGTGTCAGTTATGCAATAAAATAAAATGACTGAAAGAGGTGGACTCCAGATCGTACTTGATCAAGGCTCCACAAAGGATTACTTGAATTGAGAGTTTTTGACTTAAAAATGTCAAATTTGGGATCCTCAAAATGAGCATCAACCCCTTCTATTTATCGAAAAGTGAATGAGTTGACTTATTGCATCTCATTTTTAGAAGTACAATTTATTATAGCTAGTTAAGTGAGCTTCTAACTAAAGTATTTGAGTTACATTGAATTAGTTGACTTTTAACTAGATTAACAGTTTTTTTGTTAGAATAACTTTATGAAGAGTGGCTAGTCAACTTAAGGTCGGACACACAGCTCGATATCAGGCCGTGTGCTATGTGTATCATCAAGTCGTGTATATACTGCCCATGTCATTTGTCATGTTCGTCCTTTCAGTTAGGTTGTGCATCCCAACAGGCCACACCAAGCCATACATCATCACTTGTTACTCACGATTGGTCATGCATCAACAATGATTGTTATCTTCCCATCGTCCCCATTTCTAATGAAATTTTGGGAATCGAAGTGAGAACAAGCTGAAGTTACGAAAAAATGTCACTCTTTTTACTTTATTTTTAAATAAATAATTTTTTCCCTTTTTTTTTTTAATACAACTTATATTATAAGTTTTTAAACGTAAAAACTAAATAAAAAAAATACCATGAATGCCTTGGGGTAAGGACCACGTACTTCGTCTTTGTCTCATTTACCTAATGATAGAGATGGAAAAAAAAACTCGATTTGTCCCAAACCCGACAGGGCCTCGACATTAATGGGGCGAAAAAAATTGCCCCATGAGTTAACCTGGTAGGTTTTGGAATATTAAATAAAGACCCGACACAGGTTCGGGGTAGGGCGGGTATTATGTGACCCGCGCCCGCCCCTACATTAAAAAAAATAACAATAAAAAAATTAAAACATCAGCGCTACTATTTTTTATGAATGCCTTTTTTTTTTTTTTAATGAATGCTTAGCAAATGTTCACTTGTTGGGCTGTGTTGTGTTCAAGTTCAAAGAATCAAATCGCAGAAAAATAAATAAATAAAAGTAAAAAAAAAAAAAAATTGATGAGTATGGGAAGGCCCGCCCCGCCCCGCCCCGCCCCGAACCCATACCTGCCCTGCCCCGAAAAACTTGACGAGTCATGGGGTTAATATGGGTTTGGGAATCTTCTTGCAAATGTTCACTTGTTGGGCTGCTATCGATCGATTGCACTTGTTGTGTTCAAGTTCAAAAAATCAAATTACAGCAAAAAAAAAAACTTGACGAGTATGGGCCGGTCTGGGAAGGTCAGCCCTGTCCAGAACCCATACCTACCACGCCCCAAAAAACTTGACGAGTCGTAGAGATGATATGGGTTTGGGAATCTTGCAGGGCGAGGGTACCCACCCTTTGTCATCTCTACCTAATGAAAATGGAGCATGATGGGTTGGGATTAAATTATTTTTTTCATCCTTGGCCCAAGGATGTCAACGAGCCGAGCCGGTTCGCGAGCCGAAAATTAAGGCTCGAACTTGGCTCAAGATTTTTGGGGTCGAGTTTTTTTTGGCCCGAGCCGAGGCGAGATAAACCTCATCCCCAAAAATAAGGCTCAACTCGAGCTTTAGTTCGAACTTTTTTCGAGTCGAGCCGAGCCAAGTCCCGAGCTTTACTTTTTTTCTTATTTTTATAGCAAAAATTCATAAAATTTTTATTGAAAATGTGTATATATAACAAGTTGAGCCGAACTCGTAGTCGAAATTCATTGTTCAAGCTCTCATCGAGCTTTTTTAGAGGGCTTTTTTTTTGTTCGAGCCGAGCCGAGCCAAAGCCCGTCTCTAAAAAAAAAAGCTCGGCTCGAGCCGCGAGCCGAGTTTAGCCCAAGCTTTTTCCGAGCCGAGCCCGAGTGACCCGAGCCGACGAGCCGTTTTGCCATCCCCATCCTTGGGTATGAAATATTATTTTAGCATCCATTTGATAAACTATTTATAAATAATACATTTTCTCAAATCACTTTTTAGCCTATTTTCAGTAATGCAGATTTTTTTTTATTTATAGACCAATTTATAATCTATACAATTTTCTAAGCCATTTTTTAATTACATATATTTTCTTTTTTTACTTTTCAACCACATGTCTTATCTTGAAAAAAAAAATCAATTTATAATCACTCCACGTTATCCAAGAGGCTTAATCACACAAATTTTCTCAAACTAATTTTCAATTATATATTTTAACTCGAAAACATCACATTCTTTATTTATGAATAAAAAACTTCCAACAAAGAGAGAGACTTAATCCTGAATGCTATTTACAAGCATTGAGAAAGTTCCGATTTAAGAAACTTGCTCAGCTCGATCTATTAGCTTTAGTTACTTTGCATCCGATTGTGTGGAATATTCAAAGTTTATACTAATACAATAGATCGGCATTGTGTATTATAACATTTCATTTCATTGTATCGTTTGATCGAATCTTCGATAATTAGTCTCTCTAGTAGTTGTAAAGTCGCAACCCAAACAAAAAGGGGAAAGTAACCATAAACAACATTTACAAATTGTTTATGAACAATTATTTATAAATATTGTTTATAAATAAAGATGTAATACTATTTTATTAGTTCATTTTTAAAAAAAATTCAAAAATTGTATGTGAGAATTTTTTACTAATCGAAATTGTTAACTTTTCAAAAAAATTATCTAATGAGACATTGAACGTGATCGTTTATAAAAAAATAAATAAAAAATTATAAACAAAGTTTACCAAACGAAGGAAAAATCATTTTGGAGAATGCAATTTGTCAAGAAGATAATCCAAATGGCTATCTTTATCTTTAAGTAATCCCTTTTTTTTTTTAATCTCAAAAATAAAAGAATGGGAGTCGAGTCAAAAGGACAAATGGCACAACAATAAATAATACTGTCTAATTGTCCATCTCTTATCAAGAACAAGGAATGGCCCTTTTAAAACCACGTTTTTAATTTGAGTGAAAGGAAAAAAATAAAAATAATAAAAAACAAAAATGATTTATTGAAACACGAATTAACACGAAAACTATTCTGTCCACACACATTTCCATTTTGCAAGTTTCCTAGTGGATGAATCATAATTATCATTATTTTGGTTATTATTAACATTGAAACACTTGATATGTAAAATTATCAGAATATTCAAAATTATAATTAATTTAAACTAACAAATCAAAATTTATCTATTCTGGTTAAGGAAAAATTAAATTGAATTCTGACTAATACAATATTTGTGTGAACGGTATTCGGACTTAAAAATTCAGTTTATTAGTTATACGATAAGAAAAAATAGTAACAATTTTTTGTCGTCGTTGCTGGAGATGTTTGGTTTCAATTTATTTAGTACTACTTCGAAATTTCTATATATATATATATATATATTTCTATTTTAGTTCGCGTTTGTTTTCTCTTTTTTCAGGATATAAAAAGAAAAAAATAGCATGATACCAAATGGTAGTTATTGATTTCAACAAAATGCTTGTACATGATTTCATCATAAGGCAAAACAATTGACAGCTCTAGAATTGAAGATGGAGGTATGATTATGGGATATTTTATTATAGGGCAACGATTACAAGATAAAAAGTAAAATGTGAAATTGATTAAATTGCCCTGAGTGACTTGTCTGCTATATTATTTCTTTTAACCAAAATTTTATATGAATGATTTTCCCGTAAAATTGTTTTTCTACCAGTTATTAATGGACATCAATTAAGGTAATCACATCTACTGAATTTCAAAAAACACAACAAGAGGAAAATATTTTTCGTAGAAATGTCATTGTTTCTTTGCCAAAAAATTTGAATATGGACGTTGAACTCGATAAAGCTTCAATTAAAGAAGATAGGCATATATAAAATGGGAATTTATCATAGTAAATCAAATTGAAAAGGCGATATTAATGATCTAGACCTTAACAAGCAATTCTTTGACTCAAACAATTGCTTAATGATTGAATTTATCATTAAAATTGCCGAGATAGTTGACATTCATACAGTGAAATTCGAACCAGGAGATGAAGTTAAGTCATATTTTAATTATACAAACTATGTAAACTATTAGGGAATAAATGAAAAAGGTGCATGTCAACAAACACAAGCGAAGCAAAGCATTCAAAGCTTTCTTTAAATTTCCTTGAAAGGTCACTACCACCAAAATTCGAGCGAAGTATTTAATGGGAGGCAACTGCTCTTCTTTCTTCTCTTCTCCTTCGTATTTTTTTAATTGTTTTTATTCCTTCTTAATTGTTGCATTGCATGTATTAGTTTTAAGACTTGCATTAGTAACATAGGCCTGTTTATTTATTGAGTTCATTGTTAATATCTTAGCACTATATTGATCTTATATTGATGTGATATGACTTCTTTAAGTTGCACAAAGATTTCAATATCCTAAACAATTTGAAAGACTTATATTTTCCTAGCTATAAGATTTCTTTTTAGGAATGCACACTCTTTTGAGTAGTTTTCTCTAAAAGTTAGGAGATTAAAATTCTTCTTTGTGTGAATTCGTCTCAAATATTTAAACAATATCACTAATATTTATTTTAAGTTTTTGAAACAAAAGTTAAAGCCTAGTAATAAGGAAAAGTAGCAGTTTTATGTCATTGAAATTTACTAGTTTGAATTATCAATGGTCCCTCTCAACGTCAAATCATACCCCAGGGGAGTATATTGTTCTTTTTTGTACTATTATTATCTAGTGTAATTTTTTGACACATTGAGTACAATATAATTTTTTATTTTCGGGCGGATAAGTTTCAGGATGCTCATTGCTCTCTCTATATATGGGTCTATATAACTGGAAAAAAAGAAAAAGAAAAATCAATCAGATTTATTGATATGTGATAAGTGTGCGTTTTACACACTTATTGTGCTTTTAAATAGACAATTTAATTGACAAATTGAGCAAATATCTACTTATATATTGTGTTTATCTTGTACAATTAGGTACAACCTCAATTGGAAAGCAAATGGACAAGATTGTAGTGCAATCAGGCTAAAAGAGGAGCAAATTTGATGTCCAATGATCTAATCGAAAGAAATCAAAAGTTTGGGGACTCAATTGCAATATCTCAGAAAGATGGATGACCTACTTTGCAAATATTGTAAGGGCATATTTGTAATAAAAGTCAAAATGCGAGGACTAAATTGAAGAAGACCAGAAGATGGAGGACCAAATTGCATTCATGGAAGAACAAAGCTGCCAGGTGAACCACGCGATCACATGGTTATACCAGGTCGCGTTCGCGAAGTCAGACTATAATCCAACCCGAGAGTTTTCAAGTCCACCACGTGATCGCGAGGCATTAAACCACGCGATCGACTGGTCAAAAAATTGGGCGATAATCTGGTGCGACCCGGTTCGGCCTAAACACGGAAGGATGCGGATCTACGCGAAAAAATGGTATTTTTTGGCATTTTGAGTAGGGTTTCACATACTTTTTATCCCAATTCTTCACTATCTACAAACCCTAGCCCCATTTTCTCTCTTTTCTTTTCTTTTCTTTTCTTTTCTTTGTTTTTGATTTAGTTTGTAAATTAGTTGTAGTTTAGTTTTGTTTACATGTTGCTAGTCCCCATTGAAGTTATGAAGCAAAAAGTGAGGTGAAGATTCAAAGCAATGGTGAAGGAATTTTGGGGCAAAAAATCAAGGGAAGTGATTTATTTCATTATCTTGTATTTTTAATCTTTGATTTCTATATTTTGTGATGTATTTTTGTAAACCTCAACTTTAGTGCAATATTTGTACAATGGGCTAGTTGTTTTATGTTGGGATGATTAATGTAGCTTAACTTAGTTTAAGTAATTTTAATATTTGTTTATTAATTTTGAGCTTATTTCATGTGTGTTTGTTATTGAGATAATTTCATGTGTTTGATTGATCACCAAATATATGCTTTGTGAAGTGTATGATAATCGAGAGATATTATGAATCTTAGACCAAATAACAAATGTTCTAGGTTCTTGTTAAGGATAGATATATACCTTAAACCCTAGATGATCCATTGAGCTATTTTCACAAAGAGTTAATGCAATTGATTGGGCTTTAATCGACATAGAGATATAGTAGGTTAAATCAATTGATTAGGGTTAATTTCACTCGAGAGAGGAAATTAGCTAAGCTTGGAAAATCGGGTCTAACATTGTAAATGAGTAATTTATTAATTTGCATCTGTTGAGAAATTACTTAAGCAAGAGTTAAGTGAAATCATGAATCCCAACTATTTTATCTTCCATTTTCCTTATTTTAATTCGGTTTAGAATTATTTTCTTTAATTTAGAATTTACAAAAATCCAACTTTTAATTGTGTGTTTCTTTTTATTGTTAGAATTAAACTAATTAAAGTTATATAATTTAAAGTAAACATTCCTCGTGGGATCGACAATCCGGACTCAAAAAGTCCACTTTATTACTTGTACACGACCCGTGCGCTTGCGGTACACTATTTTGAGCGAACAAGTTTTTGGCGTCGTTGCCGGGGAATTTTTTACTTTGATTATTACTTTAGTTAATTTTAGTTTTAACAATTTGTAATTATTTTTCTTTTATATTTTATTTTGTTACATTTGGTTAACCACCACTATTCTAATCTTTCTTGTGTTTGGTTTTCTTTCTATGCATATTTGATTTTAACATTGGCAAAATAGGAAAGCAATTGCATTGAACAATCTCAACATGGGTGATGAATACATGCTTGAAGAATATTCAAGTTGTGAAATTTGTTACAAGATGCATTGTAATTGACAATGTTTGTTTTCTGGGAATGATTTGATTACGTCGAAGCTTATTGGGTTTAGAAAATATTTGAAATGTCGAAAACAAGCAATTGATACATTGGATGTGAGTTACATGCTCTTGGGAGATTGTGTACCGGATGATTGGGATGAGGACATCACTCTTGTGGGAGATGGTCCTCCACTATTGAATGAGAAGGTACTTGCAAAGTATTACAATGAGCTCGCCAATTCGGATGAAGATGATATGCTTATGGGGGATGCCATGTATTGGGAAGGATTCCAAATGTGGGGGTATAATCCACTCTTGGGAATTAATAGGAAAAACTTGCCATTGCCCATGGATTCAAATTTTGGATCGGTCATTCAATCTAAAGAGACATCAACTAATGGAGATGAACTTGAAGAGAATGATAATTTAATCACAAAAGAATCACTTGAAGAAGTGGTAATTAATGAGGAAGAGATCAAACCAAATTCTCTCAACTTCATTGATTGTTGATTTTGTGATTATGCCACTTGAGGAGGTGCAAGTCTATTTAGTTGAGTTTGAATTGGATGGAATAGGAAAGTCCCATGACTTTGGAAGGGACAAGGTGCAAGTATTTCGAATCAATGAAGAGTGGGACAAAGCCAAAAGAAGCAAAATGGGGAAGGCATCAAAAGCTATGTTTAGAGTGCCATGAAGTGCTTATGCGGAGAGTCGAGCTAATGACTTTAAAATAAGCGCTTAATGGGAGCCAACCCATTCTCTATCCTTTACTTGCTTTATTTTAATTTTTTGCATATTATTTACTTTCTTGCATTTTATTTACTTTCTTGCAAATAAGTTGGTTGGGCCAAGTCTCTATCTTCTACATTTATTTTCCTCAAGTTGGGTAGTGTGAAATAGCTCTAATGCATTCTTATTTAATTCTAACATATACTCATATCAAACTTTCAAAGTCAAAATTTGCTTAAAACTCATTTTTAAATCACTTGGTTCATATTGTCTTTTATCTTCAAGTGTGATTTAATATTGATGTGGATGGGCAAATTGTATTGGATTTATGAGTTAGAATTGAGATGTTGAATGTGATTTAAACTTTTGGGTCATTCACCACTTAATATCCACTCTTTTCTTGTGTTTTCATAGGATGCTCACAAAGTGTTCGATGAAATGCCTCATTGGAGAAATTTGTGTTCGATCGATTGGAGGCTTCAACACGAGTTTGGGGGTGGATTATTGGTGCTTGGAATGAGATTTTCACATGCCCAAGACTACTTATGAGTGCCCCACCACTTCTTGGGATGTCTAGTAACTTCTTTCCTCTTACTTTGATTTTATTTTACACATTGAGGACAATGTGCATTTCAAGTTTGGGGGTGATTTCCTATTTTGTATTGACATGCTAGATAGCCTTGCCGGCCATGATTACTTGATGTTTAAAATTGTTATTGATTCATGAGTTATGACCAATATGCTACTTGTTTCTATTTTTATAAAATGCCTATCCATGCAAGATCCTAATTATCTTGAGCACAATAGTCATAATTAATTGGTGGTGAAGTTTGGGAATTGTTGAAGGGTGAAGAGGTTAATTGAGTAGAAGAATTAGGTTGTCAGCTTGTATTTTTAATTTTTATCAACCTATCAAATGTTTCCCAAAACTCTAAATCTCTCGATCCTATTGTAAGACAAGTTTGGGAGTGGTCAACCCGGTGAAGGAGACGGTCTAGATGTGTGGTGATTCCATGCACGTTGGAAATAAATTTTGTGTGGAGTGTATTTCGCCAAGTATAAGCTAAGTAATGACCGTATGCTAAAGTCCTAAGCCCATTTTAATTTTTGCATTGCATTGCCCTATCTCGAAGCCTTTTTGACTCGAGTAATTAAGCCCGTAGGAGTATCTTGAAACTTGGTGCCTTAAGTTTGAAACTTGGGAGTCACCGGCCTAAAGCTCGCTACATGGGTCAATTAGAAAGCTTAATGAGTAGGGTACACACACACACACACTTGAAAAAAAAAACACTTCATTATTGCATTTGCTTAATAAGTCTACCTCACTTCGTAGCCTTTTTGACTCGAGTTATTAAGTCCGTAGGGGTATTTTGAAACCTGGTACCCTTTGATCTTAAAACAATCGAGGAGTTTCCGACCTAAAGCTCGCTACATGGGTCAATTAGAAAGCTTAAGGGAGTGGGGAAGACACGAGCATTCATCACGTTAGTTTTTAGAAATCATGCATTTGTACTCGCATAAGGGCTTTTAGATTAATAGTGGGTTTGAATTGCTTAGTATAAGCTTGAATGTCGAAGCACTCATTTAGTGGAGAGTCAGTGCATTTCTAGATTGTCGAAATTGCTGGTAAAACGCAACCAAACTAGAGTGGAAAAGAAAAGAGTGATTTGAGAGTACCCTCTAGAATTGCATCCCAGGAGAGGAAAGAAAAATATTTATTGGGGGATGAATGTCATGAGCGGGAAAGAAAAAGAATTGACCACTAATGGTGGGTAGTTTTGACTTGAAACCTCTTTACTCATCAATATTCTCGAAACTTAACTGAAAATTGAAAGTGACTATGCACACACACACCGATCGAACATTGGATTAGCTAACTTCTCTTTGGTAGCATTATTTGGAATCATACTTTTGAATTGATTATACAATTTTATACTCATGAGTAATTTGCAAGTTATCCAACTTTGTTGATCTATATTTCACGTTACTTGATTGCACTAGTAGGTAATTTTGCTCGAGACGAGCAAAAGCTCAATATGCTTGTTACTTATGATGATATTTTATATTTCATTTGAATTATCTATTGCTTTAGTTGAGATATACCGGACAATACTTTAACTTAAAGCACTTAATTACTTATCCATATTAGACTTAATCAATTGAGCACATATCTATTGTTGGATTATCACTTATGTGTGAATATAACATGGATATGTGTAAATCGTACATTTGGTTGAAGGGTTTTAACTAGATAAGGAGACTAAGGCTCTATTTGTTAAAATTTTGAGTTTAAAAACACGTTTTTTATGTTTTCGAGATAAGATATGTGGTTAAAAAGTAGAAAGAGAAAATATGTGTGAAATATAGACTTTGAGGCTAAAACATTGGAAGCTAAGGGTGTGAAATTAAGAATTGCTTACCATCACTCTTCCAGGCAGATATATATCTCATTATTGTCACTTTGTGTGAAAATGTGCATCATACTGATTGATAGAAATCATATATGTTAGATATCTAACCTCAGGATAAGATTTTTTTCAAGGATGCGCACTCTGTTAAATAGTTTTCTCTAAAAGTTCGGAGTTTAGAATTCTTCTAGTTTGAATTATTTGCAAGTATTTAAACTCTGTATTCTATCACCAATATTTATTTTAAGTTTTTGAAGCAGCAAGTTTAAGTCTAGTGATAAGGAAAAGTGGCAGTTTTTATGACATTTATTAGTTTGAATTGTCGATGGTTACTCTAAACGTCAAACCATACCTAGGGGAGTATATTGTTATTTTTGTACTTTTACTATCTAGTGACATATTGAGGATAATGCAAATTTCTATTTGGGGTGGGTAAGTTTTGGGATGCTCATAAGTCTTATATATGGCTCTATATAACTATAAAAAAATAAAAATTTATTGACATGCTTGCTACTTATGATGATATTTTATATTTTATTTTAATTATATATTACTTTAGTTGGGATACTGCACAATACTTTAACTTGCAATTTACTTAATTATTTATCAATGTTAGAGTTGTTCAATTGAGCATATAGTCATTGTTGGATTATCAATAGTGTGGGAATATGACTTGTATGTTTGGGAATATTATAGGTAGGCATAGAAATTTATGCTCCGAAGTTCCGGAATCATACATTTGGTTGAAGGAGTTTTAGTTAACGAGAATGAACTAGCAGTAACCATTTAATAATAATCTTATTCTTATTTTCGTATTCTTGGTGACTCGAGCAATTAAGCTTTGTTTTATTCTTGGTGAGTCATCGAATTAAAACTCGCTACAAGGGTCACTTAGAAAATTAATGGGGAGAGAACTTACACATAAGATAAAATTATATCTTACACTTTTATTTGTAACCTTGATGACTCGAGTAAGCAAGCCTTTAAGGGTATCTTAAAATCTGGTGCCCTACGGTCATCTGACTTAGGAGTCATCGTCACAAAGCTCCTTACAAGGGTAAATTAATAAACTTAATGGAAAAAGTCTTGCACATAAGATGAGAATAAGATAAGTAAAAAAGAGGGGAAAAAAATTAGACTAGATAAAGTGCTCAGTATAGACTTTGAGGCAAAAACTTTGGAAACTTAGGGTGTGAAATTGAGAATTTCTTATCATTATTCTTCTAGGTAGACATGTATCTTATTATTGTCATTTTATGTGAAAATTGCAAATACTTAAACCTTGAATTATATCACTAATATTTAATTTAAATTCTAGGAAAAGAAAGTTAAAGCCTAGCAATAAGGAAAAATGGTGGATTTCACGACATCTACCAGTTTGAATTATCAATGGTCCCTTTTAACGCCAAATCATATCCTTGGGGAGTACATTGTTCTTTTTGTACTTTTATTATCTAGTGTAGATTTTTAACACATTGATTACTAGGTATTCAAGTTTCCGAACATATGTTTTTTGTGTTCTTATATGAGTGTGCGTGCAGTATTGCCTATTCCTACACACATTAGGAGTTAACATCGAATAAGCATAAATGATTTTGTTGTGTTATTTGAAACTCTCTAAATTTTTTATTCGAACCTGATGCATAAATTGAACAAATCATCTTTCAGTTATTTATTTTTATTTTTATTTGTTGAGTTTAGTTTCACATTTATACTATAGTTTTATTTTGTTCGAAAATGAACAAAGATTCTACTTTGGGGTGTTTGATAAGTGTATTTTTTGCACTTATTTGAGCTCTAAAACTAGGGCCCCGTTCTTTTTGCTGTTTTTAGGCCCTTTTTAGTTTTGAATTTTCAAAAGCACTGAAAAACGTTTACTTACCTATTTTTGAAAATGGAATTTCAAAAACACAGATAAAATTTGCAAAGAAAATAAAAAAACGCCCAAAATTGTTATGGTTGTTTTTAATGGAAACCAGCCGAAATATTCCAAAATGTGGGAAATACTTATTTTTACCAATAGTTGCCCATAGCTCAGTTGGCATTGTATGTTCCATCTGAAGGTCGCTGGTTCGAATTGGCTTAAATGCATTACAACAAAAATGAGTTTAATTTATTTTTTTTAATGCACACAATAATTTTGAATAAGTTTGTAGGAAGTAATATTTGAACCCGAGCCACCCCATGTGAATTTTCAACTCCTTAACCATCACGACAAGTACAGATACATGTTACCAATGTCACATAAATTACCATTTGTAAAAAATGATGGTTGGTGAGTTGGTCAATTAATTATTTTACATATTGACCGAATTCTCAATTCTCAAATCGATTCCACATCTATAGTTGCACATTTATTATTTGTTTTTTTTTTTTTGTTAAAGGTATGAGATGAAATATTGTTAGAGACAAAAATATAGTTGAATATAATACTGATTGATATATTGAAATTAAAAATTATTGTAATTCAGCAAATTAGCTATTTTTTACATATAAAATATCACAAAATAATGATTTTCCAAATTTCAAATTAATTGCGTTTTCCTGTTTTCTATTTTGGAAAAAAATTTCAAAATCACAAAAAAAACACGTTTTCAGCAATCTCAAAACAAACACCAAAAATAGAAAACTCAAAACTGAAAATCGAAACACAAAGAGTGATATAATAACATTGAAAAAATCCTATTTCAAAAAAATTTGTAACCTTTTGAATTAGTTTCCTTATTCACTTTGAATTTTACTAATCAGCTATGAAACAAGAATGATATGATAACATTACTGACATCGATGTGGAGACATAATCACATGGGACACGAATGCAACTTTCCATATTTGATTAAAACTATTTTGGGACTAAATTTTGATGTGATTCTCTTGACCTAATTTCACCTTATATCATAAAAGACATGGACAACCAATGGGAGGATGAATTGGTGACACGATTCCTTATGGGAATATTGACGAACTCATAGAATTATAATTGAAAAAATTTGGAAAGTACTGAAATCAAAATGCAGACTGTAACAATGCTACCCAAGCCTCACTACTCAAGAACTAAAGGTATATTAAGCCGTAAACCCAATGAGATGTAGAAATAAGAACCACAATGGGGTAAACACCACAAGGTTGCCTAATACTTTGATGTATTCAACTGTGTTCAGTGAAGAACGCAAGAAAACAAAAGAGTCCTCACCTTTAATTCATAAACACTCAATAATAATATCAAACTAATGTTTATAATGAAGAAAATAACTTAAATATGAAGTAAAAATGGACTAAACCCTAAGTAGCACAATAAAGGCTCAAAAATGGAATTAAATATGTTAAAAATGGAAAATAATAAAAACTCGTGAAAAAACATATAATTTTCCTGTATGAAATCGCAAGGGGTTTTCACTTGCGATTGTGACACCCCAAAATTTTTCCAATTTTTTCGAGAATAATGCTCTGATACCACTTGTCACGTCCGAATATTTCAAGACTTTTTCATTCAAAATCCCTCCACTTAAAATAAAATTTACTTATTTAAAGTAACGATATTAATTTTAAAACATTTCTATAAAATATCTCGAGTGCAATAAAAGAGTGACAGTTCAAATACAAAACTCCTTATTAGGTGGCAAGTCCACAACTTATAAGTCGTCACCTAGCCCAGCACTTGGGTCGTCACCTAGCGCAGTACTCTCTGTCAAGCTATCTGAAGATTCCCTTCAATCCATCTTATATCAATAGTTACCTGGAAGGTTAGATGATGTGGGGTGAGCATACACTTTCCTAGTGAGTAGAATATGGCGGACATGTGTTCGAATATACAAGTCAACCTCACATACTCAAGACCATTTCAATGTATGTATGTATGTATGTATGTATGTATGTATGTATGTATGTATGTATGTATCTTTTGAAAATCCCCAGGCAAAGTAACACAGCTCGATATACGGTTAGAATATCCGTATATCTAAAATACTTGACAAATCAACACCGTGATGCATTGTAGGCACCATATCACCGGCTGCTCAAGCAACATATTTGTATCCTAACAGCCAATTAAAATTGAGATATCCCATAGGTATCGTATCATCGATGACCCGTACGTCATAGATATTTTCCAATATTGATAACTACTTACTATACTGTAATGTATGATATGATGGTTCCACTACGGTCCTCATCTCATACCCCAAATGTTCAAACATAACTTATCATAATTGGTCAGAACCAACAACTTCCATCATACAAGTCCCACATGGGATCTCACATATTTACACATCAACAGATCACCATGCCTTATTATTCGCTCCGCAAGTGCACGGGTCGCGCAAGCAATAAAGTGGACGTGAGTCCAAGTATCGATCCCAAAGAAATTGTTTTAAATCGTATTTTAGACTACTACCATAACCGGAACAAGAAATTTGTTTTGATTTGAGAAAGTTATTTTGAAAACTAAAATAAAGATTAAACTAAATAAACAATAAAAAATTGATTTTAAAACTGATGAAAACAAATGCGTTAGAATTATGAATCCGTTTTGTCAATATCATCCATATCTTAAGAAAATTATTTAAATACAATTCAAGTTTGAATTTAATATTCCAAATGTTGTTAAAACTCCCTTTCGGACAAGCATTAACACCTATTCTTACGCACGACCCAACTATATTTCTATGTTGAATCCGAATGTGTAAGAAAGCATTAAAAGATTTGTGAATACTATAGCAGAAAACACAAAGCATAGGGGTATATTTCTATCCCCTATCGGACTTTGTGGTAATTGAAATAAGTCTAATGAAATCCTAATCTTTCGAACTTAAGAAATCATACATCAATCACATAATAATTGGCCAGAAAATTTATGATAATCAAAGCACGAATCAATTGCATCAAAACCATGAATTGCGTAAATTAAATAATAGATTAAAACATGGACTCAAGAAATCAAAACTTCATCACAATTCCAACACAATTAATCTAGCCTAGAAACATAATAGAAAATAAATAACAAGAGATATGGAAAGATGTAACCCAATTCATCTCCTTGCAATTGTATCTTCAATCTTGATCTTGGCATGGTTTGGATCCCTCGGCACTTTGACAGCATTTTGGCATGAATTGAGCAAGTTAGAAATCCCTAATTTCGTGCCTCAAATCTGGTATATATAGAATCTCACGAAGCCTAGGTCAAAAATAAGAGAAATCCGTTGAAAATCGTGCAAAAAGCCCATCAGTTGGCCCAACCGGACAACCATGTGACCACACGGTATAAATTGGCGCGACAGCACGGTTATAACAATTTCGGATCTGTTCCTTTTTTTGAAGTCATGCGACTGCATGGATTTTACACCATGCAACCGCACGGTTATAAATTTTCCATGCAATTTTTTTTCATTTGCTACAATTTGGTCCTCAAACATTTATTGCACCTCAGTCCATCAACTTTCAATTGATACAATTGAATCCCCAAACTTTTGATTTCTCCCAATTTGTTCTTTTTTTTTTCAATTTTCTTCTAATTGGCCCTTTGATTAACTACATCAACTTTTGATTTGCACACTTTGACACTTTTATAATCCAATTGCTCGATTTTGGCTTCAATTCCATTATTTTCTCGAATTTGGGTTATTCTTGAAATATAAACAAATACAACCAAAATAAATAGCAAATATTCTTGAACAAACAATAAAAATCCTACTTTTAGGATAGAAATAAGTGTATAAAATACACTTATAAACACCATTATAGAAATCCATTATTGTTCGTCCTTAAACAAAATAAAACTAAATTATAAAATTGAAGTTAAAATGTTTTTGTTTCTGCTGACTTATTTACCATGCGCTTCAACAATCCAGATTGACTAATCACTTTAGAAAAAGAAATATGAACAACGTAAAATATTTTCATTTATCTGATGCTCAACTTCATTGTGTGTGTATGTATAGCTAGAATCAAATGCAAACTTATGCAAAAATAAACTTGACAATGTGTGACTTTTTATGCAAGAGTAAGCCAGAATCCCATATGGTCAATTATGATTTTCTTTTGATTTTCCTTACCCTCTCATGATCACAACCTTATTACTTTTCTCTCATATCCCGAGGTGTTTCCTATTGATGTGGTTTCTAAACATGTATGAATTGCATTTTTCCACACAAAGGCAATTAGGGTTAGACAAGTATGCACGACAGACCAAGAATAATTAACAAACTGTTAGGAATTTTAATCAACAAAGCTTATACCATTTTATTCCATTTTTCTTTCATATGGACGACTTTTTCTTTTAATGTCCTTGTCTTTTATCATCTTTGTGTAATACTTTTCATACTTACTTTCTATATGACCCCTGTAGCGAGCTTTAGGTCGGCAGCTCACAACTCAGTTGAGCTTAGGGTATCAGGTTCAGAGAACCCCTCATACTTAATTACTCGAGTTATAAAGGCTTAAATAGAAAAATTAAAGATGTTTTTGTGTCTTATGTGTAAGTCCACTCTCCGTACTTGTTTTCTAGTTGACCCCTGTAGCGAGCTTTGGGTCGGCAGCTCCCAACTCAGTTGAGCTTAGGATACCAGGTTCAGAGAACCGCTCAGGCTTAATTACTCGAGTCAAAAAGGCATTTGAAGAGCAGAATAAACATTTTTCTTTTTTTATGCTGGTTATTAAGGTTTATACTTGTTGATCAAAACCCTTACACTAAAGATGCACAATTAAAAACTTCAAGTCTTAAATCCATCAATGCATACTCATACTAACCTTCCCACCCCCAAACTGCTTCTTGAGGATCTAATTTTGGGATTTTACAGTCAGTTCTACGTTCAAAGTGCACAAGTTTACCCTACAAGTATTAAGCATCTCCCTACACAAGTTTTTATTTGAAAGTGGTTATGTGCTCAAGTTTGATTAAAGTCTTACATGAATGAATATTAAGAAAAATTTAGTTCACATGTTGCCCAATTTTCTAACTAAGCACAAAATTCAATTCAAATCATGTCATAAGCAATAAATAAATCAACAAAATTTTCAAATTTTTATGATTTTTTTTTTACCCCAAAATCGAATGAATGTGTAATTAAAAGCACATGAATAAGATTCCCACCCCAAACTAGAAATATGCATTTTCCTTAATGTATTCAAAACAAATAAAGAAAATAAACACACAATAACAAAGAGGGTTAATGTACTTCCCGGATTTGGAGAGTTGGTGTTCTCATTTTTCATCTAATTGCTCGATTTTGGCTTCTATTTCATTATTTTCTCAACTTTGGGTTATTCCTGAAATATAAACAAATACAACCGAAATAAATAGCAAATATTCTTGAACAAACAATAAAAGTCCTACTTTTAGGATAGAAATAAGTGTATAAAATACACTTATCACTTATAATTAGGCAGCTTAAAGTATATGATAACTTATCCAGAATCACGAGCGGGCTACATTGGAGCAACCGTAGTCCACAATACATGTGATGAATGCTTTTAAAAAGATGAGTCGTATATCTTCAAAATTTCATTCCATCACATTTATTCAAATCTTATTTCAGTATAACTCGAAGCTATCAACATGGGACAAATATTCATATGTTCTATTCAAATATATACCCAGTATGTGTCACATAAGCATATCCAAAGAAATCATATAATTCTTGTAAACATATCCAACTCATATTACAATGAATCATAATTCTTATTAACTTATTCAAGTCTAATAACCAAATAAAATATCCCACTCACATCCTTAATCAACTATTTCAAATATACATAATCTACTCACGTATTCAAGTAAACATATCCAAATAATATTCAACTAATTCAAGTAAAAATATCCGACTCACAGTTTATTGGATGAATTAATCCATGAACAGTTCCTAGGATTGTTTTTTCTTGGAATGAAAGAATTTCAACCAACTTGGCATGGAGTAGGTGGATAGACAAGTACATAACTCCTAGTACATAAATCTCCACGAGTGGTATAATATATCGTTGGAAAGATTATCGAATTTGGAGTTCCATGGACTTTACGGATCACAAATCAGAGTTATAGATCAAAAGTTATACCTGAATGAAGTTATGTCGTCGGGTAATCCGTTAGGTGTAGAGGATTTGCTCTTTTCCTTCATGGCTAAGAAATCATATTTTAATGGCCAAGCTTGATGTGTCACTCCATTTTCATGCATCTGGAGGTGTCCTAAGGAGGAAGAAGGTGACTCATGTGAGCTAAAACCGGATATGGAGGTTCAAGTGCCAGCTCATGCTTCATTCTTCCACAGCTTTCCAGTATTGGGCAGTTTCAGGTTGCTATGTTTGAGCTTAGATTCGAGGTAGCAAATGAATTCCAAATTGGTTGTTCTTGGTTTCATTTCAAAGTACTCATATAGTACTTTCATATGAAACTGGTTTCACGCGATTTGGTTAAGTGAGGTAAGAGTTATGGCGCCTCAAAGTTGGCATGTCGAAGCTGTTTTTCCAGGTCGTGCGGTTGCAACGCCGACTTTGAAAATTCTTCACAAGATGTACATTAATTGGAATGATGAATGGATTTCAGATGCTCTAAGTTCACTTTGAGTACTTATCTGTACATATAAATTTTGCATTTATTGGAGGTCAGAAGTGGTGAAAAGAATCTTCTAAAGAGAGGCGTTTAAATACTTTTTTAGTAACTTCCATTTAATTAAAAATTCCGTTTTTATTTCTTTAATTTCCAAAATAATTAAATAAATTCTAAAACACTTTTATTACATCATAATGGGCAACTAAGCATGTCATAATTTTTCGGGTCATTACAGCGATTGCATAGGTATCTTCTCCTGCAATCTGGTTGGAAAATACAGGTCGTTGTGATCACAAAAAGTTTTGTACTTTCTATCGCATAGGTCTTCCTCTGGGTTCTTCTTCAAATTTTGTCTCATGACTTGGATTTTGGCCTTCCCCAATTTGTTCTAGTTTTGGACACCTTTTATCACTCCATGCTTGATCTTTGGTGCCATAAAAATTGTGCTTGAACCTTTATTCCTTGTATATTGATCTCTTCTTCTTTGTCCTACCTTGAATCACATCATCACATCCCTCGTAAAAATAATTCGACCTCGGATCTGCACCTGATCCAATGGTCATGTATTTTCTACTTTTTCAACCTAAGTATCCTGTTTATGATTCTTTTCCTCCCTTGGGTTTCTAGGTTGCTTCGTGGGCTATTTAAACTTGCCATCAAAGTTCCTCCCCGACTTTAGATATAGAAGCTGAATTGGGTACCTGCAACAAATAATTATCAAAACTAGGGAGGGATTTTCTATTGTGGTTAAATGCAAGGAAGGGATCCTTCTACATTAACCTTTGTGTAAAGAAACTCATTTCTTGGTGGTCTCTCTTTTGTTTTTCTATCTGTAAACTTCGTTTCCTTTTTTCTGAGGTTTAGGCCTCAATTTATTTTTTTTTAAAGTTTTTTCTACCTCTCATTTTTTCTGAGGTCGTTGCAACAACTCTCTTATTTTTCCTTTCAAACTCATGTTTCACTTTTAATTGATCCTCATGGACTTGCATTGGTGACAATGGAACAAGAGTAAAGTCTTTCTCACCCCTCACAATGCTATATTGATTTGTAAATCCATCCTGACCACAGCCCTATCACGTTGCCATGGCATCCCCAACAATATATGTCCAACATGCACAGGCACAACATCAAAAAATATCTCATCATCATACCTTCCAATCATAAAATTCACTCTAACCTACTTGTTCACCTTAATCTCTTTCCACTCATTCAACTACTGTAATTTGTAATGATTAAGATGTTTTACTATAGGTAACCCTAACTTCTCAAAAATTAAAGTACTAGAAACATAGGTACAACTACCCCCATCTATCACATACTAAACAACTTATTGTTTAAAAAGCACCTAGTATGAAAGATAGAGTCCCTTTGTGATAACCCAAGATTAACTAACCAAGAGGGGGTGAATTGTTTTTACAAATCTTTTTCGATGAGTAGTCTTAAGTAAGAAACAATGTATCAATTATGAACACTTAATGATTGCAAGCAACTAAACTTATCAAGGTAAAACGATGGGGATAAGTGAACTTAGACAATTTACCAAATAATACTTAATGAAAGTATTGCACAATATGAAATAATAAGATAAACACAAGTGTAATAGAAGTAAGTAAAAGGGATAAAAGAGTTTAAATGATGATTTAAGGAGGTTCAGTCAACCAATGTGATCTACATCCTCCGTTACCGAGCTCTCCATCACGAGTAAGGTCAAATCCACTATAATGATAACTTACAACAAGGAGTATCGAATCCTTATGTGACTTACAACAAGGAGCACTTACCCTTAGGTGACTTTATAACAAGGAGCACCTATCCTTTACAATCGAGTTTTCACAAGGATCTCGAAACCACCAAAATACAAATAGAATTTTACAATTGAATAAACTCTCTTAAAAAATGATATAATCAAGTCAAGTATTTCGAGAGTTTAATTAGGATTACAATTCAATAGATGCAAATGTTTAAAGCTCAAGTGTTTGTGAAAACTTTGATGAATGATATGAAATGGTTTAGCTTATATCAAAGTTTTTCAACCAATGATCTCTCTTACCAAATAATACTAGTTAAGTATGAAGACAAATATACACTTCAATAAGTGTTTGGCAATGAAGAACTCAATCAATGATCAATAATAAAATCAGAGTGGTGAGTTTTCTTCAATATAGAATTCTTGATAAAAATATGAATATTTTTTTATCAATCAAGAAATTCTTTACAATAAATGAAATAGAATGTAAAATAAAGTAAGCTCAATGATTTCCCAATGATTTTAGTTAAGCAAATCACTTTCGGTTGATCGGTGAACTTTCGATCGACTGAAATATCTAATTTTGGAATTTTGATTTTTATGTCAAAAAGTTCATTTTTTCCAAAATCTATTTCATGTTATGATTTAAAAATCATTTTTATGTAAGTAATGATTTTATGAAAAATTGTTTTTGAGCTTTATAAACTTTTTAAAAATTGATGAGTCGATACCTTTAAAAATAAGTTGAAGTTTTTTCAACATAAATCTTCTAAACTCTATTCTTCAATATTCTTGTTAATTTCGAGTCTCTTTTGATTGCTTTGTACTTCAATGGATGACGATTTGAATATTGGAATGCTCAAACGTGATATATTTGATAAAGCTCAAGAATTGAAACCGTTGGTAGTATAAGATATTTCGTTTATTATAATCAAAACAATAGATATGTGAATAATCATAGGTCAACAATTTCCCCATAGGAAAAACATAAGATGCTATCACATAAGCATAATATCATCTTCTTAAGTTCATTTACATAAGTAGCATGATTAGTGAAGGTTCAAGTTCACAAAAAAACAATGAATATGAAAATAGTTTGAATGTGAGCAAAGAGGCATCAATGGATTTCAATCATCATCCGGTGGAGGAGGATTAGGTGGATAGAGAGAGTAGAAATGAGTGAAGAAGGCTTCTTGAGAAGTGTGCATTTTTTTAAGTCAATGTTGGGTATCTTCAAACGCGGTAGAAAGAGAATCAATGCGGCCATGGGTGGAATTGTAAAGCTCCTTGATGAATACCCAACCGGCTTGTGGAGCATTTTGAGGTATGTGTTGATGAGGTACTTGTGGAATTCTTATCCTTTTAGTCGGTCTAGGAGGAACATCACCATCTCCGACACCATCATCATTGCCATCACCATCATTCCCTTCACCCACATTTGCACCCATGTTTTCACCAACATCCATTGTGATGTGTTCCGGACCCTCAACAATCGGAGTCATAGCAGGCTGATGGAAAAATTCAAGTAATTCAAGCAAAAACGGAGTTAATTGCAAACCGAAGCAAAAAAGGACCAGTTTGATCCTTACGGCCGTAACGCCCTGAAGGTCACGACCGTAATCAAGCTACTGGTTAAGATGCAAGATTTCAATTTTACACTTACGACCGTAAACAAACTATCACGGCCGTAACATTCACAGGAAGGAAATCTTACGGCCGTAATAATCTCAATCACGGCCGTAACATGCGATATTAATTTTCGGGATTTTCCATATTTTGCAAATTTTTAATTCCTTTTCTTTTATTTAGTTATTTTAGTATTTTACTTTAATTTTAATTCTATTTTGAGCCAGTTAGGGTTGATAGGTTTTTGTTTGCTTATTTATACGCTTTTTCGATTAATTGGAAATTAGACTTTGAATTTGAATAAACAGTTTATTGAGTGATTCAATAATTTTATAGGTGGATTTCCTATATGTTTAGAACTTATCAAGAGTGATTATCTTGTGGCGTTCGACAATCGAACTTATCAAATATTCGCGAGAGTATTTGTGGAGTTCAAAACCCAGAAACTCATCAAGGAGATTGGGCAAATCCTTGTGGCGTTTCGAAAGTCGTGGTTCTTTATTCCACATCGTCGAGTCATCGCGTCGTGAATATTGGGTCATGATTCATCCGTCCAACCACAACCTGAGTTTGGAACTTTCCGGCGTTTCTTCCGCGCTTCGAATCTCATCACATTGCTTCTTCTTCTTCTTCTCCACCAAATGGCCGAGTGGTAGGCCCTGAAGCATTATCGAATCCTTGTGTGTTGCATACCCATTACCTAACACCCTTGGTAATTTTCATGCGTTTGACGGTGTTGAGATTTATGATGTCGGTGCATTTGGGTTTAAGAATAGGCTCATTTTCTAATGGCATGAGGAAGTGATTGAAGATTTTGCTAAAGAGCATGTCGTAAGGTAGGGCTAAGATACGTGGAGAGGAGTGAACATGTTGAACATGTTTCATAAAAGTATATGGAAAGTCCAATTTTCATCCTACAAGGAGGGAGTCAAGAATGAAAATATCGAGATGATTGACTTCATCAAAGTCACTCCTAGGCACTATAATATCTGCAATAGCACGGTGAAGAATTTTGCATGGGATTGTGAGATGATTGAGGATCAACTTCATGGTGGTAGTGAGTGGTCGGGCAGTGACACAAAAACATGCCTGAAGCTCATTGTATCCATCAAACCTAACGGGGTAATGAGTAACATATGCACGATTGTCACACACTTCTAAGCCTAGAAGGTTACGAAGTAAAGCCTAGGTGATAATAATCCGTTTTTCCCTTACGTGACTCACTATGTGATCCGAAAAGAAGGTAGCATTGCTAAATAATTCCTTAATAAGTCTAGGCTAGGCAGTTTTCACAATTGTAACAACGCTATTCCACCCTATACCCTCAAAATATTCTTCAATTTTAAAGGAAGAAGCTTGAGTATAAAATTCAAGAAAATAAATGGACTTACCAATGAGAATTGGGTAGTCGGCGAATCTATCAGGTAGGGGTGTGTTCACCACAGTGTTAGATGAGCTCCCTTCTCTTTTCTTCGACTACTTCTTAGGAGGCATAGTGGATTTTCGAATTTGGAGTGAACCAGTGAGGAAATTTTTGAATTTCTTGAAAATTTTAGTGAAAATGGTAGGAAATAGGTAGAATCTATGAGATTGAAAGGAAAATGATGATTTTGATAGAATTAAAATAGATTTTAGAAGAGAAATAGTAATTTTTGAAATTTTCCCCAAAAACTAGGGCCCCGTTCTCTTTGCTGTTTTGAGCCCGTTTTGAGTTTTCGATTTTTGGAAATATCGAAAACGCGTTCACTTTTCCCATTTTCATAAACGCGTTTTCCAAAACACAAAAAAAAAAAAAAAAAATACAAAGGAAACTCAAAACGATTTTTTTTCGTTTTGGATATTTTGGGTTAAAAAGTCCAAAACGACCAAAACGCGCGTTTTGGATTTTTTTTTTTTTTTTTGTTGTAAATGTGAAATACTTCATTTACTTGAAATTCTTATATTATTTTGTCATTATATCTAGATTCATGTTAAGATTTTTTTTTTTGTAATTTTTTTATTTTTTATTATTATTATTTTTTTAAATGTGAAACACTTCTTTCACTTGAACTTCTTATATTATTTTGTCATTATATATAGATCCATGTTAATTTTTTTTTTTGTTTGTAAATTATTTTTATTTTTACTTTTTGTAAAAGTGAGGCACTTCCTTCACTTGAAGTTTTTATGTTATTTTGTCATTATATATATAAATGTTAAGTTTTTTTTCTTGTAATTTTTTTTTTTTGTTGGTAAAAGTAAGACACTTCATTCATTTGAAGTTCTTATATTATTTTGCTATATAGATCCATGTTAAGATTTTTTTTTTTGTAATTTTTTATTTATTATTATTATTATTATTATTATTATTATTATTATTATTATTATTTTATTTTTTTGTAAATGTGAGACACTTCCTTAACTTGAAATTCTTATATTATTTTACCATTATATATAGATCCATATTAAGATTTTATTGGTATGAGGTTAAATTTTTGTTTAGCTGAAACAATATTAATGATGAATTTATTGACATAGAGAACTAACTGATTTATTAACATTAAAATTTATGTAATTCAACAAATCAACCATTTTTTACATATAAAATATCACAAAATAAATATATCAAAAAATTACAAAGTAAACACATTTTTCAGTTTTCTATTTTTGAAAACAGTTTTCCAAAATCTCAAAGAGAACATGTTTTCAGCAATCCCAAAACAAACAACCAAAATCCAAAATTCAAAACAAAATCCAAAACTCAAAATCCAAAATCGAAATACAAAGAGAACGGCCCCTAGGTTTTTGTAATTTCTTGGTGAAATTTGAAGGTAAAAAGTTGAGATTCTGATGTGAATGATCATGAATGAAGTAAGATTGTGGAAATTTTGAAGTGTTTGGATGAAATAAGATGATTTTAGAATGAATGTGGAGAGAAAAATTCGTGGTTAGGGTTTTGAAATTGAATTTGGGGATGAAAATCTATTTTTAAAAGAACATATTTGGGCAACTTTCGGTCGACCGAAACTCTACAGGCATGAAAACAGGTAGTTGCAGTCACGTTCGGCTGACTAATGGTCGACCTAAACTTAACTTTCGGTCATACACCTGTTCGACTGAAGCAGGTTTCAGTTGAACACTTTGTTCAGCAGAAAGTTACCTTTCGGTCGAACGATATATTTCGGTCGACCGAAATACTCAAAAAAAAAATTTTGCAAATATTTTAGTTAAATCAAGTAAACGAGATAAATTTAGCCACAAATATCAGATTCATCAATAATACTCAAACCTCTTCTAATATATGAGAATCGATCATGAGCAAGAGGCTTTGTGGGAATATCGGCTAATTTATTTTCGGTGTTAACAAATTCCATGTAAATTTTTTCTTTTTGTACATGATCTCTGATAAAATGATGTCAAATTTCAATATGCTTTGTGCGAGAGTGCAAGATGGGATTTTTTGATAAATTAATGGCATTAGTATTATCACACATAATGGGAGCATTTTCAAAAGACAAGTGATAATCATTAGGAGTTTGTTGCATCCATAATACTTGAGCACAACAATTAGCGGCCGAGATATATTTGGCCTCAACGGTGGAAAGTGCAACGAAATTTTGTTTCTTGCTAAACCACAAGGCTAGTGCAAAACCTAGAAAGTGACAAGTTCCACTTGTGCTTTTTCTATCAATGGTGTATCCTGCCCAATCGGCATAACTTATAAGATCAATGTGAGTGTGTTTTAGATGCCAAAGTCCCAAAGTTCTAGTGCCACATAAATATCTAAAAATTCGTTTTAAGGCACTTAGATGAGATTCTTCAAGATTGGATTGAAATCTAGCACATAAGCACACACTAAACATAATATCGGGTCTACTTGCAATTAAGTAAAGAAGAGATCAATCATACCTCAATATTTGTAATGTCAATAGAAGTTTCTTGCTCATCTTTGTCCAATTTGATTGAAGTACTCATTGGAGTATTCATTGGCTTCATGTTTTCCATCTCAAACTTTTTCAGCATGTCCAAAATGTACTTAGTTTGACTAATGAAGATTTCTTCACTAGTTTGTTTGATTTGAAGCCCGAGGAAGAATTTTAACTCTCCCATCATGCTCATCTCAAATTCATTGCTTATACATTTTGAAAATTCTTCACAAAGAGAAACACTAGTTGCACCAAAGATAATATCATCAGCATAAATTTGTACAATAATCATGTCTTCCCTTTTGGTTTTAATAAATAGTGTAGTGTCTTCAATTCCCATTTGAAAACCATTTGATATAAGAAACTTGCTCAATCTTTCATATAGAGCTTTTCTAAGTTTAAACACATTGTCCGGAAATTTGTGATTTTTGAAATCTTTCATACCAAGCTCTAGGAGCTTGTTTTAAACCATATAGAGCTTTTCTAAGTTTAAACACATTGTTCGGAAATTTGTGATTTTTGAAATCGGAAGGTTGTTCAACATATACTTCTTCTTGAATAAAACCATTTAAAAATACACTTTTGACATCCATTTGATAAAGAGTGAATCCTTAATGACAAGCAAAAGTAAGAAGCATATGAATGGATTCTAGTATAGCAAGCGGTGCAAAGGTTTCTTCAAAATCAATACCTTCTTCTTGATTGTAACCTTGGGCCACTAATCTATCCTTGTTACGCACAATTATACCGTTTTCATCCTTTTGTTTCAAAAAACCCCATTTTGTACCAATAATGGTTTGATCATTTGGTCTATCAATTAAATCCCAAACATGATTTCTTTCAAATTGATTTAGTTCTTCTTGTATTGCAAGAATCCAAAACTCATCAAATTTGGCTTCCTTGAAATTCTTTGGTTCAATTTGGGAAATAAAAGCACAATTATTTAAAAACCCTTTAGTAGAGTTTCTAGTACTTCTTCTTCCTGTTGGGGTGTTGGTTCTTCCAAGTCTTTTTCTTCATTGTTTTTGGGATTTTCCTTGCTTTGATCTTGAATATTCATTTGCTCAAAAGGAATTTCCAAACCTACATCAATACATTTCTCTTGATCAAGAAAATTAGCTTCATCAAAAGTAACATGCATGGATTCTTCCATTTCTAGAGTTCTTTTGTTGAAAATTCTATAAGATTTGCTAGTAGGTGAATATCCAAGAAAAATAGCAACATCGGATTTTGAATCAAATTTTTTCAAGTTTTCTTCTGTGTTTAGAACAAAGCACTTACAACCAAAAACTTTAAAATAACCGATATTTGGAACTCTATTTTTCCAAAGCTCATATGGAATTTTGGTTTTATTTTGACTTACCAAAACTCTATTCATAATATAGCAAGCGCTGATAACAGCTTCGGCCCTAAAATATTTTGGTAAATTATTTTCATTTAACATGGTCCTAGCCATTTCTTGCAATGTTCGATTCTTTCTTTCTAGTACACCATTTTGTTGAGGAGTTCTAAGAGTCAAGAAATTATGTTCATACCTATTTATTTTACAAAAATCATCAAAAGCAATGTTATCAAATTCTCCACCATGTTCACTCCTTATAGTTGTGATGGAGTATCCCTTTTCATTTTGAACCTTTTTGCAAAAATATTTGAATATATTTAAAGCTTCATTTTTCAAATTTAAAAAAATACCCAAGTAAATCTTGAGAAATCATCTACAATGACAAAATCATAGTGCTTGCCACTTAAGCTTGCAGTTTTAGAAGGTCCAAAAAGATCCATGTGAAGAAGTTGTAAAGGTTTTGTGGTTGAAGAAAATTGCTTGGATTTGAAAGAGCTTTTTGTTTGTTTTCCAAATTAACAAGCATCACAAATCTAGTCCTTTTCAAATTTCAAATTTGGTTAGCCCTTAACAAAACAATTTTTTGAAAATTTTGAGATCAAGTCCATACTAACATGGCCCAATCTTCTATGCCATAACCATGTATCATCTTTAAAACTTGACAAACATTTTAATTTCTTTTCAAATTCAATATTGATGGTATAAACATCTTTGCTTCGACTTCCTATGAACAATATCTCTTTCGATGTAACATCAATGATAAGATATCTTGAAGGATCAAATTTGATATGATAACCTTTATCACATAATTGACTAATACTTAGCAAATTATGTTTGAGATTATCTACAAGTAGACCATTTGGAGATAGACAATTACCAATATTTCCAATCCCAAAGATTTTTCCTTTGGCATTATCTCCAATAGTGACATGACCTCCATCCTTTCTTTTGAAGTTTGATAGGAGTGATTTGTCTCTGGTCATGTGTTTTGAGCAACCACTATCCAGGAACCAATTGCTCTTTATTTTTTTGTTGCTACCTACAAAGAATGATTTAATTTTTGACTTTTGGTACCCACATAGTTTTGGGTCCTTGATAGTTAGTACTAGTGGTTCTTTGAACCCACTCATGCCTTACTTCAAAATGAAGTTTCTATTTCACTAAACAATTAAAAGCTACATGCCAACTTCTATTGCAAAACTTACATGTAGTGTTTTGATGAAAGGAATAAGAAGTGGAAGCTTTAATAAAATAATTTCTGAGAGAATTTTGTTTCAAAGATGGCTTGTAACCATTTCCACTTCTATCAAAGATACATTGTGGTTTACCAAGCATCAAGTCAAATTTTCTTCTGCCTTGAGTAAATTTATGAACAATGTAAGTTAAATCTAAAACCTTTTCATTTAGGGGGAAGTCTGCAATGATCAAGGCATTTTGATCATTATTTTCTTTTTCAATATCCTTTTGGTTTCATTTTTCAACAAAATGTGTTCCTTCTTAAGAGTAAGTTTTTCAAAAGCTTCAATGATTTCTTCATATGGGGTAGATAATTCATTATAAGGGGGAATGTCATTTTCGTTTACTTCATCTTCAATGGCTATGAAGCACATGTTGGTGTTGACCTATGACTATTCACGTATATATTATTTTGAGTATAACAAACAAGATCTCATGTATTAATTACTAATGGTTTCAATTCTTGAGTTTTATCATATATGTGTCATTTGGATACTCCGAGATCAAAATCGTCATCCATTGAAGTACAAAGCAATCATAAAAGAGATTTGAAATGAACAGGATCGTCGAAGACCGAAGATTAAAGTTTTAGAAGATTTATGTTGAAAAATTTCAACTCATTTGTAAAGGTTCGACGCATCAATTTTTAGCAAGTCTATAAAGCTCAAAATTATTTCTAGAAATTATTAATTGCATAAAAATGATTTTTCAAAATCATAACATGAAATAGTTGTTTTTGGAAAAATAAACTTTTCGATATAAAAATAAAAATTCCAAAATTTCCTTTTTCGGTCGACCGAAACACACCTGATCGACCGAAACTCTGATCAACCGAAAATGTTTGCTCAACCAAAAGTATAATGGCTCAAATAGTATAACGGCTAATTTTGAATTTTCGGTCGACTGAAAGTGTAGAAATGGTCGACCGAAACTTCCTGAAGCTCAATTTCTTGATCTATAAATAGCCACCTCTCTTGCATTCATTTCTACCAACTTACAAGAGCATTTAAGAGAGAAAATCATTGAGCTTACTTTGTTTTACAATCTATATCATTTATTGCAAATAATTTCTTGATTGATCAAAACTATTTCATATCTTTATCAAGAATTCTATTTTGTAGAAAACTCAATACTCTTACTTCATTATTGATCATTGATTGAGTTCATCATCACCAAACACTTATTGAAGTGTAAATCTCTCTTCATACTTAACTAAAGTATTATTTGGAAAGAGAGATCATTGGTTGAAAAACTTTGATTCAAGCAAAACTATCTCATATCATTTTTCAAAGTTTTCATAAACACTTGATTTTTAAATATTTTCTATCTATTGAAGTGTTATCCTAAAACTCTCAAGATACTTGACTTGATCATATCATTTGTCAAGAGAGTTTATTCGATTGTAAAATTCTCATTTGTATTTCGCTTATGGTTTCGAGATCCTTGTGAAAACTCGATTGTAAAGAATAGGTGCTCCTTGTTGTAAAGTCACCTAAGGATTCGATACTCCTTGTTGTAAGTTATCAATATAGTGGATTTAGCCTTGCTTGTGACGGAAAGCTCGGTAACGGAGGACGTAGATCACGTTGGTTGATTGAACCTCCTTAAATCGTGTTTGCAATCTCTTATCCCTTTTACTTACTTGCATTGCACTTACTCTATTCTATCAATTTATATTGTGCAACATTATATCTAAGTGTTCTATTTGCTTTATCAATTAAGTTCATACATTTATAGCACACTACATTGATAGTTAAGTTACTTGTAATACTAAGTCCTCATACTTATACCCATTGGTTTTTAAGTTTAAGATTATTTATCGAAAAAGTTTTATAAACCAATTCACTCCCCTCTTGCTTAGTTTATCTTGGGCTAACAGTTGGCTACTTCATCTTGGCTTTAATTTTCCTCTTGCTCATCATCACTATCATCCCAAGTTGCTTGTACAACTTTCTTTTTGAAAAACTTCCTCTTGTTGGGACATTCTATTCTTTTGTGACTGGGTTTGTCACAATTGTAGCAAACTATCTTCTTCTCTTCACCTTTGTCTCCTTTCTTTTGGAATCTACGATTGTTGCGAAAGCCTCACCATTTTTTGACAAGGAGAACAAGATCATTGAGTTCCTCATCACTCTTGTTAGAGTTTGATACTTCTTCATCATTTGATGATTTAAAAGAAATGTATCTTCTAGGAGGATCCTTCTTTTCTTACTCCTTAGCCTTTCTAGACTTTTCTTTGGTTTCGGCATGATTTAGCTCATATGTCATTAAGGTTCCATAGTGCTCTTCCAAAGGATATGTGTTGACATCTTTGGTATTTTCTATCAACATCCTCAACGAGTCCCAATCTTCCAAGAGAGACCTAAGTACCTTGCTAACAAGTTCACCATTACAAAATTTTTGATCAAAGCCCTTAAGATCATTAACAATATCGATAAATCTAGTAATCATGCTAATAATGGGTTCATCTTGTTTCATGAAGAAATTTTCGAAGTTTTTATACAAGAGATTTATCTTAGTCTCTTTAACTTTGTTTGTACCCATGTATGTGACTTCTAATGAATGCTAAATATCATGTGCGGAATCACAAATGCTAATAGGATTAAATTCATTAATACTTAAAGCATAATAGAGAAGATTGTTGGCTCTAGCATGCAAAGAAAATTTCTTTTTATCATTCTCATCATATTCTTCTTTAGGTTTTGAAATTGTTTCATCCTGTTTTCCATCAACCTTAATAAGCTTATGAGGACCGTATTTGATAATTGATAAGTGCTTGATAGCACTTATTTAGTTCACCTATTGTCATATTTTGATCTTGGTTTAATTCTATTAAAATACCATTTAATGCATTTTTATGTATTGTGTTGTATAGGATCACAAAGAAAGAAAAGAAGGCAAAGAAGACCAAAAACTGCTGAAAAATGAAAACTAGGGACCAGGGCTGCAAATAAGTTACAGCCGTAAGTTCCTGAGTTATGGTCGTAAATCTTCATCTACCTCAAGCATGAAATCTGCAGAACTTCGGTTACGATAGTAAGGTATAGAGTGACAACTATAATTCTCAAAATCTCAAAACGTCAAGAAGTTCAGGTATGGCCATGACAGGGTCATTTACGACCGTAAACTTCCCGCAGAAAGCTTTCCTAACTGATTTGGGAGTCTATCTTTGGTATATATTCTTGAGATCTCTAGGGCATGATTTTGGAGATATAGAAAAAGAGAAATCACCACGGAAAGGAGGCTGAAAATATTGGGAAAAGAATAGAGAATTCTTGGGGAATTTTCAAGCATAGAAGCATCAACAACAAGACGAATTCATGAATCAACTTGAGAATTTTATCATGACCATGCTGGGCTAGAAATCCTTGCTTTGTTCAAGGGGGAAGTTTTGTCAATTCAATTATGTTATTTTCTTTTCCTACAAACTAGTAATGTTGGATCTATCTCTTTCCTTTCAATTGTTGAATTGTTACGTTTTGAATGTTCAATTGAGTTTATTTGATTAATATATTTGATTTGGCCAATTGAATTGTTTAGTCTCTAAACTCATGTATAAGCTATGTTTAAATCTTTTGATCCATAATTGTCATTAGATTTCGACTCTTATTAGAAATTAAATCACGTGGAGGTTTAATAATAATTCGACTTGAATTTATTAATTCGAGCTTGTGAAACTGATAATCCAAATCAATCTATTTCTTCTCACTTTTTACGCTAGCCTTGTATTAAATTCTAAGAGCTTGTTTAGGATTACCCATTGGTTAGAATTGAATCAAAGAGCTTGTTTTGATTTAATTTACATAAGGAATAACTGAGATAATTAGAGCTTGTTGATTTAGGATTGATAAATTGAATATGCACTACAACAAAAATAGCCTACGGCAATGGGCAAAAAATGTTGCAAAAGGGATTTTGCAGCATTCGTGTGCATGTTGCAAATAGCAGTGTTTCCGTAGAGGGAAAGCATACGGAAATGTTCATTGTGTGTTGCAAAAGGATGAATTACGCGTTGCGGTAGACCTTTGGCAACGTTCAATGCGTGTTGCGGTAGACTTTTGGCAGCATTCATTGCGTGTTGCGATCGATACTTTTGGAAATGTTCAACGCGTGTTATGGTAGATCTTTGGTAGCGTTCATTGCGCGTTGCGGTTGATACTTTTAGCAACGTTCATTGCACGTTGCCGTTGATACTTTTGGCAACACTCATTGTTCGTTTCCCTTGATACTTTTGGCAACACTCATTGCGCGTTGCCGTTAATACTTTTGACAACACTCATTGCGCATTTTCCGTTGATACTTTTGACAACACTCATTGTGCTTTGCCATTAATACTTTTGCATTTTCGTTTATCTTTTATGAATATTTTTTTTTAATTTTTCACAAATCAATATAGATAATTTCACTAATAATCAACAATTTCCTTAAACATATACGTAATATGTAAAATATGAAACACGTGTACTATAAATAAATCAACTATTCAAAATAACGTGCAAACATCTTAAAGAAAATTAGACCATATATATTTTAATACAAACAAAAATTACGATACTTTATTATCCAACATTAAAACAAAAACTACAACAGTGATTTTTCACCTATTTGATTGCACATCTAAAATTTGACATTTATGATCCCTCTACATTGCAACGGTATCTCTAGTAGAACAATATCCATACAAAAAGGAATTACTATTACCAATTTTCAATTCGAATAATCCTAGAAGATGAGTACTTCCCCGGCTTTTGAAGTCTAGCTTGAATTGTGCCCATAACAAACCATCTTGTGAGAGGGCTACAAAATTAACTTTTATCTGCAAAGACATATTATGAAAGTCTTAATCATCATGACTCTAACTACACTAAATGCAAAAATGTATAAATAAATCATACGAAATATCTGTATTTTCCTATTTTCGCACTAAAAGAAAAGCTCAGCATAGCAGCAGCCCAACAATGTTGTTAAAGAATAAACAGGGTAATAGAAATTAGTAACAATATATATATATATTCGAATGAATTTGAAAATATAAATATAAAAACAAATCATAGCTGAAGGTCATCATGACCCCAAGCATATTTCTCATAAGAACTCCAGGCATGAACCATAACATCTTTAACTTTCTCTCCGCGTTCAATGTCAAATGGGCCATCAAAAACATTTGATTTCCTTTTTGCATTGTTACTTTCTCTATTAGTGTTTGCCTGAGATGTAACACTTTTACCATCCTTAACCTCTCCAAGCTGCAGGCACCAATCAAATTATTAATTCATACTGCCTGAAATTAGATGATGAAATGAAAGAGGAAGAAGTACGTAATTGATTTCAATCTTGATATTCTCTAGGTTTTATCCATCCAAACACTAAGTTTCAAGAGCCACTAATTTGTGCAAGTGAAAAATTTCAGGTTAAAGGGCTTCATATGGTTCAAGTGAGATCCAATCCCAACGTCCACAATCTGATTGTCAAAGTCCACAACCAACTACAAACTGCTATAATGGAATTTCGCAGGTCCAATTTGAGTTTCAAATTTATGGACAAATTCTATCAAACTGAATTTGATGTGTCAAGAATATTGGACCAATTTTTGTAAGTAAACGAATCAAGAAGTAGGCCATAAAATCTATTTTCAAAACATGCATCATTTTAGGCATCCAAAAGTAGTTTAGAAGTCGAATACTAGACTTCATAATTAATTTGGCAAGTTCAGACTAATTAAAAGGTTTAGGCCTGCAACAAAACTAACTTCTAAACATCTGAAATCATCTTAAAGGTTTATGGAAGCTTCTTTTTCAGATAACTAACATAAAAACAACTCGAAAAGATCAAATTAATAATTTAAATGTCTCACCATATTTTGCAACCGAATAACTTTTGCGTTCAACTTTGATAACTCTTCCTGAAAAGCAAGTACAAGACCTTGTCACCAGTAAAGACAATAAAATGAATATATAGACCTGAAATTAAAATATCAAACAACAATCCTCATTGTTGAATAGATAACACTCTCTCTCCTCATGCTAACTGAAGAATGTGGTATGAAAACAACTGCAGATATTTACTTCCTTTTGAAGAGCAGACGAGAATAATTAGTGAATTATAGTCTCAACAAATACCCCAATTTCCACAAAATGACTCGCCATCAACATTTCTTATCAAATCATGTATGTGAGAAAGTAATGCTTCATTTCCCATTATTGATAGAAATATGGAAAGAAGTACATGCATCATCTGACATTGATAAATCAAAGCGTCCTTTTTTCCCATACAAAGGAGACAAAACACTAGAGTCACATACGTTACCTTGATTTCTCTTTCCTTAACCATGCAATAGCATAAAACACAAATTAGCAATGAATTGCATTAAGCATATTCTCATTACACTCAATCAATCTCCAATACATAATCAAAAATTACATGTCACAAAAATCACAATTACTACTTCCTCCTCATAGATCTTTGTTTCAAATCCAAAGCATAAAAGTGAACGTCAAAATCTTTTCAATTTCAATTAACACGAATAACTTTTCAAACCAAGACTAATAGTTAAGAAGTAAAGCTCAATTCAAGTCTTGGAAAAAAATCCTAATTATTCAAGCATCAAGAGAATGATTCACACTCTCTAGTATAAATAAACCAAAAACTGAGAAATCTTTTGGGAACGTGCAATGAACAATGCAAAAGTTGAATCTTTTTGCAACACACAACGAACGTTGCAAAAGGCTATAATTAGCAACATTCACTAGCTGAATATTGCTAAATGTCAAATAAATGAACCAATGGCAACATCCAATCACTGAATGTTACGATAGACCCCTTTTATCAACATTCAATTGACGAATGTTGTCGTTTGCTTGTTGCAAATGGTCTTTTTTCTTGCAGTGAAGGGATAGAACACATTGCAAGAAAAAGTATAACATTAATTGAGGACACAACCAAACCCAAGAACAAGAATTTCTCTCACATTAATTCTTCAAACACTTTTACTTGTTATCTTTATGCATAGTTTTTACTTAAGCAAAACTCAACAACAAAACCCCACATTCCATGCTTATTGATTGGGCAACTAATTAGGTTAACCGTTCCTTTTGGGTTCGACTCTTACTCATGCTACTACTTTTTAAACTCATATTTGGTGAGTAAAGAATTAATTATATTTTGGTGCATTACGACACGCATCAATAACATCCCAAATATTATAATCAATGGATTGAATATATATCATCATCCTAGTTTCCAAATAATTATAATTAGTGCCATCAAACAATGGAGGACGATTAGTAGAATGACCTTCAATATTTTGGTTAACCATAACCCTAGATTGTAAAATCTAGATGAAAGAGTTCTTCGACTCTGATACCAATTAATAACCCAAGATTAACTAACCAAGAGGGGGTGAATTGGTTTTACAAAACTTCTTCGTTGAGTAGTCTTAAGTAAGAAACAATGTATCAATTATGAACACTTAATGATTGCAAGCAAATAAACTTATCAAGGTAAAATGATGGGGATAAGTGAACTTAGACAATTTACAAATAATACTTAATGAAAGTATTGCACAATATGAAATAATAAGATAAACACAAGTGCAATAGAATTAAGTAAAAGGGATAAGAGAGTGCAAACGATGATTTAAGGAGGTTCAATAAACCAATGTGATCTACGTCCTTCATTACCGAGCTCTCCGTCACGAGTAAGGACAAATCCATTATAATGATAACTCATAACAAGGAGTATCGAATCCTTATGTGACTTACAACAATGAGCACTTATCCTTAGGTGACTTTACAATAAGGAGCATCTATCCTTTACAATCGAGTTTTCACAAGGATCTCGAAACCGCCAAAATACAAATAAGAATTTTACAATTTAATGAACTCTCTTAACATATGATTTAATCAAGTCAAGTATTTCGAGTGTTTAGGATTACACTTCAATAGATAGCAAATGTTTAAAGCTCAATTGTTTATGAAAACTTTGATGAATGATATGAAATAGTTTAGCTTATATCAAAGTTTTTCAACCAATGATCTCTCTTACCAAATAATTCTAATCAAGTATGAAGATGGATATACACTTTAATAAGTGTTTGGTGATGAAGAACTCAATCAATGATCACTAATAAAATAAGAGAAGTGAGATTTCTTCAATATAGAATTCTTGATAAAGATATGAATAATTTTTTATCAATCAAGAAATTATTTGCAATAAACGAAATAGAATGTAAAATAAAGTAACCTCAATGATTTCTCAAGTGAATATTGCTCTCTTAATTGCTCTTGTAGTTGTTGGAATTGAATGCAAGAGAAAGGTCTATTTATAGATCAAGAAATTCTGCTTTAGACACTTTCGATTGATCAGCACCGGAGTTTCAGTCGACCGAAAAATTATAGCAGTTGAAAAATTTAAACCGTTATACTTTCGGTTGAGCAAATTACTTTTGGTCAATCGGTGAACTTTCGGTCGACCGAAATAGCTAATTTTGGAATTTTGATTTTTCTGCCAAAAAGTTCATTTTTCCAAAATCTATTTATTATGATTTAAAAATCATTTTTATGCAAGTAATGATTTTATGAAAAATTGTTTTTGTGCTTTATAAACTTGATAAAAATTGATGAGTCGATACCTTTATAAATAATTAAAGTTTTTCAACATAAATCTTCTAAGCTCTATTCTTCAGCATTCTTGTTGACTTTGAGTCTCTTTTGATTGCTTTGTACTTCAATGAATGATGATTGTAATCTTGGAATGCTCAAACGAGATATATATGATAAAACTCAAGAATTGAAACCATTATATAAGAGATTTCGTTTGTTGTAATCAAAACAATAGATATGTGAATAATCATAGGTCAAAACACTTTGCTTATCCACCTTAATTTTATTACTAAGAGCATGCATATTAACAAAACTCATCTACCGCAACATATATTAGATCATCATTATCGCTAGCTTCTAACTTTGGCATCCCTTCATATTCATTCTCATCCCCAGTCACGACTTTCTCCGTTATGCAAAGACGTCAACTTTTTATCTGGACATTGTGAAGCAATATGCCAAAAACCCAAACATCTAAAGCATTTAACTTCTCTATTCCTAGTAGGTTGGGAATCACTGTTAAATTTACCTTTGTGAGTTTACTCCTCTTTCCCATTAGGTGGTTCGAGCTTCTCCTTTGAGACAATATCTTCATGCCCTCTATTTTTTGTTGTTAAAAATCTTGCTGCCCCTGATGTGGATTCTTAATTTTAAGTGTACATATCACAATCAAGTAATAAAGTGGACAAAAGAATCCGAATTATCGTTCCCGTGATGATTGTAATTAAGTATCAAAATTGTGTTAGTTCTAACCTTATTTGAACGGTCAAATTGAGATGAATTATCTAAACTAAAATAGAAAATTAAACTAAATAAAAAGAAAAGAAAAGATTACACCTTTAGATTTTCTAAATTGATTTTTTTAAGTGTTGGGATATTCGACTAATTCCAATTATTCACGAATTAATTCATGAATTAAACATAAAATAAAATCAACACACAATGCAAGCTCAAAACTAGAATTATAGAATTAAAATCGTAAAACTAAGCCATATCGATTATCCAACTAAAAGTGTATGTATTCATCAGATAATCGTGTTAGGTAATTGGCTCAAATTGCCAAAGTTAGTGGACTTTAATTAGATTTGAAAATTTGATTTTGTAATTCAATAGAAAAAATAGGATTGTAATCCTAAATCTAATGGAAGCCTATTACGAAATTTTTACAATTATATTACATGTCCCAATATATGAACACGAGTTAATTAATTAGATGCAATTCTAGAGTTGGTTGGATTGCGTGTCCGTAGATGAAACTAAAGGCAATTTTTTAGAAGTGGAGTTTGTTCTACTGGGAACAGATTTGAGTCAATTATTAAATTAGTAGAAGTGTAATCGATGAATTCTCCAAGCTGACTTGGTGATGAGTAATCAAATGTGAATTAGGAGATCCAACATATATTTTCTATATATACACGTACTATTCTCGTTTGCTTAACACATTGGCTAGAGAGTTTTGTAAGAAAAATAAAAGTTTAGCATCATGTTTACTTGGTTTCTTTGTGGATTGTACAAAGAAGTAAATATTGGTAGATGTGGTAAAGTTTGGTTATTTTTCCTACAATACTTGGAGTTTGGTAATTAAAATTCTATATAATTGTAATAATTTATTATTATATAGTAAAAAAGTATTGACAGTCCGTAAATTTTGTGTTGTTGTTTTCTTTTCTTGTTTGCTTAATTATTTCTTGAAAAAAAAAAAGATCATGTGAGTTAAAAAAGAGGAAATCTGCATTTAACTTCCAATAAGTGATATCAGAGCATCAAGTGATTCAAATAATTGGAGCAAAAAAAAAATATGTCTGTCAATTATGTTGTGGGGAATTTTGATGTGAGAATAAATTTTAGCTTGTAGCAAGTATAAGTCAAGAATGTTTTGATTTAGGAGGATTTGCACAAATTGTTGAAAAAAAAAACCAAACGAGAGTTCTGACAAAAGAAAAAGAAACAAAATCCAACAAGAGTGATGAAGATTGAGATTTTTTGGACTTCAAGGCTGCTAGTACAATACCACTTTCTTTGGCCAAGAATGGTCTTGCAAATATTCATGGAATAGCTGCTACTAAGAAACTTTGGGAAAAACTGGAAGAGTTGTGTCAGACGAAGAGCTCGTCAAATAGGTTGTATTTGAAGGAGCGATTCATTCTTTGAAAATGAGTATGGGTACAAAAAACTCTAATCATATTAGTGTTCTTAATGGGATTGTTTCTAAAATGGAATCTATTTGAGTCAAGATTGAAGATTAGGATAAAGCACTGAGGCTCATCTGGTCTCTTCCATCTATGTTTGAGCACATTAAGCCAATTTTGATGTACGAGAAGGAAATGATGGACTTTCCATAAGTTACAAGTAAGTTGATCTCTGAAGAAAGGAGATTAGTTAGAAAAGATACTTCATCTGAAAATAACTTGCTTGTTACTCAAAAGTAGAAGATGGGGAATGTAGCGACCAAGAATTTTTCACTCAATTTAATAATTATTTCAAAGTTTCGAAAACCGTGTCGCTACGATCTCGCCCATTTTTAAGTTAACGTCACGACGCGTTCGTCTAGCCAAGTCGAGAAATGTAAAGTCAATTCGATTTTAATTAAATTCCGAATTTCCAAAATTTAATTATTTTAATTATTTATTTAAATTATTATTTTCAAAATCATTTTAAATTCCAAAGTTCATCGATCTCATTTTATCAGTTTCATTCTTCCGACCCAGTTGATTTCGTGTGCGAAATCTTCCCTGAATTACATGCATTGCTTGTCTAGGTCTTCACACCACCAACTCCCACCTATCACATCAATCACATACCATACCCTAGCCCTACTTCATCAACCCCACTCCCTCATCAGACCCTCACTCTCAGCACAACCCCATTCTTCAGACAATCCCTCCAGCAACTCCAAGCTCATCTTCAGCACTGCACAACCTTCAACCGGCCAAGAACCACCACCTCAATCACCACTGCCACATTTCAGCAGCCATCATCACCGCCATGTTAAACACGCCACCACAGCCAGAATCACAAACCATCATCACCATCACCAGTCCACAGCCATGGCCAACCACCTCCACTGCATAGCCAAAACCATCAACACACATACCAAAACCGAACCTGCCCAGCCACCACCTCCATCTCCAGCCACCAACCTCCCCAGTCACGGCCATCAATCACCAGTCCACTACCAAGCAACCACCACTGTGGCCAGTCCGCCACCTCCTTCATTATCATTATAATCATCACCATCACCACCGTACGAAACCACCCCAAGTCCGCCACAACACGACCGCACAAACCCATCACCATCATCGCTGCCCAATCCAAACCAACCCAAAAATCAAACCCAAAACCCCAAACACAACTTACCCAAGCTACTCACCTTTGACCGCCGCTGCTTCGACCGGAGATCTGCACTCCCAAATCGCGAATCAAGCCGCGACTTCGCGTCGGTTCTCGCACCAAATCTCTCAAAATGGATTCCGCTTCCTGCCCGCAGCTCGCCGCCCCTCTGCGCCGGCGTTTCGCCGGCGAATCACCGGCTGAACGGACCTGTTTGAGCGAAGCTCGCACCTCCACCTCCTCTCTTTCTTCTCTACAGACCGGTGGAATGGGGAATGAGAGAGAGATGAGTGAAATATTTTTTAATATTTTGACTTTCGAAAATTTCAGTTTAGTCCCTAAGTTTCCAAAATGTTTTATTTCAGCCCTCTCAGCTTTAAACCTCTTAAATTCAGTCCTTAAGTCTTTAAATGATTTTATTCAGCCCTCCATTTTTAAAATCGATTATTTCGATCCCCACAATTTAATATTCATTTTGACCTTCGACCCAACTTTTGAAAATTTACGTTTTAGTCCCTCAACTTTCAAAGTATTCATTTTAGTCCATCAACTTTCGAATTACTCATTTTAGTCCCTCAACTTTCAAATTATCAATTTTAGTCACTCAACTTTCAAAGTATTCATTTTAGTCCCTCAACTTTCAAATCATCAATTTCAATCCCCAAATTGTAATTTATCATTTTTAAACTATAAATTTCTAAAGACTAATTTAACTTATTTTCTAATTGGCTAGACGAAGCGTACGGAGAATTAAAGAATTGAAGTCGTTTCCCGCTCAACTTTGCACTCGTCAAGTTTAAGGTAGACTCGCCCCTATTAATTGATTTAAATTATGATTGCATGTGAATGTGTATGTTATGTAACTTATGTGAAAGTCAATTTTATGAAAAGAGACGAGAATGTATTTCTTCGGAAATAATTATGTTGTTATGCTTGTCATAACTTACTTGCTTTATGCATGAGAAAGAAAGAAGATAATATCTTGCAAGATAAATGATGATGTTATGCATAACATACGTTCCTTATGTGTACGAGACGAGACTACCCACACCCTATGATTTTAAAGAGCCTATGATTTTTCAAAAGAAGCCCCTTGCTTTAATGCACGAGAAGAGACTACCCACACCCTATGTTTCTAAAGAGCCTGCATTTATGTGTTCAATTATATTGTAGATTAATTAATGGGCGATGAGTCTACTGAGTATTTCTATGAAATGCTCATGTCTATTTTAACAACATTTGCAGATCTCGGAGAAGGTAGCAAGTGATGGATGATTGTGGCAATAGACGTTAAATGGTTGAAAACCTTATTTTAATGATTTCCGTATTTCCAAACATTGGATAATTTTGAGAATTTCAGTTATTTGAGAAATTATGACATTGTCAATTGCTTTACAATATTAATGGCTCGATTTATTATTTTGAATTGTTTCATAAATGTTTTCAATTTTATCGACCATTACAATTTATTTAATGTTGCCAAAAATGAGTTTCAGTTATTTCTTCTGCAAAAATATTATTTGAAAAGTTAGATCAGACGATGACGTGGTGAACCGGGTATTTAGAACTCGGGGCGCTATAGGGAACTTCATGAAGAAGAAAGTAACATGTTGGACTTGTGGTCAATCTAGTCACGTGAGAATAAATTGTCCAAAAGGGGGAGCAGACTCAACTAACTATTCAAAGGTGAACAATGTGACTCTCCTAGTGGAGGGAGGTGATGATGTACTCTAAGTAAGATGGTAACATCCTCATAGCACGACGTCAGTTTCCATGATAGAACATGTGTTCTTACTAGCGGGTGTACATGTATGCACATGGGCGTTGGTTAGCATTAATGCAAGGTGCCTAATGAAATTGATGTCGATGGCTGATGAGCTCCCAAGGAAAGCTAAACGTGGGAGTTGCACCATAATTATTCAGCAATTTTTGTTTCTACATGAGTTGATGAAAAGCTCGGAGTTTGTTAATAATTCTGAGTGATTATACTCATATGGTAGAGTATGTTGATTCTTTGGTTTAAGAATTTGGACCGTCTAAGTGTGTCAAAGCTTACATGTTTTTTTCTTCAAGTATTGTAAACAAAAGAGATGATAGAGTTTTGGCTCGTTTTCGGCAAAGTGGAGATTGTTAGGTAATTGCTTGAAATTGCCAAAGTTGGAGGACTTTAATTGTAATTGGAAAATTGATTTTGTAATTCAACAGCAGAAATATGATTGGAATCCTAAATCTAATGGAAGTGAATTACGAACTTTTTACAATTATATTACGTGTCCCAATGTATGAACACAAGGTAATTAATTAGATGCACTTCTAGAGTTGGTTGGATTGCATGTACATGGAAGAAACTAGAGGCAATTTGTTAGTTTTGTACTACTAGAAATAGACTTGAGCAGATTATTAAATTGGTAGAAGTACAGTTGACGAATTCTCCAAGCTGAATTGTTGCTGGGTCATCGGACGTGAATTTGGAGAAATACCCAACATATATTTTTTTATACATACACGAATTATTCTCTTTTGTTTAACACATTGACTAGAGAGTTTTGTGAGGAAAAATAGTAGTCTAACATTTTGTTTTTCTTGGTTTCTTTTGTGAGTTGTATAAAGAAGTAGAAATTGGCATATGTGGTAAAGTTTGGTTATTTTTTCTACAATACTTGGGGTTTGGTGAGTGAAATTCTATATAATTGTAATAATTTACTATATAGTGAAAAATCTTTGGAGATCCGTAAATCTTGCATTGTTGTTTTATTTTCTTGTTTGCTCAGTTATTTCTTGAACATCAAAAAAAAGGATCCTGCATTTTAAAGAAGAGGGAATATGCGTTTGATTCCCAACACATCCTGGTATGATGTTGGTCACTTTGGCATTAACAGGTCAGAATAACCTTAGTTGGAGCAGATTTATTATCATAGCTCTAGGAGCCAAAATGAAATTGGGATTTATTGATGGAAATTGTGAAAAATCAACTGAGAATTCATCCAAACTTGAACAATGGATACACATTGATTGCATGATCAGGTCATGGATGTTGAATTCTATTTCAAAAGACATTGTGAAAGCCTTCATTTACACAATATTTTCTAGAGACCTTTGGTTATATCTGAAGGAGTGTTATGGAGAGTGCAATGGTCATTTATTATACCAGCTATAGAGAGATATAAGTAGCATTTTATAGGGAGCCTTGACGGTTGAAAATACTATACTAAATGGAAGAAATTATGGGATGAACCTACATGGCTAATGCCAATACCAGTATGCACTTGTACTGTTTCTAAGGAGGTTTCAGATCTTACCACTTTTAATCAATTAATGCAATTTCAAATGGGGTTAAATGATACCTTTGATCACACAAGGAATCTGGCACTTGTGATGGATCATCTTCCTACAGTTAACAATGATTACTCTATGGTGCTTAGAGTAGACAAGCAAAGAGAGTATACATTATTTTTCTTGACGTAAATGACAATACTACTATATTGGTTAAAACAACTAATTATAGAAGAGGCAATGGAAGTAGGAATGTGGATAATAGAGGATCTAGTAGATTTGGTTTTGGTAAGGGACAATTCAGTGTTGGAAGAGGAAGCAACAGGAGATATGCTATTGAGAAGGAATACTCTCGAATGGCGACACAAAGGATGGTTGCTTCAAGCTGAATGGATATCCAGACTAGTATAAGACTCTAAAGGAGTATAAATCTGGATATTTTGGTTATGGATGGTTCTTAGCTAACCTGGCAGGCACACCACTGGATTTTGAGGAGAATCGGTTTAATGAGGACGGGAAAATGGATGTTGGAGCTTCAGAAAGTATAGCCAACATAGTGAAACAAGAGATGCTGAAAGTTTTGAAAGGCAAGATGTGGGTGGACATGGAAAACAATGTGAACTTCAGTCACATTAAGGAGTGTGAAGGTATTTATTCATATTATTCTCTTTTGGCTATGCTTGATCATTTGACACTCGGAACATGGATATTTGATAAAGGAGCCAGCAACCACACTTGATATAGGAGCCAGCAACCACATTTGTAATGTCTAAATTTGATGACAAAATGGAAAAACACAACAAATCCTGTCCATGTTTATTTACCTGATGGAACAAATAAAGTTGTTATCCATGTAGGAGATGTGAAATTAAATTCAAAACTATACCTAACAGAATCATTATATGTTCCTAGCTTCAAATTCAATCTCCTATCAGTACCAAAACTTACTCAGAATGCACATTTGAAATTAACCTTTTATCCTTAATTTTGTTTGCTGTAGCACCAACAGAATGAACAAATTTTAGTAGTTGGCAAGCTTGTAGGGAAATTATATTTGTTAAATGAGTCTAGCTTTTTATCCAACGAAAAAAAAAGTAGTGATAAGATGATTGTTTAGTCTATGCTTTCTGCATCTTGTAATCAAACTTTTGATAATAATAAAAGTTCTATTTCCGCTTCAACTAATTCCCTTTTTAAGTGGCATAATAGACTTGGCCATGCATCTCATCAAACCTTGCAACACTTTACTTGCCTTAAACATTCTTCAAAAGGATCAGATCTCTTACAACAATGTGAGATTTGTCATAAAGCAAAACAATAAAGGACTCCCTTTCTTACCAATACCATTCATACTCAAACCATTTTTGAACTAACACATGTCGACCTTTGGAGGCCATATAGACAGTTTTCACTCACTGGCACACTTTACACGTAAAGCATTGTAGATGACTTTAGTAGATCAACTTGGACATTCATGCTTATACACAAAACATAGGTAGCAAAACTCTTTAAAGCTTCTTTAAAATGGTGAAACTCAATTTGGGAACAGAATTAAATGCATTAGAAGTGATAATGGAACAAAATTTGTTAGCAATGAATGTCAAACCTTGTTGTAAACTTCTGGAATTATACATCAAAGAACTTCTGTCTACACTCCACAACAAAATGGAGTGGTAGAAGTATAAGCACCTCCTTTAGATTTCTAAGTCATTAATGTTTGAGCAAATTTGCCAAAAAAATTTAGACCTACTTCATACTAATGGCAACTTTCATAATCAACAGACCCATATATTGAAATGGCTTACTCCTTTTGAAAAGCTATTTAATCATAAACCAGATTATTCCTTAGTCAAAACTTTTGGTTATTTGTGCTAAATTGCCAACACTAAGCCACATAAAGATAAATATGAGTCAAGAGCTCATAAGAGCATCTTCCTTTGACACAATCCTGGTCAAAAGGGGTTGAAAGTATTTAATATCCTCACTAAACATATCCATGTGCCTAGGGATATCAAGTTCTTTGAATCTACTTTCCAATTTGGAAGTAATATGACAAATGACATTCATCCATCTTTACCTTTGACTCTTGAATCTGATGTTAATCAAGATTTTCCAGAAATAATATATATCCCTAGTAATATAGTCACAGATCCTTTGAATGTTCAGCCTCAATTAGAACCAAAAAGAAATTCCATTTTCTCCTCATGATATATCAGAATCTATTCCACTTATTCAAGTTCCTTTTTGTGATACTCATTCATCAACATGGCATGTCTCCTCACCTGTTTCTACTCTTAGGAATAGAACTATTTCTACTCTTAGGCATAGAACTAGAAACAAATCCAAATCCCCTTGGATGCAAGATTTTATTACTAATATAACTACCAAACATGATTTTTTCCAGCTGCTGATGTTACTTCATTCTGTAAGAAGGTCCCTCCTGCCTCAACTGGGTACACTCCTACTACTTTTCCTTACAACATTTCCCTACTCCTTACTTCAACATATGCTACATTTCTGGCCACTATGTCAATTATTCAGGAACCTAATTCTTATAATCAGCCTAGTCAAAATAAAGACTGGATTCAAAATGCAGTAGGAGCTTAATGAACTTGAAAGTAACTAGACTTGGGAATTAACTTTTCTTCCCCATGGACAGAAAGCTATAGGATCAAGATGGGTCTATAAGATTAAACTACATCCAAATGGTACATCAGATAGATTCAAGGAGAGATTGTTTCCAAGGGATACCATCAATTGCAAGGGGTAGACTATTTTGATAGTATTCCCCTGTAGCTAAGTTAGTAATAGTCAGGTTACTCTTGGCCATTATGTCAGCTAAAGGTTATAATTTGCACCAACTTGATATTAAAAATGCTTTCCTCCATGGCTTCTTGGATGAGGAACTATATATGGTACCATCTGAGGGATGCAGTAAAGCATTTCCTGGGCAAGTCTACAAACTAAAATGCAGCTTGTATAGATCAAAACAAGCATCAAGGCAATGGAACACAGAGCTCTTTCTTAAGCTCAAAGATTTGGTTTCCATCAATCAGAACATGATCATCATCTATTTATTAAGCATCATTCCCAGAAAATTCTGATTCTCTTAGTTTATGTTAATGATGTACTCATCACAGGTTCACATGAAGAAGATATTCTTACTGCAAAATATTTTCTACATAAAGCTTCTTCACTTTCAAGGATTTGGGTTATGCTAAATATTTCTTGGGTTTGGAAATAGCACGAAGTGACTACAATATGCATGTTAACCAGAAGAACTATATCCTTAATCTAATTTAGGCTACAACACTTACAGGTGTTAAACCACTTCAAGTTCTCATACCCAAAGGCACCAAATTGATTGCACAAGTAGGTTCCCTTCTTGTTGATCCAGAAAAATATCAAAGATTAGTTGTCTGTCTCCTTTACTTTAACCTCACCAGACCTAATGTTACTTATGGAGTCCGGTAGCTTAGTCAATTTTTCAATGCCCCTTGTTAATCACATTAGAAGGTTGCCATCCATTTACTAAAATACCTTAGGAGTTGTCCTTCCATGGGTCTATTCTTTCCCATTCAGAATTTCTTTCACCTGGAAGCCTATTCTGATGCTGATTGAGCATCATGACTTGATACAAGTGTTAGCCCAGGAGTAAACTAACCAAGAGGAGGGTGAATTGGTTTATAAAATTTTTTCGATAAATAATCTCAAACTTAAAACCAATGGGTACAACTATGAGCACTAGGTGTTACAAGTAACTAAACTATCAATGTAGTGTGCTATATATGTGTAAACTTAATTGATCAAGCAAGTATAGCACTTAGATATAGTGTTGCACAATATGAATTGATAGAATATAGTAAGTGCAATGTAAGTAAGTAAAAGGGATGAGAGAATGCAAACGCGATTTATGGAGGTTCAATCAACCAACGTGATCTACGTCCCCTGTTACCGAGCTCTCCGTCACGAGCAAGGCCAAATCCACTATTTTGGTAACTTACAACAAGGAGTACCAAATCCTTAGGCGACTTACAACAAGGAGCGCCTATCCTTTACAATCGAGTTTTCACACGGCTCTCGAAACCAACAATCGAGTTTTCACAAGGCTCTCGAAACCAAAAGATATAATGAATTGAATTTACAATTGAAATAACTCTCTTGACAAATGATATACTCAAATTAAGTACCGAGAGAGTTAGGCTAACACTTCAATAGATAGCAATGAATTAAGCTCGAGTGTTAGAGAAAAACTTTGATGCAAATGATAATGAAAAGTTCAATGCAATCAAACAAAGTTTTTCAAATAATCTCTTGTTAAAATATTGAATCAAATTACGTACCAAGAGATGCCACACTTGAATAAGCTCAAAGTGTTTAGGGAATGGAACTTTGATGAATCAAATGATAATGAAAATTGTAGCACAAATAATCAAAGTTCCTCAATTGGAATTTCTCTCTTGTAAAAGATTAAAACAAGTTTAGAACAAAGAGAGACTTACACTTCAATTCCAATATAGTGTGAAGATGTTGAAGAAATTTAAACAATGTAAAACCAAGAATCTTCACAAAACTTTCTTCCAAAAACTTTGATGAATTTTATAAAACAAAGTTTAGATCAATCAAAGTTTTATGAAAATGATAGATGAATATAAACCAAGTAAGAACAATAAATTTTTACAAGAAAGTTTGTATAAAATGTTTTCTAAGTGGTTAAAATTGAATGCAAATGAGATGGCTATTTATAGATGAAAAAATTCAAGTTCAGCCATGTTTCGGTCGACCGATTCCATACTTTCGGTCGACCGAAATTTATAAACTAGCCGTTGCATTATAGCCGTTTAACTTTCGGTTGATCAGGCTATTTCGGTTGACCAGACTTTTGGTCGATCAAGTATACTTTCGGTCGACCGAAAGTATAAAAACATGAGTTTTTATTTTAATGTCAAAAAGTTTATTTTTCCAAAAACTATTTCATGTTATGATTTGACAAATCATTTTTATACAATTGATGAATTTTCAAATAAGTTTCTTGATGCATAAAAATCATTTTCGAGCTCGTTGAACTTTATCGCTAAAGATTGAGAGTGTTATACCTTTACATATGTTAAATCAACTCTAATCTTGTATGCTTGAATTCTTGATCTTCATGTCATGCTTTTCAACCTCAATTTTGATCTTTGAATATCTTCAATTCTTTCATGATCTTCTTTGCGTCTCATGTGCTCGATCACATAGTTTTGATTTATATCTTTGAGAGACGATTTGAACATAGAGTGCTTTGAATATTTATCATTACATGAAACACTTGAAGCACACTTGTTAGCAACACAATAATTTCTTGTTTGTTATGATCAAAACAATAAGGTCAAATTGACCATAGGTCAACAATTTCCCCCTTTTTGATTATGACAAACAAGATGATTTGTAATGATAAATATAAGCAATTGAAGCATATAATCAAGGTATAGGGAAATGAGAATAATTGATAAGTTCAATTTTAGCATATATTCCCCCTATCTTATACAAACCAATGAGGTATAGTCTAGCATATAATATAATCCTTTTCATGCATATAGATTATCCAAAGTCAAGCAAATCTCAAATCATCACCATATTTTTCCCCTTTTGGCATAAGCAAAAAGGTGGCATCTATCCCTTAATCATGAGCATAGGTGTAATAAGCATAATAATGGGGCATAAAAAAGAATATCTCGATTGTTATCATATTCCCCCTTAGTAAAGCATTCCCCCTTAGTGAAATATTTGAAGCATGAAATGAGTTAAAGGGTTTAACAAAGCATTTTGTCAAAGTATTTTCAACTTATTGAATAGGTGGATCATGTGTGGATGAGTTAAAAAATATCAAAACAATTTTGATCAACAATCATATCACTCTTTTAATCAAAGCCAAAAAAAAAATGATCAAAATAATGTAGTACATGAGTTTTATGAAGAGGAGAAGATGATTTCAAGTTATTTTGGGATTGAGTATGAAAATTTTTGAAAATAAAAAAAAATCCCCAAATTCAGCCACTTTCGGTCGACCGAAAGTTATGTCGGTCGTCCGAAACTCTGCAGAGTACAAAGAAGGGTGGCTGCAGTCACTTTCGGTTGACTAATGGTCGACCGAAAGTATGGTTTCGGTCGTACAGTTGGTCGACCGAAAATCTTTCGGTTGAACGCTTGTTCGACCGAAAGTACACTTTCGATCGTCCGACAAATGTTCGGTCGACCGAAAACTACAGATATTGAAATTTTTATTTTATTTCGGTTTAAAACATGTATGTAACATAAAATTATGCATAAGACACAAATTAGCACTATGTTACAAATTCATACTCATACCTCTTTTCAATGTAAGAAATTTTTATGAAGTGCATGAGGTTTTAATCAAAAATGTTGATAAATAGAAATTTAAATCATTGATCATTCAAAGTCCAAGATGTATCAAAGAATTTTACCTCATCCTCAATAGTCATGAAGCACATGTTGGCCATTTCATCTTGACTCTCATCTTCATCTTGCTCATCATCACTTTCTTCCCAAGTGGCTTGTAGAGCTTTCTTTTTGAAGAATCTTTTCTTGCTTCGACACTCGGTACTTTTGTGACCGGGTTTGTCACAATTGTAGCAAACAATCTTTTCATCTTTTTCTTCTCTCTTTTGGATTCGATGATTGTTGCGAATACCTCTCCACTTCTTGATAAGGATAGCAAGATCATCAAGTTCCTCATCACTTGTGTTTGAGTTTGATGAGCATTTTCCATGTAATGATTTAAGAGCAATTTCGCGCTTGGCCTCTTCTTTTCCTTTTCTTGTCCTCTCCTTTGTTTCGGCATTGTTGAGCTCATAAGTCATCAATGTTCCATAAAGCTCTTCCAATGGATGTGTGTTGACGTCTATTGTGTTTTCGATCAACATTCTCAATGGATTCCAATCTTGGGAGAGAGACCTAAGAATTTTACTCACAAGTTCACCGTTAGTAAATTTATGATCAAAGCCTTTAAGACCATTTACAATATCGGTAAAACGAGTAATCATGCAAGTAATGGGCTCATCTTGCTTCATAAAGAAATTTTCAAAATCTTTAAATAAAAGATTTGTCTTAGTTTCTTTTACTTTGCTTGTACCCCATGTGTGTGATTTCTAATGTATGCCAAATATCAAATGCGGAATCACATGTGCAAATACGATTAAATTCATTTTTATCCAAAGCACAATAAAGTATATTTTTGGCCATAGCATTTAAAATCAATTTTCTCCTATCATTATCATCATATTCCTCTCTAGGTTTTGAAATAGTTTGATCCGGTTTTCCATCAACCTTAATGACCATAGTAAGCTCATGAGGACCGGATTCAATGACATCCCAAATATTATAATCAATGGATTGAATAAAAATCATCATTCTAGTTTTCCAATAATTATAATTTGTACTATCAAAGAAAGGAGGACGATTTGTAGAATACCCCTCAAGATTATGGTTAGCCATTTACTCAAGATTGTAAAATCTTTTTAAAAAAAATGAGCACCTAAGCTCTGATACCAATTGTTAGCCCAGGAGTAAACTAACCAAGAGGGGGGTGAATTGGTTTATAAAACTTTTTCGATAAATAATCTCAAACTTAAAACCAATGGGTACAACTATGAGCACTAGGTGTTACAAGTAACTAAACTATCAATGTAGTGTGCTATATATGTGTAAACTTAATTGATCAAGCAAGTATAGCACTTAGATATAGTGTTGCACAATATGAATTGATAGAATAGAGTAAGTGCAATGTAAGTAAGTAAAAGGGATGAGAGAATGCAAACGCGATTTATGGAGGTTCAATCAACCAACGTGATCTACGTCCCCCGTTACCGAGCTCTCCGTCACGAGCAAGGCCAAATCCACTATTTTGGTAACTTACAACAAGGAGTACCAAATCCTTAGGCGACTTACAACAAGGAGCGCCTATCCTTTACAATCGAGTTTTCACACGGCTCTCGAAACCAACAATCGAGTTTTCACAAGGCTCTCGAAACCAAAAGATATAATGAATTGAATTTACAATTGAAATAACTCTCTTGACAAATGATATACTCAAATTAAGTACCGAGAGAGTTAGGCTAACACTTCAATAGATAGCAATGAATTAAGCTCGAGTGTTAGAGAAAAACTTTGATGCAAATGATAATGAAAAGTTCAATGCAATCAAACAAAGTTTTTCAAATAATCTCTTGTTAAAATATTGAATCAAATTACGTACCAAGAGATGCCACACTTGAATAAGCTCAAAGTGTTTAGGGAATGGAACTTTGATGAATCAAATGATAATGAAAATTGTAGCACAAATAATCAAAGTTCCTCAATTGGAATTTCTCTCTTGTAAAAGATTAAAACAAGTTTAGAACAAAGAGAGACTTACACTTCAATTCCAATATAGTGTGAAGATGTTGAAGAAATTTAAACAATGTAAAACCAAGAATCTTCACAAAACTTTCTTCCAAAAACTTTGATGAATTTTATAAAACAAAGTTTAGATCAATCAAAGTTTTATGAAAATGATAGATGAATATAAACCAAGTAAGAACAATAAATTTTTACAAGAAAGTTTGTATAAAATGTTTTCTAAGTGGTTAAAATTGAATGCAAATGAGATGGCTATTTATAGATGAAAAAATTCAAGTTCAGCCATGTTTCGGTCGACCGATTCCATACTTTCGGTCGACCGAAATTTATAAACTAGCCGTTGCATTATAGCCGTTTAACTTTCGGTTGATCAGGCTATTTCGGTTGACCAGACTTTTGGTCGATCAAGTATACTTTCGGTCGACCGAAAGTATAAAAACATGAGTTTTTATTTTAATGTCAAAAAGTTTATTTTTCCAAAAACTATTTCATGTTATGATTTGACAAATCATTTTTATACAATTGATGAATTTTCAAATAAGTTTCTTGATGCATAAAAATCATTTTCGAGCTCGTTGAACTTTATCGCTAAAGATTGAGAGTGTTATACATTTACATATGTTAAATCAACTCTAATCTTGTATGCTTGAATTCTTGATCTTCATGTCATGCTTTTCAACCTCAATTTTGATCTTTGAATATCTTCAATTCTTTCATGATCTTCTTTGCGTCTCATGTGCTCGATCACATAGTTTTGATTTATATCTTTGAGAGACGATTTGAACATAGAGTGCTTTGAATATTTATCATTACATGAAACACTTGAAGCACACTTGTTAGCAACACAATAATTTCTTGTTTGTTATGATCAAAACAATAAGGTCAAATTGACCATAGGTCAACAATTTCCCCCTTTTTGATTATGACAAACAAGATGATTTGTAATGATAAATATAAACAATTGAAGCATATAATCAAGGTATAGGGAAATGAGAATAATTGATAAGTTCAATTTTAGCATATATTCCCCCTATCTTATACAAACCAATGAGGTATAGTCTAGCATATAATATAATCCTTTTCATGCATATAGATTATCCAAAGTCAAGCAAATCTCAAATCATCACCATATTTTTCCCCTTTTGGCATAAGCAAAAAGGTGGCATCTATCCCTTAATCATGAGCATAGGTGTAATAAGCATAATAATGGGGCATAAAAAAGAATATCTCGATTGTTATCATATTCCCCCTTAGTAAAGCATTCCCCCTTAGTGAAATATTTGAAGCATGAAATGAGTTAAAGGGTTTAACAAAGCATTTTGTCAAAGTATTTTCAACTTATTGAATAGGTGGATCATGTGTGGATGAGTTAAAAAATATCAAAACAATTTTGATCAACAATCATATCACTCTTTTAATCAAAGCCAAAAAAAAAATGATCAAAATAATGTAGTACATGAGTTTTATGAAGAGGAGAAGATGATTTCAAGTTATTTTGGGATTGAGTATGAAAATTTTTGAAAATAAAAAAAAATCCCCAAATTCAGCCACTTTCGGTCGACCGAAAGTTATGTCGGTCGTCCGAAACTCTGCAGAGTACAAAGAAGGGTGGCTGCAGTCACTTTCGGTTGACTAATGGTCGACCGAAAGTATGGTTTCGGTCGTACAGTTGGTCGACCGAAAATCTTTCGGTTGAACGCTTGTTCGACCGAAAGTACACTTTCGATCGTCCGACAAATGTTCGGTCGACCGAAAACTACAGATATTGAAATTTTTATTTTATTTCGGTTTAAAACATGTATGTAACATAAAATTATGCATAAGACACAAATTAGCACTATGTTACAAATTCATACTCATACCTCTTTTCAATGTAAGAAATTTTTATGAAGTGCATGAGGTTTTAATCAAAAATGTTGATAAATAGAAATTTAAATCATTGATCATTCAAAGTCCAAGATGTATCAAAGAATTTTACCTCATCCTCAATAGTCATGAAGCACATGTTGGCCATTTCATCTTGACTCTCATCTTCATCTTGCTCATCATCACTTTCTTCCCAAGTGGCTTGTAGAGCTTTCTTTTTGAAGAATCTTTTCTTGCTTCGACACTCGGTACTTTTGTGACCGGGTTTGTCACAATTGTAGCAAACAATCTTTTCATCTTTTTCTTCTCTCTTTTGGATTCGATGATTGTTGCGAATACCTCTCCACTTCTTGATAAGGATAGCAAGATCATCAAGTTCCTCATCACTTGTGTTTGAGTTTGATGAGCATTTTCCATGTAATGATTTAAGAGCAATTTCGCGCTTGGCCTCTTCTTTTCCTTTTCTTGTCCTCTCCTTTGTTTCGGCATTGTTGAGCTCATAAGTCATCAATGTTCCATAAAGCTCTTCCAATGGATGTGTGTTGACGTCTATTGTGTTTTCGATCAACATTCTCAATGGATTCCAATCTTGGGAGAGAGACCTAAGAATTTTACTCACAAGTTCACCGTTAGTAAATTTATGATCAAAGCCTTTAAGACCATTTACAATATCGGTAAAACGAGTAATCATGCAAGTAATGGGCTCATCTTGCTTCATAAAGAAATTTTCAAAATCTTTAAATAAAAGATTTGTCTTAGTTTCTTTTACTTTGCTTGTACCCCATGTGTGTGATTTCTAATGTATGCCAAATATCAAATGCGGAATCACATGTGCAAATACGATTAAATTCATTTTTATCCAAAGCACAATAAAGTATATTTTTGGCCATAGCATTTAAAATCAATTTTCTCCTATCATTATCATCATATTCCTCTCTAGGTTTTGAAATAGTTTGATCCGGTTTTCCATCAACCTTAATGACCATAGTAAGCTCATGAGGACCGGATTCAATGACATCCCAAATATTATAATCAATGGATTGAATAAAAATCATCATTCTAGTTTTCCAATAATTATAATTTGTACTATCAAAGAAAGGAGGACGATTTGTAGAATACCCCTCAAGATTATGGTTAGCCATTTACTCAAGATTGTAAAATCTTTTTAAAAAAAATGAGCACCTAAGCTCTGATACCAATTGTTAGCCCAGGAGTAAACTAACCAAGAGGGGGGTGAATTGGTTTATAAAACTTTTTCGATAAATAATCTCAAACTTAAAACCAATGGGTACAACTATGAGCACTAGGTGTTACAAGTAACTAAACTATCAATGTAGTGTGCTATATATGTGTAAACTTAATTGATCAAGCAAGTATAGCACTTAGATATAGTGTTGCACAATATGAATTGATAGAATAGAGTAAGTGCAATGTAAGTAAGTAAAAGGGATGAGAGAATGCAAACGCGATTTATGGAGGTTCAATCAACCAACGTGATCTACGTCCCCCGTTACCGAGCTCTCCGTCACGAGCAAGGCCAAATCCACTATTTTGGTAACTTACAACAAGGAGTACCAAATCCTTAGGCGACTTACAACAAGGAGCGCCTATCCTTTACAATCGAGTTTTCACACGGCTCTCGAAACCAACAATCGAGTTTTCACAAGGCTCTCGAAACCAAAAGATATAATGAATTGAATTTACAATTGAAATAACTCTCTTGACAAATGATATACTCAAATTAAGTACCGAGAGAGTTAGGCTAACACTTCAATAGATAGCAATGAATTAAGCTCGAGTGTTAGAGAAAAACTTTGATGCAAATGATAATGAAAAGTTCAATGCAATCAAACAAAGTTTTTCAAATAATCTCTTGTTAAAATATTGAATCAAATTACGTACCAAGAGATGCCACACTTGAATAAGCTCAAAGTGTTTAGGGAATGGAACTTTGATGAATCAAATGATAATGAAAATTGTAGCACAAATAATCAAAGTTCCTCAATTGGAATTTCTCTCTTGTAAAAGATTAAAACAAGTTTAGAACAAAGAGAGACTTACACTTCAATTCCAATATAGTGTGAAGATGTTGAAGAAATTTAAACAATGTAAAACCAAGAATCTTCACAAAACTTTCTTCCAAAAACTTTGATGAATTTTATAAAACAAAGTTTAGATCAATCAAAGTTTTATGAAAATGATAGATGAATATAAACCAAGTAAGAACAATAAATTTTTACAAGAAAGTTTGTATAAAATGTTTTCTAAGTGGTTAAAATTGAATGCAAATGAGATGGCTATTTATAGATGAAAAAATTCAAGTTCAGCCATGTTTCGGTCGACCGATTCCATACTTTCGGTCGACCGAAATTTATAAACTAGCCGTTGCATTATAGCCGTTTAACTTTCGGTTGATCAGGCTATTTCGGTTGACCAGACTTTTGGTCGATCAAGTATACTTTCGGTCGACCGAAAGTATAAAAACATGAGTTTTTATTTTAATGTCAAAAAGTTTATTTTTCCAAAAACTATTTCATGTTATGATTTGACAAATCATTTTTATACAATTGATGAATTTTCAAATAAGTTTCTTGATGCATAAAAATCATTTTCGAGCTCGTTGAACTTTATCGCTAAAGATTGAGAGTGTTATACCTTTACATATGTTAAATCAACTCTAATCTTGTATGCTTGAATTCTTGATCTTCATGTCATGCTTTTCAACCTCAATTTTGATCTTTGAATATCTTCAATTCTTTCATGATCTTCTTTGCGTCTCATGTGCTCGATCACATAGTTTTGATTTATATCTTTGAGAGACGATTTGAACATAGAGTGCTTTGAATATTTATCATTACATGAAACACTTGAAGCACACTTGTTAGCAACACAATAATTTCTTGTTTGTTATGATCAAAACAATAAGGTCAAATTGACCATAGGTCAACAACAAGGAAGTCACTAGTTACTATATATTTTTAGGTAGCTCTTTGATCTCTTAGAAAACCAAAAGGCAGACCACTTTCTCATGTTCTTCTGCTGGTGAGGCTGAATACAGAAGTATGAGGAGTACTGTTTGTGAATTACAATGGATAAAATACATCTTGGTTGATCAACATTTCTTTATCCGCTCATATTCAACTATGTTGTGACAACAAAGTAGCTTTACACATCACTGCAAATCATGTCTTCCATGAGCGCACCAAACACTTGGAGATTGATTGTCAAATAGTTCGGAATTAATACAAATCTAGTTTTATCCTGCCACAGTATCTACCTTCCAAGATGCAGCTTGCTTATATATTTACTAAATCTCTTGTTGCACCTTAGTTCAATCATCTTCTTTCCAAGTTGGGATTGTGTGATTTACACCAACCTCCATTTTTCAATCTTCACATTTTTATTAGTTTACACAAGCCCTTTTCCTTTATGTTTTATTCTGTTACTTCTTGTTGAGTTGTCAGCTTTTATTGGCTATAATAGGAATCTCGCATCTATAAATATTACAAGTATTCCCCTTTTATTTTAAGCTTTGATCGAATAAACAACATTACAAAAATTCTTCTGGTTTGCTCAGTCTGAATTATGAGAGAAAAACGGCATATCTATAACCTTAAATATGTATTCTTCCCATTAATGTTTGAATAATGCTACTTGGCCCGTAAATGTGGAACGGAAGTTTATCTAAATTGTTGTGAGCGATGTTGATTTGATAGATAAAAAATATATGATTAACACGTGAGTGAGTGTCAAGTTTTCGATCCAATTTTATATCCACGGAGCACGGTTGTTAATGTTTAGGCCATCTCCAAGACTACCCCAAATTTGGGGTGCATTATTCACAACCCCAAATTTGGGGTTGGCTTTGTTATTTACCATTTTGTCATTTTCATATTTAATTTAAATGCTAAAACTTCATAATTAGTCCAATAATTTGTTGTTATAGTAATAATTGTAATTGTAAATATTGTAATTATTATTATTTAATTTGAAATGTTATAATTCTATAATTGTGAATTTAATTTTTTTCAAAAAAAAAAAATATTTTTGTTCACAATAATTCAATTTAAAGCCATTAATTAACAAATTTATAATCAAGGTAAAAACATTAAGAAATTATAACAAAAATAGGTACTATTCAATTGACCCCAAATTTGGGGTAAACCATTGGAGATGCCTTTAGCTACTTCTTTCTGCTAAATTAAACTTTGTGTTATCTTTATGTTTCAGTTTTCTTTTTTCATTTAAAAAAATGTTTTCAATTTTTTATTTTCAGTGTTGTTTTCAAAATTGCTGAAAATGCGTTTGGTTTGTTATTCCTGAAAACTGTTTTCGAAAATGAAAAATTGGAAACACGTTTTGTTTAAAATTTACAGAAAAACTTTTTGTGCGCTTATAATTATATTTCTAGTGTTTTTGAATGAGGTAAACGTTTCTTATTTAGCTAACTTCGAGAGTTTTGTGAAAATATATTTTAACTATAAATAATACTAGAAATGATAATTTGTAAAAGAAATTTTTTTTTACTATAAATAATACTAGAAATGATAATTTGTAAATTATACTAGAAATAAATTTTAGCTAAAAATAACACTAGAAATGATAATTTGTAAATAATACAACAAATATTTTTTTTTAATTAGTAGAAATAAATTTTAGCTATAAATAATATTAGAAATGATAATTTGTAAAAGGAAAAAAAAGTTTTATTGGCAGAATCTTAAAAAAAAAAAAGTGAAAACATGTGTTTTCCGCATTTTTGGATTTGTAAAGAGAAAGCATGCTAAATTATTCAATTTTCATTTTGGTACGTAGCACTTTTGTGATTCCCCATGTGGATATGGTACTCTAAATTGAGGTTCACCTAATTTTACACTGGATGCACTCCGAAACATTCTAGTTGGATGTTGGAAACATGGAAGGTTTTACACTATAATAAGTGTTTCCAGCATGTCGATTCCAAATTTCCACTAGATATAACAATTGACGTATTAGGTAACTAATATGTTTAGGGTTATCTCTTTCAATGATTTCTTTGTACATGCAGTAGCAAACATGAAATAAACTAAGAAACAAACTCAAGAACACCAAGAATTTCTTCTCGAAGGTCCGAGTTTGCCCAATCACTGGATACTTTTCATTGAAGCTCCACTTTCAGTGGATTCAGCTACGACGCAATCAAAATATCCAAAATATGATCCCAAATGATAGTTACAACCTGATCTTTCCAAATCGTGTAAAATAAGGAGACACTACTTTTGCCAACACCACACACGACACTGAGTAGAAGACATACAATTACAATCATCACTACAAATAACTCAAAACTATCTCTAACCATTAAGGAAATCACAAATATTTACAGGATTTTCACAAAGAATGTACATGTAGAGACAGACCTAGAGAACATGAACAGGAATGTAGTAGAGAAAGAGATTAGGGTTCACATTAGCTGGCCATTTAAAAAAACGTGCCTTTTTAATTAGGAAGTGTGTTTCCAAAACACGCAATTAACCTAAGCTTTTATCACATTTTCAAATTATCTACCTTGATACAAGTGTCCAACATATAATTATGTTAAATTGCATCTAGCCTCCTTGATCCACAAGCTTGATTGCTTTATGTATTTGTAATGAAAAATTAGCATCTATCCTCAAAACATGAGAAATGATACTTTGAGCTCAACTTATCCTATACCAACTTTTAAGAGTGTCAAACTACTCTCAGAATTACCAACATTTAGAATCTTTTCCACATATCTACAAGTTTATACTGTGAAGGGACCTTGCTTACCATTACTAGTTTGCTAGAGACAATGTGTCTTTATAGCTTTAGTCATTACAATATATTCTGATTCTGTAGTTGAAACTGCAACTACATGTTGCAGCTTTGACCTCCAACTAACATAAGCATCACATATAGTAAACACGTATGAAGTTATTGATATTCTATTATCGCAGTCACTTGCTTAATTAGCATCCACATGTCCTTTAAGTTTTAACCCTTCACTGCTTCTATAGGTCAATCCAATATGAGCAAATCCTTTCAAATATCTAATAAACCATTTTAATGTCTCACAATAATTGCGACCGTGATTACACATACATCTACTTAACATACTATTGAATGAGCAATATCAGGTCCAATACACACCATAATATATGTTATGGTTCCTATAACATTAGAGTAAGCCACTTTACTCATTTATTCTATTTCATCTTCAGATTCGGGACAATCATTCTTACTCAGAAAAAATGATTTGTTAATGGAGTACTAGAGGTCTTTCCAGTTGACGTGGTAAACTTGTTCACAATCTTTATTATGTAAGGAGTTTGAATTAATCTAAGGAAGTGTTTAAGTCCGTCTCTCATGATTACCGTATCTAAAATCCTTTTAACATTTCTAAGTCTCTCATGTGACACACGGAAAAATCACTTGAATATTTTTATTTCTTCTTTATTAGCACTTGACATAATCGATGTCACATAACTGGATCTTCAAAATAATTTTACTTTAAAACAATTTCCATTTATTTAAAAGTAACAATATTACTTTTTGAAACATTTCTAGGTGATATACGTTGTGTGATTTTATAAACTCAAGCGTACGGTGTCAAGTTTTGTAATATAATAATAAAATAGGATGTCGAAACAACACGGATTGTAATTTAATTTCATACTAAGTACTATAATTGAATAGCTCTTATTTTAACTAAAAAAATCGAACAATAAGGTCAATTTTTATAAACTATTCTAATCATGAATATGGTGACGAATTCAAAAAATAATTGCAAGTTCAAAGAGAGACAAGATGACAAAGCCTAGGAATTGATTTCACCTAACTATCGAATATGATTCACAATTATCATGTTATCTATAATCAACCTTCAAATGTTTATAAGCAAGAAACTCAATTTTATTTCTATCCCCTCTCTCAAGTACTGCTAGAAATTAATCCTAAATTTCAATTCTAATATCTCTATTTCGAATTAAAATCAAAAATTTATCAAGTTCTTAGTTTTTTTATGGAGTAAGCTTCATAGATTCAACACTTTCTCTCAAAACCTATAAAATTTACGTTGTGTTAATCTTATGATCGCACCTAAATTCCCCTCTCTCCAGTGAGTGCCAGAATTGACTAGCATCTACTTATTCAATAAGTGGCCAATTAATTGACAACATTAAAATTATAACAAAAATAAATGAAATGTAAAATTTCATAGAAATAGCTAAAATAAATTCAAATAATAGATCAAGTTATGGCTAATCAAACCCTAGAAGAATAATTTAGTTCACAATAAGAAATATGAAGTATATAGAATTCAAAATAAACAACATAAAGAAGAGAATAGAAAAAAACTAGTTTTTGGGAAAATCTTCAATCTTCTTCCTTCATGTTGTTCTTGCCTTCCTTTGATTTATTGGATCTTTCCCCCTTTTGTCAGCTTGAATCCCCCTCAAACTGTGATCTTTAGGTTTGTATCTATAGTATTTTGAAGTCTTATATGTAGCGCCCCGAGTTCCGTATACCCGATTCACTACGTCATTTTCTGTCTAAATTTTTCGAATAATATTTTTGCGGAAGAAATAATTGAAATTCATTTTTGGCAACATTAAATAAACTGTAATGGCCGCTAAAATTGAAAACATTTATGAAACCATTTGAAATAGTAAATAGAACCATTAATATTGTAAAGAAATTGCCAATATCATAATTTCTCAAATAAATGAACTTCTCTAAATTATTCGATTGTTTGGAAAATACGGAAATCATTAACGTCAAACTTTCAACCGTTTAACGATTATTGCCACCATCATTCATCGCTCGCCACCGTCTCCGAAATCTGCAAAACTGTTAAAAAGTAGGGTGAGTATTTCATGGGGGAAATACTCAGTAGACTCATCGCAAATTAATTTAATTTATAAGATGATTAAACACATAAATCCCGGCTCTTTATAAAACGGGCATTGATAGAGCTTCTTTATAAAACTGCTCTTGATAAAACTCATATTGTGCATTACAGCACGGGACATATTTTACAAATCATAGGCTCTTTGAAAATAGCTCTTTGAAAACCATATACTTATAAAAACATTTTAATTATGTCAAGCATAATTTCTTTTGAAAGCATAACATAAGATAGGATTTAAATCCTCATAAACATAAATAGACACAAGAACTTTACCGAACTTAGGTGGCAAGAATTCTTATGCAGTAAAATCATAATAACAGTAAGTTTTCATCATAACATAGGATAATATCGAAATCCTCATAAACATAAGAATTTTACCGAACTTAGGTGGCAAGAATTCTTATGTAGTAAGTATACCAAGCATAATTTTCTGAAATTCATAGGGATCAATTGCATCATAACATAAGATAGGATCGAAATCCTCATAAACATATGCGACAGGAATTTTACCGAACTTAGGTGGTAAATCCTCATAAACATATGGAAAGATAGGAATTTTACCGAACTTCGTGGCAAATCCTCATAAACATAGGAGACACAAGAATGTTACCGAACTTAGGTGGCAAGAATTCTTATGTGTAGCGCTACTAAAACTCCGGTCCCCTTAACATATCATAACTTATCATATGGGACCCAAAACAATCTTGGTAGATTGATTTCATAGCAATGATCCAAAAAAACATTTTCGTGAAGCATAGGGTATACTTACTTTTCGTAAAAACATAAAGTATATTTTCTTTTCATAAAAACATACTTACTTTTCATAACAACATAAGGTATATTTACCTTTCATAAAAACATACTTGTTTTTCTTAAAAATTGACTTTCACAAGTCACATGACATTCATATGAAATCATAATTTAAATCAATTAATAAGTGCGAGTCTACCTCAAATCCGACGAGTGCAAAGTTGAGCGGGAATGACTTCAATTTCTTTAAATTCTCCGTACGCTTCGTCTTAGCCAATAAGTCATTTTAGTCTATCGAATATATAGTTCAAAATGATAAATTATAATTTGAAGACTAAAATTGATGTTTTGAAAGTTGAGGGACTAAAATGAATACTTTTGAAAGTTGAGGGACTAAAATAGATACTTTTGATAGTTGAGGGACTCAAATGAATACTTTTGAAACTTGAGCTTAAAATAAAGTAAATCAGCAGGGACTGAATAATAGATTTTAAAAATGAGGGACTGATTAAACTCATTTAAAACTTAAGGGCTGAAATTGATAAGTTTAAAAGCTGAAAAGACTGAAATAAAACATTTTTAAAACATAGAGACTGATTTGAAATAACTTTAAAACTTCAGGGACCAAATTGCAAATTCTCGAAATCAAAATATTAATATTAACAATATCATTTCTTTCTTCATATCTGATCGAGAGAAGAGACGGAGGATGGCGACGGCGATGGAGGAGACGCAGCGACGCCAGGCCACGAGCGAGGTGTTCTGCTGGTGATTTCGCCGGCGCTGGTTACGAGGAGTGGAGAGGGTGCAAAATAGGATAGTTTCTGGGCTGATTTGGGGGCGATTTTAGGGTGAAACCGAAGCTAGGGTTCGCAGTTCTTCCGACCAAAATCCGGTTAAGATGGCGGCAGTCAAGGTGAGTAACTGGGCTTCATCTATTTCTTGGTTTGGGTTTTTATTTTGGATGATTGATTTGGGACTAGGTTTGGGATTCGGTTGGGTGTCCAACTGAAGGGCAGTGTGTGATCGGTGGTTTTGACATTGATGATGATAAATGGCGAGGTGGTGGTCTGAATTGGTTGTAGTGGCTTGAGGTAGTTGGGCGCTGGTGGTGGTGATGCTGCAGTGGGTGCGTGAGTGGCATGGAGATAGCAGCTAAGTTCTGAGCTGATTGGGTGCGAGATTGATGGTTAAATCAAAGCTGGAAATCGAGATCGAAGTTGTGGCTTCCGAAACAAATAACGAGGTTGCTGTTTGGTGATGATGATGATGAATCAGAGATTGGTTTGGAGATTCGGCTATGGCGGATTTGAGGATGGCGAATTGGAAAAGCAGGCTGGTGGTTGCAGCTTGTGGTGATTCAGTGGCTTGGTGGTTGGAAATCGTGATGAGGCAGTGGGGTTGCTCGAATGGTTCCGGCAGTGAAGGTGAAAGTGATCATACAGGTTGGTTTGGCTTGATGATGATATAGGGGATTGAAATTGTGGTGGGTGGAGTTGTGGATTGTTGGTTGACAGTGGTGGCTGCATTGGTGATGATAACAGTGGCCGGTTTTGGAGTTGAGTTGGTTTGAAGATTGATTTTGATATTGAATGTTCAATTGGCAGTGAGGGTGATTTCTGAATGGTGATGAAGATGAATGCTTTCGGCTATTAAGGTGATGAGAATGATGATGTTGGAGAATATTAGATGTAAAGGTGGAATAAAATGTGAGTTGCCATGTGTGTGATGAATGATGAAGATTCTAATGGTATAAAGAGAGAATTGTGGTGGTGTTCAACCGAGATGGTAGTGATGATGAATGGAGAAGGAAAATAATTTAAAAAGAAAAAGAAAGAATAAAAATAATTAATGGGATACTAGCATAATTAGGCAAATGTTTAATTTAAGATAATTAATTAGATATCTTTAATAATTTGGAATTTAAAATGATTTTGAAATAATACTTTGAATAAATAATTAAATAACATATTTTTAGAAATTCGGATTTTAATTTAAAATCGAACAAATTCGATATTTCTTGACTTGGCTAGACGAATCCGTCGCGGCGTTAATTTCAAAATAATAAATGAAATAGTAGCGACACAATTTTCTAAATATTAAAATAATTATTTATTGCATAAAAATTCTGGGTCGCTATAATCTTACCTCCTTAAAATAATTTCGTCCTCGAAATTAAACTTACTTAATCTTATAATTTCTGAATACTTAATCAGAATCTCTTCTTCTTATCATCGAAAATTCTCAAAATAATCAAAACAATTACCTGAATATTTTCTCTACGCAATATACCCAAACATATCAACATAATATCATCAACTTATCTTTCCAATATTTGTAACCCAAAATTCAGTAAACAAATATCTCCCAAAACTAAGATTCTATACTTAAATGTCACCACATTTCCTGCAAAGTATTTCTTTCACTTGTATATACGTATGAATTTTGATTCAATACGGTACTCATTTTACTTTCCACGTATCATCACACTATACCAAGATTATCATTATTAAAACAAAATATCAGTACCCATAATCCAAGAAAATATTCCAAATCTCCAATCAAATCTCCTTTATCGATAAAATTTAACAGCGCATTACTTCTTGTCTCCTCTTTTCATTAAAATAATCCTGCGCTTTCTTGCTGGTCACAACATTACGCGGATTCACTCAGATCCTTTGCGCTTTTAAATAGTTCATGCTGGGAAGAGGTTGAATCATCAAACAATGGATATCATTCTTTCTAACATTCGCAAGTATTATTCCAGTCTTCCTATGAATGATCTGAGAAAGATCTATAAAATAAGGCTCGAAAGATTGAGGTTGCTAATGGCTCATGATATTCCAGAAGATGTTCGCTGGTTGATAGAAGCAAAGGTTCGACTATCTGGTGAATTACCATCAACATTTCCAAAACATATGCCTGGTTTAGGCAAAAGCACGTTCGCAAAGAAACGAAGAGCAAAAAGACTGGGTGGTTGCTACAAATGTGCTCGTTGGAACTGTAATACACGTTGCAAATCAGTAGGATATTCTTCTACTAATCGGGATGATAAAATCGAATTCATAAAGGGTGGACTGAGTAAGGAGTCTTTGGATGATATTCGACTGACTCTTGAGACGCACCCAAGTGGTTATGTACAACGTGAACTTCTCTCCTTATACGCTCAGTTTAACGAGGACAAAAATCGTTATAGTCTCCAAAATATAATAGCAAAAGATCCTGTTTGCCAGTCTGTTTTACAAAATGAGGCTTCTGGCAGTTCAGCAATGTTATAAGGTAAATCTTTTAAAATATTTTGCTGCTTACTTTCACGCGTTTTGAAAATAAAATATATTTTCCTTTTCTCGAGTTTTGATAAAGCTGGAAATAAAATATTAAATCGCCGAAAGGTGACAGCCTCGATACGATAAAAATATTCAAAAGTGGGCTGATTTTGTCAAAAGTAAATCTTTACTTTTTCAGAATCAATCAAAAACAGTAAATTTTTCCGGCTTTAAATAGCCAAACATATTTCATAGTTCAGGCATCCCAAAATCACATCTTATTCGTAAGTTTTCCCTTCTTTACTATCAAAGATGGAAGCACCAAAACTTCGACAGATCAAAACTATTTGTGTATTTTGTGGATCAAAAGTAGGGAAAGGCTTCGGTTATCTAGAAGCGGCTGTAGATCTTGGAAAGAAACTGGGGGAAAAAGGTATCACTCTTGTATATGGGGGTGGTAGTAGTGGTCTAATGGGTTGTGTTTCCCAATCTGCTCTTGCAGAGAAATCAAAAGTAATCGGTGTTATACCTGTCCCTTTGGTAGATGTTGCAGGCAAAACACGAGGGCATGAAGTTCAAACCTTATCCATCCATGAACGCATAACTTGTATGTTATATGGTTCTGATGCCTTTATAGCCCTGCCCGGAGGTTTTGGTACCTTAGAAGAAATTTTTAACATTACCTCGTGGGCTCAACTAGATCTCCATACTAAGCCTATTGGGCTTCTGAATGTTAACAATTTCTTTGATGGTTTGTTAACCTTTCTTGATTATGCTGTGGAACAGGGATTCATCTCTCCATTTTCCAGAAGGCTTCTTATTTCTGCTCCTACTATTGATGAACTACTGGATAAGCTGCAGTCATATATCTCAATACAAGATCCAGCAGGAGTTAAGATAGATTGGTCGCAAGGAAGGGGAATCAAGCGAAAATGGAGTCCGGTTAATGTAAATTTAACTCTTTGAATCTTAGAATAGGTGGGGGTAGAGTACGGAGTATTCTCACTCTCGAGACACCCCTCCATTTACTAGGATTTCCTTAATGTTTAAATCTTGTGTGTACTTCAAAGATTCCAGGTGGTAGATTACGGAGTATTCTTACTCTCGAAACACACCTCTTTGAAGGTTTCTTTATTTCCTCAAAAGATCAGAGGTGGTAGGATACGGCTACTCCGGAAACACATCTCTCATTCTGAGGATCTTTCCATGTTTTTCTCTTATGCTTTCGTGTGTTTCATGTATTCCTTTCCAGTGTGACTCTTGTGTGTTCTCCTTATGAGAAAATAATAAAATCTCTGCTATCATCTACTAAATCTCGTTTGTGATGTAAATAATCTTGCATGTCTAACCTTAATTCCTTTAGTGGATGCTTATCATATTATGCTCTTAATTCCAAATGATAAAATTCTGGATAGAGTCTCCCTTGTAATTTGGACTTATTCCAAACCATAAGCATACTTCATAACTCACAATAATAAATAACTCCACATTTGATCACAACGATCTAAAAATATTGAAAACGATTCCAACACTTCAATATCATCAAAATATCCCATAATTCAATTCATAATTCCTCAACATAGAAATTTCAAATCATATTTTTCAATATCACAATATTACTTCCTTTCATACCTTAATTGGCTCAAAAGTTACTCATACTTATAAATATATGCCATAAATCATATTCCCAAAATTTATTCACAAAGCCAAACTTCATAATAAATTTCTCTTCAACATAGAGGCATAATAAATTAACTCAACATAATATCCATTACTTAATTCTCAATAAAATCATATTATTCCCATTATGCTCAACACTCGTTTTCTTTAAAAAATTTCTCATAATCATACATTAAAGCATATAAGTTATGACAAAGCATAACAACATCATTATTTTCGAAGAAATACATTCTTATTTCTCATAAATCATAAGTATCCGAAATACTCTTCATTCTTTCTCATAAATCAATAAAATGAGTATTCGAAATACTGAAATAACTTTAAACATTACAAACTTCTTTACCTCGGAGTTGGTGGAGCGAAATGATGGCAGTGGCAATCTTCATAAATAAAAATCTTATAATGGAAAATATTTCTTAAAATTCTTTTTGAAAATTTTACCAGTCTACAGAAACGCAGACTAGCTCTGATACCAACTTGTAGCGCCCCGAGTTCCGTATACCCGATTCACTACGTCATTTTCTGTCTAAATTTTTCGAATAATATTTTTGCGGAAGAAATAATTGAAATTCATTTTTGGCAACATTAAATAAACTGTAATGGCCGCTAAAATTGAAAACATTTATGAAACCATTTGAAATAGTAAATAGAACCATTAATATTGTAAAGAAATTGCCAATATCATAATTTCTCAAATAAATGAACTTCTCTAAATTATTCGATTGTTTGGAAAATACGGAAATCATTAACGTCAAACTTTCAACCGTTTAACGATTATTGCCACCATCATTCATCGCTCGCCACCGTCTCCGAAATCTGCAAAACTGTTAAAAAGTAGGGTGAGTATTTCATGGGGGAAATACTCAGTAGACTCATCGCAAATTAATTTAATTTATAAGATGATTAAACACATAAATCCCGGCTCTTTATAAAACGGGCATTGATAGAGCTTCTTTATAAAACTGCTCTTGATAAAACTCATATTGTGCATTACAGCACGGGACATATTTTACAAATCATAGGCTCTTTGAAAATAGCTCTTTGAAAACCATATACTTATAAAAACATTTTAATTATGTCAAGCATAATTTCTTTTGAAAGCATAACATAAGATAGGATTTAAATCCTCATAAACATAAATAGACACAAGAACTTTACCGAACTTAGGTGGCAAGAATTCTTATGCAGTAAAATCATAATAACAGTAAGTTTTCATCATAACATAGGATAATATCGAAATCCTCATAAACATAAGAATTTTACCGAACTTAGGTGGCAAGAATTCTTATGTAGTAAGTATACCAAGCATAATTTTCTGAAATTCATAGGGATCAATTGCATCATAACATAAGATAGGATCGAAATCCTCATAAACATATGCGACAGGAATTTTACCGAACTTAGGTGGTAAATCCTCATAAACATATGGAAAGATAGGAATTTTACCGAACTTCGTGGCAAATCCTCATAAACATAGGAGACACAAGAATGTTACCGAACTTAGGTGGCAAGAATTCTTATGTGTAGCGCTACTAAAACTCCGGTCCCCTTAACATATCATAACTTATCATATGGGACCCAAAACAATCTTGGTAGATTGATTTCATAGCAATGATCCAAAAAAACATTTTCGTGAAGCATAGGGTATACTTACTTTTCGTAAAAACATAAAGTATATTTTCTTTTCATAAAAACATACTTACTTTTCATAACAACATAAGGTATATTTACCTTTCATAAAAACATACTTGTTTTTCTTAAAAATTGACTTTCACAAGTCACATGACATTCATATGAAATCATAATTTAAATCAATTAATAAGTGCGAGTCTACCTCAAATCCGACGAGTGCAAAGTTGAGCGGGAATGACTTCAATTTCTTTAAATTCTCCGTACGCTTCGTCTTAGCCAATAAGTCATTTTAGTCTATCGAATATATAGTTCAAAATGATAAATTATAATTTGAAGACTAAAATTGATGTTTTGAAAGTTGAGGGACTAAAATGAATACTTTTGAAAGTTGAGGGACTAAAATAGATACTTTTGATAGTTGAGGGACTCAAATGAATACTTTTGAAACTTGAGCTTAAAATAAAGTAAATCAGCAGGGACTGAATAATAGATTTTAAAAATGAGGGACTGATTAAACTCATTTAAAACTTAAGGGCTGAAATTGATAAGTTTAAAAGATGAAAAGACTGAAATAAAACATTTTTAAAACATAGAGACTGATTTGAAATAACTTTAAAACTTCAGGGACCAAATTGCAAATTCTCGAAATCAAAATATTAATATTAACAATATCATTTCTTTCTTCATATCTGATCGAGAGAAGAGACGGAGGATGGCGACGGCGATGGAGGAGACGCAGCGACGCCAGGCCACGAGCGAGGTGTTCTGCTGGTGATTTCGCCGGCGCTGGTTACGAGGAGTGGAGAGGGTGCAAAATAGGATAGTTTCTGGGCTGATTTGGGGGCGATTTTAGGGTGAAACCGAAGCTAGGGTTCGCAGTTCTTCCGACCAAAATCCGGTTAAGATGGCGGCAGTCAAGGTGAGTAACTGGGCTTCATCTATTTCTTGGTTTGGGTTTTTATTTTGGATGATTGATTTGGGACTAGGTTTGGGATTCGGTTGGGTGTCCAACTGAAGGGCAGTGTGTGATCGGTGGTTTTGACATTGATGATGATAAATGGCGAGGTGGTGGTCTGAATTGGTTGTAGTGGCTTGAGGTAGTTGGGCGCTGGTGGTGGTGATGCTGCAGTGGGTGCGTGAGTGGCATGGAGATAGCAGCTAAGTTCTGAGCTGATTGGGTGCGAGATTGATGGTTAAATCAAAGCTGGAAATCGAGATCGAAGTTGTGGCTTCCGAAACAAATAACGAGGTTGCTGTTTGGTGATGATGATGATGAATCAGAGATTGGTTTGGAGATTCGGCTATGGCGGATTTGAGGATGGCGAATTGGAAAAGCAGGCTGGTGGTTGCAGCTTGTGGTGATTCAGTGGCTTGGTGGTTGGAAATCGTGATGAGGCAGTGGGGTTGCTCGAATGGTTCCGGCAGTGAAGGTGAAAGTGATCATACAGGTTGGTTTGGCTTGATGATGATATAGGGGATTGAAATTGTGGTGGGTGGAGTTGTGGATTGTTGGTTGACAGTGGTGGCTGCATTGGTGATGATAACAGTGGCCGGTTTTGGAGTTGAGTTGGTTTGAAGATTGATTTTGATATTGAATGTTCAATTGGCAGTGAGGGTGATTTCTGAATGGTGATGAAGATGAATGCTTTCGGCTATTAAGGTGATGAGAATGATGATGTTGGAGAATATTAGATGTAAAGGTGGAATAAAATGTGAGTTGCCATGTGTGTGATGAATGATGAAGATTCTAATGGTATAAAGAGAGAATTGTGGTGGTGTTCAACCGAGATGGTAGTGATGATGAATGGAGAAGGAAAATAATTTAAAAAGAAAAAGAAAGAATAAAAATAATTAATGGGATACTAGCATAATTAGGCAAATGTTTAATTTAAGATAATTAATTAGATATCTTTAATAATTTGGAATTTAAAATGATTTTGAAATAATACTTTGAATAAATAATTAAATAACATATTTTTAGAAATTCGGATTTTAATTTAAAATCGAACAAATTCGATATTTCTTGACTTGGCTAGACGAATCCGTCGCGGCGTTAATTTCAAAATAATAAATGAAATAGTAGCGACACAATTTTCTAAATATTAAAATAATTATTTATTGCATAAAAATTCTGGGTCGCTATATTATAAGAGTTATATTTGAATTGAGTTATTAAAAACTCAAAATCCAGACTTAAACAGCGGCACGCTGAGATTCTGCAAGTTTTCAGTGATGGGGCACCTCGGCGCTGCTTCGGAGCTATTTGATTTGTTTACTGAACTTCAAACGTGGATAACTTTTGATCTACAACTCAGAATTGTGCTTCATTTTTTGCGTTGAACTTGAAATTCAATTATATTTCTAATGATATATTACGGGTCTCATGAAGATATTTATAGAAAAAAATGTGCACTAATTTCTTCACATGCTTCACATGTATCTTTCGCGTTTTGCTCGAATCTCTTCCAAATTCACGTTTTAACCTAAAATAACCAAAAAAATGAAAAAATATGAATAAAAACACTTAACAAGACTCATAATTATTCATTTTAATTGTCTAAATAAGTGTAAAATTACACTTATCAAACACCCCCAAACTTAATAATTTGCTAGTCCTCGAGCAAACACAAGTAAAACAGAATAGAAAAGTGACATCAAAAAAATATTAACAAACTAACAATAACTAGGTGGAATCAAATGCAAAAAGTTTTGTTCAATTATTTTCCATCTTGGCTTAAAATTCAAAACATTATGTCAAACTTATGAATTACTTCAAAATTACTATGCAAAATTTAAATTTTCGCGCATCCAATGTAAAATGGGTGTGTGTGTGTGTGTGTGAAGAATTAAACGGAGCATTGTACAACCACAAGTTGGTTCATTCCCAACCCTCAGTGGTCCAATTTATCCTTTCTTCACTCGTGAGATGCTCACCCCCAAACTTAATATCTTTTATACACTTCCCAAGGTGTATCCTAAGGTTGAATTTTCAATTTCCTAATTTTTTTCATCACTCAAGTTTTGGTTGAGACAAACCAGTATTATCGACAATTTATGCATGTGATGATTATCCTTTTATTGAGTATACCAACCTTTAAATGTTCACTAGGCAAGTTACACCCACTAGTTATCTAGATCCTCGTATGCAATCTCTCAACAAATCATTCAATTGTAATGTTTTATTTAAATGCAATACCTCTCTTTATTTAGCTTTCTAGCTAACTCATGTAGTGAGCTTTAGAGATTGGTGATTCCCAAGTCACAAGACCACAGGGCACCAGGTTTTAAGATACTCTTACAAACTTAATAACTCGAGTCAACTAGGCCTTGAAGAGATTATGATATATGCAATCAACTCTCTCTCTCTCTCTATCTCTCTCTCTCTCTCTCTCTCTCTCTCTCTCTCTCTCTCTCTCTCTCAATCTCTGTTTTTTTTTTGGTATACAAGACAAGTTCAATGGGATTACCTCTCTCCCTTAAGCTCTCTAGATGACCCCTATAGTGAGTTTTAAGCCAATGGCTCCCAAGTTAGATGACTGTAGGACACCAGGTTTTGAAAAATCTCAACGAGCTTAATCATTCGAGTTAAAAATACTACGAAGAGAAGCAAGATGCATGCTAATTTCTACTTTCGTGCAAGAATATAAAAATGGGGATTAGATCACTAGCATTCATTACCTAGCTTCCAAAAGTCAGCCAAGATCAATCCACACAACTTCTTAACACACATGGAATCAACACATTTCTAAATCATCTTTGCTACCGGCTCAATCACACCCAAACTATACTAAAATTGGTTTAAGGATGCACAATAATATGGTTTAAAGGTTAAGAGTCTAAGTTCAATAATTCAACCTAAATGATATGTGAATCAACCTATGAGTGCACAATGCCCTACTCAATCCATGTGAAAAAATAGCATATCATTTCACATTGGTTTGCAAAAGTCTCAATTAAAGTACATAACTCATTCACAACTCAGAAGTTAACACATTGTCTAAAGTATATACATCATCGCCGGAAAGACTATCTAACTAAAACTAGCATGCAAAAACTATTTTTTTTTTTAACATTTGCACAAAAATACAAAGAAAAAATTCACCAACAAATTTCACACCATTTATACGAAAACAATACAAGAACTAATTCATGTTCCAATACCCCAAAACTTAAATTAAACATTTTCCTCAATGTTAAAGAAAAGATAAAGATAAGGAACTTCCCTGAGTGAAGACATATTTTCATTAATGTCATTGTCATGGTGTAGAGGTTGATATGGAGGCCAAATTGGAGTTTAAGGAACCATGAGCTTGAGGAACCATGACTTGATTAATTACCTATGATAACAATTCAAATTTTTTTAATGGATGAAATAAAAACTTATAATTAAATAACTAAGTAATTGAAAAGAGAGAAGAAAGCTTGGGTTGCCTCTCAAGAAGCGCTTCTTTAATGTCATTAGCTTCGACTGACAATCTGCATCATGGAACTTTAAAAAAAATCTTTGGATTCCTTTCTCATTTGTCTTCATTTGAATTTGATCCAATCTTCATTGAATCTCCAAATTTTAACATTGCCTCCTCCATGGTAATAAGACTTTCCTATTCCATACGTTTCAAAATCAACTATGTAGATTTCTTCTCCCTCATCTGGTTTAATCACAAATTCAATTATCGAGCAATTGATGAAATCAAAAGAATCATTAATCACATTTTCATTTCGTGTCGTTGTGAATTTTTCATCCTCATGAAGCTCTTCAATAGTCAATATTTCTTTGGGTTGAATAGTTGGTTCCCAATTAAAATCTATTGGCAAGGATCTTTTTTTCTTTTCAACTTTTTCTTATGGATTATATCCCCACCTCTTAAATTCAAACCAATAGGTAAAATCACCCACACACATCTTGCTATCATCTAACATGGTAAGTTCATTATAATATTTTGCAAGTACCTTCTCGTTTAATAGAGAAGGATCATCTCCCTTAAGTATGATATTCTCATTCCAATCAACAGATACATAATCTCCCATAAGCATATTGTTTTCATCAAATTTGTCAATTGCTTGTTTTTTACATTTTAAATATTGAATAAACCTCATAAGCTTTAACCTTCGAGAGTCATTACATGTATACAAACGTTGTCCAGCATAATGCATCCCATAATAAAGCTCACAATTTATATCTTCTACAAGCATATCAATATCATCCATGCCGAGATTATTTATTGCAATTATTTTGCTCCCATGCAATTTTTAGAATAAAGCATGTACTACTAAATAATACTCGAAAAAAGAGCAAACAAATGAGAGATCAAGGTGAATAGCAAAAATAAACAAAATAAAGAAATCTAAATTAAAACAAAAGCTAGTTAGTAATAGTATTAGTAAAAATCGAATAAAACAATCCCCGACAACGACTCTAAATACTTGTTGCGTGATTTTATAACTACAAGTGTACAGTGTCAAGTTTTGTAATATAATGGTAAAATGGGATGTCGAACCTGCAGGGATTGTAATTTAATTTTATACTAAGTACTATAATTGAATAGATCTTATTTTATCTAGAAAAATTGAATAATAAGATCAATTATTTTAAACTATTCTAATCATGAATATGGTGACGAATTCAACAAATAATTGCAAGTTCAAAGATAAACAAGATGAGAAAGCCCTAGGATTTGACTCACCTAACTATCGAATACGATTCACAATTATCATGTTATCCATAATCAACCTTCACATGTTTATAAGGAAGAAACTCAATTTTATTTCAATCCCCTCTCTCGAGTAGCTGCTAGAAATTAATCCTAAATTTCAATTCCAATATCTCGATTCCGTATTAAAATCAAGATTTTGTCAAGTTCATAGTTCTCTAATGGAGTAAGCTTCATAGATTCTACACTTTCTCTCAAAACCTATAAAATGTACGTTATGTTAACCTTCTGATCAAGCCTAAATTCCCCTATCTCGAGTACCGAAATTGACTAGCATCTACTCATTCAGTTAGTGGCCAATTAATTGAAAGCATTAAAATCATAACACATAAACTAAATGAAAAATTTCATAGAAATAGCTAAAATATATTCAAATCATATACTCAAGTTATGGCTAATCAAACCCTAGAAGAATCATTTAGTTCATGATAAGAAACATGAAATCTATACAAATCAAAATAAACAACATAATTCCTCATAAAAAAATATAAAAGATTCTAACTTCAAAATAATTTAAGTAAACAATAATAATAATAAAATAGTGAGTTTGACAGTTTAGACACAATAAACTTTATTTGGTGTATCCAAAACTTATAGGTCGTCATCTAGCACAACACTATGTGTCTCGCCGTCTAAAGATCCCCCAACCATTTTCATTTCTAATAACTACCTGAAAATTTAGGATATGTGGATGAGCATACACTTGCCCAATGAGATGAATATGGTACACATGTCTTACGGTACATTAACATAAACAAGTCAATCTCATTTATTCAAGATTACTGCAAATGCATGTACTTTCAAGAAAGTATGACTTTTAATGGGTCTCGTATGGCATAACAACTACTATCTTGGGCGCAGTTATCATGCATAGAATTAAGTCAATGATATTATTTAACATGCAAGGTGTTTATTCCATGAATTCTTGAATGGGCGTGGTATTTATTCCACGAGCTTCAAACAGGGAGTAAAAATCCTTAAAATTCATTAACAGGCATAACCATATTGTGATCCAATTACTGGACTTCGTGGCACGAAATAAGTGTCATAGGAAAATTATCAGGCGAGAATGACTGTGACTGTAATATCATCCATGAATATCCTTTTACGCAATGCATAATGAAATCATGTAGGAATTTCTAGGTTTAATGCAATGCGTAAGGAAATAAATTTAAAGGGGTCACGAAGTAGCATTTAAGATCACATGAATAGATACAATTGTTACTCACATATGTTCTAATAACAAATAATACTAGTTAAGGTTTTAGCTCATTAGATCACGTTAACCAGTTTTGTTACCCTTTTACAGATTCAGATAATCAAGTATTACGTCTTTTAACAAGTAGACATCATACCAAGATCTGTCAAGGTCATATTACCATTTCTTTAAGTTTATCATAATAGGGTTATACCGTCACATGAGGTTAAACCATGAGGTTAGTGGTATTATAATACTAACATTGAAGTTATGTATATGGAATACTTAGTTTACTTATAATGAAATCACATAATTCACGTAAGTATTCTAAACTCATATCAAATAACCAAATAAACATATCTCACTAACTCATAAATATATATATATATATATATATCCAACTGACAAAGCTTCAAAAATGCCCGAACACTACAACAAAAGTGATTTTTATGGCATCCATTTACGGCATGCATTTAAGGCACGCCATAAACTTAGATTATTTACGGCATGCAAAAATAGCACACTGTAACAAAAGGAGTTTCACGGCATGCAAAAGTAGCACGTCATAAAAAAATTTAAAAGAGCATTTACGGCGTGCAAGTGCGTGCCGTAAAAATTACATATACTTTACAACGTGCAAATATGCACGTCGTAAAAAAAATAACCAGCAATAGATAGCCAAATAGATTATTCACCATGACAAAGCAACATTAGGGCGCGGCTCCTCTTTCTTCTTCTGCCTTCAGTGTAGCTCTTCTTCTTCTACCTTCAGCACAACTTGTTCTACTTCTTCCAACTTTACAACTCAACCTTCTAGTTTTCTTCTTCATCTCAAACTTTCACAGTTGTCCATTATTGAGTAGCGAGAGGTCAGAATAGAGAGTCACCGAGTAAGTCTGCCACTGCTTTTTGAACGCTGATGGTGAAGCCTTGAGGTCCATTCCTCCATCTTTAATTCATTTATTAGTTCATAATTTGATATATTTTCTTTTTATCATAGTTGGGTTTTCATTTTAATAGATCTACAAGAGATAAAATATAATTTAAAGCATATGATGTAAGAACTAAGATGAAAAAAGTGCAAATAATCAGTGAAGATTGGGGGTTAGAAATGGTCATAGCTGTGAATGGAAGAGAAAAATAAAGGGCAATGAATCTTGACTCTTTGTTTGTCTTTCAATAAAGAAAGTGCTCGAGAACTTGTTCGACCAATGTTTTGAATGATTGTCTAAGTCGAAAAATCACTTTTAGCAGAACTAGAATCTTCCTGCTTAGAGAACCCAACTAGTATTATTGGAGTGAAATTTGCCTTCTTTTGTTCTGCATTGTCCAATGGAATGGCTCTGGTTTTTGCTTTCATTTACCCTCTAAAGCAACTTTTCCATGAGCAAATGAAGTGATGCAAACCACGTAGCAATTGTAGTTACACAACCCACAGAATATTGAATCGTCCCAAGAACGCCAAGAAATCACGATTTATGGATCCGATTAAAAATATATTAAAACAAGTAACCAATACAATCACAGGGATATATTGACCTCTTGATCACAAGTAATATTAATTCTTACCTAGATTTGAACAAACAAGAATAACCTGCAAGTTCGAATTGTGTTCAATGAAGAACGAAGTTGAAAGCAATTAGCCTCACAGTAATATCAATAATTGTCTTCTTAATAATGAAAATTACATCCCTATAAATAGGGTCAAAGTCTGGTTTAAGAGCCCTAATTAAACAAGAAATGAAATTGCTAAAAATATGGAAAGAAATAAAAATATTAAAATTACGCGTATTAGCGGTTACGGCCGTGACCTTATTCTTTACGGCCGTAAGAAGCTTTCTGTTTAACAGTTACAGGCGTGAGACAAAATTTACGGCCGTAAGTCATATTTTCTGAAAATCTTGTATTCTACCCGAGGCTGCATTACGGCCTTGACACATGTGAGTTACGGCCGTAAGTCCAACTTTTCAAAATTTCAGTTTACAGCAGTGGACTCGTTACGGCTGTAATAAATATAGGTTACCTCCGTAAATCTGAAACTTCATAATTTCCTTCGGCTGCTTGAATGAGGTTGATCCACTCGTCGTTTTGGCTCGGTCCCAACATGGAATGTAGCGCCCCGAGTTGCGTATACCCGGTTCACTACGTCATTTTCTGTCTAAAATTTTTCGAATAATATTTTTGCGGAAGAAATAATTGAAATTCATTTTTGATAACATTAAATAAACTGTAATGGCCGATGAAATTGAAAACATTTATGAAACCATTTGAAATAGTAAATCGAACCATTAATTTTGTAAAGAAATTGCCAATGCCATAATTTCTCAAATAAATGAACTTCTCTAAATTATTCGATGTTTGGAAAATACGGAAATCATTAACGTCAAACTTTCAATCGTTTAACGATTGTTGCCACCATCATTCATCGCTCGCCACCGTCTCCGAAATCTGCAAAACTGTTAAAAAGTAGGGTGAGTATTTCATGGGGGAAATACTCAGTAGACTCATCGCAAATTAATTCAATTTATAAGATGATTAAACACATAAATCCCGGCTCTTTATAAAACGGGCATTGATAGAGCTTCTTTATAAAACGGCTCTTGATAAAACTCATATTGTGCATTACAGCACGGGACATATTTTGCAAATCATAGGCTCTTTGAAAATAGCTCTTTGAAAACAGCTCTTTGAAAACCATATACTTATAAAAACATTTTAATTATGCCAAGCATAATTTCTTTTGAAAGCATAACATAAGATAGGATTGAAATCCTCATAAACATAAGGAGACACAAGAACTTTACCGAACTTAGGTGGCAAGAATTCTTATGCAGTAAAATCATAATAACAGTAAGTATACCAAAACATAATTCTTGAAATTCATAGGGATCATTTCCATCATAACATAAGATAGGATCGAAATCCTCATAAACATATGAGACAGGAATTTTACCGAACTTAGGTGGTAAATCCTCATAAACATATGGAAATATAGGAATTTTACCGAACTTCGTGGCAAATCCTCATAAACTTATGGAGACACAAGAATTTTACCGAACTTAGGTGGTAAGAATTCTTATGTGCATAGCAATGATCCAAAACATATAAAACATTATCGTAAAAACATAGGGTATACTTACTTTTCATAAAAACATAAGGTATATTTACCTTTCATAAATCATACTTAATTTTCTTGAAAATCGACTTTCACAAGTCACATGACATTTATATGAAATCATAATTTAAATCAATTAATAAGTGCGAGTCTACCTCAAATCCGACGAGTGCAAAGTTGAGCGGGAATGACTTCAATTTCTTTGAATTCTCCGTACGCTTCGTCTTAGCCAATAAGTCACTTTAGTATATCGAATATATAGTTCAAAATGATAAATTATAATTTGAGGACTAAAATTGATGTTTTGAAAGTTGAGGGACTAAAATGAATACTTTTGAAAGTTCAGGGACTAAAATAGATATTTTGAAAGTTGAGGGATTAAAATGAATACTTTGAAACTTGGGCTTAAAATCAAATAAAGTAAATCAGCAAGGACTGAATTGATCAGATTTTTAAAATGAAAGGGCTGATTTAAAATCATTTAAAACTTTGGGACTGAAATGGATAACTTTAAAAGTTCAGGGACTAAACTGCAGATTCTGAAATTTAAAATATATATTCAGATATATTTCTCTCTCTCTTCTCACTCTCTCACGATCCACACTCTCTCTCTCAACCTCTACGCACATTTCAGAAATCAACGGCGATCAGGAAAAGAAATGGTCTCTGACCGACGGAATTGCCGGCGAATACTCCGGCGAAAGGCAGGCGTAGGTTACGGTGAGCGACGGCAAGGATGGGTGTTCCAATTTTTGAGGGGTTTGGTATGAGTTTAGGTGTAAAACCGTGTGAAACCGAAGCTAGGGTTCGCGGTTTAGGTCGTGATTTTCCGGCGAAGAGGTGGTCTGAGGTGAGGTAAGTAACTGAGTTCATTTATCATTGGGTTTCAATTTGGGTTTTGATTTTGAGTTTGGGCTGAACTTGGAGATTCGAGGTTGGGCAGTGTTGAGGCGGTAGTGGTCGCGAGTGACTGCAGAGGCGATCTTGGAGTTAATGGTGGAATTGGTGACTGGAGGTGGAGGTGGTGATTCTGGTTTCTGATTTAGGTGATTTGGGGATTGACTTGATCTTGGAGTTGCTAGAGGTGATGGCTGTTTAACAGATCGGAGGTGAGTTGGAGATGGTACTTGGCAGTGGAACTAGATCGGCTGTGAACTGCTGATGATGGCAGTTGATGATAGTGATGATTCAGAGACTCTGGTGGTGGATTGAATTTAGTGACAGGGAGTGAAAATGGATGAAGCTGAAGTGACTGCCTGAAATGAAGTTGGGTGGATGCTAAACTGAAATTGTACAGGGGTGGTTTGGGATTCGGTTGGGTGTCCACCTGAAGGGCAGTGTGCGATCGGTGGTTTTGACATTGATGATGATGATGCTGATTGTCTGATTTGGAGATCAAAACGGGAAGAAACGAAATGGGTGGTGGTACAGATGAAGACTGCAGTGGCATTGTTTGGTGAATTGAGGATGATGGTTATGAACTGATTCTAGATTGATGATGAAGATTTCGCAGGTGATTATATACAGATTGGGTTTGAAATTGTGGAATTGAGGTAAGTGGAGGTAATGATGTGATAAGTGGAGCATGGGTTGGTTTGGTGAAACCGTGGTGGAGTTTTAGGTTGAGTAGGAATTAGATTAGATGTAAAGTGTTAGAATAAAATGATTAGGTTTTGTTGTGGTTTAAAGGAAAAGAAAAGGAAAAAGGAAATGATTAAAGGGGAGACATGAGGAATCAAAATAAATAATAGAATGGAATATGGGTTGTGCCATGATTTGAATTGTGCAGATTGAATCTCGTAGGAGTAGAGATAGTATTTGAATAAGGTAGTGAAGGTGGTTGGTGAGGATGAATTATGAAATTGGGAATGAGATGGAAAGTGATCAATATGGAGGACATAATAATGTGAAGAGGAATCATTGAATGGAATACTCATAATTGGAATGATAAAATAAAGAAATGGGGGTTTGTGTCTTGCCGTGTTATATGATGATAATGATGGTATTGCTTGTGAATGGAGAATAAGAGGGATATATGTATTGATTTGGTATTATAGAATAAGATAGTGTAGAATTTGGTGTAATATGAAATAGAAAATGGTGTAATATTCTTTATACAAAATGATGATGTTTTTGGACTGAAAATACATTTGAATAAGGAAAATTGAGATATTTTAATAAATTTGGAATTCAAAATGATTTTGAAAATAATACTTTGAATAAATAATTAAAATAACATAATTTTAGAAATTCGGATTTTAATTTAAAATCGAACAAATTCGATATTTCTTGACTTGGCTAGACGAATCCGTCGCGGCGTTTACTTAATAAAAATGGGTGAAATAGTAGCGACACAATTAAAATAATTATTAATTGCATAAAAAATCTTGGTCGCTACATGGAACTTGCTTCTTTTGATGACACGAACATTGTTTTGGCCATTGTTTCTTGTACTAGCTTGTCCAATGCTTCGTTGGCCTTCCTCGTTTGTAATCGAGTCATCAGTCCTCCTTTGATCATCAACGGATCTTTGCGCGAGCTTGTATTCGTGGTCTGGATCACATCATCCCCTCCCTCCTCGAAAGGATTCGACCTCGAATCTGTACCTGTATCAAACAGAGATAGATCAGAAACATTAAACGTAGCCGAAACATTATACTCACCAGGAAGATCTAGTTTATAGGCATTGTTGTTGATCCTTTCAATCACTTGGAATGGACCATCTCCTCGCGGTTGTAACTTTGACTTGCGTTGTTCCGGAAACCGCTCATTCCTTAAATGTACCCAAACCCAATCACCGGGTTCAATGATGATGCCTTTTCTTCCTTTGTTAGCCTGCGATGCATAATGTTCATTTTTCTTTTCAATTGCCAACCTCACCTTGCCGTGGAGTGATTTAATCATCTCAGCATTTCTCTTTCCATCCAAACTACTACGTTCATTCATAGGTAAAGGAATTGAATCCAATGGTGTTAGCGGATTAAAACCATAAACAATTTCAAATGGTGAACAAGAAGTAGTAGAATGTATAGCCCTATTATATGCAAATTCATAAATGGTAAACACTCTTCCCAATTTTTCATATTTTTATTGATTATGGTGCGCAACAATTGAATCATGGTCCTATTTACTACCTCGGTTTGTCCATTGATCTGTGGGTGACAAGTTGTAGAGAGAAGTAGTTTTGTTCCTAGTTTTTTACACAAGACTCTCCAAAAATGACTAAGGAACTTAACATCCCTATCCGAGACTATACTCTTAAGAACCCCATGTAATCGCACGACTTCCCTAAAGAAAATATCAGCTACGTTGGTAGCATCATCAGTTTTGTGGCATGGTATGAAATGTGCCATTTTACTAAAGCGATTTACTACCACAAAAATCGAATCTCTTCCCTTCTTAGTCCTAGGTAATCTCAAAACAAAATCCATAGAGATATCGACCCAAGGTTCACTAGGAACGGGTAAAGGCATATATAATACATGGTGTTTAATCCTAGATTTTGCCTTCTTGCAAGTAATGCATCTACTACAAACCCGAGCCACATCGATCTTCATCTTAGGCCAATAAAAATGTTCACTTAAGATTTCGCAGGTCTTTTTAACCCAAAAATGACCCATTAAACCTCCACTATGGGCCTCTCTCACAAGTAACTCTCTCATTGAACACCTAGGGACACACAATTTATTTTCCCGAAATAAGTAGTCATCATGTTTAAAGAATCTATCCACAGCCCCCTTATCACATGAATCGTAAATACTAGTAAAGTCCGGATCATTAGCATACATGTCCTTAATATATTCAAAGCCAAGCAATTTAGCATTCAAAGAAGTTAAAAGGACATACCTTCGAGACAATGCATCTGCCACCACATTTTCCTTACCTTGTTTGTACCGGATAACATAGGAAAATGTTTCGATGAACTCTACCCACCTTGCATGTCTCTCAGCTTAGCTTGACCCCTCAAATGCTTCAAGGATTCATGATTAGTGTGTATCACGAACTCCCAGGGCCACAAGTAATGTTGCCATGTCTCCAAAGCGCACACAAGTGAGTATAACTCCTTGTCATATGTGGGGTAATTAAGAGCAGCACCTTTTAGCCTTTCACTAAAATAAGTTACTGGCCTTCGATCCTGCATTAAAATAGCTCCAATGCCTAGCCCTTAGGCATCTCATTCAATCTCAAAAGCCTTGTCAAAGTTAGGAAGTGATAAAACCGGTGCTTTACACAACATATTTGTGATAGTCTCAAATGCATGCTCCTGTTCTACTCCCCATTTAAACCCTACACTTTTTTTTGACAATTTCTGTGAGTGGTGCGGCAATTGTGCTAAAGTCCTTAACAAAACGCCTATAAAAACTAGTAAAGCCATGAAAACTTCTAACCTCAGTTATGCTTTTAGGTATTGGCCATTCTTTAATAGCTTCGACTTTCTCTTCATCTACTTCTATCCCCTTAGCACTAACCACACAGCCAAGAAACACAACTTTTTCCATGCAAAAACTACACTTTTTAAAATTAGCAAAAAGATGTTCTTGCCTCAAAACCACAAGCACACACCTAACATGCTCCACATACTCATTCAAAGTTTTACTATAAATCAAGATATCGTCGAAGTAAACTACAACGAATTTACCTATAAATGCACGTAAAACATGATTCATTAAACGTATAAATGTGCTAGGTGCATTAGTAAGACCAAACGGCATAACTAACCATTCATACAAGCCATATTTAGTTTTAAAAGCAGTTTTCCACTCATCTCCTTCCTTTATTCGAATTTGATGATAACCACTCTTAAGATCAATTTTACTAAATATGCTAGAACCATGCAATTCATCCAACATATCATCTAACCTAGGAATAGGATGACGATACTTTACCGTTATGTTGTTGATGGCTCTAAAATCAACACACGTTCTCCAAGTCCCGTCCTTCTTTGGTACAAGTAACACGGGTACGGCACATGGACTCATACTCTCCCTTATGTACCCCTTGCTCATCAATTCCTCCAGAAATATATCGTCAAATTCCTGCAAGGGAGAAATAGCCAAACTAGGGAGGGATGTGTTAGTTTCATCAAGGGCAAGGAATGACTCGTTGTACAATAAAAGGACCATTGGTCGATTTTCCACGAAAGCCTTCTTGATTTCACTACTTTTGGCATAGAAACTCACTCTTGATTTTTCTTTTCTGGCACTCTTCGCTCCCTCTCCTTTTTATGAGGTATGTACCCCAACACTCATTTTTTTTCTCTCGCCTCTTTTTTTCTAGAGTCGTGGCTCCAACCCTCTTTTTATCTCCTTTTTCTGAGGTCGTGGCCTCAACTCTCTTTTTTGCAAGTTTCCTCACCTTTTGTTCTTCATCATTTTTCAATTTAACTTGATCTGCATAAACTTGTGATGGTGTCAATGGTGTAAGTGTAATATTTCTCCCATACTTGGTAAAACTATATCTATTTTTATACCCGTCATGTGTCACCTTCCTATCATATTACCAAGGCCTACCCAACAAAATGTGCCCGGCTTGCATAGGAACCACATCACACATCACTTCATCCACATAGGTACCAATTGAAAAATTCACTAACACCTTCCTATTCACCTTAATTTCACCACTATCATTTAACCACTGAAGTCTATAAGGTGATGGATGCTTCAACAATGGTAATCCTAATTTCTCAATTAGTGTGGTGCTAGCAACATTTGTACAACTACCACCATCAATAATCATACTACATACCTTGTCTTGGATGCGACACCGTGTATGAAATATGTTCTCCCTCTGTTGCTCCACGTCATCCACGTTGACTTGAGCACTAAGGGCTCGCCTCGCTACTAATAACGGCCCATGCTCCCCGGATAACAATTCCTTATTATCACTAGCTTCCTCCAAAGCGGGCATGTCGCTACTAATAACGGCCCATGCTCCCCGGATAACAATTCCTCATTATCACTAGCTTCCTCCAAAGCGGGCATGTCGCTATAGTCCTCTTCATCGCTACCACTTTCCCAAGCTCCTTCCGTTCGCATGGTAATGACACGCCTATTAGGGCATTGAGAAGACACATGTCCTCTTCCAAAGCATTTGAAGCATTGGATATCTCTACTCCTAGATGGTTGAGACTCCCCTTTGGGTGGAAATTTGTTAAAGGACTCCTCCTTTCCCTTGGGTACCTCAATCTTCCCCTTCGAAACAGCCTCAGCTCCTTTATTTTCCCACCTCGGCTTCCAAGACGGATTAGAACCCGAAGAACCCGACTGATACTTAGCTGTCGCTTTTCTCTTCAATTGCTTCTCCACTTTCATGGTCATATGTATCATATCTTCTAACTCTACATAGTGTTGCAATTCGACCACATTTGCTATTTCTTTATTCATCCCATTCAAGAAACGAGCCATAGTGGCCTCCTCATCCTCCTCCACATTGGCTCTAAGCATTAACATTTCCATCTCCTTATGATAATCCTCGACACTCTTAGCACCTTGGTAAAGACTTTGTAATTTTTGATGAAGTTCCCTATGGTAATGACTAGGGATAAATCTCTTCCTCGTGACCGCCTTTAATTCACCCCATGTACTAATAGGTCTCTCACGATTTTGCCTCCTAGAAGTTGCTAATTGGTCCCACCAAGTGCATAATCAGTGAATTCAAGAACCGCAACCTTAACATTTTTCTCCTACGTATAGCTGTAGCAATCGAATATCAACTCAATCCTTTTCTCCCACTCTAAATATTGTTCCGGATCACTCCGACCCTTAAAGGAAGGAATTGTTGTTTTGATATTACTCATGCCATGATCCGGTTGATCCCCAACAACCGCTCTACCTCGTCGTTCATTCCTAACCTCTCTATCCATAAGTGCCCCTTCATCATATCCATCAAATTCATCTTCTTCCTCCGTCTCTATCCTATGACCACGCCCCACTTGTCTATGAACATTGGGCGCTTCCCTAGGCCGCTCTAACCTTTCAATTCTGCCCGACATATCCCCAAGCATTTTCTCAAAGCATTGTGCTAACTCTTCCACCATGTTGATTAGATCTCCGTTATTCGTTGTAGTAGAACTTTTCGACATCCTAAAACTAAGTAATATATGCCTCACGTGTATTTCGCTCGTGTATCACTCAATTTTTGGCTCTCTATTGATCTCACCTCTCTGCCTTTTTCCACTCAATGGCTTTCACCCCAATTGCTTCAAAGAACGAATCCGAATTCAAACAAGTTTAAGCTCGAATGATTCAATTCGAGTATGAGTGAGAATTTATGAACTTGTTGGAATACTCGAAGAAGACCTTGAGGGAATGGAATCTGACTCTATAAAGGACTTGACACTTTTATGGAAACTAAGATTGATTCAAGAACGTAATTCTCGAAATCAAATAACAATTTTCTTCTTCGCTGTTGAAATTTTCGTTTTTTTTAATATTCTCGAAAATTCAACTACGAGAATAAGGAAACAAACGAAATTTTATTTGAATACCAAACGAAGGAAATAATGACTTTTGAATTTTTTTGTGACACTTTTTGGATTAAAGACTCAAGAACTTGAAGAACACGAAGAACTAAAATCAAGAAAACTCAAGAAACAAAATAAAGATATAACCTTGATTTTTGGAGCCTAAACTCTGATACCAAATGATGCAAACCATGTAGAAATTGTAGTAGCAACCCACAGAATATTGAATCGACCCAAGAACGCCAAGAAACCACGATTTATGGATCCAATTAAAATTAATTGAACCAAGCAACCAATACAATCACAGGGATATATTGACCTCTTGATCACAAGCAATATTAATTCTCACCGAGATTTGAACAAACAAGAATAACCTGCAAGTTCGAATTGTGTTCAATGAAGAACGAAGTTGAAAGCAATTACCCTCACAGTAATATCAATAATTGTCTTTTGAATAATGAAAATTTCATCCCTATAAATAGGGTCAAAGTCTGGTTTAAAAGCCCTAATTAAACAAGAAATGAAATTGCTAAAAATATGGAAAGAAATAAAAATATTAAAATTACGCGTATTAGCGGTTACGGCCGTGACCTTATTCTTTACGGCCGTAAGAAACTTTCTGTTTAACAGTTACGGCCGTGAGACTTAATTTACGGCCGTAAGTCATATTTTCTGAAAATCTTGTTTTCAACCCGAGGCTGCATTACGGCCATGACACATGTGAGTTACGGCCGTAAGTCCAACTTTTCAAAATTTCAGTTTACAGCAGTGAACTCGTTACGGCCGTAATAAATATAGGTTACCGCCGTAAATCTGAAACTTCACAATTTCCTTCGGCTGCTTGAATGAGGTTGATCCACTCGTCGTTTTGGCTCGGTCCCAACATGGAACTTGCTTCTTTTGATGACACGAACATTGTTTTGGCCATTGTTTCTTGTACTAGCTTGTCCAATACTTCGTTGGCCTTCCTCGTTTGTAATCGAGTCATCGGTCCTCCTTTGATCATCAACGGATCTTTGCGCGGGCTTGTATTCGTGGTCTGGATCACATCATGAAGCTTTTAGAAAATGAAAATACTAGTTCCAACTAAAGGGTGAATTGAATTGAATTCTGTAACCAAGCAACAAATGTACCTCATTTTTTAGTTTCTCATTATCTTTGAAATAGCTGTCATAATCTTCCTTAAGTTTATCATAGCTTTCTTTCAATGAATCATACTCTTTCTCCAAGTGCTTCGTTTTGTACCAGGCTCTTTGATTTTTGAACCAAATTGCAACTTACCTAGGCTGCAATCCAAGTTCTTTAGCAAGCTGGAGCTTTCTCTCTAGTTTGAGATTATTTTCGACCTCAAAACTATTCTCAAGAAACTGAACTTGACCGTGTGTGACACGCCTTTTTTTTTCTCTGATTGATGAAAGCATCCATTAAAATCGTCATTGCCTTTTTCTTGTAAATCAATCTCTATGAAAAAGGACCTCTTTCTATTGTTAACTCCTTGGACCTTTTCAAAGTTAAAAATGACCTCTCTCTTACTTTACCCTAACCTAAAATTGTAATGAGACTACAAGTTTATATTTTAAATTTAGGTTCATAGATGATGCATGTATATAATAGTGTGAATGAAAAGGACTAATAAGACAATTAAAAATAAGTTTTCCTACTAAATTCAATCCGAGAATACAAGAAAAATATGAGCAAGTTCCTTGGATTCTTACAATGGATTTTGTTTTCTTTTATTATTTTGATGGTCAATAACTCAATTTTAGATTTCTTACACAATTTGCTTTGACTTTGATTTCTTTAACAGGGAGAACTTGTGCTTAGCTCTTAAATTTAGTAGCATATATGTAAACTCTTTTCTTTTTAGTGCTTCCTAAATGTGGATGTTTTCTTTATACATGTATGTACTCTCAGTTTCTAAATTTTCCTTGTTTCCTGTATCTACTGATTTTAGTTTTTGTTTGTGAAGATTATTTTAACTAGTACTATATCTCTCTTTATTAATCAGGAATGCTTTTTGTGTAAGTGAAAGAACCGATTGTGGCATCACATGATAGATGCTCTCCATTTCCTGCACATGTGATTTGTTTCCCTTATTGACCACAGGAGGTCATCTTTAGAAGGTATCCTGCTGACTAGTGTTTGGAGAAAAAGGTTAATCTCTTCCTTCATTTATTAGCATTGTTTTCTATTTTTGTTCAGAGTTTCTCTACTTTGTTTAGTGTTTTTACATCCACGCGACATCATTCTTTTGTTCAACGGTGGTGTGATATATTTATTTTGATGTCATTGAGAACTGAGAACAATTCAATTCACAATTTTATTAGTACACCACAAAGTGACTGTCACACAAGATGTATCCTCTCTATTATATCACTTAGGAGTAATCCTCTTTTAGAATCTTTATATCATAAAGTTAGAACTACCCAAATTATTCTTGTCGTGGTTAAAGTTACTAATCAATATTTTTTAAGCTTTAACTTTATATAGGCACCATATACACATTCATATCATCCATAGTTTTGAAATATTGAAGCTCTCTTACCATTGCTTGGGTCCCTCACCCACCATATCAGTGAATCATTCAATGAGTGCAAGCCTCTCAATCATTTGATTTTGTAGTTCAAGGATGACATTAACTAATTACTCCTTAAAATCTAATTCTGTTTTAACTTTTTTCCTTAATTTTTCTGTGCATTTATATATTCAAGAAAGATAGTTATGTTGTTATAGAATTCTCTTTACTAAAACACCATTTTCTATATGATAAAGATTTGCTAATCTAAGTCTAATAATTTTATTTATTTATTTTTATTTTTTGTAAAGAATAAGCAATTTTATGTAGTTTTTGATTTTTGCATTACTACTTGGCTCTTGTATCTTCTGACTTTTGGTGTGAGCCTCTCTTTTGTTGTTGATAATCCAAAGGAACTTTATGCAGTTGACAATTTAGTGAAATATGAGAAGTGGATTAGAGTTGATGTAAATGGCTTATGGGAATCAAACTCAAAGTGGTGGTTAAATGGGCAAACAAAGAATGTACATGTCAATGGGTCATTCCCATTTATAGAAGAAAAGTTGTTTGTCCCAACTCTTAGAGCTAGTTTAGAGGAATTCCATGTCAGTGTTGCTGGGAGACATGTCACCTCATTTCCGTATCTCATTGTAAGTAATGTACCTTTATTCTCGTCTCTAATAATAAAATGGACTTCATTTAAGAGGTTTATCGTAACTTACAGAGAAAGAACCTTTTCTGGGTCTTGAATTGGAGCCAAAGGCTCTGAGAAAGAGTTGGGAAGGGAATATGGATGTCAAGGGTGGGGAAAGTCCCAGATTGAATGTCAATAAGAATAGTCCGAAGCCAGAAGTGCGGAGTGCTTTAGTAAGTTCCATGTGAGAGGCAAGGATACCTACACTTTGATAATATAAAAAGCATCATGTAAAAGCTATTTGATACCTCACCATGTGATCATCGACCTTGCCCACCACCTGCCACCATATCCAAAACCATCCATCAATGCAATGAAATAGCATTTCCTATGAGGTCTCACAGTACAAAACACCCATCTCATATTATCAACACAAAATTGTGGTAGTATTTTTTCCCCCTATAGGGTGCTGGCTAATCCTTTTGCCAACAATGTCCATTTGGAAATTGGAAATGATTTACTATTTAAATTATGTATGCATGTTATTGGATATTGTTACTTATCCTTATGAAACAGCTAGTTTTGGGTTATATTTTTGGTTATGGGACAGATTCTACTATTTCATGGCTCTAAACTTTTTCTTAAGCTAGTAGAACATAGAATTTTATATAATATGTTCAGAAATGACATAGCTTTCATTTGGAAAATGGTTTTTCCCTTTTCATTGTTGATTTCAAGAAAATGGTTGAGAAAACTCGGTTTGACTTTGAAATTAATTAGCAGTCTCTTTATGGTGCATATTTCTACTAGTTTATGGCTTGTAAGCTTTATCTGAAAATAGAATGTAGAACTTCCATAAGAAGGTAATCATAAATGTATCATTTGACCTGGTCTTCATTAAGGACTCAACTATTTTTCTTTTCATTTTCAATTTTCCGAAAATGAGGAAAAAAGTGATTAAACTCTGTTTTACAACTACATGTCCAATTGGGTACATCGAAGTGGATTAATGGTTATCACAACAAAAGTATGCTTCATTTCTTGATATACTTTTGACATAGTCACTATAAGTTTATTAATTATGCTTTTATTATTTATGTGATGTGCAGGAAATTGATTATTTTTGGCATGACACTCTTGGTCAAAGAAAAAGCTTCAATATGGATGCTCTTTTGTAACATTTTAATTTTTTTTTTTTTTAATGTAATTGTCTATACTGTTGACAAACTTTTATCTAAATCTTTAAGCTAGTATGTTGATTTGATCTAAATTTTGTTATATTGTATTGAATCTTACTGAATGTTTTTATCAAAATCAATTTTATTGATTATAATATGAATTAATTTGTATAATTTTGTTGTATAATTATTTTATATTTTCAATAATTATACAATTTAGATTTTTTAAAATCAAATTACAATTTACGGCGTGCAAAAATGCAAGCTGTAAATACTTGCGGTTAGTGTTTACAGCTTGTGTTGGTGCACACCGTGTGTTTTTACGGCGTGCATCAACGCACGCCGTAAAAACACATGGCTTGTACCAATGCACGCCGTAAATACCTTTTTTTTTAGGATGTGCAGCGATGCATGCCGTAAACATAGTTTTATGCACGCTGTAGAAAGCCACTTTTGTTGTAGTGGAAATAAAAAAAAAATTAGATTAGAAATTTATTTAAAAAATAATTTGCATAGGTATTGATAATTTTTGTAGCAAGTATCGATACTTGTCCTAAAGGTATCGATACGTGTTCTTTAGGTATTGGTACTTGTAGTCGTTTCTTCACTTTTGAAGCTAATTCATGGGCTTCACTTCAAGGATTTTACTATATTTTTAACGTGAAAACTTTACTTAGGACATCATGATCTATTATTACATTAACATGTCTTGATCATAATAAAAGATTAATCTCAAGTGTTGAAATATAAAAAGAGTACAATTTTCTTTTACATGGAAGTTTGCTCTATTGACGAACATCATTCCAAGATATCACATTTATCAAAAATATTAATGCCACTTTTTATTTTGTAGGCTCTAAAATTCCTAAGTTGAACTGCTAGTTCAAGTATTACTGAGAATATAAATCCACATATAAACTATTCCAAATCAATTATCAATTTACAAATTTAGGTAGTCTAATAATTAAATCAAGTATAACAAGTAACCACTTACTTGATTGAAAATACTTCAGATGACGACTAGACATATATGTGCAATAGGAAGTCTACAAAATCTTAAAAACATCAATCTGATACCAATTGTGACACACGAAAAAATCGCTTGAATATTTTTATTTATCTTTATTCAAAGATGATGTAAACGAAGTCACATTATTGGGTTTTAAAATAATTTTACTTTAAAATAAAGTCCATTTATTTTAAAGTAACGATATTACTTTTTGAAACATTTCTATTCGATATAAAAGATATTGACTTTAAAATATTTTTAGATAAACAGTAATAATAATGAAATGGTGAATTTGGCGGTTAAAACACAATAAACATTATTAGGTGTGTCCACTATTTACAGGTCGTCACCTAGTACATCACTATCTATCTCGCCGTCTGAAGATCCTATCCAACCATTTTCATTTCTTATGATTACCTGAAAAGTTAAGACATGTGGAATGAGCATAAACTTGCACAGTGAGTAGAACATGACTCACATATCTTATTGCACATTAACATAAACAAGTCAATCTCATATATTCAAGACCAGTGCTAATGCATGTAATTTTAGAAAAAGCGCGACTTTTAATGAGGCTCATACGTATATCAACTAATATCCCAAGCGCACATATAACATGTGGAGAATTAAGTCCCTGATATTCTTTAATAGGTGTGGTATTTATTCCATGAATTCTTTAACAGGAGTTATATTTATACCACGAGTTTTAGACAGAGAGTCAAAATCTTTGAAATTCATTAACAGGCGTAACCATATCGTGATCCAATAACTGGATTCCGTGACAAGCACGATAGGTGAATTAACATGCATGATAGAATATAACTATAATATCATGCACGCAAATCCTTTTATGCAATGCAATGCGCAAATCCTTGTTTAATGCAATGCGCGAAGAAGTAACTTGAAATGTGTCACGAAGTAGCATTTAAGATCACTTGAGCAGGTACACATGTTACTTACATATATTTTAATAACACATAATACTGGTTAGGGTTTTAGCTCATTAGGTCACATTAACCAATTTTGTTACCCTTTTACAAATTCAAATAATCATGTATTATGTTCTTTAACAAGTAGACGACATAACCAGAACTATCAAGGTCAGATCACCATTTTTATAAGTTAATCATAAAGGGATATACTGCCATGGGGTTATACCACATTCCTAAATACATTAAGATTAGTGATATTATAATAACAACATTGAAGTTATATATTTGGAATACTCATTTTACTTATAACGAAATCATATAACTCAAGTGAATATTAAACTCATATCAAATAGCAAAATAAACATATCTCACCCACTCATAAATATATCCAACTGACATCACTCCGAAAATACCTGAAATAAAACAGTTAAAATTGGAAAGTTATTTAAAAACTACTTTGCATAGTTATTGATACTTGTTGTAACAAGTTTGATACTTGTCCTGAAGTATTGATACTTACTATCGCATGTATTGATACTTGTCTTGAAGGTATCGATACTTGTTCTCCAGGTATTGATACTTGTTCTTCAGTTCTGAACTTAAATCTTGGGATTTTCATCAAGGATTTTACTGTATTTTAAACAAGTATAATTTCAATCAGTACAAGATGATCATGTCATTACATTAACATGTCTTGATACTAACAAAAGAATAATCTCAAATCTAACTCTGAATTCTAGGGCTTTGAAGGAACTTAAGAATCGATTTCATATTCTCGAAGATTGTCTTGAGAACTTTCCCGTACATATATCACATACATTCAAGGGAGATCGAAAGTGATCAAATGAATCTTTGGAGAGAGATGTTTAAACACGTTTTTGTCGTAACTTTTCATTAAATTTTCATTTTTCTTTCTTTGAATTCCCCAATAATTAAATATGTTCTAAAAAAACTTTATTACTTCATAATGGACAATAAAGAACGTCATAATTTTTTGAGGCATTATATTTCATATCAAATTCAGAGAAAAGGCCAAACTTAACGTGATTAATTTGTTTAATGCATGAACTAATAAGTAGCTTATCATCAAATTTATATTTTTCAATAAAACCTAAAGGTTGGAAATTTGAGGACATAGTTAATAACATAATGCTACGACATACTTCGAGTAAAACATTTTGGGGAAGATTGCATTTGTTCACTGATACATCCTACCTTTTATTGGTCGTAAACATGGGACGAAATTACAACTTATGTGAAGACTTTCCCTGTTTGTCAGCAAGATAAGGAAAATCCTCAGAAAAGGTAGGCTTGCTTGAACCTCCTTTTCTTCTATCCAAAGCATTTGAAAGTGTATCGATGGACTACATTATTGGATTGCCAAAAGTCAGAGACCATGGCACTATTATCGTAGTGGTTGATCGTTTATCAAAATATGCAACATTTATCGTAGCTGCTAAGTATGTATTAGCTGAAGAGATGACTCATCTCTTCTTCAATCATATTGTCAAATACTAGGGATTGTCTAAAGACATTTTCGATGATCGAGATCCTCGATTTACTAGAACATTTTGGACTGAGGTACTCAGACTTCTTGGTTCAACTTTGAGCACAAGTTCTAGTTTTCAAAAACAATTTGACGGACGGACGTGGTGCTTCAACTCTGTGCTTGAGGAATATCTTCGGCACTTTATATATACTTCACAAAAAACTGGGTGAAACTCTTGGATGCGGCACAGATATATTTCAATACCCAAAAGAGCTCTTCCACCAATAAAAGTCCTTTTAAGACCATTACTGGACACCAACCATTGCTCCCTACAAATGTGGATATGAATCCAAGTACCAAGTCCCCTCAAGCGAAGAATGTCTCTCAAGAATGGAAACTAGATATTGAAATTTCTCGAAGCTTTCTTGAGAAAGCACAGAAATGGTACAAAGAGTATGTTGATATGAAGTGTCATTTCGTTTAATTCAATGTGGGAGATCTGGTGATGGTTAAACTTCCCAACAGAAATTGCTACAAACCTGCCAAAGGGAATGACTCTCGATTAGTGCCAAAATATGTTGGTCCACTACCAGTCATGAAGAGAATTGTAAAACTTGAATACAAAGTAGAACTCCCTTCATGTTGCAAAATGAACCAGGACCTCGATGTCTATATACTTAAGCCATATTTTGCAGACAAGAAATAAGCCAAAGCAACCTGTGTTTGAATTGAATAAGGCTGGAAAGAAGGTTGCTGAACCTATTCTTGGTCACCAAGTTACCCGAACTTTCGGGAAGGATCATCAAGAGTACTTGGTTAAGTGGAGTGGATGTAGCAGCGAGAAGAATACTTAAGAAAGAGAAAAAGACCTTGGAGCCATCAAGCTTCTAATAAAAGAATATCATAAATTAATGGCACCGAGGACATTACCAAAACAAAGGGAGATAATGTCAAGGATCGTAGCTAATACTTAGCCCCTTGACCCAGTTGCAGTATAGTTTGCCCAACTTCTACCGCACTTTGTAAATATTATTTGTAGTTGAAATTTCCTTTAAATTTTAATATTTCAATTCAGTTGTAATAGTGCTCTGCTAGTTGTAAACATTTATTTTTGTTCCTCTTTTAAACGTCTGCTCTTGTCACTTCAATTTTTTCTATTTAAGCTATTATAGGGTGTATTTGATTTACAGAACTTTTTAAGCTTACTGGTGTTCACCTCCTGCACAAGAATTAGTAATTTACTAAATTCATCAATCACTGTAATTTACTATTTTTATCAATCAATTTCCAATGCATTTAATTTCTCTGCTGTAAAGTTTTCTTTAAATTGTATTCAAATCTTCTTTCGTCTCAAAGCGATAAAGAAAAGGCGGAAGGTAGTTTGGAGATTCAAACTAATGACGCATGGTGCCCAATTTTTTGATAAGAGGAAAGGCACCCCGTGACACCTAGGCAGCTACGACCATGAAAAAAGGGCTTTTTTACCTTCAAAATTGTTTATTTTCAGTTTTAAGATTTTTTTTAATACCCTAGGATTTCTATTTTTTTTTCGTTTATAATTATTTGAATTGATTTGCCTAGCTTATCTCTTTTTTATTAAAACAACACATTTAGAAATAATATAATTTATATATGGTTAATCAAAAGTTCAATATTTTTATTTGGTTGAAGAGTACTTGTAGCGCCCCGAGTTCTAAATATCTGGTTCACCACGTCATCGTCTGATCTAACTTTTAAAATAATATTTTAGCGGAAGAAATAACTGAAATTCATTTTTGAAAACATTAAATAAAATGTAATGGTCGATAAAATTCGAAAACATTTATTAAACAATTTGAAATAATAAATCGAGCCATTAACATTGTAAAACAATTGACAATGTCATAATTTCTCAAATGATTGAAATTCCCAAAATTATCCAATGTTTGGAAACACGGATCATTAAAATAAGATTTTCAACCATTTAACGACTATTGCCACAATCCTCCATCACTTGCCACCCTCTCCGAAATCTGCAAATGTTGTTAAAAATAGACATAAGCATTCATAGAAATACTCAGTAGACTCATCGTCAATCAATTAATCCACATTATAATTGAACACATAAACGCAGGCTCTTTAGAAATCATAGGGTGTGGGTTGCTCTTCTCGTGCGTTAAAGCACATGGCTTCTTTTTAAAAAGCATAGGCTCTTTAGAAATCATAGGGTGTGGGTTGCTCTTTCTCGTGCATTAAAGCACATGGCTTCTTTTTGAAAATCATAGGCTCTTTAGAAATCATAGGGTGTGGGTTGCTCTTTCTCGTGCATTAAAGCACATGGCTTCTTTCTTCTCGTGCACATAAGTTATGCATAACATCATCATTTATCTTGGAAAAAATACTCTTCTTTCTTTCTCATGCATAAAAGCATATAAGTTATGACAAGTATAACAACATAAATATTTCCGAAGAAATACATTCTCGTTTCTTTTCATAAAAATGACTTTCACATAAGTCACATAACATACACATTCACAGGCAATCATAATTTAAATTAATTAATAGGGGCGAGTCTACCTTAAATTCAACAAGTGCAAAATCGAGCGGGAAATGACTTCAATCCTTTAATTCTCCGTACGCCTCGTCTAGCAAATTAGAAAATAAGTTAAATTAGTCTTTAGAAATTTATAGTTAAAATGATAAATTACAATTTGGGGACTGAAATTGATGATTTGAAAGTTGGGGGACTAAAATGAGTAATTTGAACGTTGAGGGACTAAATAGAGTAATTTGAAAGTTGATGGACCAAAATGAATACTTTGAAAGTTGAGGGACAAAAATGAGTAGTTTGAAAGTTGAGGGACTAAAATAAATAATTTGGAAGTTGAGGGGCTAAAATGATTAATTTGAAAGTTGGGGGACTAAAATGAATACTTTGAAAGTTGAGGGACTAAAATGAGTAGTTTGAAAGTTGAGGGACTAAAATAAATAATTTGAAAGTTGAGGGGCTAAATGAGTAATTTGAAATTTGGGGGACTAAAATGAATACTTCCAAAACTTTGGGTTGAAGCTCAAAATAGATAATAAATTGTGGGGATCGAAATAATCGATTTTAGAAATGAAGGGACTGATTAAAATCATTTAAAAACTTAAGGGGCTAAAATGATAAGTTTTAAAACTATAGGGACTGATTTAAAACATTTCAAAACTTGGGGCTAAGCTGCAATTTCCAAAAATCAAAATATATTAAAAACCAATTTTTCTCTTTCTTTCCCATTCTGCAGAGACACGAGAGAGAGGAAGGGCGCGACCGGAGATCGCCGACTGCGCAAGCCGGTGATTTTCTGGCGAAACACCGGCGCAAGGTGGCGGCGAACGACGTCAAGGAGAATGGTTCAGATTTGTGGGGTTTAGTCGCGAGATTGTGTGCGAAAACAAGGCACTGGAGGTTCTGATTTTGGGGTTCTTCGGTGAGGAAAAATCCAGCAACGAAGGTATAGCGTTGGGTTTATTTGATTATTGGGTTTTGATTTAGTTTTTGGGGCTGATTGATGGGGATTTTGAGGAGGCAGTGGAGGTGTGATATGGCCCCGGTGGTGTTCGATGGAGATTGGGTGCAGGCGGTGGGAGGTCGAGGTGATGATGATGATGATGATTGGTGTTGAAGATGGAGGTGGCGGTGTTGCAGGTAGTTGGGTGGTTTCGAGCATGGCAGTGGTGATGCTTGCGGACGAATATGGTGCAGGCGATTCAGTGTGGTGATGATGATGGTGATTCGGATGTGGCGACTTTGGTGTGTGAGTGGTATTGTGGTGATGTTGATGGTGGAGGTTGGTGCTTCGTTGCGAGGTTGAGGTTCGGCTGGGCGTGCAGAGGACTGGTGATGTGAGAGTGGGTTTGTGAAGAATGTGTTGTGGAGTGTGGGTGGTGATGAATAATGAAGTGGGTTGGTGATAGGGTGCATAATTGTTGTTTTATTAGTGATTCTTCTTCTTAATTCAATGACTTTAAATGCTTAAACTTTGAATATTAATCATATTTTAGGTTTTGTGAATTAGGTGGGGAATTGAGATCTATTTGACTCAAATATCACAAATTAGGAAGAAGAAATTTGGAATTTAAAAGCACACAATCAGAGGAGCACTTAACATAAGGCGTGGGCACGCCTTATTGTTGTGGAAGTGAGCTGTCTCAAATTACTAAGGGGCTTTACACAGTTTTGGTGGATGAAATTTGAAGGCCCAACAACACAATTTAATTGGAGGAGACTTGGGCAAAAAAGTGGAACAACTTTGACCTAAGAGTGGATTAAAAGAATATGTTAAATTGGAAGAAAGAAAACTTGACATATATATTTAAGGAAAGAAGGCACCACAAAAGAAAGGAAATATAATTGGAAAAGAAAAGTAAGGAAAGGGAAGGAAATATTCAAGAAAAAGAAAAGGAAAGAAAGATCCAATTTTGGGGAGAGATTGCTAGACGTTGGAAAAGGGGAGAAAAAGGAGAAAAGAAATAGAAAGAAGAAAAAGAAAGGAGAAGAAAGAGGAGGCTGCAACGCATTTCGTCAATTTCTAGAGTTTGATATCATTTTTTATTATTATATCTTTTAGTTTTTATTTTCCAAATGTTTATGGATAGCCAAATTTACTTTTTCAGTTCAAGGATATTCGAAGTTTTGATTCACCAAGAATTGTGAGATCTAATTAAATTGAATTGTTCCTTTGATTGTTTTCTATTTATATATCTTTTGGTTTGCATCAAAGTTGTTTTTTTGATTTATTAATACAAAGTGCACGTTGTTTTAATTGTCAAAACGATACTTATCCAATTAGGAATCTAAATCCGTAATTGTTTAGGTTTTCTAATATAAGTGACAAATAACATAGTTAATTATAAACTGATTTTTGACTCATGTTATGAAGGCATATAACCTAACTTAAATGAATCACACGTGTGATTTGTTAGTTAGAATTGATCAATTCTGTGAATCAATACTGATATTATACATTGGGCTGGATATTTGTTTAATTTGATATTTCCAAACATTTTAATTTCGCAATCATTATTTACAAATTGATTTCACATTCAAAAACTCAAACCCCCCCCCCCCCTTTATTTTTAATTCATTACTTTTAATTTTTTCGAAGAATTAAATATAACCAGTCCCTGTGGATTCGACTTTGCTCACCACTATTGCAATTTATTTTTACAAGAGCGAGAAAACATTATTATTTGTTGGATTCGACACCCATTAAATTTTTGGCGCCGTTGCCGGGGACTGGTGTTAATCAGATTTAATTTTTCATTTACTGTTATCTATTTATTTGTTTATTTATTTTTATATCTTTTACTAATTTTTTTATTTCTTTTATGCCCCGTTGTTCTCGTACAGGTGAGTTGCGATACGACCCTAAAATTGAGAAGACAACACGGAAATTAAGGAAGGAAGCCAAGTTGCGCAAACAAACTAGATTGAATTTAGTAGCTGACCCGACAGATTCAACAACTGATTCTCCTAGTGGTTCTGAAACTGAGCAAGAAAAAGCAATGGCCAATGAGGAACGAACCTTACGGGAACTAGCTGCACCAAATGAAAATCAACAGCCACTTTGCATTCAGTATCCATCCTAGATGTGGGATTTGAATTGAAATCTGGACTGATCCATTTGCTACCCAAATTCTATGGGCTCGAGAATGAAGATCCCCACAAACATCTAAAGGAATTCCACATGGTGTATTCAAGTATGAAACCACAAGGAGTGACTGAAGAACAAATCAAGATGCGGGCTTTTCCATTCTCACTAGCTGACAAAGCAAAAGATTGGCTGTTCTATCTACCACCAGGTTCCGTAGCTACATGGACAGGAATGGTCAGATTATTTCTTGACAAATTTTTCCCAGCCTCAAGAGCTACAAACATCAGGAGAGAGGTATGTGGAATCAAACAGAGAGATATTGAAACCTTGCATGAATATTGGGAAAGGTTCAAACAGTTGTGCGCAAGCTGCCCCCAACATGGAATTTCTGAACAATTACTCATTCAATACTTATATGAGGGATTGTTACCAATGGAGAGGAAAATGATGGATGCAGCTAGCGGAGGAGCTATAGTGAATAAAACCCCGACTGCCGCTAGGGATCTGATCTCCATCATGGCCGCTAACACACAGCAGTTTGGATTCAGACAAGACACTCCTGTGAAAAGAGTGAACGAGGTAAATATATCTTCCCTTGAAAATCAAATAGCAAATCTAACCTCTCTTGTTCAACAAATGGCTGCAGGAAATATGCAACAGGTTAAGGCATGTGGAATTTGTGCTGCCACTGGTCATCCAACGGACACATGCCCAACTCTCCAAGAAGATTCATTTGAGAAAGCTAATGCAGTTGGGAGATTTCCAGGCCCACCTCAACCGAAGTATGATCCTTATTCAAATACTTATAACCCAGGATGGAGGGATCGTCCCAACTTTAGTTATCAGACCAAGCCGCAATTCCAACAACCTAGACAGCCTACACCTCAACCGCAACAACCTTCTTCGAGCTCAGGTATGTCTCTAGAAGAAATTGTGAAATCACTTGCAACTAATACACAACAGTTTCACCAGGAAACGAGGACAGGCATGAAGAATTTGGAGACCCAAATGAGTCAATTAGCGTCAACTGTGAGCCGCTTGGAATCTCAAGGCAAATTACCTTCTCAAACCATTATCAACCCAAAACAAAATGCCAGTGCAATCACTTTGAGAAGTGGAAAGGAACTGAAAGAGCCTAGTAAGTCAAAGCCAGGTAGTAAGGGAGAGGAAACTGAAAAGGAAGTCATCCCACAACGTCATGTTGACCAACCTGAAGTGCTTGACAAAGATCAACCCAGGATTTTCGTGACACCTCCTCCATTTCCTACAAGATTGAACAAATCTAAGAAGGAGGAAGAAGAAAAGGAAATCATGGAAACATTTCAAAAAATTGAGGTAAATATTCCCTTACTCGACGCAATTAAACAGGTGCCTCGATATGCTAAATTTCTTAAGGAATTGTGTACCAATAAGAGAAAATTAAAAGGGAATGAAAAGATAAGTGTTGGAGAAAATGTTTCAGCTGTTCTCCAGAAAAAGCTACCTCCTAAATGCAAGGACCCAGGTATGTTTACCATCCCTTGTAAAGTAGGTAAGGTTAGAGTCGAGAAGGCTATGCTAGATCTAGGAGCTTCAATAAATGTCATGCCTTTGTCTGTTTACTCATCTTTAAATACTAGTCCATTGAAAGAAATAGGCGTGATTATTCAACTAGCTGATAGGTCCAATGTGTACCCTGAAGGAGTCTTAGAAGATATTTTGGTTCAAGTAAATGAATTGGTTTTTCCTGCTGATTTTTATGTACTTAATATGGAGGAAGATGATTCTTCTCATCCTACACCGATTTTACTAGGGAGACCATTTCTTAAAACACCTAGGACAAAAATTGATGTGCATGCTGGAACACTCACAATGGAGTTTGATGGTGAAATCATTAAATTTAATATTTATGAAGCCATGAGATATCCTAGTGACGTGTCCCCTGTTTATGTTATGGATGTCATCGACCCTCTAGCACAAAATATTTTTGATCTTAACAATGATGATAAATTGAATGTTGCTCTTAGCAGGAACCTCACTCGTGATGGACTAGAGAAGACTATGAATTTTGCGTTGGATTTTGATTTGCAGGAAGCAATTCATGAACTTGAGTCGCTTGGACCGATAAGGTATAATGTATCTCAGATCGAATTGCCTAGTTCTCACATAAAACTTCTTTCTTCTATTGAGCAGGTACCAAAATTGGAATTGAAACCCCTACCGGAACATTTGAAGTATGTGTTCTTAGGAGAAGGAGAAATGTTACCGGTAATTATTTCCAAGAAACTCTCTCCCTTGGAGGAAGAGAAATTGACCTGAGTGCTTAGGGAGTATAAACAAGCAATCGGATGGACTATAGCAGACATTAAGGGATTGAGTCCCTCTACTTGCATGCATAAGATACTACTGGAAGAAGATTGTAAACCTTCTAGAGAAGCCCAACGAAGACTGAACCCACCAATGATGGAAGTGGTAAAGAAAGAAATTTTAAAACTTCTTGATGCAGGTATGATCTATCCAATTTCTGACAGTAAATGGGTGAGTCCAGTTCAGGTAGTCCCAAAGAAAACAGGTATAACAGTTATTAGGAATTCTGAAGGTGAGATGATCCCTACTCGTGTTGAAAATGGGTGGCGGGTGTGTATTGATTATAGGAAGTTAAATGCTGCAACTAGAAAAGATCACTTCCCCCTCCCATTTATTGATCAAATGCTTGAGTGTGTAGCAGGTCGTACTCATTATTGTTGTCTTGATGTTTATTCAGGTTTTCACCAGATTCCAGTTGCACCGGAAGATCAAGAGAAAACCACATTCACGTGCCCGTTCGGCACCTTTGCGTATAGACGGATGCCATTTGGACTTTGCAATGCCCCTGCTACATTTCAGAGGTGTATGGTTAGTATATTTTTAGATTATGTGGAGAACATCATAGAGGTATTCATAGATGATTTTACAGTCTATGGTAATTCTTTCGATTCATGTTTAACTAACCTTACGAAAGTTCTTGGCAGATGCATAGAAACGAATTTAGTTTTGAACTATGAAAAATGTCATTTTATGGTTGATCAAGGAATTATTTTAGGCCATGTTGTGTCCTCTAAGGGTATTGAGGTTGATAAGGCTAAGATAGATATTATTAAATCCTTACCCTACCCCACAACTGTTCGGGAAGTTCGTTCCTTTCTTGGACATGCAGGTTTTTACAGGTGCTTTATCAAGGATTTTTCCAAGATCACTCAGCCCATGTGTAAATTATTGCAAAAAGATATGGTGTTTGAATTTGACGAGGCGTGTAAAGGAGCGTTTGATAAATTGAAGGATATGCTCACCTCAGCCCCAATTATCCAACCACCTGATTGGAATCTCCCATTTGAAATCATGTGTGATGCAAGTAATCATGCCGTAGGTGCTGTGCTTGGACAAAAAGTTGGAAGAGCTCATCATGCCATATACTATGCTTCCAGAACACTTGATAACGCACAAAGCAACTATTCAACCACGGAAAAAGAACTTTTAGCTATTGTTTTCGCTTTAGAAAAATTCCGTCAATATTTACTTGGTACTAAAGTGATTGTTTATTCTGATCATGCAGCTCTCAAGTACTTGTTTTCAAAGAAGGAGGCGAAACCTAGGCTGATTCGTTGGATTCTCTTGCTACAAGAGTTTGACTTAGAGATACGGGATAAAAAGGGCACAGAGAATTTGGTTGCTGATCATCTCAGCAGATTAACCACAAGTGAAGAGCCATCACCACTAAAGGATAATTTTCCAGATGAGCATCTATTTTCTATTAAAGAAGCAATCCCCTAGTATCCTGATATTGTTAAATATCTAGTTACTAGGACGTTACCACATGATTTTTCTAGAGCTCAAAAGATAGGATAAAGAGTGATGATAAATATTATGTGTGGGATGACCCTTATTTGTGGAAACATTGTTCTGACCAAATTATTCGTAGGTGTGTCTCTCAACAAGAAATCCCTTCGATTTTAAAATTTTGTCATTCATATGCTTGTGGGGGACATTTTGGTCCTAAGCGAACAGCCCGTAAAGTACTAGAGTGTGGATTGTTTTGGCCTACTTTATTTCATGATTCATACATGTTTTACAAATCTTGTGAACAATGTCAGAAAACTGGAACAATAGGACGTAGAGATCAAATGCCACTCACCCCTATTCTTGTTTGTGAAATATTTGATGTGTGGGGTATTGATTTCATGGGTCCTTTCCCTTCGTCTTATAGTAATGTTTACATAATCCTTGCTGTGGATTATGTTTCAAAGTGGGTGGAAGCTAAAGCCACCCGAACTGATGATGCTAAAGTGGTTGCAGATTTTGTCAAATCTCATATTTTTGTTAGGTTCGGGACGCCTAAAGCCGTCATTAGTGATCGCGGGACTCACTTTTGCAATAGAGTGATGGAGGCTTTATTGAAGAAATACAATTTTACCCACCGCGTCTCTACTGAATACCACCCGCAAACTAATGGACAGGTTGAAGTATCCAACAGGGAAATCAAATCCATACTTGAAAAGACTGTCAACCCAGACAGAAAGGATTGGAGTCTACGGCTTGATGATGCACTTTGGGCTTACCGAACGGCCTACAAAACTCCTATAGGTACGTCTCCTTACCGTTTGGTATTTGGTAAACCTTGTCACCTTCCAGTAAAATTAGAACACAGGGCATACTGGGCCATTAAGCAGTGCAATATGAGAATGGATGAGTCGGGGGAGCAAGGAAATTGCAAGTGCAAGAGTTGGAAGAGATCCGCAATGATTCCTATGAGAACTCAAGGATCTACAAGAAAAAAACAAAAGTTTTCCATGATCAGATGATTTCCAGGAAAATATTTTCTATTGGTCAGAAAGTTTTACTTTATCATTCTAAATTGAAATTGTTTCCTGGTAAGTTGCGTTCTAGGTGGATAGGCCATTTTCTTGTTACTAATGTATATTCTCATGGTGCAGTTGAAATTCAAGGATTGGATACGGGTAAGATTTTTAAAGTCAATGGACATCGCTTAAAATCCTTTTATGAAGGCTTTCCGGTATGTAATGTTGATCAATTCGATTTAGAATGCCCAACTTACACTAATTGAGCGATGGGAACGTCTAGCTAAAGACGTAAAAGAAAAGCGCTTCCGGAAGGCAACCCGAATTTCTTTTCCTTAGTTTAACAAGCAATTTTTATCTCTTTATTCATTTCCATCTATTTGTTTATTTTTATTTATTTATTCAGCATTATTTATTTTATGATCTATGTAATTTTATTTATTTATTTTTTTTTTTGAAGTGAAATTGACGTGGGCACGCTCTATGAAGAAAGCACTTGGTTCAAATAGTGGAGAAAAACTTGGAATATGGTTTGCCCACGCCTTAATCAAAGTGCACTTCGGATTACAAGGTCATTGCTATCAACTTGAAATAAGCGTGCCCACGCCTTAATCAAAGTACACCTCGGATTACTTGGCTATTTTTCATAACTTGGAATAAGGCGTGCCCACGCCTTAACCAATGTGCAGCTCGGATTTACCAAAAAAAAAAAAAAATCAAAATCAGACAAACCCTTACAAAACCACCGCCTCTCTCCTTCCTCCTTACACAACCACCGCCTCCCCATTCTCTCAACAAGCATCCACTACTCTCCTTCTTTTTTTTTTCTTCCACTTGACGCCGCAGACCGAACCACCATCGCCGGTCCTCACCTCCATCGCCTTCACCGCCTTCAACCATCTCTTCTTCTTCTTTTCAACCGCCACTACGCGCTCTCTATCTCCTTTTCTTTCACCATCGCACCGTGCCCACCCACCTTCGGCCACCGGTCAGCAACCCATTCCTTCATCTACCTTTCATATCATCACCTATACCCACTTCCCACACCCCCTTCTCCCCTCTTCTGCGCGACGCCGTTGCGCGCCCTCTTTCTCTCGACCCGCTTCGCAGTCTACTTCCCCCAAATCTGCCGCCTGGCAAAACAACTAGTCACTCTCCACCTTTGTTCGAGTCCGCAGCCCACCCTTCGCCTCTCCTCCGCGCACCCAGTCATCTATTTCTCTCCTTCACACACAATAGCCGACCCTGCAGTACACGACCACCTCGCCCCTTTCCCTTTCTATCACCATAATCACATTCACACTTCACTTGGGCGTCATGGGCAGAAACAAAACACCTCAGTCCAGCCGTGGGAGCTCGAAGAAAGCTGTGAGACCTCCTCCCACTGCGGACACGCGATCAGCCCCTGCTGAGGCCAACTCTCCTGCGCGCAAACGAGCTCGAATTGGTAAAGGTTTGCACCTTCTTCCACCCTCTGATTCGGATTTGAATGGGTGTTTGCAATTCACTAAGAAAAAGGACAAAGAACGTTATAGGATAGTTTGTGATAAAGACATCATACCTTGCAAATATATTGATCGGAATACCATGGAATCTTTACATATTGATAGGAATGTGTTTGAGCTTATTGAAAATATAGGTTGGCGTTCTTATTTTTCTATTCAACATCCTGCATACATTGAACTCGTTAGGGAGTTTTACACCACTTTTGAATTCAAAAAGCCCGATGATTCACTTTGAATAGACCTAGGGTGGTTCAATTCAGACTTATGGTAAAAGATTTCTAACTTTCAATCACTGATTTCAATTTAGCATTTGGTTTTATTGACAAGGATTATGCTGAAACCGATGAATACCTGAATAGTACATGTGATTATAGGGATGATTTTGAACCAGTTGCTTTGTACAGAACACTGTCCACCTCTAATTTCTATCATCCAAGCAAATCCAAAGATTCTTTCCTTCGTGATCCTGCCCTAAAGTACATACATAGGTTTCTTGCATTCACGTTTTCGAGTAGGAAAGACTCGACAGCTGTATTGTCAAAATCTGAATTTTATTTCTTGTGGTGCATGTTGAAGAAAATCAAAGTGAATCTTGGCTACTGGCTGGCCTCACAATTTGCTAATGTGCTGACTAACAAGCGTCCTTTAATTTTAGGATCTTTGATCACTCATTTAGCTATTCATGAAAACTTGATTGATCCTATTAATAATGATCTTCATGTTTCTTGCGAGATGCAACCATTGGACTTGCATTGCTTGGAGATCATGGGGTTGGTTTGGAAGGATGGCAGCACGTAAAAATTGCATGAACCAAGGCCCATTGCACCTCGGGTTACACGCACGATTCCTACCGCCAGAAACCCTGAAAGGGCCATCATGCCCTTTCGTGCTTCTGCATCCACATCCACGGGGTCATCCACGGGATGTAATGAGGATCGGTTTGATAGGATTGAGCGTCGGCTCGTGAGGATGGAAAGAAATCATAATGCATTCTTCACTCACATGGGATTCAACCCCCCTTCGCCACCATCCAGTTCATAGCTACATATCTTCAGGGAAGTCCTCTATCATATATTTTTTGCAATTTTTGCTCTTTTTGCAATATTGAGGACAATGTTTAGACTAAGTGTGGGGGTGGGAGATGCTTTTGCCTTTTTCTTAATTTACACTTTCAATTTTAATTTTAATTCCATTTTCTTTTCTTTCACTATCTTTCATGTTTGGGAGATGCTCTATTTTGAAAAAAAAAAATGACAAATTTGATGAGTAATTGATTTCTTATTCATTTCATTGGATTCGATGGGGATTGATGGAAGGGTGTGTGGGATTTGATGCACATTAACCCTATTTTGTGAGCTTTTTGAGCCTCTTGAGCATTTACATTTAACACTATGACATGCTCTATTCTTTTGATTGTGTGATTGTCAAGTGTAGTTGATTTCTTCTAGAACTTGCACTGTTATGCATGTTGAGATGCCTCTTGGTAATTAAATGCACTGAATAAGTATGGGCACTTAGGTGAAGTCAAATTTAGCTTTCTCAAAATGCCTACCTTCAAATGTACCCTTAGAAAACCAATTTTGAGTCATATACAAGCCATGAGAACTCCTATTCTTTGCTAATATCTCATTCTCTTGAACCTTGCATTGAAGGAATATATAGGCTTATTCACTTGTGCTTCAAATAATTTTGGTTGAGAATAAAAGACATTGAAAATCAAAGACCTATGATGTGAAAGAAATGTTGGGGGATAAAGTGGTCGAGTTGCAATCTATACCTAATTGAGTCAAACCAAAGTTGATGTGTTGTAACACCACTCCGATTGACCTAACTCCACTCTTTTTAGCATTAATCTGAGTTTGAAACCAGGACTAAGCAATGACCTTTATCTCATAAATGGATGGGAGCAACATATATAAACCGTAATTCGTGAGCTTTTGAGCCTATGAGCTGTTTTCATATTTATATTAAGCTCTTATTCTTTGATGTGTGTCCTGCATGATTTGTTTGTTCTTGGATGTGCTCTCTTGTGCATGCCGTTGTAGTTTTTTGATAGGGTGCATAATTGTTGTTTTATTAGTGATTCTTCTTCTTAATTCAATGACTTTAAATGCTTAAACTTTGAATATTAATCATATTTTATGTTTTGTAAATTAGGTGGGGAATTGAGATTTATTTGACTCAAATATCACAAATTAGGAAGAAGAAATTTGGAATTTAAAAGCACACAATCAGAGGAACACTTAACATAAGGGTGGGCACGCCTTATTGTTGTGGAAGTGAGCTGTCTCAAATTACTAAGGGGCTTTACACAGTTTTGGTGGATGAAATTTGAAGGCCCAACAACACAATTTAATTGGAGGAGACTTGGGCAAAAAAGTGGAACAACTTTGACCTAAGAGTGGATTAAAAGAATATGTTAAATTGGAAGAAAGAAAACTTGACATATATATTTAAGGAAAGAAGGCACCACAAAAGAAAGGAAATATAATTGGAAAAGAAAAGTAAGGAAAGGGAAGGAAATATTCAAGAAAAAGAAAAGGAAAGAAAGATCCAATTTTGGGGAGAGATTGCTAGACGTTGGAAAAGGGGAGAAAAAGGAGAAAAGAAAGAAGAAAGAAAAGAAAGAAGAAAAAGAAAGGAGAAGAAAGAGGAGGCTGCAACACGTTTCGTCAATTTCTAGAGTTTGATATCATTTTTTATTATTATATCTTTTAGTTTTTATTTTCCAAATGTTTATGGATAGCTAAATTTACTTTTTCAGTTCAAGGATATTCGAAGTTTTGATTCACCAAGAATTGTGAAATCTAATTAAATTGAATTGTTCCTTTGATTTTTTTCTATTTATATATCTTTTGGTTTGCATCAAAGTTGTTGTTTTGATTTATTAATACAAAGTGCACGTTGTTTTAATTGTCAAAACGATACTTAGCCAATTAGGAATCTAAATCCGTAATTGTTTAGGTTTTCTAATATAAGTGACAAATAACATAATTAATTATAGACTGATTTTTGACTCATGTTATGAAGGCATATAACCTAATTTAAATGAATCACACGTGTGAATTTGTTGGTTAGAATTAGTCGTCTCTCTAGAAATTAATGCTATTGGTAAATTAAATCCTACGATCGTATCTAGGGTTGTTTATTGATTAGGGGAATAATCAACGAGCGTCTCTTGATTATCGATAAAATAAGGAGAGATAGGTTGTTAGATCGTATCAATGACCATAACCAATTTAGAGAATGAGTAAATGATTTTATTTTTGCATCCATGATCAATTCTGTGAATCAATACTGAGATTATAACTTGGGCTGGATATTTGTTTAATTTGATATTTCCAAACATTTTAATTTCGCACTCGTTATTTACAAATTGATTTCACGTTCAAAAACTCAAAACCCCCCCCCCCCCCCTTTATTTTTAATTCATTGCTTTTAATTTTTCCGAAGAATTAAATCTAACAAATCCCTGTGGATTCGACCTTGCTCACCACTATTGCAATTTATTTTTACAAGAGCGAGAAAACATTATTATTTGTTGGATTCGACACCCATCAGTTGGTAATGTAGAGTATGAGAATAGATAGGGTATGGGATTGGATGGGTTGATGTGATAGATGGGGGTTGGTAGTATGAGACCTTTAAAAGCAACGCACGCGATTCGAGGAAAGTCGTACGTGAATTCAACTGAGTCGAAGAGTGAATCTGATAAAATGAACTTGACGTAATTTGGAATTTAAAACGATTTTGAAAATAATAATTTAAATAAATAAATAAAATTATAAAATTTTGAAAATTCAGAATTTAATTAAAATCGAATTGACTTTACATTTCTCAACTTGGCTAGACGAATATGTCGCGGCGTTAACTTAAAAATAGATGAGATTGCAGCGACACGATTTTTCATAATTTAAAATAATTATTTAAATGCGTGAAAATTCTTGGTCGCTACAGTAATGCCCAAATTACAAAGGGGATGAGAAAAATCAGCCTTCAACAAAAACATTTCTCCATGAATTTCACAAACTCACGAAAATCAATTACTCCATCACCATTATCATCAAAAGCTTGGATCATTCTTCTGCATTTTTCCAATTCACATCCTTCTTTTAAGCCAAGGCTGAACAGAACTCTCTGCAGTTCATTAGCATCTATAAAACCATCTTTATTTTCGTCGAAAACATCAAAAGTTTCCTTAATCTCTTGCAAACTTGGCTCTTCATTAAACAATGCTGAAAATTCGGCTACGCTAAAACTCTCGTCCCCTCCATCCTCTGCACGTTCTATACTGAGTCTACTCATCATCATATTCAGCTCCCTAATGTGAAAGTTTTCGTCGTTTGAGGGCTCGGAAGTTCTTGATTCTTTAGTTGAATGTTGTTCACTATTAGATGGATTGGTTTTTCTCCAAAAATTCCACTTGGTAGACAAAAACCTTGGCAAAGATTGGAGAAAGAAATGGACAATTGAAAAAAAACTCTTTCTGTCCCAACAAAGAACTCTAAACAGTATAACTATCAAAGATGAAATGGTGTTTTTTTGTTTCAACTCCATCTGGAAACAAAACAAATGTAATTTCTTGTTTTTCTTGGGGTGGAAGTGCAGGCTTATGTGTATATATATTTGTGTGATTTCTATACATCTGCTCATCATATTTATACCTAAGGAAGAAGGTTATCTTTGAAGGTGTCAGATCAGATTATTACATACGAAATTTACGGTTTTGGTGAGAGAGAGAGAGAGAGAGTGTAGTGATCCCACAAATTTTCGAGGAAATTTGAAGGATGTTACACAGAAACAAGAAGAACAATTCTATATGCACAATGCAAGAAAAAGTAAGAAGTACTTTCTTGGCAATATTTTTCTTTTGCTTTTTTCAATGAGAAGGTCTCTTGAAGTCTCTGATGCTTTAATCATACGTATATGTTTGAATGACTTCATGTTGAAGTATAAAATGTAATTAGACATTGAGGATACTTGTCGACTTCTTGCTCAAATAGGACAAAAAAGTCGTTTCCTTTTTTTTTTGTTAACCCAGGTATCTCAGCTTAGCTAAACTTAATCCTGGACCACCAGCCACCGGCCCCTCAGTAACTAACGGATGTAAACCACGAATTATGCCCAAATTGACCAGGGTTCGAGCACCCCCTTATACTCCTTATCCCAAGAGAGCCTTCCTCCATGGTTATTACATCACCAAACTGCTCCAACTAATATTGGTTATTACATCACTCAGCTGCTCCTACCAGGAATCGAACTCCCCACGCTGAGATTGCAAGTCCAGCAATACCCTTCCTTTGCCAACTTAGCTGTGCCCCAGGGGGCAAGTCGTTTCTTTTTTATTGTGTGTGGCTTGGTGGCATTTGTTGAGTGGGAATGGGGGAAGGAATGCAGTGTAAATTCGGGGCAGCTCACATTGGTGGATTAATTGGTTTCACCTAAAATTTTGGTATCGTGGGTTCATTAGTAGAATTGAACAAATGACATCATCAAATTAAAAAAATCAAATCGAAGCTATTCATTTGGGTTTATGTGAATTGGTCAACGTTTTGAGTTTGAATCGAACCAAAGCACCTCAAAGTTGTCTGGTTTATGTTTCAATCTTTACAAACCATTCCAACCCATTTAAAAAATAAATAAATAAAAAATCTGAAAAAATTAATTTAAATTTTATTAAAACCAATTAAAACTAAGCATATATACCAACTTAAAAAGACACGTTCATATTAGTCATAACAAAATTAACTCAAAATTTAAATTAATATTTATCTACCCCAATTAATTAATTCCTATATCATACCCCAATACCATCAGTCGTCACAGCTCCGAATTATAGAAAACCCTCAAAAGGGATTAAGTGTTGAACAACTGTTGTTAAACCATAATATTCACCGACTGCCCAATTATAATTGAATAGAAAAATAAATATAGATTTTAATTCAAACTTACAAATTTCTTTTCATTCTATGTATAGTTTTCTCGCATTTCGATTAGATTTTAAGGTCAATATATCCAAATTTTATTATTTTCATTGGTAATTGTTTGCTGTATTTATTTTAGTTCTTTTTTATTTTATTTTATTTTTTTGTTTTAATTCGTAATGTTTTGACGATACTATTTATCTTTTAAAGTGGAATGGACTTTTCCTTCCTCCATTGTTCGATTTTAAACCTGATGAGCTGAAGGGCATGCCAGTTGAGACCCTGCTAAAGTTAATTCCCGAGCATTCCAGAAAGCAGTGCCCCTTCCTGGGCTTATGATCCCTCAAAACATGGAACAAAACATCAAGCGGCACGCCACCTGTTTGGTTTTTGAAGTTACTAGGGTTTCTTCCATGCGATGCACGAAAATGTTTTAATACTTCATTTTTTTATGTGATATTTTATTTAATATTTTTTCATCTATATGACACTTAGCAATTAGTTAGTAACAAAATATGACTTCATAATCTTCCTCATAATCTTTAATTGTCACTTATTAATTAAATGAATTCCTTTTCCCTTGTCTTTTTAATCATTTATATACGACACTTCATGATTTAATAAATGCAATATCTAATTACATATATAATGAAGAAAGAACATAATCAGATTTGGTGTTGGGACAAGCGCGGTGTCACGCGATTTACGCAATTTAGTTTTGACCATTCAAAGAGATGTCGCGCGACCGCATGCATGGTCAAGACTTTCTTGCAATTTTTACCTTTTGTTATCTGTTTAAGTTGGTCCTCTCAAAATTGCGCAGCAAGTCCTCGACTTCTAATTTGATCAATTTGGCACCCAAACTTCTGAATTTCTTCAACTAAGTCCTTTTTCTCTTGCATTCTTCAATTAAGCCCTCGAACTTTGTTTTCTTCCAAGTAAGCATTAATTTGACTCTTGATTAATCTCAGCAACTTTCAAGTTGTACAATTTAGCTCTAATTACCTTCCAATTGACCTTTATTTGCTATAATTTCTTCATTCTCTCTCACTTTTGGGATATTTTCTGCAATAATAACAAATAACAACAGGTTAGGTAGAATTTATTCTTGAACGATATTATAATATCTCAATTTTAGCATATAATTAAGTGTATAAAATACACTTATCATGAATATCTTTCATCAATTTTCAGATTCAATAATGAACAAAGTGCTGTTTTGTAATGGAAAAAGAGGCTGCAGAGTCTCTTTGTGTACAATTGTTTAAAATAGATGCGGATGCAGAGTTATTTGCAAAAACTAGAGAAATATTGGAGCAAGAGTGTGGTCCATGTCATCAGGATACTCTTGGTGTCTATATCAATCTTGCAACAACTTATGATGCCATGGAATGAAAAGGTAACACCATCTATTTGATTATTCTCTTGACAATTTTTCCTTTCGGACCTTATAAATTTTGAGTCACTTCTTTTCTATGGGATCAAGAGCAAAGATTGACTTTAATTATTCATGCCTCTAAAGTTGCAAAACCAATTCTCTAAAAGAGAAAAACAAATTCTTTCAAATACATTCCAATAGTTGGAGATTGATGGAATTCCAAATTTAACTCCCTGTTTGAACTTCTGTTAGAGGCTGGACAATTGAACACCTAGTGGTGACAATATTGTATCTCCTGTTTCAGATTTCAGATTTACAAGATTAAACAAAGGTACATTCTAATCGCAAATTCTATCTAAGTACAAAATTGATCTGGACTATGGTTTCGTGTCTGTTTAATTTTCACTGTACATGTATGACTCGAAACCTTATAGTGGTATCAGGGCATACCTTGTTACTTGTTAGGATTTGAATTGATTTTCCTAGCTTATCTTTTTTATTAGCGCAACACATTTAGAAATAATACAATTTATAAATGGTTAAATCAAAAGTTCAATCTTTTTATTTAGTTCAAGAGTAATGCCCAAATTACAAGGGGATGAGAAATTTGCCTTCAACAAAAACATTTCTCCATGAATTTCACAAACTCACGAAAATCAATTAGTCCATCACCATCATCATCAAAAGCTTGGATCATTCTTCTGCATTTTTCCAATTCACATCCTTCTTTTAAGCCAAGGCTGAACAGAACTCTCTGCAGTTCATTAGCATCTATAAAACCATCTTTATTTTCGTCGAAAACATCAAAAGTTTCCTTAATCTCTTGCAAACTTGGCTCTTCATTAAACAATGCTGAAAATTCGTCTACGCTGAAACTCTCGTCCCCTCCATTCTCTTCACGCTCTATACTGAGTCTACTCATCATCATATTCAGCTCCGTAATGTGAAAGTTTTCGTCGTTTGAGGACTCGGAAATTCTTGATTCTTTAGTTGAATGTTGTGCACTATTAGATGGATTGATTTTTCTCCAAAAATTCCACTTGGTAGAAAAAAACCTTGGCAAAGATTGATGAAAGAAATGGACAATTGAAAAAAAACTCTTTATGTCCCAACAAAGAACTCTAAACTGTATAACTATCAAAGATGAAATGGTGTTTTTTTGTTTCAACTCCATCTGGAAACAAAACAAATGATATTTCTTGTTTTTCTTGCAGGCTTATATGTATATATATTTGTGTGATTTCTATACATCTGCTCGTCATATTTATATACCTAAGGAAGAAGGTTATCTTTGAAGGTGTCAGATCAGATTATTACATACGAAATTTACGGCTTCGGTGTGTCTGTGTGTGTTTGCGTGTTTATGTGTGGATGTAGTGATGTCACAAATTTTGGAGGAAATTTGAAGGATGTTACACAGAAACAAGTGAAAATAACATCACAATCATCTATTAAAAGATAACAATATTTAACATTTCAACTAAATTTCAACCATCAATTCTCTTAAAAATCACTATTCATTTTTTTAAAAAAAAAAACTGTTTTTAAAAAATACCAAACACACACGTAGTTTATAAATTAACTTATTTATGTTTTCGAAGTAAAATTTATGATTGAAAAATAGAGAAAGAAAATGTGTATATAAAAAAATTGTGAAATTTATAAATTGCTTTATAAACCAACAGAGCCAATCTCCTGTGCTTCAAGCGCAGGAGAAGGCTTGTGAGCTTTGCCATTGAAGCAAAGCGCACAGTCAACATTATTTATTTTTTTTTAATGTTTTTTTCACCTTTTTTTTGTTTATTTATTTTGCCTTTTTCTTATGTCAATTAGAAAAATAAAATACATTTTTGTTTTTTCTTTTTAACTATACATTTATCAATAAAATAATATTACAAATAAAATTCATAAAAAATTTCATACTTTTAACCACACATTCTCCAAAAAATTACTATTACAAATCACATTTACGAATAACAAATAAAATTTAAGGTGTTATTACTTATTATAAATAAATATATCAAACGAAATTTAATAATTGTACATATATTATAATTTATTACGACAAAATAGAAGATAAAAATAAAACTTCGCATTTAAAAATTATATACGTGCTTTGTCTTGCCAAAAAAAAAAAACTTACCAGAAAATCCAACAAATAAGAGATTTTAGCCCTAACAAATTGAAGTCTAAGCTGATTTTCGTGATTGTTGGGTCAATGTCATATCGTCAAATTCTATCCTTTATTATTATTTTTATTCTTGGTTCTTATTATTTTTATTGAATTTATTACTAGAAAATAAAAGATAAAAATAATACTTACATGGGTCTTATAATTTGGTCCTTTTGTATGTATTATTTTTGTCATAATAAATTATAATATATGTACACGTATTAAATTTCGTTTGATCGCCTCCTGACTAGGCGCACTCTCGTCGATCCACCACAAAGGAAAGGGGGTCCACTAGCAGATTTTCCCCTTCATTGTGGTTCCTCGACCTTGCTAGCCATTTGCTTGCTTGAACTGTACACATTCAAAGAGGGGGCAAGCTAAACAAGCAAGTCATCCAAGTTTATAGAGTCGGAGGTTAGAAAGAACTTGGAGATTTCCCTGTGACTAATAACACTGTTTGATTTATAAACTGGTTTATTTATGATTTTTAAGGTAAAAAGTAGTGGTTGAAAATTGGAAAGAGAAAGTGTGTGGTTAAAAAGTGATTTGGGAAATTGTGTGCTTTATAAACTGGTTTATAAATCAAGAAAAGTACATTAGTAATTTTTTGGAGAATGTGTAGTTAAAAGTATGAAATTTTTTATGAATTTATTTGTAATATTATTTTATTAATAAATGTGTAGTTGAAAAGAAAAAATAAAAATGTATTTTATTTTTCTAATTGATATAAAAAAAAGGACAAAATAAATATTAAAAAAAGGTAAAAAAAAAAAAGAAAACATTAAAAAAAAATAATGTTGACTGTGCGCACAAGCCTTCTCTTGCGCTTGAAGCGCAAGAGAATGGCTTTGTATAAACCAATTTTCTTATTTTACTGAAAAGTGGCTAAAGCAAGAAAATGTAAGAAAGTACTTTCTTGGCAATACTTTTCTTTTTCCTTTTTCAGTATCGAGAAGGACTCTTGAAGTCTCTAATGCTTTAATCCTACGTATATGTTTGAATGACTTCATGTTGAAGTATAAAATTAGCAATTGAGGATACTTGTCGACTTCTTGCTCAAATTGGACAAAAAAGTCGTTTCTTTTTTATTGTGTGTGGCTTGGTGGCATTTGTTGAGTGGGAATGGGGGAAGGAATGCGATGTAAATTCGGGGCAGCTCACATTGGTGGTTTAATTGATTTCACCTAAAATTTTGGTATGGTGGGTTAGTTAATAGGTTGAACAATGACATTATATTATAGAATAAAAAATTGAATCGAAACTATTTTTTATACAATTCATTTTGATTTATGTTGATCCGCATATGTTTTGATTTTGAATCGAACCAAATAACCTCGAAGTTGCTTGGTTTAGGTTTCAATTCCAACGCACCAAAAAAAAAAAAAAAAAAAAAAAAAAAAAAAAAAAAAACTGAAAAATTAATTTAAATTTTATTCAAACCAATTAAAACTAAGCATATTCCAACTTAAAAGACACGTAGACATAACCAAATTAACTCAAAATCTAAGTAAATATTTATCTATCCCAATTAATTATTATCATACTATGAATTATAGAAAAACCATCAAATGGGCTTAAGTGTTGAACAGCTGCTGTTAAATCGTATTCACCGACTGCCCAATTATAATTAAATAGAAAAATAAATATAGATTTTAATTCAAACTTATAGATTTCTTTTCATTCTACTTACAGTTTTCTCGCATTTCGATTAGATTTTAAGGTCAATAAATCCAAATTTTATTATTTTCAATGGTAATTGTTTGCTGTTTATGTTAGTACGTTCTTTTTTATTTTATTTTTTTGTTTTAATTCGTAATGTTTTAACGATATATACTATTTATGTTTTAATGTGGAATGGACTTTTCCTTCCTCCATTGTTCAATTTTAAACCTCTTGAGCTGAACGGCATGACAGTTGAGACCCGGCTAAAGTTAATTCCCGAGCATTCCAATGGCGCGCCACCTGATTGGTTTTTGAAATTACTAGGGTTTCTTCCATTCGATTCAAGGAAATGTTTTAATAGTTCATTTTTTTACGTGATATTTTAATTAATATTTTTTCATCTATATGACACTTTGCAATTAGTTAGTAACAAAATATGACTTCTTAATATTTCTCATAATCTTTAATTGTCACTTATTAATTAAATGAATTCTTTTTCCCTTGTCTTTTTAAACAATCAATTAATTTATATACGACACTTCATGATTTAATAAATGCAATATCTAATTACATATATAATGAAGAAAGAACATAATCAGATTTGCTATTGGGACACGAGCGCGGTCAAGCGGTTTGGGCAATTTAGTTCTGACCATTCAAAGAGTTATCATGCAATTGCTTAGTTCTACTACATGCGATTGCATGGTTAAGACTTTCTAAGCAATTTTCATCTTTTGTTATCCTTTTAAGTTGGTCCTTTCATAATTGAGCGACAAGTCCTCAATTTCTAATTTGATCAATTTGGCACCCAAACTTCTGAATTTCTTCAATTAAGTCCTTTTTCTCTTGCTTTCTTCAATTAAACATTGAACTTTGTTTTCTTCCAAGTAAGCATTAATTTGACTCTTGATTGACCTTAACAACTTTCAAGTTGTACAATTTAGCTCCAATTATCTTCCAATTGACAATATTTTCTATAATTTCTTCATTCTCTCACTTTTGGGATATTTTCTGCTATAATAACAAATAAAAACAACTTAGGTAGAATTTATTCTTAAACAATACTATAATATCCTAATTTTAGCATTTAATTAAGTGTATAAATACACTTATCATGAATATCTTTTATCAATTTTCAGATTCAATATTGAACAAAGTGCTGTTTTGTAATGGAAAAAGAGGCTGCAGAGTCTCTTTGTGTATAATTGTTTAAAATAGATGCGGCTGCAGAGTTATTTGCAGAAGCTAGAGAAATATTGGAGCAAGAGCGTGATCCATGTCATCAGGATACTCTTGATGTCTATAGCAAGCTTACAACAACTTATGATGCCATGGAAAGGTAATACCATCTATTTGATTATTCTCTCGACAATTTTTCCTTTTGGATCTTATAAATTTTGAGTCACTTCTTTTCTATGGGATCTAGAGCAAAGATTGACTTTAATTATTCATGCCTCTGAAGTTGCAAAATTGGGGAAAAGATCGTGGCTGGGAGATATCACTTTTTATTTTTTTATTTTTTTAATAATGGAAATATCACTTTTTTATCATCAGATTTTGATGTTGGAATACAATTTAATTTGAATGTTCCAGAATTTAATTCCATCAAATTAAAGTCCTTGACAGATTTTGTCCAAGGTTTGAAATATGATAGTCAAATATGTTGAAATGTGAGGGATAACAAATGCCCTTGGGAATGGGGAGGGGACGCAGGATGATTATTATTCAACATTATCTGTGGCCCTTTGCAATTTAGGCATTCTGCATAATATTATCAACTAGCTCACTTGGCGTGATTTCATATGATTCTGGTTTCTATAGAATCGAACTGAACTCAGAATCGATGGTTCTTTTGGTTCTTTTTTCAAAAGAATAACCAAACCGGGATTGAACCGTTTGGTTCTTTTGGTTCAGGTTCCGATTTCCTAAACTAAAATTTTCAAACTTAAGCAATGAAGTCATGGTAGATTCCGACTGGTAAGAGTCGTAAGACAGTAAGGTCATCGACCTTGAACAAAATGCGAATACAACACTCAAAATCCTTGACAACAAAATATTCACTCCCTTCCAGACAGCAGCGTATCTCCTCATCTGCGTGTATGTGCTCCTAAAAATTCTTCAATTTCTACTCGTAACTCTCCATCTTTTCAGGGAACAGTATCACAAGTCTAGCAAATCTTTGAAAACAAGATAACAATTAATTGTAAGATGAAGAGTGAAAATTTATTATTTGTTGATTCTTGAAAAACTGAAGGTTGAAGGCTTGACGGCTGAATGTTTGAAGCTAAACGACAAAACCAATAAAAGAAAAATTATTTTTTATCTATGATTTTTTGTTTATTACTTGTTTTGCTTATAGTTATTGTAATATTTTATGAGTTAATAGTTGTTGAGTAATTAATATTGATTAATGGATCAGATAACATGCATTAGGATCAGGAATTAATGATTTTTTATATTTTTTTAAATTTATATTTAAAAAAAATAAAAAAAATCGTGTTTTGTTCGGTTCTTGATTCTGGTTCTGTTTATAAAAAAGCAAAAAGTTGGTAACGATCACAATTGTAACCATTGTGACCGTTACCTTTAATTTTTTTGTTTTTTTTCCTATAAATACTATCTTCAACCTTCATAGCACTCCACACCAATCTCTCAACTCTTCTAATTCTTACTTCTTAGTCCCCAAGCTCTCTCGACTCTACTATAATAATACTATTACTTATATTTACATACTCCATTCTCTCAATTTGTCATTACATTTGCATCTCCCATTCAATTATTATTTTTTTATTTATACAATTATACATACAAAACTTTCAATATTCTTATCACCGTTCTTCCACTACAATTACACATATTTCATTTTCAATTTCAAATTTTCAACATATGAATCCCAATAGCCGAAGATAGGTTAATGAATTGTTTGATGGTCCATCTGGATTTGGGGGGCATGATGACTCAACACCACAATCTCTCTCATTTCGACTATCAATTTTTCGGTCTCAACGACATACCAATTCCCGACAATATTGAAGAAGATCCATTAAATCAACGAATCGATTTAGACGATGTTGAAGAAGATGCAGATGTTCAAATCTTACAAAATGATCTCGATATTCCCGACGCAAGAGGGAAACGAAAAGCTGGAAAATGTAGGAAGCCTACAACAAAGTATTGGGATAACTTTAAATTAGTCGCGACGGGGAAAACAATTGAGGAAACTCAAGAGTTCAAAGTTGTGTGCAAATATTGTGCACAATATTTGGCATGGAAAAAGGGTATTGGTACTACACAACTCACCCCGTGACTTTCGCAAGTGTCAGATCAAGTACTTGTTCGTTGAATCAAATCAAAGTCAATTACAATTTGGTTCATCTGCTAGTGGCTCTGCAACTAGATCTACACTTTCAAATTGGATGTACTCTAAAGAAGAGAATCGAACAGGCATGGTTCAATTCGTTGTGGGAGCGGAGTTGCTACTAAGCATAGTGGACAATGAACACTTAGTTATAACATCAAATGTTATCTTCAACCCAGGTACTATGGTATTAGAAGAAACACTCTGCATTCTGATACAATATAATATTTTCTTAAAACTAAGAAGTAATTAATAGTCGATTTAAATAAATATGGTGGTGTTATTTTTTTTACTTCCGATCTTTGGGAATGTATTAACAAAAAAAGTTATATTGCTATAACTGCACACTGCATTGATCCACTTTGGGTTATGCATAAAAAAATTATCACTTTTAAAATTATAGAATTTCCTCATAACGTAGTCAACATATTTAATTCTATACTGCAAATTGTTAGAGAATATAGGTTCGAAAGTAAAATCCGATCATTTACTTTCAATAATGTTAATGTAAATAAACCTGTAGTAGATACGTTATTTAGAATTTTTAATCCGAAATTTGGTGATTTTTTATTCCATGTTAGATGTATTTGTCATATTTTAAATTTAATTGTTCAGGATGGAATGAAACATATTAAAGATCAAATGGATAAAATTAGAAATGCATTAGTGCACATAACCCTATCACCGAGTAGAAAACAATATTTTGAAGAGATATTTTCATAATACGATTTAGATCCTAAGAAATTCATCACCACGTAGGTCATATGTGGAACTCTACATATTTGTTACTTAAATCATGTGAAGGTTATGAATACACAATAATTGAGTATTATAAAAGTAGAACAATTAGGAATGAAAATGATTTTCTATTAATAGAATCGGATTGGGAAGCTGCTCTTAAAGTCGAAATTTTTTTTACGAGTTTTTAATATTCAATCAACATATTATCTGGGATATGTTACCCAACTAGTTCTAGAGTTCTTGAACGTCTTTATGTTATTGCAAGAACCTTTTATAGATATAAAACTGACTCATTTTTTGTTGATATGATAATTGCTATGGAAATAAAACTTAGAAAATATTGGGAAGATTTACCTATGTTATTTCCCTTAGCATGCATAATGGACTCGTGTTACAATTTAAAGGGTACCAAACTTCTTGTTTCAAAAATCAATAGCTCGTTGATTTTGGAAACCCCTATCACTTATAATAATTTAGAAATCATGTTAGTAAACATGTATACCGTATATGAAGTACGATTAGGAACTACTATCAGTCATACAGTAACTGGACCATCACATGCCACTAAACATGGAGATTATGAAGTAGAATTATATAATCTAATGGAAGAAATTAGTCAAACATAAGGAACTTCTTCTTACAGTATGTCTCCTAGTTGTAACGAATTAGGTCCACTTGTAATACTTGAAAAACTAAAAATGTATTCTCAACAAGATTTACTTAGAAATGTGGAGCGTGCTAATTCTTTATAATTTGATTTACTTGAATATTGCCGAACAAATGAACGAATATATCCAATCGTTTCCGCCATAGCAAAAGATCTACTAACACCTCATGTTAGCACGGTAGCTTCGGAATCTACTTTTAGTGCAGATAAAATGGTTTTTTTAGAAGTTATGAGCCAACTCAAAGAAGATATTTTAAAAACGTTAACGTGTGTCAAAGATTGGCAAAACGCTCATTTTCGCATACAAAATAAGTACGCCGAAATTGCTTGCAGTCAAGTAAATGATATTTAACTTTAAAATCTTAATTTCTTTATATAAAATAAAATTTTGATTTCAAAACAAAAATTGTACAGGTAACACCTACTAGAAAATTCAATTATTCAATTTAGTAGCCGGTCCCAAGCCTGAAAAAAGGAAGAGGGTTTTTACTTTTAATTTTTAAACTTTTAAATTTAAAATTACTTACTCAATTTTAGTTTTGGCCATTTCAAATTATAATTGGAGATTTGAACAAGTTTTTACATTATAATTCATCCTTTCATTCACTAACAATTTACTTATTAATTTATTTATTACATTACTTACATTTACATGACTAATTATAAATTTATATTTAATATATAATATTGATATAATTCAAGTATTTTAACTTAGTTACAGTCTTTAAAAAAAATTATAACGAGGAGACGAGCCGAAGCTCGGCTCGTCCCACGAGTCGCAAGCTCGTTACAGGCCAGACGAGCCCCGGCTCATTTGGGACGAGCTCGTGGCTTGGCTCGTCCATTTGACGAGCCGAGTATCACGAGCCGAGGGTCGAGTCGGCTTGACTCGTCCCATTGCTATCTCTATGTAAGGTAATGTTCGAGTAATTTATATCTGTAATGATCTGTAATGTTATGTAATTGCATTTCAAAGGCTAAACAAACAAAAATTACAATAGAGTTATGCAATGTGATAAGTGTGCGTTTTACACACTTATTGTGCTTTTAAATAGACAATTTAATTGACAAATTGAGCAAATATCTACTTATATTTTGTGTTTATCTTGTACAATTAGTTAAAACCTCAATTGGAAAGCAAATGAACAAGATTGGAGTGAAATCAGGCTAAAAGAGGAGCAAATTTGATGTCCAAGAACCTAATCGAAAGAAATCAAAAGTTTGGGGACTTAAGTGCAACATCTCAGAAAGTTGGAGGACTAAAGATGCAAATATTTCAGGGGCATACTTGTAATAAAAGCTAAAATTCGAGGACTAAATTGAAGAAGACCAAAAGTTGGAGGACCTGGATAGCAATTAATTGAAGGACCAGATCACAAACACTCACTCAGCTGAACCACGCGATCGCGTGGTTAAGCACAGATCGCGTTCGCGAACTAGGCCACAGACCCAACCCGAGAGATTTCAGGCTAACCACGCGATCGCGTAGGCAACTTTTTGGCCAGTTCCAAATTTTATTTTCTGTTTTTTTTTTTAATTTTAAGTTAAGGCCGCGTTTGGCTCTTAAGGGGCGCTTTTTTGGACCTTTTTTAGGTCAGATTTTTGGGGGTATATATACCCCCACTTCTCTCTTCAACAAGAACCCCATTTTTCTTAACACCAAACCCTAGCCCCCTTCCCTTTTTTCTCTCTTTTCTTTCTTCTTCTTCTTCTTCTTTTCTTTTTCTTTTCTTTGTTTTTGATTTAGTTTGTAAATTAGTTTGTAGTTTAGTTGTGTTTCTAAGTTACTAGCACCATTTGGAGCAAGGGAAGTGAGGTGAAGATTCAAAACAAAGTTCAAGGAATTTTGGGGCAAAAATCAAGGGAAGTGATTTATTTCATTATCTTGTATTTTTAATCTTTGATTTCTATATTTTGTGATGTATTTTTGTAAACTTCAACTTTTGTGCAATATTTATATAATGGGCTAGTTATTTTATGTTGGGATGATTGATGTAGCTTAACTTAGTTTAAGTAATTTTAATTTTTGTTTATTAATGTTGAGCTTATTTCATGTGTATTTGGTTTTTAGATTATTCCATGTGTTTGATTGATCACCAAATATATGTTTTGTGAAGTGTATGATAATCGAGAGATATTATGCATTTTAGACCAAATAACAAATGCTCTAGGTTCTTGTTAAGGATAAATATATACCTTAAACCCTAGATGATCCATTGAGCTATTTTCACAAATAGTTAATGCAATTGATTGGGCCTTAATCGACATAGAGATATAGTAGGTTAGACCAATTGATTAGGGTTAATTTCACTCGAGAGAGGTAATTAGCTAAGCTTGAAAAATCGGGTCTAATGTGCATTTCAAGTTTGGGGGTGATTTTCTATTGTGTATTGACATGTTAGATAGCCTTACCGGCCAGGATTACTTAGATGTTTAAAATTGTTATTGATTCATGATTTATGACCAATATGCTAATTGTGTCTACTTTTACAAAATGCTTATCCATGCAAGATCATATTTATCTTGAGCACAATTGTCATGATTGATTGTTGGTGAAGTTTGGGAATTGTTGAAGGGTGAAGAAGTTAATGGAGTAGAAGAATTAGAGATGGCAAAAAAATCCGATTCGCCCCGTCGATCCGTCGACCCGATCCGATCCGATCCGAAAAAATCCCGATCCGTGGATCAACGGATCGAAATTTATGTGATCCGCCCCGATCGGAAAATTCACGGAGCGGATTTGGATCGGTGCTGATCCGATCCGAGATCCGACATTTTTTTTTAAATATAATTTTTTTATCATGTATAAAAATCTAATATGTAAATTTTGTAGCAAATTTTAATTTTTGGGAATAACTTGCAATCTTTGTATTTAAAAAAAAAAAACACATTTTCATGTTCTTCATTTGAAGAAAGAATTCAAATAAGTGATGGCAAAAAAACTCGATCCGTTGAATCGGCGAATCGGCCTCTATACGTCTCGTTTCAATAAAATAAAAAAAATTTAATAAAAAAAATAATTTTTCTAATTTTTTTAAAGGATTTAATTTAAAAAAATTTAAAAAAAATAAAAAAATAATTTGGACCGATCCGCCCCGACCCGACCCCACCCGAAATTTGACGGATCGCGGGGCGGATCCGGATCGGATCAAAAAAAATCGGGGCGGGGCGGATCGGGGTCCGATCCGCCCCGTTGCCAACACTAAGAAGAATTAGGTTGTGAGCTTGTATTTTTAATTTTTATCAACCTATCAAATGTTTCCCAAAACTCTAAATCTATTGATCCTATTGTAAGATAAGTTTGGGGGTGGTCGACCCGGTGAAGGAGATGATCTAGACATGTGGTGATTCCATGCATGTTGGAAATAAATTTTGTGTGGAGTGTATTTCGCCAAGTATAAGCTAAGTAATGACCTATGCTAAATTTCTAAGCCCATTTTAATTTTTGCATTGCATTGCCCTATCTCGAAGCCTTTTTGACTCGAGTAATTAAGCCCGTAGGAGTATCTTGAAACTTGGTGCCTTAAGTTTGAAACTTGGGAGTCACCGGCCGAAAGCTCGCTACATGGGTCAATTAGAAAGCTTAATGAGTAGGGTACTCACACACACACACGAAAAAAAAAAGCACTTCATTATTGCATTTGCTTAATAAGTCTACCTCACTTCGTAGCCTTTTTGACTCGAGTTATTAAGTCCGTAGGGGTATTTTGAAACCTGGTACCCTTTGATCTTAAAACAATCGGGGAGTTTCCGACCTAAAGCTCGCTACATGGGTCAATTAGAAAGCTTAAGGGAGTGGGGGAAGACACGAGCATTCATCACGTTAGTTTTTAGAAATCATGCATTTATACTTGCATAAGGGCTCTTAGATGAATAGTGGGTTTGAATTTCTTAGTATAAACTTGAATGTCGAAGCACTCATTAGTGGAGAGTCACCGCACTTCTAGGTTGTCAAGATTGCCGGTAAAACGCACCCAAACTAGAGTGGAAAAGAAAAGAGTGATTTGAAAGTACCCTCTAGAATTGCATCCCGGGAGAGGAAAGAAAAATATTTATTGGGGGATGAATGTCACGAGTGGGAAAGAAAAAGAATTGACCACTAATGGTGGGTAGTTTTGACTTGAAACTTCTTTACTCATCAATATTCTCGAAACTTAATTGACAATTGAAAGTGACTATGCACACACACACCGATCGAACATCGGATAAGCTAAACTTCTTTTTGGTAGCATTATTTGGAATCATACTTTTGAATTGATATTACAATTTTGCACTCATGAGTAATTTGCAAGTTATCTAACATTGTTGATCTATTTTTCACATTACTTGATTGCACTAGTAGACAATTTTGCTCGAGACGAGCAAAAGCTCAAGTTTGGGGGTGTGATAAGTGTGCGTTTTACACACTTATTGTGCTTTTAAATAGACAATTTAATTGACAAATTGAGCAAATATCTACTTATATTTTGTGTTTATCTTGTACAATTAGGTACAACCTCAATTGGAAAGCAAATGGACAAGATTTGAGTGAAATCAGGCTAAAAGAGGAGCAAATTTGATGTCCAATGACCTAATCGAAAGAAATCAAAAGTTTGGGGACTTAAGTGCAACATCTCAGAAAGTCGGAGGACTAAAGATGCAAATATTTCAAGGGCATACTTGTAATAAAAACCAAAATTCGAGGACTAAATTGAAGAAGACCAAAAGTTGGAGGACCTGGATGGCAATTAATTGAAGGACCAGACCACAAACACTCACTCAGCCGAACCACGCGATCGCGAGGCACTCAGCCACGCGATCGCGTAGGCAACTTTTTGGCCAGTTCCGGATTTTATTTTCTGTTTTTTTTTTTATTTTAAGTTAAGGCCGCGTCTGGCTCGTAAGGGGCGCATTTTTGGACCTTTTTTAGGTCAGATTTTTGGGGGTATATATACCCCCACTTCTCTCTTCAACAAGAACCCCATTTTTCTTAACACCAAACCCTAGCCCCCTTCCCTTTTTTCTCTCTTTTCTTTCTTCTTCTTCTTTTCTTTTCTTTTTCTTTTCTTTGTTTTTGATTTAGTTTGTAAATTAGTTTGTAGTTTAGTTGTGTTTCTAAGTTACTAGCACCATTTGGAGCAAGGGAAGTGAGGTGAAGATTCAAAACAAAGTTCAAGGAATTTTGGGGCAAAAATCAAGGGAAGTGATTTATTTCATTATCTTGTATTTTTAATCTTTGATTTCTGTATTTTGTGATGTATTTTTGTAAACCTCAACTTTTGTGCAATATTTATATAATGGGCTAGTTATTTTATGTTGGGGTGATTGATGTAGCTTAACTTAGTTTAAGTAATTTTAATGTTTGTTTATTAATGTTGAGCTTATTTCATGTGTGTTTGTTTTTTAGATTATTCCATGTGTTTGATTGATCACCAAATATATGTTTTGTGAAGTGTATGATAATCGAGAGATATTATGCATTTTAGACCAAATAACAAATGCTCTAGGTTCTTGTTAAGGATAGACATATACCTTAAACCCTAGATGATCCATTGAGCTATTTTCACAAAGAGTTAATGCAATTGATTGGGCCTTAATCGACATAGAGATATAGTAGGTTAGACCAATTGATTAGGGTTAATTTCACTCGAGAGAGGTAATTGCTAAGCTTGGAAAATCTGGTCTAACATTGTAAATGAGTAATTTATTAATTTTCATGTGTTGAGAAATTACTTAAGCGAGAGTTAAGTGAAATCATGAATCCCAACTATTTTATCTTCCATTTTCCTTATTTTAATTCGGTTTAGAATTATTTTCTTTAATTTAGAATTTATAAAAATCCATCTTTTTAATTATGTGTTTTATTTGTTAAGATTAAATTAACTAGAGTATAATAGAGTATACATTCCTCGTGGGATCGACAACCCGGACTCAAAAAGACCACTTTATTACTTGTACGCGACCCGTGCGCTTGCGGTACACTATTTTGAGGGAACACAATGTTATGTAATGTTACACATTACAATCATTGTGTAATAGTTATTGATATTACGGGCGTGAAGTGTAATGCAATGGCTTAGTTTTCAAAGTTTTGCTGTGTATTACAGTATTGTAACGTTGTACATTGTTATTGTAAGTTCAGAACATGATGCACATGTAATCTTATGAACCAAACTAACTCTTGGTTCTTTTCACCAAAATACACTTGTAAATCCGTAATATAATGCAAATTAAAAAAAAATTGTACCAAATACTGTGTTACATTATCGAATTACGGTCATGTAATATAAAGTAATGGGTATGTAATCAAAGTTTGCTACATATTACAGTCATTTAATGTGTATTTTTTTGTAATTTTAGACATGATGCACATGTAATTTTATGAACCAAACCAACTCTTGGTTCTTCTCGATTGTAGAAAAGTTTATATTTTGTTTTTTTATCGAAACATAAATGTATTGATTATAAGAAGTTACAAAACCACCGACAAAGCCGATGGAGAATACAAGCATGACTAGCAAAGCTAGTCAACAAAAACAACCATCCAAAAAAATCCAGCATTTCCTAGTGGAATGGAAGTAGCAACATTGTACTGCAATATTTAAAAAATTCATAACTGGGATGGATACGAACTCCTTCCTTATATCATCATCCAAATCCATTTACTCAAACCTCATTGCATCCAAACCATGCCTTTTTATCTAAACTCTATGTAGAAAAAAGGGCCAAGCAGAGTAGAAATAAGAAGCATGAGCTAGAGTCTAGGTAGATCGAAAGAGACTCCATCACCAAAAAAATCAACCTTTACCCAGATTTCAAAGACTCAGCATTTCTTAAAAACCGGAAGAACAATAACTCGCGATTTATGGAAAAACTTCATCCCTCTACCGAGTGTTGATCTAGCACTCTAATCCAGCAAGAACCATTTTTCACCGGTTAAAATTGAAAAAAAAAATTGATATTTTTTTATTTGATGAGAGAGAGAGAGAGAGAGAGATCTTAGGTTTAACTGGCGATGGTTTTGCGGTGGTTATGTGATGGTGGTGGTGAGCTCACCTTGTGGATTACGACGGTTGTGCTGTGTAAATTGGTGATTGTGTTGGTGAAGGTGTTAGTGATGGTGGTGAAGTTGTCGGGGGAGGTTGTGGTTTTGGTGGTCGTCGTCGTCGATGGCAGCGGCTGACGGCGATATTGCAGGAAGCTAAACAGTTTTGGGTTTGGGTTTGATGGTTGGATGGGGTGGGGTGGGGGGTTTGGTGTCGTAAAAAGTGATTGTGACCAATCATGGCAATTGTGCCAATTATTAAGTAAATGTAACTAAATTATTAATTAAATGTGACCAAAATATTAACTAACTGTAACTTTGTGTGACTTGATAAATGCAGAATGTGACCAAGTGTGACTTTGGGATGCGGTGGACGGGGTTTTGTAACTAAATTTGTAATTGTGACCTTGTGTGACTTTGCATGTGGGGTGAGTGGGGTAGGTGAATTTTGCAACTAAATTTGTAATTGTGATCAATTTGTGACGTTGTGTGACCAATTGTAACCTAATTGTAACCTCGTGTGACCTAACTAAAACTTTGTGCGATCAAACTATGACCTTATGTGCCCAATTGTGAGTTTGGGTGTGAGATGGGTGGGTGGGGTTTTGTAACTAAATTTATAATTGTGACTGAATTGTGACATTATATGAACAACTGTGATTTTGCATGTGGGACAAGGTGGGGTGGAATGGGGTGAATTTTATAACTAATTTGTATTTGTGATCGAATTGTGACTTTGTGTGATTAATTGTGACCTAACTGTGACCTCATTTGACCTAATTGCGTCTTTGTGTGACCGAACTATGACCCTGTATGATCAACTGTAACTTTAGGGGTGGGTGGGATTTTGCAACTAAATTTGTAATTGTGACTGAATTGTAATATTGTGTGACCAACTGTGATTTTGTGTGACCAGCTGTGACTTTGCATGTGGGGTGAGGTGAGGTGGGGGTGGGGTGAGGTGCGGTGGGGCAGGGTGAATTTTACAATTAAATTTCTAATTGTTACCGAGTTGTGACTTCGTGTGACAAATTATGACCTAACTGTGACCTTGTTTGACGAAATTTCGACTTTGTGCGAACGAACTATGACTTTGTGCGGGTTAGGGGTAGGGTGGGTAGAAATCTGTGACTAAATTTGTAATTGTGACCGAAATATAATTTCATGTGACAATTGTGACTTTGCTGAGTGGGGTAGGTGGCGTATTGAAATTTGCTATTAAATTTGTAATTGTGATAGAACTATTATTTTGTGTAACCAACTGTGACATTTTAGATGGCGTGAAGGCGGGTGGGGGTGAGGGTAGGGTGGGTTTGGGACAGCCCAGGCTGGGTGAAATTTGCGATTAAATTTTTAATTGTTACTTTGTGTGATTAATTGTGACTTTGGGTAGGCTAGGTGACTAAATTTGTAATTATGATCTAATGTGACTTTGTGTGATCAATTGTGACTTTGTGGGGGTGGGGTGGGGTGGGGGGGTTGCGGGGAAATTTGTGACTTTGTGTGATCAATTGTGACTTTTGGGGGTGGGTGGGGTGAAATTTGTTACTAAATTTGTAATTTTAACCATAATGTGACTTTGTGGCATGGGTTGGGGTGAGGTGGGGTTAGGGAGGGGGCGGGGTGGGTGGGGTTGAAGAAAGGGAATAGAAGAAAAATAATTTTTGGGTGTGGGTGATGTGGTATGGGGTGGGGTGTGGTGTGGTGTGGTGAAATTAGGGTGAAATTTGTGATTAAATTTGTAATTGTGATTTTTGATTTTGCATGATCAATTGTTACTTTGTGGATGAGATGAGATCGGGTGTGGTGGCAGGGTAGGGTAGGAAAATATCGAGAGAGAGAGATAGACAAGAAAAAAAGCTCATTTTCGGGGGTGGTGTCAGGGTGGGTGGGTGGGTGTGGAAAAACAGAAGAAAAAAAAAATCATTTTTCTGGGGTGGGAGTTGTGGTGGACGGATACATGTTGTTTGATGACTTTTTTTTATTTAAATATTATGTTAGTTTTAATTTAATATATATAATTAATAATTATTTTTATATTATACAATATTATATTTATTAATTATAATAGCACCTGATTTTAAAAAAATAAAAAAATAAAATCCTAAGTTTGTTAGTTTTAAAAAGTGATAGTTTTATGTTTGTAGTTATATACTTTTCTCATTTTCTAATTACTTTGAAAAGTCGGTATTTTTTTAAAGTAGATGGGTGAAACTCCACTTGAATTATATGGTGGTTTGTTTCTTTACTTTATAACCGATGTGTGACATTTTGCATACCCAACAGGTAATTGTTAAGAGAAACTAAAATGTGTAAAATAGAAATTCAAGGGTTAAGGGGGAGCATAATTAATTACCAATACTAGAAAATCTATGTTAATTTATACCCATGTTTATATACCTTTCTTCAACATCTTCATTTAAAATTGTGTTGATAAATTTCCCTTCAGTGTGCATTGTTGGAAAATGTCCATGAAAATCCAACTCATGTCCATTTCTTACAATTGATTGAGGGGCGTTATGTGTAGGAGTTATGGGTGTTAATTGTGGAGTTATTTGTAACTCATGTAATTTCCAAATATGACAATTAATCAAGGATTAATTGTGGAGTTATTTTGTAACTTCAATTCATGCTATTTAACTCCCATCTCCTCACTCTTTTGAAAACAAGAAAAATTTTTACTTCTTTGTTTTGTCTCAAGACACTTTTTCATTTCTTATCAATGGTTTTATTTTTCATTTTATTGTGTCTTGATTTTGGTGATTGTGTTCATACATAAGTTCGGTTCGTCGGAGTGGTAACTTTGTACTAAGTTAACTACTCAACCTCTGTTGTATTCTGGGAGACAGACGTTCAGACAAACCTCAAGCACAGATTGGTGAGGGGACGAATCTGTTTTTAGGAAACTGTGCTTGTACAGACATCGGTTCCAGATTTTGCTCGAATTTGCAGTTTTAGTTTTCATCAATATTTATTTTATTGTGTTCCAATTTATTATTTGTTCTTTTTTCAATCAAATTCGACAAATGATTCCCTACAAGTTTAAAAGATATTCAATTTTTTTGTGAAAAGAGAATATGATTTTGTTTGAAAGAATAAACACAGACTAATTTTATTCCATGTTGATTTTCTAAAAATAATAATAATACCGATTGGAATATATTTGAGATATTTGGTGAAATGAACGGATGATAAACTAGCTTTCCTCAAAATTGTTCATCGTTTTTTAAAAGGGACAGGAAAGAATACGTACAATCATAAAAAGAGAAAGCATGTTGAGTTTTAAGCCAAAAATGGCTGAATTTCTGTTACAAAGTCCTTTTATATTCACTTTTATCACTATGGAGTTTCATCAAATGGGTGGTGGCCCCTGGAAGCAGCAAAAATCTGTTGCCATTTATATTTCTTCTATGGAGTTTCGTCAAATGGGTGGCGGCCCCTGGAAGCAGCAAAAATATGTTGCCATCGCCGCCGAAACTCCTGTGCTCCAGCTTTGAGTAACAAAAGGGTCGGCTTTTGGGAGGAAGTAAAGGGATGGGGCGATTGGGGAAAGTTTCTGCGGCTGATTATTCAAATTTTTGTACTTTTGGGGACTATCAATATTGGAGAATTCATTCCATGACTTTTGTGGATTAATCGTGTTAACGGTTTCGATGCTAGAGTAGATTTTGTTGCTAAAGAACTCGATAAGTTTCTTGAAGGAGTGATTCAAGAACACTGGGATTCGGAACCTTCCAGCCTTAAGGATGAAAATAAAGGAAATTTTTTCAATATTCTGATTAAGATTTACAAGGACAATATCACTGGTGTATCCATTGATAGAGATAGTATCAAAGCCAAAATTTTGATGATTTGTGTAAGCTTGCAAGAAATTAAATTTTGTCTGTCAAGTTGTTGGTTGAAATCTAATTGGGTGTGGAGAATGGAACCCAGAATCGATTATTGCTTGCGATTTTGTGTGGCTGGCGACTTTTGCCTCCATTGACGCTAGCGGAAGAGGCATACCTACGAGTGTGGTACTCAATGCCATTGATGGTGCCGAATCACACTCAGGTCATCGGGGGGCTGCGGCCTTGGTGGTTGGACTTAGGGCGACGGCTAGGCTAGTGTTTGAAAACCTAGCTGGATCAGTTATTGAGGAAGGGGCTTGGACCGAAAATTAGAAGATTTCGGGGCTCTTTCTGCAATTTCGTTTTATTAGTTTATTGCAAACTAAGGTCCTCAAGTCTTATTAAGATATTAAAAAAATTGATCCCTAAAATTAAAGAATTTATTATTTAAGTTCCAGATTTTATAAATTATTCAAGTTGGGACTTGAAAGTTTTGGGTTTTACAATTCAGCTCCTCAAGTTTGAAAATTTTCTGAATTAGCACCTAAAGTTTGAATTTTTTAAAATTTGCACCAAAGTTTGAAATTTTTATAAATTGGCCACTAAATTTTTGCAAAATTGCTTTTAAGTACAAAAATTAAGAATTACTTCAAAATTGGCCTCCAAGTTTTGTGAAATTACAGTTGCTAAGTGTCAAGTCCTACTATTACTTAAGTTGTGGCTATGCCAATTATGATGTGGCTCAGACTGTGGCTAAATTTCCAAGTCATGCTATGATCAAATAGTGGCACAAATGGAAGCCCCAACTGTGGTTGTTCCGATTAACCATTGGGATAATTGGAGAAATTCAATGAGTTGAATTTCAATAGGTGGATGCAGAAGATGATGTTCTATCTGATCACCTTGAATCTTACGAGATTCTTAACTGAGAATGTTCAAATACTCCAAGAGGGTAAATGAGACATTCAAGCAATTAGTGTAGTGGATGCTTGAAAGCATTCTGATTTCATGTGCCGAAATTATGTCATGAACAGCTTAGCTGATTCATTGTACAACGTGTACTGCATAATAAAAATGGCCAAGGAATTGTGGGAGTTAGCCGCTTCCTTGAATATAAGATGGTAGATTCAAATACCCTGACCAATCAAAGTGATTCCACATGAGATTCATGTCGAAAGGATGACTCTGAGTAAAACTTTCCAAGTGGCTTCCATAATTGAAAAGATCCTTCCAGCTTGGAAAGACAATATCCCCACGAGTTATGGAAATGGAGGAAGTCTTCCTAGAAATACCTATGAATGTGGGGGCGTCTTCCTGAAGTGGCTATACCTACACCAAAGAAGGTGAACATAGGTCTGGAAACTGTTGATCGCAATTTCATTAGATATTTGCACAATTGTAGTGCTTATCAATTTATTGTGTACGAATATGAGACTCAAGACATACATAAAACACAATAATCGAAACTGCTTCGTTCTTTGAATATGTATGGACATATGAGACAATGTTTGAAAACAGTCAAGACCGAAAATTGGAAGAGGAAATTGAGGTTGAATCAACATAGCAAACAAGAAAGGACAGAAAAATCTTATGGTCCTAATTTTCCGACCTATATGCTAGAAACTGGACCTTAAAGCTTTAAAGAAGCTGTAAACTCTTCAAAATGACCTTAATGGAAGGAGGCCGTTAAAAGTGAGATAGATTACATCTGAAAAATCATACTTGGGAAGTGGATCTTTCCGCGGGAAACAAACCACTAGACTGCAAATGGATTTTCAAAAGAAAATGAAATTAGATGGAACTATCGATTTACAAGTCCAGACTTGTAATTAAATGTTACATGAAACGAGAAATCCTTAATTACTTTGACATGTATTATCTGGTGACGAGAATAACATTCATTAAGATGATATTAGTGATTGCAGAGTTACACAATCTCAAAATATATCAAATGAGTGTCAAAACTGCTTTTCTAAATGGCGATTTAGAAGAAGAAATTTACATGGAACAACTTGAGGGTTTTTCATCACCGGGGCAGGAAAAGAAAGTCTGCAAATTGGTGAGTGAAGTCATAGTGTGACTTGAAACTAACACCAACATGAAATTTTGATAATGTCGTGGTGGAAAGTGGATTTAAATCAACGAGTGTGACAAATGTGTGTATGACAAAGATACAAAAAATGGCTATGTCATTTTATGTCTTCACGTTGATGATTTGTTTACATTGGTGATAATGATAAGATGATTAAATCCATAAAAGACATGTTGAACTCAAGATTCGACATGAAAGATATGGGTTTAGCCGATGTTATCCTTGGATTTAAAATCTCAAATGGACTTGTTCTAAGCCACTCACATTATGTGGAAAAAAAAACTATTGAGAAATTTAATAAGGATGATTTTGCAGTAGCTAGAACCCCGATAGACACAAGTCAACATCTATCGAAAAATAGAGACGACGATATTTCTCAAGTTGAGTACTCTAGATTAATCGAAAGTCTTATGTACTAAATGAGTTATACAAGACTAGATATAGCCTACATAGTTAGCAAGCTATGTAGATCTACGAGTAATCCTAGTTCTGAAAACTGGAAATAAATAGTAAGAGTACTAAGATACTTGAGATGTATGGACTGCACTATACCAGATATCCCACAATTATTGAAGGACATAATGATGCTAACTGGATATCTTATATTAAAGACTTAAAATCTATAAGTGGATTTGTATTCACATTGGGAGGTGCAGCGATATCATGGAAATCCTCTAAACAGACAGTTACAACCAGATATACCATGGAATCGGAGTTATTGCCCTTGACAAGTGTGGTGAAGAGGCTGAATGGCTACGCTAATTCTAAGAGGATATTCCTATATGGTCAAAGCTTGTGCCAGTAATTTGTATACATTGCGATATTCAATCAGCAATTAGATGGGCACATAGCAATATGTATAATGGTAAGTCTAGACATATATGTCGTAGACATAATACCATAAGGAAACTACTCTCAACTGGAGTTATCTCTATTGACTATGTAAAGTCAAAAGTCAACATTGCAGATCCACTAACCAAATGGTTAAATAGAGAGTTAGTTGCAAAGTCATCGAAAGGAATGAGACTTAAGCCCTTGGACGAATGAGTTAATACAATGGAAACCCAACCTAGTTGACTAGAGATCCCAAGATCTAGGTTCAAAGGGACAACCTAATTGTAAAGACTTAATTGAATCACTGTGGGGGTTAACATCCATTGTCCATTCCTATGATGTAATAGTGATGCCCGTAAGATGAAGGATAAGCAATATGCTTTTAATGATTCTTATGCATCGAAAATTCGAGCTGAGTAGAGGGAGCTACTCTTAATTAAGAGATCACATATGTGAGAGAGAAGTGGGGCCGCTTTTAAAGGAATTGTGTTGGGATAAATTCTTATAAATTCTCACAGAACCAGGCTTATGTTCATGGCCTAACGAACATAATCGTGAGAACTGAGCTACGTAAGGAAGAATCCCGTGTGAGGTTGATAGATCGCATATTTGCTATTTAATTTGTGATATTTCCTCTTATCTATATAATATATAAAAGTAGCTGAGTTTTGGCGGGAAAACTCAGCTTTTATTGTGTTCACACTCCAAAATTCAGCTTTTATTGTGTTCACACTGTTACTTCAACTTAAGTATTTTTATGGAGAGTTTGTTTTCACTTATTTATATTTGGTTATTTGTGTTTAAGCCTCTCTTTTCATAAAATTATTCTAATCTTTTAATGTTTTGAATTTTACAAATAAGTATTTGTGTGCACTCATACAAATTCAATGTAAAATTTTCAGTTCAAAATTATATCGAAGTTGTGTTATGCATCTAATGATAAATAAATATTATCGTATAAAACTTTTATAAATAATCTTATTTTTTTAGTTATTTAGTACATCTAAAAATTCGAACTCCTTCGTATTGCGTTCTAATTAGTATTTTTATAGAAAGTTACATTTAATGCGTAAATAATTTTTTACAATAATTGTGATGTGTTATTGGTCTCAATCTTATAAATTAATAATTTCGTTCGGTCATACAAATTTAATGTCGAATTTTCATTTTCATTTATGTCGAATATTTAATCAAGTTATATTAAATTTTGTTTTAAATAGTCATACTTTTAAGTTCTTTGTTACATATACATAATAACCTTCTTTTCTATATCAGATTATTTATCAAAATAATTTTATTTACAATTACATTTAATTTTTTATTCTATAAAGTCTCATATCACATTTTTAACATTAACGATTAACAAATTTATTTATATTGTTTTGAAATTATATAGTTATTAATGGTTTTTTTTGTCATAACTGTTAAGTCTAAATTTTAAAAAATAATTAACTATGACATGATATTAATTGTTATATTTTAATTCAATATTTATGATTCTTAAATTTCTACAACAATAAGTAAATTGTCTCCCAATTTACTTAACTGAAAATTAAGATGATCAATGTTATATTATAATTTTCATGAAAAAACAATTACGTTATATAAATATTGTAAAAACATATAATACCATGAATTTGATGCATCTTTGTCAAGTTCAAAATTTTAGTTTTTTTTTGTTCTTTTTCTATGATTATCGAATACGTTTCTTATACGTGTTATCTTGGATGATGATTATGAGTTGTAGGAACAAGAATTATTTCCAAGTGATTGTGAATTTGAACAAATTAATATTTGACTCCTTAATTTTGATTTGTTGACAGTAAAAGGTGAGTTGCATTTTTTTAATTGAATGTTTGCCTTTATTTTTATTTTAATTTTAATTTTTTAAAATTTGGAGGGTTGACTGTTTGAAATCATGGTTTTGACAATTGAAACCTAAACCAAATCGTTTAATGCGGTTTGGAATTTTTCCAAACCGAACCAAACTAAATCATTTGTTGTGGTTTAATTCTATTTCACGATTTATTTGTTCACCCCTACTTTGTTGTATTTAAGAGAAAGTGAAGATCCTTCTTATGGAAGATCATTCTCTTATTTTGAAAGATTTGTTATATGGTAGGGACGACAGGATTTAGAATTTTGTTGAGAACATTCGGACATATAACATAATGTTTTCGTTCACTTTTATGGGGAGATTAAATAATGGGCGAAATGATGGTGCAGGGCCTCCCGTCTTCAGATTACACAGTCAAAATTATAATAAGATTGAAAGTCTATTGCCTGATGACGGTTCAACTCTACAATTTGCTCGCTTTACATTGTTGACAATGTGAATAAGGTTGAAAGCAGAAAAAGGGTCGTGGGGTACGTATTATGTATTTATTGCTTTTATATTTATATTGTTTACGAATAATTTTGTTGTTATAGACTGAAATTTAATTTATATCTTTTAATGTCCCTTGATAGGAGTGAATCATGCGATTCAATGTTGCGTGATTTTATAGTTTTTGATTTGGAAAATATGCTAGACAAATACAACAAATTGTTAAGACAATTTAGGTCGGTTTGAGAAAAGATGATTGAGGAAAACATTTCAAAAATAAGACTTATACTTATTGGTCATTGGGCAACCGATGATAGCCAATATGATTTTCCTATTGTCGATGAAATTGGTGAATTGATTGTCGGTGAATTTTGATATACGACTTGAACACAGAGATATCTTTATTGCGCAACGTGGTGGACCGTTGCATCGGATAAGTGAAAGACACAAGTTCTTTTTGATAAATATTGATTATACACAGGGATTGTACAATGGAACAAGGTTGATAGTTACAAAACTTGGCGACCATGTTCTAGAAGGTCAAATTCTTTCTAGCATCAATGCAGGACACATGTTCTTTATTTCAATGATATCGTTGAGTCCTTCTGGTTCTAGAAATCCTATTAGATTTCAAAGAAGACAATTTCCATTGATGGCATCTTATGTCATGATTATCAATAAGAGTCAGGAACAATCATTTTCGCATGTGGGACTTCTTCTTAAATGACTGATATTTACATATGGACAATATTATGTTGCAATTTTTAGGATGAAAAATCGTTTAAGATTAAAGATGTTGATTTGTGATAAGAATGGAAGATCAACAAAATCAACAAACAATGTTGTGTACAAAGAAGTATTCTAGAATTTGTAGTCATATGAAACCAATAAATAATGATATCTCTTATTTGCGAAATTTATTTATTTTATCTAAATGATTCATCTAATTTCACATTGAATTATTTTTATCAAGACGTTTCTTCCCGTGCATCGCACGGGTGATTCACTAGTTCCATTGATTTTAAATGCTTAAATTGTAGATGTTAATCATATTTTATGTTTTGTGAATTAGGTGGAGAATTTAGATAAAAATGGATTCAATATCACAAATTAAAAGAACAAGTTTGGAACTCAAAAAGTACACGATCAGATCAGGACTTAGCACAAGGCGCGGGCGCACCTTATTAATTCTGAAAGACAGCAACCTCAAATATTTAATGAGCTGGACTTGTAGACTTTGGAGATAAATGGGCTCAAATGTTGGACTTGAAAATCGACAGCAAATGAGAGAAAAGAATGACTGAGAATAGGAAGAATAGGGCATCATCAAGTCAAGGCCCAGCATTTAACTTTTTGGAGAAATAAAAAAGACAACTTTGGCCGCAAGAAAAAGGAAGAAGATTCTAGGAAAAAAAGGAAGGAGATAACAATTGCTGGGAGGAGGAAGATTCTGGGCACTTTACAAAGAAAAGAAAAGAAAACGACGCAGGACTTGGAATCAAGCAGGAGGCTACACATTATTTTCTACGAAGAGTTTGACTTTTATTTTTCTTTCTTTTAGATTTTTATTTTCCGAATGTTTATGAATAGCTAAATTTATTATTTCAGTTCAAGATTATTCGAAGTTTTGATTCATTAAGAGTCGTGAGATCTAATTAAATTTAATTGTTCCTTTAATCGTTCTCTATTTAAATGTCTTTTACTTGTGAATTGAAGTTGTTATTTTGATTGATTAATTCAAAGTGCACATTTTTTTAATTGTCAAAATGATACTTTGTCAATTAGGAATCTAAATTCGTAATTGTTTAGGTTTTCTAATATAAGTAACAAATAACATAGTTAATTATATATTGATTTTTGACTCATGTTATGAAGACATATAACCTAATTTAAATAAATCACGCGTGTGAATTTGTTGGTTAAAATTGGTCGTCTCTCTAGAAATTAATGTTATTGGTAAATTAGATCCTACGATCGTATCTAGGGTTATTTATTGATTAGGGAAATAATAAACGAACGTCTGTTGATTATTGATAAAGTAAGGAGAAATATGTTGTTAGATCGTATCAATGACCATAACCAATTTAGAGAATGAGTTAAGGATTTTATTTTTGCATCCATGATCAATTATGTGAATCATACTGAGATTATACCTTGGGCTAGATATTCGTTTAATTTGATGCTTTCATTAATTTAATTCCGCAATTGTTTATTTATAATTTGATTCCACATTCAAAAATTCAAAACCTCCCCTTGTTTTTAATTCATTGTTTTAATTTTCCAAATAATTAAATCTAACCAATCTCTGTGGATTCGACCTTGCTCACCACTATCACAATTTATTTTTATAAGAGCAAGAAAATATTATTATTTGGTGGATTCGACACCCATCAGAGGCATATCATCGTTTACACAAAATGCAGAACAGTTCAATGACATCGCGTCTACTGGTCAGCTAGTAAAGTAAGTATATTTTCACAAGGGAAAGTTTAAAGGGTAATACCTACCTATCCTATGCAGGTTTCAACTGTTGAACTATATCACCAAGTCTTTTTGTATTTTTTTGTCATGTCTCATGCAATTTTCATTCATGTGGAGGATTGTTGGAAAATGTGAATGAAAATTCAACTCATGCCCATGTCTTACAATTGATTGAGGGGAGTTATGTGTAGGAGTTATGGGTGTTAATTGTGGAGTTATTTGTAACTCATGTAACTCCCAAATATGGCAATTAATCAAGGATTAATTGTGGAGTTATTTTGTAACTCCGATTCATGCTATTTAACTCCCATCTCCCCACTTTTTTGAAAACAAGAAAAATTCACTTCTTTGTTTTGTGTCAAGACACTTTTTCATTTCTTGTCAATGGTTTTATTTTTTCATTTTATTGTGTTTTGGTTTTGGTGATTGTGTTCATACATAAGTTCGATTCGTTGGAGTGGTAACTTTGTGCTAAGTTAACTACTCAACATCTGTTGTATCTTGGGAGACAGACGCTCAGACAAACCTCAAGCACAGATTGGTGATGGGGCGAATCTGTTTTAAGGAAACTGTGCTTGCACAGACCTCGGTTCCAGATTTTGCTCGAATTTGCAATTTTGGTTTTCATCAATATTTAGGTGGCGTTCTGTTTGTATTTTATTTTGTATTTTCATTTTCGAAAATATTTTGTGTTTCCTGTTTTCATTTTTGTTTTCAAATTTGCTGAAAACGCGTTTGGTTTGTCATTTATAAAAACTGTTTTTGAAAATGAAAAGGTGGAAAACACGTTCTGTTTCAAATTTTGCAGAATACTACTTAAACTATTTTTAATTAATTTGCTTGCGGAATACTACTGACTCAAACTCAAATTTTCTTTCACAATACACTGAAAAACATGGTTACATCCAACACACTAATATGAGCATTAAGAGTCTATATTAACAGAGTTTGGTCAGGTTCGAGATTTGAGAAAGCTCTAGTTCTATTAAAATCCAGAAAATGAAAGTTCTTTCAAAACCACCAGAGTCCATTTATCAGTGAATTTTTTGAAATATAACAACAAGAATTCTCGCTTAATTTTTTTTTTTTTTTTTTTTGTAATGTTGATATTGAATTCAATAAAACTTTATTTAAGCTTAGTTCCAAGTTAAAAGAATTCTAAAATATATATATATATATATATATATATATATATATATATATATATATATATATATATATATATATATATATTTTGGGTTAGTTCCAAACTATGATAATTCTAAAAAAAAATAATAAAAAAAAAAAAATAAAAACGTTATATTAAGCTTAGTTCCAAATTAAGATAATTCTTTAAAAAAAAAAATTCACAATACACGTTTTCCGCGTTTTGGACTTTTTTTTTATCGAAATACACACAAAACGCTGAAAAAGAGGTTTTGGACGTTTTGCATTTTATGTACAAATTTTTTTTCGTTTTTCAAAATGCGTTTTCGAAAATGGTAAAAGGAACGCGTTTTTAACGTTTTCGAAAATAAAAACAGAAAACAACCTCAAAACAGCAAAGAGAACATGACCTTATTTTATCGTGTTTCAATTTATTGTTTGTTCTTTTTCAATCAAATTCGACAAATATTTCCCTTCATCATTTCATAAGTACGAAGAAGGAGAATTTGTCCAGCGAGGCGCTTGAAGCTTCACGTATTCACTGCACCGAATACATGACCAAGTTCGTAGAAAATGGTGCTTTCCACTTGAATGTCAGAGCTTGTTGGGTTTAACCAAAAATTCTATGAAACAAAGAATTCTTATTTTGTAAGAAAAGAAAATGTATTCAAATTAAATTAGGAATATTTTCCTTATATATATAATATCAAATAGAAAAGAAAAAAATAATATTGACATTATTATATAAGGAAAATAATTAAAGAATTTGCACTCAAATAGAAGAAAAAGAGTAGCCAATTGTCATGAGAGAGAGATTGGCATCGGGTGATGTGAGAGTGTGCAAGAGATTAGAGAAAGAAATAAAATTGCGTTTGTTGTTTTTTCTTTTTATTGGGAGAAGTTGTGAGAGTGAGAAAAATATTTTAACGAGTAACTATTTTTCTTTTCAATAAAAGTGTTCTTCTCCTATGATTGTCAACAGTCAATTGAATCACATTAAATTTCTTATTTCCTGTTTTGTCCTATTATTTGTATGTTTGTGTTTCAGCTGCTTTGATTAATTTGTAGTGGGAAATCTGATTTTTTCCAACTGAGTTCACCCTTTCCATGTTTTGTGTATCAACAAAATGTTGTCGTATACTGGGTGAGAGGCTCCAAACTGGCATGAGAGAAAAAAAAAAAAAAAAAGGTGTAGCCCACACCCTGAGGGTCCGAACCGACCACGCTCAAGGTCATTGGTTCGGGAAGGTAAATCCAGGTTATGCCTCCAAGGAGCCAGGGTGGAAGGGCTTATGGTAAGCATGAGAAACACTCAATAACTCCCGCTTGCCACAAGGCCAATTCCACCTTGCGGGGAATCGAACCAAGCACACAGCTGCGCTGAGCACTTACCACCCATCCCCTTTGCCACTTGGAGATGTGCCCTGGGGGCAATGAACAAGGCATGAGAGGTTCTTTCGGTAAGCCTCATGAAGTTTGTGCACTTGTGCCATTGAATCGATCGAGGTTATAAATATTATGATTATTATTATAAATCTCACAAAATCCCTAAGTTAAGCTATTTTTTATTTAATTACAAAAGTTGATTAAAACTCAAGTAAAAATCAATAATTAGTTTTAATCATACATTATAGACACTTTCCATCGTAATGCAAAAATAGAATGATCTAAATATTAAAAATTACTTTAATTCAATAAACAAGACCATTTAGATGTTCACGTGTATGTTATACTAAGAATAAAAGATTCAAATTTATAACCTAAATTTGATGATCAATTCTTGAATTAGATCTGAATCACGAACCTCTAGTTTTTCCATCTCCAACTTTCAGTTTTTAGTTTCAAGAACCCTTTGTTCCAAATCTCCTAGTCTTCTATGGTATTCCCCAAAGTCCAAAGTCAAGACTACAAGTGGGTGGAAACATTTTTTTAATTAAATCAAGAAACTAATTACTCGATAAGAAAACTATATTTTTCTATCTCTAAATTGAATAACATGAAATAATTATTGTATTATTAAATGTATTTGTTGTAGTTAGATCTCTAGGCACCATGTAGTCTTTATTTATAGATATGAGAAAGTATCAATACAATAATAATAAGGATTCCAAATTCAAACAAGGGTTTAATTAAAACCAAATTATGTGTTCTAATTAAAGTCCTAATTCAATTAGTTTACATTTAATTATTTGTGCAATCATCGAACTTTATTTACAATTACAATTAAGCTTACAACTTTCATGACAAACAATTAAGTAGAAAACATTATTGTAATTGCAATTAAGCCCAAGACTTTTATATTAATTGTAATTAAGTTCCAATACGTTAGGGAGTTATCACATGGATCAGACATATATTATCATAGCTACAATAATTATATCATTTCTAGTCGATCGTAAACCACTCAATCTAATTATTAGTCTTTACTTTTTCCACAAAAGGTAAAAGAATGAACTATCGGAATATATAAGATCACAAAAGTCAATTAATCTGTAAAACTTTCCCCTGACATGGCATATAAATATATATTATCTTCGTTTAATATTCAATAATTAGGTATGAGCATAAATGACCATTTTACCCCTTTATTCTCACTAATTTAAGTATCATTTTCTCAACGGTCCTGTGAATCAATTACAGATGTCGAAATTTAGTCGTTGCTAAACACTGAACTCATATTTTAACCGCTTAATAGAAAGTACTTAAGTAGTTATTCTACCCACTTTTTGGGGCGATGATTCCGGACATGAACTCATATTCTCTACTTCATTAATTCTCAAGCTCCCAACTTACCAAGATATTTGATCAATCAAATTGATAATCAAAGAATCAATAAAGTCACAAAAAGATATGCATAACACTATCAAGGAATTTAGATGAAATACGTGCGATCAAGTAGAAGTTAATTCTCCGCATAGCCATGTGATAAGTGTATTTTATACACTTATCTGTATGTCTAAATTAGAACAAAATTATTGTCGTTTTAGAATATATGCTATTTAATTTCTGTATATTTGTTATTTTGTAGAAAATATCCCAAAAAGATGAAGAATGAAGTAATTGATTTGAAAAATGCATAATTAGATGTAAATTAGAGCTAAATTGAGCAGATGGAGAGTGATAACATCAACCGGAAAACCTACATGGTGCCAAAGAGAAGAAATCAAAGGTTGGAAGAACGAATTGAAGGATTTGAGAGCTTAAACTAGAAAATCGAGAAGAAGATAAAGTTAGGGGACTAAATTGCAACAAATGAAAGTTGAGGATTGATAGTGCAATTAAAAGTCAGGGACCAACTTACACATCCGAGGAAAGATGGAAGTCGCGATCGCTGAATACACAACACTCGATCGCGCGATGGTGTAAATTTATAACCTAAGAGTTTTAGGGTCTTCCACGCGATCGCTATGGTGTAAACCACGCGATTGCGCGCTTATCCAGCTGGGCCGACTATGGGTTTTTTCTCGCGATTTTCAACAGAATTATCTCTTTCTTAACCTAAGTTTCTCAAAAACCTATATATAAAACGCATGAGGCACGAGATCAGGACCTTTGCCTCTCCATAGAACGAGCCATAATAGAGATTTCAACATCAAATTCTTGGAGATTCAAGCATCGCAGAGGGGCGTGCATTGAAGATAATAGAAGAATTGAGACTTGATACATGTTTTCCATTCTTCTTGTTTTCAATGAACGTTTTATTTTATTGTTTTTGTTCTTAAATCATGATATGTAACTAAATTCTACGTTGGGATGAACGATGTAGCCTAGTTAATTATTTTAATTCCATATTCCTTGTTTTAAGGATTCAATGCATGTATTGATTTATTATTGCGTTAATGCGTGAATGAACTGGCCACTCTTTCATGATTTAATGTGTTATTTTCATAATCCTGGAGGTGAGTTAATAACATAGATATAGGTAATAAATCCGGTAATTGAACGAGAGATAGAGACATACTCTTGTTATTATTGCGATTGTGTATGAATTATTGTGTGTAATGCATCTAGATAAGAAATATTCGGACCCGCTGTAGAGATACAAGGTTGAGTTATTTAGGTAGGATTGATTTAAACTCGAGAGAGGAACCTCAATTTGAATTAGTGAATTAGATCGAGGACATATTTAGAAAATAGAACCTGGAATTGGAATTGATTTAATTGGATAGGTGAATTCAAGAATCCCAACTACCTTACAATCGTTTTTTAAAACAAAACAAATTCGCAATTTTATTTCTTTACCTTAATTCCTTAGTTTTATTTTACAATCTCAACTAAATTCATTTGTTCAAATAGAGATAGGAACTAAAACATTTCGATACTTAATAGCAGTCCTTGTGGGAACGATAATCAGGAGTCCTAGGTCCACTTTATTACTTCTCACGACCCGTACACTTGCGGGGGTATTTCGCATCGTGAGATATCAGTGAACAAGTTTTTGGTGCCATTATCGGGGAACTATTTTTATATTAATATCGATACTCATTAGTTCTTACTTTACTTTAAATTTTATTTTACTTATTTTTATTTTTAGTTTTATCTTTGTTTACTTTATTTTATGTTAAGAAGGACTAAGTAATTTGATTTGCTTCCTTTCGATACAGAAATTGAACGCACATTTCGACAGAGGCGTAGGCAACAGTTGGTAGAGAATCAACAAACAGACTTAGCCATGGCAGATGATATAATTCAAGGTAATCAGGGAAGTCAACAAAATCTGCCAGCAGCTGTGAACGGACAGCAACAAAATCATGGAAGACGCATATTAAGAGATTACATGGTTCCTCCTGTGGAGAACGTTGGAACCTGCATAGTACCTCCTGCAACACAAGCCAACAATTTTTGAGATCAAAACCTCTTTGATCTCACTGATCCAAAACTCATGTGTTTTTCGTGAATTGTCGTCTGAAAGATCCTCTTGCACATCTTCGGACCTTTTTGGAATTGTGTGAAATGCAGGTCATGAATGGAATTTCAGATGATACTGTGAAATTGAAGTTATTTTCATTCTCTTTGGCAAACAAAGCTAAAGCTTGGTTCTACACTTTGCCCCTACACACAATCACTACATTTGAAGTTATGAGCCAGAAATTTGTAGATAAATTTTTCCCACCTGGCCGCATGTCAAAGCTAAGGCGTGAGATTTTATCATTCAGTTAGCATCTTGGGGAATCAATTTTTTAGGCTTGGGAAAGGTTCAACGAACTCATCAGACAGTGTCCTACACATGGAATTGCTGATTGGATACTAGTTCAAACATTCTACAATGGTTTGACAAACGAAAAAAAAAAGTATGCAGACTCAGCAGATGGAGGATCAGTAATGGATATGGCATATGAAGAAGCATTTGAGATTTTTGAGAAGATGGTTGCGAACAGTTACCAGTGGTACTCAGATAGAGCGACACCAAAGTCTGGGGGAATTGCTGTAATTAGTGATATTACAGCATTAAATGCTAAGCTAGATGCTTTTACGAAGAAACTAGACAACATGGGTGTGCAACCAGTCAATTCAGTTCAAACAACTTTGTGTGATTTTTGTTTCGAAAATCACGCTATAAATTTTTGCCTATTACAGCAAAATCAGTCAAATCCAAAACAAGCCAACTTCATAGGAAACAGGCAGCAGGGTGGTCCTTATTCACAAACCTACAACACGGAATGGAAAAATCACCCCAATTTCTCCTGGTCTAATAATCAGAATGTTCAGCATTCACCTGGTTTTCAACAACAGCAGCAACAACAGTCTCAGAAAAACGTGGCTGAGGGCTTGGAAACGCTAATCTAGCTGGTCAAGATTCAGAATGGTGATATCATGAATCAAGCAGTTGAGATAAAGAATCTGAAGAGACAAATGGGAGAGTTGGCAGCGAGCAGTGCAACAAGACAGCTTGGACAGTTACCAAGTAACACTGAAACAAACCCTGATGAGCATGTTAACGCAATAACAACAAGGAGCAAGGTTCAACTATCTGAAGTGACTGTAGAGGAATATGAAAAGAAGAAGAACCAGAAGAAAAATATGGTGGAAGAGCAGAAAAGTGAAAAAGAACAGGGGTCAACTTCAGAAACTCAAGAAAAAGTGGAAGAAGTTCGAGTTCGACCTCTAGTCAAGGCATATGTACCTCCAGTTCCATATCCTCAAAGACTGAGAAAGTAAAATCTGGAACAGAAAATTGGGAAATTTATGGAGATTTTCAAGAAATTACATATAAACATCACTTTTACAGAAGCTTTAGCCCAAATGCCCCTCTACTTGAAGTTCATGAAAGAGATGCTCTCAAACAAAAGGAAATTGGTTGATCATGAAACAGTAGCTCTTAGTGAGGAATGCAGTTTCATTATCCAAAAGAAGTTGCCACAGAAACTAACAGATCCAGGGAGTTTCTCTATCTCTTGCACTATTGGTAATTTCAGCTTTGATAATGTTCTATGTGACTTAGGGGCTAGTGTTAATTTAATGCCTCTTTCTGTATACAGGAAATTAGGTTTGGAGGAGCCTAAGCCAAAGAATATCACTTTAAAGCTGGCGAACAGATCAATCCAATACCCATATGGGATGGTGGAGAATGTGATAGTTAAGGTTGAAAAATTCTTCTTCCCAATCGACTTTGTGATTCTAGATATGGAAGACGCTCAAATGCCTCTCATCTTTGGAATGCCATTCTTAGCTACTGGAAGAGCCCTAATAGACATTGAAAAGGGAGAAATCATCTTTAGGGTGGAGAAGGAACAAGTAACTTTCAGCATCAAGCCAAGACAAGATAGTAAAGTTCAAAATGAAAGCTGTTTTAAAGTGGAGAAAATGGTCCATAAACCAGCAGGAAAATTGAAACATGGGATTAAAATAGAGCAGGCTTCAAACACAAATCATGAGTTCATGGAGGTTAAGAAAGAAAAAAAAAATTTGAAGGAGAAGAAGCTTAATCTACATCAACAAACAGTGGAAAAGGGGGCTTTATACTTCAAGAAAGTGAGGAAACGGATCGAAAAGTGCAAGGCGGGTAATTGCAAGTTGTGCAGGGGTTCAAGAGGATCATTCATGCCTCCATGATAAAGAGGTGCAAAAATTCGAGCTTTAGACTCAAAACGGAGCGCTTATTGGGAGGCAACCCAACCTTTCTTCCCTTTTATTTACTACGCTTTAAGTATTAATTTCTTTACGTGTTTTAGATATTTGCAAGCGAGGTAACTGTTGAGTGTTTTTCATGTTACATGTTTGGACACTCGTGCTTGTTAGTTTATTGTTGCACATTTAGGTATTTTTATATTTGCAAGTTTTGTTTAATTAGGATTTTTATCGTCATCCAAATTCACGTGCACACTAGTTTAAGACATGTAGATAATGTTTGGTGGATCATAGCATAGATCATTTATTGATTAGGGGATTAAAAACGAGGAAGAAACTCAAAAGAAGAAAATTTTAACTTCTGTCGGAACTACTAAGCGATCGCTTAGTAGTAATATCACGCGATCGCGCTCATTAATTTAAAATTTAATTTGCTACAGAATTTCACTACGCGATCGCTGGCACTCAAGCCACGCGATCGCTTGGCTATTTTGGGACCAAATTCGGTAGGTTAAGTGCTTTTCCTCTATCTTTCAACTTCAAACATTATAAACTCGTTTTCTCTCCTCAAAATCACTCCAACATTGATCTTTCATCTATCATGCATGTCATCAACACTTCATTGAACCGAATTCATTGCTATTTTCACATCCAAATCAATCAAATGTATGAATTTCTTCACTTGAAACATAGTAAACTCAAATTTATGAAATCTTCTATTAGTTTTTGAACAATTGGAATTGTGAAATGTGAAGAATGGGCTTAGGGTAGTCATTGGAGTTGTGAATTGTGCTAAATATGATGAAAATTTTGGGTCAACCCATGTATCCAAATTTATGCATATCCTTTGATTTTTGCAATGCACACCATATGTTTGATGAAATGCCACAAAGAAAGTTTTGTGCTAAATTTAGAAATTCATTCGAACATTTATCTTCATGACATGTTTACCAATGTTTATGAGTGTGTAGTGCATGAGTTAGTTCACATCTTGGCATTAAAACCATGTTTGCATCATGGCAGCCCCATTGCAAGGCCATTGCACCTAGAAACTGTCTCACTTCACCTACTTCTCCACAGTTTTTCATGACCCTATTGATCTTCAAATGAGCTGAATTTTTAATATGTTGTCAATCATGCTGTGAACTTTAACATATCAAAAGATGGCTGGGGAAAATTTGAGTTTTTCTAAGCGATGTTGGGGCATGAACATGTGTGGTCGACCAATTTTGAAAATTCAACATTTTGCTTTAAATTTAGTTTGGGGGTGTGGTACTGAACTTCCATTAATCTTATTGGTATTTATGACTTCTAATGTACTTATCTCTTATTCGCAAGGTAAACACCAATCAAGACACATCCAATCAAGTGAGTGATACAAGGAAAGGGTCGACTTCATTCAAAGTGTCACCCAATAGACTCCAAAACAATAAGACATCTCCTCTACACTTGGGAAGTTCTCGTTCTCTTTCGTTTGTCAAGTTTTCTATGTTCTTATTTATTTATGTGGCAAACATTGACGACAATGTTCATTTCAAGTTTGGGGGTGGATCTCATTATTTCCATATTATTGCTTTTCATTTTATGTTTTCATTTTATTTCTATTGGGATTTAAAAAAAAAAATTGAAAACTTTATTGACATGTTTATTGCCTAGGATATAGTATGAATCAATTTGTGCTTATGCTTGAAAATTGGACAACATGAAAGCATTAATTTATTTTGAACTAGTTTATGACTTGCTAGATTTCTTCTTCATGCGCACATAGCTAGCGTTGGATAATTGCTTGTGTAGGGGATTTTATTTAATACATGTGGGGAAAAGTTTATGCAATTTGAACTTAGGAATGACTTGAAAATCCCTGAACCTAGATCATTAGACATCCCATTCCTAAATTAGAACCAATCATGCTAAAAGGCAAGTTTGGGGGTAGAATGGTTGGTATTTGTATGTATTAACGGGTTGGAGGTCTGTGGTTCTTGGTTTTGCACTTTAGTCATTGCAGTTTGGTCAACGGGTATAAACCATTTCCAGCATAAAAACAGAAAAATACTGAAGGTCTTAATCTGCTCTTCAAATGCCTTTTTGACTCGAGTAAGTAACTCTGAGGGGTCTTTCAAACCTGGTGCCCTAAAAGCCAACTGGTTTGGGAGTCATTGACCTAAAACTCGCTACAGGGGTCAATTAGAAAGAAAGTACGAAGAGTGGACTTACACATAAGACATTAAAACATCTTTAACTTTTTTGTTTAAGCTTTTATGACTCGGGCAAGTACGTCTTAGGGGTTCTTTGAACCTGATACCCTAAAGCCAACAGGTTTGGGAGTTGCCGACCCGAAAGCCCGGTACAGGGGTCATATAGAAAGCAAGTATGAAAAGTTATGCACAAAGATGATAAAAGACAGGACATATAATGCGTATGGTATAAACTTAGTTGACTGAACTGTGGTGGTTGACGTTGTAGAATTGGGGACTGCTTTCTTTTGATTTGTTGTGCACTCATATTTCTGATTCTGACTGCCATGTGTGAAAAAAGCAATGAAAAATGTTGAGAACCCACATAGATAAAAACTCGGGATGTGAGAGAAAAGCAGAAAGTGGTGATCATCCATGAGCGTTGACAGGAGTTTCATTAGAAATCATAGATTGACCACATGTGATTCGGGCTTGATTATGTATAATGAGCCACACAGTATTGGGTATATCTTTTGCATAAGTATGCATTTGACGTTGGCTATTCACACACATACTTGAAAATCTGGCAAGATATAACTAGAAATTATTTTGCATTGTTGTTCATAACTCTTGCTTAAAGCTTGAATTGATTTGGACTATTGATGCATTTGGTAATCATGTTGACACAACAAAAATAATTGCATGTGTTTATTTTAATTTGTTAGTTTAGTTTACATTGTTCGAGGACGAACAATAGTTCTAGTTTGGGGGTATTTAATAAGTGTATTTTATACACTTATCTGTATGTCTAAATTAGAAGAAATTATTGTCGTTTTAGAATATATGCTATTTAATTTCTGTATATTTGTTATTTTGTAGAAAATATCGCAAAAAGATTAAGAATGAAGCAATTGATTTGAAAAATGTACAATTAGATGTAAATTAGAGCTAAATTGAGCATATGGGGAGTCATAACATCAACCGGGAAACCTACATGATGCCAAAGAGAAGAAATCAAAGGTTGGAGGAACAAATTGAAGGATTTGAGAGCTTAAACGAGCAAATCGAGAAGAAGATAAAGTTCGGGGACTAAATTGCAACAATTGGAAGTTGATGATTGAATGTGCAATTAAAAGTCAGGGATCAACTTACACAGTCGAGGAAAGATGGAAGTCACGATCGCTGAATACACACCACGCGATTGCGCTATGGTGTAAATTTATAACCCGAGAGTTTTAGGGTCTTCCACGCGATCGCGCGCTTATCCGGTTGGGCCGACTGTGGGTTTTTCTCGCGATTTTCAATAGAATTCTCTCTTTCTTGACCTAAGTTTCTCCAAAACATATATATACAACGCATGAGGCACGAGATCAGGACCTTTGCCTCTCTATAGAACTAGCCACAACAGAGATTTCAACATCAAATTCTTGGATATTCAAGCATCACAGAGGGGCGTGCATTGAAGATAATAGAAGAATTGAGACTTGGTCCATGCTTTCCTTTCTTCTTGTTTTCAATGAACGTTTTATTTATTGTTTTTTTTTTCTTAAATCATGATGTGTAACTAAATTCTACGTTGGGATGAATGATGTAGCCTAGTTAATTATTTTAATTCCATATTCCTTATTTTAACGATTCAATGCATGTGTTGATTTATTATTGCTTTTAATGTGTGAATGAACTGGCCACTCTTTCATGATTTAATGTGTTATTTTCATAATCCGATAGGTGAGTTAATAACATAGATCTAGGTAATAAATTCGGTAATTGAACGAGAGATAGAGATATACTCTTGTTATTATTGCGATCATGTGTGAATTCTTGTGTGTAATGCATCTAGATAAGGAATATTCGGACTTGCTGTAGAGATACAAGGTTGACTTATTTAGGTAGGATTGATTTAAACTCGAGAGAGGAACCTCAATTTGAATTTGTGAATTAGATCGAGCACATATTTAGAAAATAGAACCTGGAATGGAATTGATTTAATTGGTTAGGTGAATTCGTGAATCTCAACTACCTTACAATCGTTTTTTAAAACAAAACAAATTCGCAATTTTATTTCTTTAGCTTAATTCCTTAGTTTTATTTTACAATCTCAACCAAATTCATTTGTTCAAATAGAGATAGGAACTAAAACATTTCGATACTTAATAGCAGTCCTTGTGGGAACGATAATCCGGATTCCTAAGTCTACTTTATTACTTATCACGACCCATACACTTGCGGGGGTATTTCGCATCGTGAGATATCAACACCGTGCTATAGAATTAAACTCGACATGTGATCTGTTCAATACACTCCAAGTGTACTAGTGCCATCTTTAATTATTTTTGTTATAAGGACAAATCACAAACTTGAATAGTTAATCGATCAAAAGTACATCCTTCCAATATAAGGTACCAATCCTTATACATTGGTTGTGAACAAAATTTTATGATCAAAATATAAGTTATATCACGCTGTACTTTCAATTCAAATACCCAACTTATATTATCACGAGTGATCATAGGCCCTTTAATTCCCATGCTCAGTAGTTAATAAATATAATAAATAAATAAAATTAGAATTTATTTATGAGATGTGATAGTTACCCTGTTGTACCGTCCCCTAGGGATGGGGCCATTCCAAAAAGAGTGGCCCCACCTCTCTATGTGAGGGGATGGTTTTGTAGTTGTAGCTTTATCATTTATTTAATAAAAAATGTTTTTTTATCACCGCAAAGTATACTAGATCAACACACTCACCACTTCCCAATTAGATTGGCACTCACCATATGACCTTGCAATCAAATAGGCCTAGAACATCATGGTAATGAAAAGAAATTAACAAAATATGTATGGCGTGTGCAATTATACAGATAAGTTTTATATTTTATTTATTACTTTGTAGATAATTCGGTATGGAGAATATGAATGGATCGTATTCAGAATATGTTTATTTTACCTTTACAGAAATAATTAAATAAAATTGGATTATCGATTGTCAATAATATACAAATTACACTAAATTACAAGGGTCGAGAACTAAAAATAGGATAACATTAGGTGGACTCAAAATTTCAACCAATTTATCTCCTATTTAATTCAGGACAACTTTTAGATAATTAATAGAGTAATTTAGACATAAATAAATCAATCTCTTTTGTGCTACTTTCATATTCAAGTTTGATAGAAAATTAGGGCATGTTCTTTTTGTTATTTTCAGACCATTTTCTGTTTTTATTTTTTAAAATATTGAAAACACATTCTCTTCCCCCATTTTCCAAAATACATTTTGGAAAACGAAAAAAAATACAAAGAAAGTGCAAAATGCCAAAAACATTGGTTTGGACATTTTCAATGAATTTCAGGTAAAATGTTAAAAAATGAGGAAAATGCATTTTAGACAAAAGTGTTGATTAGCTAAAATGGCAGCAATCCACAATTGGCGTAATGTCTTAGGTTCGATCCACCAACTTTGCAAGTTAGTGCCCTTTTTTTAGCCTCCATTACTTCCCCTTCTTCCATTTCGTTCCTTGTGAATCTATCATTAACCATATTGCCCTCTCGTCCTTCTACGACAGACCATTTTAATTGGGAACAAATCTAATCTTGTGGTTTTGAGGGCTAAGGATGCTATGGAATCTGGTCCAGATTTTGAATTTCATGTGAAATTGTTAATGGGTTCAAGCTAATTTTTATTTTTCTTATGAATTTGTATTTCATTATGTCCAAGAAATTGTATGTTTTTCTTGCATTTGCTTGAATCTGGTATCGAAAAATGGAAACCACGTGAAATAAGTAAGTCTCTTCTCCATGTGTACTTACTTACTTACTTCTGTACTCTGGGAATGCATATTCAAGGTAGTAGGAAGAGACCAGCCTCACTTGCTTGAATTTGGTATCAGAATTCGGATTAACTTTTTAGTATTGGAAAATGGAAACCACATGAAATAATTGTTTGATGGCATATGAAATTGTTAATGGTTTTGGGGGTGCAACAGGGGTTGGTGGCTGAGGTTCAGACGGGATTGGTTTTTACACATTTGTGCCAATTGAGCAATTTTTATAATTTAATGTGATATATCTCAAATTTCAAATCGAATGCATTTTCGAGTTTTTGTTTTTAAGGTATAATTTTTCAAAATGACAAACCAAATGCATTTTTCATCAAATTTGAAAACAAAAGAAAAAAAAAAACAGAAAATAGAAAATGTTTTTCAAAATGAAAACAGAAAATAAAATACAAACACAACGCATCCTTAGTATTATCCAATTTAAAATCTATTCCTAATGGAATGATATGTTTACACACTATATTTTTGCATGTAAACGATCCCGTTTACGAAATCTAACCATCTAGGAGCCACCTAAAAGAGAGAACAAGAGTGAAGACCTAAAGGAGGAAACTTGTTTAAGAGTCGAAGGTTATTAAAAGCTCTTCTATGATAATGATCTCACTCAATGTATGAAGATTTAAAAACAAAATTCAATAACCTCAAAGGAAATCTAAAATCTACTATCTATTTGGATTTAATCTTTAAAGGGAAATCAATTTCTTGTGATTAAATTTAAAATCAATAAATGATTGAATTTATAAATAGATACAAATGAGTGAGGATGAATGGATACTACTTGTAATCTATTAAAATATATTTTTAAAATAAAGTTTGACCATTTATAAAAATTTTCGAATGAAGGCTTAGTAGTAAAATTTAGCACTGTCGAAGAATGACAAAATAAGAGTTTTAACTAGTATTTAGAAAATCGGACCGACTGGTCAGTTCAACAGGGAAAATTTAGAACCGGTCCAAAAATCGGTCCGGTTCGGCCTAAAACCGGCATCTGCTAATCCAACTAATCGCACATATAATATAATGGGTCACACAACTTTTCACACTCTAGTCCTTCCTCTTGCAATAACAATGTCCGGCATCTACCCTCACAGTCTGGCAGCAATATGGGCCGGCGCCCGTCACCCGTCGCTAGTAATCATCACAATTCATCTATCAACATCAGACCTAATAATTCTCGTTCTGATCGTATCTCTCCAAAGCCTTACCTTGGTTATTTCCAAATTTGCAGAATTCAAGGACACAAAGCAAAACATTGTCCCTCTTTTCTAATCCTACTACTACCAATTGAGACATCCACCGACATTATTGCAGGAACACAAAGCTCATCATGGCAACCAAAAGCCCACTTTGCTGCCATTACTTCCAACACCCCGACATGGCTCTTGGATATCGGTGCTTCTCATAATGTCACTTCCTACTTGAGCAATCTCTCACTTCATGCACCCTATAATGGCTCTGGTGACATTATGATTGGAGATGGCTCCGGACTTCCCATAACATATACTGGTTCCAACTCACTTAAAATTCCTAATGCTCAATTTTCCTTAAACAGTGTGCTTTGTGTTCCTATCATGGGGGACAACAAATTGATTTCAATTTCCAAATTTTGTAACTCCAACATTGTTTCAATTGAATTCTTACAATCTTCTTTTCTTGTAAAGGACCTTCGCACAGGAGCGGCTCTTTTGAAAGGGAAACCTAAGGATGGTGTTTATGAATGGCCCGTTTCTTAACCACTTCTTGCCTTTTATAGTGTCAAAACCACTTCATCTGAATGGCATTACAGATTGGGATATCCTGCCTTCCGTATTTTAAGGCATGTTATTTCAACAAACAAACTAGATGTATCTTGTTCCAGTTTTTTGAATTTTTCTTGTAATGCATGTCATTGCAATAAGAATCACAAACACTCATTTTCACATTCATCCATCGTATCTAATCATCATCTTCAAATAATTTTTTCTGATGTTTGGATTTCACCAATTATGTCTTATGATGGCTTTAAGTATTATGTAATTTTTGTGGATCATTTTACGAAGTATATATGGTTTTATCCTCTCAAACAAAAATCACAAGTAAAAGGCATATTCATTAGATTTAAAGTCATTGTGGAAAAACACTTCAATTATAATATCAACACATTGTACTTTGATAATGGTGGTGAATATATTGCTCTTTCTAATTTTCTTGCTTTACATGGCATATATCATCTCACTACTCCCCTCACACACCCGAACACAATGGATTCTCTGAAAAGCGTCATCACCACATTGTTAAAATAGGTCTCACACTTCTTTCTCATGCTTCTATTCCTTTGACACATTGGCCTAATGCTTTTGCTACGACTGTTTACTTGATCAATTTGATGCCAGGTCCAACATTAAATCCCTTGTCTCCCTACAAAATGATTTTTGGTACTCCTCCAAATTACTCTAAACGTAAAGTATTTGGTTGTCTATGTTATCCTTGGCGTTGCCCATATACCTATCATAAACTTTATTCTCGTTCCAAACCATGTGTTTTCCTTGGGTAATCTCTCACTCAAAGTGCATATTTCTATTATGATCCATCAATTTCAAAAAAGTTTGTGTCTAGGCATGTTAGTTTGTTAAATCCATTTTTCCATTTGCATCTCTTCTTACACAAGCTCCATGACCAGAGTCTACCACTGTTGTAACTTGGATACCACCAGTACTTAAAATCAACAACGGTAATTCATCACTCACACCATCATCCGAAGTTCATTCTCAATAGTAGCTCCAATGTGAAGTTCCAACACATTCTCAACCTACAACTCATGAACCAGTCACTTCTAACACCACTACAACCAGTAACCAAACCTGAAAGTTCTAGGTTCCCCTAAGTTCGACCTTGTGTGCGTAAATAATACAATTAAAAAGGAACACGTCACTTTATTAATTGTTGCAAGCTGGTTAATCAAACAAGTTCAATTATCCTACGTTGATTTACGAAAATTAAAATAATTAAATGTAATAAACTCTCCTATTTTCTTGGAATTGAACTTCTTCCCAATAAGCATGGTTTCTTGCTTTCTCAACATCGATATTTGCTTGATCTTCTTGCTCATACTCATATGTCTGAGGCAAAACTAGTTCACACTCCTCTTCCATCGGGCACTACACTCTCCCTACACTCAGGGGATATTGATCCTACGGAGTTTAGAGCAGTTGTGGGTAGTCTCCAATATCTTCTTCTCACTAGACTTGACATAGCCATTGCTGTCAATAAGCTCTCCCAGTTTATGCATTCACCCATGACTAAGCACTTGTCACTTGTTAAGCGTCTACTTCGTAATCTTTGTGGTACTCCTGATCATGGCCTTTAGCTTCATTGTGACTCTCCTTTATCTTTGCATGCCTTTTCTGATACCTTACACGCCTACTCAGATACTGATTGGGCAAGAGAGACCCAAATAACTATTCCTCAACAGGTGTTTATATTGTATATCTTGGTTAAAATGCTATCTCTTGGAGCTCTAAAAAGCAAATAATCATTCCACGTTCATCAATTGAAGCAGGATATAAATCTGTTGCTAATACAGTTGCTGAGATAAACTGGGTGTCCTCCCTGCTAAGTGATCTCGATTTTAAGCTAACTACTTGGCCAGTTATTAACTGTGAATATGTTGGGACAACTCAATTTTGTTCTAATCCTATTTTTCATTGAAGAATGAAACATGTTGCAATTGACTTTCAATTTATTCGTGATCAAGTCCAAAGTGGAACTCTTTGCGTTGCCCATATATCATCCACTGATCAACTTGCTGATATTCTAAGTCACTATCCAAAACACCTTTTTTCTATTTCTACGAGACAAGATTGGCCTCTCATGTCGAGCTCCAACTTGAGGGATTTGTGTAACTGTTGTAACAACTTGATAATGCTTCTGTCATTCTTGTTTATCATCTTTATGTTCATTATATTTAGGCTTTAGACTAGCTAGTATTTGTTGTATCCTTGTTGTATATATATTTCAGCTCCCAGCTTCTCATTTAATATAAGATATGATTTCATCTTCTCAGTCTCTTAGTAGATAAGTTCTAATGGGTTGACAATTATTGACTTGGGTAAAGCAGGTTGGAGCTTATTGGGTAAAATAGGTTTACTTAAGGGCAAATAAGACTTTTCATTTGGTGCGGATTTTGGGGCTGTACAAGTAGACAAATTGGTCTAATAAATGGCATTTCAAATCTGCAAATCTAGATTGACTAAGAGTTCTCATATAATCTCCATTAAGGGTGCAATTTTGTTTCAACACTCACTTTTTATGAACTCAGTTGCCTCCTTTATTCTCCTTTTTACATAAATACTTTTATTTTGTCAAAAAATATATATATATTTCAGGTAAATCAATTACATATGCAATGACATATGTGACACTGGGTGTCACACCTTCACATAGGTGTGTGTGGGACGATCCTCATAATAAGCAACCCCACCTCCCAAGTGAGGAGGGTGGCACCCAATGTGACACATCGGGTGGTAGAATAACATTAATCTTGTAATAAGCATTTCTCCATGAATTTCATAAACTCAATAAAATCAACAAGCCCATCGCCATTTTCATCATAAGCTCTAATCATCGTTCTGCAATCTTCCAGTTCACATCCTTCCTTTAGGCCAAGCCTGCACAGAACTTTCTGAAGTTCATTAGTGTTGACGTCTCTTTTTGTCAACAAATAAAAGTGGTATGTACTTTCAAATTGATAGGTGAATTGTATGTTTTTGATTAATTTGTCCAAGTATGCAGCTCGTAAATTAAAGGATCGTTGTTGTAATAAAGTTTGAGTTATTACAAGAAATAGGAAAGGTAACAGATCAAAAGCGAACTGAGATCAAAGTTATACAAATGCACGTCCAGTTCGATACCGATCAGATATCCAGGTCGAATCAACGAAATTAAATAGCAAGAGTTTGGAGAGGTTTTTTCTATATTTCTTGCCTTTGAATAGCATTTATGTCCCTTATTTATAGTGAGGGAGGAGACAAAACATAATCATTACAACATATAACGTCTGCAGTATGTGACTAACAATGACTACTGAAATTGCTGACAACATGTCACACATGATTATACTGACATTTTAAAAATAATCATAATTACTGACACATAATACAGCTGATTTGATGTTTTAGCAGCGCTGCCAGTCTCACCGCGCTCGGAATTCACCTAGGTCAACATCACCTCGGCATCAAGTCACCTCATTCATGGCAAATCACCTCTCTCTTTAAGTGGAGGTCGGTTCCAAAATCACCTCGGCAACTCGTCACCTCGGTTTTGGAAAATCACCTCTCTCTTCGAGTTGAGGTCGGTTACAAAATCACCTCGGCAACTTGTCACCTCGGTTTTGGCATTCCACGTCTCTCTTTAGGTTGAGGTCGGTTACCAAATCACCTCGGAATCAAATAACCTCGGTCAAAATAAACCAGCTATCATTTTAAGTTGAGGTCAACATATTGAATCCACGTCAGCACGATAAACAACAAATGTCCCCTCGAGATCGGTCCGACAAAGATTTTGTGGACGGATCTCGAAATCCCAGTTGTCTTACAGCCTTCTAATTGATGTTGCCTTTAATTTTTATCAATTTCCAATTGCCAAGTGTCGTTGTGTGAATGGTGTGTCAGTTCTCGGATCAAGTGTCGCCGCCTCCATAATTTAAACGTGTCTTGTCATTATGACTGATTAATGATCTCTCTCTCTCTTCTCTCCTTATAAATAGGGGCATTCTCCTCATAAGAAACCTATTGAACCTTCGAAATTCTCTCTGTCAACATCAGATCGTTTAGTCACACGACCTTGATTTCACCTCGTTATCATATCAGAACTGCTTATTTTCTTTCGTCAGGTGAGGGTGTTTTGACGTTTCTTCTAAGTTTTCTCTTGTTTTGAAATTCCTTCCCCCCCTTTTTTCTAACTGTCCAGCTCGTTATAAACATTTTTAAGGATGAGCGATAGTATTAGTTTTGAGGAAAGTGGGGGTAAGGTCGGAGAATAGGGGCAAAGAGGCCGAATTTTCTGTGTCCTGGGAAGAGAGTAAGGAAACCCAGTGCCTCTTTCGAGGCGAGGAGGATGATGATGAAATCCCGCAGCCCATACCTTTAGCGATAGTACCAGAATCTCGTTCCATTTTGGCTAGTTCATTTCGATACCCTTCTACTGCCACATTTCAGCGACCTGACCCTTGTACTAGTTACAGTTCAGATTTTGCTTGTAAACATTTCCGATCTGCAGCCACTGACAACGAATTAAAACTTTGGAAAAATAAATATAGAATCCCAGGATATGTACACTTTTTCCTTCCCGAAAGTTACGAACGAGCTGACCTGCCACCTAAAGGTTGCGTAGCTACTAATTTCCAAATTCTAGAGGCAGGCCTCAGGTTTCCTCTTCCGTTCATCATAACTGACTTTCTCCGATCTTGGGGTGTAGCCCCCACCCAAATTCACCCTAATGGTTGGAGGTACATCCTTGGATTCAAAACCCTTTACAATCGCTTGGGATACAACGACCCCTTAGTGGACGAATTTAATTTTGCATATCAGTTTCGAGCTGATGGCAAAAAAAGGGGTGGTTTTATGCAATGCAGAGGTCAGTATTTGGTGGTCGAAGATTGCTGATTGATTTTCCTGAATCAGTCCGCTCTTGGAAAGAGAAGTGGTTCTTCGTTGGGGGAAATTGGATGAGCCCCTATCGAAGTGATGGAATCAGTTCGACCATTCCCGTTCTCTATAGGGATAAATTCAGCAAGTCTTTACATCTGGGATATTTTCGAGCTGAATTGTTCTAATATTAATCGTCTCGTTTTTTGCAGAGGTGAGAGAGGCAAATTTGGACCCACAAGTCATCGAAAGGATTATCCATCTGACCGACCAGCCTGATCACTTCAGATCGGTAAAAGAGCTTCTGACTGAAGAACGCTTGTTTGAATCAACCCTTACTTTTATCGATCCATCTGATTACTACCATCCACTTCCAAAATGTAAGTTGCAGATCATTACACTACAGATTTTTAAAGCCTTGTATTTTTGAGGTGTATACTAAGAACACTTACTTCTGTATATCTTTTAATGTTAGCCCGTAAAAGTAGAAAGAAGATGGAGTCAATGAAGGAGAAGAAACTTGCAAACGCCAAGGCTGAGGCTCGCAAGAGAGCAGCCCAGAAATAGACTTCAAGGGCCTCACCTCCTCCCAAAGAGTGTCCAATTAACCCACCTCTTCAAAAGAAATCCAAACGGGATGAGGTTTCCAAAGAAAAAGCTGACATTCCAATCCCACCACCTCAAACTTCTGGGGACCAAGCTGGGTCTTCCCAATCTGCCCTGCAGGGGGGTTCGTATCTGGGAGTGCATCCGGTAAGAGTTGAACTGGCAAGCTCTCTAAAAGGGTCTCGCCCCAAAATTTATAGGGAGTTTGTGTCAACGGCCAACCTAACTCCTATGGGCTTAATGAAGGTTCCCCTGCAGACTAAGGTGGCCATGGATGTTCCGGCCAAAACTTGGACACCTCGTCAAGAGAAGTTCAGCGAAGATATACCTTTGGACGACCTATTGGCGACCGGTGCACACGTAGGTCAAGCTTTGAATTATCTTTTCCGGGCTCAATCCAGATTAAGCGAGGCGGCCTCAGACACCAGAAAGTTCAAGAAGCTTGCCGAAAACGCCAGGAGCATGTTTGAGGCAGATGTGAAAGCCAGACATGAGGCAGAGGCCAAACTGAAGGAGGCCCTTGAAGAGGTGGCCAAGCTTAAAGAGACCAATCTTGAGCTATCCAAGTTCAAGGATGAAGTGCTTCCTCTTAGGGAGGAGGTGGCCTCTTTAAAGGATAATCTGGCCCAATTGGAGGTCGCAAAAGAGAGGTTCTTAAAGGAATTTGACGAGGCCAATAATGTTGAGGCCAGCTTGAAGAGAGAGAAAAATAAACTGGAGGCTGCTGTCCAAGATTCCTACAAGGAGGCCGTGAAAAAGTTTAAAGACTCAGTGGAATACAAACACGATGTGGACGAGACCTACTATCTCACATTCAAAGAGATAGTAGAGGAGCTGGAAGAAAAACGACCTGAGGTGGATATAAGTTTCTTGAAAGAAAAACTCGATCTGGTCTACAAAATGTATTTAGAGCCGATGCCTGACGAGGACGATAAAGAATCCTTACTCTCTCCACTCACTGAGTCTGAGATCAACCTGCCAGAAAAAGTCGTCAACATTGAAGAATAATTACATATCTTCAGATTAATATTTTCTTGTAACCTTCAATCTTGTTTCTTTGGAATGAAAAGAGAATTTCATTTTAGCATTGATTATTTCAAAGTCAAACAAAGTGAATCATAAACGGAGTGAGTACTTAAGCAATTCTCAAACGTTAATTCACTCAATATGAAATGCAGAGGTGAATCATGAACGAAGTGAATACTTAAGCAATTTTCAAACATTAATTCACTCAATATGAAATGCAGAGCTGAATTATAAACGAAGTGAATACTTAGCTCTTTTCAAATGTTAATTCACTCAATATGAAATGCAGAGGTGGATTATGAACGAAGAGAATACTTAAGCAATTTTCAAACGTTAATTCACTCAATATGAAATGCAAAGGTGAATTATGAACGAAGTGAACACTTAAGCAATTTTCAAACGTTAATTCACTCAATATGAAATGCAGAGGTGAATTATGAACGAAGTGAATACTTAAGCAATTTTCGAACGTTAATTCACTCAATATGAAATGCAAAGGTGATGCGTGTCGCAATGCACCAAAATAATAAATAATTCCTTACTCGCTAAATATTAATTAATAATGTAGTAGTGAGAGTAAGGGTCGATCCCACGAGGAACAGAAACTAATTTTAGTTGTTCGATCAATTAGAATGGAATGGGGGGTTTTTGTTTTGAATTGTTTGTAAATGATTTAACTAATAAAATAAAGCAATTAAAATGATTGAAATAAATATCAAATATTGACGAATCCTAGTTCTCAGGTTCAGTTGTATTCTATCACAATGTTATCACTTTCCAAGTAACGCGAGTTCAATTTCTTCTTTGATTTATCACCCGTAAATAATTAATAAGCTCTAACTATTCCGATTCTCCCTTAATTGCATTTAATTAGAATAAGCTCTCTAATCAAACATTAGCCATTGAATAACCTAAAACAAGCTCTTTAGATTTAAGACAACAACTATATAATGGTTGAGAAGAATTAGGGTAAATTAGGTTATCAATCACACAAGCTCGTGACAATTAACCTAAGTTGGAATTCTTTATGAAAATTATTAAATTTCCACTTGCTACTATGATTTGAACAACAAGACAATTACGGATCCAACCATTCAAATTAGCAAATCTCAATACAACAAATTAGATGATAAGGCCTTAATCAAATAAAAAATTGCATTGATTGAATAAAAAACGCATAAGAATCCAACAAATCAAAGTAAAGAATTTAGAACTACGTTACTAGTTTGGAAAAGCAATAACAAATTGATATGAAATACAACTTTCCCTTCGAACTAGGTATTGAAGCTTAGCCACTCAAAGCCATGAAAAATTCTGGAAGTTTCTTTTCTTGATTCGCCTTCTCGAGTCGCTTAATTTTTCTTCCAATCTCCAAGCAAGCCGCTCCCTCTTTCAATAATTATTTCACACTTTTTTCTGTCATGAGAATCCCTTTTTATAGCCTCAATTTCGTGCCCTAACTTTGGGACCAAGAAATCCAAAATTATGGAAAGAATTGAAATAAGGAAATTTTTGACTAGAATAGTTACGGCCGTAAGTTTTCCTTTATGGCCGTAAAGGAGTTTCTGCACATTTCTCGCAATTTGAAGTTACGGCCGTAACACATCCATTTACGGTCGTAAATATGTCTCTGCAATTTTTTCCAAATGAAGGTTACGGCCGTGAGTATCTATTTACGGCCGTAACTCACATTCTGTTGATTTTTCTTAATATGTTGAACACTCTTACGGCCGTGAATATTCATTTACGGCCGTAACTCAATTTTGCACCCAAGGTCCCCAATCTTCAATTTTAAGCACATTTTGGTCATTTTTCCTTCTTTTCTCTTCCTTTGTGATCCTATACAATATAAAACATAAAATGCATTAATAATACTTAGATAGAATCACATTATGGCATATTCAAGGATATAAGTGTATAAAATAAACGTTAATATAACACTTATCAAATCCCCCCACACTTGAACCATTGTTCGTCCTCGAACAAAGATTTGCAAAGAAAAGAATAGGATTCAAATAGATTACAATTTAGAAGCTTGAGGTTGCGACCCACTTTTCTTTAAAAAATGTTCCATTGCATGATCGGATTGTGTTAGTGTGTGCTAGAGATGCAACGCACTTTATTTCCCATCCCAATCATGACTCGATATGGTTTATTTTCCTGCACCTCTCGTGTTTGCTCACATCCCAACCATTTATGAGTGACTACGAGGAGAATAATTTCGCCCAACTCCAGTGGGAATCGGTTGCGTAAACCGAGTTGTTCATGACGTGAATTCAGTCAACACGGTATCCCCGACCACATTCATAGCACCAACCCTAAACCAAGCAATTCAAACCACTCATAAGCATATGTAATGGGAGTTAACACCCTCACAAGATATTTCTCTCTTCGCACAAAGTGTATAAGGGTTTGAATTTTTCGCTCATCTCTCTGCATGGATAAGTCAGTACCACAGATTGCCTAACTGTCATAACCGGAGCCAACAATAACACAAGTGCAAAGCGAAGGTCTTTATTTGGTTGTAACGGGGCTTTGGGTAAGGTAGGATAAAGGATATATTTAGGCTTAGTCGAGAAGGAACTTCGCAAACCAAGTCAATTTATAATGACATTACTTCCTTTTCCCCTTAATATGAACTTCATTGTTTCCCGCTACCCAACTTTGTTCAAACTTGAATCTCTTCTTTTCTTTTCTTTTCTCCCTTTTTTTTCACAAGTTGAGTATTTGACATCCTCAACTACTAATTTCCATGACGAACCTCCTTTTCATTGCTTTTTCTCTTTCGATTTTTTTTTTTTTTTTTCAAATAAAGGATTCAATTTTTTCTCAATCACAAGATAGAATTTCAATCCCCTAAATTCAGTCAATTACACGGCCATCGCCCAACACAAGATAATCATTTTCAACTTCTTAGACTCAGACCATAACACAATCCTCAATCAACAAAAGCTTGCGAATCCCCTCTCCATGGGTTCAAAACAGAGACAATGCGAAAGAAAGGGTATTCATGGCTTGTAACGTGGCATAAAAATTCAAAGAAAGGCTAAGGCTCAAACGGGCTTCTAATGGTCCATGTAGCAAGGTAGGCTCTTTTAGCAAGTCAAATTTGGTTTAACCTATTGCCTTTGCTATAATTTGCACTTGAATCAAGAAGCTACAACGGTATGCACAAGAAAGCACATCCAAGCATAACCCAACCATGCAGGACACACATCAAAGAATTACGAGCTCATAAGTATTAAAAACGGCTCTTAGGTTCAAAAGCTCACAAATTATGGTTTTCATGTGTTTTTCTCATCCAATTATGAGTTATAGGTCATTGCTTGATCTTCATTCCAAATCTAAGTCCATTGGTCGAGGATAACGGTTAAAAGTATTCAAACCATGACTACTCACAAAAGTATAACAATTGGGACGTTCAAGGTTATATATGTAGGAATAATCTGTCTATTGTAGGTTGGGTTGACTCGGTTGTAGATATTTGACAATTTTACTTTTCAATTCCAACCTATTTGTGAAGTTCTAGACGAGATCATCTCTATGTGCTCAATTAATATCCAATTATGCAATGATTTTTTTCAAAAAAATAAACCAAAAGTGGGGTTGCTTCCTATCAAAGTATGGTTTAGGACCTAAGTAGCATAGATAGGTAGCAAAAGTAGATAACAAGATTAAAATGGGTGCTGACTCAACATGAATTTAATGTTTCGACTACAGAAAGAGGATAAAGACATTAAGCTCACAATCAATTCCCCCCCCCCCCACACTTAGACAAAACAATGTCCTCATTGTAAAGCAAAACAATAAAAGGGAAAAAAAATATCATACCTTGAAAACCTTGTGAAGAGGGATGGGTGTGATGGTGGAGAAAAAAAAAAAAAAAATGAGCCGTTTAACGTTTTTGAAATAGGACAGACTTACGGCCGTAAAAATGTAATTTACGGTCGTAACAAGGCCACTGGAATTTTTTTTTTTTTTTTTAAGTGAAAGAAATGACTAAATAAACTAAAAATGAACCAAAATGAAAATATGAAAATAAAGAGTCGAGGAGATAAAGAAACTCCCCTCTCGGGTTGCCTCCCGAGCAGCGCCTTTGTTTACTGTCGTTGGCTCGACAGGTTGTTTCCTCCTTCAACCGGGATTAGGTGGATTACCAAAGCTCAATTTCCTCTTCATGCTCTTCGTTAGTGCCTGCAAAGTAGGGTGAAACTTCTCATTAGCTACTGGTAGGGCGGTACAAAAGTTTTCACCTGGTTGTGATGGCTTTGGACAATCATTAAGCTCAGCAACAGTTTCCTGAAATGGAGAATAACTCACAACAGTAGAATGAACTTTGTTAGCATCATTAATGTGTTTCATGAAGTCATAAATATTGAACTTAACAATTTCATTATCAAACTCCATGGTAAGTATACCATCACTAACATCTATCTTAGTTTTCGATGTTTTTAGGAATGGTCTGCCTAACAAAATAGGAGTGGGGTTTGGAGAGTGATCATCATTCATTTCTAACACATAAAAATCTGCTGGAAACACTAAACCCCCTACTTGTACTAAAGCATCTTCAACTACCCCATCCGGATATGCATTGGAACGGTCGGCTAGTTGAATGATAACACTAGTTTCAGTCATTTTAGCAAGTTTCAATGAAGTGTACGTAGATCTAGGCATTACATTTATGGATGCTCCTAGGTCTATCAATGCACGATCTATCCTAGTGTTACCTATTTGACAGGGTATGGTAAACATACCTGGAACCTTGCACTTGGGAGGCAATTTTCTTTGAAAAAGTGCAGACACGGATTCACCCATTCTTACCATCTCATTTCCATTTAGCTTTCTCTTATTGGTGCACAGATCCTTCAAAAACCTTGCATATCGGGGAACTTGTTTGATGGCATCCAATAATGGAATGTTGATTTCCACTTTCCTGAACATCTCCAGTATATCCTTTTCCTTGCCCTCCTTAGTCGCTTTTGCTAACCTTCCAGGAAAAGGAGGTGGAGTCGATTTAGCAATTGAATTAGAGTTGGATTTTACCTGCGGGATTTGTGAAGTGGCATCCCCCTTTTCAACTTCTTTCTCTTCGTTCCCTTCATTTGCGAAGATTTGTTTGCTTGGACCTTCAACCTCTTTTCCATTCCTCAGGGTTATGGCACTCACGTTTTTGGGGTTCACCTCGGGTTGAGATGGTAGCTTCCTTCCGGATTGTGCCTCCAATCTATTTATGGCAATGGCCATTTGACTCATTTGATTTTCCAGATTTTGAATGCTTGACTTGGTATCCTGTTGGAATTGCATCGTGTTAGTAGCCAACGTCTTAACCACATCTTCAAGAGACATACCTGCATTTTGAGGTTTTTGTTGATATTGCCCCTGCGGTTGGAAAGTCCCTTGCTGCTGGAATTGTCCTTGTGACGTGTTTGGAGCAAAACCTGGGGGTTTGTTATTTCCGTAACTCAGGTTGGGGTGATCTCTCCACCTGGGGTTGTACGTGTTTGAATATGGGTTGTACTGTTGCCTTTGAAATGGAAACCCTTCTGCGGCCTTTACCTGTTCATTGTTTTCTTCTTGCAATACCGGACATGTATCCGTTGGATGTCCAAAGTTCGAACAGATTCCACAGGCTTTGGCTTGCTTCGAATTCCCTACAGCAAGCTGCTTAACAAGATTCGTCAGTTCATATAATTGACCTTCAATATTGGTACTACTTACCTCATTTACTCGGCGGACTTGGGAATCCCTACTCGAGTTGAACTGCTGAGTGTTCTCGGCCATATTGGAGATTAAAGCCCGTGCTTGTTCCGGTGTCTTGTCCGTCAGTGCTCCTCCACTTGCGGCATCTATCATGTTTCTATCCATCGGTGCTAAGCCTTCGTAGAAATACTGCACCAGGAGTTGCTCACTGATCTGATGGTGGGGGCAGCTCGAAATGAGTTTCTTGAAGCGCTCCCAGTACTCATATAATGTCTCGCCATTGCTTTGGCGAACCCCGCAAATCTCCTTCCGAATTGTCCTAGCCCTAGATGCAGGGAAGTACTTCTCTAGAAACAACCTCTTCATATCATTCCATGTGGTGACTGATCCAGATGGTAGACGGTACAACCAGTCTGTAGCGGCATCCTTCAATGAGAATGGGAAAGCCCTCATCTTGATTTGCTCCTCGGTAATACCCGTGGGTCTCATGCTATCACATACCACGTGGAACTCCTTGAGATGTCTATATGGATCTTCACCGGCATGTCCCCGAAAAGTAGGTAGAAGGTGGATCAACCCGGATTTGAGCTCAAAGGTTCGTCCTTCCTCCATCGCCGGAAATGTGACGCACAATGGTTGTTGAACGACATCCGGAGTGGCTAGCTGCTTAAGAGTCAAATTGTTGTTGTTAGCTGCCATTGTTTGTTGTGCTGCTCTCCTTTGCTGTCGAAAAGTCCTCTCAATTTCTGGGTCAAGATAAAAAAATTCACAATTAGTTGACCGAGTTTTAAGCATATAAGCAAAGAAGCACAATTAATTATTAAATGAAATATATATATATATTTTTTTTTGAAAAGTTATATAAATAAATTGAAAATAAAATAAATGCAGAAAAATAAAATTCTAATCGATTAAACACTAAATTGGTTAACTGTTCCCCGGCAACGACGCCAAAAATTTGATGCGTGTCGCAATGCACCAAAATAATAAATAATTCCTTACTCGCTAAATATTAATTAATAATGTAGTAGTGAGAGTAATGGTCGATCCCACGAGGAACATAAACTAATTTTAGTTGTTTGATCAATTAGAATGAAATGGGGGTTTTTGTTTTGAATTATTTGTAAATGATTTAACTAATAAAATAAAGCAATTAAAATTATTGAAATAAATATCAAATGTTGACGAATCCTAGTTCTCAGGTTCAGTTGTATTCTATCACAATGTTATCACTTTCCAAGTAACGCGAGTTCAATTTCTTCTTTGATTTATCACCCGTAAATAGTTAATAAGCTCTAACTATTCCGATTCTCCCTTAATTGCATTTAATTAGAATAAACTCTCTAATCAAACATTAGCCATTGAATAACCTAAAACAAGCTCTTTAGATTTAAGACAACAACTATATAATGGTTGAGAAGAATTAGGGTAAATTAGGTTATCAATCACACAAGCTCGTGACAATTAACCTAAGTTGCAATTCTCTATGAAAATTATTAAATTTCCACTTGCTACTATGATTTGAACAACAAGACAATTACGGATCCAATCATTCAAATTAGCAAATCTCAATACAACAAATTAAATGATAAGGCCTTAATCAAATAAAGAATTGCATTGATTGAATAAAAAACGCATAAGAATCCAACAAATCAAAGTAAAGAATTTAGAACTACGTTACTAGTTTGGAAAAGCAATAACAAATTGATATGAAATACAACTTCCTCTTCGAACTAGGTATGGAAGCTTAGCCACTCAAAACCATGAAAAATTCTGGAAGTTTCTTTTCTTGATTCGCCTTCTCGAGTCGCTTAATTTTTCTTCCAATCTCCAAGCAAGCCGCTCCCTCTTTCAGTAATTATTTCACACTTTTTTCTGTCATGATAATCCCTTTTTATAGCCTCAATTTCGTGCCCTAGCTTTGGAACCAAGAAATCCAAAATTATGGAAAGAATTGAAATAAGGAAATTTTTGACTAGAATAGTTACGGCCGTAAGTTTTCCTTTACGGCCGTAAAGGAGTTTCTGCACATTTCTCGCAATTTGAAGTTACGGCCGTAACACATCCATTTACGGCCGTAAATATGTCTCTGCAATTTTTTCCAAATTAAGGTTACGGCCGTGAGTATCTATTTACGGCCGTAACTCACATTCTGTTGATTTTTCTTAATTTGTTGAACACTCTTACGGCCGTGAATATTCATTTACGGCCGTAACTCAATTTTGCACCCAAGGTCCCCAATCTTCGATTTTAAGCGCATTTTGGTCATTTTTCCTTCTTTTCTCTTCCTTTGTGATCCTATACAATATAAAACATAAAATGCATTAATAATACTTAGATAGAATCACATTATGGCATATTCAAGGATATAAGTGTATAAAATAAACGTTAATATAACTCTTATCAAAAGGTGAATTATGAACGAAGTGAATACTTAAGCAATTTTCGAACGTTAATTCACTCAATATGAAATGCAGAGGTGAATTATGAACGAAGTGAATACTTAGCTCTTTTCAAACGTTAATTCACTCAATATGAAATGCAGAGGTGAATTATGAACGAAGTGAATACTTAAGCAATTTTCGAACGTTAATTCACTCAATATGAAATGCAGAGATGAGTTATAAACGAAGTGAATACTTAAGCAATTTTCAAACGTTAATTCACTCAATATGAAATGCAGAGGTGAATTATGAACGAAGTGAACACTTAAGCAATTTTCAAACGTTAATTCACTCAATATGAAATGCAAAGGTGAATTATGAACGAAATGAATACTTAAGCAATTTTCGAACGTTAATTCACTCAATATGAAATGCAGAGGTGAATTATGAACGAAGTGAATACTTAGCTCTTTTCAAACGTTAATTCACTCAATATGAAATGTAGAGGTGAATTATGAACGAAGTGAATACTTAAGCAATTTTCAAACGTTAATTCACTCAATATGAAATGCAGAGATGAATTATGAACGAAGTGAATACTTAGCTCGATATATTCACACATAAACACTTCGTTGACGGAACGGAGGTCGGTCATTTTTCACCTCGGTATTTATTCCCCGAATCAGCTCGTTTGTTGAATGGAGGTCGGTCATTTTTCTCCTCGGTATTTATTCCCCGAATCACCTCGTTTGTTGAATGGAGGGCGGTCATTTTTTCACCTCGGTATTTATTCCCCGAATCACCTCGTTTGTTGAATGGAGGTCGGTCATTTTTCACCTCGGTATTTATTCACTAATAATCATGGGTCTCCGACCTCGACTTCTCACGGGGATCTATTTCGTCTTCAAAATGAATCTACTTATTAGGTTGATGACATTCCGCCTTATAGGTTCTTACGGATCATCAACTAAGGTCTTCGTTTTGCCTCTCAAGGAGGTCTTTCTCGAATTTAAGACGGATTGCCTTGTAATGTCGATGATATTTTGCCTTATAGTTCCGGATCATCAACTAAGGTCTTCGTTTTGCCTCTCAAGGAGGTCTCTCTCGTCTTTAAGACGGACTTCCTTGTAATTTCGACGATTTCCTGCCTTATAGGTACTTACGGATCATCAACTAAAGTCTTCGTTTTGCCTCTCAAGGAGGTCTTTCTCATCTTTAAGACGGATTGCCTTGTAATTTCGATGATATCATGCCTTATAGGTACTTACGGATCATCAACTAAGGTCTTCGTTTTGCCTCTCAAGGAGGTCTTTCTCGTCTTTAAGACGGATTGCCTTGTAATGTCGATGATATCCTGCCTTATAGGTACTTACGGATCATTAACGAAGGTCTTCGTTTTGGAAACATCCATTCATATTTGCATACTTTGAAACATTAAACTCTTCATTCATTTGATTACATTTCGGTTGACATCAAAAAATATTCACATTCCATTTCACATCCTGTCCTACTGGAAATATTTCTTCAAGTGTTCTGCGTTCCAGGGGTGTTGAAGCTGAATTCCATCAAGTGACTCTAGTTCAAAAGACCCATTGCTCACGACCTTGTTGATTCGATACGGACCTCCCCAGTTTGGTCCCAGAGGCTCACGCGTTGTGGTCGTCTTCTTAACACCAGATCCCCCATTTGGAACTTTCTCGGCCTCACCCTGGAATTGTAATACCTCGCGCTCCTATGCATGTATACTGCATTCCTAACCTGTGCTTGTAATCGCTTCTCCTCCGTAAGGTCCAATTCAGTAGTGAGGGCATCATGGTTATCTTTCTCATTGAAGTGAGTGACCCAAAACGATGGCATACCCACCTCTCGGCTCGTCTTCTCCACTTGGTTCCACAATGGGACTTTCTTCTTCCTCCATTTGGACATTGTTGGAAGTGAAGCCTAAATTGCACTCCCGTGCAACCCTCTGACCCCCCCTTATGGTAGCCACCCCGTGTGGTGTAGGAAATTTCAGACAATAATGGTAAATTGAAGCTGCTTCCTTAAGCTCATGGAGGATCGGTCTTCCCAATATGGCATTGTAGTTCGTCATGACGTCCACTACCATAAAATCAGCAATCACGCGCCTCTGACAGGATCTTGTCCCCAGTTCCACTAGTAAAGTTATTTCACCTTTTGGACAGATGTAGTAACCCGTGAAACCCTGAATCCTTGTCCTCCTCGGCCGTAAGTTACGCGGGTCAATTCTCATTTTTCAAAGGTCTTCCAGTATAACACATTCACAGCATCACCGTCGTCCACCAGAGTTCTGTGGATCTTTATACCGCTCACCGGCATCGTGATCATCAAAGCATCTGAATGTGGTTGGAGTACCCCCCTGACGTCATCCTCAGAGAAACTGAAAGACTCTGAATCGTCCGGCGTGATTGGATAAGTACATATCTGATAGCTATTTCGAGCTTCTCGGGCGAATTCCCGTATTTTCCTCTTTGACCCGATCTGCACTTGATTTCCGCTCACAATTGTAAGGATTTCATCAGGCCGGTCTTTTACGCGGGGCTCTATCCCATGATGGACGTCGTACTTCTCCCGTTGTTTGAATTGTCTTCCTAAATCCCGTGGTTCAGCGGCATATTTTTGTAAGCTTCCCCTCTTTATTAACCTGTCAATTTCGAATCTCAAATTTCGGCATTCGTCCGTGGTGTGTCCCACTGACCTGTGGTATTTGCAATACCGGGATGAGTCCAAGTTACTCGGGCTTTATCGGCCTGGCCGGCGGAATTATCCCCTTGTCTTTCTCATTCATGAAAATGACCTCAGTTGACGCATTTAATGGGGTGAGCTCACTTCTCTGTTCAGGATTGTATGGACGGAACTTATCCGCTGGTTTGTAATCTCTCTTCTTCCCAAAATTATTTCTTTTGAATTCTTTCTTATCATCCTTGCTTTCCTTCTTGTCTGACATCGCAGTTGCATTATGATGACCTTCTTTGGGACCTGACGCCTCCTCAGCGTTGATAAACTTCTTCGCCCTGTTAAGAAACTCCTGGTACGTGCGAGGTCCATCCTCATGTACTGACCACCAGAAACGAGTCTGCGTTTGTAGGCCTGACAGAACAGCCATGAGAAGCGCGTCATCCGATATTCTTTCCATTCCCATGATCTGTCTATTAAAGCGGCCCAAGTAATTCTTTAGTGATTCATCCTTCTCCTATCTGATGGTCACCAAGCTCTCCTTCTGTGTGGTCGGAATTTTTGACCCCATGAATTGTTTCAAGAACTAGCCACTTAGTTGAGAGCAACTTGATATGGAGTGCTGATATATTGCGGAACCACCGTTGGGCCCGGTCCCCAAGAGTTAAAGGAAAGGCCCTGCATATTATTGCGTCGCTTGCCCCTTGAAGCTCCATCCATGACATGTACTGATCCAGATGCGAAACCGGATCAGTCTCCCCATTGTACCCGACGAGATGAGGCATCTTAATTTTGCCAGGAAGAGGTAGGGGTGGGCAAAAACCGACCCAACCCGCCGAACCCGCCCAAACCGACCCAACCCGATCAGTTTGGGTCGATTTTTCATGAAAATTGGGTTGGGTTCGGGTTTTTTTTAATTTTTTTTTTTCGGGTTGGGGTTGGGTGAATAACCCGACCCGACCCAACCCAAAAAAAAAAAAAGACGTTTTTTTTTTTTAAAAAGTAATGAAACTTGACTTATTTAAATATTGATTGAACATATTTTAATTTTATTGGAAAGTGTTCAATTTATTGTATTTTTGGTTATTGTAGTGTACATAATTGATTTGAATTAAAGATAGATTTATGAGTTTTTTTTTTTCAAAATTTTTACTAATTGGGCCGAAGCCCAAACCGACCCCGACGCAACCCGATCGAAATTTGGTGGGTTGGGTTTGAATTTGTAATTGGGTTGGGTTGATTTTTTATCAACCCGACTGTAATGGGTTGGGTTCAGGTTGGGCAAAAAATCGACCCGACCCAACCCACGCCCACCCCTAGGCAGAGGTTGTGACAATATAATTTCCGTGAAAGGTGATGCCCTCTTGGTAGATGGTTCTGTTGATCCCAACCCTTCTTGTTTTGCCTCCAAGTCAGACAGTCTTTTCTTCAATTGCTCAATTTCAGTTTGATCTGGTTTGCTTGACGGAAGAGTCGGTGGTTGACCCAAGTGAAGAGTCGAGCTGCCAGCCGGCTAGTTTTCTGGGTTCACTTTCTTCATCGGAGATCTATCCCCATGTTCCTTAGTCCGTACAGCCTTACTCTCATCTTCTTTTTCACCCCTTCTCGCTTGATTTGGTTCCATCCAACTCAGTGATTTTTGACTCCGTACATAAGGCGTGCTTTCGCCTACCTCACTCCTTGTGTTGTCAGAGTGTCCCATTTGTTGTTCTTCGAAATGTGAGCGCCCATCGGATCTTTGTAGTTGCAATTGCACTTCATGCTCCTCTTGGTGACGACCTCGATCTTGATTTCTCCTCATCTCTTCCATTTCTCTTTGCATCCTATCAAGTCGATCTAGGACCATTCCCATGTTGGCCTCCGCTGGGGGTCGCGGAATGGTGGACCTCCTTGACATACGGGAATTCCCTTGTGAATCCTCACCACGATGTGCCAGGTGACTCCCTGAATTTTGCCTGTTACTCATTATGATGCAGGAGCAAGTATGTGATTGCCGAATACAAGGATACGAGCCTTCCTTCTAGAGCCAATTTGTTGACGTCTCTTTTTGTCAATGAATAAAAGTGGTATGAACTTTCAAATTGATAGGTGGATTGTATGTTTTTGATTAATTTGTCTAAGTATGCAGCTCGTAAATTAAAGGATCGTCGTTGTAATAAAGTTTGAGATATTACAAGAAATAAGAAAGGTAACAGATCAAAAGCGAACAAAGATCAAAGTTACACAAATTCACGTCCAGTTCGATACCGATCTGATAGTCAGGTCGAATCAACGAAATTAAATAGCAAGAGTTTGGAGATGTTTTTTCTATATTTCTTGCCTTTGAATAGCATTTATGTCCCTTATTTATAGTGAGGGAGGAGACAAAACATAATCATTACAACATATCACGTCTGCAGTATGTGACTGACAATGACTACTGAAATTACTGACAACATGTCACACATGATTATACTGACATTTTACAAATAATCATAATTACTGACACATAATACGGCTGATTTGATGTTTTAGCAGCGCCGTCAGTCTCACCGCGCTGGGAATTCACCTCGGTCAACATCACCTCGGCATCAAGTCACCTCGTTCATGGCAAATCACCTATCTCTTTAAGTGGAGGTCGGTTCCAAAATCACCTCGGCAACTCGTCACCTCGGTTTTGGAAAATCACCTCTCTCTTCGAGTTAGGTCGGTTACAAAATCACCTCGGCAACTTGTCACCTCGGTTTTGGTATTTTACCTCTCTCTTCAGGTTGAGGTCGGTTACAAAATCACCTCGGCATCAAATCACCTCGGTCAAAGTAAACCAGCTGTCATTTTAAGTTGAGGTCAACATATTGAATCCACGTCAGCACGATAAACAACAATTAGCATCTATGAAACCATCTTTTCTTGCATCGAAAACATCGAAAGTTTCTTTAACTTCTTGCAAACTGGGCTCTTCATTAAACAACATTGAAAAATTGTCCACGCCGAAAATGTTGTCTTCTCCATCTTCTGCAAACACTATATTCAGCCTATCCACAAGCCCGGACTTGAGCACAGGCTCAACAAGCCTGTGCTTAGGGCCCAAAAAACAAGGGGCCTATTTTTGTTTTTTTTGTATTTTTTTTAATATGAAACAAAGCTGCTCAGGAGGAGGAGGCGCCCAGCCTAGGCCCAGCTTCTTCAGATTCAGAATTCCCACCCAATAACCCAAATAATACCCAAATCCAATACTTCCAATTTCAGTCCGAAATAGAGAGAGGAGAAACCTTCGGTTCTGAATCAGGCGTTTAACCCTTCTTCTTCTTCCATTTTTATTGGATTCCCGCAGCAGCCCCTTTCCAGTCAGACCAGTCTCCATCGCCGACTGTCGTCGCTGTGTCGCCTTCTGCTCATCTCCCGTCGATGTCGATCTAGTCCAGCGTGAGACAATGTTCGAGTAGGCGAGTCCGACCCTGAAAATTTAATGGTAAACACTAAACACTTTGGATTAAAATTAAAGATATTTTCGATAATATCATTGAATTTCTAGTATGTTAGTACATTGTTTGATCTTTGATTCTTTATTGAGGGTTTCTTGGGTTTTTTTTATGTGTTATTTAACTTATTTCTCCCTTTGCATCATAACGAATCATTTGTCTTTCATTTCATTGTCTTTTTTTAATAAACCCCCTCTATTTAATTTGGCACCAGAAGAAACTGTTAACTATTAATATTGTTAGTGATAATATCCTCTCTATTCTGTGTAATGAGAATTAAATCAATTAACGAATGATGATCTTGCTAGAGGCCTAGAGCCTAAATTGACCTGGATTTTCAATATAAGTAGCCAAACGCATGAAAGTCTAACCGTTGTCATTTAAAAAGATGGTCAGCTGTTAGCACTTCTCTTTGTTTGGTTGTTATTAATTAGTTAGTTAGTTAGTAATTTTGTTGGTTTTCCGATCATATATTTAGAGTAACATTTTTTTTAAAGGGTCATTATAGGGGCCCACTTTTTGAATTTAGCTTGGGGCCCCGCTAAGCACAGGTCCGGCCCTGCCTATCCATCACCATATTCAGCTCCAAACTCAAAATGCTTTCTTTGTTTAGGGTCTCGGGAATTCTTGATTCTTTGTTTGATTGTCCACTGTTAGATGCTTTGGCTTTCCTCCAAAGGTTCCATTTGGTAGATAAATACTTGGGAAAAGTTTGAAGAAAGAAATGGACACTTACAAAAAATTTCTCAATATCCCAACAAAGAATTCTGTTCAGTAAAACGATCAAAGATGATATGGCGTTTGCTTGTGTCAACTCCATGTTGAAACCAAACCAATGATGCTTCTTGTTCTTTAATTGTTAGGGGGATTGAGAGATATGTGTATCTATAGGTCTATATGATTTCTGCTATCTCGTCATCACTCATCACAACATGCTGATATTTATACAGTTTACGTGAGGGATTATCTTTCAAAGTATCAGATTACTACAGAAAGCTTTCCGAGTTTGGTGTGTAATAATGAGTATGGGAAGTTCAGGATTTGATGCCACAAAATTTCGTGGAAATCTAGAATTATTTTTAAAGAAATATCTTTGTTGGCCTGGGAGGCAGTGTGAACGTTGACGGACTGCCGAAACGCGCACATAGAATGAGGAGTAAAGTTCTATGGAACTTCCTTGGAAATATATATATATATGTTGAAATTTCTATAACTTCAATTTTACATGTTTCGATGACTTCATGGTGAAGTACTTGTCAACTTCTTACTCCAACAAAAAGTTATTCCTATTTTCTTGAGTATTAGGTAGGTATCAAATCCAATTTTTCTTTTTTTTTTGTAAATTTTGATAAAAATTGATGAAATGTGTACGATTTTAGGAAGGATAGAAAGGAGAATAACCTTTCAGTTAAAAAAAACATGGTCCAAAAAAATACGTTATTGATATCAATTATTGACTTTGACTTAAATTAAAATATTTTAAATTATAATTCTATACCCAACAAGGGCTAAGTACCGTATATAGTTACATTTTTTTAGCGGGGGGAGTGGGGCAAGCTTAAGCATTGCTATTCTGGGCCACAACCTACTGGTGCTCAAGCCCAGGGGAAATGAATAACATTGCTCGGCAAGATTAGGGGTGTACATTTTGGTGATTTCAGTTGACACGACTAAAAATTTTTGTGTAGTTTTATGAATAAAATTTATCTTTCCTTCCAAGTGCATTAATGTTTGGTTAACTGTTTAAATTGAAAGGTAATTCTCTTGACTTACTGACTCACAAATCATATTTGATGAAAATTGTGCATCGACTAAATGGCCTAAATTTTATATATTAAATATCAGGTGTGAAAAGTTAAATGGCATAAATTTAATATTACTCCCTCCGTCTCATTAAAAAAAAAAAAATTATTTTTATTTTTCGGACAGAGTAAGAAAATATAATAATGTAGTTAGAAACATAATTTTTCTTACGATTTTACTAACATATCTCTACATCAAATAATAATTTAAATATGATTAGCATACACTTATTGATATCAAGTTACATTCAATAGGGATATATGGAAATTGAAAAATATATATACTTTAAATAAGAAAAATGTCCTATAATTTTGAACAGATGAAAAAGAAAATTAAACTTATCGTTATGAGATGGATGGATGGAATATATCAGTATTACGATGGGTAGACACAATGAATTAACCTCGACTATGTTATTTTGTTAATTAGGTCATATTTGTCGAACTCCTTTGAATATAGAAGTTACACTGTTTCTTTATTTTAAAGTAAAAATTAGTTGACAAAATAAATCTTGATCGGTCGTTTTTCTTCTTTTTGAATAAGGCAAGTCAAAATTCGTGTAATAATAAAGGATTTACAATTTCTCAAGCATTTCGGCGTCGACCATTCAAATTTTTATTTTATATTTTTGAATGATGTTTTTAAGTGCTATTTTTTAATTGATTTGGGATATGATTCGTGGTAGCCTACCTGTTCACACAATGTGTTTCGCGCGAAAACGCTTACTAAAGGGAAATTCAGACGAATGTGTAATGAACAAACTTCTCGAGACAAAATCCCAACGAAGGGTGCTATATTGATGAAGATTACGGTGAAGACAAAACACCTCCAGAGGCGCAAGCACACAAATTACACTAGGAATTTGAAGATAAAAGTAAAGATAAATGAAATTACATATTCTCTTGTTGAGCTTTGATTAATTGGTTTTTCTAAATGACTAATTTTTTACAATATATACAAATGTACGAACTTCCTTCAACTGCTGCCAATATTTGAATCTTTGGTTTGTCGCCTTGATTTGTAACACTCGCATGGATTAACTTGTTTCCTCCACGTTACAAAACTGTTGCCCACGTCCTTTTAACGTCCACTTGCCACGTTGCTCTAAGTAACTTCCACAATTCATCACCTCAATTGCAATCTTCGTTAACAACTGCCCGTGTGATCATAAGACAAGTGTCAAAACTTGCTTCCGCTCGCTCAATCGCCCAACGGCTTCATCGCTCGCCCTGTCGCCCAAATATCTTATTTGCCGCACAATTGTCCAATAGTCCAACTTTTTGCCTATAAAGTTATAATGAGTCTTTAACGTTAGGCCTCTTTTGGTTGAGGCCAAGATTTAGGCCTCTTGTATTTTTGGGTATTTTTGGGCGTCAATAATTACCCCCCAATATGGCGGAATTAATGTTTATCCATTAATTTCAGGCCATATTAATCATTTCAATGTGTCCCTTTTTCTAGAAACTCTCAGCATTCCGGTCTTCTTCCGTCTTTTCCAACATAGACCGTTCAGATTCTGCCTTTCTGCCTTCCTTTTCTCACATAAAGAGGTGGATTCTTTTCCTATAAAAAGAGGATTTGGTTGCAGATACGTCTCTCATCCCTTCCTTCCGATCTTGTACGCCATTGCTATCATGTATATACCCCCATATTTGACAGGTCTTTTGTTCCTATTTCTCCCGGATACGAACCATCTAACTTTCCTTTTCCAAGATCTGCTCTAAAAAAGCCTTTGGTATGGGAGATATAGGAAATTATTTCTTGGCCGCGGAAGCTCCTTTCGGTATCTCTCTCCCTTGTGATCCATTTATAGGGTCATCAGATGTAGAGGAATTTCCCGTAAGGGGGCTCGCCGGCCATCTCTCACTCCATGATCGGCTAATGGCCGTTCATCCGTTGTGATTGCTTCCAGTGGATGCATCCGAGAAGATGAAGATGGAAGCTTCACAAAGGTTAAGATGGAGGAAGGGGGAAAACCTACCAGGCGAGTCATCTTTGTTCACAAGCATGTCACCATTGTTGGGGTGACGAAGGTCGGTCTAAATAGGGGCGTCCTCTGTAATATTCGATAGGCAGTCTTCATTCTGTAGTAGTTGGTAGGCAGTATTCGTTTCCCTATTGTTGTTGAGTGAGGTCCTGCTGGTTCTTTTTGTATTTTCAAAATGTATGTAACCTTTTGAATAAAAGAAACATTTCTGTCATAGGCTCATCTTATTTTTATATTTTCTTTTTCTTGTTTGTGCGATAATAGCGCGCCTTTCCCAACGAACTACAATGTACCTATATTTGTTCGTCCTCCCATATGGAAGGAACATATTTTTTCAAGTATCTGCAGTTGATGGATCTTATGTGTTTTGTGTTATCTAGATCTTCCAGATGATAAGCTCCGTTGGGCAACGCCCTGCTCACCCTGAACGGCCCTTCCCAATTAGGCGACCATTTTCCATATTTAGGATTTTTACTTTCTAACGGGAGTATGGTTTTCCAAACCAAATCGTCCACGCTAAATAATGTGGCTATCACTCTTTTGTTGTAATATTTAGCCACTTTTTGCTTCTGAACTTGCAATCTATCAAGGACGTCCAACTTTAATTCTTCCAGTTCTAAAAGATTCTGAACCATCAATTCTGCATAGTCGCTTTCGCACAGCTGGTTCTGTAGACTTGTTCGAATTGATTGCACGTTGATCTCCATAGGTAGTACTGCTTCTTGTCCATAAGTTAGCTGAAATGGAGTTACACCTGTACTCGTTCGTGGAGACGTCCTGTAAGCCCACAAGGCATTGTTCAAGCATTCGTGCCAATTCCTGGCATTTTTACCCAACATTTTTCGTACAATGCTCTTCAAAGTTTTGTTGGACGACTCTGCTTGCCCATTAGACTGAGCATAATAAGGCGTAGAGTTAACTAGCTTGATGCCAGATTCGTCCAAGAACTCCTTTACTAGATTTCCATTCAACGAAGTTCCATGATCTACCATTATGGTTTGTTGCACTCCGAACCTATAAATAATGTGGTCGCGAATGAATTCTATGACATTTTTTTTGGGAAATCTCTTTCAAAGGGACAGCCTCTACCCATTTAGTAAAAAAGTCCGTTACCACAATGATGAACGTGTGTTGTTTGGACGATGGGGGATAAATCTTACCTATTAAATCGATAGCCCATCCTTTAAACGGCCAAGGTTTAATAAAAGGCAACATTTCCCTAGCTGGCGCCCTTTCGATTTGCCCATGCCTCTGACACGCTAGGCAACTTTTTACATATTGCATGCACGATTCTCCCATTTTAGGCCAAAAATATCTATGCCTAATAATTAACCATCTAATTTTTTGGTCTGCTTGATGGGCCCCACATATCTTCTCATGGACTTCTGCCATAATGACCTTAGCTTCGCTCAAACTTATGCATTTTAACAGCACCCTGTCTGAGTGTTTCTTGTATATTTGTTCGTCTATGAGGACATAATTCAATGCCCACAGCTTCATTTTCCTGTTATTTGTTCTACCGGGTTCTGCCAAAAATTTCTTTACTTCTTCTCTCCAATCCGTTTGCGTCCCCGGTTTGTATACAATGAATGTTGTTTTCCTTTATCCTCCTTTGTATACCAGGCAAGATTATTCCATACTCACAAGTTGTTGTCGCATTCATCACCTTTGAATAACCTGAAGCGACTTGGGCTAATTTGTTTGCTATACCGTTGTAAATCCTGCTTATGTATTGAAGCTCCACTTGATCAAATTCCTCTAAAAGTTCTTGGGCTAGCTCGTATTTCTATATCAAAGAATCGCTTTGGCACTTGAAATCACCTATTAGTTGGTATATTACCAGTTGGGAATCCCCCCGGATAATCACATTCTTCACTTTCAGCTCTACTAACAGTTCTAGCCCTGTGATCAATGCCTCGTACTCAGCTTGATTGTTGGTAAATGTCCCTTCCAAGGTGAGAGCATATTTGTAACAGACTTCCAGGGGATTTATTAAAACTATACCAACCCCCGCGCCCTGGCAAGTTTTTGATCCATCGAAATACAAAACCCAAGGCTTCGTTTCGAGCGAATCGACTTCCAAACTAACCTCCTTGGGCATGTCCAAGCATGGATGGTCAGCCAAAAAGTTGGCTAAAGCTTGATTTCTAATTGCCCTTTGAGGTATGTGTTGTATTTCAAATTCAGAAAGAGTTAATGCCCAAAGGCCAATTCTCTTATGTAAAACAGGGCGAGAAAATAAATACTTGACTATATTTACTTTAGATATCAAATACACGGTTACAGGCCGTAAATAGTCCCTTAATTTAGTACGTGTGAAATATAATGCGAGACAAAGTTTTTCTATAGCTGAATAATTACATTCACACTTCGTTAACTGTCTGCTTAACTAATAAATCGCTCTCTCCTCGCCCAGTTGGTCTTCTTGCGCGACCATTCCGGCTATAAATCCTTGCTCCACCGATATATAGACTTTCATTGGTTTCCCGTGAATTGGTGATACCAGCACAGGCAGATTTGACAAATATGTCTTTAGGCTGTCGAAAGCCTTTTGGTGTTCCTCTCGCCAGACAAATTCGTCTTGATTTTTCAACTTTAAAAGAGGCGAAAAACTTTCGTTCACCCTGCACAATTAGAAATAAAACGCCTTAGGAAATTTACTTGACCTAGGAACCTTTGCAATTCCTTTTTATTGGCAGACGGTTTTGCTTCTAGAATGGCCCTCGCTTTATTTTTGTCAAGTTCAATCCCCCTTTAGTGTACCAGAAAACCAAGGAAGTTTCCTGAATTAACACCAAACGCACATTTTAAAGGGTTTAGCTTCAGCTTGTACTGCCTCATTCGTTCAAATGAACGTCTTAGTTGTTGAAAATGGTCTTTTTCCTATGTTGACTTTACAACGATATCATCTACATATATTTCAATAAATTCTCCAATCATGTCATGAAAGATTAAATTCATTACCCTTTGATAAGTGGCCCCAGCGTTTTTGTAAGACCGCTTTTCATTTTTACGTGTATCCTTAAATTTCACATAATAATTATGTTAATGTTATAAATTTTAAATTTAATGATATTTTTTTTAATGTCGATAATTTGAATTATTTTGCAGTGGAAGGAGTTGGATGCCGTCTCGATCAATGTACCAATTAAAAGTTTCTAAATTGTTTATTTTAATAGTTTACGTGTAATTTATGTGATTAATTGTTTTATTTCCTAAACATGCTATTTTCTATTTTATTGTGTTAAATGGAAAGTTGGGGAAAAGTTTAGTGGCAATTGGAGAGTAAATAAAAATTATGGGCTTAATTAAACACAGGAGGAGACATGAGGGAGTAAATTGAAAATTTCAAAAGATTAAACATTTAAATCCTATTTCTAACCTAACCTAAAGTAAAAATCTCGCACTCGGACTCTCTCTCTCTCTCTCTCTCTCTCTCTCTCTCTCTCGAAACCGATCTCTCACCCTCAGCTCTCTCCTTCTCTCGGCCTCTCCATCTCTATCTCGCCCTCTTGCCGCTCCTCTCTCGGCACGCCGCCACCCCACCGGAGGTCACCACTGACTTCCGTGACCATCGCCTCATCCACTACCGTGGTAACAGCTCCTCCCTCACACCGCACGCACACACGCACTCGCACGATCACTCACGGTTTTACCCACCCTTTTACACGCACACACATGGGTGTGTGTGTGTGTGTGTGTTGAATGTATGTATATTAATGATCCTATGTATAAATTTCAGATTTGGGTTTTGGTTAAATTTCGAATTTTTAAATTGTTAAACTCAGATTGGGGCAATATATATATATATATATATATATATATATATATATATATATATATATATATATATATATATGTGCGTGTGTGTGTGTGTGTGTATACAGGGCCGGCCCTGAGAATATAGTGGTCTAAGGCAACGAACTACGTTGAGGCCCTAAAATATATATAAACGTAGCAAAACTAAAATATTTAAATAAATAATACGCATGTAATTAAAAGAAGACTTTATATAATCCAAAAGATGTAATTACTTTATATAATCCAAAAGATGTAATTACAAATTCCAAAATCTCTCATAACCGAGAGTTCATTTGAGCATAACATTTAGCCTTCTCACATTTTGAGATGCAAAATTAGTAATCAAACTACTTAAATCAAGGTATTTCAACATATTTTGTTCGATAGAAATCATAGCTAATTCATTCAATCTCTCTTGTGACATGGTTGATCGAAGATAAGACTTAATCAGCTTCAACTTTGAAAAACTTCTTTCAGCAAAGGCAACTATGACAGGAATAGTCAATAATATTCTATAAGCAACCCAAGCATTTGCAAAACAACAATTCATTCTCTTAATGTAATTTAACACGTCAATTGCTCCATTAGTTTCTGTAGGTATTGCTTTTCTTAGAACTTTCAACTCACAAAATAATTCCAACCCATCAATGTCAGAAATCATGTTATGCTTCAAATAATTATCAAGGTTAATGCAAGAACACTTCAAACTATCATCATCAATAGATCTAAGCATTTCCAAATCAAACAAAAATCCAAAAATATCATCATATTTCTGAAATTGTTCAAATCTATTTTGAAGTGATGCAAGAGCTTGATCAACTATGTATATGAAATAATTGATCTTAAAAGATTCTTCAGCTGTTTGTGTAATCTCTTCACAAGAAATCTCATCAAATTGCTTTTTTCTACGTACAACTCGTTTTTCACGAAATACAGGATCAATTTCTAATTCACTTGCAATCTCTTTAGCATCAATCATCGCCAATTCAAATCCAGTTTTTCTATAGTTTTTGAAAAATGAAATGAGTCCTTTCAAATGGTCTATAGCAACATCAATATGCATGTCTTCTGTTTGCAAATGTTTACTTACTCTGTTAACATTATTCAATACTTCATACCAAATAACCATCCCGAGTAAGAATTCAAAATTCTCAAATTCAAATGTTGCTAAAGACTCTGCCTCACTATTTGTCTTAGGATCATCATCATTTGCCAGTTTTAGTAGAGCATTTTTTATATGTGGAGCTTGAAATCTTATCGCTCTAACACTTTCAACATGGCTTTCCCAACGAGTTTGTGACAATGGCTTAAGGGTAAGGCCATTTACATTATCTTTGAAAAATTTTCACCGTTTAGTAGATGATGAAAACAAAGTGTATATACGTTGAACCACTCCAAAGAAAGATTTAGCCTTTGAACAGCAATTGGCCATATCACAAAGTGCAAGATTAAGACTATGACACCCACAAGGAGTATAGAATGCTCTAGGATTTACTTGTAGTAATCTATTCTGCACCCCTTTATGTTTTCCTTTCATGTTAGCACCATTATCATAATCTATTCACATTAAGCTCATTTTCAATGTTTATGTCTTCATTATGTGTTTGCTTATTGCTATTAAAAAACTTATCAAGTGCTCCTTCTTGAGATTTGATTAATTGTTCAACCCTTTGCTTTCGTTTTCTTTTGGCACATCCCGATTCAAATTTTCTAGTAGACATAATTATAAGCAATCGCCAATAAGCAAGGAGAGATAGAACCTGATTAATAGCCAGATATTTCCCCAATTCACTGGTCCACTGAATCACTAATGTCGATGGAAAACGAATTCCCCAAGCTTCTCCAAGTAAAAGGGCTCAACAATCAACTTCAATCAACAATCAAGTAGAAGAAATCAATGACAGGATTCAGCCATTCAGGAATCAAATAATTTCTTAATTTATACTTCAAACTTCAATTTTAGCATTTCAAATTTCAATCACAAAAATGATAATAGAGAGGCCGAAGGCGAACAGGAACATGGAAAAATCTGTTACAGTCAAATAGGGATTAGGAAATGAAGACTTACAAGAACATTAGAGGCAGTAGAGGCTGAGCCGCTGGCGCTGAGGCACCGCAGTCGCAGTCTCGACTCTCGCAGACGGCGAGACTCGAGGGCTAAGAGCAGGTCAGTCGGCGACAAGTGACCTGCGTCGGCGTCGCACACCCAGCAGCGCAGCGCAGTCCACAACAGCCAACAGAAGAGGTAGAACCGCAAGTCCGCAAGACAGACCGCAACCTTTTTGTTTTGATTTGAACTAGGTTACTAGGGTAAGGGTTGGTTCATGGTTGAGGCGTTGAAGCCGTGAGAGTCTGAGACGGTGAGAGAGTGAAGGAAGGCTGAAGAAATTTGGTCTGGACTCTGGTAAGTCGTAATATCAATGGACAATGGGCCAACCGGCCAAGAAATCAGAAATGGGTGTGGGCTTTGGAAGAATTGGGTGTGGGCTTTCACTTTTCAGCTTTGGATCAATTTTTTTTTTTTTTTATGGAGGCCCCAAAAATATGGAGGCCCAAGTCTGTGGCCTTGGATAAGGGCTGGCCCTGTGTGTATAGATGGACCTAATGTATTGACTTACATGCTGAAATTCGAATTTTGAAAAATATAGACTTAATTCCAGATTTTTCAAATTTATGAAAATTAATTTCAGGTTTCGAAATTTTGAATTAGTGGCTTAATTAAATGTCTAGGAAAAGTTTGAGTTATAATGTGCATATTTTCAAATTTAAGTTGGTTGCATTTTCGAATTATAATTGTTAAATTGGAATTTTGGATAATGTATATATATTTGGAAATTTCTGATTTCAAAGATTTTAAATTAGTTTAATTAAAATTTCAAAATTTGATTATTACAAGTTTCGAATTTTGTAATTGAAAATCAAATGTGTATGTTATATATGGGAAATTCTTGAATTTAAGATTTTAGGTTATGTTTGATTAGTTTTAAGTTTAATTGAAACCTTATTTTGAATATTTTCAGATTTTAAAAAGTTGGAATTTTAATGGAACATTTTTGTAAAGTTCGACTAAGTTATAATTTAGTTTGAGATTTGAGTAAATGGATTAGTACAATTCGTAAGTTCCATTTAATTAAGTCCCTTTTTTCAAATATGATTTTTTGTGTGAACGTGAGTAATAATTATAATTACTAGATTTTGAGAAAATTGTAAAGTCGTGTACATTTTTCAAACTTTGGTTTGATTTAAGTACCTTAATAGTTAAGCTTATAATGTTGTGTCGAATGGTTTAATCTTTTGCATTCGAGTATGGTGTGGAAGTATTTAATATATCTTAATACCTTGTTTGGAATGAATGATCACAAGAAAGAAAAGGGAAAGAATATTTATTGTTTTAACTCGTTTAATGTTAAAGGAATGATGAATATACCAATTTGAACTGAAATTATATTTTATTAAATGAATGGATACAATTAGGATTTTGGTACATTGACGACGCTGGCAGTCGAGGCTCCTCCATTTGCAAATCCAGATAACGGTAAATACTAAGGACGTCAGGTAAGTAAACTTCTCCCTACTTTCCTCAAAGTTGAATGTTAATGTGGAATTAATGTACTTGATCGACATTCGTGTTAACTGATTTTAATTCTTTTAGTTACTATGTGCAAGTCTGTGTATTTAACGAAATGTTCAAGCATCCACATTATCATGTCATTCCATCATCAAGCATGCATTGGCATCGAAATTGGGAAGTCAAATGTTTTTAAATAAGGAAATGAGTCAAGGTGCAAGTTTGTTCAAAATTTATGTATCCCATGTTTTTAAGAAATGAATGGGTGTACTTCTAGTTCAAGAAAGATACGAGTGGAAAATGGGGCGCGGGGGACCGGCGTACCCGAATTAACTCGCTTTGCGACCGAATGTTCAACCGTTTTACGGTGGACTGTTAAACCGCTTTGCGGTGGAATGAAGTGAATGAGCCGCTTTGCGTTGGAAATGTGAAAGTTAATCTGGTTCCAAATAAGAATTTCCCACTGTTATCTGATTGACTAGAAGATACACCAAGTGAGCTCACGATGGAAATGAAGTGAAAGTTTTGAAATGTTAAGTGAAAGTTTGAAAAGTTTGAATGTTCTAGAAAGTTAAAGTAAATGGGATACATATTTCGAAATGTTTAAAGCATTCATGTCATAAGCATGCATTTCATGCATAAAGTTTACTTACTGAGCTTTAGCTCACCCCAATCCCTCCCCAACATTTCAGGTGATGAAAGTTAGGTGATCCGAGGAGAGCACTTGGCAGCTGACTCAGACAGTACCACGATTTATCATTTTAAATAGGGTTTGAAGTGGAATTTCATAAATGTTTTAGTTATTTTTATTAGTTCATTCTTTTAATTTTTTATTGGATTTAATTTTTGATAGGTCATTTATCTCTTTAGTAGTTTATCAATCCTCCATTTAGTTAAATGGAGTTCATGGTTTAAATTCATTTATGTTGAGGAGTTTTGGAATTGATGTTGAAGTTAAATTTTGGAATTGTGGTTGGATGTTGAATGTTGGATGTTGAATGAGTTGAAAATTGCATTTGTATTGTAGGTATGATGTTCCTTTACAGGTTGGCTATGTCCAAGTTATAGAGGAGACTCTGCCGAAATTTTTATAAAATTTTATAATCGAAAATGAAAGGTTTAAATGTTTTTAAACGATTATTTCCGCATTTAATGTGAATGGAAGTTAACACGCCTAGGTTTTAGACTTTTAAACTTTGCATGTTAATATGTAATGTTGTAAAGTTAAAGGTTAAGGATGTCGTTAATGAATATGGCGTGTATACCTTGATTATGTAAATGAGAAAATGAGACGGTAATGATTATTATGAAATTGGGTAATGTTTATAAGTTCCTTATGTGAAAGATATGAAGTAAATGCGAATGGTTCTTTGAGTCATGGAGACTACATCGGGAAGAATGTATATTACATCCAAGTCGGAAGTTGAGAAGTCATCAAACTTAGTATTAAACACTTATCATGTTTGATCTCGGGACTACCCATTCATTTGATAGTCCCATAATAATCATAGGAAAATTGATTTACCCATCTCGATTACTGGAGATCGAGTTTTGCTTTCCAACACAATTTGGAGAACTTTTGAACTCAAGATATGCGTTAAACGATTTCCCGATCGTGGTAAATGGGAAAGAGTAGATGATAGATCTCATAACACCGGATATCCACGATCTTGATGTCAAACTAGGAACGGAATTGTTATTACGATATAATGCTTCAATCGTCAGTCACAATAAGGTGGTGTTGGAACCTCCAAACAAAACCCATTTTCATTTGTTGGGGTTGAGGTGAAGCTTTCTATTTCGATAGTGTAGGTGATTAATGCTCGTCAGTTGGTGAATACAAGTTGTAAGGCCTAATTAGCTACAATAATTGAGCTGATTAAGATAGGCCCTTCTCTTTTGAACAAACTTCAATTGTTCAAGAATGTCTAAGTATCTTCCCAAACGATCTTTATGATCTACCACCTGATAGGAGATTGAATTCACCATCGAATTAGTGTTTGGGATAGCTCTAGTATCCAAGACATCATATCGGATGGCTCCTGCAGAACTTAAAGAGCTCAAAGAGCAGGTATAGGATCTTATGGACAAAGGTTTTGTTCGAACTAGCTTTTCGCCACGGATTGCTCTTGTACTATATACGTAAAGAAGAGAGATGGTTCTATAAGACTTTGCATAGGAAACTGAGAATTGAACAAGGTGACAATAAAGAGTAAATATGCATTGCTAAGAATTGATGATCTGTTTGATCAGCTTCAAGGTTTGGGGTATTTTCTTAGATCGATTTGCAATCTAATTTCCATCATTTGAGGATCAAGGAAGAGAACCTTCCAAAGATAGCTTCCATACTAGATATGGACATTATGAGTTCTTGGTAGTGTTGTTTGGGTTAACAAATACTCTTGCGACATTTATGCACTTAATACATCGGATCTTTAAAGAATACCGGGATGAAATGGTCATAGTCTTATTGATCTATTCGAGGTCTGATGAAGAACATGAAAGACATTTGAGGATTGTGCTTTAGAAGCTTAGAGAAGAGAAACTATTTACTAAGTTTAAGAAGTGTGAATTTTGGCTGGATAGATTGTCATTCTTTGGCCATATTGTATCAAGGGAATGTATTGAGGTTGACTAGAGTAAAAGTGAGGTAATTCAAAGTTGGTTTATGCCCTCTAATGTTAAGGAAGTCCGAAGTTTCATTGGATTAGCGGGTTACTGTCGAAGATTTGTGAAAGGGTTTTCCAAGATTGCCTCACCGTTGGCTAAGTTAACTAGAAATGATACAAAATTTCAGTGGAGTTCGGATTGTGAAACACGATTGACAACTGTGCCCATTTTTAACTATTCCACAAGGAAATGAATGGTTGTTCATATACAGTGATGCTTCATTAAAAAGGGCTCGGTTGTGTTCTTATGTAATATGACAAGGTGATGGCCTACACTTCTAGGCAACTGAAATAGCAAAGACTTGTAAAAATTTAAGATTTATTGAGATTGAGAGATTGGTATATATAAGATTTTAGTGATTTATTGATGTAGAAATGTTCATGTGATATATATGATGGTTATTATACTGTGATCTTAAGGAGATTGATATGATTAAATGTTGAGGGCATATGGTATGGTGATAAGTGGCATGTCACATGATTACCACAAGTTATGGTGAATAGATAGTTAATGAATGTTATGATTGTCCTATGGAAGAATAGTGTAATGATATGTTTGAACTAATTAATCTTAGCTTGATCAATGGTTTGTTTATTGCTAAATGTGACCTATGGTCGGGAGACTTCGATTGTTTATGATAAGATAGAGGAATTTATTCAAAATTTTGGTGATGTAGTTGTGGTTACTCATTGTTGGTTGTGCATTAGATATGAGTAGAGCATATTATCTATTTTGAGATCTCTATGGAATATACGTAAATTTGGGTTGTTTAAATCTAAGATAATCATTAGTGTAACTTTTACTTATTGTGGAGTTGTATCTTTGGGTTAAGTAAACTGGATGAGGAATCCGATATGAATTACAAAAGTCTTATTCATTGGTGATAGATCAATGTTTTATTTATAAAACTCTTGGTTAGAGTATTGTTGTTATGATGATTTTGAAAGCATGGATTTTTTTAATTAGTACCTTGGCTTTAGTTTTAAGATGAGTGTACGATGCTGAATAGGATTACAATATATAAGTATGGGTTACAGGATTTAAGTTTGATCCTCCGATTTTAAAAGAAATGTCAGCAAGTTTAGAAAGGAGTTCGTTTGTAAATCATTCCAGAAAGATTCTGTCAAAGTTTTAGTATTTCTACTGTATATTTTGGTATGGACATCAAGTTTCACTAATTCTGGATTATAAAGTCTTATTTTGGTCAATCTTATTGATTTTAGTTTTAAGTATGTGATAAATCAATATATATATTAAGGTTTAGATGTTAGAATAGATCCTATGAAAGGCTGGAAATAGAAAGTTAGTGAATGGATTCATAAGTGGTATAATGTCGGTTGATGGTCTCCTACAACAATAACTATCAAACTTCGATCAGTATTAAGTACTATACGATAGGAAGTGTAGATCGTCAGTTCACGAGTATGAGCTAGGAGAAAGAAAGTTATTGGGTCCAGAAACAGTACAACAAACAGTAAAAGTTGTTGAAAAGATTTGTTAGCGGATGAAAATTGCACGGAGTACATAGAAAAGCTATGCAGATAGAAGAAGGAAACCATTGGAATTCGTTGCAAGTGACATGATCTTTTTGAAGGTAGCTCTTATGAAAGGAGTTATGAGATTTGGAAGAAAGTAAAGTTTAGTCCGCGATTTATTGGCCCCTTTGAAATACTTGAAAGAGTGGGTGACCTAGCTTATCGGGTTGCATTGTCACCAGCACTATCGGGTGTGCACAATGTTTTTCATGCATCAATGTTGAGGAAGTATATTTCGGATTCCACCCATAGCCTCAGTTATGAGTCATTAGATCTTTGTGAGGATCTGAATTATGAGGAGTCACTTGTGAAAATCCTAATGAAAGTAAATAAGGAACTTAGAAGAAAGAAGATTACGTAAGTTAAGGTTCTTTGGAGGATTCATGCAGTAGAAGAGGCTACTTGGGAACGCGAGGACGAAATGCGTGCCAAGTACCCACACCTTGTTGGTAAGTTTTAATTTCGAGGACGAAATTTCTTTTTAGGGGGTAAGGAATTGTAAGACCGCTTTTCATTTTTACGTGTATCCTTAAATTTCACGTAATAATTACGTTAATGTTATAAATTTTAAATTTAATGATATTTTTTTAATGTCGACAATTTGAATTATTTTGCAGTGGAAGGAGTTGGATGCCGTCTCGATCAATGTACCAATTAAAAGTTTCTAAATTGTTTATTTTAATAGTTTACGTGTAATTTATGTGATTAATTGTTTTATTTCCTAAACATGCTATTTTCTATTTTATTGTGTTAAATGGAAAGTTGGGGAAAAGTTTAGTGGCAATTGGAGAGTAAATAAAAATTATGGGCTTAATTAAACACAGGAGGAGACATGAGGGAGTAAATTGCAAATTTCAAAAGATTAAACATTTAAATCCTATTTCTAACCTAACCTAAAGTAAAAATCTCGCACTCGGTCTCTCTCTCTCTCTCTCTCGAAACCGATCTCTCACCCTCAGCTCTCTCCTTCTCTCAGCCTCTCCATCTCTGTCTCGCCCTCTCGCCGCTCCTCTCTCGGCACGCCGCCACCCCACCGGAGGTCACCACTTACTTCCGTGACCATCGCCTCATCCACTACCGTGGTAACAGCTCCTCCCTCACACCGCGCGCACGCACGCACTCGCACGATCACTCACGGTTTTACCCACCCTTTTACACGCACACACATGGGTTTGTATGTGTGTGTGTGTGTGTGTGTGTGTGTATGTGTGTGTGTGTTGAATGTATGTATGTATGTATGTATATGAATGATCCTATGTATAAATTGTTAAATTGGAATTTTGGATAATGTATATATATTTGGAAATTTCTGATTTCGAAGATTTTAAATTAGTTTAATTGAAATTTCAAAATTTGATTATTACAAGTTTCGAATTTTGTAATTGAAAATCAAATGTGTATGTTATATATGGGAAATTCTTGAATTTAAGATTTTAGGTTATGTTTGATTAGTTTTAAGTTTAATTGAAACCTTATTTTGAGTATTTTCAGATTTTAAAAAGTTTGAATTTTAATGGAACATTTTTGTAAAGTTCGATTAAGTTATAATTTAGTTTGAGATTTGAGTAAATGGATTAGTACAATTCGTAAGTTCCATTTAATTAAGTCCCTTATTTCAAATATGATTTTTTGTGTGAACGTGAGTAATAATTATAATTACTAGATTTTGAGAAAATTGTAAAGTCGTGTACATTTTTCAAACTTTGGTTTGATTTAAGTACCTTAATAGTTAAGCTTATAATGTTGTGTCGAATGGTTTAATCTTTTGCTTTCGAGTATGGTGTGGAAGTATTTAATATATCTTAATACCTTGTTTGGAATGAATGATCACAAGAAAGAAAAGGGAAAGAATATTTATTGTTTTAACTCGTTTAATGTTAAAGGAATGATGAATATACCAATTTGAACTGAAAGTATATTTTATTAAATGAATGGATACAATTAGGATTTTGGTACATTGACGATGCTAGCAGCCGAGGCTCCTCCATTTGCAAATCCAGATAACGGTAAATACTAAGGACGTCAGGTAAGTAAACTTCTCCCTACTTTCCTCAAAGTTGAATGTTAATGTGGAATTAATGTACTTGATCGACATTCGTGTTAACTGATTTTAATTCTTTTAGTTACTATGTGCAAGTGTGTGTATTTAAGGAAATGTTTAAGCATCCACATTATCATGTCATTGCATCATCAAGCATGCATTGGCATCGAAATTGGGAAGTCAAATGTTTTTAAATGAAGGAAATGAGTCAAGGTGCAAGTTTGTTCAAAATTTATGTATCCCATGTTTTTAAGAAATGAATGGGTGTACTTCTAGTTCATGAAAGATGCGAGTGGGAAGTGGGGCGCTGGGGACCGGCGTACCCGAATTAAGTCGCTTTGCGACGGAATGTTCAACCGTTTTACGGTGGATTGTTAAACCGCTTTGCGGTGGAATGAAGTGAATGAGCCGCTTTGCGGTGGAATGAAGTGAATGAGCCGCTTTGCGGTGGAAATGTGAAAGTTAATCTGGTTCCAAATAAGAATTGCCCACTGTTATCTGATTGACTAGAAGATACACCAAGTGAGCTCACGATGGAAATGAAGTGAAAGTTTTGAAATGTTAAGTGAAAGTTTGAGAAGTTTGAATGTTCTAGAAAGTTAAAGTAAATGGGATACATATTTCGAATTGTTTAAAGCATTCATGTCATAAGCATGCATTTCATGCATAAAGTTTACTTACTGAGCTTTATCTCACCCCAATCCCTCCCCAACATTTCAGGTGATGAAAGTTAGGTGATCTGATGAGAGCACTTGGCAGCTGACTCAGACAGTACCACGATTTATCATTTTAAATAGGGTTTGAAGTGGAATTTCATAAATGTTTTAGTTATTTTTATTAGTTCATTCTTTTAATTGTTTATTGGATTTAGTTTTTGATAAGTCATTTATCTCTTTAGTAGTTTATCAATCCTCCATTTAGTTAAATGGAGCTCATGGTTTAAATTTATTTATGTTGAGGAGTTTGGGAATTGATGTTGAAGTTAAATTTTGGAATTGTGGCTGGATGTTGAATGTTGGATGTTGAATGAGTTGAGAATTGCATTTGTATTGTAGGTATGATGTTTCTTTACAGGTTGGCTATGTCCAAGTTATAGAGGAGACTCTGCCGAAATTTTTATAAAATTTTATAATCGAAAATGAAAGGTTTAAATAACGATTATTTCCGCATTTAATGTGAATGGAAGATAACACGCCTAGGTTTTAGACTTTTAAACTTGGGGTGTTGCAGGTTTTTAGGCCGAAGGGCATGACTACCCACTCAAAACATCCCAAGGCCCCTGGGCATCTAAAGGCCGTTTTTTGCACGTCTTCGTTAGCTATGGAAATTTGGTTGTATCCAGAATACCCATCCATGAAAGAATACATGACATGCCCCGCAGTTGAGTCTACCAAGGAATCTACCGTTGGCATAGGATACTCATCTTTAGGTGTGGCTAAATTTAGATTCCTAAAATCTATGCACACCCTAATGCTACAGTTCTTTTTGGACATGGGCACAATATTAGATAACCATTCTACATACCTGGTCGTCCTAATAAATTCGGCCTTTAAAAGATGTTCTATTTCCTTTTTTACTTTAGGTAATACATTAGGGGCAAAACGCCTAGGTGGCTACTTATATGGCTTAAAATTATGCTTAGTTGGCAATCTGTGCTCCACCAAATTCCTATCTAAACCAGGCATGTGTTCATATTCTCAAGCAAAACAATCTCTGTATTCTTTTAACAAAGTAATCAATTCGTCACTTACCTCTCTACTGAGCGTTTGGCTGATGAACGTTGGGTGTTTTTCCCCTTTGTCGCCAATGTTCACTTTTACTAGAGGGTCTTGTGTTTGAGCGTGCCCTTGTTTAGATACCCCTATTGCTCCATCATCCAGGCTTTTTACGAGAAACTCTTCCTCCAAACAATCTACCTTGTAGATCTTTCCGCCAGCATCCTGCTCCAACTAAAAAATGGCCAACTTGCACTCGAGTGTTTCCAATGCTTCTGCCTCTTTCATCTTTTTTTGCGTTTTCTTCAGACTTGTCATTGAAAGCCATTGGTCTGGCTTTTGAGGCCCGAATATCGGCCATATTTCCTTTTTGCTGATTGCTTGTCATGATTCCTCGATCACTTTTATGCCAATGACTGGCTTCTCGAGGGCCACTATATTTGGCCTCATCTGGTTAAACGTCTCTGTTAGGGCATCAACCGAGAATGGTTCTTCGCTTAGCGCAACGACTTGAGTTTCTTCTCCCTCTTGCACTACTCTAACAGGCCCATAATTCCCCTCATACATGAATCTTTCTATAGAGTTCGCTTCCGCTATGAATGGTCTATGATCTACCTGTATCACTTCTGCTTCTCCTTTGTCATTCTAGAATACTAAACACTGGTGCAACGATAAAGGTATGCACCGACTCCCATGGATCCAATCTCTCCCTAAAAGCACACTATAGCTGGTAGGACCATCTATCACGAAGAAAACTATGGTTCTTGTTGTAGTCTCCACAGTAACGTCCAATGGCATCACCCATTTGGCCGATGTCACCCCCCCCCCCCCCGTTGAAGCTTGTGATGATAACTTCGTTAGGGATCATATCATCCTCCTTTTTCTCAAATCTTCTCATCATTCTGGACGGGATGGTATTTATAGCGGCCCCGTTGTCTATAAGAACCTTTGATACTGAAATTCCATTAATCTGGGCCTTTACATATAATGGCCTCAGATGCCTGGTTAGTTTAGTGCAGGGTTTCCTAAAGAAAACCTTTTCTGCTGCATCGATCTCTAATTCCTGACTGCCCTCCTTTATTTCGATTCTTTTCTTTACTTCGGCTTGCAACACTTCTTGCCCTTCACACTGGTCTCCCAACTCTCCATCCGTGAACCATCCAGTAGGCGGAGAAAGTATCCTGGGGGGAGACCTATACTTTTTAGCCCGTGGCACTCTCGTTTTCTTCTTGGGCGTTCCGTATAGTACATAAAAATCGAACGCTCGCCCAATAAATCTACTTCACGTACGCGTTGTTGATACAACTACTTTAACAACACATTGCGCTACACCCCTCTTTTCCTAGCTTCCACCGCTAAATCGATTTCTTCTTCAATGTCTGTCATGCCATCGTCCTCTTCTTCATAATCTACCTCCTGGGACATTTGGCCGTCTTCACATACCAATTCGCAAGTGGTTTCTTCATTTTCTCCACCCTCTTCTTCTATATCCTCTTCGTTCCTAAACTCATTGGCCAGTATATAGTTGTTAGCCATGACTGGGGGTAATGTCCCGAACTGAATGGTGGTGGCTCGCTCTGATTCTTCTTCATCTCTTTCTTCTTTGCTGTGGTCGAACTTCGATTTCCCGATGGGACGTCCAGACGCTTTCTTCATCGATCCCTCTGTGCTATTTCCTTTGTCACTATCAAATTTAGTTTGGTCAGCTTCCCGAGTCAGCTTTGGCATGCCTAGGGACAACGCCCCCTGTTGTCACCTCATCATTCTGCCGTAGTTCCTCTAAAAATGCCTTTGCTATGTCCTAGTCATTTCATTGAAGGGCACAACTCGCCCAGCATTGTACTAAATTGAATGCCAGACATTTGATTGGCGTGGCCGCGGCTTAAAAGTTTTCCTGTGATTTGTTGGCCATAACTGCCTTTCTTGAGACGGTGTTCCACGTGTGTCTGGGCCTCGTCCTCTATCGGGCTGGAAACTCGACATAACTCTAGGATGAGCGTGAAACCCCTGCACTTTGGTTCCTTCCACAGACTTACCCACTTCTCCTTTGCACCTATCACATAAGACGGTCCCTTCTCCTTGGTATTCTTTTTCCTTGAGTCGTTCAAACACTTTGGTACACTGCTATTCATATTCTGCTTCATCATCAATTACCAGTTTGAACTTTGGCAACTTCTGGGTAAAATCAGTTGTCATCATATTCACTCCAAGCGGTTGTGGGAAGGGGTTCTCATTCACCTCCATCTTTTTCTTAGGCTCAAGCGTGATCCTTCCTGACTCGATGGCTTCCTGCAACACGTACCGAAAAACCAAACAATTGTTAGTCGTATGGGACCATGCATTATGCCATTCACAGTATTTTTTACCCTTAGTTTGTTCAGGGTTTGGCAACTTATATTTATTGCTCAACTTGATTTGCTTATCCTTATATAACTTGTCGAATATAAGGTCGGCCTTACTAACGTCGAACGAAAATATCTTAGCCTTCTTATTTTTCTCTTCTGCAGGCCCATTTTTTATTATCACGCCAGATTTTGCTACCAAGGGACAAGCATATGGGTCCCCTTTTACTAGTTCGGCCAAGCATACTTCGGTCTGGTCGACATATCCGTCACCTACCGTATGTATGTCAAAATTTGGGTCTCTATAAAAAGTCCCTTTACTAGAATTTTTCATTTGCTCTTCTTCTCTCCGCAAACGCTTATATCGTATTACATTAGCGCTCAATTGAAATAGGTCAAGGAACTCCTTATCTTGGAATTTCTTCTTGAGGTCAAAACTCAAGAAACTCTGAGCTATTCTAACGAATTCTTTTTCCGGCAGGGGTACAAAGCATTTACTCCTGACCGTTTTAAATCATTGGAGAAAGCTTTCAGCCCACTCAGTGTGCATTTGCCTTAGATTGGCCAGATCGGCCAGAGTTACCTCGGATTTCGTTTTATAGAACTGGGCATGGAACAATTGTTCTAATTGTTGCCACGTTTGCACAGAATTCGCTGGCAGGTTAATGAACCAAGAGAAAGCCATCATTGTTAAAGAACTTGGGAAAAGTCTCATCTTATGATAATCGGTCACCTCTCCACACTGCAACGTGAATCGCCCTATGTGCTCTAACGTGGAAACCTCCCCCAAACCCGTGAATAAAAAGAATTCTGGAACTTTGTAACCCCTAGGCCAAGGATAAGCTTGATCCACCCAATCTGGGTATGGCTTACTGTAAGTCGGCCTAACATAAGGACGCATTCCCACTGCCATTTGATCTCATACCATATCAGCGACTTTATCCCTTAACAAGACGTTGGGATCATAAGGGAGTCCTATAGGTTGATTTCCCCCTGGTGGTGCTTGTGGCCTGACGTTTGGCATAGGATTTGGTAAAGGAGTTGGAGCGCAATTACCATTGGTGAAGTTGCCATTATTCGGCCCAATGTGGTTACTGTTCCCTCCATCGTTAAGATGTGGAACGTTTTGTCCATTGTTTTGGACATTATTCCGAGTTACTGGATTACTCCCCAAGTTCGGAACTGAGTCACCCCCCAATTTGGCACTGGGTTACCCCCAAGTTCGAAGTTGGGTTACCCCCCAAGCTTGGCATTAGATTACTCCCCAAGTTTGAAGTTGGGTTACCCCCCAGGTTTGGCACTGGATTTCCCCCCAAGTTTGAAGTTGGGTTACCCCCCAAGTTTGAAGTGGACGGTCCAAAAGGCCATTCTGTCCCCTGATTTGGACTTCAGGTTGGGGAACTATATCCTACAATCGTCCTGGATTGAAAATGATGTTCTATATTTGGAAAGGTTGATTGAACAACTTGGCCTGTCAACTTATTCATATTATCATGCAATATTTTTAGTTGTTTGGTCATATTATCAAAATTTTCCTTCTCTCTTTGAATAAACGTTTCCATATTATGGACATATTGTAGATTTACCTGTTCAACCACGTCTTGAGTGAGTTAACCGAACAACGCGCGCATGGTTCGAGGATTCAAATCAGTCATGGGTTCATAACGGCTATTATTTTCTCCCTCTGTTCCTGGAGGGCTTTGTTCCTCCTCATATCTTTCAATTATAGATGGGAGATGATGACTTGCTGTTTCCTTATCGGAATTCTTGTGCGGCATGATGGTTCACTTCGTATTTTCAAAAACACACCAAATGGTCCCACTGGGCATGCCAATCTTGTTTCGCGCGGAAATGCTTACCAAAGGGGAGTTCAGACGAATGTGTAAGGAACAAACCTCTCGACAAAAATTTCCAACGAGGGGTGCTATATTTATGAAGATTACGGTGAAGACAAAACACCTCTAAGGGGCGCAAGCACACAAATTACACTAGGAATTCGACGATAAAAGTAAAGATAAAGGAAATTACATATTCTCTTGTTGAGATTTGATTGATTGGTTTTTCTAAATGACTAATTTTTTACAATATATACAAATGCACGAACTTCCTTCAACTGCTGTCAATAATTGAATCTTTGATTTGTCGCCTTGATTTGTAACACTCGCATGGATTAACTTGTTTCCTACACGTTGCATAACTGTTGCCCACGTCCTTGTAACGTCCACTTGCCACGTTGCTCTAAGTACCTTCCACAATTCATCGCCTCAACTGCAATCTTCGTTAACAACTGGCCGTGTGATCATAAGACAAGTGTCAAAACTTGCTTCCGCTCGCTCAATTGTCCAACGGCTTCATCGCTCGCCCTGTCGCCCAAATATCTTATGTGCCGCACAATCGCCCAGTAGTCCAACTTCTTGCCTATAATGAGTCTTTAACGTTGGACCTCTTTTGGTTTGGGCCAAGGTTTAGGCCTCTTGTATTTTTGGGTATTTTTGGGCGTCAACAATATGTAATTTTAGTAGGAAAAAAGTCTTTAATAAATGCATATTTTTTTACAAAATTCTTACCGGAAGAACTTTGTCCCTTCTCTTGAAGAATGCGTTTTTTCGGATGTAGGCTTCGGCAGAACAGGGGATAGTGAGGTTGATTAGGGATATTGGGGGAAAATGGAGAATGGCTGGGCTGTGGGAAGGGAAAGGGAAGGAAATGAGGTATTGGGCTTTGAGGGAGAGAGACGTGCGATGTGTGAGAGAGATATCAGATATATTTTCTTTGTTCTTTTTTTATTTATTGGAAGAAAATGGTGGAATTGGAATTCCAAGAGATAATGATTGGATTTGTAGAAGAATTTTTCCTTTATATTTATGCTTTCAAATCTATCAGAATCCATTTAATTCCATCAATTTAAGAAATCCACTGAAATCCATTAATGTTTGAGGACACCGGAATTTTATAGAATCAATTGAAATCCATATTGAAGACCTTGGATTTTAAAAGATTCTATAAAATTCCAAATTGAGGATACGTGAAATGTTATGAAATTCTAAATTCATTCAAAATCCATATTGGGGACACCCCCATAAGTTAAATTAAATTTATTTAGAAGAGAAATGAAATTCATTCTTATTACATAAACTTTTCTTTAGCATATTCAAGGCTGTTTAGTTGAACCATATGAGTCAATAGAATTGGTTTATAATTGTGCTAGATTTTTAATATACGTTTGTATAATTAAATTTTAGCATATGTTTTTTTATGATTATTTTTATTCATTCGAGAGGAAGTTTCAGTTTCTGCCATTCGAATGAATGAAAAACTTGATGTGAAATGGTTTACGATTTGGAATAATTATCCAATTTATTCAATTATCACTACTAAAAAAAAATTCATGCCCTAGAACTTCCATTGATAAAGATGTTAGCTCTTTACTAACGGATACTTCGTGCATAATACGGTTGTTTAATGTTTAGTAACAGAAAAGAAAAAGGAAAAAAAAAAAAAAAAAAAGAAATAGAAAAACTAAAACTAAAAAAAAAAAAGGTCATATAAGGAATATATCTTAGCCCCTATTTGGAACAAATTGAGATTTAGATTTTAATCTACGTCAAAGTGAACAATTCATCATAATCACATATTATTGGGATCCACACATTTTCAACCACCCATCTAATTAATTTTTATCAAAATATACTAAAACCTGATTTTAAACTCTACCAAATTAGGGCTTAATCTTCTTTTCATTCCTAGTAAGACCTCTCCATCGCCACTGTTATTGCAACCATCGTCCCATCTCCTATAATGATTCAAAATTTTTAAATATACTACATGATAAAATGATTCATATGCATTACGATGATCATTACATAATATAAAATAATGTGGGTTTCGATTGAAACATTCAAGGAAAACTAAGGTCCAAAATGCAACTTCTTGAAAGTTTGAGGAATCAACTATAAATAAGAGAGTATACATTTTTTGGGAAAAATAGAATATATGATCTTTTTGTAAATTAATTTAGGTATATTAACCTTATAGAGTGAAATTGCTCAGTTATCCCTCCGGGTATATAAGATTGTACCCCTATATTAGAAGAACCTACACGTGGGTTCTCATCTTCCTTGAGAACCCACAATATACGGGTACAATTTCTTGTACCCGTGATGGGTAATAGAGCAGAGCTGCCTTATAGAGATTTGCGGAACATTATTTTGAAAAGATAGAAATGATTTAGGTTAGAAGGGCAAAACCGTCATTTCACATATTCACGAAATTTGAAGTGTGATCAATGAAGTTTTAGTTGAAATATATATTTCTAATAATGAGATAACTGTGAAGTGTTAGAAGTTTTCTGTTTTTCGGACTAGAGGTACTGGTCTTTTTTTTTTTTTTTTTTTTTTATGATAGCTCATTTCATATTTCTCTTACTAGTGAAACTTGATGCATTTTCTGATAAATTGGCTTATCGACCCAACTATCTTAGAGAAATTTCAATAAATCTTTAATAATAGCCTACCAGTCCTAAAAAAATAGCACGGACTTCGTTGGTAGTGGATGGTTTAGAAAACTTTCATCATGACTTCTACTTGGATGAGAAAGGACGAAAAAGAACGAGAATTGATTAAAAGGATGAAAATTAAAAAAAAAAAAAAAAAATTGAATTCAAGGATATCGGGTGTTATGTTTAAAAGTTGAAATGCCTCGCGTTAAAATATCGAAGAACGAGAGTGGAACAAGAAATTGAAATAAGATAACATATCATAGAAGGTCATATACTATATATGTAAACACATTCACAATAGTGTAGAGCGGGTAAAATAATTATATCAAGTCATACATTGTGGAAATACATTCACATCAGTGTAGAGTGGAATGTAAAATTGCCTAAATACTTTTGATGGTTTAGAAATGAACTTTAAATATTCTGAGGCATATAATACTGATATAAGATGCCCATGAAATGCTCCATTTGAACTGAATAAAACTCTTAAAAACAACTGCTTAATTATAAAAATTTATTTTATTTTAAAAATCATAAACTATAAATTAAAAATAATAAACTTCTTCAATTTATATAAATTTTGATAAGCACTAAGTTAAATAAACATTTCATAAAAAGTTTATAATTAAAATAATTGAAATAGGTGCTTATTTTCTTAAAATAATTATTTCACTAACAAGGTATAAGTTCCAACTAGAGTGGTCAAAGTTTTTCCAATCTCATTTTCACTGTGTGAAATATAATATGAATAGTCACATTGACAACCTCAATATTTAAATAAAACTACTAAATCTTAATGTCTCTATACTTACAAAAAGAAAGAAAAGAAAAAAAGAAAAAGAAAAATCTAATTTTTTTGTCCCTTCAATAATCTTTAATTATCGAATTTGCCTTCATCCTGGATAATAAGCTAATATTTCATTTTACATTCTAGCAAAAATAAGAATCTTAGTTGTTCCACTTGAATTCTTTCCGTGGACCATATATTCATTTCTTCAAATAATTATCTTACCAAAGGCATTGATTTTCAATCATTCTACATACTTAAGAACCCAACTACAAGTCTCGGGTTTGCAATAATTGGTTTGAAGCAATTGGAAATTAAGGAATAATAACTGACTTAAAACTTGAATTTATAATATTCCCTCAATTAAAAAAAAAAAAAAACCAGAAATTAAAACCCTAAACATTATAGCATAAATTATTCCTCTAACTTTTGGAGAAGATAAATAATTGAAGAAGAGAACTCAATTTGAAGAAATTGATACTTGTTTCTTCTCCCCCCCTTTTTGCTTCTTCCCTTTTTTTCCTTTTCTGCCTCAAGTTTTCGGACTCTAGTCGGTGCTCTCCCATTTTTTCCCTTTGCCAATTGAGGAAATGTAGGGAATTATCAATAGTTAGTGGACCGCTAACTTCCTTCCTTTACTTATATAATTGTAAATCAAATCTCACATTCCTATTTAATTCCACTTAGTCCCTTAAGTATTTTTATTTGTAAAAGAAGATCTATGAGTCTGAGTATGTCCATACGCTGGTTGTTGTACTAATCTTGGCTCGCTCTTGAACTTTGGATTTGTCAAGATTTGGACTCGGAGTTGCCCGAAGAAGAATTACCAGGTCAAACTCCTGTATGATCCCTCCTTAGGGGCCTATCAATAGTGGCTCCTGCCCAAAACTGATTGCCACCAATCATTCGTCTCATTTGTTCTTTACTCAGAAAGGCTCTTCTCAACTCTTAAAAGCTTCTTCTACAAGTTCACCAAATTTTTGATACCAATAGCTATCACCATTAATCTGATTCCTTCTTTTAAATTATATTCAAACTTTCTACATTTATTTGCTTCATTAGTTATAAGAACTGTGTTAAGTGCATTTTTATACACTTTTTATATCTTTAAATTAGCATATTTTGGAACATCTTGAGCAAATATCTACTAATTTATGAATATTTTGTGTTTAAATAGGTTAATATCCAAGTTTGAGGCCAAAAACCACAAAAGGAGTTAAGATTCTGTTGAAATTCCAAGTTCGGGGACCATTTTGTCACTTTCGAGAAGTTTTGGACAAGCCGTGCAATTAACCAAGGGACCAAATTAAAAGATTTCAAAAGTTGAAGGGCATGAGAAGGAAAGGGACAGGAGAGCATGGCTGGAATGTGAACAAGGCATGATGGAGAGTATGGGAGAAAGAGAAAAAAGCTGAACAAAGTGGAGAAAAAGAGGCTGGCTCGTGAGCTGCTGGAAAAAGGACATGAAGAGCAGTAGGCTAATGGTTTGATCTATATATACACACAAACAGACACAAGAAAAGGGAGGGGAGGAAGACTGGTGGATGCTTACTGCTGGTGACAGCAGCAGTGAAGAACCTGGAAGGAGACCGGACGGGGTTGGTTGCAGCTGGTGACAGCAACTGCTCTTGCTGCTAGCCTGCGAGGTAGACTAAAAAACCAGGAGGAGAGGCTGGTGACAGCAGCCTAATACTGCTGGTTGCTGGTTAACAGAAGATAGAGGTGAAACCGGGAGGGATTTGCTGGTGACAGCAGCAAAGACTACTGGTTGGTTTGCTTAGCTGCTGGAATTAACTGATTGGAGAGGAAAACCAGAGGAGACGGGAGTGATAGCAGAGTGACAGGCTGCTTGTTACTGCTGGAGCTGGTGCTGATTTTATGCTGAAGACAGCTGCTGCCATTATTCAAGGGACGCTGCTGCTGCAACCAGCTGACTGCTGCTGGAACGCTGCAGGCTAACGGGTTGCAGGCTACATTGCTGGTTGCCTGTGCTGGATTGCTGCCTGTGAATGCTTCTGGACTGCTACTGCCTTGCTGAAATCTTGCTGGTGACTGAAAATGCTAGGGAATGCTGGTTCTGCTGCCAACAGAAACATTGCTGGGATTGCTGGTGGTTGCCTGTGAACTGATCATTGAAGCTGCAATGGAGATGGTTGCGGCTAGACACAATGCTGGTTGCTGGAATTGGAGAGGCTGAGCATGGTTGCAGGATAAAGGAGGTTGCGGCTGGACGCATTCGCTCGGCGATGCTAATTTTGCAATCACGTTAAAAGTCCGGGTTTTAATTTTAATGCTTATTGTTATTTTTATTTTTAAATGCATGTTTAGCTAAATTTTACTTGTTGGGATGATTGATAGAGTTTAACTTCACTTAGTTAATTTAAAGTTATTTATGCATTTTGCGCTATTTAATTTCAAGCACTTTAATTTATGTCGTTTAATTTTGAGTATTTGATTTTAAGTTTAATGTCATGTATTTATCTATTTCAAGAAGTTAATTTTATTTAAAAAAAACTGTAGAGTAATTAAGTTTTGTTAAATGAAATCATTAATCCCAACTATTTTAATTTATCATTTTCCGCATTATCGTTAGATTTTAGAATTTACTCGTTTAAATTTCAAATTCAAAACAAAACTTCAAAAAAAACTTTATTTTGTGACTTCTCAATGTTAGAATTAAATTAACTCACATGTGTAATCGAAGTATACATTCCTCGTGGGATCGACAATCCGGACTTTTCTAGTCCACTTTACTACTTGAACGCGAACCGTGCACTTGCGGTATACGATTTTAGGGAACAAACTACAACATATTTTGATATTTCCAATACTTCTTCTGAAATTATATTATACCATCCATAACAGAATGACAATATATCTACTTTGGATCGATCTCTGCCAATCATATGCACCTTCTTCTAGAAAAAAGGTGGCAATGCGTAGTTTTCTATAATCAGAACAACCATGACATCAAAAAATCTTTCAACTTTTCTCATCCCTGATTCAGCTACTACTGGATAGCTGTACCAGTAAACACTTTACCTCCAATTTAGTTTGAAGAGGAACGAAGTGCAGAATTAACGCCGGAAGTTCCGAACCCAGGTTCTGGATGGACAGAGGAATCTTGACCCAAACTTCACGACGTAAAGATCAACGATACGGAGGAGAGAACCAAGACTTTCGAAACGCCACAAGGATTTGTCCAGTTTCCTTGATAAGTTCAATTGAATGCCATAAAAAATAATCTTGATAAGTTCGAAAGGGAAATATAGGAATCCACTTATAATTTATTGAATCAATCAATAAAAATGTTTATTAAAAATCAAGTCTTTTTTTTACAATGAATAAAAATAGGATATAAATAATGAAAAACAACCTATTAACTAACCCTGGAAACTAAATTGCTGCAAAACCCTAGATAAATAATCAAATACGGAAATTAACATAAAATCCGTGAAAACCATAAAAAATCAAATCGTGCGACCGCGCGGAAACCACGCGCTTGATATTTTTAAGGCCGTCAAAATTGACTTACGGTCGTAAGTTTCTTGCGGGTTCAAAAATGTGTTGCTCTATTTACGGCCGTTAATGCACTAGTTACGGCCATAATTGATCTTCTGCTCTGCTTTAGCTTTATTTTTGGCCCAATTGGCTTCGTGATAGCTTGAAGCTTCTTCAACCACTCCATATTTGATCTTTGAAGCTCTTCGAACATGCTTATAACTTTGTTTGTCTTGAATTATTCATCTTTCTATCAAGCCTGCCATGATTCATATCATTCCCTCTTTCTTCAGGATGATTCGTCTGAATTATAGTTTTATTCATGATTTACAGCTGCCCCACCTAAATCAAATGGGAATATTTTGTCTCCATGCCATATGATCAACCAATCGTACTCCTTCAATTGGTAGGCATGAGAGTATTGAAGCACGAGCTTGAATTGCCATGGTTGGTGTGACTCAAGCTCCCAAATATAATTATCAACCTGCTAGAAAGATTCAAATAAAATAGGGTGGGGAATGTTAGTTTCAAAAGTACAAGATATGGATCATTGTACTCATGGCTCATTATCTCCAATTCATTTTTCCCAACAACGATGCCCTTCTCTTCACCTCCCCCATTCTTTTCAACTTCTTCCTCAATCATTTCCTTTTCTTTCTTCTCACAGTCAACCACCTCTTCTAACTTCACATTTTTATCAACATTTTCAAGCACTTCCTCTCCACTACTCAAATGTGGATCTTCAACTTCAAAGTTCAAATTTTGCACTTCTACCACAACTTCCAATTCATACCTCTCATCAACAACAATTTTATTCTCAATTACTTCAACCTCACTATCATTTTTCTCCTCAAGCCTCTCATCAACAATTATATTTTTTTGTTCACCTATCTCTTCACCCAATTTTTCATCTTCTACCACAAAATTCGGAGTTTCTACTTCTAACTTCAATTCTAGATCACCCTTCTCCTTCTCAACATTCTTAACCCAAGGCCCAACTATAATATGTTTTTCACCCTCCTTTAGCCATTTATCCACAGCCTCTCTTTTCTCCTCTTTCTTTTGCAACTTAGCTATTTTTCTTTTTGCCTCCCGTTCATACATCATTCTTTCCTCATAGATTTTTGCTTGAATCCTCAAAATCGCCTTCGCATCAATCTCTTCTCCCCTCTTAACCTCAATTTCATCCTTAGATTTATGATCACGCCTCTTATCCTTCCTTGCTCTAGAATCATATTGAGATTGCTACTTTCACAATTTAGCTATCTCTTTTTCTTGTTTATCAATTCTTGTCCTAACATCATTCAACAACCTCAACACATGATCTTTATCGTTACCCCTGCTAGATGGAGATGTTTCTAGAAAATTGGACATTGTGAGATGGAAGGAAAAGTAGAATGGAATGAAATATTTCGACACAAGAACTAAAGAATGAATTTTGAAATTATTTGTGAATTTTTTATTTTTTTAAATCCAAAATTTGACTACGAGTTTGATGAAACAAACGGAACTGAATTCGGATAAAAATTGAAGAAAACAAACACTTTTGAATTTTTGTTGGATTTTTATATGGATCAAAAACTAGAAAACTTTACTGGCACGAAGAACAAGAAGAAACAAGAAAAAGAAAGACTCAACAACAAGATATGGATGATTCTCATGCGAACTCTATGATAAATACATGGAATTAAACGGGATAAAATAAACCTGAATTCAAAGTCCAGCTCTAATTCCAAATGAAGAGGAATGAAGCGTGGAATTGACGCCAAAAGTTCCGAACCCTGGTTGTGGATGGACGGAGGAATCTTGACCCAAACTTCATGATGCGAGGATGACGTTGTGGACGAGAGAACCAAGACTTTTGAAACGCCACAAAGATTTTTCTAGTTTCCTTGATAAGTTTCTAATTTTTTTGAACGCCACAAATATTCACGAATATTTGATTAGTTTGATTGAACGCCACAAGAAATAATCTTGATAATTTCGAAAGGAAAATATAGGAATCCACCTATAATTTATTGAATCAATCAATAAAAACGTTTATTAAAAATCGAGTCTTTTTTTTTTTTTTTTTTTACAATGAATGAAAATATGTTATAAATAATGAAAAACAACCTATCAACTAAACCTAGCTGCTAAATGGGCACAAAACCCTAGATATATAATCAAAAATGGAAATTAACATAAAATCCACGAAAACCCTAAAAAATTAAACCGTGTGACCGTGCAGGCAAAAGATCGCGTGAACCGCAAGCTTGATATTTTTTCGGTCGTGAAAATTGACTTATAGCTGTAAGTGTCTTGTGGGTTCAAAAATGTGTTGCTCTAGTTACGGCTGTGAATGCACTAGTTACTGCCGTAATTGACCTTTTGCTCCTCTTTAGCTTTGTTTTCGGCCCAATTGGCTCGTGATAGCTTGAAGCTTCTTCAACCACTCCATGTTTGATTTTTGAAGCTCTTCGAACATGCTTATAACTTTGTTTAGCTTGACTTGTTCATCTTTCTGTCAAGTCTGCCATGATTTGTATCATAGTTGCTCATTCAATACTTACTATATACTTTATTTATGCTACATAGAGCAGAAGCAATAGTAATAGCAATCTTATCAGCTATAGGATAATCCTGAGCATCATCCTCGTGTTCTAGTTGCTCATTACTATAATGAACTGAATACCCAACCCTTACTACCTTCTCTAATATCCTCCCTATCACGAGCAATAGGTGGTTAAGGCGGCACATCCTAGAGCCGGTGTGTTTACCACCACAAGCCATAACAACTACTGATGATATGACATGTTCAAAACAAAATAGAAATAGATGCAATACGAGCCTACTAGCTTTATGACAATGCTTTAACTATATAACCATCTCTGATACTTCTTTTCTAGAAATTTTTTTGAAGTATACTCGAAAACTCCAACAAGTTTAAAAGAATAATTTATATTAGAGTTACAATAAATCGCTAATATCTTCAAAGTAGGATTTTATCTCTAACACACTGTTCGGTGGTATTCAAACACGATTTTTTTTGTGTGTGTATTTTTTAGGTAAAATGTGCACTTGAAAATTGGAGAGAGAAAATTTGTGTGGTTTGAAAAATTGTGTAGATTATAATTCGGATTATAATACCCCAACCGAACACACTGTAAATAAATTTTAATGTAGATCATATAAATCCATGGTCTAATTGGATTTTAATAGATTCTATATACAAAACATGGATCCAGTGGGAGTAAATTAATAAACACCTGAGTTCCTTGAAATATTTTGTCCATAATAGTTATAAAGTGAATAAAGCTTCCTAAAGCAGATAGTATAACTATCTGACGTCTAGGGAAAAAAAACCTTTAGAAAAATACCAGGATTAGCTTCAGGGTATTTATGATATACTTATAAGCAAAGAAAACTACTTTTGGTCTCTAATGTTATCTCATCAAAACATACTATTGATACTGAATTCCTGAAAATTTATATAAAAATTTTAAGTAAGTTTCTTCACCATCATCATTGTACATGGTTTCTCCTGTACCTTAACCTGGTGGTTCTCTATGTTTCATGTTGTTTAAAAAGAGTTTTTGTGATAAAAAAAATATGTTCATCTACAGGCTCCATCCCTCTTTGGGATCAAGAAAATAGACGTAGCAGCAAATCCCGTGGGTAGATGTCCACAATAAAGAAGTTCAAAACAGACCTGAAAACGTTGTCCTGATTAATATCCCAACATTGCTGAAAGAACAAGGATGAAATTCCCCTTAGCTTTGCAATACTGTCAGAATCAATGTTGAATACTTCCTGGGTAAGATATCAGGTCGAATGGGGTCAATAGACTGTGAATGAGAAGACAGAAGTTCGTGATAGAATGAGATAGCTGAATTTTGAATATTAGTAGGAGTAAATAATACATCTTGTGACTAGGTCTAAATCAAATTGTATCTCCAGATTATCCACTCTGCACCCAGCATCCATAACTCTCTAAAACGCATCACCAAATACATAATGATTCCATCACTACAGACCATGTTTCAACCAGAAGAACTCCCAAAGAACATCCATCCCCATGAGATGAGTAGTAAGTGACCACTTCTGAGAGACAGGGTAAAGAATCATGGTGTTTGGTCCCAAAAGGTTTGGGTCCCAAATCATCCTCATCATCACAATGAAGTAGTAAATGTGTATGATCAGATGAAGTCCGATTGAAGTGCCTAATCAAAAGTTGCCAACATAATGACGCACGAGTAGGATTAGTGATGGCAACGGTTTGGTTCGGGTCGGTTTGTACAAAATCATAACTGAACCACCAACTTTTTTCCCATACTATAACCGCCCCATAACCGCCTAAGTCGGGTGGGTGTGGTTAATAACAACTTAAATATAAATTAATTTTTGCAAGCCCAACTAAAAATGCCATTTATTAAAAAAAAAAAAAGGCAACATGACATTACTAAGCATATTTCTAAAACAATATCTTAAATTCAAATGCGAAATGGAAACAATATCCAAATTCTCAAATTCAAAATTCAAATTTAGCAAATAATATTACTAACATAACAATATTAGTATAACAAAAGAGTATAAGTTTCTATGGATATTAAACTATTCATTGAAGAACAGTAAAACAGGATAACTTCGGTTGTGACCTAAATATTTCTAAGAACATACTAGCAAAGAGAACATGACAATAAAGCACGTTGAACAACAAAAGGAGAACCAAGTTATCAAACAAGTACTCTCGTGTTAAAGCCAATTTGAGAGCATAATGACTAGTATAACCCTCCACATACAAAGTTCTCGTTCAACACCATTCACCTATTCATTTCCTAGAAGCAGCTTATTATCTGGCAACATTATACTAACACCCACCAACAATATTCTAAATGTACAGGCTGTGGAGAATTGTCGTCTGCCGAAATGTAGATTGACTGAGGGAGTGGAAATGAACGAATCATATATTGAAATGACTATAGACCTAGACTTAATGGTTTGGATTGGGCTTTGGTCATGTGAGTTGGGTTAATTGGATTTTAAATTTAGACTCTAATTATGAGCTTTTAAGTTTTAAATATAACCCAAAATCATTTTTTTAATCGGATATTCGATTCGGTTCGGTTCGGTTCGGTTCAAGGTACCGACACAATTACCATAGCTGCCCCAACAAAAATGGGGTCATTAAATTAGCAAACCATACCCGCCCTGCTGCCCCATCAGTTTGGTTTTTTTGCACCATTCAGTTCGGTTCATTGCGGTTTTCTTTTCAGACAGATCAAATTGCCATCCCTAAGTAGGATTAATCAGAACTATGTCCAATCTCTTCCAAATCCGACTATTGGTTCAAGTAAATATAATGCTAGAGAACCTAGCATCCTCCATTTAATGCCATTCAATTGCTTGATAACCAATTTTTAAGGTTAGGAACAATATCGAAATCGAAATGATATATATTTGTTTAGCTCGTCCAATAAAAAGATATAGATATTGATGAAGATATTGCAAGATGCTTTTATAGCTTATGCAATGATAAGTCCATTTTATACCCTTTTAAGATACCAAAATTAGGAACTTAAATCATCTTTTAGAATAAACTCTTCTTAATTTGTATTATTTGTGTTTATTTTCGTAATTATCTTAAAAGTTGAGCGAATGGAAGGACTGAAGCGAATATGGACCAATTGGATAGCTATTCAGAGTGAATTGTACAACGTGGAAGTTTATGAGGCTAATAGAGAATCAAATAGGAGCTAAATTAGAGAAAGTCGAAAATTCGAGTTACCTTAATTGAAGAAATTTAGAAGTTTAAAGGTTCAATTGAATAAATCAAAAGATAAAGGACTTTCCGGAAATTTTAAGGAAGGGCCAACTTATACATTTTGAAAGACAGTTTATTGAAGGAAAAACACATAGACCAAGTAATTGTTCCATGAACAAGCTTGCAATTGCCTGGTGATCAGTCTTGAAAGCAGAACTATGATTGGAACTTGAATTTTCTATTTTAATTGTTAATTTAGATTTTAATTCTCAACTATCAACTCGATTCATTTCTAGCTTCGGTTAAGGTTAGTAATCAAGAAATTAATTTATCTTAGTCCTCATGAGTACAATACACTAACTCTCTGTCCACTATATTACTTGTGCGATCCGTACACTTGTAAAGAAATCATGCAATAAGTTTTTTACCTCATTGCGGGATTGTAGTTTAATTTATTTTTAGATTACTTTCTCTAATTCGGACTTTTTATTTTTATTATTTTTATTTTTCTATTTTAGTTTGTTCACTATCTCTTTTGTTTCATCTCAAGTTTGGGTAAGCAAAGTTCAAGACAGGGTAATCTTGTAGAAGCTGATCCAAAAATTGAATGTACGTTTTATCGTATATTAAGAGAAGCAAGAGAATCGGAAAAAGAAAAACATAAAAAACAGGAAGACATCACAGATGCAAAGATAAATCCAATAGTACAAGGAGATGATGAAGGGAGCATGCTTGTAGGCGAATTCATGACACCACATATTATTCAAAATCAATCAAGCATCATTTACCCACCATTTGGCCAACCCAATTTTCAACTAAAAATCAATGTCATCCACTTATTTCAAAATGGATATCAATTTTATGGTAGACCTAACAAAAATCCGCACGTACATCTCTAAATTTTTAAAGATGCGCCAACACTTTAAATACTAAGGTATATCAGACGATGCCATCAGAATCCTCCTATTCCTTTATACTCTACGAGACAAGGCAAATGTTTGGATTCTCATCTCATTGCAAGTTTTGCTACCTGGAATTACTTGGACCAAAAATTATATATCATTTTTTTTCCATTGGCCAAGATTGCTAAACTCAAACATGACATATCCATATATTAGCAACAAGACTCGGAAAAATTTGATGAGGCGGGAACAAGTTTAAGAAGCTTAGGAAATGTCCTCATCATGGAATTACCAGGGGAGTTCAAATACAGTATTTCTATGGAGTTTACTACAATGTGGACATCTAATCAAACCATTCAAAGGAAATCCCCAAGAGTTTACGAGGTGGGTACTTTCACGACATTATCTGCAAAAATCGATTCATTAGTAAAGGAATTGGAAACATTGTTGCAGTCACCCAGACTGGGTTGTGAGGAATGTGGAGCGAATCATCACAATACAGATTGTCCCATTTTGCAAAATCCAAAAAATTAGGTTGATTTTATTCAAGGGGGCAACAACCCATATTCAAATACATAAATCGAAATTAGCAAAATCATCCAAATTTTTCATAGTGGGATAATCAAGACATAGAAATGCTAAAAGTATCTCCATGTCAACAAGAAGAGAAAAGACCCTTACTGGAGAACACATTTGGTTGGTTTATGGAAAAGACTGAACAATGTATGGGCAGAACTGATCAGTTCATGAGGGAAAAAGAAAATACTCTTAAAAATCAGTAGGCCTCAATAAGAAATCTAGAGATGCAAGTGGGACAAATGGCACATGTTCTAGAAAGTAGAACACCAAGTACATTGCCAACAATACAGAGGTAAATCAAAATTAATAGGTATTGTCTATCACACCTATTGGGGGATGATATGGACTATGAGCCTGAAATTAGATTTTCTCCATGTGACAGTATATATATATATATATATATATATATACCTCCTACTCCTTTTCCCAAAGATTATGAAATTGAACAAAGGAGAAAATGATCAATGTCATTACAATGCGAAGTGGAGCTCAACTACAAGAAATTCATGTTGAAAGATCTACTTCCAAACAAGATAAAGAAGATCATTTTGAGGTATCTAAAGGTACATATGAAACAATTGGAGATGAGGGTAAGGAGAAATAAGCAATTAAGCCTTCTGAGATCCCTATTCCTTTCCTACAAAGACTAAAGAAAAGCAAAGAGGATCAGCATTTCAACAAGTTCCTGGACGTGCTCAGAAAATTGCACATAAACATAACTTTCATTGATGAAATAAGGCCAACTCCAAGCTCCTCTAAGATCTTGAAGGACATGATATCATAAAAGAGGAGGTGGGAGGAGTTTGATTGGTGTTTGATTGAGGAGTGTGGTGCAATATTGCAAAACAAGATATCACCCAAACTCAAAGACACGGGGATTTTTTCTATTTCTTGCACTATTGGTGAATTAAATTTTAACAAAATTTAAGTGATCTTGGGGAAATAATGAACTTAATGCCTTTATCTGTCTAAATGAAACTAGGATTGGAAGAACCCAAACCCACTACACTTTCACTGCAACTGGATGATCGTTCAATTCGACACCTATATGGAATTATTGAATATGTCCTGGTAAAGGTGGGCAAATGTATTTTTCCAACTAATTTTGTGATCTTGGACATCGAAGAGGATAGCAGGATGCCCCCTAATATTGGGTCGGGCTTTTCTTGCTACTGGACGAGCATTAATTGATGTATGAGAGATAAAATTAGTGTGTATGACAAACAAGTAACTTTCGGCATGAATCACCAGAAAAATCCATCCCCTCAAAATTGTTTCAAAATATAAGAGGTGCCACACAACATGGGTGAAAATTTTGAGCACAAGGTGAAATCAAAGAACAAACTCAAAGTGCAACCAAATTTTCAAAGTTTCACAAAAATATGGAAAAGAAGTCAATCTGCAAAGTTGGAAATTGCATACAATGCAGTTTCCTCAACAACTTGTTCCTGGCCACCTTGACAACATCCGTGAAAAAGTCTAGAGCTAAACTATAAATTAAGCATTTATTGGTAGGCAACGCAATTCTCAAACCTTTTTATTTAATAATAATCTTTTTTTATTGCTTCACAAAATTTTAGGATTGCAAGCATGTTCAATTTACATCACTAAAATTTAATTGCATTTATCATTCATCATAATCACTATCATAAACTTGAGGCTAGAACATGAAAATAGTGTTTAGAGGTACGTGGAAAGCATCACAAAACACGTAGGATTTGAAAGAAAATGAAAAGAAGGCAAAGGCAAAAATCCCACCTATCTAGTTGTCCAAGCAATAGCGCCTTAGGTTCACCACATGATCGCTTGAACATCATTTAGTTAAGCAGATCCTATAGGTTTTTACCAAGCGATCGCATTTTTTATAACTAAGTGACCGCTTGGCCTTCATGATGGCACATTTTTTTGGTTTCAAAATCAGGACTCATATTTTTGAAAATCATTACACATGAACTCCCTTGCCCCAAATCACCCCTCAAAATCGATTTTCACCCAAAATACACAACTCAAACATTACATTTGGTAAAAATCAAAGTCTTTTCACATCAAACTCAGATTAAAGGTAAGAATTTCAAAAAATTTGGGATTTTAATAGAAGTCTCAGTTTCTCCTACATATTTTAGTTTCTAGATTTTGATTAAAGGAGGAAAAGATTAGGCTAGATGTTGGATTATTGTGTTTGTTTAGCTTGTGTTGAGATTTTGGGGATTGTTTCTAGGTTCCAAACTTGTGACTCCCCTCATGATTTTGAATGCATGCTAAACGTTTGATGTTTTGCTCGAATGAAATCTTCATCGGATTTTTGCCCATTCTTCGGAGTAATACTTGTTGTAACATGTTAACCATCATATAGTTATCATCAATTCATGAATTGCATTGGTTTTCAAGCATAAGACTTTAGGTTGACATGACTACACCATGCATGCATTCACTGAACCACTGCAGGCACAACACAGCTTCATGTCACCATGTTCGTCCCACTTTTTCCTAACCTAAACAACAGTCAATTGACTTGAGATTTGAACATTTTGTAGACCAAATAACATTCTTTCATATGCCAAGAGAGGACTCGAAAAATCTTGAGTTCTTCATCACTCTATATGGTGCTTAAAACCCTTGATTACATACTTTCTAAAATCAAATATTTTGCAAATGTTTCTAGTTTGGAGGTGTTTTTCTAGTTTATTCTACACATATGTAGCATTTAATATTGATTATTTTTCATGTGTAGGAAAATTCTGATGCAGAATACTACGTCCCAAACATGAAAAGGGACTCCTGAGCCAGACCGACCCCCGAGAAGTATTCAAGCCTCTTTCTCTATGTATTTTCTTTATTTCTTTTGATCTATTTTGCATACATTGGGGCAATGTATTATTCTAGTTTGGGGGTGGTTATCTAATTTGACTTTATTGTTTCATTCATTTGAAGCTCCTGAACTACACCTTTGGTTGAAAGGGTTTTAGTCAATGAGTATAAATAAGCACTAGCTACATAAAAATAGTCTTGTTCTTCTCTTCGTCGCCTTGGTGATTCGAGCAATTAAACTTTTAAGGATTCTTAAAACTCGGTACCCTATATTCATTTGAGTTTGGAGTTATAAGCCTAAAGCTTACTACATGGATCACTTAGAAAACCTAATGGAGAGAGGACTTACACATAAGATATAATAACATCTTTTAATTTTCTTTGAAGCCTGATGACTAGAGTAATTAAGTCTTTAAGGGTTCTCAAAACCTGGTGCACTAAAGTAATCTGATTTGAGAGCCACCGGCCTAAAGCTCACTATAAATGTCATTTAGAAAGCTTGATGAGAAAAATATTGTATAAAAGAGAGGAAAAAAATATATGTGTATAGTAAAGTGCTTGGTATAAACTTTGAGGCTAGAACTTTGGTGACTTGAGGGTAGGGGTGGGCATTAACCCACCCAACCCGCCAAAACTTTGAGGCTAGATGATGTGTTCCGGACCCACGACAATCGGAGTCATAGCAGGCTTGACAGAAAATTAAATATTCAAGCCAAAATAAAAGTGCTGTCCAGTCAACCTTGTCGGAATTGACTGGATAATATGTGTTTTTCAAGTAGAAATGGGCCACTAAGCAAAACTCATGGGCAAAAGCCCTTGAGCCCATTGATTTTAGGGCCAAATTCCATCGTTTGGGGCTTCAACTTGTCAAATCAATGATGCAGACGGAAATTTACTATATTTCCATAATTATAGGATTTTTAATTATTTTGTTTCCATTTTGGTTTTTAGGTTATTTTCCTAATTTAGTATTCTAGTTTAATTAGAATTCTATTTTGAGTAAATTAGCGGTTAGGTTATTTTGCTTATTTATACGCTTTTTCCATTCATTGTAATGCAGACTTTGATGATTGAATAAAAATAGATTGAATGTTTTTCAATTGTTTAATGTGTGGATTCACATTACAAACCCAAACTTATCAAGATTGATTATCTTGTGGCGTTCATCCAGAACTTATCAAATATTCGCGAGAGTATTTGTGGCGTTGAAAATCAGAGACTTATCAAGGAGATTGGGCAAATCCTTGTGGCGTTTCGAAAGTCGTGGTTCTTTATTCCGCATCGTCGAGCCATCGCGTCGTGAATATCGGGTCATGATTCATCCGTCCAACCACAACCTGAGTTCGGAACTTTCCGGCGTTTCTTCCGCGCTTCGAATCTCATCATCTGGTATCAGAGCTGGACTCTGAATTCAGGTTTTTCTATCCAGTTTGATTTTTATGTTTATCATCGAGTCTCATAAAAATCATCCATATCTTGTTGAGTGTTTTGTTTTCAGTTTTTTGCGTTCTTCTTGTTCTTGAGTTTGTTGAGTCATTAATCCAGAAAATCGTTCAAAAAAAATTTCAAAAGTGTTTGTTTTGCTTAATTCTTATCTGAATTAAGTTCCGTTTGTTTTGTTGCGTTCATGTCGAATTTTCGAATTTTATTAAAAATATATATATATATTTTTTATTTTTATTAATTCCGAAAATTCATCATAATTAAAAAAAAAAAAAAAAAAGTCACTCCGAAATTCAAGAACCACTTTCTTGAATTTCCTTAAATTATTGATATTCGTTTTCTTTCAAGTCAGCAATAAAATTCGTTCGTGCTATTTGATGTTTAAATCCTCTTCGTTCTTGAATTTTTAAAACGCCACATAAAGAATGGATTATGATCCGAGCTTTTTATTCCAAACTAGATGTTATGTAGATCACAAGGGGTGCAGTTTGGCGATTGGTGGAAAGTGCTTTACTAATTATTTAGTAGCACCGTGGTTGAAAAATTAGGATTGCCCCTAGAACCACACTATAAACCTTATAGGATGTCGTGGATGAGGGGGTTTGGGAATTTCAAAGTAACCAAACAAGTTCTAGTGCCTATTGCCCAGGGAAGGTATAGTGAGGATGTATGGTGTGATGTAGTGCCATTGAAATCTTATCATATTTTATTGGGAAAACCTTGGAGACGTAGGAGGGAGGCTGTTTATGATAAGAGTATGCACATATACCAATTCCTTAAGAAAGAGAAAACATGCGTACTATACGGGTTGACATTAGAGGAAGCACTAGAAGATTCACGAATGGTAAGGAAGGAGAGTGAAAGGTGGTGTAATAGGAGGCATCGTGGGGATAAGGATATTGAAAAGAAGGAGGGGGAGTTTAAGTTAAAAACGGATAAATAAACTCCAAAATTTGATGAGGAGAAGGTGGAGTTGGGAAGCGAGGAATTGATTAGGAATGAAATTGTTGATGATAAGAGGAATGAAATGAAAGTTGATGTAGGAATTCAAAATTTGAGCTTTGAATTGGTAGATACACATTTGAATACCGTTGAGGGAGTGCATAAAATTAGTGATAAAATTTTGGAGGTAGAAGATGTGGTTGAATTTGAAAGTAAAAATTTTGAAAAAGTGGTTGAAGATGCAAAGGAAGAACGAGGTGAAGAGGAGGGCCTCGTGGTTCTTAAAAAAGAATTGGAGATGGTGATTAATCATGGATACAAGGATCCATATCTTGTACCTCATGAACCTAACATTTCCCTCCCCGCTTTATTTAATTTTGTCTTGCAGGTTAAATGTGCTTGGAAATTTGGGCAACACCACCAATGCCCACAGGAGTTTCTACTTCAATCCATTCATGTAACCCAAGTTACAGGATACTATTGGTCATCCCTTTGGCATGGAAGCAATAATTTTCCATTTGATCCAGGAGGTGAAGTGAAACAACATGAACAAAACTATGATTCGGGGCGAATCATCCTAAAGAAGGAGGGTATGATGTGTTCCGGACCCGCGACAATCGGAGTCATAGCAGGCTTGACAAAAAATTAAATATTCAAGCCAAAATAAAAGTGCAGTCCAGTCAACCATGTCGGAATTGGCTGGATAATGTGTTTTTCAAGTAGAAATGGCCCACTAAGCAAAACTCATGGGCTAAAGCCCTTGAGCCCATCGATTTTAGGGCCAAATTCCATCGTTTGGGGCTTTAAATTGTAAAATCAATGATGCAGACGAAAATTTACTATATTTCCATAATTATAGGATTTTTAATTATTTTGTTTCCATTTTGGTTTTTAGGTTATTTTCCTAATTTAGTATTCTAGTTTAATTAGAATTCTATTTTGAGTAAATTAGCGGTTAGGTTATTTTGCTTATTTATAAGCTTTTTCCATTCATTGTAATGCAGACTTTGATGATTGAATGTTTTTCAATTGTTTAATATGTGGATTCACATTACAAACCCAAACTTATCAAGATTGATTATCTTGTGGCGTTCATCCAGAACTTATCAAATATTCTCGAGAGTATTTGTGGCGTTGAAAATCAGAGACTTATCAAGGAGATTGGGCAAATCCTTGTGGCGTTTCGAAAGTCGTGGTTCTTTATTCCGCATCGTCGAGCCATCGCGTCGTGAATATCGGATCATGATTCATCCGTCCAACCACAACCTGAGTTCGGAACTTTCCGGCGTTTCTTCCGCGCTTCGAACCTCATCACTAGAACTTTGGGTTGGGTTTTGATAAAATTTGGGTTAGGTTGGGTTCTAAAAAATAAATTTTGTTCGGGTTGGGTTGGGTGAAAAATTCGACCCAACCCGATCCGACCCAACCCAATCAAAATTTTAAAAATATAAGACCATTTAAATTTCAAGAATCTTAAGCCCATTTTTAATTTGGATGAAACTCAAATATGATTTGAACATATTTTAGTTTTATTAGAAAGTATTCAATTTATTATATTTGAGCTTATTGTATTGTACATAATTTATTTGAGTTAATAGTTGATTTATGAGCATAATTTTTTAATTTTCTAAGATTTTTAGTTAGTTGGACCAAAGCCCAAACCACCCAACCCAACCCTACCGAAACTCAGTCGGGTTGGGTTGGGTTGAGTTTGAACTCATATTTTGGTTGGGTTGGGTTGAATTGAATTTTTATCAACCTTGGGTTCGGGTTGGGCAAAAAATCGACCCGACCCGACCCAACCCACGCCCACCCCTACTTGAGGGTGTGAAATTGGGAACTGATTACCATTACAGACTAGTATTCTAACTGCCTTGTGTGGAAAATACAATATATTAATACTTAAAAACACATAAGAAGAGGGAGCCTCTGGATTGGAGAGATAAGTATGAGGATGTGATCATACATGAGAGATGCAAGGGAAAAAAAAAATCCTTATTTGACCCCATGAGATTCGGGTTTTACACATTATAAGCAACACTATGTTATGTATATTTTTATATGAGTATGAGTTTGGTATTGACTATTCACACACATGAAAAGTTGAGCATTAGATAAGTAGAAATAATTTATTTTTATTCGACCCTCAAGTATATCGTAAGAAAGTTAACAATTAAGATATTTTTGCTGTTGAGTCTTATTTTAAAGTTATGTTTTAATTCTATTTTGTTTGAGAACGAACAAATATTCTAGTTTGGGGGTGTTAGATAAGTGCATTTTACAAACTTAATGAGATACAAAAATTAGTATATTGAATCATTATTTGATAGAATATCTATTTAATCTGCTTTATTTATGTTTACTTCAGTAATTATCCTCAAAGTTGAGAGAAGGAAGAATTGAGGCGAATATGAACCAATTGGATAGCTATTCGGACTAAATTGTACAATGTAGAAGTTGATGAAGCCAATAGAGAATCTAATTGGAGCTAAATTGGAGAAAGTCGAAATCTTGAGGACTTAAGTGAAGAAATTCAAAAGTTCAAGGGTTCAATTGAGTAATCAGAAGATGAAGGACTTGCTGGAAATTATGAGAAAGGACCAACTTATACATTCGAGAGAAAAATTATTGAAGAAAAACACATAAACCAAGTGATCGCACCATGAACAAGCATGCGGTCATTTGGTGATCAGTCTTGAAAGAAGAACAGTGATTGGGTCTTGCAAGTGACTGTGGTACTTCATTGTAAGTGATCGTGTGGTTTTACGTGAGACCAGAATCTTTCCTTAAAATCCGGTTTTTATAAAATATTTTCCTAGTTGAACAAGATCTCTTCCATCACATATATATAGGGGATGTGTTGCATGAATTTGAGGGACCTTTTGACACATTATTATACGCATTATTATTTGATAGTTTTTCATTGATTCAAGAGGGACAAGGATTCAAGATTCAAGATTTCTCCTTCGAGAAGATTAACTCCTACATCCGGGTGATGAATTTCATAAAATCTTCTTGTTGTCTATCTTTACTTATGTTTCTAGGCTAGTTTAATTTATGTTAGGATAATGATGAGTTTTTTATTTTCCGTATTTAATGTTTTGAATTCGTTTAATTTAACAAAATTTATGGGTTTGAGCAATTAATTCTATATTTCACGTTTCTACAATTATTTGGTCAATTACTGTATGAATTGTAATGCCCCGGATATTTATCTTATTATTATATTCAATTATTCACATTGAACGGGATCCACTTAAAAGTCAAATATAAATTTAATTTATTTGACGTATTTAAGGAGAGTTATTTGACATTAAATAAGACTTTTAATTTAATTGAGTAGTATCAACGAAAAATAATAAATGTTATATTAAGTAATTTTATCAATTAAATAAATCGATTATCGATTTCATAATTGAGAAGATATGAATTGAAGTATATGGAATGTAATTTAAAGTGGAACTAAGAATTATCTCAATGTTCTAAATTAATAGACCAAAGTTAATCTGTCATCGTATTGGTCAAAACAACACACAGACATATTATTTAATTATTATTTATTAACAACGTTCTTAGTTTTATTATCTATCTTAACCATTCGAATACCATCATATAGAGCTCGAGATGGTCTTCGAAATAACATATTGTAGACATGTATTCTGTTGATGTTCATGCCATGAAAACTTTAATACAAAGATATGCAATTCGAAATATTAGTTTTAAACGGCCTATTTCGACCATATGACATTTCAATAATGATGCAGGAAAATAGGTCGTGAGCATTTGAGGATGGTATATTGGAAGTTTAGTTTTGATTATAAAAAGTGTGTGTATGGTAGGGCTTATGAAATGTCTAAAATTAATTTTAGAAAGCCTAAGTACTTTTAGTAAAAAAATATATATATATTTGTTTGGCTGAGATTGAGAAAGCACTTTTTAACTGGATAAACAGCTTTTTTAAGTTGTTTTAAAGAAGTTCAAATTTGTTGCTTCTCAAAAAAATACTTTTAAACAAAAAGCTGAAATAAGAATATGGAATATATTGAAAATATATTTTTATGAATTAATTAAATATATATTTTTTATAATTAATTAATTAATAAAATATGAAATCTTTTGAAAAAATATTTTTTTCATAATAAATTAATAAAAATATGGGATATATTGAAAATAGTGAAATATTATATTTTATAAATTAATTAAATATAGATTTTTTTTAATGTAGATTTCAACATTGAGGTGAAATAATTATTTAATTTTTAGTTAATTATGATATACAATTTAAGTTTTAGTTTATATAAAAGTACTTTTATAGTTGTGCTGCCAAACAATCAATTTAATTTTAACAGTACTTTCTGGAGCTATAACAAAACAATCAACTGCTTTTTGTTAATAGAACTTTTAAAAAAGGTCTACAACAAAAAGCTCTATACACGACAACTGTGTCAAACGAGCTCTAAGAGTACAGAAAAGTAAAAAGAAAGTAGACACTTGAAAAGAAATAAAAAAAGATAAGAGTAAAATAGTTTTAAGTTGTAAACTTTGACGAGCGATAACTTTACCTTGATTAACGATTTTAGGATCCGAAAACATCGATATAAAGTACTCATTGAAAACTTCATATTGGCCCAAGAACATTGTATTACGACTTCATATAACCTTTTAATATCTAGTTAGGGGGACGAACTCACAAACTAGATAAGTGAGGGGGTCTCCCTTTCAAGTAATTGTTTATTTATTTATTTATTATTATATTATATATAATACTATTACATGTAATATAATATAATATAATTTCTATTATTAATATTATGATTATTATTTGGAATAGGGAAATTAGGTTAATTTTCATATGTTGTATAGAATAGAAAATCAACTCCTTTAAATTAGTGCGATCCCAGCAATTGTTTCAGTTAAATATTTTGCAGGAAAATGGTCGACTTTAATTTTGTTGGACATTAATTTATATTTATTAGTTGAAATATAATATAGTATAACATGATTAAATTATAGTTTATATATACGATATGTAAGGAGTGATGATCATTCTATTTTGACTCCAAGTGGATATTAATAGTACAAAATATTGAGGAATAAAGTTGTGAACTCTTAGATACTCAAGGAGTGAGGTAAATAATGATTCAACTACAATGCAATGCAATGCAATACAATGCAATGTAAAACAATAGTATTATGTGCTTCTATGTGATGGTGTGAGATATATTATTAGTGCAACATACGTAAAATATGATGTGGCAAATATATGTATACGGTGAAAGTACGTGAGACGTGATTTGATTATATGACATGTTATTAATGCATGTGGATATCATTAGAATGCTATATAATGTGATTATATGATGTAAAATTGATGCAGGAAATATATTTTTGCATTCATGGGCATTGACATGTGCATTGTACGGACTTAGAAAAAGTCCTTCATAAATAGTAAAGGAGGAGATAATGAGTATAAGGAGAAATAAAGACTTTGATGATAGTAGAATCGTCCTGCAAGTGTACCGTATTTTACTTCCCGTCCTAATATCTACACTTGCTTGAGGCTTCCTATGGTCATTGAGGGTACTCGACGATGGGGTGTTGGCAGTCTAGAACTTGTATACAAGCGGTGTTGGGAGGTTTCTTGGTGGCCTCGAGACTACGGATAGGCACGCCAAAAACCGTATATAATAGGCCATGCATGATTTATATAATATAATTCCCGATATAGTATCTTAAGTCTCGATGGGCGACGTGGATATGAACTTTAGAGTTTGAAATCTCGGTGACTGATGATAGACCACAGGCACTGGAAGCGCATGTTATCGACCATGTTGTTATTTGAGCTCATAGAGTAAAATATAGTGAAATTCAGGCTCAAGTAAGAAATGTGGATAAACTAAGATAACAAAAATGTGTGAAATTATAGAATGAAATCATAGTAAGAAAGTTAATTAAAATTCATGTGCATGATCATGAATTTGTTACTTGTTGAACTTTAGATCATTTAATTTTACATTGTAAGTATCACATCTCTCAAATGAAGGGACGATTGTGCACTGTGTACTTGATCGTGATTTATGGGTCTGTCGTCGGGGAAACTCGAAAAAGGTTATAACTAATTTTAAGTAGTTTTATTTTTTTTCAAAATAATTAAATATTTTTAAATAGCTAGTTCCCGACTATCTTTCGCTATCTGCTCACAGTTCCCTGTTTTAAACAGATATTTTTATATCAACTTCTAAGTATAAATTTTATATTATTGTTAGTTTATTTTATTTTCTTCTAAACTAAGTACATATTTAATTTCAAAAATAAATACTTATTTTTAGTAAAATCAAATTATATTTAAAAATAAAGATAAATTTTTGTCTAGAGCTAGTTAATATATTATTATTTTATTCGTTTCGAAAAATAAAATAAGGTTAAAAAAAATAAAAGTATAAAATTTGGGCGAGTCAGCGTGGTATTAAGGAATGGTTTTAATGACTCTGAAAACAACCTAATGTACACATTTCCAATAGTAATTTGGAGTTACACCAATCAAGTATGTTATTAGTTGTTATATGTGATTTAATTGTCAGAAATGTGAGATTTCAAGTGGATAATTGTCTTGGAATAATTTCTATGCATTGGTATTTGTTTAATATCCTGAGTTAAACTTGAAATGGCAGTTCATCTTTGGAAATCTAGAGTATACAGCATAAAATATGGTATGGATATCTATAGACATGATGAGATAAGTGTGATATCTTAGAGCGAAGTTCGTTGGTAAAGCAAGCCAAACAGCTAAAAAATATGCTTCACTCATAAAATAATTGGAACGAAGATGATCTATTGAAATGTATATTAAGAGTGACATCTAGGACTTTACATCATCTGATATATCAATTTCTTCTATTGCGATGAGCTATATCGGAACATTGGATTGAGTTTTAATTTTCGAGAATGTAGATTCTGGTTAAGTTTCAACACTAGGAACTTGATGTCGATACGTGAAGGATAGGAAATATTTTACTTAAAAATTAAGGATATATTTTTTGATATCTATGCAATTTCAAGTTCATCCTTGGAAATATTATGGAAATTCTTTATGATCACACACACACACACACACACACACACACACACACACACACACACACACACACACACACACATATATATATATGAAGTGTGAATCTTGAAAATGTCTTGTAGTCAATCTTAAGATGGACAATGTAAGATGTGCATCAGTTAAGTTATTCTATAGAGTGACTAAGAATGATGATGGCTAATAATAGCAACGATAATGATATTTCCAACCATTTGTACATTCTCATTGATATTGTGCCGATGATCGTGTTGTTCCTTGATATTCATCTACACCTTATTTAAATGTACTTCAAAATATATCATTGCTCATACTTGTGCAACATTATTGGATCATTCTCATTGGTCCTCATCAAAGATATTAGAAAATTCAACTATTTCTCTTCATAAAATAGTCACTACAACACCTTTATCAAACTTTATTTCCCCCACTTCGTTTACATGATGTATTCCGTATGTTCTGGTGGCATTAACTGATCTTCTTCCCTCACCACTATCTTAACTAAAAATACTCTTATTGTTTCTCCTTAACATAAGGAAAATTCAGATTTTATCTTGATGAGATAATTGTAATGATCCGATCTCCTTTACTTGTGATCTTTCACTTCATTGAATTGAAATATATTTCAATAAGAACAAATTTTATGTTGTAATTATCTATTACAACAGTCTCGAAATTTGTTCTAATATAACAATATTTTTGAAAATCCATTCTTCATTTACTTATTAAGTCTGAATGCCCATTCTCAATTTACCTTATTGAATATCTACCTTTTTGAGATGTCGAATTTTTTAAATGTTGAATCCCATCTAAAAATTCTTTGGACTCGATATCCATCCATTTTCATTAAAGAACATTTGTTCATTAATAAATATTTGACCGAGATAAGACATTGCATTGTAATTCATTTGTTTGTGTCTACATTAATCTTAATTAGGTCTCTTGATCGTCCAATCATTGTCATCTCAACCTTATCTCTTCATGGCCTAGTCTTTGTCAATTTTTAGACTATAAATTACACACCTGTTAGTATATTGAAAGCTTAAAATCTTAATTTCCCTTTACATTCAGTATACCAATTAAATTAGAGATCCATATCTCATCTTTCATGAATGAAAATCTATTTGATTGCTAGGGGGTCTTCCAGCATAATCAATTCGTATAATTCGTGATATAACCCAATCATATCTTTAAGCTCAATCGTCTTATTATTCAAGATGACAAGACAAACCTCAATTTGTTTGAATCTAATTGTATTTATTGTCTTTTTGGAAAAACTAAATGACTTGAAAAATATTGAGTGTTATTAAAAAAAAAAAAAAATCCTCTTACTTGCATGTGAAGGAAAACTAAAATGATTGAGGTCTCTTTCTTAGTGAACCTCGTTTTCAGCATTTGCAAACTTTTCATTTGTCTCTCCTCTCATTGAAACCTTTTGATGGTTAAGCTTATATAAATTGTTTAACCAAACATTACTGTTTAAATTCTTTTAAATTACTCAATACTTGGACAACTATATACCAAAATCATTGGTTTATGGATTACATCTTCCTTTTTTCATTTTAATTCAAGAAATGATGTGACAATTAGAACATTTGATTTTGATATTTTACTTTTCGGGTGCTACTCCTTCAATTTTGCATATTCAACAACGGATTGCTTATGGTAATTCTTGGTGTGATATTTTCCCTACTGATAAGTCACATATCCTTCTTTGCCATTGCACTTCATGAATGAATGTGACAATCCTGATCTCGGACTATGACATTTTGATTTGCTTCTAACTCGAGTACTACTCATTAATACTCATCTATCCTTAATATGATAAACTTGGTAGCTTCTGGACCAATATTTTACTATTAGTAATTTCTAATCTTTAGATGAGCACAACTCCCTAATTTTTTAATATCTTGACCTGATTATGATTTATTTTGACTCAAGTAAAATGTATCCATGTCAATTCACTTTCTCTGATTTGAATTCATATGATTTGGATACTTTTTTTCGGTGGAGCAAAATAATTCTCTTCCACTCGAAATTTTCTCACACTCCACTAATTTTGTTAGACCTCTTGTGTTCCAAAAGTATTGCATTAAAAGTCAAGTTTAGTGAATTGACGTCACTAATTTCCTGAAAGATTTTTTTTTTTAATTACTCTTAAACCAAAGTTCTTCCTTCCTTTTTGATAAGGGAAAATTGAAAACTTGCCTTTATTAGTTATTTTATGTAAGCTTTAGTTCTCTCTATCAATTAACTTCTACATGCACACGTCTTCATTTGATAGAATCAATGGTTGTTCACACTGAGCTTAAACTTATGTTGTGATCAACAATTACAACAAACCCATATTCTGAGTTATTATGATCATAATTTCTGAAAGTCTAGTCATTACCTTGTTGTTAGAATGACTCGACTGATGTCGATGTTATCGAAACCTAAATTATATTTATTTCTCCTTTGGAATACTAAGATCTTGAAATTTGCTTCAATATCTACGAAAGAGATACCTTCTTCACCTAATGGGTCTAAGATCCTTTAGCTCAGTTTTTGTATTAAACATTTCATTTGCATCCTTATTCATATATACAAATATGATTCAATGTCTATGATACGTCTAGTTTGAATCTCAGTAAAATTACCAATTCATTGAGTCATTATATTATAATTGACAATTATTGAATTAATCTCTTCTTATTGGAAATCATCAACAAAGGAAAGAGTTTGACTTGTAAGCAATCTATTGTAACATTTTTATTCATATTTTTCTAAAGTGCTATATATCCTTTCAGGCCTCAATATTTCTTTTGTATCGACTTGGTTCGTAACCATTGTTGTCACATTTAATGTAATTCTATCAATATGGATCAGCACCATACTCTAATCACTATACATTATTATAAACTAGGATTAGAAGAAAATTTGTTTTCGATGAACTTATTCTGTATCCCTTGATATTTTTCTGATAGATATTGAGATATCTAGTTTTCGATAGCTTTGTTCAAAGATTTCAAATCATCCTAAAATAATGTCATTATCATTCTCCATTTGAGAAAATCTTGATTATTTAAATTATTTAAGTTGATTACGTGAGAAGATTTGAAGTCTAAATTTATAAGATTGGGATACCATGACCTAAGATTTTATATCTACGGTGAACTCCTTAAGTTGACCCTGTGTATTGTGATTTGGAAACGCTATATAGATTTAAGTAAAAGAGATTGATAGTAAAGTCACGTAGTTGAAACATTTTGAAGATAATGAGTTGTATGGTTGGAAAACGAATTAATTTGTGTACTGGTTGAAGAGATTAAATAAATTTTCTTCGTTCACTGCAACTACTTTATGAAACATAGTTGAATTACTTTCTGGTTAACCCAATTGCTGCCCATCGATTTTACATTCTCTATTGAAATGAAAAGTTTCTTAGGTTAACTGGATACTATCGTCAAGTTGTATAAAATAGACTGTGATGTCCAAGTGAAAGTATATTTTAATATGGGGTGACATTTTAAGGGAGAAGTTTTTTACAAATTTAACGTGTTCTTACTCCAATTCTAAAATGTTCAGCTTAATGAAGATGTTACATAAGGATGCTTCTACAAATAAAATCTGACGTGAATTAGCGCGACGTGTTAAGGAAACGAATTAATTATCAAGACAAGAAGGATATTTAAACCATAACCTAAATTTTTTTTCCATCATTTTTACATTTAAAATATAGAAGTGTCACGGATATGAAAATAACTATGAGATCAACACAAGCAACAATGGTTTGAAGTGTGTGTATACCTGGGAACGATCACTATACATGATTACGTGGATGACTAGAACTCAATTACGACTAAGTTATAACCTCTAGCGAGTTTACGTTGTTGCTAACACATATTATTGTAAGTTGTTCATGGTAAAGTATTGGAGATATTTTACTTGCATCGTGGTTACCTACAAATATTACATCTAAATACATGAGTGAAGAATATTGATTCACCAAATGGATAGCTCTATTAAGATGATGGAAAGAGAATGTGTGATAGAAGTCCTACTAACTATGACTATCGAATTAGACATGATGTGAATAGTGTGCATAGTACAATTTAAGCAATAATAAAATTGACTCTTGTGAAAACACGAATTTTAAGTTTGAAGGAGGAAGATAAATATTGGTATAGCAAAACGATTAAATTTCGATGACGAAAATTCTTTAAGGGGGAAGAATATAACGCCCCGAAAATTCGTCTTATTATTATATTCAATTATTTACATTGAATGAGACCCACTTCAAATTCAAATATAAATTTCAATTTATTGACGTATTTAAGGGACTTATTTGACAATAAATAAGACTTTTATTTTTATTTTTATTTAATTATTAATATAATATATTATAGTGTGTGATATTGTTTAAAAAGATTTTTAAAAATGAATAGTACTTTTTAGGAGAATGATGGTTGAAATTTGGTTGAAAAGTCAAATATTGTGGGCTTGACTTGTAATAGATGGTTGAGATTGAGTACTTTAAAAAAAAATTAAATAAAATTAAAGAGAATCAAACAAGGGCATAATAAGATTTATATTATTAATATTATAGTTCTTATTTGGAATAGGGAAATTAGGCTAACATCCTTATGATGTTTAATAAAGAAAATCAACAATTTTAAATTAGGACTATCTCAATAATTATTTCAGTTAAATATTTTGTAGGGAAATTGTCAACTTTAATTTTATTGGACCCTAATTTGTATTTAGTAGTTGAAACATAATATCGTATCACGTGAGTTTATATATATGATAGGTAATGAGTAATGCTCATTCTAATTTGATGTCAAATGGATATTAGTGGTACAAAATATTGAGGAATAAAGTCATGAATTCTAGGATATCCAAAGAATAATGTAAATAACAATTCAACTACAATGCAAAATAGCAGTATTAATATATGCTGTTATGTGATAATATGAGATATATTATTGGTGCAATATACATGAAATATGATGTGGCAAATACTTGTATATGGTGAAAGCATGCGAGACATAATTTGATGATATGACATGTTATTAATGCACATGGATATCATTGGAATGTCATATTATGTGATTATATGACATAAAATTGGTGTATAAAATATATTTTTGGATTCATTAGCATTGACGTCCATCTTGTGGACTTAGAAGAAGTCCTTCATAAATGGTAAAGAAAGAGATAATGATCATATGGAGAAATAATGACGTGGATGATAGTTGAAATATTGCCCTACGAGTGTACCGTACCGTACTTTACTTCGCGTCCGAATATTTACACGCTTGAGGCTCCCGACGGTCATTAAGGGTAGTCGAAGATGGGGTGTTGATGGTCCAGCGCCAGTATATGGGTGGTGTCGAGATGTCTCTTAATGGCCTTGGAACTAAAGATCGACAAACAAAGCGTCGTATATAATAGGTCAGGCATGATTGATACAATATAATTCTCGATATAGTATCTTGAATCTCGGTGGGTGACAATGGATATAAATTGTAGAGTCTTGAGTTTCGATAACCAATGAAGGACCACAGGCTCTGGAAGGCACATATTATCGGCCATGTTGATATTTGAACTCATACGGTACAACGTAGTGGGATTCAAGCCCAAGTAGGAAATGTGGAGAAATTGAGGTAACAAGAATGTGTGAAATTTAAGAATGAAATCATAGTGAGAAAATGAATTAAAATTATGCACATGATCATTTATACTTTACTTGCTGAGCTTTAGCTCATTTAGTTTTGCATTATAGGTATGACAATACAATAAATGTAGGTTGGTGCTAGTTCTCAAATGAAGAGACAATTGTGTACTGAGTGTCTGACCGTGGTTCATAAGTTTATTATCAGGGAAACCCGAAAAATGTTATAACTACTTTTAAGTAGTTTTATTTTATTTTAAAATATTTAAATATATTAAAATAGCTAACTCCCTTTTATCTTTCGTTATCCGCTACCTGTTCCATGTTTTAAACAGATATTTTTATTTTAACTTCTAACTATAATGTTTTTATATTATTATTGTTAGTTTATTTTATTGTATTTTCTTCTAAAAATACAAATGAAATCAGATTATATTAAAAAAATAAAGAGAAAATTTTATTTATAGCAATTAATATATTATTATTTTATTCGTTTTGAAAAATAAAATCTAGTGGAAAAACAAATAAAAGCATAAAATTTTGGAAATAAATTTGGGCGTATCATGAGTATTACAAAATGTGTTCTTAAGTTTGAAAAATTAGGAATTCGTTAAACTTGTTTTAATTATCATAAAGTACGATAGGGGATAGAAATATATCTCTATGTTTTATGCAATCTTTAATTCTTTATGAATCCTTAATGGTTTCCGATTGTTCTCATTCGTCATAAAAATGTAGGTGGGTCACGTCTAGGAATATGTTATAATTAACAATTCGAAATAGGGTTTAAGAACATTGATTTTCATAACCCATGAATTGTTATTAAATATTTAAACAAAAAGATGAAAGATGAAATAAAAGTGGATTCTAGACACATTTCTCTTATTTATAAAATAATAACATCTTTTCACATTGTTTTTTTTTTTTTTTTTTTAAATTGTATTTTCTATTTTAATTGTTAATTTAGATTTTTATTCTCTAATATCAACTTGATTTATTTCTAGTTGAGGTTCGTAATTTAGAAAATAAGTTATCTCAACTCTCATGGGTAGGATACACGGACTATTTGTCCACTATATTACTTGTAGAATCCGTACATTTGCTGTAAGGAAATCAGGCAACATGTAACCTTGATTGAATTACTGTAATATGTGTATGAATTGATGTAGAAATATAGTGAATTTGGGCATGTGAATAAATAATGTTGAATTAGATAAAAATGTTAAATAACATGAGTAAAATTGAAATTTCTAACCATCTAATTTAGAAGTTTTTTGAAAAGCCTTACAATTTAAGTTAGTTTTAGTTATAGCGTTAGTTCCTAAATCAAAAACTGGCTAAAACGTTAGTTTAGTTTGAAGCTAGAATATTTAGGGGGAATATATATAAAACTGGTTAAAACATTAGTTTAGCTTGAAGCTAGAGTATTTCGAAAATTCTATGGAACCAGATGATGAGATGGCTACCTAAACAGCTACCAAGTAGACATTATTTGTGGACTCGTCTAGGTTTGTTAGTAAATTGTTAGTCGCTATGATATACTCGGACTTATAATCTACTATTAGAACTTGTCACGATCCATAACTTACATGGCATTTAGTGATTCTGTCAAAAATCCTAACCTTGACGTGGCAGGATCTGATGATATTTGATTGCTGGAAGAGATCAATGAACTCGCCTTGGATGACCTGCAAAAAAGGCGAGGAGGATTCTCCCCGTCGCCCATCCGGTGTGAGAATTAGTTTTCTGGAAAAAGATAGAGAGAGAATATATAACTGGAAAATGTAAAGAATTATGAATGAATATATGTGATCAAAGGAGTTATATTTATAGGGCTGAAAAAGCTCATAGTTTCCTATATTTAAGGAAGGAGTCATTTTTGCTTTATACTTTACCTTTTATGAGGAATTCTAATCTTATAAGAATTGTACTTCCTCTCTTGTAGGATGATTCCTAATGGGCTATGTACTATTCCGAGGGCCCAAGAAAGTGTCCTTTTATTAAAGCCCATAAACGGTGGACACCGGGATCCGAAGTGGCCGGGCTATGCCGGACACGTTTCCCACTCTGGACGCAGGTTATGAATAGGTCGGGCTTACATGGGCCGGGACGGTCATACGGACGAGCAAACATCCCGACCTATAGAAGAAAAGATAGATGGCCGGGACTGATTTAGACCGGGATGGACTATCTCGGGAATTAGCCCGATCAATGGCCCCCGTGCATCAGGGATCGGTGATTGATGCCTGAATGCAATTAACTCTTGACACCTGTCACCTTCATTAATGATGTATTTTTCCAACTGTTTTGTCCTTTATTTTAAGCGTCATCATTAATGCCACAGTGCATGGTTTGCTGCCACGTGTAAAAAATGAGTGGCGGGATTTCAAAAATTTTCCCGCCTCTTTTCGCTTATATATATGTGGTCCCTATGCTCTCATTCTTTCACTTTGCAATTTTAGTGAAAACCAGACAACTCCCCGAGCGTCTAACACGAGCTAAAAATTCCAAGCACGACCTGTAGGTAATCTCGACCCCTTCCGACGTTAATTTTATTTTGTAATTTAATCGTTAGGAAAATGACCAGGCAAGTGAACATCACGGACCTTAGGGAGGTAGAAAATTTGGACGAGGCCTTAGACGTAGAGCCCATAGGGTTTTACCAACCTCAGGGGGGACGAGTCGAGCGATGACGAGGAAGTTAATAACCTTGAATTCGATGAGAGACCGGGAACTCCCGACCTAGAGTTTCCAACATTCAACAGTAGGATGAAGGAACACATGATCGAGGCAGATATGAGGAAGTTTGGTCTTTCTGATAGATATACTTCCCGGGCCCCCGAGCATGATGATGTATCCTATCATTGTCGGGAAGGGGAGACCGTAGTATTCCATGACTCACTAGTAGCCGGCCTTAGGTTCCCCTTACATCATTTTTTTGTAGACTTCCTGTTAACGGCCAGCATTCTTCCCGGGCAGCTGGCTCCAAACGGGTGGAGAATTCTAGCTTTCTTCTTTGTTTTATGTAGGAGTCTAGGGATCGAGCCTACCGTGAACCTCTGTAAATGCCTTTTAGATTTGAAGTTTTTACCCCGATGTAACTGCTTTGTTTACTTATGCGGGAAGGGAAGGTTCGAGGTACCCTGGGTCCCCTCTTCCATAAAGTACTGGAAGGAAAAATTCTTTTATATTAAACCTCGGGAAGTGAGAATATTTTTTGACCCACTTTTAGGAAACCGGAAGTAGATAACTTTAATAGAATGGGTAATGTGGGGGAGGACGAGATGGCCGACCTCTTGGCCAACGCCATAAGAATTTGTGACTTCGGATTTCTGGCCAAGGAGGCTTCAGATCTTACTACCAGCGAGATCTTAAGTTAGGCCGGCCTTGACTTGGAGCCCGGTAGGACCCGGCCTTGTAAATTAAGTAATAGTTGATTTCATTCTTCCACTTGAGAATGTTGCCTTCCCCTTCTTATTGCTTTTTATCTAACCATCCTGTTCTTTCCCAGGTATGGCTTTTGATGGAGACAGGTTAAAGAAGGCGACCGAGGAGAGGGCTCGAGCTGCTGCTGAGAGGAGGAGGGAAGGTGGTATTACTCGAAGACGGCCACAAAAAAGACAACGCCAGGCACAGTCCGGGCCGGGCGAAACTTCAGGGAGGAACGTGGAAGTTCCACCCCAGCGCGAGACCAGCCAAGGTGTTCGCCACCCTCCCGTCCGGGAAGAGAATACAAGGTTTGATCCTCCTGAAGCTGTAGTAGAGGGTCCTACCCTAGCCGACTTGCGGTCCAAATTGGAAGAGAGTTACCACCCCGGTCTACTGGAGAAGTATTCTGATGAAGTCTCGCTGGAGAACGGGGTGGATCATTTTCTGATATGAATTGATGATAAAGCACGATCTTTCGTATAAAATAGTCCGAGCTTTTTACTTGTACGAATTTTCAGAAATGATAACCTATAAGGTCAGGTAATACCGAACTATTTCCTTGGGTCGAGCACAAGATTCCTAGAATTTATTTAGTTCTCCATATGGTCGGGTAGTGGCCGACCTTATGTTTACCATCATACGAATGGACTTAACTTTTTGTGGAATCAAGACTTTAAGTTGAATATAACTTGACCTGGCGAGGTCGGGTTTGCCCGACCCTTTTAGACAATTGATTAATTAAGAATTGCAAAATGTATTTTGAAAAGATCGGGCGGCACCGACCTGTAATGATGGGAAATAAATTGTAAAGTTGTGTGACTGACCTTGTAAACTATTCGACGGGAAATAATTTGTAATGCATTGCCATGAGACCTTGTAAATTATTCGTGGAAGAATGATTTGTAAAGTCTTGCCATGAGACATTGTAAATTATTTGATGGAAAATAATTTGTAACGCCTTGCTATGAGACCTTGTAAATTATTCATGGAAGAATAATTTGTAAAGTCTTGCCATGAGACGTTGTAAATTATTTGATGGGAAATAATTTGTAACGCCTTGCCATGAGACCTTGTAAATTATTCGTGGAAGAATAATTTGTAAAGTCTTGCCATGAGACATTGTAAATTATTTGATGGGAAATAATTTGTAACGCCTTGCCATGAGACCTTGTAAATTATTCGTGGAAGAATAATTTGTAAAGTCTTGCCATGAGACATTGTAAATTATTTGATGGGAAATAATTTGTAAAGTCATGTGAATGACCTTGTAAATTACTTCAATATCTGATCTTTGTAGTGCTCATTCTTTTGAAGAAGTACTTTTATTGAAGGGGACTGAATGATGGGCCTCGTTAAAACCTTATCCAGAAAAATCCATTGGGAAAAAATTTGGACAAGGAAAAAGAGTACCCGTCCCTGGCACTGAAAAACAAAGCAATGGGCACGCAGGCCCGACCATAAAATTGACTGATGGACGTGCAAGTCCGAAAGCAAAAATAAATAAATAAGAAAAAGTTGGGCGCGCAGGCCCGACCTTAATAGGACTAAATGACTTGATATCAACAGAGATATGATTACTTGTACTATGGCTTCAAGTTCTCCACATTCCATGGCCGAGGAAGAGGTTTTGAATCCATTGTGCGGAGGCTGTATGAGCCATTGCCCACCTTTCGGATGACTTCATAGGGTCCTTCCCAAATAGGCCCAAGTTTCCCTGGCTGATGGCCGGCAGCCTCACTGCGGCGAAGGACCAGGTCTCCCATTCTGAATTCCCTCTTCTTTACCCGGGTATTGAACTTCCTAAACATGACCTGTTGGTAAGCTGCTATCCTCAATGACGCATTCTCCCTGACTTCTTCTAGAATATCCAGACTTTCTCTCTGTCCTTTGATGTGGTCGGGCGAGCTTGTGGCCATAGTACGGAAGCTTGGAATGGTTACTTCTATGGGAATAGCGGCTTCCATCCCGAAGACAAGCATGAATGGGGTTTCCCCCGTCGCTGTTTTGAACGTGGTTCGGTTGGTCCAAAGTACCTCTGGGAGAAGATCGGGCCAATCCCCTTGGCACTGCCAAGGCGAGTCTTCAAATCTTGTAAGATGAGCCTGTTTGTAACTTCAGCTAACCCATTACTCTACGGGTGTGAAACGGAGGTCAACCTGTCCTCTATTCCCAGATTCTTGCAGAATTGCTTGAAAGCTTGGCATTCAAATTGACGCCCATTATCTGTTATTAATGTCTTGGGAAGACCAAAACGGCAAACTATTGATTTCCACACGAATGCTTCCAACTTTTGTTCTGTGATCACGGCCAGTGGTTCGGCTTCCACCCACTTAGTGAAGTATTCCACTACAACTGCCAAGAACTTGACCTGACCCCGGGCTATAGGAAAAGGTCCGAGTATGTCGATTCCCCATTGGGAGAAAGGGTATGGGCACAATATTGAGGATAGCTCTTCCGCGGGTTGATGTAACCGGGCTGCGAATCTTTGGCACTTGTCACAGGCTTTACCATAACTAAGGGCGTCTTTCTTCATATTCGGCCAGTAGTACCCGTATCTTATTAATTTCAGTGCTAGAGCTCTTGCTCCCTGGTGTCCTCCAAAAATTCCTTCATGAACCTCGGCCATAGCAAGAGCTGATTCTTTTGGAGTTAGGCATCGCAGATAAGGAAGTGTGAAGTTTCGGCGGAACAAGGTATTCTGCAACAAGGTATACCTCGGGGCTCTTGCTTTGATTTTTTTGGCCTCTACTTTGTCATCCGGCAACTTTCCTGATGTTAGATATTCAATTATTGGATCCATCCAACTGGGCTCTTGATCTGAAATATCCATGACCTCGGGTTGTTGTACGATACTAGGCTCATGAAGAGTTCGTACGAACACGGTCCTATCCAGGTGGTCTAGATTGGAAGAAGTAAGTCTTGACAAAGCATCCGCTTTGTGATTGGCGGACCTCGGAATTTTGTTTATGCAGCAAGATTTGAACTTTCATTGCAAGTCCAAGACCATCATCTTGTAAGATGACATTTTCTCATCTTTTGCTTCAAAAGTATCGTTTACCTGTTCTACCACCAATTGTGAATCACTAAGGACCTTGACATGCTCGACCCCTAGATGTTGAGCTGCTTGAAGTCCAGCAATTACGGCCTCATACTCTGCATCATTATTGGTTGCTGCGAAGTCAAATCGTATTGCGCACTGAATTTTCATTGTGCCATCATCTTTCTTTAATATGATTCCGGCCCCTGAGCCCGCAGCATTCGACGCTCCATCCACTAGCAAGGTTGATTTGATCCGGACCCTCGACAATCGAAGTCATAGCAGGCTTGACGGGAAAATTTAAATATTCAAGCCAAAACAAGAATTCAGCAGGTTCGACGAGCTTTGAAGATCAAACCGTGTCGAAAAGAACCAAAAATTAAATCACGGCCATGGATGGAATTGGTCACGGCCGTAACTATGAAGCTCACGGTCGTAACCTGCTCTCTGTATATTTCATAAACCGGATAAAAGGGACTTACGGCCGTAACGAAAATCCTCACGGCCGTAACATATTTCAATTACACAATTACGGCCGTAAATGAAGACCTCACGGCCGTAAGACTGCTTCTGGACGTGCGCCGCTGTGGGGTTTAAAGATTTCGTTATTCCGCATCGTCGAGCCATCGCGTCGTGAATATCGGGTCATGATTCATCCGTCCGACCACAACCTGGGTTCGGAACTTTCCGGCGTTTCTTCCGCGCTTCGAACCTCATCATTTGGTATCAGAGCTGGACTCTGAATTCAGGTTTTTCTATCCAGTTTGATTTTTATGTTTATCATCGAGTCCCATAAAAATCATCCATATCTTGTTGTTGAGTCTTTCTTTTCTTGATTTTCTTGTTCTTCGAGCCCGTAAATTTTTTCTTTGTTTGATCCATATAAAAATTCAACAAAAATTCAAAAGTGTTTGTTTTGCTTAATTCTTATCCGAATTAAGTTCCGTTTGTTTTGTTGTGTTCGTTGTCGAATTTTCGGATTTATAAAAAAATATATATATATATTTTTTTTTTTTAATTTTTTTTTTTATTTATTCCGAAAATTCATCCTAAAATTCAAAAAAAAAAAAAAAAAAGAGTCCATTCAAGAACCACTTTCTTGAATTTCTTGATCCTTTGTTTTCATTATTCTTTTTCTATGTCCTTCCACAAAAAAATTTCACAATGTCCAATTCCCATGAAAACGTCAAAGATCGAATGTGTAGATTTTTTAATGAAGCTTTGGTTAGGTTGGATAAATTAGATGAAAGGGAAGGGAAATTGAAAAAGGGGCGATCTCAAGCAAATCGTAGTGATTATAGGCGTGATCCTAAACCTAGGGATGGAATCGGGGTTAAGAGAGGAGCTGAGATTGATCCAAAAGCAATTTTGAAATTTCAAAAAGAAATTTATGAGGAAAAATTGAGGTGTGAACGGGAGGCAGAAAAAAAAATATTTGGCTAAGTTGCGAAAAAAGGAGGAGAAACGAAAGGCGGTGATTAAATGGTTAGAGGAGAGTGAAATACATGTTATGGTTGAGCCTCGGGATATAAATGTTGAAAAGAAGGAGGGAGGCTTGAGGCATGAATTAGTTGAAGAGACCCCGAATTTTGTGGTAGGAGTTGAAAACGTGGAGTTGTGTGAACAAACTCCAAAATATGATGAGGAATTAGAAGTTGGGGTAGAAGTTCAAATTTTGAGCTTTGAATTGGAAAATCCACATTTTGGTAGTGATGAGATAGTACATGAACATGGTGATTCAAATGTGGAGGTCGGAGATGTGGTTGAGTTTGAAGATAAAAAAATCGAACAAGAAATTGCAAAGGAAGAAAGAGGCGAAGGGAAGAGCCTCGTGGTTCAAGAAGTGGAGTTGGTGGTGGTTTGTCATGAATACAAGGATCCATACCTTGTACCTCATGAAGCTAACATGTCCCTCCCCATTTTGTTTAAATCTTTTTTGCAGGTTAATTATGACTGGAAGCTTCAACCACACTACGAATGGCAAAGGAAGTTCAAGCTCCATCTCTTCCATGTTAGCAAATCAAAGGATTCCAATTTATTGAAATCATGGCATGGAAGCAGAAATTTTCCGTTTGATCCAGGAGGTGAAGTGGGACACCAGGAACAAAGCTATGATTCGGGACGAATCATCCTAAAGAAGGAGGGTATGATGTGATCCGGACCCTTGACAATCGGAGTCATAGCAGGCTTGACGGGAAAATTTAAATATTCAAGTCAAAACAAGAATTCAGCAGGTTCGACGAGCTTTGAAGATCAAACCGTGTCGAAAAGAACCAAAAATTAAATCACGGCCATGGATGGAATTGGTCACGGCTGTAACTATGAAGCTCACGGCCGTAACCTGCTCTCTGTATATTTCATAAACCGGATAAAAGGGACTTACGGCCGTAACGAAAATCCTCACGGCCGTAACATATTTCAATTACACAATTACGGCCGTAAATGAAGACCTCACGGCCGTAAGACTGCTTCTGGACGTGCGTTGTTGTGGGGTTTAAAGATTTCGAAATATTTTATTTCCTTATCAGTTTTTAGCTATTTTAGGTTAGTTAGAATTCTATTTTGAGTAAATTAGCGATTAGGGTTTTATTTTGCTTATTTATATACCTTTTTGATTCATTGTAAATAAAGACTTTGATGATTAAATAAAACAGAGATTGAATGTTTTTCAATTGTTTAATGTGTGGATTCACATTACAAACCCAAACTTATCAAGATTGATTATCTTGTGGCGTTCATCCCGAATTTATCAAATATTCGCGAGAATATTTGTGGCGTTCAAATCAGAGACTTATCAAGGAGATTGGGCAAATCCTTGTGGTGTTTCGAAAGTCATGGTTCTTTATTCCGCATCGTCGAGCCATCGCGTCATGAATATCGGGTCATGATTCATCCGTCCGACCACAACCTGGGTTCGGAACTTTCCGACGTTTCTTCCGCGCTTCGAACCTCATCAAAGGTCCATGTGGTCTCTTCCCGGTCATGACCTGTCGGCCCCCGAGGTCTTGGTGTGAGTTCGGGGACAAAGTCAGCCAAGACCTGTGCTTTGATGGAAGGTCGAGGTTTGAACTCGATGTCATACTCCCCGAGCTCGATTGACCACTTCAGTAGACGACCGGATACATCTGGTTTCTACAAAATTTACTTCAAGGGCTGATTTGTGAGGACAGTTATTGCATGGTCTTGAAAGTATGGTCTTAACTTTCTCGCTGCTGTAACTAGGACAAGTGCGAGCTGCTCTGCCAATGTATATCGGGTTTCCGCTTCCAACATCATCTTACTAACATAATATATAGGCTTTTGGGGTCTTCTCTTCCTCTTTAACCAAAACGGCGCTCACAACATGATCAGACACTGCTAGATATAAGAACAGATTGTCCCCTGGATTCAGCTTTACCAGTATCGGAGGTGTTCCCAAGTATTCTTTCAACTTCCTGAAGGAGACCTCGCATTCCTCGTCCCATCTGAAGTCCTTGTTTCCTCGAAGAGTTTTGAAGAAGGGGAAGCATTTGTCTACTGCCCTTGACATAAATCTGCCCAATGCTGCTACTCTTCCTGTTAATTTTTGCACTTCCCTGATGTTTCGGGGAGGTTCCATCGATGCTAAGGCTGAAATTTTATCTGGATTAGCTTCGATACCTCTCTGAGTGATCATGGATCCCAAGAACTTTCCCGAGCCTACTCCGAAGGCGCATTTTGCAGGATTCAGCTTCATCCGATGTTTTCTAAGTGCATTGAATATGTCCTCAAGGTCAGCAATGTGGTCTTTCTTTCTTGAACTTTTTACAACCATGTCATCAACGTAGACTTCAATGTTAAGCCCAATGTGTCGAGAGAAGACCATATTAACCAACCTTTGATATGTGGCTCCAGCATTCTTTAATCCAAACGGCATGACCTTGTAGAAGTATATTCCTTCATCCGCCATGAAGGAAGTTTTTTCCTGATCTTCCTGTGCCATCCGAATCTGATGATATCCCGAGAAGGCGTCTAGGAAGCTGTAAAGTTCGGACCCTGATGTGGAATCTACCAACCTATCGATCCTGGGGAGAGGATAACTGTCTTTCGGACATGCCTTATTCAAATCAGTGAAGTCTATACAAACTCGCCACTTCCCATTTGGCTTCTGTACCAAAACCACATTGGCCAACCACTCTGGATACTTTACTTCTTTGATGAATCCTGCTTTCAAGAGTTTATCTATTTCCTCTTTTATTATCTGCCTCCTTTCTGTGGCAAACTGTCTTCTTCGCTGTTTTACGGGCTTCTTGTTGGGCATGACGTTGAGCCTGTGTTCAACTAGCTCGGGATCTATCCCGGGCATATCTTCAGCACTCCAAGCAAAAACATCGATGTTCTTTTTTAAACACTGTGATAATTCTTCCTTCATCGTTTCGGGGAGTTCTTTCCCAATTGTGAAGCTCTTCCCTTCTGAGATGTGAACCTCTTCCCTTCGAGAGGAAGTTCTATTGACATTAGATCCGCCTTGCCCTTTCCATTACAACTGATATAGCAACTTCTGGCTACAGATTGACTTCTTAGAATAGTTTCTATGCCTGCGGAAGTTGGGAACTTGATTACCAGGTGATAAGTTGATACTATAGCTCTCAGGTCGTTCAGGAATGGTCTTCCCAAGATGGCATTGTAGGCCATATGAGTTTTCACGACTTGGAAAGGAGTCATCTTCGTTACACGTTTTTCTTCTGATCCAAGTGAAGTGGGAAGGTCGATTAGTCCTTCGGGTTTTACGGTTCCTCCACCAAATCCAGTTAGGGGAGTAAGGACCTGTTGAAGCCGATCTTTGGGAAGTTGCATCTGATTGAAAGCTTCCAAGGAAAGAACGTTGGCTGCGCTTCCGTTGTCAACTAACACTCTCTTGACATCAAAGTTGGCTATTATTGCACTGATAACAACAGCATCGTCATGAGGATACGAAATTCCCTCCATGTCTGCATTACTGAAGCTGATGTTGTTCGAGACCTCCTGGTCATGACTTCCCGGCCTTTCTTCCCGATCACTTAGAGCACGTGCATGGCTTTTTCGGGCATTATTCGAATCACCTCCAGATGATATTCCTCCGACTATAAAATTTATGGTGCCAGCGGATCTGGTATTTTCTTCCCTTGCTCCATGCTCTTTATCATCTTTCTTTATGTAGTACCCCAGGAAGCCTCTTTTTATGAGGGCTTCTATCTCCTATTTTAAAGTTCTGCACTTGTCCGTGGTATGGCCCGGGCTCTTGTGAAATTCACAATACTTATGTCGATTCTTTTCGTCGACTTTCCCCTTAATAGGCTTGGGCCATCGCAAATCTTCGCGTCCTTTGATTTCCATCAGAATGTGAGATCGGGATGTGTTTAGCGGAGTTAAACTCTGATGCCCATGACTGTTCCCCTTCTGGTTACTTCGGGAAGAACTTTTCTCATCTTCCTGTCTGGATCTCTTATTCCCCTGCCTCGTTGATTGTGAAGACTGTACTACTGTCCCATGTCCTTGATCCTGTGCCTGAACTGACAAAAGTGTTTCCTCCATGTTTATGTACTTTTCTGCTCTTCGAAGAAGCTCTGTTACATTTGAAGGTGGGTTCTTGGACAAGGACATTCTGAATTCCGGACCTCGAATGGCCAAGGTAAGGGTTGAAATTGCTGATGATATATGAAGATCTGGAATCTGAAGTCTTTCAGTGTTAAACCGAGTCATGAACTCTCGCAGTGTCTCATTCTGAGCTTACTTTAACTGCATTAGGGATGCGGCGGTCTTCTTAATTCTTTTGCTACTTGCAAAGAAAGCAGTGAACTTCTCGGTGAGATCTGCGAAGGAAGAGATGGACCCTGGAGGTATCGTGGAAAACCAATCTCGAGCTGAATTCGTCAAGGTTTGCGGGAAGGCCTTGCACAAAATCTGATCGGGAGCGTTCTGCATGTCCATGACATCAGTGTAGGTATTCAAGTGGTTGTTAGGATCTGTTGTTCCGTCGTATTCCTTTATCCGAGGATATTTAAATCGGTCTGGCAAGGGAAAGGATGTTATTTCAGGAGTAAAGGGGGTTCTTCTTACGAATGACGTCCGACCCTGGGTGTTGTGTCGTATTCCATCGGCAATTCCTTCCTGAATGATTCTTGAAAGCTCTTGCTGTGTCAGGTTGGCAGATCCTTTTGTCATGGGATGGACACCCCTTATTCCTGGGGAGTTGTCAACCATAGGATTAGCTGGCTGGAGATCTTCCCGGGGAATTGTGCTTGGAGTGTTCGGGTCAGGTTGCGCTTGATGACTGTTATGTTGTTGAAGAGCTTGACGAAGTTCGCGGAGCTGCTGCTGAAGTTCGTTGAAATCTTCCCAACTGATCGGTTCATTGTCTGGAGTAGCCTCTGGGTTTTGTTCTTCCCCAACATCTTCAAGAGGTGGAGGATTATCATCCCCAGCCGAGGCGGTGGCCGGAAGGGATTGACCAGTGGATGCGGAGGGACGGGCTTGACGTCTATTAACCATGGCTAGTAGTATCTCTTCCCACAGACGGCGCCAATTGATGCTGTCAAAAATCCTAACCTTGACGTGGCAGGATCTGATGATATTTGATTGCTGGAAGAGATCAATGAACTCGCCTTGGATGACCTGCAAAAAAGGCGAGGAGGATTCTCCACGTCGCCCCTCCGGTGTAAGAATTAGTTTTCTAGAAAAAGATAGAGAGAGAATATATAACTGGAAAACGTAAAGAATTATGAATGAATATATGTGATCAAAGGAGTTATATTTATAGGGCTGAAAAAGCCCATAGTTTCCTATATTTAAGGAAGGAGTCCTTTTTGCTTTATACTTTACCTTTTATGAGGAATTCTAATCTTATAAGAATTGTACTTCCTCTCTTTTAGGATGATTCCTAATGAGCTATGTACTATTCCGAGGGCCCAAGAAGGTGTCCTTTTATTAAAGCCCATAAACGGTGGACACCGAGATCCGAAGTGGCCGGGCTAGGCCGGACACGTTTCCCACTCTGGACGCAGGTTATGAATAGGTCGGGCTTATATGGGCCGGAACGGTCATACGGACGAGCAAACATCCCGACCTATAGAAGAAAAGATAGATGGCCGGGACTGATTTAGACCGGGATGGACTATCTCGGGAATTCGCCCGATCATTTAGTATTCTCTCCTATTCGATATGGTTCAGGTTGGTTAATCATGAAATGCAATATTACACTTTCCAATCGATAATATGGATGAATTTTTTGTTTGAATATTTTATGTATCGAGTTTTTCTTTTGATATGTTTCGGTTGCTACCTATGAAACGTGATACAAATTATTTAGTATTCTAATAATATTATTTCAAGATTGAACAACACTTTAGTTTTTAGATTTCCTTTACAAATTAACGTGAACTGGATGTATGAATGGTAAATTGGAGGTGTCCATATCGTAGATTGTTGGAAAGATCTTTAAAGTAAAATTTATCCTCCTTTCGGCAACTGTCATAACAGTTAGTTTGGGTATTATTTATGTTTTCTAAGTAGAATTTATGGTTAAAAACTTGTTTCGAAAAATATGTCAGTTTAAAAAGTAGTATTGAAAATTGTGTTGATTATAATACATGAGTTGCTGAACGGGGCCTAATTTTGGTTTAACTTTTTAAGCATCCTATTGTTTAGAGTTTTGAAAATTGTGTTTTATTTTCTGTCTTAAAGTTTAGTTTTTGAAAAAGTTGTAGTTTTAAAATATGTGTTAGTTCATAATTTCACATTATTTGGATAAATTTCTTATTTAATTTATGTACAATAATTGAATATTAGTAACGGTTTGAAATAGAAATTAGGAGGATTCGAGGGTTGTCCTAAGTGGTCAGGATGTCCGAGTGTTCCCTACCCTGTTCACAGTTCAATCCCCCCCCCCCCCCAATCCCTCCCGTCCCCTAAGCTCCCTCATGTGTATTAAAAATAAATAAAAATCCAGACGTTAAAATTCCAGTATTTCCATTTTTTCAGCTAGTTAGACTATGACAGTATGTTTGATTAGGGTTATTTTCAATGGAAGTTGAAAAACTTGTTCACATTTTCCAACTTCTTGCAAGTTTGATGGTAAGATTTTTCTGACAATTCATTTTCTTACTTTGGGCACATGATGCCGCCTTTTTTGGTTTTCCACCTTGCATGGATTACTATAAATTTCCTCTTTACTTTTTTTCTTTTTTTCGATTTCAATTTCTTTTTTTATATTAAGTGAGACATGATTTGTATAGATGAATACTTAAAAAATTGATTAAAATAATTTAACTACTCCAAATTTTTCATGAAAAATAATATCAATCAAATAACAAAACTCAAAAATTCTCCACTTTTCAAGATCCACCAAATTTTCCAATTGCAATTAAACGGTCCTAACTATTGAGCTATTATTAGAAACCAGAAAAAAAGAAAAATTTCAATGATCAAATGACAACTACTACGTAATAATAATCAACACTTGGAATGTTGGTAGAATGTTGGCTATCATTGCATCAATCGAGTCATGACACAATACTTCATATATTAAACTTATGGAATATTCAAAGAGTAATATGAAGTACTAAATATATTTAACGGAGGGGGCACCATATTAATGTCCACCCGTCACTTGACGGGTGGGCATTCATTGTCAGGCAGGGCCCGATGAGCCTCGCCTGACAACCCCCCAACAGGGGGCAGCTACGTGCTCACTGAGAGCACTATATAATTTCCAATATACATAAATATATAATAAAAGAATATCTGCACTATTCATAAACCAACAAAGCCACCTAAGTCATTTGAGCTGTCACAAAGCTGAATGAGTCGCATGAATTGAATTTTGTTCTTTTTTCATTTTTTATCTAACAAAAATGGGCATGTTTGATTCTTCAAAAAGTTGGTTCATTTGTATGGTCTTGCAAAGATTTATGACTCGTTAAAAGATCCATTAATAGGACTTTTCTAAAATCGATTTCGTCTTTGATCTTTTTTTTCTTTTTTTTTTTCAATTGAACACGCAAACACTTAACCCTAAAATTTCTTCTACGTCTCCATGCCAACGTTCAAAAATAGGAAATCCACGTCGACACTCTCGTCGTTGTGAAGACACTGTTACGGTGAGTGTGTTTTTTTTTTCATGTTTTTGCTTTCTTCTTCTTTTTTTTTCTCCTTTTTGTGTTGTCATTATTTTCAAGTTCAAGTTCTGTGGTTCAAATGTGTTTGGTTCGTTAGAACTTTGCTTGCAACGATAGTCTTCTGGTAGTTTGTGTGTTAGGTTTCTTTTTTTTTTGGCACCTTTAGTACATGTTTTACTTTTCAGATCTACCTTACGTTTTTATTATTATTACTATTATTTAGTAAAATAAACTTTTGATTGTGTAATATCTTGTTCATTGAATTTGAATTTTTTATTTTTTTTGTTTCTTTGTAGTTAATATTAAATTGTATATCGTTATATATACTACTTAAGAATCCAATTTTGACGGTATGTTGACAGCATATTGCGTTCTTCCTAAAATACAGCAGTTGGGCATAAGTTTTTGATAGATGTTTTTTTTTTTTTTTTAACTAGAAAGTCTACGAATCCTACTTGAAAAATAGTTTGATAGATGTGATTTTTTTATTTTTTATTTTCAACTAGAACTTCTATTTTTATGTTTCGTTTGGAAGACTTCATATTTAGACCTTTCGCGAATCTTGCTTCGAAAGTAGTTTTTTAACACATACAATTTAATTTCATAAAAACATATTTATTCTTTTTTTCTATGAATCTTGCATTTTTTGTGTACGCTAATTAGATGCTTGTAAAAAAAAATGTGTTTGGGTGTACGTACAAAATTGATCTTTAACTGTATCATTTCTTGTTATTATTTTTTTTTTCTTTTGTGATATTTCATTTCCTTTCTAATACATTTGTTCTATTTATACTCTTCCAGTTTAAGATCAAAGATACGTAAATTGTCTTAAAAAATGTAAGCTTAGGTACATTTAACGTGTAGATAAATAATTTATTTTCCCCTTTTACCCATTTGCGTACATATATTAAGGTTTTGTTATATGGTGCAATTTCAAATGAGTAACTTTCCATTTTGATTTCGATCAGAGGTTGACGATCCATTGACTTTTTTGGGAAAGTTGTTGAATTATAAGTATTTCTTTGATTTATAGTTATTTTTCCATTGCTAATGTTAGGGGTGGGAGTCGGGTGGTTCGGTTCGGGTATCTCAAGAACCGGAACCGAACCATACTTTTTCGGTTCTTGTAAAATGGAACCATTCGGTTCCATTGAATCGTAAGAACCAAACCATTCGGTTTTGGTTCGGTTTCGGTTCTAATTCGGTTTCACAATAATAATTATTTTTCAGGAGCCTTATCAAGGAACTTCAAGTCTCGGGAAGTGAGCCAATAACCTGAAATAAACTTCTATCTAATATACCAAAATCAAAGATTTCGAAAATCCTTTCATCCCGAAGAAAGTATATTATTCTCCATGAAACAAAAAATATTCATAAACAAAAATAGGAAACAAATGACCTACAAAGTTTTTCGAGCATGGCAATATAGTAAACTTGTGGGATGAATCATGAGTTTAAATGCATTATTATTAATTGTTTTATATTTGTATTTAAATATTTAATTAACTCCATTGTTGTCATTTACAACATCGTTTATTAATAAGTTAGTTTCATTCGATTTTCATTTACTAAGAACTTCAGTCCAACTGTAAAGTTAAAGGTCACAAAAAGGTAGAGACATAAAAAATTTCATAAAAAGAAATTAATCATTTTCACTTTACCTAAAAAATTACAATTTCTTTTGATTTCTAGTTTTAGAACAACAAATTAAGACCATATAAAAAAAAAAAAAAAACAAGGATCAAAGACTGGTTCTAACTTCGATTTTTCGGTTCTAAAAGCGGAACTGGAACCGAACCGAAAATCAATCGGTTCTCGGTTCCAAAACCGATTTCGTATTTTATTTTTTTAAAACCATACGGTTTTGATTTTTTCGGTTCGGTTCGGTTCCGGTTCGGTCATATCGATTCCAGTTTTTTTGCCCACCCCTAGCTAATGTGATTTTTTTGTTGTCTTTTTTGTTCTCTAGGTTTGTATGTATGAATAAATGTGTTTTCTTTGTATTTACCGTTTTAGAATTCACTTTGTATTAATGCACAAACACGTTTTTGTTAGGGACAACATGTAGCGACCAAGAATTTTTACGCAATTAATAATTATTTTTAATATTTAGAAAATTGTGTCACTACTCTTTCACCAATTATTTTGAAGTTAACGCCGCGACGGATTCGTCTAGCCAAGTCAAGAAATATCGAATTTGTTCGATTTTAAATTAAAATCCGAATTTCTAAAATTATGTTATTTTAATTATTTATTCAAAGTATTATTTTCAAAATCATTTTGAATTCCAAATTTATTAAAATATCCCAATGATCCTTATTCAAATTATTTCAAGTCCAAATACGTATTTCAATTTTATTTCAAAATTTATTTATTCTCAAATGTATTTTTCAGTCCAAAATATATCAGTTTTAAATACATTTTCAAATCAAAGTTAGTTCAATTTTAGTTAAGTATCCTAAATTAAGCCTATTTAACCTAAATCTAATCACACCCGTCGTTTTATATTTTTCCCCACCTTTACACCTAATATTCTCCAACACCATCATTATCATCAACTACAACTCAAACTCACGGCCAACCTCACAAGTTGCTTTTCTTTCCACATCACATGGCACAACTCACATTTCCCTACCTCTCTTTATCATCATCATCGGCCACCCCCATTTTCAATAACAAAAAAAAAAAATAGAATAAATCATTCTCATGATGTTTCCACTCAATTATTTTTCCCTTTTTCCTCCATTATAATCACCACCTACAGCACCTCAACCACAGCTTTTAAACCACCAAGCTACCACCACCGAGCATCACCTCTCAAAATGCAGCCAGCCATCAAACTGACCATTTCAACATCACTCCGTTGCAATACACAAATCATTTTCATCCCCACCTCAATCATCACCATCACCACCAGCAGCTCCATCACCAAACTCATCATCATCAATCAACACCATAACCACTAACCAGGTTCCAGCCTACAACCAATTCAGACCACCACCTCACCATTTATCATCATCACCAATAAATCTATATCAAACCGCCACTGCCATTCAACACCAAATTGAATCATCAATCACCCAACAGCCATTTCGTCCAATATCAATCCACCACCAATGAATCACAGTCCGAACCACCACAATGCAATCTGGCCAGCCAAATTCTGTTTGAACCACCACCTAAACCTCTCTACCAAACCATGGTTTCAGCAACTCCAGTATCAACTCCTCTGCACTCACAGCCATTCCAACAAACTGCTGCCTATCACCATACACTACACCATCGACTTGCAACCAAAACAATCAGCATCATCATCATCAATGTCAAAACCACCGATCGCACACTGCCCTTCAGTTGGACACCCAACCGAATCCCAAACCTAGTCCCAAATCAATCATCCAAAATAAAAACCCAAACCAAGAAATAGATGAAGCCCAGTTACTCACCTTGACCGCCGCCATATTAACCGGATTTTTGGTCGGAAGAACCGCGAACCCTAGCTTCGGTTTCACCTTAAATCGCCCCAAATCAGCCCAGAAACTATCCTAATTGCACATCGCCACTCACCGCCACCCTACGCCGGTGTTACGCCGGTGTTGCGACGGCTGGAGACTCCTTTTTCCTCCGGTTGAACCGCCGCGCTCTCCCCTCCTCTCCCCTGTTTTCAGACGAACGAATGAGAGAGAGGAGTAAAGAATTGATATTATAATTTTTATTTTCAGAATTTGCAAATTAGCCCCAAGTTTGAAAAGTGATCATTTCAGTCCCTGAAGTTTTAAAGTTATTCAATTCAGTCCCTTTTGGTTTCAAATCATCAATTTCAGCCCTTAAGTTTTAAAATGATTTACTTCAGCCCTTTAACTTTAAACTCTTTTATTTCTGTACCTGCTGATTTACTTTTAAGCCCAAGTTTTAAAATATTTACATTTTAGTCCCTCAACTATCAAAAGTATTCATTTTAATCCCTCAACTTTCAAAATATCTATTTTAGTCCCTGAACTTTCAAAAGTATTCATTTTAGTCCTTCAACTTTCAAAACATCAATTTTAGTCTTCAAATTATAATTTATCATTTTGAGCTATATATTCGATAGACTAAAGTGACTTATTGGCTAAGACGAAGCGTACGGAGAATTTAAAGAAATTGAAGTCATTCCCGCTCAACTTTGCACTCGTCGGATTTGAGGTAGACTCGCACTTATTAATTGATTTAAATTATGATTTCATATAAATGTCATGTGACTTGTGAAAGTCAATTTTCAAGAAAATTAAGTATGTTTTATGAAAGGTAAATATACCTTATGTTTTTATGAAAAGTAAGTATACCCTATGTTTTTACGATAATGTTTTATATGTTTTGGATCATTGCTATGCACATAAGAATTCTTGCCACGAAGTTCGGTAAAATTCTTGTGTCTCCATAAGTTTATGAGGATTTGCCACGAAGTTCGGTAAAATTCCTATGTTTCCATATGTTTATGAGGATTTACCACTTAAGTTCGGTAAAATTCCTGTCTCATATGTTTATGAGGATTTCGATCCTACCTTATGTTATGATGGAAATGATCCCTATGAATTTCAAGAATTATGTTTTGGTATACTTATTGTTACTATGATTTTACTGTTACTGTGATTTTACTGTTATTATGATTTTAATGCATAAGAATTCTTGCCACCTAAGTTCGGTAAAGTTCTTGTGTCTCCCTATGTTTATGAGGATTTCAATCCTATCTTATGTTATGCTTTCAAAAGAAATTATGCTTGGCATAATTAAAATGTTTTTATAAGTATATGGTTTTCAAAGAGCTGTTTTCAAAGAGCTATTTTCAAAGAGCCTATGATTTGCAAAATATGTCCCGTGCTGTAATGCACAATATGAGTTTTATCAAGAGCCGTTTTATAAAGAAGCTCTATCAATGCCCGTTTTATAAAGAGCCGGGATTTATGTGTTTAATCATCTTATAAATTAAATTATTTGCGATGAGTCTACTGAGTATTTCTCCCATGAAATACTCACCCTACTTTTTAACAGTTTTGCAGATTTCGGAGACGGTGGCGAGCGATGAATGATGGTGGCAATAATCGTTAAACTGTTGAAAGTTTGACGTTAATGATTTCCGTATTTTTTCCAAACAATCGAATAATTTAGAGAAGTTCATTTATTTGAGAAATTATGACATTGGCAATTTCTTTACAAAATTAATAGTTCGATTTACTATTTCAAATGGTTTCATAAATGTTTTCAATTTTATAGGCCATTACAGTTTATTTAATGTTGCCAAAAAATGAATTTCAATTATTTCTTCCGCAAAAATATTATTCAAAAAATTTAGACAGAAAATGACGTAGTGAACCGGGTATACGGAACTCGGGGCGCTACACAACATATTTCTTTTTTTCATGCGTTTTAGTTTAATTTTCTGATTAATGTGATTATTATTATTTATTTATTGTTCCAGGACATCTATTGCTTTCTGTTTTGGTTTGATGACTCGATCTTTATACCTTTTGCAGATCCTACTTTGAAGGTATTACTTTCAATACACAGTTTAATTTCACGAAAGCAAATTTATTTCATTCTCTTCTTCTTTTTCCCTTGCATTTTGTTGTAACCTAATTAGGTGTTTGTTTCAAAAAAAAAAAACACCGCTCATTTCACATAAAATTTAAATTTAAATGTATCATTTTCTTCACAAGCACATGTATATTACATTTAAAATGTATCACTATGATTTAATTTGAAATTTCTTTTATGCTACCTTTTAGGGTCTCTCAATGTCGATTAAATATTTTTCTAAAGCGGTCCACACAAAAAAAGAAAATATAACTTCCAACAAAACGTTTGCACGTAATTACATATTCAACGAAATTCCGATAAGTGCATTGCATGTGCTTCAAACTAGTATTTCTAATATGAAACACTTGTTACTAAAAAGGACCTCACAGTGTAGTACTCAGAAAAGACTTTTTTTATAAGTATCTCAGCTTGAAAATTCTATTATGAGATAAAATTTTATTACTGTAGAAATAAAATTACACCCAAGCAGGCGTATGTGTCTTACCTTCAAAACGTTAACAATGGATCATGATTACTACATGGATTGATGGAGTACTACTCCAGATTAGATTAAAATGTGCAGTCCTACAACTATTCCACATCAAATGAAATACATCCAAAAAAGGATAGCTAGATCAAACGGCTCCAAAAACCCCACGTGTCAACTATCCATACTTTTAAATTCAAAGCCAAAACGTGTTTCTCAAATACACAACTTTGCAGCACACACGGATTCCACATTTTCAAACTTGCTGCAAAGGGACTCCCTACCTTAGTGTTACAATCAGTGCACCAGTAGTGGGTTTGGGATCCTTTAATTCATTTTGCCCAAAGTACCTGTAAAAAACAAAAAAAAGTCAAGTCATAAACTAAACTAAGAAAGAAAAGTTGACTAAAAGGACATTTAATTTGATTCAATATTGAGTAGTTTCTTGCAATCTTCAAATCTATTAAGTGGCAGAACTTTTGTTCTCATATTTGCAGGATTTAAAGCAGAAGGAATCTTTTCAATTTTTACAAAGTCTTTTTCACTAAAATCACTTATGAAGTGAAATCTAACGTCTACATGTTTGGATCTATCATGCAACATGGGATTTTTAGATAAATATATTGCACTTTGATTCTCCAACTATAGAATCACATTATCTGTAATTAAGACTAGTGACGCGATCCCGGTCGGGGAATCTCGTCGAACACGCGGAATAACGAAATTTAAAACCCTAGGAAAGATCTAAATCAGATCTGACACGAAAATAACAAGAATTAAAATACTGGAAAGATAAAATTGACGATAGGACCTTGACCCAAGATTCACGACGCAATTAATTGACGATGCGGAATCGAGATCCAAGGTTTTCGAAACACCACAAGGACTTGTCAATTTCCTTGATAAGATTCTAATTTGGAAACGCCACAAATATTCTCGCGAATATTTGATAAGTTCAACGCCACAAATAATTCACAATATTTGATAAGTTGGATTTGTTCTCGAAGAACACAAAAAGGACTCCTCAACCTTTTAATTGGAGAAAACTCTCACAAATTTTATTAATCAACTCAAACTTTGTCTGTTTACAATGAATTGAAAAAGCGTATAAATAAGCAAAATAACCTAGCATCTAATTTACTCAAAATAGAATTTTAAATAGACTAAAATTCTAAAATAGGAAAATAACCTAAAATAATAAAAGGAAACAAAATAATTGGTAAAATTCCGAAAAATCTGGAATCCTGAATTACGGCCGTGAATATATATCTTACGGCCGTAATGAACATTCTGTCTCAAATTTCAATTAGGTGTTACGGCCGTGATCAATATGTTACGGTCGTAAAAGATTTCAATTTCAGTTTTACGGCCGTGAGGAATATCTTACGGCCGTAATAAGCGTTCTGCCTGTTTTTGCCTGAAGAATGTTACGGCCGTAAAAATGAAGGTTACGACCGTGAATCAAGTTCTGCCTTATTGTTTGATTTCCTGCCTCGGCTCGATCCTTTCCCCTTCTCGGTTCGACCCCAACACGGAACTTGCTCCGTTTTGCACGTAGATCACTATCATATTTCGATGCCTTGTCCGGATCACATCATACTCCATCTCTTGAAAAGGATTCGACCTCGAATCCAATTTTGGTCGGCTTTTCAAACTCCTTCTGCTTTTCTTGGCTTGATGATCATGCTTATACCTCGTGCTTGCTTTCAACCTTTTGGGCTACCCATTTTTATCCTTCAACTTTCTCGGCTTTTTGTGCTGTTCATTTGTGCCAACAAGTTTCTTTCCTGTTTTAAGCTCATGGTTTGACTTCAGTACCTGTAAAACAGATTTTAAAGAACTAGGGAGGGGTGTGTTAGCGTGAATAAGTGCAAATAGACTCATTTTTGTGGTAGACTCTCTTTTCTTTTGCTTTTTGCACTCAGTCTCTCCTTTTTCTGAAATTTGAACCTCAACCCTCTTTTCTTTATTTTTCACTCCCTCTCCTTTTTCTGAGGTCGTGGCCTCAACTCTCTTTTCTTTAATTTCCACTCCCTCTCCTTTTTCTGAGGTCGTGGCCTCAACTCTCTTATTTTTCCCCTCAAACTCACTTTTTACTTTCAATTGATCTTTCAGGGCTTCAGTTGGAGATAGTGGCATTAGAGTAAACTTTTTTCCCCCTTTTACCAGGATGTATCTATTCGTATACCCATCGTGTAGTATAGTCATTTCATGTTGCCAAGGTCTCCCCAACAGTATGTGACTAATTTGCATTGGCACCACGTCACAAATTACCTCATCCGAATACCCACCCAAAGAAAATGTCACCAAGGCCTGTCTCTTCACCTTAACTTCCCCTGACTCAGTCAACCATTGTAATTTATAAGGCGTTGGATGTTTCGTTAAAGGTAAGCCTAATTTTTCCACCAACATTGTACTAACTTCATTAGTACAACTTCCCCCGTCAATCACCAAGCTACAAAATTTTTCATCCACTAAGCATCTAGTGCGAAAAATATTATCCCTTTGCCCATCCACATTTTCCAAAGCATTCGCCTTACGCTTAATGCTAAGAGCATGCCTATCAATAATTGACTCATCCACCACAACACTTTTAGCCACTTTACTATCACACCTATCCTTCTTACGTGGACAATCAAGTGCAATGTGACCCCATTCCAAACATTTAAAGCACTTAATATTTTTATCCTTAAGAGGCTTGGAATCAGAATTATTTTTACCTTTGGTTGTCGTTTCCTCCCTCCTTTTGTGAACATGATCACTACTCTCCCGTTTTGATGTCTCCTTTCGCTTTAATGGCCCTTCATCCATCCCATCTCCGTACCTAGCATGACATTCACGCATATTACCTCTCCTAACCCGAGAACCATCATGAGATTGATCCCGAGGTCTTTGTTCACGTTCTGCACCTCGATTCTCCATCTGAGCCAAAAACCTCTCAAATTGTGCCCTCATTACTGCAATATCATTATTACCCTGTTCATCCTTTCTATTCACACCCCTGGGCTGTTTCCTGTCTCCAACAGAAGATGAAGATGTGGAAACCTCTCTATCAGACATTTTTAAGACACGAACAAGAAAATTCGGAATATTTGGGAAATATTTGGAATTTTCGGATTTTTTTTTTATATAATCTGCCAGAAAATTTGACTACGAGTATGGCAGAAAAAACGGAACTGAATTTGGACGAAAAACGAAGAAAAAAAACACTTTGGAATTTTTGGGACTGACTCTTATGGATCAAACTGGAAAAATTTATGACTGACACGAAGAACGCGAAGAACACGAAAAAAAATCAAGAAAAATCAAGAAAACGCAAGAATCTGAAATAGATCCAAGCTCTGATACCAGATGACGCGATCCCGGTCGGGGAATCTCGTCGAAAACGCGGAATAACGAAATTTAAAACCCTAGGAAAGATCTAAATCAGATCTGACACGAAAATAACAAGAATTAAAATACTGGAAAGATAAAATTGACGATAGGACCTTGACCCAAGATTCACGACGCAATTAATTGACGATGCGGAATCGAGATCCAAGGTTTTCGAAACACCACAAGGACTTGTCAATTTCCTTGATAAGATTCTAATTTGGAAACGCCACAAATATTCTCGCGAATATTTGATAAGTTCAACGCCACAAATAATTCACAATATTTGATAAGTTGGATTTGTTCTCGAAGAACACAAAAAGGACTCCTCAACCTTTTAATTGGAGAAAACTCTCACAAATTTTATTAATCAACTCAAACTTTGTCTGTTTACAATGAATTGAAAAAGCGTATAAATAAGCAAAATAACCTAGCATCTAATTTACTCAAAATAGAATTCTAAATAGACTAAAATTCTAAAATAGGAAAATAACCTAAAATAATAAAAGGAAACAAAATAATTGGTAAAATTCCGGAAAATCTGGAATCCTGAATTACGGCCGTGAATATATATCTTACGGCCGTAATGAACATTCTGTCTCAAATTTCAATTAGGTGTTACGGCTGTGATCAATATGTTACGGTCGTAAAAGATTTCAATTTCAGTTTTACGGCCGTGAGGAATATCTTACGGCCTTAATAAGCGTTCTGCCTGTTTTTGCCTGAAGAATGTTACGGCCGTAAAAATGAAGGTTACGGCCGTGAATCAAGTTCTGTCTTATTGTTTGATTTCCTGCCTCGGCTCGATCCTTTCCCCTTCTCGGCTCGACCCCAACACGGAACTTGCTCCGTTTTGCACGTAGATCACTATCATATTGCCGATGGCTCGACTTCGCCCTTCGATGCCTTGTCCGGATCACATCAACTAGTTTGTGAAGTAATCTTCTAATCCATATGCCCTTCTTTAAGGATCCACATGCCTTTTAAAGCTTCCCAGTGAGGTTCACAGGGATTGGACATGAATAGGCTCAGGATTCTAACAGAATATGCCAAATCTGGCCTTGTGCAAACCATAAGAAACGTAACCGAGCCCATGACATTTGCATAAGTTACTCTATACATTATTTCTAGCTCATCTTCAGTTTTAGGAGGTTAGTCAAAAGAAATTTTTAAACAGTTTGATAAAGGTAAAGAACATGGTTTATCATTTTTCATACAATTTTTTTCTAAAATCTTTTTCATATAAGAAGTTTGATACATCAAGTAATATAGTGTTATTAAGAAGTTTGATAAAGTAATAATGTGTTATTAACTCCGTCTCTTTAATACAAATACCTAAGATTTTCTTAACATGTCCTGGGTCCTTCATTTCAAATTTAGATTTGAGTTTTTACTTTAAGTCATTTATTCTATATAAGTCATTGATAAGTGTTATATTAACGTTTATTTTATACACTTATATCCTCGAATTAGCAATAATGTGATTCTATCTAAGTATTATTAATGCATCTTATATTTTATGTAGTATAGGATCATAAAGGAGAAGAAAAGAAGGAAAAAGGACCAAAATGCACGTAAAATTGAAGATTGGGGACCTTGGGTGCAATATGTTTACGGCCGCAATGCAAAACATTTACGGCCGTAAGAGTGTTGTTGAATCAAGAAGAAAATTAGCAGAAACACATTTACGGCCGTACGACATATCCTTACGGCCGTAACCTTCAATGGTGAAAAATGCGCAGAGACACATTTACGGCCGTAAATGGACTTGTCACGGTCGTAACTTCAAATTGAGAAAAATGTGCAGAAATCGTGTTACGGCCGTAAAGGAAAACTCACGGCCGTAACTTTCGAGTCAAGAATTTCCATATTTTAATTCTTTCCATAATTTTGGGATTTCTTGATCCCAAAGTTAGGGCACGAAATTGAGGCTATAAAAAGGGAATTCTAGGACAGAAAAAAGAAGAATTTTATTTTTTTGAAAGAGGCGCGGCTTGCTTGAAGAATTGGAAGGAAATTAAGCAACTCAAGAGGGTGATTCAAGAGAGAAAAATTCCGGAATTCTTCATGACTATGCGCAGTTAAGCTTCCATACCTAGTTCGAAGGGGAAGTTGTATTTCATATCAATTTGTTATTGCTTTTCCAAACTAGTAACGTAGTTCTAAATTCTTTACTTTGATTTGTTGGATTCTTATGTGTTTTTAATTCAATCAATGCAATTCTTTATTTGATTAAGACCTTATCATTTAATTTGTTGTATTGAGATTTGCTATTTTGAATGATTGGATTCATAATTGTCTTGTTGTTCAAATCATAGTAGCAAGTGGAAATTTAATAATTTTCATAGAGAATTCCAACTTAGGTTAATTGTCACGAGCTTGTGTGATTGATAATCTAATTCATCATAATTCTTCTCAACCAATATATAGTTGTTGTCTTAAATCTAAAGAGCTTGTTTTAGGTTATTCAATGGCTAATGTTTGATTAGAGAGCTTATTCTAATTAAATGCAACTAAGGGAGAATATGAATAGTTAGAGCTTATTAACTATTTACGGGTGATAAATCAAAGAAGAAATTGAACTCGCGTTACTTGGAAAGTGATAACATTGTGATAGAATACAGCTGAACCTGAGAACTAGGACTCGTCAACATTTGATATTTATTCCAACCATTTTAATTGCTTTATTTTATTAGTTAAATCATTTACAAACAACTCAAAACAAAATCCCCCTTTACGATTCTAATTGACATGACACTAAGTTAGTTCTCGTTCCTTGTGGGATCGACCCTTGCTTCCATTGCTACATTCTTAGTAATAGTGAACAAGGAATTTATTTATTATTTTGGTGCATCACGACACGCATCAAATTTTTGGCGCCGTTGCCGGGGAACGGTTAACCAATTTAGTGTTTAATCAATTAGAATTTTATCTTTCTACATTTATTTTATTTTCACTTTATTTATTTAAACTCTTAAAAAAAAATCATATAATAATTATTTGTGCTTCTTGCTTATATGCTTAAAACTCGTCAACTAATTGTGAAATTTTTGATCTTGACCCAGAAATTGAGAGAACTTTTCGACAGCAAAGGAGAGCAGCACGAAAAATGGCAGCTAACAATAGGACTCTTAAACAACTGGCTACTCCCGATGTAGCTCAGCAGCCCTTATGTATTACGTTTCCAACGGTGGAAGAAGGAAAAACCTTCGAGCTTAAATCTGGACTCATCCACCTATTACCAACTTTTCGAGGGAACCCCGGCGAAGATCCATATAGGCACCTAAAGGAATTCCATGTGGTTTGCGACAGTATGAGGCCCACGGGCATTACCGAGGAACAAATAAAAATGAGAGCCTTCTCATTCTCATTGAAGGATGTCGTCACCGACTGGCTCTATTGTCTACCATCGGGAACGGTTACTACTTGGAATGACATGAAAAGGCTCTTCTTGGAAAAATACTTCCCTGCATCGAGAGCTGGTACCATCCGAACTGAAATATGTGGGGTGCGCCAGAACAACAATGAAACATTATATGAGTATTGAGCGTTTCAAAAAGCTCATCTCCAGTTGTCCCCATCATCAAATTAGCGAGCAACTTTTGGTGCAATAATTCTACGAAGGTCTAGCGCCAATGGACAGAAGTATGATAGATGCCTCAAGCGGAGGTGCGCTAATGGATAAGACACCGGAGCAAGCACGGGCTTTAATATCCAACATGGCAGAGAACACTTAGCAATTCAACTCGAGTAGGGATTCCCAAGTCCGCTGAGTAAACGAGGTAAGTAGTTCCAATATTGAAGGTCAATTATATGAACTGATGAATCTTGTTAAGCAGCTTGCTGTAGGGAATTCGAAACAAGCCAAATCCTGTGGAATCTGTTCGAACTTTGGACATCCAACGGATACCTGTCCGGTATTGCAAGAAGAAAACAATGAACAGGTAAATGCTGCTGGAGGCTTCCCTTTCCAAAGGCAACAGTACAACCCATATTCAAACACGTACAACCCCGGGTGGAGAGATCACCCCAACCTGAGTTACGGAAATAACAAACCCCCGGGTTTTACTCCAAACAAGTCACAAGGACAATTCCTGGAGCAAGGGACTTTCCAACCACAGGGGCAATATTAACAAAAACCTCAAAATTCAGGTACGTCTCTTGAGGATATGATTAAGATGTTGGCAACTAACACGATGCAATTCCAACAGGATACCAAGTCAAGAATTCAAAACCTGGAAAAGCAAATGAGCCAAATGGCCACTGCCATAAATAGATTTGAGGCACAATCTAGAGGGAAGCTACCATCGCAGCCCGAGGTAAATCCCAAAAATGTGAGCGCCATAACTCTCAGGAGTGGAAAGGAAGTTGAGGGTCCGCAATTGGAACCGGCTGCACCTAAAATGGAGGAAGATGAAAAGGAAGGGGTCGGGAAGAGAAACGACACTTTGCAAAACCCTCAGGTGAAAACTGACTCCCATTTAAATGTTAAACTAACACCTCCACCTTTTCCTAGCAGGTTAGCAAAGACGAACAAAGAGGGCAAGGAAAAGGAGATGTTGGAAATGTTCAGGAAGGTTGAAATCAATATACCGCTATTGGAGGCCATCAAGCAAGTCCCACGGTATGCAAAATTTTTAAAGGATTTATGCACTAGCAAACGAAAATTGATGGGGAATCAAAAGGTAAGAATTGGAGAGAATGTGTCGGCGCTCTTTCTGAGGAAACTACCTCCCAAGTGCAAAGACCCAGGCATGTTTACCATACCTTGTCAAATAGGTAATAAGAAAATAGATCATGTAATGATAGACTTAGGAGCATCCATAAATGTAATGCCTAGATCTACTTACACTACACTAAAACTTGCCAAAATGACTGACACTGGTGTTATCATTCAGCTAGCCGACCATTCCAATGCCTATCCGGATGGGGTAGTTGAGGATGTGCTAGTGCAAGTAGGTGGATTGGTGTTTCCAGCGGACTTTTATGTGTTAGATATGAATGATGATCATTCACCCAGCTCCACTCCTATTTTGCTAGGCAGACCATTTTTGAAAACATCTAAGACTAAGATAGATGTTACTAGTGGCACACTTTCCATGGAATTTGATAATGAAATTGTTCAATTCAATATTTATGATTCCGTGAAAAACTTTGATGATGATCCTGTTTATTCTGTTAATGTGAATGACTCTTTAGTATAAGAAGTTCTCGATATTGGTGGAAAGGACTGTCCAAAGTTACCGAAATCAGGTAAAATCTCATCCATCTCATTACCAGTCTCTGATGAAAAATCTCTAGCCCTTATTTTGCAGGCACTGATGAAGAGCATGAAGAAGAAATTAAGCTTTGGGAATCCACCTAATCCCGGTTGAATGAGAAAGGACTCAGTCGAGCCAACGAATGTAAACAGCGGCGCTGCTCGGGAGGCAACCCGAGGAGGGAGTTTCTTTATCCCCTCAACCCTTTATTTTCGTATTTTCATTTTTGGATTATTTCATTTAGTCATTTCATTCTCATATAAATTATTTTAAAAAAAAATCAGTGGCCTTGTTACGGCCGTAAGGTACTCAAGTACGGCCGTAACACAATTCCAGTAAATTTTTTCAGAGGCCAACTTACGATCGTGAGACTTGATTTTACGGCCATAGTGGATGCTTGCAATTTTTTCCATATTAGGACTTAAGGCCGTCAGTGAGACATTCACGGCCGTAATTCCAGAAATTTCAAATTTAAAAACTGCTTCACTCACGTACCCCTGCTCCTACCCCTTTTGAGCTGCAGATGCTGGAATTGATGCGAGCCTTCCAAACTCAGCTGAATGCCATGCAAGAAGATCAGCAACTTATGCTGGAAGAGCAGAGAGCCCTTCGGGAGGAGATTCGACAGTTGCAGAGACCCCGTGACGATCAACCGCCACATTAGTCCGAGGGAGTTTCTTTTCTTTTTCCCCCTTTATTGTTTTACTTTTCAATGAGGACATTGTTTTGTCTAAGTGTGGGGGGGAATTGATTGTAAGCTTAATGTCTTTATCTTCCTTCTGTAATCGAAACGTTAAATTCATGTCGAGTCAGCACCCATTTTAATCTTGTTCTCTACTTTTGTTACCTATCTATGCTACTTAGGCCTTAAACCATACTTTGATAGGAAGCAGCCTCACTTTTGGCTCATTTTTTTGAAAAGTCATTGCATAATTGGATATAAATTGAGCATATAGAGATGGTCTCGTCCTAAAACTGCAAGAATAGGTTGAAAATGAAGAAAAAAAATTGTCAAATGTCTACAACCTAGTCAACACAACCCAGAATAGACAGATTATCCTTTCATATATAACCCTGAGCATCCCAATTCCAACAGAAATTATTATACTTTTGTGAGTAGTCATGGTTTGAATACTTTTAACCACTATCCTCGACCAATGGATTTAGATTTGGAATGAAGATCAAGCAATGACCTATAACTCATAATTGGATGAGAGAAACACAAGAAAATCCTAATTTGTGAGCTTTTGAGCCTAAGAGCTGTTTTTCATACTTATGAGCTCGTGATTCTTTGATGTGTGTCCTGCATGGTTGGGTTATGCTTGGATGTGCTTTCTTGTGCATACCGTTGTAACTTCTTGATTCAAGTGCAAATTATAGCAAAGGCAATAGGTTAGACCAAATTTGACTTGCTAAAAGAGCCTACCTTGCTACATGGACCATTAGAAGCCCGTTTGAGCTTTAGCCTTTCTTTGAAATTTTATGCCACGCTACAAGCCACGAATACCCTTTCTTTCGCATTGTCTCTGTTTTGAACCCATAGAGAAGGGATTCGAAAGCTTTTGTTGATTGAGAATTGTGCTATGGTTTAAGTCTAAGAAGTTCAAATAGTTATCTTGTGTTGGACAATGGTTGTGTAATGGACAGAATTCAGGGAATTGTAATTCTATCTTGTGTCACTTGGTGACTGTGAAATGATTGGAATAATAGAGAAAAAGTTGCAGTTTATATTCAAAAAAAAAAAAAAAAAACGACAAAAGAAAAGAAGAGATTCAAGTGTGAATAAAGTTGGGTAGCGGGAAACAATGAAGTTCATATTAAGAGATTGAAGGAAGTAATGTCATTTTGAATTGACTTAGCTTGCAAAATTCCTTCTCGACTCAGCCTAAATATATCATTTTTTCCTTACCTGACCTGAAGCCCCGTTACAACCAAATAAAGACCTTCGCTTTGCACTTGTGTTATTGTTGGCTCCGGTTATGACATCTAGGCAATCTGTGGTACTGACTTATCCATGCAGAGAGCTGAGCGAAAATTCAACCCCTTATACACTTTGTGCGAAGAGAGAAATATCTTGTGAGGGTGTTAACTCCCATTACATATGCTTATGAGTGGTTTGAATTTCTTGGTCTAGGGTTGGTGCTATGAATGAGGTCGGGGGTACTGTGTTGACTGAATTCACATCATGAACGACTAGGTTTACGAAACTGATTTCTTCTGGAGTTGGGCGAAACTATTTTCCTTGTAGTCACTCAATAATGGTTGGGAGGTGAGTGAACACGAGAGGCGTAAGGAAATAAACCTCATTGAACCGTGATTGGGAGGGGAAATAGAGGGCGTTGCATCTCTAGCACACACTAACACAATCCGATCGTGCAATGGAACATTTTTGCTAAAGAAAAGTGGGTTGCAACCTCAACACTCTAAATTGTAATCTGTTGCGTGAGTCCTATTCTTTTCTTTGTGAATCTTTGTTCGAGGACGAACAATGGTTCAAGTGTGGGGGGATTTGATAAGTGTTATATTAACGTTTATTTTATACACTTATATCCTCGAATTAGCAATAATGTGATTCTATCTAAGTATTATTAATGCATCTTATATTTTATGTGGTATAGGATCATAAAGGAGAAGAAAAGAAGGAAAAAGGACCAAAATGCACGTAAAATTGAAGATTTGGGACCTTGTGTGCAATATGCTTACGGCCGCAATGCAAAACATTTACGACCGTAAGAGTGTTGTTGAATCAAGAAGAAAATCAGCAGAAACACATTTACGTCCGTAAGACATATCCTTACGGCCGTAACCTTCAATGGTGAAAAATGCGCAGACACACATTTACGGCCGTAAATGGACTTGTCACGACCGTAACTTCAAATTGAGAAAAATATGCAGAAACCGTGTTACGGCCGTAAAGGAAAACTCACGACCGTAACTTTCGAGTCAAGAATTTCCATATTTTAATTCTTTCCATAATTTTTGGATTTCTTGATCCCAAAGCTAGGGCACGAAATTGAGGCTATAAAAACGGAATTCTAGGACAGAAAAAAGAAGAATTTTATTTTTTTGAAAGAGGCGCGGCTTGCTTGAAGAATTGGAAGGAAATTAAGCAACTCGAGAGGGTGATTCAAGAGAGAAAAATTCCGGAATTCTTCATGACTATGCGCGGCTAAGCTTCCATACCTAGTTCGAAGGGGAAGTTGTATTTTATATCAATTTTTTATTGCTTTTCCAAACTAGTAACGTAGTTCTAAATTCTTTACTTTGATTTGTTGGATTCTTATGCGTTTTTAATTCAATCAATGCAATTCTTTATTTGATTAAGACCTTATCATTTAATTTGTTGTATTGAGATTTGCTATTTTGAATGATTGGATCCATAATTGTCTTGTTGTTCAAATCATAGTAGCAAGTGGAAATTTAATAATTCTCATAGAGAATTCCAACTTAGGTTAATTGTCACGAGCTTGTGTAATTGATAATCTAATTCATCCTAATTCTTCTCAACCAATATATAGTTGTTGTCTTAAATCTAAAGAGCTTGTTTTAGGTTATTCAATGGCTAATGTTTGATTAGAGAGCTTATTCTAATTAAATGCAACTAAGGGAGAATAGGAATAGTTAGAGCTTATTAACTATTTACGAGTGATAAATAAGAGAAGAAATTGAACTCGCGTTACTTGGAAAGTGATAACATTGTGATAGAATACAACTGAACCTGAGAACTATGACTCGTCAACATTTGATATTTATTCTAACTATTTTAATTGCTTTATTTTATTAGTTAAATCATTTACAAACAACTCAAAACAAAACCCCCCTTTACGATTCTAATTGATATGACACTAAGTTAGTTCCCGTTCCTTGTGGGATCGACCCTTGCTTCCATTGCTACATTCTTAGTAATAGTGAACAAGGAATTTATTTATTATTTTGGTGCATCACGACACGCATCAGTCATGGTAGAAATAAGCCTGTCATCAACATATAAAAGCAAATACACATAATCAAGACTGCCATTTTTATCATAAAAGAGACGAGAATCATAGCTCCTTTTAGAAAAGCCAAGAATTTTCATAAATTATTCAGATTTCTTATATCATTGTTTAGGGGCTTGTTTTAAGCCATAATGAGACTTTTTCAACAAGCAAACATAGTTGTTTTTACCTTTAACTTGAAAACATCTAGGTTATTGCATATAGATAGTTTCATCTAAGTCACGATACAAAAAAAATATATATATATCAGTCTTAGTATCTAATTGTTCTAGCTCCCAGTTAAACTAAGCAACTAAAGACAATAGAGTCCTTATAGTTGTGTATTTGGCTACAGGTGAAAAGATTTCATCGTAATCTATACCTTCTTTTTGAGAAAAATATTTTGCAACAAGTCTAGCCTTATATCTCGAATTATTTTATTTAAGTCACCTTTTTTACTTTTATAAACCTATATAGAGTCTATAACCCTCTGATTTTTGTCTCTTTTAACCAAAATCCAAGTTCTATTTTTATACAGAGAATTCATTTCATCGTGCATTGCAGTAAGCCAATTTTTAGAGTTTGAACACGCAATAGCTTCTTCATAAGTAACAGGCTCATCACGCACATTATCAGAAGCAGTAAATAAAGTCATAAATTCATCATTTACATATCTAGAAAAGCGTATTATCTGTCATCTAATCCTATCTCTAGCAAGCCTATAATTAGTTAAATCCTTTTGAGCATCAGCTTCCTGATTCAATTGAGTATTAGGGTTCTCAACAGTATCTAACTCATTTTGATCAATATCTAGCTCCACCTTAATAAACTGTTACAATCAGTTTCATGAGTACTGAGATCATTTAAATCTAGAAGTATGGTAAGACTATGGTAATTTTATGTTTAATAGTTTCAAATTTGTATTTGTTTTCATAAGACAGGGCATGAAATCTTCCTTAAACAAAACGTTTCTATTAATGATTACCTTTAAACCCTAATTATCTTTGACCTAAAGTATATAGCCCTTAACCTCTTCAGGATCTAGGTTCTATTTTTCCTTGATTTTGATGTGCATTAGTAGCACATCCAAAGCCCTCAAGAAAGAAGTAATTAAGGTGTTTTCCACTGTGGCGCACGACCGAATTTTTCTTTTATTTTCAAATTTCGATGCCAACACGTGGCACATGAGAATTTGAGGAAATATTTTTATCCTTCTTTTCGTAAATCAGTGACGTAAACGACGTCACTTGATTTAGATTTCAAAATTACTTTCCTTTAAAATAAAATCCTCTCATTTAAAAAGTAATGATAAAACATTTCGTATAATATCTTGACTTTAAAACCTTTTAGATAAACATTAACAATAATAAAATGGTGAGTTTGGCAGTTCAAATATAAGACTTTGTTTACTGAGTCCACAACTCACAGGTCATCACCTAGCGCAGTAATATCTGCCTCGTCGTATGGAGATCCGCACCAATCCCTTTTTCATTTCTGTTATTACCTGAAATATTAAATATGTCATGGACTGAGCATACACGTACCCAGTGAGTGAAGTATGGTGCACATGTGCTATTGCACGTAGACAAGTCAACCTCATATTCAAGATCTATGTAAATTTTACTTGTTAAACCAATCAACCCTATATTCACATTGAGTCATATTTCCAAATCAAGTACAGTCCCAAGTCAAGTTAATTCCATATATTCAAATCAAGTCAAATTCACATATCGACATAAATTCACGTCTTACATATTTAAAACAATTAATTTCTATACTTAAGTCATATAATCAAGACAAGACAAGTCGAGGCAAGATATTTAAGTCGGGTCAAGATAATATATTCAAGTTCATATGCATTTGCATATTAATCAAAGACTGGTCAAGATAATATATTCAAGATAATATATTACAATTTCTTTTGATTTCTAGTTTTAGAACAACAAATTAAGACCATATAAAAAAAAAAAAAAAAAAACAAGGATCAAAGACTGGTTCTAACTTCGATTTTTCGGTTCTAAAAGCGGAACTAGAACCGAACCGAAAATCAATCGGTTCTCGGTTCCAAAACCGATTTCGTATTTTATTTTTTTAAAACCATACGGTTTTGATTTTTTCGGTTCGGTTCCGGTTCGGTCATATCGATTCCAGTTTTTTTGCCCACCCCTAGCTAATGTGATTTTTTTGTTGTCTTTTTTGTTCTCTAGGTTTGTATGTATGAATAAATGTGTTTTCTTTGTATTTACCGTTTTAGAATTCACTTTGTATTAATGCACAAACACGTTTTTGTTAGGGACAACATGTAGCGACCAAGAATTTTTACGCAATTAATAATTATTTTTAATATTTAGAAAATTGTGTCACTACTATTTCACCCATTATTTTGAAGTTAACGCCGCGACGGATTCGTCTAGCCAAGTCAAGAAATATCGAATTTGTTCGATTTTAAATTAAAATCCGAATTTCTAAAATTATGTTATTTTAATTATTTATTCAAAGTATTATTTTCAAAATCATTTTGAATTCCAAATTTATTAAAATATCCCAATGATCCTTATTCAAATTATTTCAAGTCCAAATACGTATTTCAATTTTATTTCAAAATTTATTTATTCTCAAATGTATTTTTCAGTCCAAAATATATCAGTTTTAAATACATTTTCAAATCAAAGTTAGTTCAATTTTAGTTAAGTATCCTAAATTAAGCCTATTTAACCTAAATCTAATCACACCCGTCGTTTTATATTTTTCCCCACCTTTACACCTAATATTCTCCAACACCATCATTATCATCAACTACAACTCCAACTCACGGCCAACCTCACAAGTTGCTTTTCTTTCCACATCACATGGCACAACTCACATTTCCCTACCTCTCTTTATCATCATCATCGGCCACCCCCATTTTCAATAACAAAAAAAAAAAAATAGAATAAATCATTCTCATGATGTTTCCACTCAATTATTTTTCCCTTTTTCCTCCATTATAATCACCACCTACAGCACCTCAACCACAGCTTTTAAACCACCAAGCTACCACCACCGAGCATCACCTCTCAAAATGCAGCCAGCCATCAAACTGACCATTTCAACATCACTCCGTTGCAATACACAAATCATTTTCATCCCCACCTCAATCATCACCATCACCACCAGCAGCTCCATCACCAAACTCATCATCATCAATCAACACCATAACCACTAACCAGGTTCCAGCCTACAACCAATTCAGACCACCACCTCACCATTTATCATCATCACCAATAAATCTATATCAAACCGCCACTGCCATTCAACACCAAATTGAATCATCAATCACCCAACAGCCATTTCGTCCAATATCAATCCACCACCAATGAATCACAGTCCGAACCACCACAATGCAATCTGGCCAGCCAAATTCTGTTTGAACCACCACCTAAACCTCTCTACCAAACCATGGTTTCAGCAACTCCAGTATCAACTCCTCTGCACTCACAGCCATTCCAACAAACTGCTGCCTATCACCATACACTACACCATCGACTTGCAACCAAAACAATCAGCATCATCATCATCAATGTCAAAACCACCGATCGCACACTGCCCTTCAGTTGGACACCCAACCGAATCCCAAACCTAGTCCCAAATCAATCATCCAAAATAAAAACCCAAACCAAGAAATAGATGAAGCCCAGTTACTCACCTTGACCGCCGCCATATTAACCGGATTTTTGGTCGGAAGAACCGCGAACCCTAGCTTCGGTTTCACCTTAAATCGCCCCAAATCAGCCCAGAAACTATCCTAATTGCACATCGCCACTCACCGCCACCCTACGCCGGTGTTACGCCGGTGTTGCGACGGCTGGAGACTCCTTTTTCCTCCGGTTGAACCGCCGCGCTCTCCCCTCCTCTCCCCTGTTTTCAGACGAACGAATGAGAGAGAGGAGTAAAGAATTGATATTATAATTTTTATTTTCAGAATTTGCAAATTAGCCCCAAGTTTGAAAAGTGATCATTTCAGTCCCTGAAGTTTTAAAGTTATTCAATTCAGTCCCTTTTGGTTTCAAATCATCAATTTCAGCCCTTAAGTTTTAAAATGATTTACTTCAGCCCTTTAACTTTAAACTCTTTTATTTCTGTACCTGCTGATTTACTTTTAAGCCCAAGTTTTAAAATATTTACATTTTAGTCCCTCAACTATCAAAAGTATTCATTTTAATCCCTCAACTTTCAAAATATCTATTTTAGTCCCTGAACTTTCAAAAGTATTCATTTTAGTCCTTCAACTTTCAAAACATCAATTTTAGTCTTCAAATTATAATTTATCATTTTGAGCTATATATTCGATAGACTAAAGTGACTTATTGGCTAAGACGAAGCGTACGGAGAATTTAAAGAAATTGAAGTCATTCCCGCTCAACTTTGCACTCGTCGGATTTGAGGTAGACTCGCACTTATTAATTGATTTAAATTATGATTTCATATAAATGTCATGTGACTTGTGAAAGTCAATTTTCAAGAAAATTAAGTATGTTTTATGAAAGGTAAATATACCTTATGTTTTTATGAAAAGTAAGTATACCCTATGTTTTTACGATAATGTTTTATATATTTTGGATCATTGCTATGCACATAAGAATTCTTGCCACGAAGTTCGGTAAAATTCTTGTGTCTCCATAAGTTTATGAGGATTTGCCACGAAGTTCGGTAAAATTCCTATGTTTCCATATGTTTATGAGGATTTACCACCTAAGTTCGGTAAAATTCCTGTCTCATATGTTTATGAGGATTTCGATCCTACCTTATGTTATGATGGAAATGATCCCTATGAATTTCAAGAATTATGTTTTGGTATACTTATTGTTACTATGATTTTACTGTTACTGTGATTTTACTGTTATTATGATTTTAATGCATAAGAATTCTTGCCACCTAAGTTCGGTAAAGTTCTTGTGTCTCCCTATGTTTATGAGGATTTCAATCCTATCTTATGTTATGCTTTCAAAAGAAATTATGCTTGGCATAATTAAAATGTTTTTATAAGTATATGGTTTTCAAAGAGCTGTTTTCAAAGAGCTATTTTCAAAGAGCCTATGATTTGCAAAATATGTCCCGTGCTGTAATGCACAATATGAGTTTTATCAAGAGCCGTTTTATAAAGAAGCTCTATCAATGCCCGTTTTATAAAGAGCCGGGATTTATGTGTTTAATCATCTTATAAATTAAATTATTTGCGATGAGTCTACTGAGTATTTCTCCCATGAAATACTCACCCTACTTTTTAACAGTTTTGCAGATTTCGGAGACGGTGGCGAGCGATGAATGATGGTGGCAATAATCGTTAAACTGTTGAAAGTTTGACGTTAATGATTTCCGTATTTTTTCCAAACAATCGAATAATTTAGAGAAGTTCATTTATTTGAGAAATTATGACATTGGCAATTTCTTTACAAAATTAATAGTTCGATTTACTATTTCAAATGGTTTCATAAATGTTTTCAATTTTATAGGCCATTACAGTTTATTTAATGTTGCCAAAAAATGAATTTCAATTATTTCTTCCGCAAAAATATTATTCAAAAAATTTAGACAGAAAATGACGTAGTGAACCGGGTATACGGAACTCGGGGCGCTACACAACATATTTCTTTTTTTCATGCGTTTTAGTTTAATTTTCTGATTAATGTGATTATTATTATTTATTTATTGTTCCAGGACATCTATTGCTTTCTGTTTTGGTTTGATGACTCGATCTTTATACCTTTTGCAGATCCTACTTTGAAGGTATTACTTTCAATACACAGTTTAATTTCACGAAAGCAAATTTATTTCATTCTCTTCTTCTTTTTCCCTTGCATTTTGTTGTAACCTAATTAGGTGTTTGTTTCAAAAAAAAAAAACACCGCTCATTTCACATAAAATTTAAATTTAAATGTATCATTTTCTTCACAAGCACATGTATATTACATTTAAAATGTATCACTATGATTTAATTTGAAATTTCTTTTATGCTACCTTTTAGGGTCTCTCAATGTCGATTAAATATTTTTCTAAAGCGGTCCACACAAAAAAAGAAAATATAACTTCCAACAAAACGTTTGCACGTAATTACATATTCAACGAAATTCCGATAAGTGCATTGCATGTGCTTCAAACTAGTATTTCTAATATGAAACACTTGTTACTAAAAAGGACCTCACAGTGTAGTACTCAGAAAAGACTTTTTTTATAAGTATCTCAGCTTGAAAATTCTATTATGAGATAAAATTTTATTACTGTTGAAATAAAATTACACCCAAGCAGGCGTATGTGTCTTACCTTCAAAACGTTAACAATGGATCATGATTACTACATGGATTGATGGAGTACTACTCCAGATTAGATTAAAATGTGCAGTCCTACAACTATTCCACATCAAATGAAATACATCCAAAAAAGGATAGCTAGATCAAACGGCTCCAAAAACCCCACGTGTCAACTATCCATACTTTTAAATTCAAAGCCAAAACGTGTTTCTCAAATACACAACTTTGCAGCACACACGGATTCCACATTTTCAAACTTGCTGCAAAGGGACTCCCTACCTTAGTGTTACAATCAGTGCACCAGTAGTGGGTTTGGGATCCTTTAATTCATTTTGCCCAAAGTACCTGTAAAAAACAAAAAAAAGTCAAGTCATAAACTAAACTAAGAAAGAAAAGTTGACTAAAAGGACATTTAATTTGATTCAATATTGAGTAGTTTCTTGCAATCTTCAAATCTATTAAGTGGCAGAACTTTTGTTCTCATATTTGCAGGATTTAAAGCAGAAGGAATCTTTTCAATTTTTACAAAGTCTTTTTCACTAAAATCACTTATGAAGTGAAATCTAACATCTACATGTTTGGATCTATCATGCAACATGGGATTTTTAGATAAATATATTGCACTTTGATTCTCCAACTATAGAATCACATTATCTGTAATTAAGACTAGTGACGCGATCCCGGTCGGGGAATCTCGTCGAACACGCGGAATAACGAAATTTAAAACCCTAGGAAAGATCTAAATCAGATCTGACACGAAAATAACAAGAATTAAAATACTGGAAAGATAAAATTGACGATAGGACCTTGACCCAAGATTCACGACGCAATTAATTGACGATGCGGAATCGAGATCCAAGGTTTTCGAAACACCACAAGGACTTGTCAATTTCCTTGATAAGATTCTAATTTGGAAACGCCACAAATATTCTCGCGAATATTTGATAAGTTCAACGCCACAAATAATTCACAATATTTGATAAGTTGGATTTGTTCTCGAAGAACACAAAAAGGACTCCTCAACCTTTTAATTGGAGAAAACTCTCACAAATTTTATTAATCAACTCAAACTTTGTCTGTTTACAATGAATTGAAAAAGCGTATAAATAAGCAAAATAACCTAGCATCTAATTTACTCAAAATAGAATTTTAAATAGACTAAAATTCTAAAATAGGAAAATAACCTAAAATAATAAAAGGAAACAAAATAATTGGTAAAATTCCGAAAAATCTGGAATCCTGAATTACGGCCGTGAATATATATCTTACGGCCGTAATGAACATTCTGTCTCAAATTTCAATTAGGTGTTACGGCCGTGATCAATATGTTACGGTCGTAAAAGATTTCAATTTCAGTTTTACGGCCGTGAGGAATATCTTACGGCCGTAATAAGCGTTCTGCCTGTTTTTGCCTGAAGAATGTTACGGCCGTAAAAATGAAGGTTACGACCGTGAATCAAGTTCTGCCTTATTGTTTGATTTCCTGCCTCGGCTCGATCCTTTCCCCTTCTCGGTTCGACCCCAACACGGAACTTGCTCCGTTTTGCACGTAGATCACTATCATATTTCGATGCCTTGTCCGGATCACATCATACTCCATCTCTTGAAAAGGATTCGACCTCGAATCCAATTTTGGTCGGCTTTTCAAACTCCTTCTGCTTTTCTTGGCTTGATGATCATGCTTATACCTCGTGCTTGCTTTCAACCTTTTGGGCTACCCATTTTTATCCTTCAACTTTCTCGGCTTTTTGTGCTGTTCATTTGTGCCAACAAGTTTCTTTCCTGTTTTAAGCTCATGGTTTGACTTCAGTACCTGTAAAACAGATTTTAAAGAACTAGGGAGGGGTGTGTTAGCGTGAATAAGTGCAAATAGACTCATTTTTGTGGTAGACTCTCTTTTCTTTTGCTTTTTGCACTCAGTCTCTCCTTTTTCTGAAATTTGAACCTCAACCCTCTTTTCTTTATTTTTCACTCCCTCTCCTTTTTCTGAGGTCGTGGCCTCAACTCTCTTTTCTTTAATTTCCACTCCCTCTCCTTTTTCTGAGGTCGTGGCCTCAACTCTCTTATTTTTCCCCTCAAACTCACTTTTTACTTTCAATTGATCTTTCAGGGCTTCAGTTGGAGATAGTGGCATTAGAGTAAACTTTTTTCCCCCTTTTACCAGGATGTATCTATTCGTATACCCATCGTGTAGTATAGTCATTTCATGTTGCCAAGGTCTCCCCAACAGTATGTGACTAATTTGCATTGGCACCACGTCACAAATTACCTCATCCGAATACCCACCCAAAGAAAATGTCACCAAGGCCTGTCTCTTCACCTTAACTTCCCCTGACTCAGTCAACCATTGTAATTTATAAGGCGTTGGATGTTTCGTTAAAGGTAAGCCTAATTTTTCCACCAACATTGTACTAACTTCATTAGTACAACTTCCCCCGTCAATCACCAAGCTACAAACTTTTTCATCCACTAAGCATCTAGTGCGAAAAATATTATCCCTTTGCCCATCCACATTTTCCAAAGCATTCGCCTTACGCTTAATGCTAAGAGCATGCCTATCAATAATTGACTCATCCACCACAACACTTTTAGCCACTTTACTATCACACCTATCCTTCTTACGTGGACAATCAAGTGCAATGTGACCCCATTCCAAACATTTAAAGCACTTAATATTTTTATCCTTAAGAGGCTTGGAATCAGAATTATTTTTACCTTTGGTTGTCGTTTCCTCCCTCCTTTTGTGAACATGATCACTACTCTCCCGTTTTGATGTCTCCTTTCGCTTTAATGGCCCTTCATCCATCCCATCTCCGTACCTAGCATGACATTCACGCATATTACCTCTCCTAACCCGAGAACCATCATGAGATTGATCCCGAGGTCTTTGTTCACGTTCTGCACCTCGATTCTCCATCTGAGCCAAAAACCTCTCAAATTGTGCCCTCATTACTGCAATATCATTATTACCCTGTTCATCCTTTCTATTCACACCCCTGGGCTGTTTCCTGTCTCCAACAGAAGATGAAGATGTGGAAACCTCTCTATCAGACATTTTTAAGACACGAACAAGAAAATTCGGAATATTTGGGAAATATTTGGAATTTTCGGATTTTTTTTTTATATAATCTGCCAGAAAATTTGACTACGAGTATGGCAGAAAAAACGGAACTGAATTTGGACGAAAAACGAAGAAAAAAAACACTTTTGAATTTTTGGGACTGACTCTTATGGATCAAACTGGAAAAATTTATGACTGACACGAAGAACGCGAAGAACACGAAAAAAAATCAAGAAAAATCAAGAAAACGCAAGAATCTGAAATAGATCCAAGCTCTGATACCAGATGACGCGATCCCGGTCGGGGAATCTCGTCGAAAACGCGGAATAACGAAATTTAAAACCCTAGGAAAGATCTAAATCAGATCTGACACGAAAATAACAAGAATTAAAATACTGGAAAGATAAAATTGACGATAGGACCTTGACCCAAGATTCACGACGCAATTAATTGACGATGCGGAATCGAGATCCAAGGTTTTCGAAACACCACAAGGACTTGTCAATTTCCTTGATAAGATTCTAATTTGGAAACGCCACAAATATTCTCGCGAATATTTGATAAGTTCAACGCCACAAATAATTCACAATATTTGATAAGTTGGATTTGTTCTCGAAGAACACAAAAAGGACTCCTCAACCTTTTAATTGGAGAAAACTCTCACAAATTTTATTAATCAACTCAAACTTTGTCTGTTTACAATGAATTGAAAAAGCGTATAAATAAGCAAAATAACCTAGCATCTAATTTACTCAAAATAGAATTCTAAATAGACTAAAATTCTAAAATAGGAAAATAACCTAAAATAATAAAAGGAAACAAAATAATTGGTAAAATTCCGGAAAATCTGGAATCCTGAATTACGGCCGTGAATATATATCTTACGGCCGTAATGAACATTCTGTCTCAAATTTCAATTAGGTGTTACGGCTGTGATCAATATGTTACGGTCGTAAAAGATTTCAATTTCAGTTTTACGGCCGTGAGGAATATCTTACGGCCTTAATAAGCGTTCTGCCTGTTTTTGCCTGAAGAATGTTACGGCCGTAAAAATGAAGGTTACGGCCGTGAATCAAGTTCTGTCTTATTGTTTGATTTCCTGCCTCGGCTCGATCCTTTCCCCTTCTCGGCTCGACCCCAACACGGAACTTGCTCCGTTTTGCACGTAGATCACTATCATATTGCCGATGGCTCGACTTCGCCCTTCGATGCCTTGTCCGGATCACATCAACTAGTTTGTGAAGTAATCTTCTAATCCATATGCCCTTCTTTAAGGATCCACATGCCTTTTAAAGCTTCCCAGTGAGGTTCACAGGGATTGGACATGAATAGGCTCAGGATTCTAACAGAATATGCCAAATCTGGCCTTGTGCAAACCATAAGAAACGTAACCGAGCCCATGACATTTGCATAAGTTACTCTATACATTATTTCTAGCTCATCTTCAGTTTTAGGAGGTTAGTCAAAAGAAATTTTTAAACAGTTTGATAAAGGTAAAGAACATGGTTTATCATTTTTCATACAATTTTTTTCTAAAATCTTTTTCATATAAGAAGTTTGATACATCAAGTAATATAGTGTTATTAAGAAGTTTGATAAAGTAATAATGTGTTATTAACTCCGTCTCTTTAATACAAATACCTAAGATTTTCTTAACATGTCCTGGGTCCTTCATTTCAAATTTAGATTTGAGTTTTTACTTTAAGTCATTTATTCTATATAAGTCATTGATAAGTGTTATATTAACGTTTATTTTATACACTTATATCCTCGAATTAGCAATAATGTGATTCTATCTAAGTATTATTAATGCATCTTATATTTTATGTAGTATAGGATCATAAAGGAGAAGAAAAGAAGGAAAAAGGACCAAAATGCACGTAAAATTGAAGATTGGGGACCTTGGGTGCAATATGTTTACGGCCGCAATGCAAAACATTTACGGCCGTAAGAGTGTTGTTGAATCAAGAAGAAAATTAGCAGAAACACATTTACGGCCGTACGACATATCCTTACGGCCGTAACCTTCAATGGTGAAAAATGCGCAGAGACACATTTACGGCCGTAAATGGACTTGTCACGGTCGTAACTTCAAATTGAGAAAAATGTGCAGAAATCGTGTTACGGCCGTAAAGGAAAACTCACGGCCGTAACTTTCGAGTCAAGAATTTCCATATTTTAATTCTTTCCATAATTTTGGGATTTCTTGATCCCAAAGTTAGGGCACGAAATTGAGGCTATAAAAAGGGAATTCTAGGACAGAAAAAAGAAGAATTTTATTTTTTTGAAAGAGGCGCGGCTTGCTTGAAGAATTGGAAGGAAATTAAGCAACTCAAGAGGGTGATTCAAGAGAGAAAAATTCCGGAATTCTTCATGACTATGCGCAGTTAAGCTTCCATACCTAGTTCGAAGGGGAAGTTGTATTTCATATCAATTTGTTATTGCTTTTCCAAACTAGTAACGTAGTTCTAAATTCTTTACTTTGATTTGTTGGATTCTTATGTGTTTTTAATTCAATCAATGCAATTCTTTATTTGATTAAGACCTTATCATTTAATTTGTTGTATTGAGATTTGCTATTTTGAATGATTGGATTCGTAATTGTCTTGTTGTTCAAATCATAGTAGCAAGTGGAAATTTAATAATTTTCATAGAGAATTCCAACTTAGGTTAATTGTCACGAGCTTGTGTGATTGATAATCTAATTCATCATAATTCTTCTCAACCAATATATAGTTGTTGTCTTAAATCTAAAGAGCTTGTTTTAGGTTATTCAATGGCTAATGTTTGATTAGAGAGCTTATTCTAATTAAATGCAACTAAGGGAGAATATGAATAGTTAGAGCTTATTAACTATTTACGGGTGATAAATCAAAGAAGAAATTGAACTCGCGTTACTTGGAAAGTGATAACATTGTGATAGAATACAGCTGAACCTGAGAACTAGGACTCGTCAACATTTGATATTTATTCCAACCATTTTAATTGCTTTATTTTATTAGTTAAATCATTTACAAACAACTCAAAACAAAATCCCCCTTTACGATTCTAATTGACATGACACTAAGTTAGTTCTCGTTCCTTGTGGGATCGACCCTTGCTTCCATTGCTACATTCTTAGTAATAGTGAACAAGGAATTTATTTATTATTTTGGTGCATCACGACACGCATCAAATTTTTGGCGCCGTTGCCGGGGAACGGTTAACCAATTTAGTGTTTAATCAATTAGAATTTTATCTTTCTACATTTATTTTATTTTCACTTTATTTATTTAACTCTTAAAAAAAAATCATATAATAATTATTTGTGCTTCTTGCTTATATGCTTAAAACTCGTCAACTAATTGTGAAATTTTTGATCTTGACCCAGAAATTGAGAGAACTTTTCGACAGCAAAGGAGAGCAGCACGAAAAATGGCAGCTAACAATAGGACTCTTAAACAACTGGCTACTCCCGATGTAGCTCAGCAGCCCTTATGTATTACGTTTCCAACGGTGGAAGAAGGAAAAACCTTCGAGCTTAAATCTGGACTCATCCACCTATTACCAACTTTTCGAGGGAACCCCGGCGAAGATCCATATAGGCACCTAAAGGAATTCCATGTGGTTTGCGACAGTATGAGGCCCACGGGCATTACCGAGGAACAAATAAAAATGAGAGCCTTCTCATTCTCATTGAAGGATGTCGTCACCGACTGGCTCTATTGTCTACCATCGGGAACGGTTACTACTTGGAATGACATGAAAAGGCTCTTCTTGGAAAAATACTTCCCTGCATCGAGAGCTGGTACCATCCGAACTGAAATATGTGGGGTGCGCCAGAACAACAATGAAACATTATATGAGTGTTGAGCGTTTCAAAAAGCTCATCTCCAGTTGTCCCCATCATCAAATTAGCGAGCAACTTTTGGTGCAATAATTCTACGAAGGTCTAGCGCCAATGGACAGAAGTATGATAGATGCCACAAGCGGAGGTGCGCTAATGGATAAGACACCGGAGCAAGCACGGGCTTTAATATCCAACATGGCAGAGAACACTTAGCAATTCAACTCGAGTAGGGATTCCCAAGTCCGCTGAGTAAACGAGGTAAGTAGTTCCAATATTGAAGGTCAATTATATGAACTGATGAATCTTGTTAAGCAGCTTGCTGTAGGGAATTCGAAACAAGCCAAATCCTGTGGAATCTGTTCGAACTTTGGACATCCAACGGATACCTGTCCGGTATTGCAAGAAGAAAACAATGAACAGGTAAATGCTGCTGGAGGCTTCCCTTTCCAAAGGCAACAGTACAACCCATATTCAAACACGTACAACCCCGGGTGGAGAGATCACCCCAACCTGAGTTACGGAAATAACAAACCCCCGGGTTTTACTCCAAACAAGTCACAAGGACAATTCCTGGAGCAAGGGACTTTCCAACCACAGGGGCAATATTAACAAAAACCTCAAAATTCAGGTACGTCTCTTGAGGATATGATTAAGATGTTGGCAACTAACACGATGCAATTCCAACAGGATACCAAGTCAAGAATTCAAAACCTGGAAAAGCAAATGAGCCAAATGGCCACTGCCATAAATAGATTTGAGGCACAATCTAGAGGGAAGCTACCATCGCAGCCCGAGGTAAATCCCAAAAATGTGAGCGCCATAACTCTCAGGAGTGGAAAGGAAGTTGAGGGTCCGCAATTGGAACCGGCTGCACCTAAAATGGAGGAAGATGAAAAGGAAGGGGTCGGGAAGAGAAACGACACTTTGCAAAACCCTCAGGTGAAAACTGACTCCCATTTAAATGTTAAACTAACACCTCCACCTTTTCCTAGCAGGTTAGCAAAGACGAACAAAGAGGGCAAGGAAAAGGAGATGTTGGAAATGTTCAGGAAGGTTGAAATCAATATACCGCTATTGGAGGCCATCAAGCAAGTCCCACGGTATGCAAAATTTTTAAAGGATTTATGCACTAGCAAACGAAAATTGATGGGGAATCAAAAGGTAAGAATTGGAGAGAATGTGTCGGCGCTCTTTCTGAGGAAACTACCTCCCAAGTGCAAAGACCCAGGCATGTTTACCATACCTTGTCAAATAGGTAATAAGAAAATAGATCATGTAATGATAGACTTAGGAGCATCCATAAATGTAATGCCTAGATCTACTTACACTACACTAAAACTTGCCAAAATGACTGACACTGGTGTTATCATTCAGCTAGCCGACCATTCCAATGCCTATCCGGATGGGGTAGTTGAGGATGTGCTAGTGCAAGTAGGTGGATTGGTGTTTCCAGCGGACTTTTATGTGTTAGATATGAATGATGATCATTCACCCAGCTCCACTCCTATTTTGCTAGGCAGACCATTTTTGAAAACATCTAAGACTAAGATAGATGTTACTAGTGGCACACTTTCCATGGAATTTGATAATGAAATTGTTCAATTCAATATTTATGATTCCGTGAAAAACTTTGATGATGATCCTGTTTATTCTGTTAATGTGAATGACTCTTTAGTATAAGAAGTTCTCGATATTGGTGGAAAGGACTGTCCAAAGTTACCGAAATCAGGTAAAATCTCATCCATCTCATTACCAGTCTCTGATGAAAAATCTCTAGCCCTTATTTTGCAGGCACTGATGAAGAGCATGAAGAAGAAATTAAGCTTTGGGAATCCACCTAATCCCGGTTGAATGAGAAAGGACTCAGTCGAGCCAACGAATGTAAACAGCGGCGCTGCTCGGGAGGCAACCCGAGGAGGGAGTTTCTTTATCCCCTCAACCCTTTATTTTCGTATTTTCATTTTTGGATTATTTCATTTAGTCATTTCATTCTCATATAAATTATTTTAAAAAAAAATCAGTGGCCTTGTTACGGCCGTAAGGTACTCAAGTACGGCCGTAACACAATTCCAGTAAATTTTTTCAGAGGCCAACTTACGATCGTGAGACTTGATTTTACGGCCATAGTGGATGCTTGCAATTTTTTCCATATTAGGACTTAAGGCCGTCAGTGAGACATTCACGGCCGTAATTCCAGAAATTTCAAATTTAAAAACTGCTTCACTCACGTACCCCTGCTCCTACCCCTTTTGAGCTGCAGATGCTGGAATTGATGCGAGCCTTCCAAACTCAGCTGAATGCCATGCAAGAAGATCAGCAACTTATGCTGGAAGAGCAGAGAGCCCTTCGGGAGGAGATTCGACAGTTGCAGAGACCCCGTGACGATCAACCGCCACATTAGTCCGAGGGAGTTTCTTTTCTTTTTCCCCCTTTATTGTTTTACTTTTCAATGAGGACATTGTTTTGTCTAAGTGTGGGGGGGAATTGATTGTAAGCTTAATGTCTTTATCTTCCTTCTGTAATCGAAACGTTAAATTCATGTCGAGTCAGCACCCATTTTAATCTTGTTCTCTACTTTTGTTACCTATCTATGCTACTTAGGCCTTAAACCATACTTTGATAGGAAGCAGCCTCACTTTTGGCTCATTTTTTTGAAAAGTCATTGCATAATTGGATATAAATTGAGCACATAGAGATGGTCTCGTCCTAAAACTGCAAGAATAGGTTGAAAATGAAGAAAAAAAATTGTCAAATGTCTACAACCTAGTCAACACAACCCAGAATAGACAGATTATCCTTTCATATATAACCCTGAGCATCCCAATTCCAACAGAAATTATTATACTTTTGTGAGTAGTCATGGTTTGAATACTTTTAACCACTATCCTCGACCAATGGATTTAGATTTGGAATGAAGATCAAGCAATGACCTATAACTCATAATTGGATGAGAGAAACACAAGAAAATCCTAATTTGTGAGCTTTTGAGCCTAAGAGCTGTTTTTCATACTTATGAGCTCGTGATTCTTTGATGTGTGTCCTGCATGGTTGGGTTATGCTTGGATGTGCTTTCTTGTGCATACCGTTGTAACTTCTTGATTCAAGTGCAAATTATAGCAAAGGCAATAGGTTAGACCAAATTTGACTTGCTAAAAGAGTCTACCTTGCTACATGGACCATTAGAAGCCCGTTTGAGCTTTAGCCTTTCTTTGAAATTTTATGCCACGCTACAAGCCACGAATACCCTTTCTTTCGCATTGTCTCTGTTTTGAACCCATAGAGAAGGGATTCGAAAGCTTTTGTTGATTGAGAATTGTGCTATGGTTTAAGTCTAAGAAGTTCAAATAGTTATCTTGTGTTGGACAATGGTTGTGTAATGGACAGAATTCAGGGAATTGTAATTCTATCTTGTGTCACTTGGTGACTGTGAAATGATTGGAATAATAGAGAAAAAGTTGCAGTCTATATTCAAAAAAAAAAAAAAAAAAACGACAAAAGAAAAGAAGAGATTCAAGTGTGAATAAAGTTGGGTAGCGGGAAACAATGAAGTTCATATTAAGAGATTGAAGGAAGTAATGTCATTTTGAATTGACTTAGCTTGCAAAATTCCTTCTCGACTCAGCCTAAATATATCATTTTTTCCTTACCTGACCTGAAGCCCCGTTACAACCAAATAAAGACCTTCGCTTTGCACTTGTGTTATTGTTGGCTCCGGTTATGACATCTAGGCAATCTGTGGTACTGACTTATCCATGCAGAGAGCTGAGCGAAAATTCAACCCCTTATACACTTTGTGCGAAGAGAGAAATATCTTGTGAGGGTGTTAACTCCCATTACATATGCTTATGAGTGGTTTGAATTTCTTGGTCTAGGGTTGGTGCTATGAATGAGGTCGGGGGTACTGTGTTGACTGAATTCACATCATGAACGACTAGGTTTACGAAACTGATTTCTTCTGGAGTTGGGCGAAACTATTTTCCTTGTAGTCACTCAATAATGGTTGGGAGGTGAGTGAACACGAGAGGCGTAAGGAAATAAACCACATTGAACCGTGATTGGGAGGGGAAATAGAGGGCGTTGCATCTCTAGCACACACTAACACAATCCGATCGTGCAATGGAACATTTTTGCTAAAGAAAAGTGGGTTGCAACCTCAACACTCTAAATTGTAATCTGTTGCGTGAGTCCTATTCTTTTCTTTGTGAATCTTTGTTCGAGGACGAACAATGGTTCAAGTGTGGGGGGATTTGATAAGTGTTATATTAACGTTTATTTTATACACTTATATCCTCGAATTAGCAATAATGTGATTCTATCTAAGTATTATTAATGCATCTTATATTTTATGTGGTATAGGATCATAAAGGAGAAGAAAAGAAGGAAAAAGGACCAAAATGCACGTAAAATTGAAGATTTGGGACCTTGTGTGCAATATGCTTACGGCCGCAATGCAAAACATTTACGACCGTAAGAGTGTTGTTGAATCAAGAAGAAAATCAGCAGAAACACATTTACGTCCGTAAGACATATCCTTACGGCCGTAACCTTCAATGGTGAAAAATGCGCAGACACACATTTACGGCCGTAAATGGACTTGTCACGACCGTAACTTCAAATTGAGAAAAATATGCAGAAACCGTGTTACGGCCGTAAAGGAAAACTCACGACCGTAACTTTCGAGTCAAGAATTTCCATATTTTAATTCTTTCCATAATTTTTGGATTTCTTGATCCCAAAGCTAGGGCACGAAATTGAGGCTATAAAAACGGAATTCTAGGACAGAAAAAAGAAGAATTTTATTTTTTTGAAAGAGGCGCGGCTTGCTTGAAGAATTGGAAGGAAATTAAGCAACTCGAGAGGGTGATTCAAGAGAGAAAAATTCCGGAATTCTTCATGACTATGCGCGGCTAAGCTTCCATACCTAGTTCGAAGGGGAAGTTGTATTTTATATCAATTTTTTATTGCTTTTCCAAACTAGTAACGTAGTTCTAAATTCTTTACTTTGATTTGTTGGATTCTTATGCGTTTTTAATTCAATCAATGCAATTCTTTATTTGATTAAGACCTTATCATTTAATTTGTTGTATTGAGATTTGCTATTTTGAATGATTGGATCCGTAATTGTCTTGTTGTTCAAATCATAGTAGCAAGTGGAAATTTAATAATTCTCATAGAGAATTCCAACTTAGGTTAATTGTCACGAGCTTGTGTAATTGATAATCTAATTCATCCTAATTCTTCTCAACCAATATATAGTTGTTGTCTTAAATCTAAAGAGCTTGTTTTAGGTTATTCAATGGCTAATGTTTGATTAGAGAGCTTATTCTAATTAAATGCAACTAAGGGAGAATAGGAATAGTTAGAGCTTATTAACTATTTACGAGTGATAAATAAGAGAAGAAATTGAACTCGCGTTACTTGGAAAGTGATAACATTGTGATAGAATACAACTGAACCTGAGAACTATGACTCGTCAACATTTGATATTTATTCTAACTATTTTAATTGCTTTATTTTATTAGTTAAATCATTTACAAACAACTCAAAACAAAACCCCCCTTTACGATTCTAATTGATATGACACTAAGTTAGTTCCCGTTCCTTGTGGGATCGACCCTTGCTTCCATTGCTACATTCTTAGTAATAGTGAACAAGGAATTTATTTATTATTTTGGTGCATCACGACACGCATCAGTCATGGTAGAAATAAGCCTGTCATCAACATATAAAAGCAAATACACATAATCAAGACTGCCATTTTTATCATAAAAGAGACGAGAATCATAGCTCCTTTTAGAAAAGCCAAGAATTTTCATAAATTATTCAGATTTCTTATATCATTGTTTAGGGGCTTGTTTTAAGCCATAATGAGACTTTTTCAACAAGCAAACATAGTTGTTTTTACCTTTAACTTGAAAACATCTAGGTTATTGCATATAGATAGTTTCATCTAAGTCACGATACAAAAAAAAAAAAATATATCAGTCTTAGTATCTAATTGTTCTAGCTCCCAGTTAAACTAAGCAACTAAAGACAATAGAGTCCTTATAGTTGTGTATTTGGCTACAGGTGAAAAGATTTCATCGTAATCTATACCTTCTTTTTGAGAAAAATATTTTGCAACAAGTCTAGCCTTATATCTCGAATTATTTTATTTAAGTCACCTTTTTTACTTTTATAAACCTATATAGAGTCTATAACCCTCTGATTTTTGTCTCTTTTAACCAAAATCCAAGTTCTATTTTTATACAGAGAATTCATTTCATCGTGCATTGCAGTAAGCCAATTTTTAGAGTTTGAACACGCAATAGCTTCTTCATAAGTAACAGGCTCATCACGCACATTATCAGAAGCAGTAAATAAAGTCATAAATTCATCATTTACATATCTAGAAAAGCGTATTATCTGTCATCTAATCCTATCTCTAGCAAGCCTATAATTAGTTAAATCCTTTTGAGCATCAGCTTCCTGATTCAATTGAGTATTAGGGTTCTCAACAGTATCTAACTCATTTTGATCAATATCTAGCTCCACCTTAATAAACTGTTACAATCAGTTTCATGAGTACTGAGATCATTTAAATCTAGAAGTATGGTAAGACTATGGTAATTTTATGTTTAATAGTTTCAAATTTGTATTTGTTTTCATAAGACAGGGCATGAAATCTTCCTTAAACAAAACGTTTCTATTAATGATTACCTTTAAACCCTAATTATCTTTGACCTAAAGTATATAGCCCTTAACCTCTTCAGGATCTAGGTTCTATTTTTCCTTGATTTTGATGTGCATTAGTAGCACATCCAAAGCCCTCAAGAAAGAAGTAATTAAGGTGTTTTCCACTGTGGCGCACGACCGAATTTTTCTTTTATTTTCAAATTTCGATGCCAACACGTGGCACATGAGAATTTGAGGAAATATTTTTATCCTTCTTTTCGTAAATCAGTGACGTAAACGACGTCACTTGATTTAGATTTCAAAATTACTTTCCTTTAAAATAAAATCCTCTCATTTAAAAAGTAATGATAAAACATTTCGTATAATATCTTGACTTTAAAACCTTTTAGATAAACATTAACAATAATAAAATGGTGAGTTTGGCAGTTCAAATATAAGACTTTGTTTACTGAGTCCACAACTCACAGGTCATCACCTAGCGCAGTAATATCTGCCTCGTCGTATGGAGATCCGCACCAATCCCTTTTTCATTTCTGTTATTACCTGAAATATTAAATATGTCATGGACTGAGCATACACGTACCCAGTGAGTGAAGTATGGTGCACATGTGCTATTGCACGTAGACAAGTCAACCTCATATTCAAGATCTATGTAAATTTTACTTGTTAAACCAATCAACCCTATATTCACATTGAGTCATATTTCCAAATCAAGTACAGTCCCAAGTCAAGTTAATTCCATATATTCAAATCAAGTCAAATTCACATATCGACATAAATTCACGTCTTACATATTTAAAACAATTAATTTCTATACTTAAGTCATATAATCAAGACAAGACAAGTCGAGGCAAGATATTTAAGTCGGGTCAAGATAATATATTCAAGTTCATATGCATTTGCATATTAATCAAATTGAGTCAAGTTCATATATTCCAATCAAGTCAAACTCATATATTTAAGACTTATGCAAATGTATGTATTTTCAAGAGAGCATGACTTTTAATAGGGCCTATATTACAGATCAACTACTATCCTGAGCGCACACAAGTATGGAATGTAACCCTGAGTTTAAGTGTGGAGTTTATTCCACGAGTTCTTTTACAAGCGTGGTTTCTATACTACGTGGTTTCAAACAGGGAGTCGAGGTCCCTGAAATTAATTAACAAGTGTAACCATATCGTGATCCAATTACTGGACTCCGTGGTATGTATATCAAGACAAATGCCATAGGTTTATTAACAAACAGGATAGAGTATGATTGTAATATCATGCAAGAAGTTCCTTTCTATGTAATGCATAAGGAAAAGTATGAAAATCCTTTATATACAATGCATAATGAACACATATCACAAAATAGCATTTAAGACTACGTAATCAACTAAAAGTGTTATTTCATATAAACAAGTACGAGTGTTGTTCACAATATCTATTTATTCAAATAACAAGAACAAGGGTTACCAAAAAATAATATTGATTCGAGCGTTAAATCGTTACACCACATTAATCATTTTATAACTCCAATGTATCGATAGATAAGGTTTAAGAATTGTCAGAGTTATCAAGGGCAGATTTTCATTATACTTTTATATGGTGAGAGAATAATGTATCACGTTGCTTAACAAGTACATGATATACTAATAACTCTCAAGGTCAAATTATTATCTTTATTAAATCAATGAATCAAATGTCACATAATTAAATACTTAAACAATGTTGATTAGTGTATCTTGTATTGATACTTAAAAGAGAGCAGAACATTTTTAGGAATTAAATGTATCGATACACAATGTTTAATCTTATTATTCATGTCAAGAATTGTTAATCATTTTTGAAGACAACTTTAAGACCATAATATCTCAAGATACCCAAATAATATTATTAAAAATGAAAAACCTTGTTAATTATTTTTTATATTAAATAAACAGATAAATAAACATTAGCATAAATATATGATTGATAATAAAACGAGGATAATTAATATCAAGTTGACATTAACAAAGAATAATAATCATATGAAATTTATAACGAGATCACGATAATGTCATGATAATATTGACCACAATATAACAATCATATTAAATATGGAACTTATAATGAAATCACGAAATTCATATATCAAGTAAACAATTAAACATATCTCACTCACCTCGATTCAAGAGTGTCACAGACGTGTTGATACATGCTGTCTATCTTGATTTTTACTATATATGTATCGATATATACTGTAGATGTATCGATACATGCTGTAGAAGTATATGTATCGTATACTTGCAGAAATTTCAGCATTTTTGGACTTATTTTCTGGGCTTTCTTCAAGGTTTTAACTATTGTGATCAGAACTTTACTCAACAACATGTTGGTCGAGCATAACATCATTTAGGATATTAAGAACATGTTATTATATTAACAAGTCTTGATCCTAACAAAAGATCAAATCCACCTCACAACTTTAAATTCTATAATTTTTGGAGGAGTAAATCATTATATCACTAACGAGTTTTGCTTAGTATTTGGTGTGTGATTTACCTTGCATTTTGATGGCTATTTATAGGATTTATAGGTTATATGGAGCTGAAAAGCTGCTGGTCGTAGGGAGTTTATCGAGTAGGAGGTGGAAGATTTCATTTATGGCAAGTTGGAGATGTTATCTTCTAATTGTATTAAAAATGCAGTCTATAAGGAGGATGTGAAGGATCTACTACATGAAAGCAGGTATTGTACACTTTATGTTGGATGACTATTAAGAGCTACAAAGGAGGAGGTGGCACTCAAAGTGTAACCGTGCAGCCACCTCAAACTTTGGAATTACAAATTTCATGTTTTGAAAGGCGGTGTTTGACTTTAGATTTGAGCTACCAAACGAAGTTGAAATCTTGGTTTCTTGGTACCCTTTTGAAGTACTCACGAAGTACTTTAATGTGCAATATACGGCGTAAGAAACGGATAACTGAGGAGAAAGTTATGGCCTTCCGAAGTTGGTCGCTCAAAATAGTTTTCGGGTTAACCGTTTTTACCGTAACTTTAAAAATTCACCGAGGACTATCCGTTGGTCGGAATGAAAAACCATTTTCATATTCTCGAAATTCAGTCCAAGAACTTGCTCGTACTTATTTCTCTTTCGTTAAAGCACGTTTTTCTTTCTTTACATTCCAAAATCATTGCATAAATTATAAAAACTTTTATTACGTCATAAGGGACAATAAATGACGTCAAAGTTTTCGACTCGTTACAGCCACACCGCATAAATTCAAGAGTTTTAAAATTAGTAGCCCTTGAGGGACTTCTGTTTATCAAATTAGTAGCTTCTTGACGGCTTCACCCCAGAAAATTTTTGGGAGACCAAAACTCAAAAGCATACATCTGACTTTATTCAGGAATGTTTTGGTCATTCTTTCAGCAGTACAATTCTGTTGGGGTGTATAAGTAATAGTACTATGCCTCATGATACCATTGTCTTCACAAAGATTTTCAAAACTTAAGTTACAAAATTCAAGACCATTATCAATTTTAAGAACTTTAATCCTCTTATTGGTTTGATTTTCTATCAGAATTCACCAATCTTTAAAGTTCTGAAAAGTTTCATCCTTCGTCTTCAACAAAAAGGTCCAAATTTCTCTTTAAAGTCATCAACTATTAATAGGTAATAATTAAATCAGAAGTTACAAAGACAATTTTTTGTTCGCAAAGATCAGCATGTAGGTATTCAAGTGTTGCCTTTGATTTGTGATGACTAGTTTGAAAAGGAAGTTTGATTTGTTTTCCTAAAATACAATTTCTTTAACAAGAGCAATGTTTGAAATTCCTTCTTTACTTAAATGTTGAAGGGATTTGAAACTTATACGTCCTAATCTTTGATACCATATTACATATGATGTATAAGCACCTTTTGAAATATTTAAACATTCTGCAATTAAAGGAGTTGCCTGAATAAAATATAGACCATCAATTTTGCAAGTGTTTAAAATTTTAATACTATCCTTTTCAATTTTACAATGACCTTTACTTATTTTGTTTTCAAAACCTTCATTGTCCAAAATTCCCAAAGTATGACATTTTTATCAAGTTCTGGAACATATCTAGCATGTTTCAGAATTAGAGTTTGATTTAAGAGCAATGTTACATATTCCATGTACACTGCATGTCATATTATTACCCAATGTAACATGTCCTGATTTAGTTTCCTTCAAATTAATAAACCATACCTTAGAAGGACATATATGATAGAACATCTAGAAGCTAATACCCAATTACAATGAGAGTCACTGTTATAGATAATAGTAACAAAGACTCTACCAGTAGATTCATCAATGTTATTATTAGTATCTGTCTTGTTCTTCATGTCATTTTGTCTTTTGAAACAATCTTTAATGTAGTGACCATATTTACTAAAATAGTATCATTTTTTATTCTTTTTATTCAAGAATGATCCGTTCACGTCTTTATTTATATCAAAATTCTTAACTCTTTTAAATTTCTTGGTCACGGCATTATTGTTTCTAGAATATGAATTAAAACTACCTTTAGAATTAGCCATTAATACTTCCCCTTGAGAATGATCTTTAATATCAGTCCTCATCTCTAAATCCTTAGTTCTTAGTGATGAAGATATTATGTCTAAGTTTAGGTTTTTTCTTCCATATTGGAGTGCATTCTTAACATTTTATACTTATCTCATACAGCTTTGAGAAGTGCAATACAGATTTTGTCATCATAAATCTTTTAATCAAAATTAGCTAAATCATATATTAGAGCAACTCCAATAAACTCTTTATATTTAAAGAGTATATTCTACATAATAGATAGCATCTTCAAATTTAAAGAGCAAAATTTTTTTACAAGCTCCAACAAACTCTTTATTTTTTCCTCTTTTTTTTTACTTTTTCATAAAAATATTTATTATCTTTCCGTATTTTTAATTAATATTTATTTTTTTAAAAGTGAATGACCAATGATATCAAATATGTAATAAAGAAATATTGATGTGATCCGGACCAGGCATCGAAGGGCGAAGTCGAGCCATCGACAATATGACAGTGATCTACGTGCAAAACGGAGCAAGTTCCGTGTTGGGGTCGAGCCAAGAAGAGGGACGGATCGAGCCGAATCAAGGAAAAGAAGTAATTTGGGCAGAAAATACCTTACGGCCGTAAAAGAGGATCTTCACGGCCGTAAAACTTATTATCACGGCCGTAACAAGTTATCAAAGGAAAAGGCAAAAACAGGCAGAACGCTGATTACGTCCGTAAGATATTCCTCACGGCCGTAAAACTGAAATTGAAATCATTTACGGCCGTAACATGTTGATCACGGCCGTAACACCTAATTGAAATTTGAGACAGAATATTCATTACGGCCGTAAGCTAGATACTCACGGCCGTAATTCAAGATTTTCCGGAATTTTCAAAGTATTTAGTTTCCTTTTATTATTTTAGGTTATTTTCCTATTTTAGAATTTTAGTCTATTTAAAATTCTATTTTGAGTAAATTAGATGCTAGGTTATTTTCTTGCTTATTTATATTTCTTTTCATCATTGTAAACATTAGACAAGTTTGATTTGAGATTAATAAAATTTGAGAGAGGATTCTCCAAAAATTGAAAGGTTGAGTTATTCCCTTTGTTTCGAACTTATCAAAGATTCGATCTTTGTGGCGTTCACCCGACGAACTTATCAAGAAATTGACAACTCTTGTGGCGTTCACCAATCTTGGTTCTTCAATCCGCATCGTTATTAATTGCGTCGTGATTGTTGGGTCAAGGTTTTACCGTCAATCTATCTTTTAATTTCTGTTCATTTATTCGTGTTCTTGTTATTTTCGAGTCAGATCTGATTTAGATCTTTCCTAGGGTTTTAGATTTCGTTATTCCGCGTTTTCGACGAGATTCCCCGACTGGGATCGCGTCAAATATAATGTACTAACATTATCTAATGTACAAACATTGCAAATTGGTACGTTTTGAATGCATTTAATTCTATTGGAGATACTCTTAGTTTATTAAATCTATCAAGATCAACTTCAAGGTCTTGGGGGGATTCGAATTTGAATACAAAAAATTGTTTTAGGAGGAAGCATTTTTTAGGAATAGTCATTGTAAGATATAAATCTTCAAGTTTCTTCCATAATTTAGGTGTGGTAGTAGTTTTCTCCTATTTTTCTCAGCAAAGGATCAAATAAGTGAAGAAATGTTGTACTCCAGGCTTGTTCATTTAATTCCTACCTCCTATAGGCACTAAATTCAGGTGTCAGGATTCATCTATGGGATATACACATTTCTGATGTAAGAGTAATGCTTCGATTTTTCTGTGCCAGAGATTGAAGTCTCTTTTGTAGTCCAAATTTCAATGTCAAATTTTCTAACACACATAATGAGATAAAGTATTAAAATGAATAATAAAAAAAAAATGCTTTTATGTAATAAATATCACAATTAATATTTTCACACAGAAGAAATTATAAGCAAAATTAGGGCTTTTAAAGAGAACGTAGAGGGTCAAGAATCAAAAGTTATATGTTAGTCCCTCATATTTTAGGATCCGACAAAGGTAAGTGTTTAGTAATTAAGATTCTTTAAGGTAGTGATAAAAAAGAGCCCGTTCAAGATTCTTCAAAAAAAACATTAAGGAAAGAATGCACCAATATGAAACCTTAGGTTTCAAATAATAATTTTGAATGTTTCTGACATGGCGCTCCAAAGATCCACCCAAAGTCTTTTTTTAAAACTCGGCAGATCTTGAACTACTCTGTTCAATTCAAAGATCCACTTGAGACTTTGCAGATCTTAGGCTGTGCTTAATTGAGCAAATTTTACATGAAAAATGTCAAATTAAGGAAAACCATTTTTTAGCTTTGGTGTTTGATTGGAAATTTTCTGAAGTTATACCTCCAACAATGAAATTTATTGTTCTAGCGGGACTATTCTTCTCTTGCTCCTTCCTTTCGGGGTTACGTTGATCTTTGTCATCCTTCTTTACGCAGTGTCCAAATTGGCCTCTTCTGATGAGAACCTCTACTTCTTTTTGGAGAATTTTGCATTCATATTTGGTATGACCTCAACTCCTATGGAACTCATAATATTTGTTGCAATTGCTATCGTTGATCCTTCCTTTGACGGGTTTTGGCCACCTTAGATCTTCCCGATCTTTGATTTCCACCAGAATATGAGATCGAGGAGTGCTCAGTGGGGGCAGGATCTTGATTTCCTTAAGAGTTCACCTTTGTATTTGATTAGGTAAAATTCTGACCTTTCATGTCATCTGATCTAGATCGCTTGCTCCTTTGTCTGGAAGGCTTTGAGGAAGGTGTTATTCTTGTTCCCTATGTTTAGACCAGCACCTTTACTGATGATAAAGTTTCCTCCATATTTATATATTTTTCATCCCCTTTAAGAAGCTTAGTTACCGTGGTTGGCGGGATTTTGGACAAGGACATCCTAAACTCTTGACTTCTTCTAGCGAGGGTGAAAGCTGAAGTTGCTGCTGTGATGTGAAGGTCTGGAATCTGGAGTCTCTCACTATTGAAATGGGTCATGAACTCCTGTAATGTCTCATCAGATCCTCGTTTTAGTTGCATGAGGAAAGTGGCAATTTTCTTTCTCCGTTTGCTACTGGAAAAGAATGCAGTGAACTTGTCAGTAAGATCTCTGAAGGAGGAGATTGATCCAAAAGGTATTGTAGAGAACCAATCCTGAGATTCATTGGTCAAGGTTTGGGGGAAGGCCTTGCACAATTTCTGATCAGGAGCATTTCGCATATATAACATCGGTATATATGGTCAAGTGGTTGTTAGGATTTGAACTTCCGTCATGCTCCTTTATTTGAGGATATCTGAATCGATCTGGAAGGGAGAATGTAGTTATTTCAGAAGTGAAAGGAGTTCTTCCAGTGAAGGACGGAATTTGAATCAGAAACAACTGAATCAGAATTTTCGGAGGATGAGTAATAAAAATGTTACAAATCCAAATTCAATCTATATACCAATCAAACTTAGTTTTGAAGGATATAGAAAATTTACAATACATGCTTACATTGACATAGGAGCATCATTGTGTACTGCCAGCAAATTTGTTATTCCAAAATAATTTTAGGTAACAGCAGAAAAAATAATGAATCTCAAAATTGCTGACAAATCAAAAATCAAGACATCGAAAATAGTAAAAGGATTAAAAGTTGAGATAAGTGGAAACCACAAATCCCAATGGCAAACTTTTTACTTCAAAATTCCAACAGTTTACCAAATTGAAATTGGAATTGATTTTATAATTGGTAACAACTTTTGCTAGTTATATCATCCTTTCATACAAGAAATTGAATCCATAAATTTTACTTTTAACGGGAAAAGACTTTGGATACCAAAACAAAGAAAAGCGATTGCAATGAATTTTCTTCAAGAAAAATTCTTGGAAATGACAAAAATCAATTGCAACAGAAAAATCTTCACAAAACCTCAAGGAGAAAATATTACCCCAAAAAGAATATTTTCATAACAACAGAAGAACAAGAAAAATTCAAAATCAACTCAAGAAGGGAAAAAATTCTTAAACTTCTTGACCAATGTTGCTCAGAAAATCCTTTGGATCCAACAAAGAAAGGAAATATGACTGCAACAATTGAATTACTTGAAGAACATAAAAATACAATCATTAGAGAAAAAGCTATGGCTTATTGCCCAAAAGATAGAGAAGAATTCTCTATACAAATTAAGGAATTACTTGAATTACAAGTAATTGAACCAAATACTGTAAATTTCTCTCCAGTAGTCTTGCTACTTTCGATAATGGGTGTTTCTCCCAAGGATATACTTTTTGCTCCAGTAGTCTTGCTACTTTCGCTTGACTCCCCTTATTTTTGAAGTCTTGTCAACTTCTTTTTGAGGACTTTAATGCTTTGTTGCAGCATTTTAATTTCATTGTTTTTGACAGAAATTTCAATTTCTTTTGTTTCAATTTATGTTTCAATGTCTTCCATTTGTTCCTTGATGTCAACCATTTTTACCTGAAAAAGCAAATTCTCTTGTGAGTGAATCAGCTAAAGAATTATATTTTCCTTTGATGATTTCAATTTCGAAATTGTAGTGACTGAACCACATTTGTCATCTGATCAGTCTTCCTTGCTTGTAATCTGGATGTACCTGATTTTTCAAGAATGATTTACATGATGTAGAATCAGTTCTAACAAGAAATTTGTTAGTAATGATATAAATTCTAAATTTTGTGATAGCCATTTTCATGGCTAAGATTTCTTTTTCGTTAATGTGGTAATTTTTTTCTGGATTTGTGAATGTACCAGAAGCATATTCACAAAGTTGTTCTTTTTGTTCATTTTCATCAAATGTTTTTAAGACTGCTCCCCAATGTTCTTGAGATGCATCAGTCTCAATTATCATTTTATCATCAGTTTTTGGATGATATAATGATGGTTGATTTTTGATTTTATTTTCTGAACATAAAGAGAATCATCTTTAATCCAAATCCATCTAAAATCTTTTTTGAGTTTCTTTTGGAGTGGTGCTCTCATTTTTGCTAAATCTTTTATGAATGATTCTGCGTAAGTGAGACATCCAAGAAATCTCATGAGTTGTTTCTGATCTTGTATTTTGTTTGGAAATTCGTGAATATGGGTAAGAACATGCGGTTTTAATTGCTTATAACCATATGTAATATCCATACCGATATATCCAATTTTTTCTTTAAACATTTATGCTTTCCTTTTAGAAAGTATAATGCCTAAATTACATGTAGTTTGAAGTATTGATATAACATGTTTTTCATGATTATTTTCAGTATTTGAAAAGACCAAAATATCATCAATATATACACAACAAAATTTTTCTTGTATTTTGAAGATATTGTCCATGTGTCTTTGGAAAATATTAGGTGCTTGTTTTAAGCCAAATGGTACAATTTTCCATTGATAGTGTCCTTGTGTGCAACTGAATGCCGTAAGGTGTCTTGCATTTTGGTCAAGTATGACTTGCCAAAATCCTGACTTACAATCAAAAGAAGAAAATATTTTCTTTCCTTTGATAAGTTGTAGAAGGCTTTGCATACTTGGGATTAAATATCCATCTGCCTTAGTGATTTTGTTGAGCTGAGAATAGGCAACTACCATTCTCGCTTTTCCTCTTCTTTTTTTTGCTTCTTTTCGAACCATGAAGGCTAGTGAAGAGAATCGTGAGGTACTTGGTTCAATTACTTGTAATTCAAGTAATTCCTTGATTTGTATAGAGAATTCTTCTCTATTTTTTGGGCAATAATCCATAGCTTTTGCTCTAATGATTGTATTTTTATGTTCTTCAAGTAATTCAATTGTTGCAGTCATGTTTCCTTTGTTCTTTGTTGGATCCAAAGGATTTTTGAAAATTGTTTTAACGCTTTCTCTTACCAGTGTATTTTGTTTGCATTTTTCTGTAATTAAATTTCTGGTCGTGGTACTAGTCCAAGGGACATGTCAATTTGAGCGTTTAATCTTGGGGAGGGGGGAGGACTCCCCTAATCTCTGGAGAGCTCATGTCGGTGGGGGTTAGCTTGCATATGATTGCCTCTGGGCATGACATCGGGAGTTCTCAATCCCAAGGTAACTTGATTCGTGGCTTGCTTGGAGAGTCTGACGAAGGTCGTTAAACTACTGTTGGAGTTTATTGAAAGCCTCTCGGCTTAACGATTCGTTCTCAGTTAGGGCTTCCTAGCTTTGTGCTTCTGGGATATCTTCGAGATGTGAAGTGTTATCTTCCTCAGTCGGTGCATTGGTTGGGAGGGGAGGTCATGTGGATGTGGAGGGACGTGTTTGCCGAGTATTGACCATGACTAATTGTATCTTTTCCCATAGACAGCGTCAATTGATGTTGTAGAAATGATTGACCTTGACGTGGCAAGATTAGAAGCTATGAGATTGTTGAAAAGATGATTTGACTAGCCTTAGATGAATCTGCAAAAAAGGCAAGGAGAAATTTCCTCTTCACCCCTCTGGTGTAAGAATTGATTTCTCGAGAAAGTAAATAATAGAGAGAGAAAACTTAAAGGATTATTAGAATATGAATGTGTTGTTTCCAATGTTTTCAGACCCGGTCGAGAGACGGGTCAAGAGTCAGAGGGTTAACCTGAAGTCAATTTGAGGTCGATCGGGCATTAATTAGTATTAAAAAAATAAAAAATATATAAAACCTGGGTCTGGGTCGATTGGGTCGTTGACCGAGTTTGACCCACTAGATTTTTAATGTGACCCGGTCCAATTTTTGGGACGGGTTTCTCGGTCGATCAGGCCGAGCCAAATTTGAAAACATTGGTTGTTTCTGTTTATGAGCAAATGAGCCCTATTTATAAGGCCCCAAATAAGTTTCCTTCTCTCAATAGGAAAAAGAATCCTTGTTAAAAAAGTTTACTTTATATGATTTGGGCTCTCATTTTTTGACAAGTAGAGTACAATTACAAAATTACCTCTACCAACTGAGATGTGGGACCTACAAATGCAGCCTATGATTGAATCAAGGCGAAAAAGGCCCTGGATGGGACATCCCTTTTATACACCTCGATCTCAAGAACTGATCTTGTAAATTGTGATGTAGTCCATCAGGACAAGATCTGTCAAATTAGCCGACCTTAACCAAATGGGCGACTTAAACAAAAAGGTCGACCTTGACTCCTGAATTTACAGCCTTATCCCATATTAGAAAGTGATGCAAGTGTGATTTTTGTAACATTTAAGATTTTTTTTCCTAAATAGAAGGTGATCCAAATGTAATGACGATTATTTCTTTTCCATTTTTTTTTCTCTTTTTTTGTTTTTTTTTCCGGCAAAAATAATAGTGATCTGTAACTCTCTTTTGGCTGGAACTGAACCACGCTTTAGAAAAAGCCACAAACAGCTCTTTGATGATTCCGTCAAAAAAAAAAAAAAATGCATATCAACGTTCTGCAAAAAACGACTTCGTGAATCGTGATAGCATTTGTTTTTCATTTGAGAAACTGGTCGGCTGGTTTTGTATTTATCTCTCAACTTTTGGTAAATTCTGTAAGGATATCATTACAATTTTTCTTTTCATTTTCTTCTTACTTTACATAAACATTATAATCCATGAATAAATGCGTGTATTGGAACTAATTTAAATATATTTTGGGGATATAATTGTTGCAGTAATGATTTCAAACATTTCATTTTTTTTTTCATACTTTATCTAAACTTTTAGGCTGTGTTTGATACAGCCTTATTTTCCAGGAAAATGTTAAATTATGGAAAATATTTTTCACATTTTGCATTTGTTGGGTGTTTGGTTGGAAAAATTTGCTTTGGAAAATATTTTCTTAAGTACAACCATTTAAAGCACAACTACCTCATTTGCCTTGAAAATATTTTCTTACCTATTTGTCGAAAAAATATTTTCCAGCTAAGGTGGAAAATTCTTTTGCATCACACGTTTGATCATTTTTATTATTGTTAATTGACTTATTTTTTTTCCAGGAATTAACATTATTATTATTATCAAGTACAAATGAGTGAAAAATAAAAAATAAAAAATTCTTTTTTATTAAATTTGTTAAATGTTGATTATTTGCCATGGAAAATAATATCAATCAAACAACAAAATTTGGAAAATCTCCCACTTTTTCACCTGGAAAATTAATTTAATCAAACACTTCTAATTAACATTTTCCAGGAAAATAATTTCCAACCAAATCAATTTCTAGAAAATATTTTCCTACCATCTATTTTCCATCTTTTCTATCAAACACTTTGTGCCACAAACAATTTCAAACATTTCATTTCGTTGCAACATAAGGGCGAGTTGATGTATTTCATCAATTTGACTATTAGATGACAAAAAAAATTTGTTGCAAACTCTCGTGCCTTTTACGAGTATTTTCAGCTATCGACTTTTATTTAGAGACAGTAAAAAAATTCAGTTCGATTAGTTAATCCGTCGATCCGACCCAATTCGATTCGAAAAAATCATGATCCGTTGATCGATGGACCGGATTTGGATCGGGGATGATTCGATCCGACTCGATCCTCGAACCGATTTTTTTTTAAAAACTTAAAAAAATATGTAAAAATATTTAATTATTAAATATAAAATATGTAATCTTTTATTGAATTTGGTACAAAATTATTAATTCTCTACATATGTAATATTTTGTTGTATGAATTAAATATTATATTAGTTATTTTATAAATTATGTATCGATTTGTTTGTCGTTAACGAAAATACATAACGAAAATTTCTTAATGTTTATTCTAATATGACCCGATTCGAACCCGACACGATTCGAGATTTTTACTGTTTGATCAGATCCGAAATTTCGTGAAGCGAATTTGGATCTGCACCGATCCGTCTCGATCCGCTCCATTGCCATCATTACTTTTATTTCTTCAAAATAATTACAAAAAGAAATGAATAAAATAATAATAAAAAAAAAGTTAATAAATAAATTGACTGGTGACCAGTAGTTTAATAGACATTACTTGATTGTTAATAAATTATTAAAGCGTCAGGTAAAACGTTGTCGTCGTACCGGCTGCGGCCTGCCAACCGTAGTCGGACGTACCAAACCCTGCAATAAATAAAATAAAACAGAATATTAAAAACAAGAAATTTCATCGGACGTACCGAACCTGCAATGTTAAAGTGCCAAACAAGGATTAAATACAAAGAAACTTACATTGTTGAATAAAAATTAATTTAATTAATTTCCTGTAATCTACCACCAAAGTCCAAAACCACATGAGATTATGTGTAACAAGTCTATAACAGCGTCATGTGTTCATTCACATGTTATAAATATTGTTTGATTTTCATTAAAAAAAATTCATTTATCTACGGTACTCAATTTTATTCATTCATAAAAAAAAAAAAAAAGTTCATAATATTTGATTTTTCAACCACTCTTTCTCCTAAAAATAACTATTCATTAAAAAAAAACTCATTTTAATTAGAATCAAACACACGCATACTTATGTTAGACAGTAATTAAATTTATGTTCGTATTGAATGTTACTTGAGTGCATTTAATATGGACATATAATTTGGCCTCTTTTTGGTAAACACCATTTTTTTGGTTTTTTTTTTTGTTTTTAAATCAATGTTTAAACTACACAATTCCTCAAATCAATCTTTAACCTTACACATTTTCTCTCTCCATTTTTTAACCATTCATCTACCTAAAAAATACCAAAAAAACTGTTTTTTTTTCCTTGACTGTCGCCGAACAAGGCGCGGTATTTTTAACTACTAGTACTTTATCTAGTTGATGTGGCACGAGTGCCTTGAAAACTTGAAAATGACCATTTCACATTAACATCCTTTTTTATTTTGATTTATTTATTATTTTTTGCTTTTTACATTTTACAATAATTCGACTTGGTGTCAATCAACACTAGCTAGCTATAATTGATCCAACGAGGATGCTCTAAATACAATCAATCAAACGCACACAATTTTATGCAACACACCATGATTTTGATTCAAGATAATCTATATATTTGATTTATAAATATAAAAAAATTACTTTAAAATTATGATACTTCGAAGTTCAATAATCGAATATAGTAAATAACGATGACACACTATTTGTCTTAAAATGTCCTATTAAGTTCAGGACTTCGAAAATGTCACGCCCATCTCCCACTCTATGCGAAAAAATAGATAGTCAAATCTATATTGACTAGGAGAAAAATGCAAGAGTCTTTTTTTTTTTAAACCTAGTTAAACGTAATTCTCAATAACTATTAGAACTTCAAAAGAAAATAAGTTCCACGAAAAACTCACCGTCATACAAAATTAATCTACCACCATAATTTTTCTCGGTAAATGAACTTAATACAATTGATTTTAAATTTTCTTTTTTTGAGAACTGTAATTTAGTTGAAAAATTTAAAAACACGTATTATGTTTTTATTAATTTGGATTAATTACACAAAATATCACTCATGTTTATCAAAAAATTCAAATATACCATTAACGTTTCAAAATGACGCAAAATACCACTTACGTTTAAATCTCTTACATTATATATTATTCTCTTAACCTTCTAATCTAGTTGGACGTTAAATAATGACGTGACGATATTGACATGACCTTATCTTCTAACAAATGAAAAATGAAACGTCCAAAATACTAGAAAAATTAAAAAGTTATATATATATATATTTGTGTATTTAATATTTTTTAGAATTTTAATGAAGTTACGACTCGATTTTTAATGCAATCATTAAAATTTATAAATCTCATGTGTTCGGCGGTTAAATTTTGTGTAAAAAGTTTTTTTTTTCTTTGTGCATTTTATTAATTTTTAATTTGTCTTGTATTTTGGATGTTTCATTTTTAATTTTGCATTAAAAAATTATAAAAACTATGTGTACACCTCTTTTAAAAATAATAAGAATAAAAAAAAAAAAATCAATTTCAATGTTTATGTTGTGCCAACTTGCGAGAAGGTAAGATCACGCCGTCACCACGTCATCATTTTACATCCAACTTGACTACAAAGTTAAGAGAATCTTATATAGGCGTAAAATTTCTAACCATAAGTGATATTTTGCATCATTTTAAAACGTTAATGATAGATTTGATTTTATTTTTTTTGTAAATATGGACGGTATTTTGTGTAATTAACCCTATTAATTTTCAAGGTATCGCTTGCACTCCCTTCATCCCTCGAAGACATGATTGTATTCCTTATTTATCTGTCATAAATTATAAACCACTTTATTTATTGAAAGTCAACATATTTTTAAATTTTCTAATATACCTTTATTTAATATTTTGTCAACAAATATATAAAATAATCATATTTATTACGTTATTTAATGTAAGGATATATTAGTAAAACATAAAAAAAAATTATATTTTTAATTATATTAATTTACATTTTCTTAATTTATATGAAAATAAGAACAAGTCAATTGGACGGAGGGAGTATTACATATTTAAATAAATTAAAATATTATTTTCCGTTATGCATGATGGCTCTTACGTTCGGTCCAAACTGCACGAAAATTCAATGTATGCATCGAACTAGTCAAACTTCAAAAAGTCAAAAAAAATTAACACCACCGTTTGTTTGTTTTTTTTTTTTTTTTTTTTTAAATGATTACAATTTATTAATTACACAATTTTTTAAATCACTTTTTAATTAAAAATATTTTTTTCGTCCAATTTTTAATCACATATTTTATCTTAAAAAAAAATCTGGCCAACGAACTTATTTAGGGTGTTCCACGACTGCATTAAATAGGGGTTTAAATTACAATTTAAATTACACAATTTTTTAAATCAATTTTTAATCACACACATTTTCCCTATACAATTACATATATATATATATACAAAAAAAATCTTCCCTCGACTCTTTAGTCAGCCGTCAAACATAGAATTCATAATAATAATAATATCATCATTAATTAATACAATTAAACACTTCTATATTTAGCGTAGACTTGAAGTCAGTTCTACTAGCGAGCGACAAAGATCAAATTTCTCTCCCTCTCTCTTTTCGCACTCGATTCCCAACATTCACGCCATCTTTCCACAAGGTACGCTCCATTTTAGTTATTTAATACTGTTTCTAAGCATTTGTCTAATGATAAATCTTGTTTAATTTATGGTTAATAGTTTTATTTTTTCAGAAAAATTGGTTCCGGTCTGTGTAGTTGCTTCTCTTCAATATGTGCACTAAATAGACAAACTCATATATTTTTTGTATATCGATACTCCAATTGATGCACGGACGATGTGAGGAGAGGATTTAGGTTCTGAGCGCCGTTTTTGTTCTCTATTTTTAATGAATTAGAATTGGAAAGTTTGAATTGTGTGATGAAGTGATCGAGTGAATTTATGTTGTTTGGAGCTCCTTCAATGTGCGATTTTATGTCACCTATAAGCGAACTCGGATTTTTGATTACTTAAATTTGAGATCTGCAATTGGGGAATCTTAGTCATCTGACAGTTGAGTACACCAAAATCTCACTGCTTGTGTTGAACTTGCTCGTTTTGCTGTTGAAATTGATGCTATAATTCTTGGTCTGCAAGTTGGTGTTTCTTAGTTTACATTGGTGACCATTGAATAAAATATCATATGTAGAAGTAAACTAAAACGAGTTATATAATATTTCTGTTTTGGCCATTTGGCAAAACATAAAAAGTAAACGAAATGTTTTTAATCTTTTGGTTTCAGAACTTGTAACATGTTTAATAGGGACTCTGAAGTTTTGAAATGGCATGAAAGGGAAATGGATGAACAAGTTTTTTGTATTTTTTCGTTATCGAAATTCCAATAAATGTATTATAGACTTTACAATTAAGAATTTAGATCTCTTTGTCCTTCTCCATGTTGCCTTCCAGTTTTTTTTTGTTTTTTTAATCGCTTCTGAATTAAATAGAAAAGCTCTTTATTTTAGTTATTTCTTATCCTATTTTTGAATTTGCGTATTTATTATTAGTAATTAGCTGATGAAAGTTGTCTTTACTTGGAAGCTGAAACTGCATGTGAAAGGGGCAAAGATGTCTTTTAGGTGAAACGACATAGCAATTGACATTTAATGGCACATCCAAAGGGCTACACACTTATTCCTGACTTGGGATATCTTTGTGAAAAAAATAATATTGCAGTGGTATTGATATCTAATTGTTGAACTGCTCTGAATCCTACTTGGACCACGATGCCAATTAATTAATATTACTATAGTTATTTTCCCTTTTGTTTGTTTGCTTGCTATATAAGATAGTGGATTTCAAAGCTTAACTATCGTACTTTTCAATGGCGGGACTGGGTGCAAGGAATAAAATGTGACAACAATTAGTTACAGTTTGATATAGTTTGTCATATCCCAATCTCGAATGTTCAATTCATGGTGATATCCTATGAACTTGAGTTGAACTTTTCCTCTAGGCTTTGTAATTGGAAATGACTTAACGGTATTCATATTTGAACTATTATCCCTGATTCCAATTACGGAATTCCGATTTCTGTGTAAACTATCACGGCATAAGTGTGATTTAGCAGTAGCATCATTCTTTCCTGGACATCTGAACTTCTAAGGTTGCATGCATTCATGGCCACAGGGTAAGGACAAAATTGCTGGGTGTTCTAGAATTTATGGTTGGCACAGACTGGGCTATATATTTTCATAACATATCATCATAGTTTTTCTTAACTTTTTAACTATTCCATTTTTTACGGGTCCGTTTTTGAGTTTTGTACACTTATCCTGCATATTCTTTGAATTCATTGTTCCAAGTCACTATCTCTCATTCACTTTCTTTTAAACAATTTAACATGTGTATATTTTTTTATCTCTTTTAAGTTTTATCATTAATAGCTGAAGCGTCATTGTGTTCCATTTTAGATGCTTTATTTAATTTAAAATTCTGAAGGCCTTTTAAGAAGAACAATGTATTCATAATATCTGCTCCAGCCAAAAGATCCGTGTGGGAGTTGCAAGATTTTTAATCTTAGTTTATGTTCTTATTGCAGACACTATTGAATTTGGTCCATCAGGATTAGCCATATATTTGTTGAAGTTTTCCTATCATGATGGTTGAGTCTATATGAGTTGAAACACACAAGTAATGAACAGAAATGAAGAAATGGTACGGTGGTGTTTTATCCACATCCTTGTTGATGTTATTTGTTCTTGGATATTATGTGATAACAAATCCCATCAAAGAAGGCTACGTCCCAATTCCTATGTACTTCAATACAACAAATCCACTTGAGTGGATAAATCCAGGCGCTCCACCACCACATCAGAATCCATTAAACAATTCTCAGTTGATATCTATGGAAACTATAGTTTCTAATCTCTTTTCTCAGAGGAACTTATCCAATGAAGAGCTAAATTCTTTACATACATGGAACCACTTGAAACACTTGATAAGTCATGCTCAGGGCTTACCTAATGCTCTTGAGGCTATAAAAGAAGCCGGTGTTGCATGGAGCAACCTAATGGCTTCAACTGAAGAGGAAAAGCTTCATATGAATGGGAGTTCACAGAGGAGAGGAAAAGAGAAACAATGTCCACATTTTCTTAGTAAAATAAATGCCACAAAACTTGATGATCGGGGTTTTAAGTTGCGGGTTCCTTGTGGTTTGACTCAAGGTTCTTCAATCACAATTATTGGCATTCCAAATGGTCTACTTGGCAATTTCCGGATTGACTTGACTGGTGAACAGATTCCAGGGGAGACAGAGGCTCCTATTATTCTGCACTATAATGTTAGGCTCCATGGTGATAAGATAACTGGTGATCCTGTAATAGTCCAAAACACCTGGACAGCTATGCATGACTGGGGTGAAGAAGAACGGTGTCCTCCTCCTAATCCTGAAAAGAATAAGAAAGGTATATGCATATCTTATTTGCTGAATATCGTTTATCATTAGGTCGCATAAGGGTGTGGATTGCTGCTATCCATGTTAGCTGCTGCATATAAAATTTACCTCTTCGGGTGGTGGTTTTTTTCCCCTGCTGCTATAAAACTTGCATATGACTACTCTTGAAGTGATGGTATCATTCAGAATGAAGCTAACTCTGCTGGATCAATAAGTTTCTGCAGAGAAGTTTTGTGTTCCAATAAGTTGGCTAAATTTTCAAATAGGTCGATGTTTATATCTCTTTTGCCTTCATCTTAGCTGTCACTGGTTTTTTATACTATTCTCTGTTTCTGCTGCTACGATATCTTTTGGATATGATTTTTCTTCCAAAATTATTGTTTTCTGTTGGTTCACTGCTTTTTCATATATTTATAAGCTATCTTGGTAAGAGGATAATGTGGCTTTGCTTCTTTCAGATGTATCTCCACGTTTAGAATTTGAAAACTAGGATAAGATTGTGCAATTAGCATTAAGATGTAAATAATTTTAGTAGTCTATACTGATTTGCTATTTTAAGCTTTCCGATGCCCAGAAAATTGTTGCATTTATTTTTGGCAAACTAGTTGGTCACTGCTCTTTTTCTCTTTTTCCTCTAACTTCAATCCTGTAGGCATAGTTTCTATTTGCTGACTTATTCCTGCCTTTTTAGCTATCCTTTTCTTAGTTTTTGTCGTCACTCATAAGTTCATATAACTTTACCTTCTGCTTCTGCATTTATTATTTTCTGTTATTGTTTGTATTATATGATGTTACTTAAATTTATGTCAGTCGATGCTCTGGAGCAATGCAGTGAGATGATTGGTAAAGATGATAATCGGACTATCAAGGCTAACAGACATGCCAATGGGTCATCAAAGATTTCCATGTTTCAGGATGGGGGAAGAAAGTACTTTCCTTTCAGGCAAAATGATCTGTTTGTAGCTACACTCAGGGTCGGATTAGAGGGCATCCAGATGACTGTTGATGGGAAGCATGTCACATCATTTGGTTTCCGTGAAGTACTCTCTCTCTCTCTCTCTCTCTCTCTCTGCCCTCAACCACACACACACACACACACACGCTGTCACAGACAAAGGTCGCAATCATATTTATTGATTAACATTGGTCGAGTAATGTTGAGTTGCCATCTTGTCTGATTTTTTGCAGACTTTAGAGCCATGGGTAGTTAGTGAAGCAAGGATTTCAGGAGATATAAATTTAATTTCTGTTGTCGCAAGTGGGTTACCAACATCAGAGGATTTAGAGCATATAATTGACTTGGAAACTCTTAAAGCAACTCCACTTCCTCCACAAAAACAACTGAAACTCTTTATTGGCGTTTTTTCTAATGCCAATAATTTCAAGCGTAGAATGGCAGTTCGAAGATCATGGATGCAGTATGAGGCAGTGCGATCTGGACAAGTTGCAGTTCGTTTCTTTGTTGGGCTGGTAGGCTCCATCTATTTGATTGTCATTAATGGTTGGAGTAAATGTTTAAAATCATTTCTCAATATTTAAGAATTAGTTTCTCGTGCATACACAAAGAAATAGGTGATAGCAACGAGTGTTTGGATAAGCTTTAGAAAACAGTGAAGTTTTCATACATGTTTAATTAAATTAACTTTTCATTACTTTTAAGTACTTTTTAAAAATAAGCTTATCTTAGTATGAAAACCAGTAACTTATTTCCAACTTTGACTAACTAAAAATAAATTATATTTTAAAAATTACTTTTTTACTTTTAAGTGGACCTTTTAAGCTTACCCAAACAGGATCATTATTCTGTAATTCTATCAAGCTGAACACTCCTGACTAGAGTTTTTTCCTCTTTCCTTAGTTGTGTTTACTCTTTCCAAGTATTACACAAAGTTGAACGCTGAAGCTCATCACATCCACAATGTTGTTTAAATAATTTGAATTGCTTTATGTGTCTTCCAGCATAAAAATCAGATGGTGAATGAGGAGCTCTGGAATGAAGCACGTACATATGAAGATATCCAGCTGATGCCTTTTGTTGACTACTATAACCTTATAACATGGAAGACCATAGCCATCTGCATATTTGGGGTAAAGAGGCTTGTCCTTTCATTACTCATGATTATTCTCAAGTGCTGCCATAATTGTCCTTGCCTTTTCAACAGACAGAAGTAGTTTCAGCTAAGTTCGTTATGAAGACGGACGATGATGCATTTGTTCGTGTCGATGAGATCTTGGCTTCTTTAGATAGGATAAATGTGAATCGTGGTCTTCTATATGGTCTCATAAATTCAGATTCACGCCCTCACCGAAATCCAGATAGCAAGTGGTATATTAGCCCCGAGGTAACTGTTCACTTGATTCTATATTATTTCATGACTGAGCTTAACTGCCAGAGTGGTTAGAGGTTCTGCTATCTGTTTACATTGATTTGTATCTTTTTATCTTAATTGAGCTTCGACTTTTATAAAAGTAGACCAGTATTTTTATGGTTGAACAAAATTAAAACAATCAAGAATTACTATATAATTTTAATATGATATTATATTAAATTATTAAGCTTAAAAATAGCAAAACTCAGTTATTGATTTGCTGCAATTGAATATTTTTCTTGCGTTTGTGAATCTTTGTTTTCTGAAAATTTATGTTTTCATTTTAAAAAATTTGGATCGATAGAAAAACAATAGCAATTCAAAAGAAGAAAAACTTTGTATCATATTCTGAATAAATACTTGAAATATATTGGGGAAATTAGTTCATTCAATGTCTTCCTGTAAATCAATGTAGGAAGTCAAAAGATGATAAATGCTAGAAATATAAAAGAGAAATTGATATATTGATATTCTTGTTCTTGTTCTTGTTCTTGTTGTGAATAACTCAGTACAATCAACCACATTTATAGGAGAAAAAACCTAACTCTAGAAGGAATCAAGGAAAGGAAACTAAACGAAATAAGGAAAATATAATATAGGAAATTGATTTTAATAGAAAATAACACAAGGAAATTGATTTTAATAGAAAATAATCATAATCATAAATTCCAACACTCCCCCTCAAGTTGGAGCGTGGATGTCAAGAATGCCCAACTTGCGAATAAGTGTGCAGAAGCCGTGTGGAGTTGACACACAAATTGTTAACTCTGTCTTCCAGCTTTAATGGTCTTCTAGGATTGATGTTGTAATGAAGGATTAATTGGATATATAAATTCAAGATCTTCAACCAGCAGAACCTTTAACACCAAAATATACAGCCAGTAAGGAGAGACGTAAACCCAGTAGATATGAGAATCACCTGATTATCAAGGTTGATTTGGTAGGAAAATTGGATTTACGAATAGAATGCTGAAAAATACTCCAAGGAAATAGCGATAACTGAAGATTTAAGGGTTGAAATATATGATCAAATTATAGGTTGAAATATATGGGTAGTATCGAGAGGTTTTGGTTTTCTTATTATTTATTTATTTTTTTTTTGAATGGGGGTTAATGGAATTTTAGGTTTTGTAAATTTTGAATTCCTAATTTTCAATCCCCAATTTTGAAACTATAATTATGGATGGTTTTAGAAGTAGAGGTTTTATGAGTAGTTTGTGAGTTAATTCAAGAAAAAATATACACAACCATAGACTCATATTTTGTGAAGAGATGGAAAACTAGTCGGAGCAGATGGGACCTTCGATTGAATTTTTAGAGTTAGAAGAAGACAAGCCGAAAATGAAATTTAGGCAGGAATGGTTCCTCCCTTGGCAGTGCCTTCTTTGCCAACCTATTGTTGAAGAAATTGAAAAGAAACTCATGATATAGGGCCACAGGAAAAGAAAAGAGATTATTTGTTGGCAGAAATAATAACAATACGGCAGGAAGAATAAAAATATAGCCTGACTAGCGGAAAAGACCGCTCGCCGGAAGTGGAAGCGCGTTTAAGCCAAGATTGAAACCCGCTCTGATACTAGATTAGAAATATAAAAGCGGAATTGATATATTAATATTCTTGTTCTTGTTGTGAATAATTGAATACAATTAACCCTATTTATAGGGTAAAAGACCTGTAACTCTAGAAGGAAAGTAAACTAAACAAAATAAGGAAACATAATATTGAATTCCTAATCACACTAAAATAACACTAAAAGATTTTAATAGAAAATAATCATAATCATATATTCCGACAAAAAATGCCTCCCAAATTGGAGATTTCTATGAAAACATTGAAAAGTAGGATTCAGTGGTACTTTATTCTACTAAGTTTCATTTCTCTTCCTTCTTTTTGGGTGGTATTATACTTCATATTATACAAAATTACTCTTCAAACTCCAATCTCATTTTCTTCTCTTCTAAATCATTTCAAGGAATGGCCTGAAGATACCTATCCTCCTTGGGCACATGGTCCGGGATATGTTGTGTCAAGTGATATAGCAAAGATGGTTTACACGAAGCACAAAAAAGGTGACCTAAAGGTATAAAATGAAATTGTACAATTTTATTCTTCACTATGCTGTTATTTTGAAGGATGTCAGGACTCGGAAATATTGAATAAACACTTGGAACTTGATATTGCAGATTTTCAAGCTGGAAGATGTTGCTATGGGAATCTGGATTTCAGATATGAAGAAGAGCGGCTTGGAAGTTAGGTACGAGAAGGAAGAGAGGATTTTTAACGAGGGCTGCAAGGATGGTTACGTCGTTGCTCACTATCAAGGTCCTCGAGAGATGCTGTGTCTGTGGCAGAAAATTCAAGAGAACAAGCGTGCTAATTGCTGCGGCGATTGATTTACAAAAGATGAAACTGATCTTGCAATTCAGAAATGGACGCGGAAAGATGATGATCATGAGAGCGTCTGCAACGTTTTGTTGTCGAAGCATTCTAATTTGTTTAGATTAGATATTAATATGAAAATTAATATGTATTCTTGGATTTTGTTGATCCTGTTCATTTTTGAATGGCAGGGTGAGATCTGTATCATGTGTAGAGAGAGGGAAGAATGAAAGTAGGATTATGTATTTTGTACAGAGCATTCAAGATTAATTTTGACCAGCAACATAAGTATTATACATTATTTATTTCATCCAATCAACAGATGAACACATACAAGAAGTTATAGAAAACCTAAGGAATGTAATATTCTAACAGAAGCCATGCCTATAACTATTTCGACAAAACCCGAAAACAAAAAAACACAAACTCGACTCGTCCAGTTGTCCCTTCATGAAGACATACATCCGATACCATATCGTGTATTGGGGAAGACAAGAAACAAGCTACTGCAAATAATCCCCACCATCAATGGAAAACTCTGCATAACTTCGTCCAATTCCTTAGCATGTCCGGGGAGCAGACAATCCGTCACACGATGATCCGAGAACGAGATGGCTACGAAAACCAATACAGACATCATAGCATGTACAAAATCTGTGAAACCAACTTTATATCTCTCGTCTTTAGGTACTTCGACTCCAAGTCCTGGCTTGAACACTGCTAGACCCTTTGGAGTTACAAATCCGTAGTACACTTTCCCATCCGGGCCACGAAAACTATCCGTGAAGTGGAAGAAGAAACAGGACAGAGTGCAGAGGCCTAATAGGACATGGATCATGAGAGTTGATACATGAGAGCATTCGCCTTTGCCATAGACAGATGGAAGCACCATTTCAAAAGTTAAAAGGGTTCCTGTTGGGAGAAAGTTTACGAGCATTGATGTTTTCGAGAGTGTTTTTTGCACTCCGCTGGCTAGTGCTCGCCTTTTCCGGCCACCGGGATGGGGCAGATCAGGGACGGAACAGATGGGTGGCGAAGAAGGGTAGATGGGTGGATCAACTTGGGGTGATGCATTGTAGATTTTGATGCCAATTGCTTCTGATTGCTCCATTTTTTTATGAGATTTGACTGAGATCAATTAAAGATAATAAGTTATGCAGATTTTCAGACAATCTGAGATTTTCATTTAGAGTAAAATGTTATGATTTAGAGAAAATGAGAAAGATTTATAAAGCGGTTTTAAAAAACTGAAAATTTGAACTCTAGAACGGTTAAAAACTCCCAAGCGCCAATCGGTGTAATCCAAATACTATTGCAAATATTAATATTCCCCCAATTTTTTTTTTTTTTTTTTAGGTGGCCCATAACTTTTTCCAATGCTACTTGTTGGGAATTAATAAGTGATTTCCCTTTTTTAACCCACAGAATTTTTTGATGTTCAAAAATTGATTGAGCGAACAAGAAAATAAAATAACAACAATGCAAAAATTTAGATCACCTCAATCTTTCACTATATATTAAATTGTTACAAATATATATAATTTCACTTACCAACTCAATCCAACAAACCTAGAGAAAATGCTAAAAGCGAGCTATTTATCTATCACAAGTTTCTACCATTTGAATTATCTCACAAAGAGTTCCCAAAAACCTATAAAGATAAGTTCACAATATTCTCTCTTTTCTGTCACACAATTGGTCACAATATTATGGTTCTCTAACACACATATTTATAGGTAAACATAAAAACCTAAAATATATAAAAGTTGTGTCCAAGAATATTTTCTTGTTGAAGTAGAATCTCAAAACAAAGTCTTTTATTTTCTTTCCTTTTCCTTTCACCTTTAACTTGGTCTCCAAGTCAACCACTTTAACAAGGAAATCAATTGTCCAAGATATTCTCATTCTTAATTTGGGTCAAATATCTCAACAATCTCCACCTTGACACAAATTCATCCGAGCAAAAATATTTAAATCAACAATTGGGTAACAGGCTGGCAATTTTCCACTTTGGCGATCACATACTCCACCATACGAATATAATCACTCAGAATTATCAAAGATCTCCGAACTTTTCACCGGCTCATGTCAAAACAAAATTGCTGAAAAATTATGGTGCAACTCCTACTGTTTGATTTTTCATATGAGCTCATCAGCCATCGACATCAATTCAACCACACACCTTGCATCTAAGTCAAACTAATGTTGTGTGCAAGCACATGCACTCGCTTAAGTACACATCTATCATGGTAACTGTTATCATACCATGGGGATGTCACTTCCTGCTCAGAGTACATCATCAATGCCCTCCACCAGGAGAGTCGTATTGATGCGAACCCCTTTGGTGATTAAACCAAAAATTCTCACAACAATAATGTATCAACCCAAGAAAGCTAAAATAGGTAATAAATGAGAAATCTTGACCCAAGTTTAATCAAACCAAAATTATAAGGAAAGTTAACCCTAGCCCAAAGGAGAGATTAAGACAAATACCAAGACTTGTGGAATAAATATCAACAAATACACAAGAACAAACCCTCAATATATAAGTTGAAATAAATTCCAAGAAAATGTTACAAGATAAAGAAAGGATTTTACCTCTCAAACTCTCAAGGAGTGATCTTCAAATATTTTAAAACTATCTAGGGTTTGAGGCTTTACAAGAAGATATACAAAGTGAAAGAAAAGAAAGTTTGCATAATTGCACAAAAAACCCCGCTATTCTGTTCTGGGGACTTTCGGTCGACCGAAAATATTTCGGTCGAACATCTGGTCGACTGAATGGGCAGTTTCGATCGTACAACGGTCAGCCGATCCTGCCTGAAGGTATGTCTAAAAACACTGCAGAGTTTCGGTCGACCGGATGGACTTTCGGTCGACCGAACTATCCTGATCTTCCAAACATATGCAATTGACCTCGATCTTGCTCTCTTCCATGTGGACTTGATTTCGGAGCTTGAAAATGAGTCCCGCCATCAACTCTTGGACTTCTTTAGCCTTTGATCTTGTCATGGGCCCCACCGGTATTCTGATAGAGGGTTGACCTGTTTGACTTTGACTCGATTGACTCCCTGGATTCTCATCATCCCCTCCCTCTTGAAAAGGATTCGACCTCGAATCTTCACCTGCATCAAAAGGGGATAAGTCAGAGACGTTAAAAGAAGCCGATACATTATACTCACCAGGAAGGTCAAGCTTGTAGGCATTGTCATTGATTTTCTCGAGGATTTGGAAGGGGCCATCACCACGTGACTGTAATTTTGATTTTCTTTGAGTCAGGAACCGCTCCTTCCTCAAATGCAACCATACCCAATCACCGACCTCAAATGTCATTCGTTTTCTACCTTTGTTAGCACTGGAGGCATATTGTTCATTCTTCTTCTCGATTTGGAGCTTGACTTTCTCGTGGAGAGATTTTACCAACTCCGCCTTTCTTTTCCCATCTAAACTACCTCGTTCATCAATAGGTAACGGAATCAAATCCAAAGGAGTTAGAGGGTTAAAACCATAAACAATCTCGAATGGAGAAAAAGAAGTAGTAGAATGAACACTTCGATTATATGCAAATTCAACAAAAGGTAAACACTCTTCCCAATTCTTTAGGTTGCCCTTAAGGACGGTGCGAAGAAGTTGTGTTAAAGTTCTATTAACCACCTCAGTTTGGCCATCGGTTTGGGGATGACAAGTTGTTGAAAACAAAAGTTTAGTTCCCAATTTCCCCCACAAGACCTTCCAAAAGTGGCTAAGGAATTTAACGTCCCTATCCGACACAATGCTCTTAGGAACCCCATGGAGTCGCACTATCTCCCTAAAGAATAGGTCGGCTATATGAATGGCATCATCGGTTTTATGACAAGCAAGGAAATGCGCCATTTTACTAAACCTATCTACAACCACGAAGATGGAATCACTACCTTTCTTTGACCTAGGAAATCCTAAAATGAAGTCCATAGAAATTTCCGTCCAAGGTTCACTAGGGACGGGTAGGGGTGTATATAATCCATGCGGTTCTACCTTGGACTTGGCTTTCCTACAGGTTATGCACCTTGAACAAATTCTCCCAACATCTCTACTCATTTTAGGCCAAAAGAAATGTTCTTGTAAGATTTCCAAGGTTCTCCTTACCCCAAAGTGACCCATTAATCCCCCGCCATGGGCCTCCCTTACCATCAACTCCCTCAATGAGCAATTTGGCACACAAAGTTTACCTTCTCGAAACAAAAACCCCTCATGCCTATAATACTTACCAAATCCAACCCTCTCACATGATATAAATATACTAGCAAAATCCGCATCATGCGCATACAAGTCCTTAATGCTCTCAAAACCCAACAATTTAGCACTCAAGGTAGTAATAAGAGCATACCTTCGAGAAAGGGCGTCGGCTACCACATTCTCCTTACCTTGTTTGTATTTGATGACATAGGGAAAAGTTTCCACGTACTCCACCCATTTGGCATGCCTCTTGCTCAACTTCCCTTGCCCCTTCAAGTGCTTCAATGACTCATGGTCGGTGTGGATGACGAACTCTCTAAGCCACAAATAGTGGTGCCATGTCTCTAACGATCTCACCAACGCATAGAGCTCCTTGTCATAGGTGGGGTAGTTCAGGGCGGCTCCACTGAGCTTCTCGCTAAAGTAGGCAATCGGCCTTTTCTCCTGCATCAAAACTGCCCCAATACCTGTGCCTGAAGCATCACATTCAATCTCAAAAGTTTTATCAAAATTAGGCAAGGACAAAACCGGGGCGGTGCACAATTTGTTCTTTATTTCATTAAAGGCCTTTTCTTGCGCCTCCCCCCATTTAAACCCAACATGCTTTTTGACAACCTCGGTAAGTGGTGAAGCTAGGGTGCTAAAGTCCTTGACAAAATGACGGTAAAAACTAGCTAACCCGTGGAAGCTTCTTACCTCGGTGACACTTGTGGGAGTGAGTCATTCCTTAATGGCTTTGATCTTCTCCTCATCGACCTATATTCCCTTAGTACTAACTACAAATCCAAGGAAGATCACACTCTCCATGCAAAAATTACACTTGTTGAGGTTAGCATACAATTGTTCTCCTTTCAAAACCACAAGTACACTCCTCAAGTGTTCAATATGCTCATTCAAATTTTTACTATAAATCAAAATATCATCGAAGTAAACTACCACAAATTTCCCAATGAATGCACGCAAAATATGGTTCATTAATCTCATAAAAGTGCACGGTGCATTAGTGAGACCGAAGGGCATAACCAACCACTCATATAAACCATATTTAGTTTTAAAAGCAGTTTTCCATTCATCTCCTTCCCTCATCCTAATTTGATGGTATCCACTTCTCAAGTCGATTTTACTAAAAATGCACGAACCATGCAACTCATCTAGCATATCATCTAACCTAGGAATGGGGTGTCGATACTTTACCGTTATGTTGTTAATGGCTCGGCAATCGACGCACATTCTAAAGGTTCCATCCTTCTTGGGCACTAATAGCACGGGAACGGCACAAGGACTCATGCTCTCACGAACATATCCTTTACTCATCAACTCCTCAACTTGTTTTTGGAGTTCCTTGGTCTCCTCCGGATTGCTTCGGTATGCCGGTCTATTCGGAATGACGGCTCCGGGGATGAAATCAATTTGATGCTCGATGCCTCTAATGGGTGGAAGCCCACTAGGCATCTCCTTCGGAAAAACATCCTCGAACTCCTGCAACAAAGAAGTAGCTAAAGTGGGGAGGGAAGTGTGAGGGTCATCAAGTGTAAGGAGGGACTCCTTATAGACCAACAAAAGAATTGAATGATTTTCTTTTAAAGCTCTTTCTACATCACCTCTACTCGCATAAAAATTCATTTTTTTCTCAATATCTTTTGCTCTCTTTCTTTTTTCTTGCATCCCCTCTTTTCTTTTTTCACTACTTTTTCCCTTTTTTTTTCACTTTCGTTTTGCCCCTTACTCAACTCCATCTTTTTTTTTCTTCTTTCTTTTTCCTCCTCCTCCTCCTTCTTGAGTTTCAATTGGTCCTTGTAAACTTCTTCCGGACTCAAAGGTAGGAGTGTCACGGGTTTTCCATTTATTTGGAAACTATACCGATTTTTCCTACCATCATGCAATACCCTCCTGTCATATTACCATGGCCTCCCCAATAATATATGTGTAGCTTGCATGGGCACCACATCACAAAGTACTTGATCCTCATAGGTCCCTATGTTGAAAATAAGTAATACTTGCTTGCTTACTTTCAACTCACCATAATCACTCAACCATTGTAACTTATAAGGACTAGGATGTGGCATTAACGGTAATCCCAACCTTTCAACCATACTAGTGCTAACTACATTGGTGCAACTCCCCCCATCAATGATGAGACTACACGCTTTGTCCTTCACAAGACACCTAGTATGGAAGATATTCTCCCTTTGCTTAGCCGCATCATCCACCTTGGCTTGGGTGTTGAGAGACCTAATGGTGACTAAAGACTTGGGTGGACTAACAATTCCCTCCACCTCTTCTTCCTCGTCATCACTATCTCCCCAACATGGCACCCCCTCTTCGTCCTCTTCATCTTCCGAGTACCACTCCCCATTTTTGATAATCATCACCCTATTGTTAGGGCACTCTCGAGCATAATGCCCCCGTCCTCTACACTTGAAGCATTCTATATCCCGACTCCTAGAAGTGGTAGGAACAACCTTTGATTTATCCTTGACGAAGCTAACTTCCTTTCCCTTGGAGGTTTCAATATTGTCCTTAAGTGGTACATTATCAACCTTTTCACTCCCCCACTTAGACTTCCAATTGGAACTAGGACCTCCCAAGAATTTTTCTTGCCCCTTTCTTTTAAATTGCTCATTCTTCTTCAATTGAGCCTCCACTTTAATAGCCATGTGTACCAACTCCTCCATCTCAACATAATGGTGTAATTCAACCACATTGGCTATCTCCCTATTCAACCCACTCATAAATCGAGCCATAGTGGCTTCTCTATCCTCCTCTATGTCGGCCCTCATCAAAGCTTTTTCCAACTCCTTGTAATAATCTTCAACACCCTTTGTTCCTTGAGTAAGGGTTTGTAGTCTTTGATAGAGTCCCCTATAGTAGTGACTTGGTACAAATCTTTTTCTCATAAGGCTCTTCAACTCATCCCAAGTATCCACACTACCCTCGAAATTCCTTCTCCTAGTGAGTAATAAATTATCCCACCAAGCTAAGGCATAGTCGGTAAACTCCACTACCGCTAGCTTAACCTTTTTATCCTCGGAGTACCTATGACATTCAAAAATCAATTCCATCTTCCTCTCTCATTCTAAATAGGCATCCGGATCACTCTTCCCATGGAAAGAAGGAATTTTCATCTTAATACTACCAAGATTACCATCCATTCCATCCCTACCCCTAGGGTTCCTCCCATGACCTCGTCCTACTCCCCTCACATTCCTACCTCCTCTATTCCTACCCATGTTCCAATTTTGGTCACTACCCCCTTCACTCTCCAATTCATCATCATCAGCATCATCATATTCATACTCATCTCTAGGCTTTCTCCTATCACCCCTCCTAACATTATCATCCCTTGGAGGCGGAACTTCCCTCATAGTCTCCAACCTTGCTAATCTACCTTCCAACCTTCCCCCCATATCCGCCATAGTAACTGTGAGAGCTTGTATCATATCCCTCAACTCTTGAGTTTGTGCATTAGAATCTTGTCCACTCGAAGTATGTGCATGAGCCATGGAGTGTAAGTGTGCAAATGTCCTCACAAATGATGTTCGCTCGTGTTTCACTCAATTAGGCTTTTCCCCTCTAATGAGCTCACCACTCTTGCCTTTTACCACTCTTCACTTTCTTACTCAAACTTTTCAAGGAAAGTAATTCAACTAAATTGAGAATTTAATTCTTGTGCAGCACAAATTCCACAAACAACAAAGGAAGCAAAGGAAGGATTGACACAATAGCAAGTAGAATTTAGTTGCTTGCTATTATACAAGGAAGTAAGGAATTGAACTAGACCAATAAGATTTTCAAGGGTATAGTCACAATAACTTGATGTAAGACACAAGGAATTCAATTAGGAATGTGTTTGGTAGTTGAATGGTAGGTTTCAATATGAAGACACTCTTTGAAACATTTTGTCAAACACTTAGGATGCAAGCTTTGAATAGTTTGGAATTTTCAAGTGTTTGTTCAAATGTATCCCCAATAACTTTCAAATTGATGATAACAACAATGCCCAATATGTAGGAATTATGAAATTTTCATGGGCACTAATTTTCCCCAATTTTTTTGTAATTTTCGTTTTTTTTTCCCTTTTTTGACTATCAAGAACAACACAATAAATGTAAAGATAGGAATACCAATTTTAGAGCCAAGCTCTGATACCAAATGATGCGAACCCCTTTGTTGATTAAACCAAAAATTCCCACAACAATAATGTATCAACCCAAGAAAGCTAAAATAGGTAATAAATGAGAAATCTTGACCCAAGTTTAATCAAACCAAAATTCTAAGGAAAGTTAACCCTAGCCCAAAGGAGAGATTAAGACAAATACCAAGACTTGTGGAATAAATATCAACAAATACACAAGAACAAACCCTCAATATATAAGTTGAAATAAATTCCAAGAAAATGTTACAAGATAAAGAAAGGATTTTACCTCTCAAACTCTCAAGGAGTGATCTTCAAATGTTCTAAAACTATCTAGGGTTTGAGGCTTTACAAGAAGATATACAAAGTGAAAGAAAAGAAAGTTTGCATAATTGTACAAAAAACCCCGCTATTCTGTTCTGGGGACTTTCGGTCGACCGAAAATATTTCGGTCGAACATCTGGTCGACCGAATGGGCAGTTTCGATCGTACAACGGTCAGCCGATCCTGCCTGAAGGTATGTCTAAAAACACTGCAGAGTTTCGGTCGACCGGATGGACTTTCGGTCGACCGAACTGTCCTGATCTTCCAAACATATGCAATTGACCTCGATCTTGCTCTCTTCCATGTGGACTTGATTTCGGAGCTTGAAAATGAGTCCCGCCATCAACTCTTGGACTTCTTTAGCCTTTGATCTTGTCATGGGCCCCACCGGTATTCTGATAGAGGGTTGACCTGTTTGACTTTGACTCGATTGACTCCCTGGATTCTCATCACGTATTGTCCACCTTTGAGCAGTCAGCCGAGTCTGCTCCGCCTTTTGGACAGTTTCTTCTTATGTGACCAGATTGTCCACAATTCCAACATACAACCTTCTTCTTTATGGAGTTACCCTCCTTCCACTTTTCAGTAACAAGCAAATTATTTCCAGGTGAATTATCGTCTCCACTTAATCTCCGTTCTTCAGAGATCAACTACGTACTTGTAACTTCTGCAAAGTCCACCGTTTGCTTCTCGTACATCAAAATCGGCTTGATGTGCTCAAACGTGGATGGAAGAGACAGATGAACCTCAACGCTTTATCCTCATCTTCAACCTTGACTCCAATAGATTCTAATTTAGAAACAATCCCATTAAGAACACTAATATGGTCGGAGATTTTTGTAACTGTGCTCATTCTCAACGAATGAAACTGTTCATTCAGATACAAGCGATTTGACAAGTTCTTCGTCTAATACAACTATTCCAGTTTTCCCCAAAGTTCCTTAGCAGCAGATATCCCATGAATATTTGTAAGAACATTCTTGGTCAAAAAAAGTCGTATTATACTAGCAGCTCTCAAATTCAAATCTTTCATCACTCTTGTTGTATTTAGTTTCTTTTTCTTTGTCATAACTAACGGTTGGTTTTCCCTACAAAGCTTTGTGCAAACCCACCTGAATTAAAATATTCTTGACTTGTAAATGCCACAAGCAAAAATTAATTCTCCCATTAAATTTCTCCACGTCGTACTTGACAGACATATTTTCTTTTGCTCCAAAAACATCTTCAAACCACTTGACACTCTGATACCACTTGTTGGAAATTATACGTTGATTCCCCCTCTTTAACCCATAGGATCTTTTGATGTTCAAGAATTGATTGAGCAAACAAGAAAATAACAATAACAATAACGCAAAATTTCGGATCGTCAATGTCTTTCACTATATATTAAATTGTTACAAATATATAGAATTTTACTCACCAATCCAATTCAACAGACCCCAGAGAAAATACTAAAAACGAGTTATTATCTATCACAAGTTTCTACCCTTTGAATTATCTCACAAAGAGTTCCCAAGAAACTATAAAGATAAAGCTCACAATTTTCTCTCTATTTGGTCACACAATTAGTTACAATATTATGGCTCCCTAACATACATATTTATAGGTAAACATAACAACCTAAAATATGTAGAAGTTGTGTCCAAGAAGATTTCCTTGTTGAAGTAGAATTCCAAAACAAAGTCTTATTTTCTTTCATTTTCCTTCCACCTTTAACTTGGTCTCCAAATCAACCATTTTAACTAGAAAATCAATTGTTCAAGATATTTTCATTTTTAATTTTGGTCAAATATCCGAACACTACTTGTTCAAACATATCTTCATTCATGCTTTGTGCCATTTCTGCTGAAACTGAAAAAAAAAAAAATTCATCTTACACTGAATTCTGGTGCTTTATCGAACTTGCTTGTTGGATTTGGCTTTTTAAGAATGTTTGCCAGATTGTCTTTAAAGCCTGTTTAATATAGGAGAAATTGGAAAAAAAAATCAATGTGTGGTTGAAAAATTGTTGAAAAGTATGTAAAATGTTGGGTCCCATAAAAATGTATGGTTAAAAATGAATTTGGGTGGAAAGTTGAAAAATATAACTGGGACCAAACATGGGCTTAGTCTGAGTTTTCTTCACATCTACCTTTTGCTGCGAAAGAGAATGCTTCCAATAGATAAGGTACTCCCAACTCAGTTACAATGCCATGAATCTGCTAAGTAGACCAATTCCATAGCCCAATCCTAGTCTCGTTGAAATACATAAGCTTTCAATAGGAGTCATGATCTGTTGTCCCAATTCTCTGTCCCCTTTGGTGTCTCGCCAATTAAAATATAACACATAATCACCTCATCCATGTAGACTAGCAAAGAGAGATGGAGACTTAATTCATTGTCGTCAATTAATACAAGAAAACTTTTCATAAACATTTGTCTGTCATTAATTGATCCTCGTCTATAGTCCATTCATCTTAGATTTCAACCCAGAATAAGCCATAATTCTTCTCCGTAATTTCTGCGCCACTTCAAGCCCAGAGGAGTTCTTCCATTATTATGTGTAATTTTGAGCTAATGGCAAGAGCAACTCCAGTCTTGGTGTATATTAGATCCGTCTTGGTGTATATTAGATCCAATTAGTGAGTTAGATCTCCAAAATCTCCGGATTGATCTCTAGTTGGGGGTGTAAATTTGATGTAAATAAACATTCCAACAGAAAATGAATATTTAGATGCACATTTACATCTAAATTTACATCTTATATAGCCCACTTCTGTGTAATCTCTACGTACAAAAAGGCACTATATATATATATAACCATATTTATCCCCTTACATTGCTTATCTATTTACATCTACATCTACATCTACATCTACACTACCTTAAAAGTATAAATATTGAATAATCTTTTACATCACCATTTTGCCCTCACATTTTTTTGCTCTAAACCAACTATACCCTCCTTTATTGTCCATTAATTAATTAATTAAGTTAAAAAAAACAAAGACCCATTAGTATGATCTCATAAATGCATAATACTAACACAAAAGCTTCAAGCTAAAATATGCACATTATATTACAAGATCAAAAGATTTCTATGTCATTTCTCACACCTTGATTAGTCACTTAAAATATTTATCTCTTTATTGTCATTGTAGAAATTCTCAAATTATTATTATTTGGGTTAACAATTGTATTATAATGAAAACGACAATACCGTAGACTAAGTAAATAATTTTTTAATCTGTCTCTGAAATTTTATAATTAAATATTCTGTAATCATTTTCTTTATAAGGTCTGGATATGGGTGTTTGAAGTTATTGAAAGGGTTCACAATTTTTTTAACATCCAGACTGTACAAAGCGTGTGTCGTGGTAAACTTTTTTCTTACGTTATCTTTTCTCAATTCAAAGCATGAAATTTGACATCAAGATCAACAATATTTTGAGAAATTCATTGAAAAATCTGCATATTTGAATTTTCCTTACAAATTTCGAGTTAATTAAATAATAAAGAAAAATATGATTGGAATTTGAATGATTTTGCAACTTTATACTATTCAATACTTATTGTCCAATTCAATAATATCTAAATTTTTACATCCTTTAGCAAACTCATTGGAGAAATATCATTTACAGATTAATTGTCGAACACACTACTTACTATTTATGTGTTCAAATTTACATAGTCTTTTTTTTTTTTTTTTTTCAATTTCGACTCATTACTTCCTACATTGATATCTTCTTGTGGAAATGAATAAAGTATTCAAATTCTCAACATCAACTAAAAAATTAGCAAGCATTAACAAAGGTGGGACACATCCTTCGACATCATCATTCTCCCTGCTAAAGTTGGCTTTGCTTCTCTTCGATTTAACCTTCGTCTCACCATAGTATTTTTTGAACAATTCTCACCCACAACTGAAAATTAATTGAGGTTAGTGATGAGATCATTATAATTTTTTTTATGTGTTCATGCAGAAAGTATTGTATCTTCTGCAAAATTGAAATAAACAAATTGAGATTGTTCCCAGCTCAATTTATTCCAACATATCAAGGTCATTTTCATGTAGTGTTTTAAGAATGGACTCCGAAGCATATAATCTCGAGACTTGAAGCTGAATTATCTCTTCCTAAAAAATATAAAGCTTCCATTTTTTTGGTTCAAATACACTTGAAAATTGGATAACATGTTTGGATTGGGTGCTTGGGTGGAAGAATTGTACATGTTGTCCCATTAAATAATTTATTGCATTAATATATTATCCAATAATTTAAAATGATAATAAAATTTATAATTTCATACAATTATATTTTCTCGTTTATTTAGCTTGTGTTTAGTCCACTTAAAAAACTCTGTTTAAAGAGGTTGTACATTTTACTATAGTGTTATAAATATTAAAAAAATGAACCTTTGAAAAAAGTTGTCAGACATTAAAATCAAAGGTCAGGCAACTGTTGGACACATTGAAGACCAAAACACCCTCTACTTTACCAAATTTTCTACCATCTTCTTCGATTTGTGCTTTTTGCTCACACCGTTGCAGACACGTATCCGACCACTATCAACCAAGTTCACGACGAATAATCAAAATCGATTCTAAGTCTTTGTATGCCCTTTTGTTAGCCCAAGAGTAACTAACCAAGAGGGGGTGAATTGGTTTATAAAACTTTTTCGATAAATAATCTCAAACTTAAAAATCAATAGGTACAAGTATGAATACTTAATGTTGTAAGTAACTTAACTATCAATGTAGTGTGCTATAAATGTGTAAACTTAATTGATAAAGCAAGTATAGCACTTAGAGATAGAGTTGCACAATATAAATTGAAAGAATAGAGTAAGTGCAGTGTAAGTAAGTAAAATGGATAAGAATATGCAAACGCTATTTGAAGAGGTTCAATCAATCAATGTGATCTACGTCCTCTGTTACCGAGTTCTCCGTCACGAGCAAGACCAAATCCACTATAATGGTAACTTACAATAAGGAGTACCAAAACCTTAAATGACTTACAACAAGGAACACTTATCCTTAGGTGACTTACACTAAGGACCACCTATCCTTAAGCGACTTAGAACAATGAGCACTTATCCTCAGGTGACTTATAACAAGGAGCAAATATCTTTAACAACAATCGAGTTTTCACTAGGATCTCGAAACAACTATATAATGAATTGATTTACAATTAAAATAACTTTCTTGACGAATGATATACTCAAATTAAGCCTCTAGAGAGTTAGGCTAACACTTCAATAGATAGCAATGAATTAAGCTCGAGTGTTAGGGAAAAACTTTGATGCAAATAATAATGAAAAGTTCAATGCAATCAAATAAAGTTTTTCAAAGAATATAATCTCTTGTTAAATGATTGAATCAAGTTAAGTACCGACAGATGCCACACTTGAATAATCAACAATAAGTTAAGCTCAAAGTGTTTAGGTAATAGAACTTTGATGAATCAAATTATAATGAAAAGTATAGTACAAATAATCAAAGTTCTTCAATTGAAAGTCTCTCTTTAAAAGATTAAAACAAGTTTAGAATAAAGAGAGACTTACACTTCAATTCCAATGTATAATGTGAAGATGTTGAAGAAGTTTATGCAATGTAAAACTAAAAATCTTCACTAAAACTTTATTTCAAAAATTTGATGAATTTTGATTAAAAAAAAATAGTTTGGATCAATCAAAGTTTTCTTGCCAACTCAGAATCTTGATGGAATAGATGAAGAAATATTCAATAGATCAAGAGATTCCTTTTGTAATCAATGAAATAGAACTCAATGCAATGTAAGCTCAATGATTTTCTCAATGATTTTCTCTCTTAAATGCTCTTGTAAGTTGGTGAAAATGAATGCAAAAGATATGGCTATTTATAGAGCAAATTTCGCACATACTGACTCTTGGGGTCGACCCCTTCAACCATGCGGTAGACCTCAATATAGCCGTTATGAAAAAATAGTCGTTGGAATTCAAAAGGAATAATGCGGTTGACCTCTCGTTTCTTGGGTTCGACCCAAAGCATGATGCAGTCGACCTCTCTTTTCTTGGGGTCGACCCCACTTGACAGCATTTCAAAAATATAAATTTTCAAATGTTTTCATCAAAGTTGATTTTGAAAATGATATTTTAATGACTTTGAAAATGTTACTTGATCTTATGAAGTGCATTTCCAACTATTTACGCATTGACCTTACATATGTTGAGAAGCAATTTGTAAATGCTCAATTTCTTTGTAAGCTTCATTCATCGATTTTCATACTATCATGCTTCATGTCTTGAACATCACATCTTGTGTTTTTTATCTTTTATCTTCGAGAGATGATTTGTACTTTGAATACTTTGAAGATTATCATTACATGAAACACTTGAAGCACATTAGTTAATAATACAATATAATCTTGTTTCTTATAATGAACACAATAAGGTTAAGTTAACCATATGTCAACACCTTTCTCCCTGTTGCCTGGTAAGTGATGCAAACAGTTATTTTATCAAGTGACCATCGTTGAGACTGATTGTGAAAAATACCAGCGTTAATTTTTTTGCTTTTGACGATTTCAACACCCTTATTGAAGACGATGGGAGGATGTCGTCTACCTCTATCGAGCACTACTAAGTTTTTTTTTCGTTTGCACTTTTCAGGATCCGAAGGTAATTTGAGCTCCGTAAACATTCCTGTTAGTGTACCTGGGTCATTACCTAGAAATAATGTTCAATGACAATCGTAAATAATTTATGCATTTCCATTTTCAGATTTTATTCCAGAGTATATAACACGCGGCTTACCTATTTCTTCCATCCCGTTTTGACGTATACCCATATTCAACATGGACATCACATTCTTTTTCTGTTTTTTAGCTTTTGGAAAATTGATTGAGAATTAATTCGATGCGTGTAGGTTATGATTTCCATTTCATACATGTCATGAGCATCTTCAATTTCTGTGTAGAATGTCAATCTGAACAACGATTCTTGATTCCTATTTTATTTTCGTCTTATGAATGATGCTACAGTTGGTTTATTTACTGCACTTCGTAAGTTTCAATATCCAAGTGAGATCAATACTCCTAATTTAGGAAATGTGATTTTTCTAACATAATAAATATTTGTGAATTTGTAAATTTTTCGTGTTGACTATCCTCATTGCCTTTAACTATTAGTTCTTATGTATATTAATAGGTAGAAGTCACTGATAAAACTTTGTTGGGAACTTTGAAAATCCTTATTTGAGAGCAAAAATTGCTACACAACACAACACACAGATCCAATCCACCCCATTCCACCTAACCTAACAAGCTCAACCCCCACCTCGTCCAAACAAATTTCACTCCATCGTTACATCGTCCCTCCCTGCAACCGACCACCACTACCACTACCACGACCCCCTTCACCACCACGTCACGACCACCACCACGTCATGACCACCACCACTACACCACCTCGACCAAGTGCATCGATAGATTCACAACTGTATATTTCACCTAACACAAACACCATAAATTTCTTCAAAAACCTACTTCTTACAGTTGTTAAAATTATAAAAACAACACAAATTAAACTTTAGCGAAGCCAGAAAATGAGAGAGGGAAGTTTAAGGTACATGACATTTTGTTTTCATCTTAAATTTTAAAGAGCAAGCCATGTGTACAGCAAAGAACAGAGCAAACACAAGTGACTCAACAGCCATTAACTTAGTGAGGATGTTCAGAGACGATCCAAATATGTCCTTCAGAGGTCACCAACCATGTCTCCAATCACAGCTGCCTTGTGGCAATCGAATCCTTATACTCTTAGAAATAACCTTACCATTACCACCATAAAAAAGAATTGTAGTTGCCGCCACCATGAGCTGTTTTGCATAGAGAGATTGGAGTTTGGAGATAAAATCACCACCGCCATCACCATCACACACCAGATCTAGACTAGTTAACCAAAATGGTGGAGGAGTCAGGCGGGATAGATAGTGGCCATGGGGGTTGGGTAGGAGTGGCAAACGGGCCGGACAGTTCGTGAGTTCGTGGATTTGGCTCCTTCAAAGTTTGGCTTGGCTCGTGAAAAAAAGGGCTTGGGCTTGGACCGGACAAAAATTTTGGGTGTTGGATAATTCGGGATCGGCTCTTGAAGTTTTGGACTGGCTCGTGGACAAGCCCAACGGGCCAAAATGGGCCAGCTCACGAGCTGGCCCATTTCAGGCTCGTCTGGGCCGTTTTCTCATGGGAAAATACATAAATAAGGTGATTATAAATGCAAATTTCAAAATTAAGATGAAACCTATAAAATTTCAAAAATCAGGTTTTATTTAATATTAATTAATTAATTAATTACATAATTAAAAATATTATATTATCAGGTTACAAACACACATTTTTAGGTCACAAACACACATTTTTAGGTCACAAATTTGACTTTAGGATCACATGTTATGATTATGTCACATTTATTCAAGATGAAGTTAAAATCACCATTATTTCTGGTCACAATCACTGTTTGTAAGGTCACAAGTAACAAAATTTGTAGGTTACAACCACCATTTTTTAAGGTCAAAACTAAGACTTATTTAAAGGTCACAAGGTCAAAATGGTAGGTCAAATGTTTCTTTAAGGTCACAACCACCATCACCTCCGATCACCAAATCCATGATCGTCACCGCCAAAACCACAATAACAAAATCGACCGACTAGCAGCTTGACCCAACCCACATGTGACCTGAGACCACACTACCTACACACCAATCTACACCTTTGCAACACCAGTCAACACTCGCCGCCACAACCATCACAATCACAACCACAACCACCGTTCAACTCCACCCCCACCCCCAAACACACACAAATGTACAAAACAAGATTCAAGGAAACCACCACCATCACCATACGATCGCTGCCGCCTGCACAGCCTCCATAATCTGTAACTGCCACTAACATGACCCCAAGCAAAATGGATCTGCCACCCTTCAGCCACAATCAATTCCTACATTTCTAACACCCCCAAATTTTGGCGATAAAGAGGGTCGAGATGTTTGATTTCGATGAGATGGAAGCGCTCGAATTGCTGGACTTCAAAGACATGGTCGGTTGCGGTGAACTTAGGAATGGCAGTGTAGCGGAGCATCTAAATCGATGGAGCGGCGCTACAATTACTTTCCTTGAAGTAGTGTCACCAGTGACTTCGAAGTTGGTAGAATCCGACATTGATGGGTTTACCAGAAGGGGGAAGAGGCGAAGGTCGTCAGAAAGGTATCGATGGAGCTGCACCACTACGTCACTGCCTAGATCGATGCAATGGCGAGTTGCTTACCTTGAAGTAATGTCGCCGACGACTTCAAAGCTGCAGAATCCGGCGGTGATGGGTGTGCCAGACGAGGGAAGGGATGGAGGTCGTGGGATCCTTCTTTATGGTTGAAAAAACAGACCTGTATTAGGGTTTAAAGGTTGTTTAATTCAATTTATTAATTACTTAAATTTATAATAAGATAAATTTATAATAAGACCTGATTTTTTAAGTTATTGAAGTTTAATCTTATATTTGAAATTGAATCCTAAAAAGCAGGTCTAGATGTAATTTCCACTTTTCTCATGGGCTGAAATGGGCCAGAGTTCGTCAGGCTCGTGAGAAGTTCGTCAAGCTCGTGAGATTTTTTTTAGTATTAGAAATTTAAAATACAAAAAAAAAAAAATGACTAGCCGGCCCATGAGCTAGACTTGGGCAGGCTGTGTGGGAGACGAGCCAGGATGGCTCGTCTCCCACACGAGCCTTGGACGGTCCGGTTCGTGGGTCGGACCAATCTTCCATTTGACATCCCTAGGGTTGGGGAAGGGTCGGTGTGTCTGTGAGAGAGAGAGAGAGAGGAGCTTGGACAGTAAAAAAGGAGCGTAGGAGTTGATTTGATTTTTAGTAATAAATTTTTTATTAATAAATATAAATTAATTGGTAAATAGTTCCTATTTTTACAAATATAAAATTCACCATCTTATTATTAGTACAAAGTGATCTTTAATAATAGGGTTCAATGAAATTTTCCCTTTTAAAGGCCTTAACAAGTTTAATTAGAGCATCTCTAACAATGGTGTATATTGGATATAATCAGTGATTTAGATCTTCAAATTTATCGAAATGGTCTCCAATGTAGAGGTGTAAAATGGATGAAAATTAAGTTTTCGACCAAAAGAGTATTTTGATGTATATTTACATCCAATTTTTCATTTGCTATGGCCTATTGCCGTATACGGTTTTATCCTCATATTTCCCGTATAAATTCATTAATATACCCCATATATGGGGATATAACATAACCCATATATCCTCATATAGGGGATAAGCTCTTTTAAGAGCTTTTCAAATTAAAATAAGTTTTTTAATTTCTTAACCAAATTTTAAAATCTTAGATCGATTTGTTCGTAATTTATATATAAATAGATAATGTCTAAAACAAAATAAGTTAAAAAAATTATGAGCAAGAATATTTGTGCAATTGAAAAAAGTAATGAAATTTATAAGTTTTAATTTACATCCGCCACTACAACACAATTTTGGTTAGATCCACCAGGGTATATGTTGGGATGTAAAAGTGTTTTCTGAGGTGTTAATTTGCACCTAAAATTACACCTTCGTTGGAGATGCTCTTACTTGAGTCAAATAGGCTTCGAAAAAAAGTATAAGATGTATCTCACTTTTTATTTTGACATATAAATAAATTATTTTTAAGCATATCACTTTTCTTTTTCGGAGAATATGCTAGCTAGAGCTTATGTCAACTAGTTAAAAGTCGTTACATATTCAAAGTCTACTCATCACACCTATGATCGCCATCAAATTCTTACACATGCAATTATAACTCACTCACAAGAGTTAATGTGTGCAGTGCATAAGATACATGAAATAACATATACCAAGTACTTCAAACAAGTTCTAAAAAAATTTAATGGAAACTTTAATCAATGTTCATAAATTTCACTAGTACTTGACAACAAATAAACACTTTATAAAATAAAAAATCCATTTTTATTAAAAAAAATAATGCAAAACAAAACTTGTAAGTGTATTCATGTACTTGAAGATCTACTCAATGAGATACATAAATGCTCTAACCTTTAAGAGAAACATGAGCCACATCACAATGAAAACATCATTTTGAATAGAAAGTTTACTCCTTTTGACCCAAATATTCTTAGAGGAAGAAATAGTCTTAGCCTTTGCCCTTTAATTCAATCATTAAAATTTATATACCAATTTACAAACAACAAAATTTTCAAACTACTTTTTAATCACACACATTTTCTCTCTCTACTTTTCAACCACACATTTTACCTCAAAAATATAAATAAACTAATTTATAATTGTTACAGTGTTATTGAACAAAGAGTTAGTCAAATAATTCATCAATTCAGTCAAATGAATGACTTGATTCACCAATCCATTAACTCAAGAAGTGATGTCCTTATTGTTGTTCCTAGTAAGTAATTTTCGACATCTAGTTCTAATGTATCCTAACTCACCACGATAGTGACAAGTTGGAATGAACATAGGAGTAGCTTTGTGTATGAAGTTTTGAACTTTAGGTTGAAGAAACCTAATTCGCTTAAACGAATTTTGTCTTAGAGCTCCTACATTCTTAGACTTGACAGGGATATGAACAAATGCGGTCTTAGATTTGAACTTTGTTTGAGTACTAAATTTCTCATAACCTAGACGTTCTTTTCTTCTTGCGGGTTTGCTTGATCCTAAGATGTTATCAAGCTTCTTAGATCCACTAGAGAGATTTTGAATTTTAGCATTGGAATTCTAAAGATTACTCTCCAAAGTCTTGACGTTCTTTTCCAGGAGTTCACTCTCAACCTTTAAATCATACAATTTTTTATTTGATTCCTAAAATTCAAGCAAGGGAGTATTTTGTCTATGGATTGCCAATTAACAAATTCAAGACCTAACACTATATATAGATGACACTTTTTATTATTTTAGATAGCATGATCAGAGAGTTTTGTGAGAAAAAATGTAGTTTAGCATCTTGATTTTCCTTTTTTCTCTATGTATTGTACAAAGAAATAGAAATTATTAGACGTGGTAAGATTTTGATATTTTTCCTACAAAACTTAGGGGTTTGGTTAATGAGATTCTATATGATTGTAAGAATTTTCATATAGGGAAAGATTTTGATGATGAGTAATTTTTTGTCATATCTTTATATTTTTCTTTATTTGCTATTGTTATTTTTCTTTGAACAATAAAAAGATCATGTGTGTGAATACAAGTGAAATTCTATTTAATTCTCAACAAGTGATACAAGAGCATCGTGTGGTTCGAAGAGTTGGAGCAAAAGAAAAATATGTTTGTCAAATATGACATAAATAAAATTTGATGGGATGATTAATTTTGACTTGTGATAACTACAAGTTAAGGAATGTATTGATGTTGTGAAAATTATTGAAAGTGCATAATATCGCAAATAAGTAGTAAATTGAACTTTTTGAATCTCGAATTATCGATCCCAGAGGACTATTTTATCTAGAATTAGTTTTAATTAATCACTACCTAGTCTAACAATGGACCAAAAAACCATAATTTTTTTCCCCAATTAGGATATCCCAAATTTACAGAGGAGTCCAAAATCTTTCAAAAAAGTGGTCTCAAACCTTCACAAAATGTGTAGTAGAAGGACATCTTGACGATTCCATTAAAAAATTCATTAGTTGGTCAACCGTCAAACATCTGACCATATTTATGAAGGATAAAATGATTTCTCAACATTTAGCAATAAATAAGAAAAATTTAAAATAACAACGATTCCATTCAAGAATTTGTTAGTTGATCAAAAGTCAAACGTATAACGTAATTAACCATATTTATTAAGGCTAAAATGAGCTTTTAACATTTACTTAACAATTAGTAACAAAAACTATAAGTAACAAAATCAAATAACATATATCTCCCCCAATCCACATAATCGCAGACCAACTCAACCACCAACCTCCAGCACTGGGAGCCACTTGCCTTGCCCTTGCGTTTTAACCTTCCCATCTCTTTCGACACCTCAATGTCATTCTCCTTCTCCACTCTCTCTCTTTGTCAATACTTCGATCAAAAAGTGGTATTGGCACACAAAGATTCTATAGCAAAGATATACAAAGAAATAGTCGCTCTATCAGATTGCTATGCTGAGAGATCCAACCTTTGAGTTGAATAAGTGATTTCCCCGCATTTTTAGGCCTCACTCAAACGAGTAAAGTTCACTAAGGATTTTAAATATGGTTTGGTTGAGAATGAGGTATTTGACAAACTAGTAGATGCTCCAATAGTGTTACCGGTAATTAAAGCGTCACTTTTTTGGTGTTGGAATATAGAATCGGTAGCATGGGGAAGAGTTGGAGATGGGATTAGGAAAGAAGTAGAGACCTATATGGTATTGGAGGTGACTCGAAAAGGGTAACTCGATTGAGATTGGAGTTAGCACTAAGTCAACTAAATGGACAATTTGTGAAGGCATTAGTAGAATAGTGTGTGTCATGCTTCACAATTTGATTGGGTATTGAGCTACCTAGAGATGGAAATTGGGTCAAGCGACTCATTGGCTCTTCTCGACCCATGAGTTGCTTAGACTAGTCTCCGAGCTAGGGTCGAATGGGCAAAAGAGGTCGCAATGGACCGAGCCGAGCAGGCTCGGCCCATAGCTCGGATTGCTCGGCTCGTCAAACGGACGAGTAGAGCAACGGCTCGACTCGTTTGATCAGGGTCGAGCTCAGCTTAGCCCACGAGTCCGTGGGCCGAGCCGAGCCGAGCTCAGCTCGTTGAGCTCGTGTATATATATATATATATATTAAAAACCCCTTTTACCGTCATATCTTACGTTGATTTAGTCGACAATCGAATCGATAGCTAAAATATTTGAAATCTTGAATACTAATATATTTAATATTATTGACATAAATTATTAATTAGCAAGTGTTCGGGTTGGCTCATTTTTTAAGTTTATAAACATGTTTATAAATTACACAATTTTCCAAATCACTTTTTAACCATATATATTTTCTCTCTCCAATTTTCAACCACTACTTTTTAACTCAAAACAGTAAATAAACTAATTTATAAACTAAACAGTGTTACAAAACGGAGCATAGTTATAAGTTATAACTTTTAAATATAAGTATAATATTAATAACTAATAAGTAATAAGTTATGTATTAAATAAATTATTAATAACTTAATATGTAAAAAAATGTTTGTTAGTTATTATTAGAGAATTAAATTGAAAGTCGAAATGATTAATTATAATTTATAAGTTTATAACGTAAATAAAATCTTGTTAAAATAATCAAATATTCAATTATAATTTGAAAAGACAAAAATTAAAATGAAGTAAATAAATTAAAATTTAAAAGGTTAAAAAATAAAATTAAACCCTCCTCCTTTTTTCGGGCTTGAGACCGGATACTAAATAGTCTTAATTGAATAATTGAATATTCTAGTAGGCGGAGTTAAAATTGTACACGAACAATTTGTTACGTGTAAAATTTTTATTTTGAAATCAAAATTATATTTTATTTTATATGTATAATAAAGAAATTGAAAATGTAAAGTTAAATATCATTTACATGACTGCATGCAATTTCAGCATACTTATGTTGTATACGTAAATCACTGTCTTGCCAATCTTTAACACACATCAACGCTTCTAAAATATCTTCTTTGAGTTGGCTCCTGACTTCTGACAAAACCCTTTTACTTGCACTAAAAATAGACTCCGAATCTACCGTGCTAACCTGAGGTGTTAGTAGATCTTTCGCAATGGCGGAAACAATCGGATATTTTAGTTCGTTTGTACGCCAATAATGAAGTAAATCAAATTCTAAAGAATTAGTAGACTCCACATTTCTAAGTAGTTCTTGTCCAAAATAAATTTTCAATTCTTCAGGTATTTGAAGTGAACCTGATTCTTTGATACTAGAACTAGAAGACATACTATAAGAAGAAGTTCCTTGTGGTTGACTCATTTCTTTCATTAAATTGTATAATTCTACTTCATCGTCTCCAAGTGTAGTGTCACTTGATGATGCAGATTGTGTATAACTAACAGTAGTTCCTAATCGTGCAGCACATACAGTATACATGTTTACTAACGTACTCTCTAAATTATTATAAGTGATAGATTTATCCAAAATCAATGAGCTATAGATTTTTGAAACAAGAATTTTCGTACTCTTTAAATTGAAACGCAGGTCCATTATGCATGCCAAGGGAAATAACATAGGTAAATCTTCCCAATACTTTCTAAATTTTATTTCCATAACAATTATCATTTCAGTAAAAAATGAGTCATATCTATATCTATAAAAAGTTCTTGCAATAATATAAAGACATTCAAGAACTGTTGAACTAGTTGGGTAATATACCCCAAATAATATGTTGGTTGAATCGTAAAAACTTGTTAAAAAAATTTTCACTTTAAAAGCAGCTTCCGATTCTATTAATAGAGGATCATCGTCTTTTTTAAGTGTTCTACTGTTATAATATTTCATTATTATTTGTTCATAACCTTCGCATGATGTAAGTAACAATTATGTGGAGTTCCACATATGGCCTACGTCGGTGATAAATTTCTTAGAATCTAAATTGTATTGTGAACACATTGTTTCAAAATATTGTTTTCTACTCAGTGATATGGTTATGTACATTATAGCATCTCTAATTTTATCCATTTCATCTTTAATATATTTCAAGCCATCTTGAACAATTAAATTTAAAATATGACATACACATCTAACATGGAATAAGAAATCATCAAAATCCGGATTAAGAATTCTACATAATTTATCTACTACACACTTATTTACACTAGCATTATCGAAAGTAAAAGATCGAATTTTATTTTCAAAGTCACATTCTCTAACAATATCAAGTATAACATTAAATATGTTGGTTGCGTTATGAGGAAATTTTAGAATTTTAAAAGCAATAATTTTTTATGCATAACCCAAAGTGGATCAATGTAGTGTGCAGTTGCAGCAATATAACTTTTTTTTGTTAATACATTCCAAAAGATCGGAAGTAAAAGAAATAACACCACCATAGTTATTTAAATCGACTGTTAATTTTTTCTTAATTTTAAAATAATATTGTATTGTATCAGAATGTAGAGTGTTTCGAGTAATACCTTGGTACTTGGGTTGAAGATAACGTTTAATGTATGTAACAAAGTACTTGTTGTCCACTATGCTTAGTGAAAACTCCGCCCCTGCAACGAATTGAACCATCCCAGTTCGATTTTCTGCTCGGAATACATCCAATTTGAAAGTGTTGCAGATCCCACTCCAAAACCACTAACGACCGATGAACCAAATTGTAGTTGACTTTGATTCGATTCAACGAGCCCGTACTTGGGCTGACACTTGCGATAGTGACGATTGAGGTGTGTAGTACCAATCCCCTTTGCCTGTGCCAATTTTCGTGCACAATATTTGCACACAGTTTTGAATTCATCTTCTCCTTCAATTTTTTCCCCGTTACGACTAATTTAAAGTGATCCCAACACTTTGAAGTTGACTTCTTACATTTTCTAGCTTTTCTTTTTCTTCTTGCGTCAGGGAATATCGGGATCATTTTGTAAAATTTGAACATCCACATCTTCTTCATTATCGTCTAAATCGATTCCCTGATTTAATGGATCTTCTTCAATATTTTTGGAATTGATACGTTGTTGAGACCGGAAAATTGATTGTCGAAATGAGTGTGAGATTGTGGTATTGAGTCATTATGCCCCCCAAATCCAGGTGGACCATCGAACAATTCATTAATAAATCTTCGACTGCTGGGATCTATTCTTTTGTATGTGATGTGTGTGGAAAAATTGAAATATAAAATGAAATATGTATAATTGAGAGATGTAATAACAAATTGAGTTATTGAAATTGAAATATCAAATATATAACTAAGAGATATTGAAATTGAAATATCAAACTTGTAGTATATTTGTAATGTAGGTATAAAATATAAATGTTGTAGAGTAGAGGAAGAGAAATATGTAGTGTTAGTGTAGATCAATAAGAATTAGAGTAGAGAGTTGTATGTAGTAGATGTAGTGTAGTAGAATTGTAGAAAAAAATTGTGTTAGTGTAGTATTTATAGAGTATTCTGGTCACTTTTTGCTGTGATTGTTCTGGTCAAGTGACCAGAACGGTCACATTACATATATTTATTATTATTTATTTTTTTTTTCTCTTAAAACAGTTTTTTTTTTCGAAACGTAATAAAACGTTTCAATTTTTTTTCTTTGTTTTCAACGAGCCGGCGAGTCGCTCGGCTCGTCGACTCGTTGAACCACGAGTAGAGCCGAGCCAAGCTCGACTCGTCGACTCGTTGAACCACGAGCAGAGCCGAGCCAAGCTCGGCTCGTGGTTCAACGACGTTGCTTGGCTCTCCCACGAGCTCGTTCATTTGACGAGCTGAGCCGCCCTCGACTCGTGTTTTCGCTAGTCGACGAGCGGCTCGACCCGTTTGCCACCTCAAGGCAAAACTTTTGGCAAGAGGCTTGAAGATTGAGCTCATGGGCTATTTATTTTTGTGACAAAATGATCACTATTTTTTTAATATAAAGAAGAGTAAAAAATAGAGGCTTGTCATGAGCACGAGCCGGGCTATTGAGCTCAAGGACTGAGTCCATTGCCATCCGTACGGATAAACCACAATGCTCACACACAGTTTGGCTGCTCACACACAATTTGGCTGTCAACTGTGTGTGAGAGAGACAGAAAAAATCGTAGGTCATACTATAATATCTTTTTTTCCTCTCTCTCTCTCTTCCATTTTTTCTCACATTTTTTCTATTTTTTCTCACATTCTATTTCACACTTTGCACAATTTCACATTCTACTTCACACTTTTCACTACTTTTTTATTAATTTATTTAAAATTGTATCTATCTCTTTCTTTCTTTTCCCACTTTTCCCTTTCTTTTTTCTCTATTTTTTTTTTTTGTCACATTCTAAACATGCCATCTTTCCAATTTCCATTGACTATCACAAATTGTCACACTGCGCCAACAATAAATATACTATATCGACGGATACCAAATTCACCCACAGAAAAAAATATCTACCAATTGATAAGTACCAAAGAATTGATTAGATGTTAACATTCTGTGTACACATGATTCCAGATCTTTCTACATTCTTCTTCTTGATAGTTGACACCCCAACTAACCTTGAAATCTGATCGGCTCTCCTACAAAGACCCATTGTTTATACTCCTTTATGCCCTCACATAATCAAGAATCAGTCCTTCCCAGATCTTTGAATTCTTGAACCCAAAAAAAAAAAAAAAAAAATGGCATCAGAAACAGAGTACACCGAGCGATCATCTTTGATTGATGGCTTAATAAATTCGAGAAACAGAGACCTTTCTCTGTTTTTACCCTTTATTCTGGGGTTGAACACCAACTACTCACTTCAAGATTCGACAAACCCATCTCAAGAATCCCAAAATCCAGCCACCCCACGTGACAGGTTCGTCCTCGTAAACCCTGTAACACAAGGCATGGTTGTAATTGAAGCCAGTGGAACAGGCTTGGAATCTTTGTTTGGAGACATGTTCTTGAATAAGGATGGTCAACCGCCCGCCTCAAAAGCATCCATAGAAGCCATGCGGAGTGTGGAAATTGTTGGTGTTGAAAATAATGAAGAGTGTGTAATATGTTTAGAGGAGTGGGAGGCTGGACAAATTGCTAAAGAAATGCCTTGTAAGCATAGGTTTCATGGGAATTGTATTAAAAAATGGTTGGAAAATCATGGGTCTTGCCCGATCTGTAGGTATAAAATGCCTGTTGAAGAAGATGATGTTAATGAGAAGAGTAATGGTGAAAATAACAGAGGCCGTAGAGAGATTTGGGTGAGCTTTATATTTAATCGCGACGCGAGAGATGAGGAAAACAACAATCAGATTGTTCGTAGTGAGAGGAACGATTCTACATCCAGTTATCAATAAATTGACGATTACAAACATTTTGTAAGAATTTTTTTTTTTTTTTTTTTTTACCCAATCTAGTAGGAATGACATGTAAATATACAATCAATGAATAAATTTTGTGATGTTGAGCAGTTAGTTTTGTTTCTCTTCTGCTATTTCTGTTATAATATGCTTCATATAATGAGCAAATATGGATTAGAAAAATAATTGAGGGACTTCGGAATTTGTTAATGATTACTGGCCAAAGGCTGTTAAGTTTATAATGGACATTTACAGGGACGAATCCAGGAATCAGATCCGGCACGAGCGAAGTGGTCACTACATAGTTAATGGAGGAAAAAAAATTGATAAAGGTAAAAAAAAATTTTTTTGTTGAATTCAGCACGAGCGACCGGCCGAGCTCGCCACTAGCTGCCTTCGTCCCTGGACATTTACATATATAGCATATTTCTGTAAATTCGCCTACAGATTCTAATTCTACTTCTTGTCCCATATTACCAGCCATTGCTTACCAAATCATTCATCGATAATATTTCATTACTAATCATTTTGAAGAAAATCTTGTATAGACCTTGACATGCTTCCTTTGCAGCAAACAAAAAGAGGAAAATTGTATTGCAGGTGATGTAGAGATCTCTATTTTAAATTGTCTTGTTTTCAATGAGTGTGATATTTGTCAAAAACAGACGCGGTGTTTGTAGTGTTAAACTTGTTCACGTAAGTAAGTTGCTTCAGGGATTTATGTTTTTCCAACTAGTTCTCCTATTAGCAAGGAGAAGAATACACATTTATATGGTCTTCAATACACAATTTAAATTTATTTCTTCATCAATTTGCTATCTAGTTTAAGATAAATCTTTAATATATATGGTTATTGTCCAAGGAATATTTGATACCACTTGTATTCATAAAGTTCAATGATGGTTGCTTATATACGGGGGTTTCCCACAACCTGAGCGTCCGAATCGACCACGCTCAAGGTCATTGGTTCGAGATTGTAAATTCAAGTTATGTCTCTCAGGGATCAGGGTGGAGGGATTTGAGTAAGTATGAGCAATTCTCAATAACTTCCGCTTTCCATAAAGAACAAATTCAATATTTCAGAATTCGAACCCTGCACCTGGACGCGCTGAGCACTTATCAACCCTTCTCTTTGATATACAAATCCAATATTTCAGAATGGTTGTTTATATACTATATATGTACTTTCGAATGGTCATTTAGCATATTTCTGCAAATCCGCCTACATATTCTAATTCTACTTCTTGTCCCATAGTACCGACCATTGCTTACCAAATCATTCATCGATAATATTTCATTAATAATTATTTTGGAAAAAATCTTTTATAGACCTTGACATGCTTCCTTTGCAGCAAACAAAGGCATCAGCGTGAGAGAGAAAAGAGGTTGGCGGGCATCTCATGGATCGGTTTGGTGGCTGCTGAGAGCATCTCCAATGCATTTCGTGAATTGAAAATATACACTTGACACGTAAGCAAATAGATGAAATATGGTAAAAATTTCTTTTCAATGCACAACGTGGATTAGGATGTTGGCTGACGTGACGCTAAAAAAAAGAGACATTGTGAAGTGTTCCGTCTACATATAATCCCTCTGTGAGACATGCTGACTCAACATTAATTTCTATTTTATAGTTATTTAATTACTGTAGATAAGGACGTGGTCCAATTAAGTTGTATGGTATAAATTAGTTTCCTTTTGGACTATGCAGTAAATTAGAGATAATGTGGTAATTAATTTTAATTTTATTATAGAAAAATGACACATAATCAATATTATTGAAATGTAGAAAACACCATTGGAGAGTAAATTTTGAACTGCTCCGTCTATTTATCCACGTTCTTTATAAGTTCGTCTATTTTATTGTCACATTAACATCAATCCACGTTATGCATTGTAGGTGTTCTAACAAAAAGAAAAGAAAAGAAAAGCAGAGAAAAATTGTATTGCAGGTGATGTAGACATCTCTATTTTAAATTGTCTTGTTTTCAACGAGTGTGATATTTGTCAAAAACAGACGTGGTGTTTGTAGTGTTAAACTTGTTCACGTTAGTAAGTTGCTTCAGGAATTTATGTTTATCCAACTCGTTCTCCTATTAGCAAGGAGAAGAATACATTTATTTGGTTTTCAATACACCATTTAAATTTATTTCTTAATCAATTTGCTATCTAGTTTAAGATAAATCTTTAATATATAATATGGTTATTGTCCAAGGAATATTTGATACTACTTGTATTCATAAAGTTCAATGATGGCGGTTGATATAAGATCTGATGTGTGATGTAATCGCTGACATAAGGTCTGACGTGGCACAATCGGAATAGACCACAAGAATTTTGCACGACCCGGATGGATCATGAATAAATCTCTGCGACCTTAGGAGGTCGTACAAAAGTTGCACGACCTAAGATCCTTCTGCACGATCTGAAGAAATCTTAATAAAGTTGCACAACCTGAATAGATTGCGCATGAAGTTACTCAACCTGAAGAGAGAGTATAGAAGTTGCACGACCTGAACGTTAGCCCGTGCGCTACCTTACAGACGATCGACGACAACTTAAACAATTATCAGATATTTGGACAGTTGAACTAGTTAAAAGTCAATTACATTATACTTTGTAAGAACTCAAGTATTTTTGTTAGGATGTACTTTCGAATGGTCATATTGTAATAAGCTAGTTCATACATTTTTTTCATGTACTAGTGAGGTAGACGTGCGTTGCACGTTAGTTGAGCTTTAAGTTGAAAAATACCCAATTGAAAAGAGAAAATCATCATTTATTGCAAGAAAACACAAAAGTACACGGCAAGAAGTAAATCATGACAGAAAAATTTAGCAAATGTTCGGTAAACAAAATAAATTGGTTTATAAACCAATTTATAAACTATATAATTTCTTAAATCACTTTTAATCACACACATTTTCTCAATTCAATTTTTAACCACTACTTTTTACCTTATCATAAATAAATCAATTTATAATGTTGGAATAATATGTCCAAGTCCAATTAGTTGGACCGGACTTGGATTGGCCCAAGTCCACAATCTTTAACCTAATTAGGTTTAGGTTATTCCTATAAGTACTAAGAGAATTGTAGAGAAACAGTTAGTTGTTTTTCTTGATTACTAGCACAATAATCCAGATATTGACTTGCTGTGTGGATCACCATTAAAGGCTGAACGATTGGATGGCTGTAGTAAAGATCTATACTACAACAACATCAGATCCTAGCGATTCATCAAAAGGTATAATTTTTATTACAAACTTCATCGTAGTTCAAGGTTGATCCGGTTACAGTTTCGATTCTTTTAATTCCACTGTACATGTTTGTTTCGAAACCTACAATATTATCAATCAAAGGCTTACTTAGTAACTACTATACTACAAGACAACATGATGAACAACTTGTGTCTCACAAATTAATGGTGCTCGAGAGTTTGGTAGAATTGATTCTATGAAGGAAAGAACTGGAGAAAAGAGAGGATGTGTGAAGTGTAATTTATCTGAAAGGGAAAATAACTGTAATGAAATTTTATAGAAAAATTCATTGCTATGCTAAAACAGAAGCAAGCATTAGAACACAACATGATCAAACATACCATGATTTTTATTTCTAATAATGCAATAAACTGATTAAATAAAGTATTTGGCAAGTATGAAGGCAGGTCATTAAGTCAAATACGTATGCCCGGTAGCAAGGCTTTTCTTCTTTCTAATGCTCTATCTCTAATTTTTAGATCTTCATCAATGCCTCTATTCCTAGGAATCTTCATTTATTTTGTAATCTTGATGATAGAGATCAATTGGGAGGCTAAATTTGCTCGGTTCGTTCCACCATTTTCAAGAATCTCTAGAGCTTCAAGCCTTGATAGCTTCGGCATCTTCTCTTGTAAATGATTTATTTTTTTTTTCTCCCCAATCTGTCCTTGTATCCCTTACCTTTCCCCTTGGAAACTTCTTTTGGGAAGTTGAAAGCCCCTTCTAGGGGTAAAGGCTTTACTTGGTCCTTGGTTCTTGAGAAAATTAATATCGACGACTTCCTAAAAATTGAAAACAACTTGCCGCCCATCTGTGTTGTGCAGATGGAGTAGTGAAAATGTGTACCTATTACTTCATTGGATTTTTGCTGAAAGATTTGCCTTGTTTAGAAAGGTACAAGTGGTTCATAATCCCCAGCCAAAAGCAACCAATTCCAGGAGTTTCATAGTCATATATCCAAAAAGAGAAGAATTTGAAGCTACTTAGCATTTGTATTAAACTCAATACAATATAGAAGGCATACTTGATAAAGTGATGGCTGCAAAGGATGTCGAAAAGAAGGCATCATGCATTGCTAGCAGGAGACTTGTTTTCTGATTGAAACAAGTAATGTATTTGTTAAAGTGCAAAATAAGGCTTGTAAATAGAAACCCATATTTGGCTCTGTTGGGAATGCAAACAATCCCACATCGGTTGTAAGGAAGGAGATAAACCACCATATAATCCAAGTGGGCTACTCCACTCATTACCAATTGGTTTTGGGTTGGAACCTCACTTGAGCCTGGGGTTTGGACTTGTGATGGGACAAATTGAAATATTCACGGTCCCAACAAGTGGTATCAGAGCCGAAAAGATTGTCTGGTGGATGCACGATCGAGTGGATGTGACTCCCTAACAATAGCAGATGAATCGAGATGATGAGCCTCAAGATGAAGAATTTCTGTGGTTTCTCACGATATGGAAAGATCCATGGTAACATAGTATGCAGCGGTTATGGTGGATTATCTCGGCGAATGGTGATCTCTCTGAGGAGATGTGACATGATTTATCTTGAGGAGGGCCAGATAGGTCAGGTGTACCTCGTGGGCCTTGTTTGAAGGAGGGATTGTTGGGAATGCAAATAATCCCTTTTGAGTTTTTGACCCAAAATATTATGGAATAAAAAATTCTTGTTTGACAAGAAAATTAAAGTGGTTTGATTATGTTAAAAATACTTTCTTTGTATATATAATACCAACTTAAAAAAGAATAAAATATTATTGGTATTATTATATTAGGAAAATAATAAAGGAATCCTAATACAATTAGGAAATTAACCTAAATTGTAATTAGGTAAGTTTTTGACATATTTTATTATATTTAGAGATGATCAACAGTTGAAGAGAGAGTAGTCAAAAGATTGACGTGCGGTGAGAGAGAAAAGACAAGCAAGAGAGAAAAAGGAGAGCGGAAAAGAAGGCGCGTGCCCGTTGATGAGTGATGTTTTATTTTGTTGTGTTGTGTTGGAGAATACATGGGTAGAGAATGAGATTCGTCTACCATGGTATTGATGATATTGTTGTGGTGGAGTATACACATGGGTAGGGAATGAGATTCGTCTACCATGGTTTTAATGTCAAACGATAGAGAGACCAAAGAGACTATCGGGGTGTATGTTGTATGTTCTTGTGCTTTGTGTTCTCGAGATGGATTGCACAGGGGCAGTAATTGAGAATTGACTGTCGTGGTAAATTCATTGTCGAAATGATAAATTGTTGGTGTGATGAACTGGAAGGAAACGGTATAAGTGGAGGTACTGCATGCATTGTTCTTCTAATTTTATTTTGGGAAGAGAGAAGTTGTAAGAATGAGAGAAAAAAATTGTACGAGTGAGTTTCTTTCATTATCAATAAAAGTATTCTTCTCCCGTGGTTGTCAGTAGTCAACTGAACCACGTTTTTTCTTGTTGGGACCATGAATATTTCAATTTGCCCAGTCACAAGTCCAAACCCCGGCCCAAGTGATGTTCCAACCCAAAACCAATGGGTGGAGTAGCCAACTTGGGTTATATGGTAGTTTATTTTCTTCCTTACAACCGATGTGGGATTGTTTGCATTCCCAATCATCCCTCCCTCAAACAAGGCCCACGAGGTACACCTGGCCCATCTGACCCTCCCTTAAGATAAATCCCGTCACATCTCCTCATGCCCAGAGAGATCACCACTCACCGAGATAATCCACCATAGCCGCTGCATACTATGTTATCATGGATCTTTCCATCTCGTGAGAAACCATAGGAATTCTTCATCTTGAGGCTCATCATCTCGATTCATCTGCCATTGTTAGGGAGTCACATTCACTAGATCGTGTGTCCACCGGACAATCTTTCCGGCTCTGATACCACTTGTTGGGACCATGAATATTTCATTTTGCCCAGTCACAAGTCCAAATCCCAGGCTCAAGTGAGGTTCCAACCAAAAACCAGTTGGTAATGGGTGGATTAGCCCACTTGAGTTATATGGTGATTTATTTCCTTCCTTACAACCGATGTGAGATTGTTTACATTCCAACAGGCTCTAATTGAGAGTGGACCTGATGACCGAAGCCTGACATTTGTGGTCTTGGTAGAGGAAATGGCGGTCGCAAAGGTGAATACTGATGTCTCGTATTCTACATAAGTTGTTGTGATTGAGTGGAGGTCGAGGGCATCGGCGCCCGGAGATGAGATGTTGGCTGTGGAGCTGAATGAGGAGACAATTGATAGATGTTTCGAATGTGAGACGACTGTGGTAGCTACATTGATGTTGACTGGACACCAATAGGTCCCTTGGGCTGATGTATTGATTGCAAGGGATGTGATGGCATAGATTGGTATTGATGGACTGGGGAGGAATAGAAACAGATTTTCCTGATATTATAGTTTAACCAGGAAATGATGAAGCAGGCTTAATATTGGGCTGCTTAGTTGGCACTGGTGATGGCTGAAAATGTTGTGATGCTGTTGACGAAACAGCTGGTGCACCTGATCTAGGTAAAACATAAGGGAAAAAACTTAGTCAATCATTGCAAGATAATCCCTTGAATTCCTACAACTTTTTTAAACAAAAATTAAATTAGAAATTAATCTTTATAAGGAAAATTATGCTTTTTATGGATATCAATAACCATAATTATCATTATAATGTGTAGGTTATGTTTGACAGATCAAGCTGATAAGTTAGCTGATAACTGATAATCTAACTGATGACTGAAAAGATAATTGGAAGCTGATAGCTGATAGTTGATAGCGGATAGCTGATAAGCTAGTTGATTAAAATAGAAGTGTTTGGCAAAACAAGCTGAAAACCTAACTCAGAAATACAAAATGACATAAAAGGAAAATATATTTTAAATACCCTAATGGCATAGAGGTGTAATTTTTAAAAAATAAAAAGGTTAAAAATGGAATAAAAAATGAAAAGCTCATTGAACTTATTTGAAAAGCTTGTAAAAGAAACTTTTGAGATAAGTTATAGCTTCTCAAATAAGCTCATCAACCAAACATAGCTATAATTTTAGTAGATGAAACTTATAAACTCTTCAAATAAGCTATAAGCTAGCTTATATGATTTACCAAACATACTCTTACTAGATTTATCGCTTAAGTATATTATCAGCTAAGACACTACCTGTCTACCTCATCAATTGTTACATGCTTAAAAGAACCTGAGAGCAGTAATAAGGAATAACTGCCATGGGCTATTCTAGCACAAACTGAACAACACAAACCCATTAGATGTCCCAAAATATTATGGAAAATTGAATAATCCTTTGTCCATTGATGAGTTTCACCCTTACAAAACATAAAGGATAAATTGGAAATCTGTTTGTGCGATAGAAAGAAAATCATGGTTGTCCAATACAGTATCGCAATTATGGAGAGAGGAATCTTGGAAAATGCTCTCTGATTTTATAATTTATTATTTAGAAAATACAAAAACCTTGACATATATCAAATCACAATAAAGATATCATCTTTAATGTCTAACGATAAAATTTTCCCAAAATAAACACATTTTCAACTAATTATTCAAAAATTCCTACAGTCTTCAATTAATATTTAAGAATGAAATATGAAAATATAGACAGCCAAGAGATATTTTTGAACCCCAATATAAATTGTTGCATTAATCACATCAACAAAAAATTTACACCCTATTATGTCCAAATTCTTTACTTGAATAGATATAGATTCACAATCCTGTATGGAGGCCATATAGGGATGGCAATGGACTCGGTCCTTGAGCTCAATAGCCCGGCTCGTGCTCATGACGAGCCTCTATTTTTACATTTTTGTTTCATATTATATTCAAAAAGTGGTCGTTTTGTCACAAAAAATAAATAGTCCGTGGGCTCAATCCACAAGCCTGTCGCTAAAAGTTATGCCCATTCGACCCTTGCTCAGAGATGAGTCTAAGCAACTCATGGGTCGAGATGAGCTTACGAGTCGCCCGACCCAATTTCCATCTCTAAGGCCATATTTATATCTATAATTAGATCAGGTGAACTAAACTCAAGTTCCTAGATCACTTTTCACGCTTGAAAGTGCTCAATAAACCAATAAATTCAAAGAACGCTTAATGAAGCCCATACAGTTATATTAATCAATTCGAGGTGTCAAATGAACTTCATTAAACAATTAAGCGAACCACAAGAGAAAACAAACTTGTAGACTTCGGATGTACACGATCTCTTTCGTTTTTTTTTTTTTTTTTTTTTGGTTTAATTGTAATCCGTATGATGAAGATTTCTTGAGTGGGAACCCCATCTCTTACAAACTTTTTTTTCTTCAAAATTCAAACAGAAGATCTACAAATAAGTGACTAACCAATTTGCAGATCTTGTTCAAACTTTTCAAGTTTCAGATCATCAGTGAGTTTTATTCAATGGGTAGCTTTTTCTTCAATTTTCAGTCCTTAACATTTCAAAAAATTAAAATAAAAAAATGCAAGGAACATATAGTTGAGTCTCGTTTTCACAAGAAGTTCAAATCTTTACCTTTTTTGCATACGACATCGGATGGCATCGTATAAAGCATACCTATTCCACTTTCGGACGAGATAACTAGCGACCTTATGCTCCAACCACAACATTTTTCATAAAAACCCAAAAAGAGAACATAGGCAGCAATGAGAAACCAAAAAAGAAAATTCAAACTAATGGATCACGTTGGGAATTTGCATGTGTTGGCAAAAAATTAAAAATGGAGAAGTTTGGTAACATTTATAAACTGATTTATTTATTATTTTGAGGTAAGAAGTAGTTGTTGAAAATTAGAGAAAGAAAAATGTGGGGTTAAAAAGTGATTTAGAAAATTGTGTTGTTTATAAAATGATTTAGCCTCCGTTTGGTAACTGTTTGATTTATAAACTTGTTTATTTATGATTTTGAGGTAAAAAATAATGGTTAAAAATTGGAATGAGAAAATATGTGTGGTTAAAAAATGATTTGGAAAATTGTATTGTTTATAAACAAAAAAAAATTCTTTACCAAACATAAACCAAAAATAATACCGTTACCAAACGGTGAATATTCCGAGAGAAAAATGTTGGTAATTAGGTAATCTCTAGTACACTTAATTTAACACTAAATTTTTATCTTTATACTAATTATGAATTACAGCTACACTACTCCAACCTAGCAACATTAAATCTTACACCAAATATTTACTATTCATTATTTTCCTTATTTTCTATTTTTTTTAAAATACAATTTCATTACATTTAATTATTTCGATAATTAAACACAAAAAGCGTATTTATATTTTAATAATTAATATTTTATAAAATTAATTTATTTTATAAATAATTATTTTGAACACTTAAAAATTAATGTTGTCGTAAAGAAATTGAAATTATTATTAGCTGAAAACTCGAAAAACAAACATGAAAATTTAAAATACGGGATCTGAAAAACAACGAATCATTTGAAAAAGGACCCAACAACAATTGAATGAAAATCAATTTGACTCAAGCTCGTTCAGTCCACTATTCGATGGTCTAGGTGACTCCGGAGCAAATTTGTTTGATTATTGAAAACGACTCTTGCCGGTCGTTAAATGCTTGTTTTATTATTTGTGTTGTGTTCTAATTTAAATTTCGCGTCGTCCAGTTATTAGAAAATTTACCTTATCTTTGTAGTCGTTCACCAAACTTTAATGAGTTATATTTTATTGTCAAGATTTTCTATTTGCTACTATATTAAAAATATAATCATTAAGTACCTTTGAGTAAAAAAATAAAATACTACAATTTACTTAAATAGGAAAATTTATGGACAATCTCAAATTTACATGACTTTTTTTATACAAACTAAACAATAGTGTAGGGATCAAAATGGAAAAGAAAAAAATAAAATAGGGACAAAAAAAATCAAAAACAAAAGTGAAGGAACAAAAAAAAAAAATTAAAAAACAAAAGGAAAATCAGTTACCGCTTCAGCGGTAACTGAACAGTGCAGTGCCAGATTTGGTGATGCACTGTAGCACAACACCATTTTACTCGGAAAAATGAGCAAAATTGGTGCTGCACTGTAGCACAGCACCATTTTGCTTGGAAAAATGAGCAAAATGGTGCTGCGCTGGACCATTTTGCAGCGGCAAAACGCCATTTTGTCGCTGCGCTGCGAATGCTCTTACATTACATTTGTTAAAGATGAAATAGGGAAGGAAGAAAGAAATTCGGTGTAAATCTCTTTGCCCTTTCCTCTAAATCTCACATGGCACGCAACAAAGACCAAAAAGGCATGAGAGTATGGGAGTGAAAAGGTGAAAGTTGGATTCTTTTAAAAAAAAAAAAAAAAAAATCCCACCTTTTTTACGATACTTGTGAGCGACACATGTCAAGTCCGAACAGTAAAATTTTAGCCTGTTTTATTTGTTTAGAAAATATAAGGGAAGTTAGCTCATAAAAGGATCTCAATTTTGGAAATTCTAAGCAAAAAAAAAAAAACTCTCAATACAAGTAATTCTACATGGAGCTTTGAGCCTTTGATCAAGCAAGATTTGAGATCCATCTCTTACGATCATTGATTTTATTGCATAACTGACACTCACCTATTTGTTTCCTGACTTTGAATACTCATATTTCAATCACCCACAGTGGCAAACAAATATACTACTTGCATTCATAAAGTTAAATGGGAAGTCAGCACTTTAAGAGAATTTATTTGCACTAATTTCTATGGTAAATATAATGTGATAACTTTCTATCAAATTGAGTTCTAGAACTACAAAGGACTGAAGTAAAGAAATTTAGATGGTGTTGTTGAAAGTATAGACATTATTCTTTGCTGATGCGAGTTGCATAGATGATCCACTATTAATTCGAGTGATAATATAATAGAAGTATTTTACATACGTTGAAATATTGAAGCAGTCACCTACAAATACTAGGTCATGTTATGCCATTACTTAAGGTATGTTTGATTGGGGCCATTTTTCTTGGAAATGGGAAGCATTTTCTGAAAGTTCCGGGTTATACCAAATAGTTCGACCTTAGTGCAGAATTAACACAATTAAAATGAACGCATAAGTTTTTAATTGTTTGTAGATAGTTAAGAAAACAAGTCCAATTATCTCAAGCTGAATTACTATAATTTGCAATATAAAATCAATAGGTAATCAACACCGATATGGTGATAGGGAAACCCAACATGGGTAAAAATTTCAGGACCAAGCTAATTATCTTCATTGCAGATAATGTATATTTACAGTTGGATATGTCCACGGAACTTCACTATACCTTTCAATCTACTCCTGCAAACCCCAAGATACTGCTGTTCACTTTTCTAGTTTCTTGATCGATCTTGTACATAGATAATGTATGTTTACATTCAGGAAATTCCACTAGACCTTCCAATCTACTTTTGCAAACCCCAAGATACTGCTATTCACTCTTCCAGTTTTTCTATCTTGTACATTTTTTCCAAGTGGAATACTCCAAGAATCTTCAATACTTGTTACTATTCCTACGCTTATAGTCCAACCTTCTTCAACCTCCAGTAACCTCTGAAGTTTTCAATTGAGAAAGTATATAAAGTGTTAAGGAAGTAGGTTTTCTAGTTTATGATCAATGATGTTTTTTCCTAAATCCGTGGTTGGATCTCAAGAAATAATATAATTTTGTGTATAAAGGGTTCTTGTGATGTGATCCAGACCACGGATACAAGCCCGCACAAAGATCCGTTGAAGATCGAAGGAGGACCGATGACTCGATTGCAAACAAAGAGGGCCAAGGAAGCAATGGACAAGTTAGTTCAAGAAACAATGGCCAAAACAATGTTCATGTCATCAAAAGAAGCAATTTCCATGTTGGAAACTAGTCGAGACGACGAGTGGATCAACCTCAATCAAGCCGTCGAAGAAAATTGTGAAACTTCAATGTTACGGCCGTAACATATATTTACTCACGGCCGTAACCATCGCACTGCTTAAATTGATATTATGGGAAAAAAAGGATTACGACCGTAATGGCTAAGGTTCACGGCCGTAATGGAGTCACTGCCTAAAACTGGAATTTGGACGATTTTGGACTTACGGCCGTAAGTCATATTGTCACGGCCGTAAGAGTGAATCAGAAACAAGGTTATGGCCGTAAGGAAAGTAGTCACGGTCGTAAAATCGTATACGCGTGAATTTTAGGGTTTTATTTATTTCCTTATTTTTAGGTAGTTGTTTCCTTGTTTAATTAGAACTCTTAACCTAAATTTTGACCCTATTTATAGTGATGTAATTTTCATTATTCAATACACAACTTTGATATTATAATTGAGAGGCTATTTTGCTTTCATATTCTTATTCTTCATTGAATAAAATCCGAACTTGCGAGTTAATCTTGTTTGTTCAAATCTTGGGTGAGATTTACTTTTATTGTGATCAAGAGGTCAGCATATCTATTGATTGTGTTGGTTGCTTGGTTCAATTAATTTGAATCAATCTCTAAATCGTGGTTCTTTGACGTTCTTGGGTCGATTTCAATATTTTGTGGGTTGCGTAGCTACAATTGCTACGTGGTTTGCATCATTTGGTGTCAGAGCTTAGGCTCTAAAAATCAAGGTTATATCTTTGTTTTGTTTTCTTGAGTCTTCTTTAATTTTGTTCTTTGTGTTCTTCAAGTTCTGGAGTTTTCAATCTAAAAAGTATCACAAGAAAATTCAAAAGTCGTTATTCCCTTCGTTTAGTATCCAAATTAAATTCCGTTTGTTTCATTAGTCTCGTAGTTGAATTTTCGAGGAATTGAAAAAAAAAAAAACGAAAATTCTCAGTCTAATTACAATAGCAGTTATTTGCACTAGTACAAAATTACCAAAAAAAAATAACATATTAGCGTCGTTTTTTGTGAAAAACGACGCCTCAAAAAACGCGGTGGCAAAATTGTAAATAAAAATTAAAAAACAGTGTCGGTTCTTTAGTAAGAACCGACGCCGGATTTTGGGCCCAATTAAGGGCGTCGGTTCTTTAATAATAATATAGGCGTCGGTTCTGAAAAGAAACCGACGCCTTAAGTATGGGCGTCGGTTCTTTAGTAAGAACCGACGCCTATAATTTTATTATAGGCGTCGGTTCTTGCTAAATAAACCGACGCCTTTTAAGTAAAGGCGGCGGTTTTTTTATGGAACCGCCGCCTTTAACTACGTTCCTTTATTCTTTGTCCCGCTTTTGTGCTACCCGGGCTTTTCAAAGCTCTATTTCTCTTCAAGCAGTAAACAAGCTCTTTCGAAACCGCAATCGCCCAACCCTGTTCAGCCCTCTCCCGCCGTCGCCACCACACCACGACAAGCCGTTCAACTCCGGCGCCGGCATCACAGCTCTTCCCCGTCGTGTCTCCGCCCAAAACAGTACCCAAGCTCTTTCGTCCCTAAGCCCGTTCACCCCTCTCCCCGTCTTCGCCACGACAAGCCGTGCAACTCCGGCGCCGGCCCCTTCCCTTTCTCTTCCTCCGCGCGCGAGCCTCTCTTTTCTCTTCCTCATCGCAAGCTTGCTCCGCCGCGCACCACCCCCACCCCGCTCCCCTCTGATTTCCCTTCGTGGGCCACTCCCGTCCCTCCCCCAGCCCCCACGTACCCTAGCCGGCACCTCCGCCAGCAACCACCGTCCCACGCCGCAGGGCCCACCACCAACAAGGTAATTTTTCATATTTTAAGTTTAAACTAGTTTATTCATTTTGTTAGTTTATAATTGAACTTGTTGTTTATGATTTAATCTGTTTATTCATTTTAATGAACTTATTAGTCTTATTTGAATTTCGAATTTAGATTATGGATTTTGAGTTAGTAGATTTATAAATTCAATTTTTAAATTATTGAAGTTTTATTGAAATTGTAGAATGTTAATTTTATTTTAGTAATGATTGTAAGATATTTATAATTGAATTATTTGAGATGTTTTGCACTTGTTGGATGTTTTGGTAAGTTGAGATGATTATGTTGTGATGTTGTGGTGAGTTGAGTTGATTATGTTGGATATTTATTGTGGCATTTTGATTTCCCCTACAGGCTGGTTAAGTCCAATTTATAGGGAAAATTCTGTCAAAATTTTCGTAAGATTTTATAAATAAAAATGTATAATAAATTAAGGTAATTTCATTCGTATTAACACATGGTGAATATCTTGATATATGTGTCTTGAATTAGTTACAGATAAGTAATGATTGTGAGATATTTATAATTGAATTATTTGAGAAATCTTGTACTTGTTTGTGTTGTGATTATGATAGTTGTTAGGATAATTTTCAATAAATAGGTCTCTATACAGGTTGGATACGTTCAATTTATAGGGGAGACTCTGGCAAAATTTACGTAAGAATTTTGAGTTTTATTATTATTTTTATGACTTATTCATATTTACTGAAACTTAGGGCATTTCGAGCTTTTTGGTCATTAGGAGGCAAGAGAGCAACATCCAATGTAAATTGGAAAAAGATCTCGGTATGAAAACTAGAATTTTATAAATTGCTACAAATTCTCATAGTAGTTTAATATATATTCACTTTCATTCGATTATTAATAATAGTTTTAATTTTAAATATTCAAATTTCAGTGTCCTCAGCAACCTGGAGGAGATGAGTGTGGCTATTATGTTATGAGAAACATGTTCCAGATAGTCACAGCCTATTCTCAACTTACTTCTCTACACGAGGTATAAGTTATTGAAGATAATTGTTTAATTACGATTTATATGTAATTAACATAATAATTATTAATTCTTATTAATTACTTTTAGGCATTTCAAGAGATTTACTCAACAGAGGAAATTGACGAGGTTCGAAATTTATGGGCCAAATACTTCGTCGAAGAGTGTATGTAAACTTGGCCCATTTTATGTTTAACATGTACAAATTTTTTAACAATATTGTGAATACAAGATTAATTAATTTGAAATTCTGTTTATTGAGTTATTTATTAAGTTTTGTTCTGCATTCCTCGATTATATATATTTGTTGAAGATAATTTTTTGATGCGTACCTGATTGTTATAGTTTATATAGGTGTATATAAGGCAAATAAAAATAAATGAAAAAAAAAATATTTGTAACAGGCGTCGGTTGTTAAAGAACAACCGACGCCTTTTCTCAATTAAAGGCGTCGGTTGTTAAAGAACAACCGACGCCTTTTCTCAATTAAAGGCGTCGGTTGTTAAAGAACAACCGACGCCTTTTATCAACTAAAGGCGTCGGTTTTACGTAACAACCGACGCCTTTAGTTGAGAAAAGGCGTCGGTTGTTCTTTAACAACCGACGCCTTTAATTAACTTAAGGCGTCGGTTTACAACCGACGCCTTAAGTATGCACTTTTAGCGTCTGTACTAAAGGCGTCTCCTGTACAACCGACGCCTTTTCTGCTTTACAACCGACGCCTTTGACTCTTAATGTACTAGTGTTGATTTCAAAAAAATATATTCTTGACTCAATCCTAGTTTCCATAAAAAGTGTCAAGTTCTATATCGAGTCAAATTCCATTCTCTAAAGGTCTTCTTCAAGTTTTCCAAACAGTTCATAGAATTCTCACTCTTACTCGATTTGAATCATTCGGGTTTAAACTTGTTTGAGTTCGGGTTCGTTCTTTGAAGCAATTGGGGTGAAAGCTATTGAGTGAAAAAAGGCAGAGAGGTGAGATCAATAGAGGGTAAAAGCCAAATTTGAGTGATACACGAGCGAAATACACGTGAGACATATAATATTTAGTTTTAGGATGTCTGAACAATCTGCTACTACAAAAAACAACGATTGAGTCAACATGACGGAAGAGATGGTACAACAGTTTGAGCGGTTGTTTGGGGATGTGTTAGGTAGGTTAGAAAGGCTTGAGCAAACTCGGGAAGTGCCTAATGCCCGTAGGCAAGGTGGGCAAGGTCGTAGAGTAGAGGGGATCGATGAGAATGAAGAAGGTAGTGATTTTGACGATGGGGCAATTTTGGATAGAGTAGTTAGGCATGGAAGAAGGGATAGAGATCTTGGTGGCGATAGGATGGATGGTAGTATGAGCAACATCAAAATGACAATTCCGTCATTCAAAGGTAGGAGTGATCCGGAAGCATACCTAGAATGGGAAAAGAAGATGGAATTAATTTTCAATTGCTACACTTATTCGGAAGAGAAAAAGGTTAAGGTAGCTGTACTTGAATTCTCCGATTATGCTATTACTTGGTGGGATCAATTGGTGACTTCTAGGAGGAGGAATCGCGAGAGGTCCATTAGTACTTGGGATGAATTAAAAGCTATCATGAGAAAGAGGTTCGTTCCTAGTCATTACCATCGGAGCTTCATCAAAAATTACAAAGCCTATACCAAGGATCAAAGAGTGTGGAGGATTATCATAAGGAGATGGAGATGTTGATGATTAGAGCTAATGTAGAAGAGGATAGGGAGGCTACGATGGCTCGATTTTTGAAAGGGTTGAATAGGGATATAGCTAATGTGGTTGAACTGCAACATTATTTGGAGATGGAAGATATGTTGCACATGGCTATAAAGGTGGAGAAGCAAATAAAGAAAAAGGGAACAGCAAGGTATCAATCTGGTTCTAATTCTTCTTGGAAACCGAAGTGGGATAGTAAAGGAGATGGGACTGTTTCTAAAGGGAAGTTTGAAACACCAAAAGGGAAGTTTGAGGCACCAAAAGGGGAGGAACAAGCTAATAAACTCGTACCTAAAGGGGAACCTCAACCATCTAGGAGTAGAGACATTCAGTGCTTCAAATGTTTGGGGAGAGGACATGTGGCATCTCAATGTCCTAATAGGCGAGTGATACTTGTGCGAAAGGATGGAGCCATGGAGAGTGATAGTGAGGAAGAGGATTATAGCGATATGCCGGCGTTGGAGGAAGTATGTGATGATGAGGATGTGTTATCCGGGGAGCATGGCGAGTTATTGGTGGCAAGGCGAGCTCTTAGTACTCAAGTCAACACGGATGATTTGGAACAACAACGGGAGAACATATTCCATACACGACGTCGCATTAATAACAAGGTATGTAGTATGATTATTGATGGTGGTAGTTGCACTAACGTCGCTAGTACTATACTTGTTGAAAAAATAGGATTACCGTTGTTAAAACATCCTAAACCTTATAGGCTTCAATGGTTAAATGATAGTGGAGAGATTAAGGTGAATAGGAGGGTGTTGGTAAGTTTTTCTATTGGTAGCTATGTGGATGATGTTATGTGTGATGTGGTTCCTATGCATGCCGGGCACATTTTGTTGGGTAGACCTTGGCAATATGATAGGAAGGTAACGCATAATGGGTATAAAAATAGGTATAGCTTTACCAAAGGGGGAAAGACCATTACACTTGTACCATTGACACCGTCACAAGTGTATGAAGATCAAATAAAATTGAAAAATGATGAAGAAAAAAGAGTGAAGGAAAATGAGAGAAAGAGAGTTGAGGTCACGACCTCAGAAAAAGGAGAGGAAAAGAGAGTTGGAGCCACGACGCCAGAAAAAGGAGAGGCGAGAGAAAAAAGGAGTGTTGGGGTACATACCTCAGAAAAAGGAGAGGGAGCGAAGAGTGCCAGAAAAGAAAGAAAAATGAGTTTCTACGCAAAAAGGAGTGAAATCAAAAAGGCATTCATGGAAGAACGGCCAATGGTTCTTCTGCTATACAAGGAATTATTCCTTGCATTTGATGAAACTAACAAATCCCTCCCTAGTTTGGCTATTTCTTTATTGCAGGAATTTGACGATATATTTCCCGATGACATACCTAGTGGGTTACCACCCATTCGAGGTATTGAACATCAAATTGATTTTGTACCTGGAGCAGTCATTCCGAACCGCCCCGCTTATCGAAGTAACCTCGAGGAGACGAAGGAGCTCCAAAGGCAAGTGGAGGACTTGATGAGCAAGGGTATATAAGGGAAAGTATGAGTCCATGTGCCGTCCCCGTGTTACTTGTGCCCAAAAAGGACGGGACTTGGAGGATGTGTGTCGATTGTAGGGCCATCAACAACATAACGGTAAAGTATCGTCATCCTATTCCTAGGTTAGATGATATGTTGGATGAATTGCATGGCTCTAGCATATTTAGTAAAATTGACCTTAAGAGTGGTTATCATCAAATTCGAATGAAAGAAGGAGATGAGTGGAAAACTGCTTTTAAAACTAAGTATGACCTGTATGAATGGTTAGTAATGCCTTTTGGACTTACTAATGCACCTAGCACATTTATGCGTTTAATGAATCATGTTTTACGTGCATTTATAGGTAAATTCGTTGTAGTTTACTTCGAGGATATCTTGATATATAGTAAAACTTTGAATGAGCATGTAGAACATGTTAGGTGTGTGCTTGTGGTTTTAAGACAAGAGCAACTTTTTGCTAATTTTAAAAAATGTGACTTTTGCATGGAAAAAGTTGTATTTCTTGGCTATGTGGTTAGTGCTAAAGGGATAGAAGTAGATGAAGAGAAAGTCAAAGCTATTAAGGAATGGCCAACACCTAAAAGCATAACTGAGATTAGGAGTTTTCATGGCTTGGCTAGTTTTTATAGGCGCTTTGTTAAAAATTTTAGCACGATTGCTGCACCACTCATAGAAATTGTCAAAAAAAATGTAGGTTTTAAATGAGGAGTAGAACAGGAACATGCATTTGAAACAATCAAAAATATGTTGTGTAAAGCACGGTTTTGATCACTTCCTAACTTTGACAAGACTTTTGAGATTGAATGTGATGCCTCGGGGCTAGGCATTGGAGTTGTTTTAATGCAGGATCAAAGGCCAATCGCCTATTTTAGTGAAAAACTAAATGGGGCTGCACTTAATTACCCCACATATGACAAGGAGTTATACTCACTTGTGCGCGCTTTGGAGACATGGCAACATTACTTGTGGCCACGGGAGTTCGTGATACACACTGATCATGAATCCTTGAAGCATTTGAGGGGTCAAGCTAAGCTGAGTAAGAGACATGCAAGGTGTGTAGAATTCATCGAAACATTTTCCTATGTCATCCGATACAAACAAGGTAAGGAAAATGTGGTGGCAGATGCATTGTCTCGAAGGTATGTTCTTTTAAATTCTTTAAATTCTAAATTGCTTGGATTTGAATACATTAAGGGTATGTATGCTAATGATCTGGACTTTTCTAGTATTTATGATTCATGTGGTAAAGGGGCTGTGGATAGGTTCTTTAAACATGATGATTATTTATTTCGAGAAAATAAATTGTGTGTCCCTAGGTGTTCAATGAGAGAGTTACTTGTGAGAGAGGCCCATAGTGGAGGTTTAATGGGTCATTTTGGGGTTAAAAAGACCATTGAAATCCTAAGTGAACATTTCTATTGGCCTAAGAAGAAGATTGATGTGGTTCGGGTTTGTAATAGATGCATTACTTGTAAGAAGGCTAAATCTAGAATTAAACCCCATGGATTATATATGCCTTTACCTGTACCTAGTGAACCTTGGGTCGATATCTCTATGGATTTTGTTTTGGGGCTACCTAGGACTACGAAGGGAAGAGATTCAATTTTTGTTGTAGTTGATCGCTTTAGTAAAATGGCACATTTCATACCATGCTACAAAACTGATGATACTACTAACATAGCTGAAATTTTCTTTCGGGAAGTCGTACGCTTACATGGGGTTCCTAAAAGTATTGTCTCGGATAGGGACGTTAAATTCCTTAGTCATTTTTGGAGGGTCTTTTGGAACAAATTAGGTACAAAACTATTTTTCTCTACAACTTGTCACCCACAGACCGATGGGCACACCGAGGTAGTAAATAGGACAATGATTCAATTGTTGAGCACGATAATCAATAAAAATCTGAAAAATTGGGAAGAGTGCTTACCATTTATTGAATTTGCATATAATAGGGCTATACATTCTACTACTTCTTGTTCACCATTTGAAATTGTTTATGGTTTTAATCCGTTAACGCCATTGGATTTAATTCCTTTACCTGTGAATGAACGTAATAGTTTAGATGGAAAGAAAAAGGCTGAGATGGTTAAAACACTCCACGACAGGGTGAGGTTGGCGATCGAAAAGAAAAATGAACATTATGCATCGCAGGCTAACAAAGGAAGAAAGGGCATCATATTTGAACCCGGTGATTGGGTTTGGGTACATTTGAGAAAGGAGCGGTTTCCAGAACAACGTAAGTCAAAGTTACAACCGCGAGGAGATGGTCCATTCCAAGTGATTGAAAGTATCAACAACAATGCCTATAAATTAGATCTTCCTGGTGAGTATAATGTTTCGGCTTCCTTTAATGTTTCTGATCTATCTCCGTTTGATGCAGGTTCAGATTCGAGGTCGAATCCTTTCGAAGAGGGAGGGGATGATGTGATCCAGACCACGGATACAAGCCCGCACAAAGATCCGTTGAAGATCGAAGGAGGACCGATGACTCGATTGCAAACAAAGAGGGCCAAGGAAGCAATGGACAAGTTAGTTCAAGAAACAATGGCCAAAACAATGTTCCTGTCATCAAAAGAAGCAATTTCCATGTTGGAAACTAGTCGAGACGACGAGTGGATCAACCTCATTCAAGGCGTCGAAGAAAATTGTGAAACTTCAATGTTACGGTCGTAACATATATTTACTCACGACCGTAACCATCGCACTGCTTAAATTGATATTATGGGAAAAAAGGATTACGACCGTAATGGTTAAGGTTCACGGCCGTAATGGAGTCACTGCCTAAAACTGGAATTTGGACGATTTTGGACTTACGGCCGTAAGTCATATTGTCACGGCCGTAAGAGTGAATCAGAAACAAGGTTACGACCGTAAAATCGTATACGCGTGAATTTTAGGGTTTTATTTATTTCCTTATTTTTAGGTAGTTGTTTCCTTGTTTAATTAGAACTCTTAACCTAGATTTTGACCCTATTTATAGGGATGTAATTTTCATTATTCAATACACAACTTTGATATTATAATTGAGAGGCTATTTTACTTTCATATTCTTATTCTTCATTGAATAAAATCCGAACTTGCGAGTTAATCTTGTTTGTTCAAATCTTGGGTGAGATTTACTTTTATTGTAATCAAGATGTCAACATATCTATTGATTGTGTTGGTTGTTTGGTTCAATTAATTTGAATCAATCTCTAAATCGTGGTTCTTTGGCGTTCTTGGGTCGATTTCAATATTTTGTGGGTTGTGTAGTTACAATTGCTACGTGGTTTGCATCATCTTGGATCACCAAAATATGCAGAGAGATGTAATATGGAGTTTAGGCCCAAGGAACAACTATTCTAAATTCATGTCGGGGCTTGGACTATGTTGTTTGGACTTTTCACTTTTGAAGTACCCGTATAAAAGCACATGATACATGAAAATAATAAGTGAAACACATAATCAAAACTAGTAATCATAAATTAAGATGTGATATAAATATCAATTAAATACACTAACCAAAACATTTACATTACTAAACATTAAAACTTAAATAGTTATGCAATATGAAATGCAAAACAAATTCTCCCCTTAGCGCAAATTCGGAATTTTATAAAGTAGGATATGTATCTATGTCTCTTCCCAACAACCCCAATAACACAAAATTCAAATATTTCATATAACATTTTCTCCCCCTTTTTTGTCACAAATGACTAATGGTGTAATTTTCAAAATCAAGACTAACAATAATATAGAATAACTCAACAATGTAGTTGATAGCATGCAGAGTATATATAATCAATGATAGGCAAACTTTTCCACATGCTCATTCAAGTGAAAATGAAGTAAATTGTACAAGTGACTCAAGTGCGTAATTTGTTAATAATCCTTTGTAAGCAGGATTCCAAACATTAATTTTGTGAGAAAGACCATGCTAAATATTACTGTCAATAAGTTTATTCTCCTGCTTATGAAAGTCAAATCATTTGGCATAGTAGGATCTATTAAGCCATCGTTTGGTAACCAAAACAATTTGGTTTATAAATTATACAATTTTTAAAATTACTTTTTAACCACACATCTTCTCTTTCCAATTTTCAATCACTACTTTTTACCTCAAAGTTATAAATAAACTAGTTTATAAAACAAACAGTGTTACCAAACAAAGGCCTAGATAAACTTATTTTTGCAAGTATATTTATAATCTTTTCTCCCTCTTAGAGTAGCATGGATTTTTCACATATTTCAATAATTCTAAAGCTCATTAATTTTTAATCTTAAGTGCTGGTTCTCTTCATTAAGTGACTAAGATGATCCCTGCAGGGAGCTTTAGTTCGATTAACCCAAGTCAGTTGACCATAGGCACCAAGTGCTGAAACACCTCACATGCATAATTGCTCGAGTTAGAAAGGTTCCGAAGAAGAACCTAAGAAATGAACATATTTATGAGGGGACATACTTAAGCTTAGGTCTTCACAGTTGGTCAATTCATGTTTAAAGTCATCTTACTAACACGTGACTGCCATTCCAAATTTCACACATGCGGCTAAGTCTCACTTACAAATTCACAATGTGTGCAGTGGAGATGGTACAAGAAGACACTTATAATAAATATACTCCAAGTTCCTTACATTATGTTTAGTAATACTTTGTAGTTTATAAACTGGTTTATTTATAATTTTGAGGTAAAAAATAGTGGTTGAAAATTGGAGAGAGAAAATATGTGTGGTTAAAAAGTGATTTGAGAAATTTTATACTTTATAAACTGGTTTATAAACCAGTTTATTTAGTTTACCAAACACTTACTTAAGCAAGTAGTGGAAATTATGCTTTATCTCATTAATTTAACTCAAACATGATCACAACACACAAGTCTGAGAATGTCATCATACTATAAGAAATCACTACAACAAAAAGCCTTTTGCAACATGCAAAAGACAACATTCGCTAATTAAATGTTTTTAAAAGAGGTCCACCGCAACATTTAGTAATTGAATGTTTGCCTTTGATATAAATATTTTAGATTTATCCCCTTTCGCAATGTTCAAAGATTGTTGCGATAAATTGCAATTTTTGCAGCGCTCAAATTAAGTTTTTTGCAGCGTTTTACAAACGTAGCAAATGATTAGTCTTTTGCAACATTTAAAAAAGTTGCAAAATCTTATGCAATTTCAACGTTTCTTAAATGTTGCAATAGATAAGCTATTGCAACGTTTTTTTTAAACACTACAAAACATTAGCTATTGCAACGTTTTTATAAACATTGCAAAATCTTTGGTTTTATAGCGTTTAATAAACGTTGCAATTGATAAGGCTTTGCAGCGTTTGAAAACACTGCAAATATCAAGTTTGGGGGTTAATTTCACATTATTTAAACACGGGTTACTAAATTGCAAATATTATAAAACTTAAAACTTAGAACATCTCCAATAAGCTCTCTAAACTTGAGATATTATATATTTTGGAAAGTCAACTTTTAAAATTTCACTCCAATATACTATTTATTTTAACATTTTAATTTAGAGTGTGTGGGTTTGACTCTCCAAATTCCATCTGGTTCTCTCACTCTCAATTAGAAGTAGACATTAACCGACTGAACCATCTAAAATCGTTCAAACCGACCTGATCCGATCGATTTTTCATGAAAATCGGGTTGGGTTCGGGCTCTTTTTAAAAAAATTTAGTCGGGTTGCGGGTTGGATGAAAAATCCGACCCAACCCAACCTGAATAATTTTATTTATTTATTTTTATTTTTATGAAACTTAACTAATTTAAATATTGATTGAACATATTTTAATTTTATTAGCAAGTGTTCAATTTATTGTATTTGGGATTATTGTACTGTACATAATTGATTTGAGATAATGATTCATTCATTGGCTTTTTTTCTTCTTTTTCAAGATTGTTTACCAATTTGACCAAAGCCCAAAACGTCCAACCGAATCAAAACTAGGTTGGATTGGGTTTAAATTCGTATTTGGGTTGGGTTCGGCTTGGGTAAAAAACCAACCCAATCCAACCCACGCCCACCTTTACTCTCTATTATTAAATGCATAAAGTTAAAATTTTCAATATTCCTACATTGACTTTCTTTATTACATATTTGATATCAATATTGGTCATTCTCTTTTAAAAAAAATAAATATTCACTAAAAATAAAATAAAATTCAATAAATAATTTTATGAAAAAGTAAAATAAAGAGCAAAAAAAAAAAAAAAAAAAAAGAGTCAGTCGGAGTTTGTAAAAAATTTTGCTCTTTAGATTTAAATATGCTCTTTATTATGTAGAATATACTCTTTAATATAAAGAATCTATTGGAGATGCTCTTAAAACCAAACCCCCAATTTACCAAAAAATCGAATTCCCTCAACCTTTCAATTGAGAAAGTACATTCCTTAAAGTGTTAAGTAGGTGTTTTAGTTGAGGAACAATGATGTTTTCCTAAATCTGTAGTTGTTGGATCTGAAGAAATAATATATTTGATCTTGTGTATAAAGTGTTCTTGGATCACCAAAATATATAGAGAGATGTAATATGGAGTTTAAGCTCAAGAAACAACCGCTCTAAATTTGTGCTAGGGCTTGGGTATAAATGGTTTGAAAATGTTTGAACAGAACAAAATTGTTGGAAAATGCTTATTAGGGCGTAAAAGAGGCTCCGACCACTCGAGTGCGTATCGAGTGCTAAAAAAACCGTCTAAAAAACTTTCTCTCTCGATATTCAATTGAGGTGATTCAAATTGCGTTAGAAAGCTAACTCAAAGTGCTTTAGTTCTTTCAGAAATAGTAGTTTTCAAATTCGAATGTTTTCTATATAGAAACTGACTCTTAATCCCTGTCTAAAAATCTGAATCATAATTCTTGCGAATTTTGAATTCTTCTTTGACTTCTAATTGCATCCAAAATCTATGTTCTTGAACCCAAATACCAAACTAGCGATACTATAATACTTCGACTCTAATTTGAACTTTATAAACGAGTCCTTTTGTTGACATACTCACCAATACATAATGCCTAACACACTTCTTGATTTTTGTGGTTTTTCTTGGAAACTAGGAAAATCCTTTCTTTGTGTTTAATTGAGAATTTATTTTCCACATTGACCACAGTTTCTGTAGAGTCAATTGGCCCAGTCTTCTATCAGCCCATTATACATGCCCAGAGCCAGAACTTGGGCCTTCAATTTTTGACCCAATGCTGAGCCCACTTCATCTTCCTTTACCCGGTGCAAAATCGTGTTTCCAGTATTCACGCCTTTATCTATCTAACTGAATCTGTTTCAGCCGTTTGATCAAACCACTTGGAACCATCTGAATCGTTGGATCATTCTTGTTTGATACGCCATATGAAAAGGCAAAAGGTCGAGATTCATCCATTCGGAGTTGAACCATCTTGATCCTTGTTCTGAACTCTCTCAAAAATTCTCTCTCTCATCGCCTTCTTTGATCTGGGCGATTCACTTCTCTCTCGCTTGTTCTTCAGTAGAAATTTGTAGTATTCTTCTGAAATTGTTTAGAGAAGTTTATGTGTTCTTGTAAACACAATTTGTTACTGTGATTTTGAGTTTTTGTTGAGGAGTTTATACGCAGTTCGCGTTTTTGTTATACTTAGGATTTCTGTAAATCTTTTGAATTTTTACTTAAAACGTTTATACAATCTTTGTAAAGTTTTGTAAATCAATGATATTTAGCAGATTTGTTGAGTTGTTTACATTCGATTTCTCTACAGTGGTATCAGAGCCTTAGGGTTTCTGATTTGGGAAAAAAAAATTGGGGTTTTTCGTTTGGGTTTCTAGAATCTTTGCTTTTCTTTGAAACTTCAAAAATTTTGTGTATAAACCCCAGATCTTAAGAACTCAGGGTTGATTTCTGAAACCTTTGAGTTTTTATGTGTGAATCTGCATATTTGGCTACGGATCTTGTGGTAACTTGACATCTTGGTACTTGATCGTGAAAGATCTGAAGTCAGATGTAACTTTGCTTGGAAATTTCAAAAAGAAATTCTGAAAAACGTTGTAAACAGGTGATATCTTGAAATTCTTTAGGGTTTTCTTTAATTTCCTTCATTTTCTTTCTTTTTCCCTCCGTTGAAGCCCCCTTGGACCCTTTTACTCACCTTTGTCCAGGATTCCTTTTGAGAATCCGGGAATCTGAGGGAGTTCTTGGCCTACCCAAGTTGGGTTGAGGGAAAGAAAGTCATAATCACTGATTCTTGCACATAGTTTCTGTTACTACTGTATAATTTGTTATCTGCAGTATTAATTTTGTGTCTTGTGTTGTATTTTGCACAATTTGAAATTTGTAAAACCCTGTTTTACACTTGATTGCATAATTTTGCCTACTTTGTATTGTTCCTGCTCTTTGTTGTGCATTTGTTGATCCCCATATTTTCCTTAATCATGAACACTGCTAAGGTAGAGTAGAAATATGGAATGGGAAGGGGGACTTTAGTTTATGGAGACAGAAAATTAAAGCCCTATTACTTCAACTAAAATGTGCTAAAGCCATTGATGAAACCTGGCCTGAAACTATGACTGAGGAAAGAAGAACTGAATTAGATGAACTAGCCTGGAGTACCCTGTTCCTTCACCTATCTGATACTGTGATTAGGAAAGTAGGGGATACTAAAACTGTTGCAGACCTATGGGACAAACTTGAAGAACTTTTTCTTACTGTTTCTTTACCAAACAAATGTTTTTTATGGAAACATAGATAGGTTTAATAGGATAACTCAGGATCTTCTAAATGCAGGAGAAAAAATCACTGAAGACCAAAAGGTTGTATGTTTGTTAAATGGCATGGGGGATAAATATAAGGACATTAGGAATGCCTTAGAGTATGGAGGGCAAAAATTGTCTGTTGAAATAATATACACATCTCTTAAAAATAAGGAATTAGAATCTAGGTCTGAGCACAAAGAGGCCTATAATGTTGAGTCCACATCATATAAGGGTAGAAACTCATTTAGAGGAAATTTAAGACCCTGGACCCAAAATAAAAACAATCCTAGACAGGCTAAAGAATATCAAAATAGAAATTTCATACCTAACAAACCTAGGGATAAGAAGTATGATCATAAAAGTTTTAATCAAAACAGGTTTGAAACTAAGAGGTATGATAATAAAATTGATAGGAAGCCTAATGAAACTAGAAAATGTTTTTACTGTGGAAAGATAGGTCACTTAGTTGAGAAGTGCTTTAAGAAGTTGAGAGATGATGTTAGAAATAAACCACAGGAACCTGCAGACATTCAAAACAATAGTGGAGTTGTTTATGTCACAACCACTTCTAATATGAAAGATGAATGGATTTTAGACTCAGGTTGTACTTTCCATATGTGCCCTTATAGGGATTTATTTGATACCTTCTCTGTGCATGCCTCTGGTTCTGTGAAACTAGGAAATGATGTATCCTGTGACATAAAAGGAATAGGTTCTATGACCTTAAAACTTGTTGATAATAACAATTTGATCTTAAATCAAACCAGGTATGTAATACCGCTTTTCATTTTTACGTGCATTCTTAAATTTCACGTAATAATTATTTTAATGTTATTAAAAATTATACTTTTATGATCGTTAACGTCTATAATTGGAATTATTTTGCAGTGGAAGGACTTGGACGCCGTCTCGATCATGTACCAATTCGAAAGTTTATAAATTAGTTATTTTAATTATTTTACGTGCAATTCTATGTCTAATTGTTTATTTTAATTGTTACTTGCCATTTCTATGGTAGTTGAGTAGCAAGTTGCCTAAATTGCATTAAATTGAAGTTAGGAAAATTTTGGTGACACTTTGGAATTTCATTTGAAAGTTATGAGCCTAAATTACTAATTTATGAGAGTTGAGGGACTAAATTGCAATTTACCAAAAGTTAAACACTAAACCTAACCTAATGACCTCACACTCTCATAACCCTCTCTCTCACGCCGCGTCTCTCTCTCTCGCGATTTCTCACTCTCTGTCTCGGACTCTCCGCCTCTGTCTTGTCTCTCGGCTTCGCCCTCCCTTCGACCGCCGACCGCCACTCTCACCGGCGGTAAGTCCCCTCCCCTCTTCCCCCTTCCTCTTCGCGATACACACACACACGAACCGCACTCGGTTCCACGCAATTTCACACACACACACGCCCATAATTCGATACACACATGTATATATATATAAATTCTATGTAAATAACGTATGTATGCACTATATATGTATAAATTCAGGTTTATGGGGATATTTCAGATTCTTCAGTTTTGTTTAAATTTCGAATTTTTAATTGTTAACTTCAGATTTGGTAATGGAAAATTTATATAGGTAAATTTCAGATTGTATATATATGGATGTATCGATTCAAAGTTTTAGTTAAAATCCAGACTTTTGATTTTGCTAGATTTTTAAATCATAGATTGTCAAATTGATAATTTTGCTTGGAACCTTGATGAATTATTTAAATTTAAATTGTAAATGTATAATGTTAAAGTTGTGAAATTGGAGTTTAGTTAACTGTTTTTGGTAAATGATTATGAAATTGGTATTTTGTAGGTTTAAGAACTTATTTGGAACTTTAAGATGGAATTTCAGATTTTGGAAACTATTAAAAAGGGTTGTTTTGATTAATTTTAGTTAAATTGAGACATTGATTATGATATTACGTTCTTATGCATGTTAGGGATTTAGAATGTAATGTTTTGGGAAATTGAAAGTATGAAAGGAAATTCTTTAGTTTTATGTGCTCTAGTCTCGATATAAGATCACATGTGAGTTAAATTGAAGTTTTAATTTCAGTTAATGTTTGATTGAGTATTAAAATGAATAACGAATTTAATTGTCAACTAAAAGTCATATTTATTGACGAATGTGAATAATTAGGGATTTTGGTACATTGACGTTACGGGTATCCGAGACTCTCCACTTGCAAGTTTTGAACGATAAATACTAAGGATTTCAGGTAAGTAAACTTCCCCCTATTTTCATAGAAGTTGAATGTAAATGTGAAAGTTATGTGTAAATGACTGTCGTGCAACTTACTTGCTTTGATGAATTGCATTTACATTATGAAAGCATATGTTATTGAGAAGAATGTTTAAGCATGCACATTATCATGTCATTGCATCATCAAGCATGCATTGACATCGAAAATTGGAAGTCAAATGTTTTAAATGAAAGAAATGTGTCAAAGTGCAAGTTTGTTCAAAAGTTATGTATCCCAAGTTTTTAAAGAATGAATGGGTGTGCTTCTAGTTCATGAAAGATGCGAGTGGGAAATGGGGCGCGGGGGACCGGCGTACCCGAATGTAATGAACCGCTTTGCGGTGGGAAAGTGAATGTTACGCCGCTTCGCGGTGGGAAAGTGAATGTTAAACCGCTTTGCGGTGGGAATGTGCATGTTAATCTGGTTCCAAATAAGTAATTGCCCACTGTATTCTGATTGACTAGAAGTTACATCAAGTGAGCTCACGATGGAAATGAAGTGAAAGTTTTGAAATGTAAAGTGAAAGTTTTGAAATGTTGAATGTTCTGGAAAGTAAAGAAAAAGGGGATACATATATGGAATTTTTAAAGCATTCATGTCATAAGCATGCATTCATGCATACAGTTTACTTACTGAGCTTTAGCTCACCCCAATCCCTCCCCAACATTTCAGGTGATGAAAGTTAGGTGATCCGAGGAGAACATTTGGCGGCTGACTCAGACAGTACCCGCTGTCGACATTATTAAATAAAGTTAAATTTATTAAAGTTATCATTTGAATTTATTCCTTAATTCATTATTTTGATAATTGTTTGGTTGAGATTAGTTTAAATTAGTTATGGAATTTCTAATATTGGTTATATTATCACTTATTGTATTTAATTGAAGCTTATTGATGAAAAATGTTGTGTTGAGGAGTTTGGGGATTGAATTTGAAATAGTGTGGTGATGTGGGAGTTTGAAGTAGAATTGGGTTTGTATGTTGAGTATTGGAATTTTATTTGAGTTGAGTTTTATGTTGTAAAATGGTTTTTTTATGTCCCTCTACAGGTTGGTTAAGTCCAATTTATAGAGGAAACTCTGCCGAAATTTTGTAAGAATTTTATAATAGATAAATGAATATTTTGATGTGTAAATGATGTAATTCCGCATTAAAAGAAAAAGGGAAGTTAATACCTAGGTTTAAGATTCTTGAACTTGGGGTGTTACATTTTTTGTATCAGAGCTAAGAGTTTTAAAAGCGATTCTGTAGACTTTTAAAATTTATTTTAAATTGGTTCGGGTACTGAGTCACGCCTCAAGTGCTTCTCCCTCGATCATATGGTAAGTTAAATTTAGTTTAAATTGTGAAATGTTATTTGATGTTCCAATTATTGTAAATTCTTGAATGCTAATGTGTAATGTCGGAAAGTGAAAGGTTAAGAATGTTGTCAGTGATTATGACGAGTATATCTTGGTTATGTAAATGAGGAAGTGAGATAGTAATGGTTATTAAAAATTTGGGTGCCGTTTATTAGATCTTTTGTGAAATAAGAAATGGATATGAATGGTATATCGGCATGAGAGTATACAATGTCCAAACGAGAAGTTGAGAAGTCACCGAACTTAGTATTAAGCACTTATCGTGTTGATCTCGGGACTACCCACTCATTTGATAGTTCCACAATTATAGGAAAATTGATTTACCCATCTCAGTAGCTGGAGACCAAGTTTATATTGTCAACGCCATTTGAAGAATTGTTAAACTAAAGTTATGTGTTGAGAAATGTCCCAATCATGGTGAATGGGAAGGAGTAGATGATGGATTTCATAACACTGAATACCCACAAACTTGATGTCATACTAGGAATGGAATGATTATTATGGTATAAGGTTTCAATCACTGGCTACGTTAAGGTGCTATTTAAACCTTCAAATGAAACCCTTTTCGCTTTGTTGAAGTAAAGGTGAAACTTTCTATTTCGATATTATCAGTGATGAATGCTCGTCAATTGATGAATAAGAGTTATTAAGCCTACCTGGTTGCAATAATTGAAGTGCCTAAGGTGAATACTTCTCTCGAACAAATTTCTGTTATTCGAGAATGACTAAAGATGGTTTTATGAGACTTTGCATAATTGAAATTAGACATGGCAAAACCAGTTTTATGAAGTTGTGAAGAGATGTTGAGATTATAAGTGATATGATTTTATTGAGACTTTTATGAGAAGAACTATGAAATTAGAGGTTTAAAGATTTGGATTCTTAGTTATTGGGAATTAAGTAATGGATATTGTGTTGAGTAAGTGAATTATTCCTCTATTTTGAGAGAAATTATAATGTTGTTTGGTCTTGTAACTAAGAAATTTTGGGATTATGATTTGTGTCATTTATTTATAAGTATGACTAATGGGTGGTCATTTGAGCCAATTAATGTATTGAAGGAAGTGAGATATTGATATTGGAAATTATGATTTGAAATTGTTATGTTGAGGAATTATGGATTGGTTTTCTGGGATATCAAGGTATACATGAAGTTATGTGATGATTTGATCCATACATTGGGAAACGATAAGTTATATTTTGAAAAGATGAGTGAAGACAAGTATTATGGCGTTATTGGGAAGAATCTTAATTATTCTTGAGAACAGATTGATCACTAGTAAGGAATGATCACTTGTATTGGAGAATATTATAAATTATGAGGATATGAGATAATACTGTTGATTTATTTTGGAATTTGATCGGGAAGATATGTTAAAGATAAGCTGATGATATTATGTTGATTTGTGAATAATATGTTATTGGATATACTACATAGAGAGAATATTCAGGTAATTTCTATCGTTTTAATTATTTTGGTGATATTTGGTGATAAAGAAGTTTTAGAGATGACAAATTATTATGGTTTGATATGTTTTTAAAGAAATAGTAAAGATTTATTGAAATTTGGAGAGAATTTTCCATGGGCTTACAGAGATTAATGAAGAGACGTGATGTCATTTGGGTTATTGAATAATGACTTAAGTAATCGGAAAATATTTCTTTATACAGAGTTTAGAGGCTATGTTGAGAGCTTGCATTTTAGACCTTTGTGATGGTTAGGAAAACCATTTACCGTCTGTTGAATTTACATGTAATATGATTATTGGGATTAGTCAGTTATCATGAATGGGAGATATTGAAAATATTTTATGATGAGATGCCTTAAAGGAGTAACCATTTATTCAAAGTGAGAAATTGGGGACATGCGATTGAATGTTTGGGATTATGTGAGATAATGATTGTCATAAGGTCAATTGTATATAAAAGGTATAATAGATGATTGTAAGGAATAATGTGATGATGAGAACTGAAGGTGATAATGTATTGAAATTATGAAATAAGTTGACTTTCCATGAATAAGTTATGCTATATTTGGTTTTAAGTGGAATTCGAAGAAAGAAGAATCTCAGTCATGGAAAATGAATCAGGTTTCATCGTAATTTGAATGATTCACTGAGGTACGTTAAGTTTTCATTGATGATACTAAAATATTATATGAGAGATTGTTGGATGAAATTGATGAAAGAAACTTTACCAGGTCCTAGATTTGTACAAGTATTGCAGAAGTAATGCATCTGATCGGAGGAAAGTTTATGATAGTACATATCATGAAATTGTGGAGATTATTATTGAGGGTATCTTGATTCAAAAGTAAGAAATGAAATTTTAGGCAATTGTCCTTGTGGATAGGATTTGTGGAAAATGAGGATAAGACTTCACAATGATTATTTATTATGGAGTAGTGTGCAGAAAGAGTGACAATGGCAGAATCCAAGATTTATAGAGATTGAGAGATTGGTATATATAAGATTTTCGTGATTTATTGATGTATAAATGTTCATGTGATATATATGATGGTTATTATACTGTGATCTTAAGGAGAGTGATATGATTAAATGTTGAGGTCATAGGGTATGGTGACAAGCGGCATGTCACATGATTATCACAAGTTATGGTGAATAGATAGTTAATGAAGGTCATGATTGTCCTATGGAAGAATAGTGTGACGATATGTTTGAACTAATCAATGGTTTGTTTATGACAAGATAGATGAATTTATTTAAAATTTTGGTGATGTAGTTGTAGTTACTCATTGTTGGTCGTGCATTAGATGTGAATAAATTATATTATCCATTTTGAGATCCCCATGGAATATACACAAATTTGGATTGGTTGAAATCTAAGATGATCATTAGTATAACTTTTACTTATTGAGGAGTAGTATCTTTGGGTTAAGTAACTTTGATGAGGAATCCTATATGAATCACAAAAGTCTTATTCATTGGTGATAGGTCAATGATTTATTTATAAAATACTTGGTTAGAGTATTGCTGTTATGATGATTTTGAAAGTATGAATTCTTAAATTTGTACCTTGGCGTTAGTTTTAAGATGAGTGTATGATGCTGAATACTTGATTACAATATATAAGTATGGATTACAGGATTTAAGTTGATCCTTCGATTTTAAAAGAAATGTCAGCATGTTCAGAGAGGATTTCGTTCGTAAATCATTCCAGAAAGATTCTGTTAAAGTTTTAGTATTTCTACTGTATATTTTGGTATGGACGTCAAGTTTCAATAATTCTGGATTATAAAGTTTTAATTTGGTCAATCTTGATTTTAGTTTTAAGAATGTGATCAATCAATATATATATTATGGTTTAGACGTTAGAATAGATCCTATGAAAGGCTGGAAATGGAAAGTTAGTGAATGGATTCATAAGTGGGATAATGTTGGTTGATGATCTCCTACAACAATAGCTATTAAACTTCGATCCGTATTGAGTACCATACGATAGAAAATGTAGATTGCCGGTTCATTGGGATGAAGTAGGAGAAAGAAGATTATTGGGTCCAGTAATAGTACAGCAGACAACTGAAGTTGTTGAAATAATTCGTCAGGGGATGAAAAATGCAAAGAGTAGACAGAAGAACTATGCTGACAAAAGAAGGAAACCTTAGAATTCGTTGAAGGAGATATGATCTTTTTGAAGGTAGCTCCTATGAAAAGAGTTACGAGATTCGGGAAGAAAGGAAAGAAGGTTGAGCCCTTTTGTTGGCCTTGAGAGGCTAGAAATGATGAGTGACCTAATTTATCTGATTGCATTGCCACCAAAACCATCTAGGATACAAAACGTGTTTTACGTCTTATGGCTGAGGAAGTATTATCCAGACTCATCTTTTATTCTCAGCTATGAGTAATTAGATCTTCGTGAGAAATTGACATATGAATAGTCACATGCGAGAACCTTAGAAAAGGATAATAAGGAACTCAGGAGAAAGAAGGTAACATTAGTTAAAGCCCTTTGGAGGAATCATACAGTAGAATAGGCTACTTGGGAACGTGAAGATGATATGCGTGCCAAGTATCCACAAGTTTTGGTAAGTTTTAATTTCGAGGACGAAATTTCTTTTAGGGGGTAAGGAATTGTAATACCGCTTTTCATTTTTACGTGCATTCTTAAATTTCACGTAATAATTATTTTAATGTTATTATAAATTATACTTTTATGATCGTTAACGTCTATAATTGGAATTATTTTGCAGTGGAAGGACTTGGACGCCGTCTCGATCAATGTACCAATTCGAAAGTTTATAAATTAGTTATTTTAATTATTTTACGTGCAATTCTATGTCTAATTGTTTATTTTAATTGTTACTTGCCATTTCTGTGGTAGTTGAGTAGCAAGTTGCCTAAATTGCATTAAATTGAAGTTAGGAAAATAGCACCAGATCTTGACATCTGCAGATATGATAATCGACTGTATCCAAATATTAGCTGAAACACTTAAGCTACTTGTAAAGATATACCAAACTCTGATTATTCAGATATTAGCACAACCTTTCAAATTTAGTTGTAGTAAATTCTTTGTGCAGGCTAATTTACAGATTTCTGTTTGTAATTGGATGAGAAAGTTCAACATTATGCACATGAAGTATAGCATCTTCAGTTTTGGATATACTTGAGAAAGTTCACTGTGGTCCGTACGTACATGAAACAATTTTTTTCAATTAATACTCTTTCTATAAACTAAAGATTTCCGGTAAACTGCTCGACTGCATTGCAGTTCAAGTCTATCGCTTTTGGACCTGAATCAAACTCTGTGGGGCATTTACTGTTCAAATCAAAGGTATCCAATAATCCAAACTTTAATAATTGTTCATGACTTGTGTCCCCTTCTGATCTTTTACCTGATTGTTGCACAATAGCTTTGCCATCGTATGTAATTGTACTATTTCTGTTCCTTTTCATATCGCTAACTTGACTCTCTAGTCCACTATTTTCTGCAGGATGCATTTCCATGAGCGAGAGCACAACGTGATTCCTCTTCCCATTGTGGTCTAAGTCGAGCATCGGACGAGTTTGTTCCTCTCTGCCCGAGCTCTCAGCCGATGTCAAGGAACTCTCCAGCGAGCATCTGGTATGCCTTGGTATATGCTTTGCGTCTTTTAAAAGTAGGCTTTCACACTCTGTCAAAACGGACGCTGAAGGACTTAGACAGCCAGTGTCAACCATTGTGACTAATTGAGAAAGTCGAGCTTTTGCTCGTTCGACTTCAGTCGAGGAAGCACTATATCCAGCAGCGAGTGTTTCCTGTGCTTTCTTCAACACAGATTGTAAGTACTTTCCTTGTGCTTCAATTCTCAGCTGCAAATGTCTTTGTACCTACAGGCAAGAAAATCTTGCTTAATCAGAATATGATGCCCTTTTCATGGACAATTAAAAATTATAGAATTTAATACCTCAATTTGTTCATGAATTTCCCTCTGCACCTCCATTTGCACTTGTAGAGCCTCAGCTATCTGCATACTTCTAATAAAACACAACTCTAAATAACTGAAAATTAATTCCTTCATCCATTATTCTAAGTTATCCAATACTTATGGATAAAGAAGTATTACTCATTAATCTGATTCTGCTCTCCATCACAATTCTCGCGACTCCGATTATCTGCATCGAAAGACATTTTCATTAATTAGTTTCCTTCATGAATGATATCGTAATTTAATTTAAGATAAATGCTGCTTACTTTCTTGTTTACTATCCTCATAATAGGATTGCGAATGTTTATTCTTTACCATCCTATATTTCTGCAGCAAAGTACATTTGCCCAGTAAAGATCCTTCTAAATGAAATTAACGTGCAAGAAAATAGAATGTTGTCGTATATATAAACAAGAAAATTACCTGTAAATGGCTCTTGAGGTGATACAAAGTTAGTCCGCTGACGCCCATCGCCCTCATTAAGGATTTTGGTGTAGCTTCTGCATTGAAGAAGTATCAGAATAAATAGGGACTCAAGTTTACACATAAATTCAACAGAATCAGAAACTTTTGTACTCAACTATTTGCACCTCCAAGCTGATTAACTGCATGAACAAATCTTTCGTGCAGTTCTTGAGTCCATTTCAATCTCGGTTTTGCATCACTGGATAGAACCAGTCTCATATCTTTATTATTACGAACGTTCTGAAGAGCCATTTCCCGTTTTGTGCGAGAAGATTGAAGCATAAATTAAGAAAGGGTGGTTTTTTATTTTTTTGGGCTCAAATATGTGGCAGTTGTTATCCTCTTTATAATTGGTGGAGTTGTTGGGAGTATCCTGTGTTCCCACAGGAAACATGAGTGGGGTTATGTTGGGGGAATATATGCCATGGCATGAGCTGTTGCTCCTTTCCTTTCTACCATTTCCCATTTCCTTTTTTTAAATTTCCAACTTTTTATTTCTTTGACTTGAAGGGCTGAAGAGAATCTTTCGTGCAGCAGAAATTTGAGTCTCAAAAGAAGAGAAAGAAGCAAAGTCTGGTTTGTTTTCCCTGCCTCCCTCCCTCCCTCTACATATGCATGCACAGAGATATATACATATATTATGTGTAACACACACACACACACACGCGTGTGTGTTGTTGGGGGGGGGGGGGGGGGTAGGGGGTATTCCGGATGAGTTGGGCAGTCCCCACCATTTTGTATAATTGCTGCAAAGTTTTCTAAAACTCTAGAGAAGCTTTCATGGAAAATATTAATGATGACAATGCTTTAATGGATATTTCTTTTCATGCGATTGAAAGGGATAAACATAATTAGTATTTCTTTCTTTCTTTCTCTTCCTTTATTTATTTCTTTATTTATTTGTAGGGAAGGGATGAAGAAATCAAGAGATTCATTGAAGTATTGGAATATGAATTTGTAAATTATGTTCAATAAGTCAGTTAATCCAAATTCATTACCATCATAAAATGATAATTTAAGGTCAATTATAGTCAGAGCCGTACTTGTGATTTTTTAGACTTGAAACAAACAGTTTATTCTTTGAGAAATTGGGCCCTGAGCTTTACGGGGTTCAAAATTTTTGCCCCCCCCCCCCCCCCAAAAAATTCTAAATAGCAATAAAAAAAAGTTTATCCTGTACTTAGTCAAGAATAGAAACTAACAATATTTATCTTTAAAAAAACACAATTCCTAAACAATATTTAAGCTGAAATTAACTCATGTATTCAAATCTGAAGCAAAATTTATCAAAATTTATCCTATTGCAAATCTCACTTTGACTTCGTAAAATTTGAAAATGGACATTAGACAATTACCAGAATCAAGTTTTCCATAAATTCCTAAAATAATTAAGCATCCAATTTTGTAAATTATTATCATAATCGTGGGTACTTGGAAATATATTAAATTTTATTTAAAAAATGGAAGAGAAACAATCAAACTATACGTGTAGGTATGCATCAATTGTAAATCAATAATAATCATTTTGATGAATATACTTAACTGCAAAGCTAAATAAATCAAATCTTTCTATACAGAGATCTAAATGAGACAATTGAAATTCTATAAAATGAGTGGAGTGGAGTAAACATTCGACATTAAATGAGCTAAAGAATTTACCTTCTCAAATTTCAATACGATGAACTCTCAGTTTAACAGCAAAGCCAAGTCTCTCTTTCTCTCTCGTTGTAGTTGGTTACATCGCCATATTCATTAACAAATAGAAATCCCACTTTGATTTCATAAAATCTGAATTTGTACATTAATAACACGTGGGTCGACGACGCCGACTGCAGTATGCAGACGGAGGCAATCAGATTGATGGTGAGATCTCAGAAGAGAACTATAGAAGCCCAGAACGAGAACTATAGAAGCCGAGGGTTGAAATTGGATTTGAATGCGGTAATTTTGAATTGGGTTATGTCTTTTGTTTCTCAAGTTATCAAGTCTGGACTTAGTGGGCTACATAGGAATTTTTTTTTAAAATGGGCCCCTAAAATGTTTTGGACTTGGGGGCCTGAATCTGATGCCTCCTTGGACTCAAGACAGATCCGGCCATGATCATAGTTTGTCTTGTCAAGTTGATCTTTCCTTGTTTCGTGTAAAATAGGTCTAGTGTTTGAAATATAAGAATTATTCCTTTTTCATTGATTCATATTTGACTACAAACAAGATTTCACATTAGATTTCTTGCCAAAACAAACAATAGAATATCATATAATTTATTATGTGTAATAGAATCTCCTTTTTTTTTTTTTTGTTACAATCCAGAGTCCCAGACATTGATGAAATGACAAAAAGGTCCAGAGCAACGCATTTTCTTTTCTTTTTTCCATGCAAAAGTGAAGCCAACTATGAACTAGCAAGCAATTAAAAAGCGCTAAAGAAAATTATTTTACCTTTTTAATACTTTATTATAAAAAAATTGATTGATAGTTGAAACATGCAAATAGCATGCACCACTACGTGTTAATGGACTATGATGTATGATTTCGAAATTAATCTATTAATCTTTATTATTAAATAGTCATGTGATGTCTTTCGTAATATTCTTTTTTTTTTTTTTTTTTTTTTTTACTCAAAACATTATCAGATATTAACTCAAGTCGGAAAAAAAAAATAGACGACCATAATCAAGTATGCGAGAGTTGAACGAAATTTAATGGTAATATGCATAAATACATACATACACACATATATATATGAATTAGTAGTGCAATTTTCCCTTTGTATAACCAACATAGAAAGCATAAAATAAAAGTAGGTTGAGAGTGGCAAACAACAAATCTTCAAAAGCCATTTAGATCATAATATCATATCAATCAACCCTCGAATTTGTTGGGTTTGGAGCAATGAATTTCCATTGATGGAATCAAAATCCAATGATTGATCTTCAAAGCATTTTCCATCTAACTACCATAGATTCACTTGGTCTCTTCCTTGAAAAAGAATTTGTTAGGTTTTCATCAAGTTTAATTTATATATAATTCAAAAATATCTAAGTAGGTTAAATATATTTGTCAATATTTAATTCAAATATATTGATTCATGCTCATATTTTTCCCTCCTATTTATTTGTAAAATAAGTTATTTTTTGATAGTAAAAGAATGATCACATAAGAAAATATGATTGCAAATTTGATCAACAAAATAATTTAAATATTCTTGCTAATAAATGACTCAAAACTTATGTGCACATCCTGTCTAAGTTTTTGTTTTACAATTTGGTGCATATGAGGCCAAATTATAAATGAATACGCTTACAAAATATAATGAATATAATTCTTATTTTACTTTCAAAATAGTTAGTTTAAGTATTTAATATATAATAAAAATGACATATACCTAAATTTGTTTAATAATAAATTCAACTTACTTTTAAAATTAACCGAGCACGCCCCTAGATTAACGTGTTCTTAATAGCAAAGACACAATATAATATAAGAGAATAAAAAAAAAGGAAAGAGTTAGTAATTTAATTAGCTTGATA